>JAEIGD010000002.1:0-1328300 GCA_018903425.1 Zaprionus nigranus
CACTCTCTGTGTAAACTTTAAACTTCGAACTGGAACTTCGATTCTTGAACTTCATCCAAAACAAAAACAATTCTCTAGTTTCAAAAATTTGAACTTTTTATTGATCAACTTTCAACTTGATTCTTTAAGTTTTGGTTTCGACTCCCCCCACCCCGCGTATTTTGTTGGGGGCCAATCAATTTTTATCGTTTTGCCTTAATTTGATGAGATTTTTATCGGATTCGCGTTCTTCTTCTTCTTCTTGTTATTTTCTTGCATAAATTAAGAGACTAATGGCCATAAATGTTGTTCTCGTTCTTGTTGTCGTCGTTCTTTTTCGTAAAAGCTGTTGCGATTTATTAGCTCTGACCTTCAGCCTTCAATATAAATAAACTTACAACAAAGGAAGCAAACCAAATATAGAAATAAAAGAAGATCAGGCAACTTTGAGATGACAAAGATAGCAACTATATACCCTTGATGCATTGATAATTACATTTTCTTAAAGCTAAACAATAAAGATTATACAAAATATATTTGAATGGCTTTTGAATAAAAACAACTTTAATAATCGTTTTTAACTTTGTAATGTCTAATTTAATGAACATTTCCTGAATTACGCTCAAATCGTTAAGTGAATTATTAGCAAGTTTCTTAATCATAAAAGAGAATCAGTAAAAACACTTAAAATAATAATTGTATTTATTATATTACAGACTCTTTTGGCGCCTATGTTTCCTAGAAACGAAAGCAGCCTGTGCCAAGCTAGAGCTAAGTTCAGCTGCAGACCAAATGGTTGCAATTGTTACACAACCCAACAACAACAACAACAGGAGCAACAGCGGCAGCTGTTTACGCTGCCAACATCTAACGGGCAATGGGGCAACAACAGCAAGCAACAATTGCAACTGCAACTGCAGAAGGAACGGCAGCAGTTGTTGTAGCACAAAAATTGGCTAAAACGATCATGTTTATATAGACACATAGGCCATAGACACAGCGACAGCAACAGCAACGGCAGCAACAGGAACGACTGAGGCAACGGCAACGGCAGCGGCAACAGTTATGGCAATTGCCAAAGTTGCAGTTGCAAAAATCAAACAAAAAGCAACAGAAAAAAGGCAGCAGGCAGCAGCAGCTAACGATAAAAAGGCATTCAATGTTGGCCAAAAAGTCAAAAGCAACAACTGTTGCAGCAGCCAAATGGCAACAGCAGCTGCAGCAGCAACAGCTCAGCAACAATGTTGCCAGCTCAGGCAGCAGAAACAGCAGCAGCCAGCAGCAAGTTTCTTCGTCTTCGTCTTTGTCTGCTTCTTACTCCTTCTCCGCTGCTTCTTCGTCGTCGTCATTGCGATGAGGTTACAACAAGGTAAACCTGCTGCCATGTTATTGTATCTGTGTGCTTTGATCTCTCGCCTCAGACAATAGAACAAAGCGAAAAGTTGTTGCTGTTGCTCGTAAGACAACAACAACAACATCGGCAACAACAACAGCAGCAACAGCTTAAGAATTATGGGAGGAGGTCAATGTTGCAATTGTTAACTGCTAATTAGCAGTCACAGAGCGCTGAGCAGCATGTAACAATCAACAATCGATATATGCCCGCGGACATATCGAAAACCGGTTGTGGGAGTCAGTCAAATCGAGACGACAACGAAACAAAAACATTAAGAACAACAATTGAGAAAAACAAAGATGTTGCTGTTCTTGGCGCAAATTAGACATTTGACATGCCATCATCCGCAGCCAGATTATAATTGATTTAATATCTGCTTGTTGCTTTCAAATGTATTGATAACAATCAACTGTCATGCTCAGGGAAGGTGAAAAAATGTTAAATAGTTTGGTATTTAATCTCACCTTATATTAAGCAGTTATTTTATCGATAGCTTTTAACTGTTAAAACAACATGACTCTAACATAACATAAGATTAACATTAACATAATGCTAAAGTTCCATACTAATTAGTATTTTTCTATCGATAATTTTCGTTAGTTTCTTTAGCTCAGTGTATTGCCGATTGCCTTCGATTCTTTTTTTCTTCTGTTCCTTCTCTCTCTGCTGCTTCCCCACCCCTTACCAATTGTAATACCCCTTTTAGTTGACTGCTGCTTAAGTTATGACATGAAAAGCTGTAAATTAACATTTGAGGCCGCATTTAGCCACGCACTTAAAAAGAGTTCAAGAACATAAACAAAGCGATGGACGTGTCCAATGGGGCAAACCAATAACAACAACCACACGAGCAACATCAGCAATAACAATAACAACAAAAGCTCAACCGCCAGAGCCAATCAACTCACTAAACTCGACGCCGACGCCGACAACCTTCGCTGAGAAGAGAGTGCAGACTGCAAGAGAAGGAGAAGAAGACAGAGAGAGTGTGAGGGAGATGAGGTGAGAGGAAGCGCTGCTGACTGATAAAAGCAAAGACCGCACATAAACCCAGTTACAAACAAGTAGGAATGCAAAGCTTACCAACATACGCGACTTGCAGATACCCTATATATTCAATAATATTAAAGAAAATTCCATGCGAATGTTTCTTAGTGTTGTTATATATCAATATCAATAATTAACAGATTAAAAACAATACAAATAATAAAATCCTTTAACGATATTCCATATCTATTTGATAAACGTCATTCTTTTAAATAAACTATCGACACATTTAAGATTAATCTCATTTAACTTCAATCTGTCATAATGAAACTTCTTTTTATAGTTAAAGATCACAATCTTTTGCCTTATCGAGACCGTTTTATGAGTTTTACAGGGTAAAATTAGCAAAGAGATGAAGCGAAGTGAACTGCAACAGGCAGCCCCATAAACACAAAAACCGCAAGACGACGTAGTCAAAATAATAATAAGGCAACATTTAAAATGGTTTATGAGATGGAAACCTCATCATCGCAATCATTATCATGATCATCATTGGAGGAACATCATTACAATATACACCTACGGCCCAGACGATACTGAGAGAGTCTTCGATTTTTTCTGGGTCAAGCAACACGCGAAAGACTCAACAACGACAGCGGAAAACAGGCAGAAACGACGCGAAAGCCGCAAAAGAATTGTGTGGTAGAGTTCAAAACGTGCCCGGGCTGCATCGTTAAAAGCTTCTCTTAACTGCGCCTCTCTCTCTCTCTGTCTCTCTCCCAGTTCCCCCAGCACACGCTCTTGAAGTTGAAATTGTTTTTGCTGGAAACAATTTCCGGTGGCCTCTGGGCCCCAAAAACAACCGCTGCACAACTGCAGTTACACAGTCCCAGTCGCAGTTGCAGTTGCAGTTGCAGTCACAGTCCCAGCCGTAACCACAGTCCCTGTTCCCTGTTCCGAGTCCCAGTCCAAGTTCCACAGTTGCAATCCCAAATCCCCGGTCTGCGCTCTGCATGAGTCAGCTCTCCGAACTCTGAAAGTAGTTCAAGTGACCGATGGCGCCGTTACATTTCACTGCTTAAACTGAAGTGGGCTCCAATGTGGTGTGGCTTGGCCTGTTCCCTCTCTTGGTCTTGGTCTACCCTGGCCAACATTTGCCGTCGCAATTGAGCGTTAATTAAATTGTTTTGATTCGCCTGCCTTGAAGAGCCACATTTTGTGGCTAATAGTCAAGTGGGTGTAGCCCAAGAGTGCGATAAGTGGGCGGAAACTTGGTTAAGGACCGAACAATGTAAAGTTCAAGATCTTGCTAAAGAGAGACAGAGCGAGAAGGAGAGAGAGAGAGAGAGAGGAAGGAGAGGGAAGGAGAGGAAAACATAGAGAAAAGTGTGGGGCAAGTTGTGCCCCCTCTATTTTAATTCAAAAGATTTCACATAATCTGAGATTCTATATTTTTTAAAATAGAAAATATAAATATAAAAAGTATTTGTCATTTATAATCCCATATAGAGTTCTACACGTCTAAATGTTAATTAAAATCAAGTTTATATTAAGTTATGACAATCTGTAGGAATTTTGATCTAAATTTATTTACACTAATTATATTTTCTTTTGATTTATTTATGTGTTGTATTTTATTACATTTTTATTTGTATTTATTTTGTTATATTACATTTTTCCTTTTTCAATATTTTTATTTAATTATGGTTTTTTATTGAAGTATAGTTTTTGTTTTAATATACTACTTATTTTATTATATTATTTATTTTAATCTATTTATTTTATATTCTACATTTTATAGTTTATATTATTTATATTTTCCTTTTATCTGTTCTATCTGCTTTGTTTTTGTTAATTTTATATTATATATTACATCCACTTTATTCCATTATTCAAAATACTTTAAAATCTATTAATAAATGTACTTTCAACTCACCATTCAAAAATCTTAAATTTAATATTCCAATTGTCCGTGTATTCAGTCTAATAAGATTTGTTATGGGTATTCCCTAAATAGATTTCCGCCTTGAATTAAGTTTTTCAATTGTGGTTATAGTTTTAGAATTGTTTAGTTATTTGCATTTCATTGATTGTTTTCTTTATTTGTTATATGTAAATTTATCCAATTTTTGGTTGTTATAAAATGGTTTTATAAAAAATATTTGCACAATAACGATAACGATAATATTATTGCACAATGGATGCCGCAACTTTGATTTTTTTTTGTTTTATTTCACCTGCAAATTATTAACGGTAAATTAATCATTCAGTGACGCTGCCTGGGTATGTGTGTGTGTGTGTGTGGGTTAACGAGCGACGAAGCAGCAAATTGACAAAAAGTAAATAAACAAAATGCTGCTGCAAAACAACAACTGTTGAACTGTTGTTGTTGTCGATGTTGTTATTGTTGCAACGCGTCGTCGCAGCAGCAGCCAAACGCGGAAGCTGCAAGAAGCAAAAACCAGAAACATTTTTTTATTTCTTCTCATCCAATAAGAATCACATGTACGTGCGCTTTCTTTATGTCTGTATGAGTGTGTGTGAGAGTGTGAGTATGTGTGTGTGTGTATGTGTGCGGGTCGTTCTTTTTTGCACTTGCTTGTTGGCTGCTGCTTTCTTTGCTGCTGCCGCGCTGCTGTGAGTTTCGTTTTACACGGCAGCAGAGCGCGCTGCCTCTGCCACTGCCGTTGCTTCGACCACGGCCTCTGCCGCCGCCACTGCTGCCAAGCTACTCTTGCGTTGCGTTTTTCCTCACCTTTGCAGAGTTTATTGACATTTTCAGCATTTGCTTTTGTGCGCTGCTTTCTTTGAGTGAGCGTGCGCTCTCCCTATTTCTACCTCTCTCTCTCTCTTTCTCTCTCTCGGTCTTTTGTTCTTTCTCTTACACACACACAGACACTTGTTTTTTTGTTGTTTTTTGTAGAGAATAACCTTCAATTTTATCTTATTGCGCTCTTGTCGACGTCGTTGTTACACACACGCACAAACACAAGCGGCCGCACATTCGACTCTTGTTGTTGTTTTTTTTTTTTACACTGCATGAATTAACATTCGCCTTTAGTTCTGTTACTTATGCAGCTCAACCTTAATTTATGCATTATGCTTATTTAAATGTGATTTCTTGCATTCTTTAATTCCAACTACGTTTGCACTTACACTCTCACACAACACACACACGCACGCACATACACTAGCTTATACATATGTGCGACGGCATATTCATACGCGGATTATATTCTGTGCCGTCTGCTTTGTTGTGTTAAATACGTTAAAGACAACGCAATATATGTTTACAAATAATAATTTTGTGAATTACTCTTTAGTAGGTTTGTGCTAATTCAACTTGTTTTGCGCAATAAATCGAAATTTTAGTAATATTGTTTTTCCACAACGCTCGCGGCGCAACACAGACACGCGCGCAACTTCTCCGATCGGCATTTGTTTTGGTACTAACTGCAGTGTGACCGGACATGGCAAGCTGATAAAGCCATGCGTTCTTTGTGGAAAGAGAAACGCAAAAAAAAATAGAAATAATGAAGTGTGACCAAGTGTACTTTATTAAATATTAACTGATATGGTCAATCTGTTTAAAATACAGAATTTATCAACACTTACATAAAATTGTAAAACAAATCATGAAACAAATAACCAAAGACATGAAATGAATTAAAAATTAAGAATTTGTAGTAAACTTTATTCATAAAAATATTCATGCAAAGAGAAAATGCATAAAGTAGAAATATTTAATTATATTAATTCTTTAAAATGGAAAAAGTATTTAAGTCATTACTTATTAAATAATACAACATTTATTTTTGCCTTCAAGAAATCTTACTTTGTTAAATAGTTAACAAAATATTAAATTCAGGGTGCTCCGAAAACTCTGAATTTACGGGTATTTTCAAATATGTGTAGGGTGACCATATATTGTTTTTTGTCAAACACATCGCTGTGGATGGCACATAAAAACAGCAACAGCTGATTGCCAATCCCCAGTTTAATTTAGTACGCCATTTGATGCGTGACGACGTGTTGAAGCGGTGGTGTTCACAGTTAATTTGCGACTTCTATTCATTGATAAATTATTTCGTTCCAATGTGCATTCACTGATTGCCAAACAAACGCGTATGTGTTAGTGTATACAGAGTAAAGTTCATAGATTTTACACAATTAAGTACAAAAAACTATTTGCACAATGACAACCCCTGATGTGCGAAAGAGAAAGGTAGGCAAAAAGGTTAAAAGGGGTATAAAAAAAAGAAACAACAAATTTCGCTCATTTCGGCGCGCTTCGTAGCACACATACTCACACACTTGAAAGATCTGAGTAATTGTTTTCCGTATATATGCGGAAATTAGAAACAAGAATTTGAACATTTATTGTGCCAAGTTTAATTTAATTTATATACCCGATTGATTGTTTCTCAACTATTAACATTTGTGATCTTTACAATGTAAATCGCGGCCGGCTTACTAATAGAGATGTGCTGGCTCAATGATCGCACTGTGGTGAAATCATGCAGCATATGTCTTTACCAATTTTGTGTTTTTATACCAATTTGAGATGTTTTTGATGTTTTGAATTGTTTATTAATACACTGAGAAATCATGAATATATAAAACAAACTAAAACCAAAATAGTATAAGCTAAAACTCTGCTTAAATGTCAAAGTTAATTTTGAAGTTGCTACATTCATTTTTTGTGAGGCAGATAATAATCCACAGGCCAGTAAAGCTAATTTAATTCAAATCATTATCTATGTATGCAAATGTGTATCTATGGATGCATACACCCATGCGATCAACTACGACACCAGTGTTGCCGGAACTTTTGAGCGAACAAAAGCCAAATAGTATAAAAAAATCCAGCTGAATGTATTTGCAATAACACAAGCTTAACGTGTGTAGTTTTTCGTATATAAAAAAAACTAGATGGAGCAACACTTTAGATTTTGTTCCGTTATTGAGCTCTTAAAACAAAATGCAGATTTGGCGGGGAAAAAAAGCTAAATTGGCAACTCTGAACTACACATGCTATACATTTGACCGGCCGGTTAAATTTCGAATATGTCCGTCATAGAGGGGAGATCGCCTGCTCTTCCCCGTTTTTTGGCTTGTTTTCTACGCCGAGACAAGGTCATTAATTTGTTGGCATGATAAACGAGAGACGTTTATCGAATCTTTCTTTCTGTTAGACAATTGCCTGCTCTTTTTATGGGGGATAGCTGGCTGCAAACGACTAATTCTTTTCATGGGTGCCGGCAGTGAAATGCGGTGTGGGCAAAACAGGTTGCAGCACGTAAGTTAGAGCTGGTTATTAACCCTTGTGCAGTCATAGATAATACTTGTATACCCTAAGAAATACCAAAATTCAGTATTTTTTGATACTAATTACAGGTTGCCCTCTATATGAAAACCGAATCCGACAAAACATATAAAGCGAATAAAACAGGTTTTACTTTGTCTATTTGCATATCGATAAGAAAACTTAGTACAGGAATCCGGCAGTTCTGATGAAATACTCAACCAGAGACTATTTTTTTATATATTGTGACTGATAAGCGGGCTACGCGACTACTCGTGCGTGTATTTAAGTCCATATGCATATGAATAATTCAACCCCCATTGGGTTACTCAGCATGACCATTTCGAAAAGCTAAGGCTAATCTAAAATATGTCTACCACGTCTCAATTATCAATTGATTTTCTTTCCGATCGATAAATGGGAACCGCTGTTCAAATTCCCATGGGAACAAGCACAGATTTTCCGCGTTCCCTGGGTACTATTTAAACTACCATAAAATTGGATATGCTAATTAGAGTAAAACGAAAACAATTGCGGCTGCCAAGTAGTTACGTAGCGGTGTGCTAGGGACAGTCCGCACTTAATTTATATGCCCAGTGCAAAGAGAAAACATTTGTCTAAATAGTTAATGGATCTACCCAACAAATATAATAATAATAATGGAAGTTTCATCAGTTGTGTTTGTAGTTTCAGCTACCAATATTTAATCAAGCTAAAAGACTTGTTCACATTTGCACGGCATAAACAAAGCGTTCCGATGGTATCTTATCATATACCTCAAACGTAAGGGTCTTTACGTCTTTACGATAACCTTCGAAAAATGTTTCGCTTCACGTAATGAGAAAAAACCCGTCATGTCTAGCATGACTCGTCAGTTCGTATTCAGTTAATAGAGCTCGGACTGTGTTTTATTTATTCACTTATTGCATAATTTACCTGTTTCGTGTGTGTGTGTATAAACAAATTTCTATAAATACGTTACTAGGGTGCGTTTTGTTTATCTACTAAAGTACAAGTGTAAAACTAATGCAACTCATCATTACAGTCTATAAAATTTATATGGGGAATGTTCTGGCAATTGCTGTCTATATGCATTAGGTCAAATTTAAATTGAGGAAGACTTAAAAAAGTATGTGAAGGTTTTATAAGTTGTTATCAAATATAATATATATATAATACATTTCATGTTTCTACAATCTATAAATCGTGTATAATCTGTTGTTTAATTGTTGCATGAGCTAAATTGTGTCAATTTTTGAAAGCGAATATTAAAATTAAAACAAATTAAACCGGTCTTCTGAACCAGCTTTTTGGCTCAGTATAATTTAGCACTGAACAAATTTGTATTTGTATACATGCATAAAACAATTAAAGAAAATAAACTTTTGATGAAACTAAAAACATATTTTCGTTAATATTTACTGTAATACTCAATATAAATATTCCTATTAAATGAAACATTTTTATTAGTTGATTATTTATCTCTAAAGCGCAGTTTTTAGTACACTTTTAGTACTTAAATACCAGGTCAGTTGTTTCAACATGTTCAGCCCTGGCGCAAGTTATCGATAGTTGTGCCGACTGGGCAGCCCTAGCAGCCGCCTGCTGATGACGGCGAAAAAAGCACAACAACAAATACGTTGTGTCTGCTGGCATTTCAGATAAGAGAACATAACACACTTCATTTTTTACAAATTGCGTACGTTTCTGTTTGCGAAAGAACGCTGAAAAAGAGACGAACAATCAGTCGACGCAAGCGCCAACATGTGTTTTAAAGAATATGACGATTATTTATAGAAAGCAAACGAAGTGCAATGAGATACGAATACAAATTGGTAAAGAAAGAAAGCGATATAGAACAAAAATTCAGATTGTAATTTAAAGTTGTCAATAACAATTATATCGAATTTATTTCTAAATTTTTTCTTATGCAGTTGGCCAGCGATGACAAAGTGCCTAATCAGGCGCATCGACGCAAAAGCAGCGGCTCGAGCAGTAATGGAGGACGTGGCCGAGTGCCGAGTGGCCTGAAAATATCATTTCTATGTTTGATCATATCCGTTGTCCTGCTACTCTTTGTCTTTGGTGTGTATCGTTTATACTATTGTAAATCTTCTACTCCTACTCTACCTACTGTGACTAAATTAACTAAAACTATCGAATTTCCCACTGTTACTGTACCCTTTCATGAATCCCCACACATGGACGTGGATCTTCGACAACATCAACCTCGCACCACCACCTCCACCGCAAAACCTTTGACAACACGCCGAAACAATCATCATGGTGATGCAGGCTTCATCTCGGATAATGCGAGTCCTTATCTGGCTCGTCTCGCCTCCAAGCTGGGATACAGTAAGGTGCAATATGCTGCGATCATCGATGCCGGCTCGACAGGCAGTCGCATTCTGGCCTACAAGTTCAATCGCAGCTTTATCGATAACAAGCTGGTGCTGTACGAGGAATTGTTCAAGGAGCGCAAGCCTGGACTCAGCTCGTTTGCCGACAATCCGTCCGAGGGTGCGCACTCAATTAAACTCCTGCTGGATGAGGCACGCGCCTTTATACCCAAGGAACATTGGTCCTCCACGCCGTTAGTGCTAAAGGCCACAGCGGGATTGCGTTTGTTGCCACAGAGCAAAGCGGAGAATCTGTTGAATGCTGTACGTGATCTGTTTGCCAAGTCAGAGTTCAGTGTCGACATCGATGCAGTGGAAATTATGGAAGGCACCGATGAGGGCATCTTTAGTTGGTTCACTGTAAACTTTCTGCTGGGTCGTCTCTCCAAGACGAATCAGGCAGCTGCCCTCGACTTGGGCGGTGGCAGCACACAGGTGACCTTCTCGCCCACAGATCCTGAACAGGTGCCTGTCTATGACAAGTACATGCATGAAGTAGCCACCTCCAACAAGAAGATCAATGTGTTCACACACAGTTATTTGGGTCTGGGACTGATGGCCGCTCGTCACGCTGTCTTCACCAAGGGCTACAGCGCCGAGGATACTATTGTGGAGAGTGTATGCGTGAATCCCATCATTGCCAATCGCACCTGGACCTATGGCAATGTCAAGTATTCGGTCAGTGGCAAGGAGAACAGCAAATCCACTGCCGAACAGCCTGTTGTCGATTTCGATGAGTGCCTGGAGCTGGTCAAGAGCAAAGTAATGCCTCTGGTCAAGCCCAAACCATTTACTTTGAAGCAACACGCTGTCGCTGCATTTAGCTACTACTTTGAGCGTGCCATCGAGTCGGGCCTGGTGGATCCCACCGCAGGGGGAGAGACCACTGTGGAGGCTTATCGCAAGAAGGCTCAAGAAATCTGTGCCATTCCCAACGATGAGCAGCCCTTCATGTGCTTCGACTTGACCTTCATTTCGGTGCTGTTGCGTGAAGGATTTGGCCTAAATGATGGCAAGAAAATTAAGGTAAGTTTGGGATGGACTGAGATAGGAAGAATATAATAGGGGGACAAAGAAATAAACTACAAAGGTTTAGCATAGGATAATTTAAAGATAATATAAAGTTAGCCTTATTTGTTTTTAAAATACTCCAATTATATGTTTAGTTTAAAACTCCAATTTAAATTGATCTGGAGAGTTACTGAACTGATTTGACACTAAATTGTCCCAATGCATTTACGTTAAATTCATTTGTCCCGTTTTCTATTTGCAGCTTTACAAAAAGATCGATGGTCATGAAATCTCTTGGGCCCTTGGCTGTGCCTACAACGTGCTGACCAGCGATGAAAAATTTAGCAATTCCTAGTGCGCTTCGTTTATTAGTCTGTAGACGACGAATACTTAGCTGAAATTGTTTCTAGAGTGCCTTAGACGTGCATCGAAGTATACTACAAACACACACACAGACACAAATACACCCAACACACACACACAGACACACAGCGAAGCACACACACACACATACGCCTTCTAGCCGGTTAATAGATTTTTGCGCTATAAATTCATTTCAATTGTCTTTAATTGAAGCGAATTCATTTGTTTTTGATGGAGGCCACAACAATTCACTGTGAGAAATCAGACACGCCAACACACAGACACACCTACGAGTAATGTCTCTAGTTAGTAATTCCATATTTGTGTGATTCGTTTATCGTATATAAATGTATGTTACAAATTCTTCACGATATTATACTATATCCTTAGTCGCTACACTCCATACTTTCCTATTGTATATATCAAATACAATATGTATCTAAGTTTTCAAAGCTGAATTACACTCTCTGCACACACTCATAAACCATTATTAGTTTAATTGTTTTTGCAATAATAAATCAAATGTTAATTTCAATAACAAAAATATATTGATTGAATTCTATAAATAGTTTTTATTAACAACTAAATAATGCATGAAATTAATAGAAATAGTTTAGAATATTTCCAAATCAAATTCATTTATTACTCCAATTCAAAATATTTGTAGACTTTTGTAAATCGCGTGCAATAATAATACAAAATAGTGTCTTTATTTATAGGTTACTTCTCTCTCTATAAATTACAAATACAAACATATTAAATATATATTATTCATATTTATTTATGTGTGTTTGTTCGTGTGTGTATTTAAAAGTAATTAAAATATATTTAAATGCATAACAAACAAGCAAGAAGATAAATGACAAAAGGAGAATTTGAATTGGAAATTTAAGCTGTCTCTAGGGGGGAAAGGGGGAGGACCCACTTTATAAATTATTCATATATAACATTGGCTATAGCTTTTGTCTTAGATACGGCTTACGCCTCCGTCAGCCGCTGCGGATGCAGGCCCAGTTTATCGATAATATACTGTGGCATACAGAGCGTTGGATTAATGGGCTTTAGGCCGGAATAGCCCAGCAGGGAGAGGCCCCCGATGCCGAAGAGTGTGTGGAATATGTCGGGCATATTGCCTGTGCGATCGGAGAAGCCGCCTGTCTCTGTGTCCTGGCAGGAGAGAATGAACTGCTGTAGCTTCTCGGAACTGATCCAGTGCAAGCGACCCATAATTGTCAGCGAGGAGAGCACCCACCAGGAGTAGCATACATCGGGCAGTTTCTCGGGACGACCATTGAGTCCGCCCGAGGGCAGTTGACGCTCGCAGAGCCACCAGCCCAACTTGTCTACGTCCAGCAAATGCAGACTTTCTGTGAGCGATAAAAAACCCACGCAGCAGTAGATGAGTCCTGCATGGGATCATGGTATTATTTAAAGAATCTCTATAGTATCAACTGATTCTGATGACTCACCCGCATGTGACTCAGCGCCAGGTTTGGAGCCGAAACCACCGTCTGTTTGATTGCAGCATGACATGACAAACTTGATCGCCTTGTCCACATCTATGCTCTGATCCATGCGATTCAGCAAAGTCAGCGTAGCCACTGCACAAAAACTGAATCTCGTATCAACCTCACCCCATTTGTCGCCAAAGAAACTACCATCGGGTTGTTGCAGCCCGACAATGTAACGTACCACAGCATCACAATCGATCTGATCAAGTGCGTCATATGTGCACAAGATTTGCACGGCTGACAGGGTGTACAGCATGTGCGGATCATGACCCTCGCACGGTGCAAAGCCACCGCTCGTGGAGCATTGACAGCGCTTCACAAACTCAATAATCGATTTGCGGTCCAGACGATCCAGCTGGCCCATTATGTCCAGCGCTGTAACGCCCCAGTAGATGCCCGACATGCGCAGGAATTCGGTCATGCAATATTCATATTCATCCTCCTGTTTGCCATGGTTCTCAATGTATTCGACATGCTTCCAAAATTCCAATTTAGGCGCATCGCCACTGTCCGAGTTGCCGCCGTTTGAGGCCTTAACGAAGCTCGTGAAATCCATCGCCGAGTGTGTGTGCTCAATTGAGTGTTGATTTTTAGCTATTAATTGACTTATTGTTGAGTTGGCATTATTAATTCCCTTTTCAACAATTCAGTTGTCGTCGCTATGTTTGCGGCAGAGTAAAATACACTAAAATATGCGTCACATAAAAATACTACCCAAACAGCTGATTGATATCAATTAAAAAAAATCGATTTTAAATTGACTAAAAATTCTGAAGAACGAAACTGAAACACAGCTGACTGTTATCGATAAGTAAAAGGTCCTCTGATAACATCGAGAGTTCTGAAAAGGCCAAGAAAAATACCAAATCTGCTTTACAGAAAATCGCCGGCTGTTAAACTTTTTAGTCAAGAAATATGTATATAGAGAATTCTTAAATATAATGAAGCAAATAAATCTTTAGCAAATAATGTTTTATTAAGCTTTGTAAAGGCAACAAATTATGTCAGAAATATATGTCTTATCGAGACTGTTAAGTCTGTTATCAAACAGCCTAATAATTTGGTATTTTTTAGCGCCCATCGGTGGTCACACAGTTTTACACAGATGATATGTTAAAAAGAATTCCAATTATTCTCAAAGTTACAATAAAAACATTACAAAAGAAAAGAAATAATGGCCCTCAACGGGTTCTTTGACTTCTTTCAGAAGGGAAAGGTATGTGTACGTAATATCGTCAGTGCATGCTAGTGTTTGAAACAATACACAATCATGCGTTCCTCGAAAGTCATAAATATTTATTTGTGTTCATGCGTTTTCTAGACGTTTAAGCCGAAAAAGGGATTCACGGCCGGTACAATACGCTATTCACTGCACAAGCAGGCCCAGGCTAGCCTGCAGTCTGGTATTAATTTGCGACAAGTGGTGCGATTGCCGGAAGGCGAGAATATGAATGATTGGCTGGCGGTGCATGGTGGGTACTAAATTCAAAACATAATATAAACATATGTGTGTATTAGTGCGATTATTATATATTCTCATATTATTCATTGTAGTTGTGGACTTTTTTAACCGCATCAATCTTATTTATGGCACTGTATCCGAGTACTGCACAGAAGCGACGTGCCCCACCATGTCCGGGGGTTCGCGGTATGAATATTTGTGGGCGGACGGAGATATGTGAGTACACTGAGATGGCTTTTGGTGTATTTATGAAATGTCACTAATACACTTACTGTTTTAGGTATAAGAAACCCACTGCACTGCCTGCACAAAAGTATATTGAGCTACTGATGGACTGGATTGAGACGCAAATCAACAATGAAACCGTTTTCCCCGTTTCCACTGGTAGGCATATTCGAAAGAACGCATTAGTTAAACAGTACCAAGAGTAGTAGAATTAATTATGCCGGTTGTCTGACGATTCTGGAGTTCAGTTAACTGTATATGAAGACAACGTAAAATTGTAAACAATATATCAAGCGATCAAGATTACTGAGTGCTAGAATCAAGAAGAAGTGCTTGTAAATTGAAAAAAATGGTCAAGAACTCTCATATGGTATAAAACCCTCAAGTCTTAACAAGTATATTCAAATTGGAAATAGGAAATACTTAACTAAGCATTTAAGAGTATCTGTTTCTTTACTAATTAGTTCTATACTTTGCTTTCAGATGTTCCCTTTCCCAAAACATTTGTTTCCCTAAGCCGCAAAATCCTAACTCGCTTGTTTCGAGTCTTCGTTCACGTCTATATTCATCATTTCGACAGAATTGTAACCATTGGGGCTGTAAGTACTTGGGCATGATAACAAATATTAAATTTAAATATTTATTTAATGCATATATCTTTTTCAGGAGGCGCACGTCAATGCTTGCTATAAGCATTTCTATTACTTTGTTCAGGAATTCGAGCTGATATCTAGCAAGGAACTGGAGCCACTGCACGAAATGACGTCCAGAATTTGTAAAGATAAAGATTGAATTGATTGAATTAAGCTTCAAGTCTGGCTAGTCTCCGGCTATTTGCTTCTAGCTTTATATAGCTCTGAATCTCGAAGTCATAATTATAAGTTGCTTTTAATAAAAGTAAATACCAATATGTATGTATGTGTGAATGTGTGTTAGCTATAAGAGTGTGATGTCGAAATATTGTGTCCATCATTAAACGAAAATGCCAAAATATCCCATAATTTTATTGCATGAGAGAAACTTATGAGATTTTTATTGTTAGCTGTAGAACTTAACGCAGCCTAGGCAAGTGTCACTAATTTTTGGTTGAATAACTTTTGATTTAGTTTAAAAAAGAGTGTTTTAATTTCTTTTTTTTAATTAATATGAGCCATCAATTTTAATCAAAGGAATCCATGAACATACCGTGGAATAAGCAACTTTGATTTCCTTCACGGTTTACTTTCAAGTTATATCTCTGAGCTACCTTAAAATTTGATCTTAGTATATTTGAGACAGGTAGTACACAGAGCTTATCTTGATGTTCCATCTATGCTTTACAGCATCCTTTTTCTAGTCCATTTAAATTTCGTTTTCTATTTTACATCACCTATTTTGAAAAGGATTAAAACATTGCGTAATTTCCTCTCCAAAGCCCAACATTATAAATATTGTATATTATAATCTGCCTAGAGGGTATCCATGAAGTATCTATCAGATTTATTCATATTAAATTCGTTAAATTACTGCATAATCGACGCGTGATGTTTTCAAACCACTTTTCATACCTTAATGTTGCTTAAAGTTCAACTGAAATCTGGGACTGAATGATAATAAATATTTTCAATTATTTAAGTCAATTTTAGTCAAGTAAGAGCAACAAATACAGCAGCAGCCACATCAAAAACAACAATAACAAGAACACGAACAACACCTATGGGAAGTGCCACAGAGCGCAAATGAAACTCCACCCACATTGGCGATAGCTGAGCAAAGTTATTAGGTGTTTTATACACGCTTAATGTGTATACAGCATAAAGCGGCTATAACCAATAACAGTAAAGTAGGGTTGAGCCAACAACCTACAACCACTTTACAAGAACAACACGGCACGTAAAGACCAATGAGAATAAATTGAGCAGGGCGTAGGCAGGGCACGACGCACGACACCTTCAACGATGCGACGATGACTGCGAGCGATACCATTGTCGGGGGTTGTTTTCATCATGATGGTCGATCCGTGTTGCAAAGAGCGAGCCCCAAGGAGCGAGCATTTCATTCAATGGCTTACTGTACAGTAAAGATGCTATAATGAGAACTGACTGTGGAACAGTTTTCAAGGAAATAAAGTGAAAATGTAAGAATTTTAAACAATGCGCAAAAACATGAATGAAAAATATATAATATAGAAACACATAAGGTTAAATATGAATAGAGAAACATGAAATCAATTGCTATAAAATATTATATTAACACCAAATATAATCATCATAATGAAAATAATATAATCCATCGCAAGATATAGATAATAAATATTTCGAATCATAGAGACGAAGGCCTCGACTATAGTAGAGCATCAAATTTAATTCTAATATTCGATTTAATCTGTACAATCGTTCATTTTGAATGATAATTAGAATACCACGATTAACTTTAAATATTGTATTCTTTTACAATATCAAATCGACTATTATTAAATATAATGTAATATTTATATTTTGACAAACATAAAATAATTTTATTGAATTTTATTAGAGGCGATTAAGATAATGATTCCAGTTCTACCGATTCAACAGGTAAATATTTGTGACTTCTGTAAACAATTCTGTGCTCCATAAAGTATGCTATTATAAAGTTAAGATTCAATCAAAGTTATTCAATATGTGTAACCAGTAAACTTGTTTCTCTATCGAACACCCACTGTATTAAATTGAGCACAAATAATATATGCGAAATAAAAGTTATTTGCATGGAATGAAAAAATAACACTTAATGCTAACAATGCAATTCGGGATCTACCCAACTAAGAATATGCACTCAATTTCGGGGACTTAATGGTAATTAATGAATTTCAAGTAGGATTATCTATGCTCACACAGATTTCTCCTGTTGATTTAAGAACCTAGAGAGGAGTAAAGGAAGGTGTAGAGAGGCGGCAGTGTTGCATCTTTCTCATAACAAAAGCAATTTGATTGCAAAAAGGACGAAAGCACAAAATGGCATGCGCAGCAGAGAAAGAGAGTGAGTGAGCGAGCGAGAGAGAGAGAGAGGAGAGCAGCAATAGAGCAGTGTGTTTCTCATGAGGTTGAGGCACTTTTGGAGCTGTAATACGATTGGCCTTCCTGGCGAGCGAAGTAGTCGAGCGTTTAATTTCACAAGAGCAACTATGCCTCGGAGTAAAAGTGCTGTGAATAATTTCCGATTATAATACCGATGGGAAAGTGTTTATTGTTTGCTTGTGAGTTAAATAAATCGGGCTGAATATACATATAATGGAGCAATTAGCACAGTTTGTGAACAAGTCTTTCGAATTCAATTTGACCAATAATCGGGTTAATAATCTTTTTAACTCAATGACAAGTGCCCGCATTCAGAAACTAACCGAAGCGACTAATTCGATATTGGTCAGCTCGTCGAATCGTCTGGGTCGAAGTTCCGTCGATAATTGTGCGGATAATGATAACGAGGAGTCTATGGATATAGATATTACCGATATTTCAGTCGCCGAAGACAGCAGCTATGAGGATGATACAGTTGTCGCCAAGCCCCTGTCCCTGGTCAAGATCCGTGCGCTGGAACCCAAAGCGACTTATGCCGTCGCCAGTTGTGAAAATGTTCGTAAGACTGAAGCTTTCAAACCCAAAAACTGGCTAATTTCTGACCTGGTCGTATCGGACGAACATTCCGAAGGTAATCTTAGATACCTATAAGTGTGTTAGTAAGTTTATTAAAATATGTGTGCAAAATATTCTGTATACCCGATAACCCTGGCTGTCAAATCTTCCGTATTACAACGGAAAAACTGTATTAAAATTAAAATAATGATATTTAAATAATAAATACCTTAAAATACATTTTCTAATCAAAATCCGCAAAAATGGAAAATAAAGCAAATTGATCTTTTCAAGATTTCACTCTTAAACCTTAATAAAAACTTATATATATCTCATTTTCTATACACTTTTAAATCTATTATGAGTTTATGCTATAGTCGGTTTAATAATTCTGTTCGTGCAGCTTAAATTCTAATTTATTAATACGTTATACACAAGGGAGCTAGTTACCTTTGCCAGAAAAATCGTATATTAATAATAATTATAGCTTTCAAAATATAAAAAATAAAATCAAATTAATACTTCAAAACAAGTTATAAATAGTCTA
The DNA here is from genome assembly GCA_018903425.1 of Zaprionus nigranus. Classification (NCBI taxonomy): domain Eukaryota; kingdom Metazoa; phylum Arthropoda; class Insecta; order Diptera; family Drosophilidae; genus Zaprionus; species Zaprionus nigranus. The sequence continues at coordinate 18,779 of JAEIGD010000002.1, forward strand.
AGTAAACCCCTAAAAACAAATCCTATTCTCTACTTATCTTATGGTTTATATCAATTAGGATACAAGAATGACATCTAAGACATTCCAAACTTATTTTCCTTCAATTTGCATATATTTTAATTTCAGATGATGAGTGTAAAAAACTTACTACGGAACCAAGTGATCTTAAAAAAAATACAAGTGCGGAAGCTAACAGCGAGTCTTGTTCCGACTGTCCAGAGATGAAGTCTAAAGTAACTAGCAAATGCTCGAAGGAGGTGCCAATTTACGATGTCGAAACACCGCAAAGTAAATAAAATTCTTTAATAAGTAGTGTATGAAGTTTAAGAATAGTATATAAACTTTAAATTAGAAGATTAATGATTGTTTTTGACAATTTATTTATAAGGTGTATTGATATATTTAGTACTATTTGATTATTTTGATATAATGAGATTGTACATATCTTAACAACTTCAAAGAAAGGTAACAATAATGGAGTACTCCAAATTTGAAATAGAATTGATCTTGTATAATTAGAATTGTGATATTTCAAGACTTATTATTTTTTACACAAATCTAAAGGTGCATACTTTAATATAAAAGATCTATGAAACGTAGTTATTTGAGTAATATGTTTAAATCTCCAACTTTTCAGAATTGAAAACATGTGCAACAATAACCATAAATTTAAATGAATGCTCGGACGACAGTAACTCCCCAGATCTGCCCACGAACAAGACTACTGCCAACGAGAAATGTTTATCCCCAGAACCACAAACGAGTATAGGAGAGAATTTTGGACGAATGGAGAGCTCCGGACTGAGCAGTAAACAGCGTAGATCCCGAACAAACTTTACACTGGAACAACTCAACGAACTGGAGCGTCTCTTTGAGGAGACTCATTACCCAGATGCCTTTATGCGAGAGGAACTGAGCCAGAGACTGGGTCTCAGCGAGGCTCGAGTGCAGGTAATTAACCCGGCGAAGAGTCGTAAATTATAAACGAAAAGCGACAGAAAGAGTCTGAGAAGAAGGGAAGAGATTTATCGAGGAGTTGTGGGTGGATGAAGACAAATGTCCAGTCGACTTGGCTAGCTACAAATTGTAATTCAATTGATATTCATTATCCTAGCAAACTGGAATGTCACTTGCCTCACTTGACTTTTCCACCACCAGACCAAATCAGAGAGATGTTGCGATATGGGGTGTTAAGTGGTTTACGCCGCCCTTCGTAACGCAAAACATGACAATTATAGAAGAGAATAGACGCAGCAACGGGGGTCGATTAGAACTTAAACGCTCAATCAGGGCGGTTCTTAATGGACCGCTGTGTGGTATTACATATAGAGAGATAGCCAGATAGTTGTATTCGAGTCTCTGGGAAGTGCAATAAATTACAATCTCTAGCTTCTACTTAAAGTAAAAGCATTCCGACTAATGGAAGTGACCAGCACACTAGAGTCTTCAAAGGGAAGAAAAGCATAATCGACTATTAATTTGACCAGTTAAGTGTCGAGAATTGGAAAAATTGTTTATAATTGATGATAGTATGCGTTTCGAAAAGTTATGTCATCAAATCTTGAATATGCATGTTATTTCTCAGTGTTTCAGACGAAACAACTTAAAGATTGTTGTTCTAAAAGACTAAAAATCAGTTTTGTATGAAGTTTTAGTACTACATCTCTTATCTGTTTGTTAGGATAACAACATTATCATATCAAATAATATATATATAATTTTTCAGGTTTGGTTTCAGAACCGGAGAGCCAAGTGTCGAAAGCACGAGAACCAAATGCACAAAGGTAAGAAGACGATACGTAGCTTATAGTACAAAGAATATTTATGAAAGTTACTTAAAGATATTTTTGAGAACTCTCAGTAAAATAAATAGGAGATCTTACAAGGTTTTTAATTCATTCTGAATGTTAATATAAATGATAACTTGCCTCTTATTGGCAATTAACACAATTGTACATGAGGGGTAAAATTCCTAATAAGTTCTCAAAAGTTTGTCTGCAATCTCGTTAAGACTAAAAGGCAATTAATTATTTTGTAATTGTTCATTTTTAAGATATTGTGTGGGTTTGGAACGGGACTAGAATTTAATTTCAAATAATGTTACTCCGATGGAAATAATACTAATTATAAAATATATGCTGATAAAATGAAAATATAGGTTAAGTAGCTAAAGTTTCTATTGTAAAATTTTCAAGAAGGCACACCTAGAAATGAAAAAACTGTGAAAAAGCTTTTCATTCAACTTACACATATTGTCGACTTACTGAATACCAATTTCAATTTCTTCGTCTCCTTTAAAATACTGAAAATAGTTATATCCTTGAAAAAAGTTTTTCATAATCTAAATCTATTTTCAACCTCAGAAAGAAAACTTTTAAGCTTCTTTCCTGTTATGAAAGTTTCAGGGTGGCAATAAAAACAAATAAAATTTAAATTTTACGCGTTATGTGTATCGAAAGTCAGCCATGACATCGAGTAAGTTTGTTTGATATAGAAATTAAAATTATTTGTACATCAATTTTGTACATCGCATCTGCTGTGATTTTGCCCTTCACCAGTCGCACTACAGGGGAATTGCCCTTTGGCTATGGGAACAAGATATACACGTCTATATACAGGGTGACACAAATCATTGCCAACTTAATCAAATTAAATATTCGAACCGTAAAAGTGGAAAATAAAAATGTTATCGACTGAGTGGTGGATGGACAGGGAGGTGGAGAAAAAGGGGAGGGAGGCGTTGATGAATGGGTCGCAGAGGAACAACCAAAAAAATGGGGAGGAAAGACGAGAAGGTAAAAAGCTACAAAGTGCAGGGAAAGCGAGCGAGAGGGAGCGAGACAGTGCTATCACTACATATTAATGATTACATTTGAATAAACTGCGAAACCATGACATATTGCGTCAACCAGTCGGACAAATCAGACACAGATTCCACTGGAAAAATCCGAGACATTGCGGCAATTTGGCTAAGCCGGAAACCTTCAACATTTACTTAACTAATTGCAGCGTTCTTTTAAATTTGCATAAATTAAAATCAGACACGACGATTGCGGCTTAGCACGGCATTAGTAAGGGGTGCTTGGCCAGAAAGAAAGAGAAGGAGAGATGACGATAGCAAAGTAGAAAGATGGAATAGAAAAGTTAAGCTGAAACTTCGACAGACGCTTTTCAATTTGCCAGAAAGGGTTTAATTTCCCAAGTTATTTAAGAGATTCCATAAGAATGCACTTGCCGAGGACTAAGGATATAAAATGATGTACATATCATCAAGAGATATTAGGTATGTATTAAGTTTAATTTACGAAACAGTCTAATTAATTAATTTAAAAAAATAATTATTTATAAATTTGTTGAGCAAAGTTGATTTATTTTTATTTTTATTTGTTATTCATTCATTCCATATATTAATACGACGATTATATGTAGTTGGTTATCTGTAATTGATAAGGGCTAGCAAACTTAAATTTGTTTAGAAAAATCTTAAATTTTTTTAAAATAATAATTATTCTTTTAAGGCACCTTATTGTCTTAATTATTACAGGGTATTTTAAATTAAACTATTCCTTCTTCGTCCTCAACTGGCAGTCGAGCTCTCAGCTGGATATTATTTAGTGCCGTGGATACCCTATGAGCACCACGGGGCACCATCGGTTGTTCGTCGCGGTTGACAGAGTTTCCCGACACACTCAACCCACAACCAGTTGAACCCTTGACTTACTGACAAATAAGGGTGTAAATTGCTTGCTAAAAGTCAGTGTAAAACCAAAGACATATGCACTTGGTGTTTCAGTCAAGTGCAATCGGGTTGCTATTTTACATTTTATTGTAGTAACGTATTATGATTGACTTGGGTATCCAAGATTTGTGTTATATCGGGCTAAAGGTTAGCCTAACTGATTTGCATGCATTTTTTTTAAAGTAATGTTTTAAATTGGTTTAAATAACAATATCCTTGGGAGGACCTTTATGTTTTGATATACATAAATATATAATATACCTTTAGTTACTAAATTTATGTTATATACAATTTATTAACTTTCCATCCAATCCATTTTAGAGTTATGATTTATCTCTTAACTTTATTTCCAACATTACAAATATTCCTTTAATCTAATAAAGATTATCTAATATTCATTTTGTGGTCAAGGGGTATCTCACTTGCCATCAGTTATGCAAAAGTTATGTTCAATTTGCAAAGTAAATGCCGTAAAATATATCAAAGCTTTACTGTAATACAGTAAAGTCAGGCCAGAGTCAATTAAATAAACTGCAACATGAAATGTTTGTTGTTTAGTGCGGTCCGAGCGTGACTGAGACCGAGAAAGAGACAAAGAGCAAGACTGCAACTCAGATTGAAGGCGAGAAAAAGAAGGAAAACAGAGAAAAAAGTAATCAAATTAAAATTCGAATAAAAAAACGAGCGAAAAAAACCTTCTTCATACGGGGCAAGGTGTCGTTTTATGGACTTATATCAATTCTCAGACTGTTCTTTTTTTATAGCCACGAAAGAGAAATAGCCCCAGAAAGCAAAACACAGCGTAAAAGACGAGGCAAAGCTCGTCCTGCTCCTGGCCTTGTGGTCCCTGGAGTGTCATTTTGATATGTGTCCGTCTGGCCTTGGCTCGAAGAGAGAATCGGGGGGAGACCTGGTGGTACGGGCCCTCAACTCGGGGGTGTTTCCATGGCAATAAATTACAAAATGAATTCAATTACTTGTCACGAATTTTTGTACCGATTTGCCAAATTGGGATGCTCATTTGTGCTCAAGTACATTGCAGGGTACCGAGGTGGGCGGGCAGCAGGCACCTGGCTATGGTGGGTCGTGTCGTGTCTCTGAATTATTTACATAAAGAAGCACACTCAAGCGTGAGTCCGACAAATTTGTCAGTAGGCGGGGGGATTGGGCCTGCTACGGGAATGGGCTTGTTAAGTAAATCAAATAAAAAAAAACAAGGCTTTTATAAGGTGTGCTGACAGATATCCTGTAGGGTATGGTGCAACCTATTTATATGCATATCTATACATCTACAGTAGATATATAGATTTAAATTAAATCATCAAAACTCAACAATTTAAGATAATAACTTATAATAATATAATATATAATATATTTTTAGAGCTATGGATCTACAATTATCTTTAAGCTATCTAATTTTTTTTTAGTTGTTTATTTTTGTATTATTGTATTATTATTTTGTATTATTATTTATATTGCACGACAATTTTCAACCATTTTTCATAACCTTCTCAACACAGTCACACAGGGTATAATTTATGTGTCAAGACTGAAAGACACTTTGCATAGAGTTGGGTTCCGTTTATGCCATTCAAATCATATTCAGGGAGTGGGAAAATTTTCAACATATGTGTGTAAATATGAAAATATGATTACGTATGTGCCTATAAATCTTTATGGCAACACGTATGTGAGAATAACTGGCGTATGAAATGTTTTTGATTTAAATATTTATGTAAATGTCAATGGGGAACACTGTCGCAATGGACTATTGGTAGTACATTAATTCGACTGTTGTTGTTTTCTATTCAAACTTATTATCGCCAAAAATATAAATATATGTGCTGTATGTTTTTTAGAGACGCTTAAAGAATAAATCCACGATTTTCAAGTATTCTGTGTGACTATTATTTAAGTATTTGTTTTGGTCTTGTATAGTTTTTATGTCTTTATACATACATATGTATATCAAAATATACCATATAAAGGTTACCTCAGCATTCTAGACCTTTTCACTGTTAACCATTCAAGTTTTAAGATTCTGATAATTATTATGACTTTGATTATGCTTTGACTGAGAGTATTTTATAGCAAAGAACTATAATTTTGTTGTTGTACAACAATTGTTCCATTTATTATTTAATTTATTCTGGTTGCCTCGTTTTAAGGGTCTCTCGCCCACAACCAGTGTTAGATTTTAAAACTTGTGTATTATATTCTGTTTTCCAGGTATTTTACTGAGTAGCCGCAGTCCGCCGGTGGCAACTCCGCTAGAGCCGTGTCGCGTGGCGCCCTATGTAAGCCTGGCCACCATTCGCAGTACCAGTGCCTCGATTATGCCCACGCCCACTTCGCTAAGCTCGGTGCAGCAGCAACAGCAGCAGCAGCAGCAGTCGGGTAAAAGCAGCGTCGGCCTTGTGGGAAGTCGCGCTCCATCACCGTCGGCAATTACAAGCGCAGCTGCTGAACACTTTTCCGGCAACGTAGCAGCGGCAGCAGCATTTACCGCCTTCGATCCGGCTTTAATTTCAGCAGCAGCACATCAGGTAAAATTGTTTAATCTTTGCATAGAAATTTTAGTTAATATTATGCTCACTTTCAGTATGCGGCGGCAATCAGTAATCGAAGTAGACCCGCCGGACTTTTTTCATTGCCACAGTATCCGCTTCATTTGGCTGCCTTTGCCGCCGCTCACAAGAACTCGAGCATAGCTGATCTGCGAATGAAAGCCAAGAAACATTCCGAATCTTTGGGACTTGAGGCAGATATGGTTATTTAGTACATACTGTACACAAAGAATTAGATTTGAAGTTAAGCCCATCTAGACTCTCGAGTTGTCTATTTTATGACAATTTACTATAACAAAAAAATTAATATTTAAATGATGCAAAGAAAAAACAAAACAATAATTACATTTACCTAATATTAATAGATATACTTACTTATGTACAATATGTTTCAGTAAATAAATGCTTAGTTGTCTTGTTTTTTATATAAACATTCTTTTACTTCCCCAATGAATATTATTTCAAATTCTTCAAGTCATAAAAAAGACAATTTTATACACTTTATTTTCTCTGATTTACTGGGTTGTTCGGTTTCTTTGTAACGGTTACTAATAAAAAAACGAATTCCAGTAAAAATACCAAAACAAAACTTTACAGACAACACTTTAACATGTGGAGCACACTATTGAGCTGAGGAGTATTCTGTTATCATTTCAGTTACTGTATTTTCGAAATATTCAGCTATTCTTTAATACCAATTAATAAGACTGTGAAAATTGAGGATAACTGCAATTGATTAAATAAATTATTTATAAGTTCAGGTGTAAGAATTAAAACAAATTATTAATAGGCATAAAGCTTTATTTTAACAGCTTTTTAGGACTTCCCCAACTGTTGCTTTTGGTATTTTTAAGCGCTAGTATATTTGAGCAGTCTTGCTTAATACGTTCAGTATTTTAGCTTCGAGAGATACGGTCGCACTCGCAACTTTCGCAGCGAAAAATTTATATTTTTATTTAGTATTTCCTTTTCATTGCTATCTAAACTACTTAATTTATTAATAAGTTAAAAGATACACAATGCTAAGATGCTAAGGTATACACGATCTAATGAAAATCAAATGCTAAACAACCGATTAACAAAGTGCTTCTTCGTCGGTGCCGAAGATCCGATCTCCACATAAAGTAAATGAAATGAACGTAGAGTGTGAAAAATAAAGAAGTGACGTTTGCAGTGTCTAGACTTTCTTGTTGTCGCTGTTGTATTATTTTTTTGTATAGTGTTTCGTGTGCGCTTGATTTGTAAGTTATTTTTTGTGATATTTCTCTTTTCAACAGATGAACGCATAAGCGAGTGTATATGTGTGTGTGTGCAAAATAATAGTTTTTACGCTTTGGAGTTTGACCTTTCATCCTCCTCAGATCCGGGCTGCTTCTTATATGCTGCTGCTGCTCTTGCTTGTGCTGCTGTTGTTGTTGTTCTTCTTGTAGCCTATGAAAACGGTAAAAGTCGTACTCGCCTGTTGCGCATCCGCATCGTTAGGTGAGGGACGCGCGGGGGGTTGAAATTGGGGTGTTGTCGTTGTTGCTTGCTCATTTTCATTCATTTGTTGCGTGTACGCGTATGTGTGTGTGCGCGCGCGTATACATGTAGAAGCTTATATGCATGTACCTATGTATGTATGTATGCGTGTGTACATATGTTTGTTCATAACGTTTACTCCAATTGGTGCTGCTGCTTAGAAGACAAACTTTCCTGCTATTTGCCCATCATCTCTCTCTCTGTCTCTCCCGTTCCCGTTGACGCTCTCTTTTTGCGTCTGCTCTCAATGTCTGCATCTCTTTCTCTCACATTTGCTCTGCTTGGCTGACTCAATTAATTCTTTTAGTTTAGTTACTACTGTGGCTCTTTTATTATTTGCTTAATTACAACACACATGCAGACACTCGCACACACACACAGATAAGCTTGTGCAGATATTTTTCGCAACAACAAACGTTACCGTTAATGGAGTCATTAGCCCCTTTGAAAAGCTCCACAAGTTTTACGCCAAGTTTTAAGCTCAGCTCCAGCTCCAGCTGCTACTGCTTTTGGTACCCTGTCCATAATCTGGGTCTCCCACTACATCCCGCGCCCTCTCTCTCGCACTCTCTATACTCCTCCAGCTCCCAATCTCTTTCTATTTTGTTGTTGTATTTAAATTTTATTTGTTCAATTGTGAAAATCGCCGATTTCACAAAGCAATTTGTGAAAGTTTTCGATTTTTCCACAACCGCAAATAATTTTAGTAGCTTTCAATTAATTATAATTAATTCAGTAAATATGTTAACCCAAATAAAATGTACAATAATGAATGTATGCATATAGCAGAAATACAATACAATACACGCAAAGGAAACCATTTCAACTGCGATATTTTAAATATTTTTTTTATTTTTGTGTAGATTTTCTCGACATTTAGAAAAGGAAGTTGAAACAAATCAACAAAAATAATTTTTGATAAATTTGTATGATTAAGAAATTATTAGATGGTATTTATTTAAAAAAAAAAATTATAATTACTTCTATAGTATTTATTTATTTCTTAGATATCACAAAATTTTACCAAACAAATCTTTCAATGAATCAAAACTTTTAAGGAGCAATGTAAAAAAAAATGATTCATCATTTTCATTAATAAAAATGTGATTCATTGTGATATTTTCTAAATTTAAATATAATCCGCAAGTTAATTCAATTTTTATTAGGCATTAAATCTATAAAAATTGTTTAAAGTTTAATTTAGTTTATTATAGATATTTTATTCTAATACCTGACTATCCTTCATTGCAGCTGAACTTAACTTGTATCGTATGTTGAATATCGTAAAAAGATGTTGTGATGGCGAAAATGGCATCTGGTGACCTTTCGTTGACCAGCACGAGCAGTCAAGAGGGTAAGTCGACGGAGGAGGAGAGTGTGACCCCTTAGAACAGAGTACATTACTTCTCTTCTTCCCTTGCAGAAGAGAGTTCCGAGTATGTTGGCTACGATAGTACGCTGCGGCCACCTTCGAACTCCAGTGGCAGCACAACTGCTGCCAACATGGCCAACAATAATGGGCCCACTAAGGGAATCAGCAGCACTGGAGGCGGTGGTGTCGGCGTCGTGGGTGTGGGTGGAGGCGTTGGTGGTGGCGTTGTTGCGCCAGGAGGCAATAATAAGAAATTTGAACTATTGCGATCGCAATATGAATCGGCAATGCTGGAATTGAGCACCCTACGCCACCAGCATTCGAATTCAGAGAGACGCTGCGATGAATTGGCCACACAGTTAAATCTCTATCAGGAGCACTATGTGGCCGATCGGAAGCAGTTCGAGGATATTATGGCCGAGAGTGCAAGACTGAAGCACAAGCTTAAACAACTTGAGAACAATGGGAATCAACCATCATCGGCACAAAATACCACCGGAGGCGGAGGTGGAGGAGGCACTAATGCTTTCTACTACGGTAAAATGCAGCAATCGAGTAGCGAAAAGTTGGCGGAACTGAAGAAGGAGCGTAATCTCATTGCCATTGAGCTAGAAAAAGAACGCAGTTTCTATCGTCAACGTGTCGATGAGAATCAAACACTGAAGGTGCTGCTCTCCAAGGAGACAAAACATGTGTTGTCCCTCACCGAGGAATTAAATCAATTGCTCTCGGAGAAGGATAATGTGCTGCAGGAGCATCAGAAAATGTCCGATGATCTGGCGTTGGCCAATAAAGAGATCGAACGCCTCAAAAAGGATGAACTCATGTACAAGACAGAGCTAAAGTCACTGCAGTTGGCCAATGCGGAGCACAAGAAACGAGATCTGCTCAAGTCACGCGAGAGCAGTTGGTCCAAGGAGTTCAACAACAGCGACAAGGAGGAATTGGAGAAGCTACGCAAGAGCCTGGATAAGGCACAGTCGGAGGTGGAGCGTGCTCTGCAGGATGCCGAGGAGGCGAAGCGTGTGCGAGATTGGGCAATCTCACAACGCGAGAAAATCGTACAGGAGCGCGACTCGGTAAAGACGCTTTGTGATAATTTGCGCAAGGAGCGCGATAAGGCCATTTCGGATCTGCTGATGGCCATTAGGGATAGTGAGAAGATTAAGAAACAAAAGGATGAGGCACAAAAGAAAATCGATGCCCTGAAAGAGCAATTGGAACAGAGTCAAACAACGATTGTCACGCCCTCGGACAGCGCATCGCGTCGCAGCTTTCGCCTGAGTAGCTATGATAGTGGCGAAGATCTGCTGGAGATTGAGCTATGCAACTATCATGACTCCGATCTGGGCATCATTCTGGACGATAGCAATAAACGGCAATTGGTCTGTGGTGTCACAAATAGTTCACCAGCCTTTGGCAAGCTGAAGATCAACGATGTCATCTGCAAGGTGAATAGTTTGGAGTGTCTAGGCGTCTCCAAGCGTATGGTCCTCGAACAGATACGTGCCTGTGCCCCACACTGCCTTCTGCTTGTCTCACGGCAAAGGCACAGCAAGCGACACTCGTATACGGTGCAATTGAAGACAAATGGACGCATGGATGGAATCCCAATTGGATTGCAGCTAGATATGGGCGTGTTTATAGCCAAAATAGAGCCCAAGTCATTGGCTTTCTATGAGCCCGAACTGGATGTGGGTGATCGTGTGCTAAGCATTAACAACAAGTCAATGGACACACTGCAATCCATCGATGAAGTGATGCAGATGATCAACACTTGTGACACTCTCAATATATTTGCACTGAAATATGTGCCAGAGCAGTCGGCAATGACGATGGGATCGGATAACGTAAATTGCCGCATGACTTCATCGTCAGCACAGACAGATAGCTCAATTGATTCCATGCAGCAGCAATTGAACAGCAGCAGCGGTGTCACCGGCTCTGGTGGCTCCTCCGCGGGGGCTACAAAGCATCCATCGAAATTTGCAGATTTTTTACGTAAACTAAAGTTCAGTAAACCTGGTACTGCCGATGATAGTTTCGAGCAGGAGCACGATGTAGCCATCGCAGCCCTGGATTCGGTGCTAAGCGAGAATAGCTCAGAGAAGAGCAAAGAGAATCTCTTCAAGCGTCACAAACGTGGCAAAAAGGGTGAAAAAGGAGGCCAAAACAATGGGCACATGGCCACGTACGAATATCTCGCATGATAATCCCACAGGCACAATTGTACAGCGGGGCGGGGAGAAGAAACGCGCTCTAATGTCGCTCTTCACGGCTGGCCCCATCAATGTGGACAAAGATGACGATGTGGATGATGTGGTGGTGCAGCAGCAGCAACAGCAGCAGCAGCAGATTGAGCAGGTAAAGCCACAGCAGTTGCAGCTACAACAGGCAGAGTTGCTGCCGCCACCGCTGCCGCCGCAGCTGTCAAAGCCGCGCAACCTCAATGGCAGCGCCATAAAAACTCATCCGAATCGCAACTCTAATCCTGTCAGCAATGTGGTGGCCTCAGCACTCTTTCAGCCCGGCAATCCACGTCATTCCCTCTACGGGGGCGTGGCAATGCCACCGCCTGCAGAGGATAAACAGCAGATTTTGCTGCAACGTCCAGCGCCACTGATGGGTGCCAATGCGCGTGTTAAACTGCATGGCCAGGAGCGTTCGCGTTCACACAATCCGCATCGCTTCTCTCTGAATATACCGCCCAGCGCAGTAGGAGGAGGAGTTGGTGATTTCACTTATCAGCCCAAAACGAGTGGACAACAAGCTCAACAGCAGGTGGTGCCCGCTGTGGCAGCAGGAGAATTCCCCACTCGAAGTAAGCAGCAAATGTTCGATATGTTTCAACAGCCATCGTCGGCGTCGTCCGCAGCGCCGCCTCCCACAATGCCCAAGATGATGAACAGCACCATGTTTATGCCAGTGCATCCACCACCACGTGGTGGTGGTGGTGGGAGTGGCTCTGCTTCCGGCTCTGGTGGCCCCGTGGATGTTATATCACTAAAATCACAGAACTCCATTGAGTCCATATTGTCCGCAAAGAGTCCGCCCATTAGCGAATGCAGTGTTTATCCCAAGCGTCCACAGGTGCCGCCCATGCCAATGTCCATGCCCATGTCCATGTCCATGATGCAGCCCAAGCATGTGCCCAAATATCCCAGCGATAGTGAATCCATTGGATCGGGCATATATCACAATTATATGACATCGTCTCAGACAGCGCCGCACATGGCAATGGCGGGTAATCGACACACACAGCTGTTTCCCAGCTTTCAGCAGAACACGCATGGACTGCGCATCATTCGACGCTCTAGTCCGCTAACCGTATCCTCGCCACCGCCACCGCCGCCCAGTAGTCAAGCGCCGCCGCTGCCACCGCTTGAGAGCAACAGCAATAGCAGCAACATTGGCATACCAACAGATCTGGATTTTGTGCCCGGCCAGCATCAGCAGCACTCACATCATCATCCAACATCGCATCAGCAACATATGCAGCATCCGCCCTATATGGACTACAGTCAGAGGGATCAGCAGCAACAGCAGCATCAGCATCAGCAGGCGCAACATTATCCCTATGGCATCATCTACGAGGGCGGCACATTTCCGCGCAAGAAAGACAATCAACGCCTACGCATTCCGTCCAATCCGAGTGTGGCCAGCAATCGACAGAATAGTGCCAGCCTGGTGAAGAACAGTTCGGGCTCCATTGATCATCATTATAGCAGCAGCTCCACGCATCATGCCACAACTGTACCAGTTTCTCTGATGAGTTCCAGTTATGCGGCAAATGTGAGCAGCATCAATGGAGGCGGTGGTTCCATAAGTGGAGTTGGAGTTGGAGTTGGAGGAGTGGGAGGATGTGGAGGCGGAGGTGGAGGCAGTGGGAGAGGATCACCCATGCCGCAGGTGCATGTCGAGGTGCTCAGCCATGGAGGGCCGAGCAGTGGGAGTGGCAAACGCTGCTCGAATGTAGCATCGGATTTTCTATGCCCCGGAGACCTTAGAAGAGTCACCATAGATAAGCGAGACAAGTCGCTCGGCATTACCATACAGTGTAATGGAGGCGGCATCTTTGTGTCCACCGTTGCCGACAAGAGTACCGCTATGCGTGCCGGTCTCCAGGTGGGCGATCAACTCTTGGAAGTCTGTGGCATCAATATGCGAGCGGCCACTAATGAAATTGCTGCCAATGTGCTGCGTCAGTGCGGCGATTCCTTTACAATGCTCGTGCAGTATAATCCCGAAAGTGAGTACAATTATTAACTTACACTTAATCATATCTAATTGAATCTACTCCTCACTAATCCTCTCTAGAATTTCACGAGGGCATACATAACCTGGAACCAGAATCTCCCCTCAATCATTCGGGTTCGCCGACGCCACGCAATTCACCGCGGCCGCCGGCGCGCAGTGTGCAGACGACGGCAACGGCGCTGCCAACGCTGCAACCGCTTCCATTGCTGCCATCAACGGTGGCAACTGTGACACGTGCCCCACTCTCGCATCAGTCCATCAAGGATCAAAGTTTTACAGACAGTCTGGAGAATCAATCGGATATCAGTAGCAGTCAAGATATGCCATCATCGGCGGCCACCACCACGACAACAACTGCCTCGGCCACGTCCACAGTGTATGATGATGACACAAAGCCAACGCTGCCGCCAACTCCAGCTACAGTGGCTGCCGAATGTATGTATAGAGCTGCCACAGCATATATAGAATTATTTTTAAATTAAATCCCCGTCTTCTCTTTCCTCTTTAGCGCTGCGTTTTGTCACTCTGCACATGGACAAGTCAAAGAATCTGGGCATCAAACTGTTTGGTGGCAACAAGGTGGGCATCTATGTGCACGATGTGGCGCCTGGTTCGCCATCGGATCACGCTGGCATACGCAAAGGTGACCTCATACTCGAGTACAATGGTGTCGATCTGAGCGGCGTGACTGCCGAGCAGGCAGCCAACGAGATCTCCAAGCTGACGGATACTGTCACAATGCTGGTGCAGAACAAGCTACAAAGTGAGTGAGGGGAAACAGTCCCAGAAGTGTTTCTATATCAATTCATATATCTCTCTTTTGTAGCGCTCAAACAAATCAAGGATAAACCGGGAGATTCGTTTTATATACGCGTCGGTTTCGATCGTCTTGGTGAACTGAATGAGGATGAGCTACGTTTCGCCAAGGATGAGGTGCTTTACGTGGACAATACAGTGTTTAATGGCACATTTGGTCTGTGGCGTGCTTGGAAATTGGATGCAATGGGTCATCGCAAGGAGTGCGGCATAATACCAAGTCAAATGAAGTGAGTGGGGAAAACTATTTGATTATATGAAATAGGGAATGAAGATATTAATGAACTTCCCTTTCCTTTTTAGAGTGGAAGAAGAGCTACGTTCGGGCGAGGTGGTCGACTGTGATACAGGCACGACGCGACGTGGTAGCACCTCTGCGCGTCGTTCATTCTTTCGACGCAAAAAGAATCAGCGTAGCTCGTCCCGTGACTCCACAGAGATAGCGAGCTTCAGCAACACGCAGTTGAGTTTCTTTCCCGACTCCGGCATACTGAACGACGATGGCGGCGTCATGAGCTATCAGCGTGTGGAGCTACTGGACTGTATGTGTCGTTGACTACGTACCTAATTATATTTGTTATTAACTTCTTGATTACATCATCTATTTTTGTGTAGCTCCCATACGTCGCCCCGTGCTAATCATTGGTCCGTTGTCGGAGTGTTTAATGGATCGCCTGAAAATCGATTTTCCTACATTATTTAGGCTGTGCGAGGTGACCACTATGGACTGCTCGCAGGAGGCCATGGAGGAGGGCCTCAAGGAGAACATATTTGTAGATTATCGTAGGCGCGGCAATAAATTCGAATGCACCACCGTGGAAGCCATCAGCAATACGTGCAAGACGGTAAGCACAATCAATATACAATATATTAAATAAATCAATCGATAAATCATTAGTTTATTGTCTGTAGGATCCTCGTCACTGCATTCTGGATGTGTCGATCTCAGCCGTGGAGCGATTGCAGCGACTGCAAATCTATCCGATTGTGCTGCTATTGCGTTTCAAGTCCGCTAAACAGATACGCGACATACGTGACTTTGGCACCGACAAAATCTCTGCCAAAGCGGCAAAGGAGATGTACGAGCGTGCGCTGAAGCTCGAGTTCGACTATAAGCAATACATATCAGGTATGCTTCAGTATATGAATACCTTATATGAATATATACAATATAAGATTCCCTCTCATTCTGCTTTCAGCCGTCATACCTGGCGTCAGCATCAAGCACATGTGCACACAGATCAAGGATGCCGTCGACAAGGAGCAGGACAAGCTGCTTTGGGTACCCGTTACGAATGGATAGCACAAGCTTCTTTAGTTTATTAATGATCACATAATGCACTTATTTAGCGTCTGCTGTGTAGTATTTAAAAACGCGTATCAATATTACAAAAATAACGTTTTGTATTCGTTTCGCTTAACGTAGAGTATTCAAGTATCGCCTATGCTTAACATAATTTGCATTCAAGGCGCTGTATTTCTTTATATACTTATTTTTTTGTTTGTTTCATGTCTCTGTCCCCTTAATTTATATACAAACACACACACATATGTATGTAACACAGTGTATTGTCTGTCTGTGTGAGAATTTGTGAAATTCTCAATAAAAGAAAACTAAGTAAAACTAAATTTTTAGTTTCAATTCTGTTATATTTTGTATTCTACTTATTTATGTTTTCTCGATAACTTGTCATAATGTTTCGCTGTAATAAATTTGTACTTCATTTTTGTGGCAATATTCAATGACTATTCAAATTTTTTAGACTCTCAAGCTTTATCTAAAACAATAAGTGCTCTTAATATTAAATAAAATATCAACATAGTTGTGGTTTCGCAACATTAATAACTTTATTCGATGAACAAAATGTGTATTGAAAAATAAATGCTATTACTTTTACAATAACTATTACTAGCCTTAAATGAGATACGAAGTAAATGTGAAAAGCACTGAAGCGATATGCGATCGGAAAATGCCTTCAGCAATCAAATTAAATCATATCTAACATAAACACACACATCTGAAGAATACAATTAATAAATATATAATGTATATATATATATTAATAAGAAATAAATACATATTTGTAAACGTATTAAATACATTAAAATCTATTTTATACATATTTATGTACGTAAGCATTTTATATACAACAATAACTATAATATATATTTTGCAATAAATAAAAAATATTTTCCAAATTGTTTCGTTTTTTATTTACATCAATAATTGTTTCTATTTTTCGTTTTATGGCCACAGTTGCAATGAAAAATTGATTATAAACTAATATACTATTAAACGCAGCTGCCACGAATTCGTTTAATAAATATTTCAAGGTACATTCGCTCTGTAAAATTGTCGCTGGGAAAGACATTGTGTTGATCTATATATACAATAACACAATGACTTGCTTAAAATAAAAACTTAAAGATGGAAGTTTGCAGAAATCAAAGTTAATCTGATACGGGACTCTAGTTGATCATATAATATTGAATATTTTGAATTAGAATTCGAATTTTATCTATCCTGTTTTTTGTTTGATTGAAAAAAGAAAACTATCGTAGAACTATCGTCTAATATAAATATGGGAATTTTTTAACACAAGTTTAAAATAATTATATTTATTTACACACTGGATGGACTAGGTCAGATCCAAAGCCTCATTCGGATGAGAAAATCTTTAAACTAACCCTCAAAGAAGTCGTATTCGTCGCGAGGCCGATACCATTGATCTGTGGCATGTTCGTAAATGGCGCGTTGCACCACAGCCTCGGCTGCTCCGATGGGATCCGATGCTGGTAGCTGTGGCGATTGTGCCGGTGATTGTGGCGCATCGAAACCACTCTCAGAGCGCGGACTGCGTGATGTGGCTCGAAAATCCATGGGAATGTTGTAGCACTTGCAAATGCAACTGGAGGGGAAGCGAAACCAGTCGGAGAAGATGCCGCGACACTCGTTGTGCGGATCATAGGCCAGCAGGCGATGCAGTCGATACTGCTGCTCACAACGACAGCCATCGCGACAGAACATCTGTTTGAACTCATGCGTGCATTTCTCCCAGTGTACGTACTGTTCGAAGGGGTAGAGATTCAGCAGGGCCAGCACCTCGCCACGCGTGTTGTTTGCCCAAAAGGGGGCCACAACTTCATCCTTGACGGGACAAGCATTGCTGTGGAAGGAGAGCAAAGTGTTAGTGAAGGAATGAAAAGGGAAATGTGATAGTAAACCATAGTTTTCGGTAGAAACCAATCAATTTATCAACTATTTTAACGTTATTTTCACCGATATTTTCAATTAACGATAATAATTACTATTACACTACTATCGATACACAGCACAAATTTTTCCTCTTATTTTTTGCAAAAGGTCTTAAACTATCGATAATAATATAATTATTTCATCCTTTCAGCTTTTACCCTTAATATTGATTAAATTACTTTATATTTATGTGCTTTCCGATAGTGTAACCGATAGTAATGATTGAGTTTTCTTTCAGTACTTTTCAACGATAGTATTATCAATAGTAGCGCTTGTAGTAAAAGCTCTCTAATGCAATTATTTTAACTATATTAATAAGGATAATAGTTATTATTATTGATAATCTCATATTGATTCAATTTCTAATAGCATTTAAAATAACAGTGTACCTACATATTCGATAGATTTAGTTCTTCTATTAACGATAGTTCCCAACCGATACTTACACGCCCCGCATATTGCTGGTTACTGTCATCGGTTCCTGCTTCATGGCATCCTGGAAGAGCTGACCACCTTCCCGCAACAAACCCGGCTTGATGGTGGTGCTGACAGGCACAGGAGGGGTGCTGGTGGTTGTGCTGGTGGTGGTGGTGGTGCTACTGTGGGTCACCAATGGACGACGCAGCTTATCGGCGCTCAAGGCCGTATAGGTGGATGAGAAAAGGGAGGCAAAGCTGACGGGCGTGGTGCTGCCCAGCGTCGACTTGGTGACATTGCGGCGTGGCAGCAAAGCAATTGTGGTGCTGCTGGCTCCACTGGAGGTGGCACTACTCATTGAAGTGCCATTAGTTGACACCTTTGCCGGCATTGGGGGCGTGGCACCTTCATTGGGTCGCTGCTTACGAACGGGCATCGTTGTGGTTTGTCGTTTGGTTGCTGCAGCAGCGGTCGGCTTAGCCACGCTAGCGATGGTCAGGTTACGCAACGTTCCAGGCGAAGCTGGAGGTGATCCCAACTCTGGCGACTCAATTATTTGAATGTTGTCGCCCACAGACGCGCGGGTGGCGGTGGTGCTATCTCTGGTGCTGGCTGTGGTGCCGGGCAGCACTTCATATACGCTGTTCACTACATCCAGTTCCACTTGCGCATCCTCCGACTGCCGCTCGGGCTGTGCAACCGCCACAGCAGGTGGTGCAACTGTTGTTGTCGTGGAACCACTCGAGCTAGAACTGGAGGTGCTAGCCGTGCTTGTCGTGCTCCTCTCCGGGGTTGGTGTGGTCGTCGTGGTTGTGGTTGAAGTCGTTGAAGTGGTGCTGCTGCTGGTGCTCATCGGACGAAAATGTGGTTCCATTAGCACATCGTTACCCTTGAAGTTGGAGAACTCGTCACGCTCGTGCAGCATAAACTTTGCACCACGCGGCGCCTTCGAATAACGCTCCGCGGCCTCCTCAATGTCATCGCTGTCGACCACTTCGTTGTTCTGGATCTCATCCCGCAAGATGGATATGTGTCGCACATCGCCATACATGCGCTTCATCAATCCCTGATTCTCGTGCACAAAGCGACGCACAGCGTGCCACGGATATATCGAACCGGGAAGGTGGCAGAAGGGTTGCTTGGCCAGGTCGCAGGGTATCGCTGCTAGCATCTGCGCGCGGCCACGCCTTGACATTTTGCCATTTGGACTGCACGAGTTCGCCGAGTCGAAGCCGAAGTTTGGCGTGCTGTCGGTGAGCGACACGATGCACACGAACAGCAGCAACACCAGCGCCTTGCACTGCAAGTTGTAGAGGGAGGAGAATAAAGTGAGAGACAAATTTAATAAAGTTATAATTTTTGTAGTAAAATTTACTTTCTTATTTTTAAAAAACACCTTTGAAAGCAATAACTTTTAAGTTTTCATCTTCTTACTGTATGAAGTGTCTATATGATTATAATTAAATTAAATTAATTCAATTCAATTCAATTCAATTAAATTAAATTAAAATTTTGTAAACTATAAACTGTAAATTGACTTTTTAAATAATTCTTTGTATCAATATGTATTTAGTTGCACTTTTAAATTAAATAAATAAATATACACATTAAACTTTCGTAGTGTTTTAAAAAAAGATCATCCTAATTCATTGATACTTTAAAAATGTCAAGCCTATATGTATATTTGAAAATTCAGTATAATAATGTATAATAAATACATACTTTAACTTATAGATTGAAATAGATAAGTTCATAACATAATTTTATAACTTGAACATAAGTGAAACAATACAACAACTTCAGAACGAATTAAGAAAATTTTTTAAGTTTCAGTATTCATATTGTACCAAGTACTTTCAATAAATCGAATGTACTCGAAATGAATGTACTCTGTTTGCTGATGAGCAAATGTCGTGAGCGACGGAGATTAATGGGGAAATGGAAATGAAAAAATAGAGATGTGGAAATGGGGAATAGATAGAAATGCCAATGGGAAGGTAAATCAAATGGGGGAAATATGGTGATGGGGAGGGGGACTGACTGCAGTTCGGCTCTCACTCGGGCAAACAATTTGTCGCCGGCGTGACGAGACGAAACAGAAAAGCGGAACGGGGCAAAACAAACCTCAGCCACAGAGCTAATGTCACTCCCAGCTTTTGTCTCTCTCTCTCTCTCCTTTCTGTCTCCCTCTCTATTTTCTTTCTCTCGCTGTCTCCCTCTTCTAATGAACCGGCATAAAATCAAATTTTACTTTCACGCAAATCTCGAGACAAGAAGATGATCGATGTGCATTTGCATGCGGAGAGAGAGAGATAGAAAATGCAAAGAGAGAGGGTGAGAGGAAGTGCAGTGACAGAGAATGGCCGCAATTACCAAGCTGCATATGAGCTGTAGCAGAGGGGGGCGGGGAAGGGGAGTGGCCGCCGGCGAAGCGTCTCAAAGTGAAATGCAGAGAGCAATTAAAAGCGAAATGGGTTAAGCCAAGTAAAAGTAAATTGCGCCGCCGCCGCTTGCACCGTTATATGAAAGAGCAGGCAGCGCTGCCAAAGAGTAGGGCGGTGAGGAGTAGAGGGGTGGCGAGGGTTGCCAAGGGGGTTCCCTTTCCAACTTTCCTTTTCGGTTGCACAATCGATGCGCGATGCAAGGAGCCAAACAACTCACATCGCCTCAAAACGTGTCTGTTGCGCTGTCTTCCCCTCTTTCTCTCTCTCTGTCTCTGTCTCTGTCTCCATCTCTCTTTCTCTCGTTATCTCTACCCCTTCTCTTGCTGAACTGGTTTGCTTTTTTGGTATCCCAAATTTAATATCAATTCAGTTATCACTTCAACCCGTATGTAGTTTTTTCTTGCATGCTCTTCAGGTATGATTCACCTTTATTGCGTACGTTCCCCGCGGCCTCCAAAAAGAAAGTGTTAAACCTCCCATAAATGCGACTGTATAGTATATGTGTATGTGTACGTATGCGTGTGTGTGTCTTTTAAACTAACTCGCTGCGATTAGGTAATACTTTGTTTATGGATCATGGTTTTCTTGGAAATTTCCCATCATTTAGCATAGATGTTACTACAGTGGAGTCTGGCTAAATTGGCAAGGTAATTAAGCAAAATATAAAAAATTGAATTAAGTTTAAGTTTTTAAAAAATTATAAATCTTTAAGTACAAAAATGTTACTTTTAAATTGTGTAATATTTATACAATATAGTATTAAGGTTTTACCTCCTGCAATGTTTACTTTAACAATAGAAAGAGGGTAAATACTGGAAAAAATAGATCTGCTCTAAATCGATACTAAAGATATATATGAAATCATAACAAAACCTACTGTACTGATACAGAATTACTTCCATAGTCTCTGATACAAACAATAAATATTTCATAACGAGATTTCATACTGCAAAGAGTTATCTTCATAGAAATTATAAGTTCTATAAAGTAATCTAAATGATATAAAAATAATAAGAGATTTTTTACTTCATTATAATCTTCTTATCTATTCACAAACTTTTAGGTAATCTAAACTACATTTATAGCTTCAAATATGATAAAAGATTTCTTAAAAATTATCAAATTTCCTAACATTAAACTTTAGAACTTGCACCAAATTAATCCATTTCTATTTGTATAGTTTCTTTAATTTGAAGCTTTAATCCCATTTGGGATAATACACAATACAATACGATTAATTCTTACAAGACCTCTGAAAATACGAAACTTCCTAATTTAAAACTTTCCACTAACATTTTCAGCTATATAAAATGTGCACACCTAATGGGAATCAAGATTAGTGAACTATTCCACGTCATTATGATATCATTATAATCTTTTTTATCTTTGCCGATGATCTCAGCTGCCTTGGGGGAACTGATGAATACATTAAGAGTGGTTCAAGTGATAGATTACAATTAAGCGTGCCATTATCGAGGCTAAAAGCGATATTGATTGAATGTATGTGTGTGTATTGTGTGTGGGATGAGAGAACAACAAATGATTAAGACAACGAACTTGCTTTCAAGCTAATTTTGCGTAGAGTAAAACTGAATCAGGTCAAAACCGAACCGAGGCGTACGAAGCAACCTGAAATGGAAAGCAAAAAATTACTTTCGCTTTGTTTGGCGCCAAATCAACGGCGATATATATCTGCATAGGCACACACACACACACACAGTCACACACACAGAAGCGAATCTTTGGCGAGACAATTAAATTGATTCTCATGCCTCGATCGAGTGTCATAAATATTTCTTGGTAAGTCTAGAAAAAGCAATAAGGAAATTGGAGCAAGACACTGATCAAGATCAGGCGAAGAAGATCAGCTCAATCAGCACGATCAGCTCGATGGGGCGGCTGTCAATGGCGGGCAACAAATCAATATGTTCAATCGTCAAATGGGCATTAAGTCAACTCGCATCGAGGAAGACATTTGTCACGCAGCTGTTGCAACTTGCAACACTTTAATGTGTCAGCAACAGCAACATCAACGACAACAACAACGACAACGTCAGCGTCAGTGTCAACTTTCTATGAGCGGGTCCAGAGAAGAACTACAGCTGATGTACACCCAGATGTGTCTTCATGTGTCTCTATGTCTTCATCTCCTAAATACTCTCGTGCTGCTGTAGCAGCAGCATCTGCGTGGTATGAATTATTTATTTTGCTGTTGTTACATTTAACCAAATTTGGCATCTGGCCTGCTGCCAATTCTGTGTCTTGCTAATTGCCATTTGGTCAGCTGGTGAAACTACTAGCATCATCGTGCGGTTTGCCACAGAAAAGACTTAGGCGACAAACTTGCCATCGTTGCGACATGCAACGACGTCTGGGGCAAAATGCATATTCAATCGACTGTTGCTGCCCTCTTCCTTTCTCTCTTTCTCTGTTTCCCCCTATTGCCCTCTCTTTCTGCCAAAAATTATTGCCGCGTCGCAATTCGCAAGTTTCACTTGTCCAACTCACCGGAAAGGGCCTCCCAAAAAAATAAAACAACCTCGCAACGCTTTTTTTCTCTTTCTCCCCAATTTGGTAACTCACTACGGTTTCTTCTGCACTTCTGCTTCTTCTTCATCGACCATTATTTAAATACGATTGCCGGCCCCAGTGCAGTCGAAAAGTGCCAAACCACAAAAATCATTTCATGCCGGATGCGCCCGAAGAAAGTGAAACTTTTTGTTTTTTTCACTTTTTGTTCGTATCTTTTAAGCGGTAACAAAAGCAACAAAGCCAACAGCTGTGTATGTATGTGTGTGTGCGTTGTTTATGCTATTGTGTATGCGTGTGTATGTGTGGTTAGCTGTTAGTAAGCTCTTAATATGCATAAAACGCTGATCGTTTATCGATTTCAACACATGTTGTAAGCGGCTCAGCGCCTGAAAGCGAACTGCCACTGGAACGGGGAGGGGAGTTGACTCTATAACGACGACGACGACAATGACGACCAAGTTTTCATTTTCATTTTGTCATATTTCTTTTGCGTCTTTATTAAGGGGGAATAGGAATCCACATAGAAGATATAGTTGTATTATAGACATAGATATGTCAACTAGTACAGACTAAAGGTCTGTAGAGGTACTTAGAGGTACTTATAATATCAATTAGTTATATCACATTGTTGTTATTATATAATACATATACGTACATATATTATCAAAAGTATTCATGATTTGTTACATGCATTTATTAAAGAATATTTACATTATATTAAATATCTAGATACTGAACATATATGTACATATTATGCGATGTTTCTTCTTTATTAATTAAATATCTACAAAAATTCTGTAGTGATATTATGTATAGTGTTCTTGAGGAAAGTAAATCCTGCTGTTTTAGCTTCTATTGATTTTACTGAAGTAATTTTTTTTAATTATACTATTAATGATTAGTTAAAGATGATATATTTATTTTAATTTAGTTAGACATCTTAGACTTTATATATAATTTAACTGTTAAGGAAGCTCTAACCTAATCAGATATTTGTTAAAGAACTTAAGAAACATTGAAACTATTCAATTGCTTTCCTTGCGTTCGGTACTGAGATTTAAAATAATAATAGATTTCGAAACTATGTATATCGAATATAATCGACTGCTTTAAGGTTTATCAAAGTGTAAGCCTTGACTGAGTTATGTTTATTATATTATCAAATATATGTATGTAGGTGACAATGGGTTAGTCAATTAACACTCCCATTGGCATTTACCGTTATTAGTTTTGTCATTCGTAATCCGGCAATCGGGTTATCCATTTTGGTGTAGACTTTATTGTTTACTTTCACTCGCACACACATACACAGACACAGACACGCACTGAATACCAAAATTGACAATGGGAAGTTTTGGTCAAAGGATTTTGCAATGGGTTTATTTTTCTCTTTAGGGGCCTGGGCCCCGTAATCTGTTTGGGTTTTGATTAGCAGCAGCACGTATCACTTAGAGCGATTTGTATCGATATCGGAATTAGTTTTCGATTGTCACTGCAATTTTCGATTATATTCATATTTTCATTTGCAAAGTTTTTCACACGCAGTTACTTTTTTTGTTGTAACTTTTCTGTCCCGCTGGGCAACAACAACAACAACAACAAAAGCGGCGACGACCCGAGAGCCCAAGCCGAAAAAACTCAAATCACGTTTACACGCTTCGCACTCACGTTTGCAACTGCGGCGAGAGCTGCGGCCAAGCGTCGCACAAGCGCAGAGTCACAGAGCCACAGCCAAGCGACGCGTCGGCAGCGACGACGACGACAACGACGACGACGACGGCAGCGTCGACAGCAAGCACCGCAACTGCACCCCGCTCCGCAGTCACAAACACAGTTCACGACAGAGACAGAGAGACGGCTCAACGGCGGCGCAAGCGAAAACGCTTTTAGTACCCTTGGTACAACGTCAAACAGCGGGTATGATGTGTGAAAGGAAGTTGTAGTGCTGCAAACTTACCAAAAATAATAATTGTTTCTTTAATTTACAGGGTATTCATGCAGTTGCCTACTCTTGCATCTACTTCATTGATACCTATTATTTTTACGGGTATTATTTACATGGTATTCCTGCACCGTCAACTCTCGCAACTAGATCAATAATAGTTTTACTTATTTATAGCGTATTCATGTAGTCGTCTACTCCCGCAACTGCATCATTGTTACTTGTTATTTTTACGGGTCTGTTTGTGTCTTTTTTTTGCGTTTGCAGGAAAACTTTTTCTTATTTATTATTCGAAGCGTCAGCGTCGTCGGGCGGGCGCAGCAAAAACACAAACATTGAAAAACGAGCAAGCACTGCAGCGACGGCGACGAAGGCAGCAGCAGCAACAACGGCGCAAAAAACAGCAACAACAGCAACAACAACAAAGCGCAAACACAACAAAAAAGCGCCACACGCAACGCCAACGACAACAGCGACTGCGACAGCAACACGATGAGATGCGAGAGAGCAAAGCGCAAGACACGAAGAGTTGAAGATGCTTTTCCGAGACGAAACGAAGGCACGACTTTGCTGTTGCTGCTGCGCCACTGCTGCTGCCTGTTGCTGCTGCTGTTGTTGTTGTCATTGCTGATTGGCGCTGCTGGTGGGAAGTGGGAGCATCGGCAGGCAGCGACGCTGACGCCTGCTTAGTAGGTCAGTAGTGGCCTTTAACTTAGTTGTGTTGCTGCTGTGCTGTTGTTGTTGCTGTTGTTATTGCGGTAGCTGCTTGTTATTGTTGTTGTTTATCTTGCCGCTGCTGTTGCTGTTGTTGCATGTTTGTTGCAACTTGTACGTAAACAGTGAAAACTTGACTTTGCCAGTGCGTCTTGATCGAACGTAAATTACGCAGTATGCCGAGCTTTCGATAGATCGATAGATTCTCTAACCCATCATAGTCTGACCGATAGGCAGCTGTTGCTGCAGGACGTGAGCTTTGACATTACAATACTCGTAAATACTATTAAAATAAACGAAATATCGATTCACGGATATATTAAAGAAAACTATCGATCAACCTGTCGCTGCCATTGAGTAAATCTTTTGCTGCATGTCAATGACTTCCGCAGCAAAGTAGAAGATGAAGAATCAGAAAAAAGAGGAAAAAGACAGAGAGAGAGAGAGAAAAAGGAGTTGGCAGGGGCTAAGTTGGACCACGCCAAATTCGTGTTGTGCGCGCTGCCAGGCGGTTTTCCCCGTCTCTTAAAGTCATCATCAGCTTGAGTGGGTGGTCTCTCTGTCACTCCCCCCTTCCACCCTTCTGCTGCTTGAGTTTTTTATATCCATTCTGCTTTTTCCCCATTTCAATTCGCAGCTTCCTTTTTTCGCTTATTTTACATAAGCTTGCCGAATTTCTTTTGTTGTTTTTGCTGTTGTGTTTTATTTTCTGGAACCGCAAACTGGTTGTTAATTTCCTTCTTTCGTTGTTTTTGTTTGAAAGATGATTGCGAAATAAATACGAAATGTGCAACAAATGTGTGTGAGAGTGCAAGTGTGTGAGTAAGTAAAGGTTCTATTCGAAGAGAAAATTGAGCTGAAAATATAATAGATTCGATTTAACTATTTTATATTAACTAAATCAAAAACAAATAACGATAGCTAAATCCAGTTATTTCTGTCAATCGATTTTAATTTCCTGGGTATCGCATTGTCGAGCATTCGATTGTAATTGTTATCGCCTTTAATATAGAGGGCGCTTGTCGTTGAGCATACTGATTTTGCATGTATAGAGCGTGTGTTAGTGTGTGTGTGAGCCCCACTGCGATATTTGAGTTAAGTTAAAGTGAAAGTGCAGAAATAATAACAGAGCTAAGCCGCCGCCACCGCCTTTAAGAAGAACCGTAGTGGGAAGCAGGTGGCCCCGACTCTTTATATCTGCACAGCTTGCCGGCTCTTAAGATTATCTCTGCCCGAAGACAGCTCAATTATTGTGCTTACGAACTGAAAATGGGAGAACGAAACGAAAGACATTCACGGCAATTAACAGAATTAAAAGAGAGTTTCTACGCGGCTTTTTATGTGAACTTGGCTTCTTTTCGGAGACCGTTTTGGGATCTGTGGGCAATTACTCATTACTCAGGGGCAGTTAAATGTGTTACCGAAAAGGTATATAACTCAAGACGGGCAACAAGAACTGTCCCATTAGTGGCAATATAACCCGTTTACGGCCACGGTCTGGGCAGGTGGAGCGGTTTCTTCTTGCTCACGATTACAGCGACAACATCGCAGACGCCGAAATGTCTGTGGCAAGTTGATTTTGCTGCCTCTTGGCGAGATGAAAGTGCGCCACTGGTTGTCGATTTGTTTCCCATGCAACCGCATCAGCAGCAACTGCAACTGCTAGTCAGGTTCATTAGCGTCATCATTGCGAGCAACTTGGGTGGGGAGCGGAAAGTGCGTAGCTTACAAGCAGATGTGTAGATCGACTGACAGACAGACAGATAATATGTTTTAAATTTTAGCAAAGAGACAAATAAATGTTCTACTTTCACCATTGCGAAGGGGAACAGCGCAACAACAGATGTTGCAGACAAGTCGAAAGTACCAGCAACTAATGCAACAGTTAGACCAGTACTGTTTCACAGTAACAGTTTTTAGTGAGGTACAAAATCAGAAGTATTTACTTAGTTGTCAATCAAAATAATAAAACTGAAAAGATTTAGGAGTAACATTTACAATTTAACGGAAAGTTTTCGTTTCTTGCACATAGCTGTGAGCTTTTGTCTAGCTACACGAAACAGCTGTGCGCAATTGATTGGAAATATATCGATATTTGGTCTTTTAATGAGTATCGAGTGCAAAGTGGAACCTGGTCACACTGGTTATTTTAGCTTAGGATTTGCATGACAATTGGGACTTATCGGAGGCTATATCTCCCAAGCTAAGTCAACTTTTACTTAATACGTACGTCTTATCTCATTGATTATAAATATCATTAGGCACTTCGGAAACTGCAATCGTGCCCAATTCGTATGGTCACGTACATTTAAAATATAATCATCGTCGGGTTACCAGATTATTTGTAGTTACCTTGTTGAATGAAAATAAGATAGTCGCGTAAATAGTAAGTAAAACTGATCATTTTAAAAATTTTGACCATCAATAAATTAATTCAAACTGTGCGATATATCTTTACATATCGACTTTAAATAAGTAAATATCGAGACAGCCCGAATGGGCATCGATAGTATCGATAAACATTTTACAGATCTAGTAGTCGCAGAGATTTTTGGTAAGCTTTTCTGTAAAATAGTTGTATATTGCGTTTAATTGCTTAATAACAAGCCTTAAAAACAGTGCATGCTATTATTAACAACCCGCACACATTGTCGGCAACAATTATTAATCGGACTTTTGCTGTGGTCGTGCATGCAAAGTGGGCAAAAAAGTTACAACAGCAGCACAAGTGGAGCGCTGCTGCTGCGCAGCCAACGCGTAGTTTCTTATATTGACTGGCGCTAGCGCATATATTTTATTACTCAATTTAATATTAAACTGGTGACAAATGCAATTTGATATACAAGCATATAAACAATTAAATAATATTGGGGTAAGTTACAATGGCTTGTTGTTGCTTGCAAAGGTTCGAAACATAAGCGACACATACTTGCCTCGCCTGCCCTACGCCCAAGACGACGACGACGTGAGCAGCGCTGCGACTGCGAAGTCGTAGTCATATTTGTTGTTGCTATTCTCGACATATGATTCAATAAATGGACACGATCGCGGCGCTGCCTCTGTCGCTCCCGCTAGTTCTGGTTCTTTTTCACAGCGGCTGCGCCAAGCACTGACAGTTTTTTGTAATATTTGTTTGTAAATGCTATTTAAAATCCGAATCCGAATCTGTGTATCTGTACTTCACACCACGCATACTAGAGAATCTAAAACCAGCGGCAATTAGCCGAAGCAACATTGGGAACTGCGTGCGCGACGCTTCGTTTTTGTTAATGAAACTTAAATGCCGCGCACGGACGGACAACCACATGCATACATACATATAAACGGGCATTGTGCCCGTTTTATGCAAACGGTTTTGGAAATGTGCGCAATTATCATAAATACTTTGCAATGAATCATAACGTTTTCAAAAAATAGGTTACGTTAAGTATACGTTAGGGCCTTTTCAACAAGCCTGGAAGGCAGTGCTAAACTATAATAAATCTCATTTTTATCAGTTTTACGCGCTCTCTTATCATACTTGCAAATTGTATTGTGTATTATCACAATGCATACATTATGCATAAGTATTTGTTCGTGTGTGTGTTAATGTTTATTTCTGTAAAACACATTCAGCCGCTACGTCGCAATTTAAAAACAAATCCCGCTAGTTCCTGCAGAATAGAACTGATATCGATAACGAAAACCATTGATCGATTAACAGTCAGTATTTAAAGATGGTTAATGTAAATCGCAAACAAAAGCTTTTTAAATTTGTAACTGCTATCTGTAAAATTGAATTTCTATAATGTAAGCCATTGATCGATTAAGTCAGTATTTAAAGATGGCTAATGTTAAGTCAGTATTTAAAGATGGCTAATGTAAATCGTAAACAATGTAACTGCTATCTATGAAATGTTTATCAATGAAAGGGAACTGTGACATAGTTGTTTATTTACCCAGGCTGTTTTTACCTACAAATACCTTAACAAATACTCATACAATGCTTATTTTATTCAATAATCTCTTGCAGGGGGAGGTGCGGAAACGCTTCTACGACTTCTTGCACACACAACTTTCTACACACACATACAACCAAAGCTGGAACGAACGAACAAATACCAGAGACACACAGATAACAAAACAGAATTTCTGAAACCAAAAACCAATCCAAGCCACTAATCGAACGACGAAGACGACGACGACGACAACGAGGAGAGCAGAAAATAGAAGAAGCATTAACAGAGAGAGGGGTGCAAAAGAGGCAAAATGTCACACACACACCTAGGCAGGGCTGTCAAAAACATTGAGACGCCGCGTCCGCTCAAGACACAATCACGGGCATCGCTTAAGACCAGTTACTTGGTGATTGAGGAGCTGATACAGCTTATCGATAATGTAACAGTTGGTCTGCAGTCGTGCAACACGACAACGGAATCAATTACCTTGCTTTTGCATAATTTACGTGTACATGGCCCTCAGCTGGAGGCAGTGTCCAAGGATACGCTGGATCGGGCGTTTGTTGTGTTCCGCAATGCATCGCAGGACGAGCGACTGAACATAATGACACGACTCAAGCTACTCGAACTGATTGAATTACGTGCCAATAGCTGGGAAGATAAAGATACCATTGCCTATTACAAGTCCAAGCAGCAGGTGTCCAACGTTGAGGTGAGAGATAAGCCTGAAATAAATTACATATATAAATATAAATATATTCTATAATTCCTTTATTCCTTTCTTTACTTGCCATAGCTACCCGCTGAATCATATCAACACGATGCAGCCGGCGTCGTGGGCAACCAACAGGCCTTTCTCAGCACCTCCCCCCACATTTGGTGTCAGCGTCGGCGGTGGCGGCATGGGTGCACTTGGCGGTGGCGCCGCTGTTGCTGCTGCAGCAGCCTTCAATGCGGCAACGGCGGCTGCTGCCGCTCAGGCAGCTGCCATTGCAGCGGTCGGCTCACCCAATCAGCAGCATCTGCTGTTGCCTCCGGGTGAAGTTATACGCAATTCAGGAAAGTTTCCGAAGCCAACCAAAATTCCCGGCAAGACCTACTGCAAGGATGAGGTAGTTATTCGCAACGCTGACTCAGGCAAGGGTAAGTATATTGTAGTTTGATAATCAATTTAGCAACACATCCTCTATATTCTTAATATCTTATCTACCGCCTGCCTGCCTGTGTACCCTGCCCTGCCCTCCGCTACTATTAGTTATGGGCATTAAGGGGCGACGCGTGCACATGATTGAGGAACTTAGTGAAACAATTATATCGTTCCAAAGAGGTAAAACGCTGCTCAGATTTTATAAGCACCCACTGCCATTTTTTATGTTTCACAAATTGCAATTTCTTATAATGTGTCCTGCCTTTTCATAACCCAAAAAACCTAATGAAAACATAACATTTAAATTTGCATATGCACACACTTACAATGTCAAATTCGCATATGTACACACTGACAAATACATATTATATGTATAAATAAAAATACACCGACACAAATGCCTGCACGTTCAATTGAAATTCAAAACTGTTTTTCGTTGCTTTTCGCTTTTTCACTAATTGGAATATGGTTCGCTCTATATATTTAAACATGTACATATTTATTTGTTCACAACTTGATTAATTGCATATAAATATATATCACTTTTGATCGATTATGTTGCCAATTAAAATATCTACTCGTTTTCCGTAGTCAACCCTGGCGCTAAGGAACGTTTGGTGCAGATCACTGGGCCAGCTGAGGACAAAATTAAGTAAGTAACGATTATTATCGAAATAAATACTAAGTTGACAAGTTATCGTATTCAAAGCTTAGTATTTAGTATAGTATTTATTTTGGATCAAGCTGAAGCTAAAAAGCAATGTACCAGTTCCAGAACACAGTATTTTATATCCGTGTTGCGAGTTCCGCTATATTTTTAAGCGTTGCCACCTTGTAGGATAGCTTGCCCGCGAAGAGAAATAACAAATAACTGTTCTTTTACTCCACATGTGAATTCTAACAACATTATCAAATAAAATATAATACTAATTTTTACTTCTACTCTATGCAGTTATGCCAAGCAATTAATGGAGGACACCATACGACGCAACGCCTCACCGGTGCGTCTAGAGCCGGCACCATCCGCTGGCGGCGGTGCAGGCGGATCCTGTTCTTCGCTGAACTCGTCGAACTCGGATGACGCTGTTGGAGTTCAGCCGCGTACGCCTGGCGCCAACAGCAACCTGTCAAATCGTTTGAGCTTCAATTCAGCACAGAATTTCATGACTGCCACCGCAGCGGCACAGCAGATCTCGCAGCATCATCAGCAGCAACAGCATCAGCAACAACACCAACAGCAGCAACATCACCTTCAGCAGCAGGTTGCCAATGCAGCCGCTGCGGCGGCAACAGCTGCTGCTGCTGGTAAAGTTATGCGACCCAATCAGCAGCTGCTTATGCATTCATATTCCACAAACGATGCTTCCGTAGGTGAATACAAGTTCACGGTCAATGTGGGTCAGCATCTCATCAAGATCACAGGGGACTGCTGTGAACTTGTGCGAGTAAGTACCCTGCGCAATTATGGAACTGAATAGATCTTACAAACGCTATCCCAATCTCTTCACAGGTGGCCAAGCTGGTACTGGACGATTATTTTAGCAGCTCTGAGTTCTTAGCTTCCATTGAGGCGGGCGCTGCCTTCGATGGCACCTCACTGGTGAGTCCGGTTACAACACCATCCACACCATTGCCCGGCTCGGGTCCACCACAATTTATGATGGGCAATCCACTGCCGCTGGCCGATAGCGGCATTGGCCTCAACTATGCTGCCGGACAGGGTAACAACAATGGTGATGGGGATGATGAGGTGTTTGCCGATCCAGCAGGAACTACCAATGGTGGCAGCAACCAGAATGGCCTCGCACGTTCACGACGCAGTCATTTCTCACGCAAGGAGTCCACACCAGAAACGAAGGCAGCACGAGAGAAACAGGAAGATGAACGTGCTGTCAATCCTCTCAGGACAAATACCTGTAAGTGGAAACTTAGAGAGTTCCTTAATACGTTGTTGTTATAGATATACCCTGTTTTTCTTTGGACTGTTCTTTATTATTTATTTGTATATATCTTCATTCATAGCACGCGTCTCGTATGACATTGAACATTTGATGTATTACTCAAAGAGTCCGCACGCCTGGGCTCTGCCCACAGATTGGGTTAAGATGGTGGAAACTGTGCCCTCGATTCTACGCAACAAGGTAATTCCAGCATCAGTCGATGAACACTTTATTGCATCGCCCAGCTGCGCAGCTGATCTCACCCTTGCACATAGTCAATCATCAGTAACAACAATAACATCAAAATCTACAGCGCCTCCAGGAGGGTTGCAAGTGGTGGCAGCCCCATTCGATAACCCCCAAAATAATGCTTGCAATCGAGTGTCTATAAACCATACAGTAACTAACAACAAGCAACAACAGCAACAATCACAAGCGCAATCGAATATCATAACTGTAACGCTTGATAGCACCACAGCTGAACGCAAGATAATCTCATATGAGCGTGACAGAAACGATTTATCAAATCGAAAACCCTCTTCCGAGTCTGATCGTAAGTTGTATAACAAGCAAATACAGATCATAACCAATACAATGGAGGCCTCTGCCTCCCAGTTTCAATCCCAGCTGTCTCAATCCCAGTCGTCGAGCGCCTATTCCCTTGTCCCATCCCATTCCCAGTCGAGTCTAAAGACTGTATTCCAGCGCTATAGCGACAACGATGAATTTTCGCTGGCCATGTGTGATGCATTCTCTAACGAGGAGCTCAACAATAATCGTGCCCTTATTTAAACAATTTTCAAGAAAGCAATCTCATATATATGTATGTATATGCATTTTTATATGATCGCTCTGACGATTAACAACAATTTATTTATATCGATTAAGAAATTTTCAAAAACAAAAAAAAAAGAAATCTCGAAAATTTACGAGTTCTAACAATCAGACATTTTTAGTGTTTAGAAATTTTGCGCAGTATTTATAATATAAAAACAAAAGACAAAAGAAACGGAACATTTTGCTAGTCTTAGATTTAACATAATCTTAAAACGTTTGACCTAGATCGAACTTAAAAAAAAAAAAGAAAAACATGAATGAAAGTTAAAGGAAAAAGCAAATTATTTTCTGTAATTTAAAATAAAAGGAATCTGTGTTTTGGCTGTGAAACAGATTTAGTGTTCGCTAGAGTAACGAGTCTACAGAGAGTCTTACACACCCACATACCACAACAGATAACACTGTAATTAATGTTTAACAAGACTAATAATAACAACATCAACAACAACAAACGAATAACATTCGCTAGTTAAGGATGTAAATTTAACAAATTTAGTTTTAAGCGTTTTTTCAACATAACCCATACAAACTTATATATAATACATATACATATGTAATATAATAAATGACTTGCAAAGTCGGATATGCTTGGCTTTATATCTTAACTGTAAATTTGAAGATCCCATATACCCATCCCCATGACATATACACATTAATACACGCGCACGCTTTTCAAAACACACAAAGGCTTTTGTAAACACATTAAAAACATTTAAGATTAAAGAGAACCCAAGGTAAGATCTGATATGGTATTGTAATAATCTTTTTTTTTCAAAATCTCTACTAAATTTGTTCCCCTGATTCTCTTCGTACAGGATCTGCAGGATGAAAGCCAACGGTTCGATGGGGAGAAATATCTGGCTAGCATTCAGAGCGCAACCAAGAGAAACATTGTTGCTGCCGATGAAACTGAGAACGTTGACGAATAACAATGAACAAACGCATAACACCATCCATGCATATATATATGCATACATATATAATTAATGAACGATACAGACATGCGATATACAATATACTATATATATATTGTAAGATGACGAAAACTGACAATAGCTAATGTTTATGTGTACTCTGTGTCTTTGTGTGTATGTTTGCGCCATGTGAACCTATTCTAGATATCTTCTATCTATATATATCTATCTTCTTCCCATATTGCTTCCATACACGGACTTCTTTCTTTCTGTTTTTTTGTACTCGAAGCCCTTTAGTACATTTCTTATTATGAAAAAACGAAAAAAAAAGGAAGAGTAAGATGAAAATTAAACTGAATTCTAAATACTAACCTAAGCAAAAGCTACGACGATGATTTTGTAATCTTAAACCATCACTGATTAACGATGAATGAGAATGATTAAACTCGATGCTCGTTGGGTAGTTAAGTATAGAGAAATGATGAATATTTTCCTAATAAATAAACATTGAACATAATATGATAAAAAAAATAATGATGAAATCAATAAAATGATGATCAATAATAATGATAAATACAATGATAATAATAACGATAACAAAATGCAGCTAACTGAAAAAATGCTCGAACTATAAACGAAAAAGCACCCTGTAATGGCGCCCCAACTGGAAAATGGAAATGCATTTTTATACTCAAATAAAATAGTAAACGAAATTTAATTTGTTAATTTTCTCAGAATATTTCATTTCATTCTCTCATTATGTAACGAAATTCTCAAAACCAAAAAAAAAACTGTATTTTACTTTAAATTACTTTGTGAAAGATCATTCTCTTTTTTGTTTTGAACAATGAATCATCAGTTTTCTGTATTGTATTTGTATTTTCTCTAGTCCAAATGGAAACTTTTCGTTTTTTCTACATTTAACAAAACCAAAATTCTGGAATTTCTGTTTATATTTTAGCTAATTTATTTAATTTATTATAAAATTTATAAAAAAAAGAAAATCGTTCACATATGCAATACAAATAAATTGAATACGGATTAAAATAAATTGTGTTTTTATTGTGAATATATAAAAAAACAGCTGATTTTTTTGGCCAGATACATAATTTTT
Source organism: Zaprionus nigranus (assembly GCA_018903425.1). Taxonomy (NCBI): domain Eukaryota; kingdom Metazoa; phylum Arthropoda; class Insecta; order Diptera; family Drosophilidae; genus Zaprionus; species Zaprionus nigranus. Next base: position 54,246 of record JAEIGD010000002.1, read on the forward strand.
ATTTATTAACATTTATCTTTGGTAATTGGCACAGAATATAAACAACGTAAATGCACAATATAATAACAATTATATAGTTTCTCGAACTTGATATGTAAGGTAAATATTGAGGCTGGAACTTATACCAAAAAGGAAACATTGTTAAACTATAGAGAGAAACGGAGCTCCCAAACAACATCACATTGGTTAATTGTATAGGTAATATATGTATGTATGTATATGCATATAATATTTAAGGGGGAATATAATGTATTTATTTGCCCAATAAAGGCCGTCGATCCATAATGCCGCGTTGCTTTGAGCTTTTGTTGAACGATTGCAAAGAATTAAATGTATTCAGAGAAAAAGAATCGAGAATCAGATTAGTTAAGACGCCGGGAGACTGAATAACACAACATTATAACATTACATTACATATTACACACATTCAATACACCAATACAACATCAATCACTATAGGACGATCAACTAGACTCAATATTCACGTACATTGATGTATGGTGTGTGGCACGCTGAGCCGGCGACATGTTCAGATTGCCCTGATGCTTGCGATCGTAGGCCCATATAGCCAAGGTAGCCATTAGGGAGACTGTATAGGAATTGAGAGTTAATAGCATTAGAACATATAAACATATATATATATATCCAACGTACGTATCAAGAACATGATGAAGAAGATCTGTAGCCAGTAGTGACTGCCATCGCTGCTGTCCACGATTATGCCAGCGACTATGGTGACCACAGCTAGACCCAGATTCTGCACGGATTGGCAACTGCAAAAGGGAATGTAGAGTGAGAAACAATTCCAGTATATACGTATAGGGAGCTATACTTACAAACCGTAGGCGGTGCCCAATTGATTTTCTGTTACAATTAGCGCCACCAAAGGCCACAAACTGGCAGCCAACATGGAATACGACAACCCCATAATACTCATTGGAATGTACGGATTAAGATGGGTAAATGTAAGCAACATGTGTGCGATCAGCGTGGATGCAATGCCCATAAAAACCCATGAGACATTGCGTCCTACCTTATCGATGACGAGGCCAAACAATGGTGATGCTATGGCTGAGATCAAATACACTATCGAGTTCACATTGTTCGCTTGTTCGGGTGTCATATGAAAGTTTTTCACAAAGAATTCTTGACCCTGTGCAATAAACGGGAAGATTGTCACATAGTACGCCACACAGACGACGGACACCATCCAGAAATCTAATTTAAATGCAACGACATCCGTCAGCTTGGCTATCTCACCGGTCAGATTATTGTTGCGTTTCAGTAAACGTTCGACACGTTTGTCCATCCAACCTGAACAAGTACAATTTAATATAAAGAGTCTCTACAGAATACTCTTCAGAACATACCCAATATGAGAGTGCAGATGAGCGACATGACGCAGGTGGTCTAGGCGACAAATAGTCCCACCCCGACACCACTATATCCAGCATACGACTTGGAGACATACGCATATAACGGCTGCATTATCCAAAAATTCACCGTGCTACCAAAACGTCCAACCGACAGCTGCAGACCAAAGACCATGTTCAGTTCCTTGCCCTTAAACCAAAGAACGGCATAACTGTTCTGTGCCACAGCCAAAGACTCCGCGCCAATGCCAAAGATAAAGCGTCCCACAATCATTAGCCAGAAACGACCAAAAAAAGCCGCCGGCGGCAAATATCAGCTGGCCCAGTAGCACTATTAGCATATAGATAATGGTGCCCATACGAATGCCAAAGACTCGATCGATGAGAAATCCTCCAATAAAGCAGAGTATGATGTTGGGCCACGTGTAAATCAAATAAATGAGGGTAAACTCGGTGGCATTCAAGTTGAGCTCCTTCTGGAACACGTCTTGCAAGGCTCCAGGGTTGTCATAGCAGACATAGGCACCTGGAAGGCAAAAGATAATTCCACAATACTTCATTGGAAACTTCCAGAGGTGACTTACCAAAACTCAAGAGGCACATAAAGACTAAAGCCAGAAAACGATGTAATGTACTCTCCGGGTCACAGCAGCCCGGATCCTTGGGAAGTGCCAGCTCGGTATCGCGAGTGCTACGTCGACGTACCACCGGCTTAGCCTCATCATCGCCGCTGCTGCTGGACACATCCACAATCGGCTGACGTTCTTCGCGTGTCATTTTTACTTCGGACAGGAAACGGATGCGGTGTCAAGTCTGATTGAAATGGCTAAGATGGAGTGAGCGAGTGTAGGTTTGTGTGTGTAAAGTTTCGTGTCTATGTGTTTGAGTGAGTGGGTGGGTATGTGTGTGCGTGTGGGAGTGTTTGGATTCGCTTTCGCTTGGCTTTTGGCTTGGCTTGGGTTGGGTCGGCCTGGCTTTGTTTGGCTTGGATTGTTTGTTGTTTTCCTTTTTCGCCTTTATTGCAGCCTGCAGGGGCCGCCCTTTACTGTTGTTGCTTATCACTGGCCCACATTGTTTTCATCTGTTGTTATTGTTGATGCTTGCTGCTGTTGCTTTTATTGATTATTCCACTGTGCAAGTGCAGGCACACTATCGTCCAGCTGTGCGGGATGTTGGGGTGGCTGATTGGGGTGGTCAAATTCAATTGAGTTGTTAATCTGCAATGAAAAATACCGTAAAAATGTATTATAGAAAAATTCCCCAAGCTCTGGAAAGGTCACGCTGTCGGGGCCTGAATGAGTATGGAAACAAGATCTTGTCTTGTTTGCCGAAGTAAAGGTAAATGCGTCACTAATCAATTAAGTGCATGAATTGTGTGCTTTAGAGAAGCATTAAATGATAGACACCTGGTTTAAAATTTCAATAAGCTCTCGCAGGTTATTTGCGTATTGCAAACCAGGTAATATACCCCACACACACACGCAAACATACAAATGTACATACATACAGTGGTACACACTATGTAAACATGTACATAGATAGAGCAGCGATTCAAAATGCCTTTTATCGACTACACACGTCAGCCAATAATTAATCAGGCGCTCTTTAAACGCCTCCGACTTTAGTTTGTTTTGAAATTATAATAAGGCGCGCGCGCCACATGATTCGAAAGCACTTCTAAAACCCGCTGATAACACACTCACATTTGTTATTGTTATTGTTGTTCATTTCAAAACAAACACCATCGATTCATACTGAGCTGCCTGTAAATGTGCTTTTAAAATATTCAACAAGTTAGCAAATATATAATATTAAATCCCATCTGTTAAAATAGTCTCTAAGGAAAAGGGTCTCGACCTCTTACCTGTTTTCCCCGAGCGGAAAAACCGAACTAACGCCAGATTTCTTTCCCTCGTCCACTTTTATGAGAACTAGTTCCCATCGTTTGTGTGAGCGCCAGTCATTGATACGTATCGATAGCGTGACATCCATGATCAATTTGCACCTCTGCGCATTGTTACCAGCCCAACCAAAAATTTCACGCGCGATTTTTGTTTTCAAAAATGTTTCGCCTGCGGTACACTTTTTCGCAACTTTTTGATTTTCTTGCTTGCTCACCTTACAAATCAAATAAATCGGTTAGTGGGACGATGTACCGTCATTAAAGGTTGCAGACAAACTGGTACCCTATACAACAAGGCAACAGCAAGACAAGTTTAAAGTTTTTAAATTTCCAAACTCTGCTAAATAATTCTTTTACCTAAAGTAGCCACCAGGGAAGATAGCTGAATTTTGAGTCGATGTCCTACACTCAGTAATCGAAATCACTTCGAAGTTTAAGTTATAACATATATTATTAACGCAAGTAAAAGACGAAATAATCCAGCCAAATTTGACAAATTATTATGAATATTAAATTCTATAATAAAAATAACAAGAAAACAATATTCATGTTCAATATATTCAAGTTAAAACGCTTACAACTTCAGTTTGATTACAAAATGATAAATACGCGCGCGAGACAAATTCAAAAACACTTCTGCGAACGGAAAAACGGAACTAACATCAAATTTCTCGCCTTGAAACACATTTGTGGGAACTAATTCGAACCGTATGCTTGGATGCCAGTTATCGATATGTATCAACAGCTTGACTATCGTCATATGGTCTGCATGCAACTATGCGTATTGTTATCAAACTATGGCAAGTGCACGACTGTTGATACGGTCAATCATACTATTCATAAATATTTGTGTATCTTTTAACGCGACACCAAAGTTCAAATGTTGTGAAACCCGGAACAGGTAGAAATTGCAGGTAAAACGCAGATACCATTGCAACAGGTAGGTACAGTGTAGGATATATTTAAAAAATCAAAACAATCCTTGTTTCATTTTGTTTTCATCGTGTAAACACACATACAGAAAAATTTCGTTACAATGAAATAATATCATCACAACAGTGCAAATTTATACGGAAACAAGACGTTTCAAACAACACTGCAAACCTATAATACAACAAAAAATATAACAGTACAAACGTATCTATTTTTGTAATGCTCACACAAGTCGCTAAAATTATACTTAGCAGGTGTATCAACGTGTAACAGGCGGACAGACTAGACTAAACAGGAGATGGCTGCGATAAAGGTAATAGTTGCTACTATTTTGCTTAGTGCGTTGTAAATTTACATACATGCATTCATACGAACATACATACATATGTGTGTGTGTGCCTCTGTATATTTATGTTTCTCCACACACATGCAGAACATCGCGCTGGGCATCGCATATGGACTATGGGACAGCATACGCGGCATGACGCTGGTGCTACACATAGACAACGAAGTGGCACGTCAGTATGCGGAGCATGAGACAATGCGTCAACTGCGCAGAATGGACAGGGATCACTACAGGCAGACACAGCGTACCCCCTCCCCTGTGCCCAGTTCGGCGGCAGCAATGATACGCGAGGAGTATGCCAAGCGGGATGACACCAATTCCGATGAGCGTACGCTGGAGAAGATCCTAAAGAAGAAACCTGCAGAGAAGCCGCAGCCACAGGCGTAAGTTGACAAGGGGTGCTCAGTTGATTTGTAGACCTGTCTGTCCCGTCTCGAGCACCCCTAATAATAATATACCATAGACTATGACTAATTCAGTTTATTACGCACTTGCAGTGAAAAGAAAATAGCCAAGAAATTGTTCAAATGCTGCTTGCTTAACGGCGGCTTCACGTGGCTGAGCATTGTGCTGTTCGAGAACTTGTTGCTGCCCACACTCAAGTTCTGTTTGACCATCTTTTATGGTGCACAGTCGGACACATTGCCCTTTGTTTGGAGCTGGCTACATCCAATTTTGTCGCTGCTCTTTGGCATGATGTGGGTGCTGCCCATATTCATGCTCTCGAAGATTGTCAGCTCATTGTGGTTCGCTGACATTGCCAATGCGGCATATCGTGTACGCAAGGGAAGGCCACAATTGATACCCAGTATCAGTAAACTTGTAGCGGATTTCCTCTTCAGCATGGTGGTGCAGATGTTCTTCTTGGTACAGAGCATGCTGGTGAATTTGGTACCCGTGAAATATGTTGGCTCCTCACTGTGCTTTGTGCATCTCTGCCTGCTGTATTCGCTGTACTCCTTCGAATACAAATGGTTCAACATGGGCTGGGAGCTGCATCGACGCCTCACCTACATCGAAAAGAATTGGCCCTATTTCTTTGGGTTTGGCATACCCCTGACCGTGCTCACCAACATGACCAGCTCGGTGATAGTCAGCAGCTGCATCTTCTCCATATTCTTTCCCCTCTTCATACTCAGCGGCAATGAGGCTAAGCCCATTGTGGATACCACGTAAGTAGTTGGTAGATAAGCTGTTCGATATTACATACTTATAATCCTTCTTCCTTTGCCTTAGCGAGTTCTCCCTGCGGCTCTTCTCGCCGGTGGTATTCATATCGAACATGTGCTTCGGCGGCAATCCCTGGAGTAAGACCAATCGCCTACTGGCGCAGCAGCGCAAGCAGTACGAGCAACAGCAGCAGCAACGTCAGCGACAACAGCAGCAACAACAACAGCAATATATGCTCAGGCAGCAGCAGCGGGAACACGATCCAATGATGCGGCGCGAGCATTCACATTCGCGTTCTCAAACACCGCAGAATGTTGCACAACATCAGACGGGACAGCGGCAATATCGTTATGCCCAGCCCCCGGCGTTTGATGTGGCACGAGCACGTGACTCGTCTGCCTCATCGACGCACAGCTCGGCGGCTAACACCCCCAATAGTTTTAAGCCACCTCCATACGCGGCAATGCGCAGCAATACACCATTGCTGGTGCCCACGCCTGTGCCGGGTGCGCCGCGTACACCGATTGTAATACGCCAGGAGACGGGCCCAGATGACTGGAACTTGTGAGATTTTTACCCATACATATACACATATAGAACTACCAATATATGGTATATATATACTACATAGGTATAGGCTTTATTACGTATGTACTATATGTATAGATTTATGTACTGCAACGAACTGTGTACTATGTTAATACAAAGGATTACTAATTGTAACTTTAGGCATACTACGCATAATGACAATGCTCGCCGATCGGTAGCCGACGGCGCTGTCCACACAACTAATTATCTATTCTTTATTTGTAATGTTCAGACATAAGGCTATTATGTAATGTGTACCATTTAACGCCCCGATTTCCGATATCTGCGGAATTGGTCGAGTTCTATTTAAAGGTGCTAGCGCGCATTCAAGTTATTAAGTTCATCATTAACACAAAAATGTAATAAAATTTTTGTATTTTCGTCAAGTGCATTGGTTTATTTATATATGTACATTAGGGCTGTTATAACATTAACCTGATAAATAGTTTAAAATTATATTCATTTTTGTATTACTTTATTATTAACAAAATTCGTAGTATATATTGGATTTATTTTATATAATATTTTATAAACTGATCTAGAAGTAGGAAATCAACATTTGAGTGTATTCTACACTATATACCTTTTACCTACCTGATAGCCAACTTAAATCATTACAAAAACTTCTTTGTTTATGATTTCGAACACATCAAAATTTATAGAAATCGTTTTACTGGCGATAATAATTAAATACACCAAAAAGAATGTTGTAGCCTTAAAATTACGCTTGGTATTCGTTTTATGTGGTCAAAGAGGGCGTGGTCGAATTCTAATACAAAATTAATCTGCGTACAATCATAAAACATATTGTCACTAAATTTGGTAGTTCTAGGTCCTGTGGTTTCTGAGATTTTGGTGTTCATACGCACAAATAGCTGACAGTTGACACTGATCAAGAATACATAGACTTTCTGGTGTGTGAGATGCTTCGTTCTGCCTCTTACATACATTACATTACTTGGCATATGTTATTACACCCTTTTATATTACCTCTATTAAGTTGGTTATATCCAGTAGACAGTTTTCCAATGTCAAGGGGCGCACTCATGCTCCAAATTTGCTCTCTCCAAGGAACCCATGCTCTGGATAATCCACTAGTTTTACCACATATGGTTCTTGGGGGAGTGGGAGTGGCCAATTAGCGCTCGAGTGTTGGCACGAACAATTGACTGGGCAGTCACGCCAAGCAGACAAACGGACAGTCAGACAGGCTGATTGATTATCACCAAGGAGACATGCGGGTACACACATTGCAGGGCGCTCCAAATCGCAGGAAATTCTTGCTAAGGATTTTCAGTTCTTATTTGAAGTTCGGCGCGTGCAGTCAGAAATAGTAATAATTCTAATTCTCTTCAGATCGAACGCATGAGCGGGTCCCTCGAGAATGATTGACAAGTGTTTGAAGGGTTTCAAGTTCTTGTGCTTACTATGGATAGTGCTGGAGAGTCTGGTGCACTGGCAGGTGGCGGCACAGACCAGTCAGAATATCAATGTGTGTAAGTGTCAAATCGATTTCCAGGCGACAATTTCATATCTTTCCCTCAAAGGTTGTGCGTCAACTCATTAGGCGTTAGGTGGTTAGGTCAGATTGGATTGGTTGTGGTTGGGTTGGATTAGGGTGATGTTTTTGAGTTTATGTAAACAGTAACTGTCCTTGCACTAATGCACCATGTAATACCTGTTCCGCTAAAGTTTTCATCAATGAGGTGGACAATGAGCCCGCCACTAAGGCAGTTGATGTGGTCCTTACATACCTGAAGAAGAATCCCAGCTACGGTTTGTCGGTGCAGATCGAATCGATTGAGGCCAACAAAACTGATGCCAAGATTCTACTGGAAGCAAGTAAGTATGGGCTCAGGACTTAGGGAATTACCTATTATCATCTGGATCCCACAGTTTGTAACAAGTATGCGGAGAGTATTGAGAAGAAACAGACGCCGCATCTCATACTGGACACCACTAAGTCTGGCGTGGCTTCGGAAACCGTGAAGAGTTTCACGCAGGCACTGGGTCTGCCCACCATAAGTGCATCGTATGGACAGGAGGGGGACTTGAGACAGTGGCGCGATCTGGATGACTCCAAGCAGAAGTATCTGTTGCAGGTGATGCCACCAGCCGACATCATTCCGGAGGCTGTGCGCAGTATTGTCAAGCGACTGAACATCACCAACGGTGGGGCTACGATAACTTCAATCCTAATCAAATGAGCTCAAACTTATTCCTCCTCCTGCTCTTTCCCTCAGCTGCCATACTGTACGACGATACCTTCGTCATGGATCACAAATACAAATCGCTGCTGCAAAACATACAGACACGCCACGTCATTACGGCCATTGCCAAGGATGGCCAGCGGGAGCGTGAGGAGCAAATCGAGAAACTGCGTAATCTGGATATCAATAACTTCTTTGTTCTTGGCAATTTACAGTCAATTCGAATGGTCCTGGAGTCGGTGAAGCCTGCCTACTTTGAGCGCAATTTCGCCTGGCATGCAATCACGCAGAGCGAGGGTGAGGTCAGCAGTCAGCGGGATAATGCAACAATTATGTTTCTGAAGCCCATGGCGTATACACAATATCGTGATCGTTTGGGTCTGCTGCGCACCACGTTCAATCTGAACGAGGAACCGCAGCTGGCATCGGCTTTCTACTTTGATCTGGCACTGCGGAGTTTTTTGGCCATCAAGTGAGTGTGGTGGGACGAAAAATGAAAAGGGGAGGAGAATCTGGGAAGTTCTTAAGGGGAGCCCAAGTTCATTGGGCAATCTCGGAAGTTCCTATGGGAAACCTTAGTTAATTGGGTAGTCAATTTATTTTGTGGTTACCAAAATATAATTGCCTTGTCATATTTATTGTCTGCACATAATTTGTTGATTCACCCTGTAAGCTGGCAAGGGGTTTTAAAAAGGTATACGAGGTTGAGGAGAATGTAAGAGGGAACTGAAGCGGAACTTTCCAGTTCGACCATGTAGATAAGTCTCTTTGACTATTTATCTATAACTTCCAAATCCATTTATCTTAATCTAAAGCGATTTAAGGAAAACTTTTTTCAAATACTGAGTGTAGTACCTTCATCTATATAGATCCCTCTCTATAACTTTATTCCTCTCTATGGGGCGATCCTTGTTCCATTCCTCTCTAAAAGTCTCTTTATCTTTCTCTCTATAGGCTCCTCTCTATACTTATTTTACTTTCTTTAGGTTCCTCCCTATATCTATATTTCTTTTTATGGGGCCCTTTCTATACCTATATCACTCTCCTGATTCTCCTGCATTCTCCTTCTTCTTCTCAGAGAAATGCTGCAATCTGGTGCGTGGCCCAAGGACATGGAGTATCTGAACTGTGACGATTTCCAGGGCGGAAACACACCTGAACGCAATATTGATCTCCGGCAATACTTCACACAGGTGTGTAGTGCCCTCTTCCCTTTGCAGTACCTTCTCACCCTCCCAGTACCCTCCCCATTCCACTTTCTTTCAATTTCTTGCCTGCTATGTCCAATTATTGTTTACAAACCGCGTTCATAGGTCAGCGAACCAACATCCTACGGCACTTTCGAGCTGGTCACGCAACAGCGCAGACCCTTCAACGGCTTCAGCTATATGAAGTTTGAAATGGATATAAATGTGCTCCAGATTCGAGGTGGCAGCTCAGTCAATAGCAAATCGATTGGCAGCTGGACGGCGGGTCTGGATTCGCCGCTGGTTGTCAAGGATGAGGAGCAAATGAAGAATCTAACGGCAGACACAGTGTATCGTATTTACACGGTGGTGGTAAGTGGAAGAGAGATGACTCTCTCCTTTTTATACTCATCCATCTCCCTCTTTCTAGCAAGCTCCATTTATAATACGCGATGAAACCGCCCCGAAGGGTTATAAGGGTTACTGCATCGATCTTATCAACGAGATTGCGGCAATTGTGCACTTTGATTACGAAATTCAGGAGGTGGAAGATGGCAAGTTTGGTAACATGGATGAGAAGGGCGAATGGAATGGCATTGTGAAGAAGCTGATTGATAAGCAAGCCGATATTGGTCTGGGCAGCATGTCAGTGATGGCAGAGCGAGAGATTGTTATCGATTTTACGGTGCCTTATTATGATCTGGTGGGCATCACCATCATGATGCAGCGCCCCACCTCGCCCAGTTCGCTATTCAAGTTTCTCACCGTGTTGGAGACAAACGTTTGGCTCTGTATACTGGCTGCCTATTTCTTTACCAGCTTTCTCATGTGGATATTCGATCGTTGGAGTCCCTACAGTTATCAGAATAACCGGGAAAAGTACAAGGACGATGAGGAGAAGCGCGAGTTCAATCTGAAAGAATGTTTATGGTTCTGCATGACTTCGTTGACACCTCAGGGAGGAGGTGAGGCACCCAAGAATTTGTCTGGTCGTCTGGTGGCAGCCACTTGGTGGCTCTTTGGGTAAGAGAAGAAGTAACCAACAATGGTAGTGTACCTGTTATTTTAGACGCCATTATAAGTTTGCCTTAATCGATAATTAATACCATTTACTCAATCATTATTTCATATTTGCTGTTATCGATAATTAATACCAATTACTAAATGCATAGTTTAATTATTATCGGCGCATTAATTTTATTTTTATCGGTACTTTACTTTGTCCATAGTTTCATTATTATCGCCTCGTACACGGCAAACTTGGCAGCCTTTTTGACTGTGTCTCGTTTGGATACACCTGTGGAATCACTGGATGATCTAGCCAAGCAGTATAAGATTCTCTATGCCCCCTTAATGGATCGGCTGCGATGACTTATTTTGAGCGTATGGCAAACATTGAACAAATGTTTTATGAAATTTGGAAGGATTTGTCTTTGAATGATTCGCTGACACCGCTGGAACGCTCCAAATTGGCTGTTTGGGATTATCCTGTAAGCGATAAATACACCAAAATGTGGCAGGCCATGCAGGAGGCTGGTCTTCCCGCCAGTCTGGAGGATGCCGTCACTCGTGTGCGCAACTCCAGCACGGCTACTGGATTTGCTTTCCTTGGCGATGCCACCGATATTCGCTACCTGCAATTGACCAACTGTGACCTGCAGGTGGTCGGGGAGGAGTTCTCGCGCAAACCCTATGCCATTGCCGTACAGCAGGGATCTCATCTGAAGGATCAGTTCAATAATGCGTACGTTTTTTGAAGCCAGAGCAGGCAGAGTTCATTTCGATTCGATTTCTTTTGCAGTATTTTGACACTTCTGAACAAACGTCAGCTGGAGAAGCTTAAGGAGAAGTGGTGGAAGAATGACGAGGCTCAGGCCAAGTGCGAGAAGCCGGAGGATCAGTCCGATGGCATATCTATACAGAACATTGGTGGCGTCTTTATTGTCATCTTTGTTGGCATTGGTATGGCCTGCATTACGCTCGTCTTTGAATATTGGTGGTATCGATATCGCAAGAATCCACGAATTATCGATGTGGCCGAGGCCAGCTCGGAGCGACAGAATAATGCCAAGGATGGTAGTGGAAAACTTGCCGACGGTGTTATCTTGGGGCACTCGGGCGAGAAGTTTGAGAAGTCGAATGCTGCGTTGCGTCCGCGCTTCAATCAATATCCGGCCACATTCAAGCCGCGTTTCTAGAGAGGCCTTGTGTTACAAATACACTCAAATAATACTACGTAATTTTCGATTGGAACGCACAAAAAGATTGTCTACGTCTAAATATGCAACAATTTTTCACATTTTATGCACCTTTGATCAATAAATGTCATTACTAATACAACTGAAACGCTTTTTTATTTGAAAATAACATTGTTCATTAAAATTATATTTAAATTTTTCATTTGGTTTTTTTTGTATCGTTACTCAAAATACCAGTTCTTGCCGCCGTTCCATTCACACGTTCGGGTGACGATTACATTTGTTATACAGCCCTGGCCCGATAGATTGCTATCGATACACAGTTTTTCAGTACACATCTCTCACACTCAAGAAGGCGGAGAAAAGTGTGAAAAATTGTCAGATATTATTATAAACAATACAATAAATTTATAAAAAGCAGATAAATAACGTGTTCCCCGTGTGTTTTTATAAATTGCTTGTATGCGTCGTTTGAAGAAATTATCTAAGAGTCACAGCGTGACCGGAACATCGGAAAACGATGCAGCGGCAACGGCGACGACAACGACCGCGGCTGCGGCGGCCGTGACAGATAGCAATGGAGGAAGCAGCAGCACCGCAACAACTAGCCTCTCAAAAGAGACTTTACTTAATACAGATATCTTTAGGCATTTCGATAAAACTGGCCGAAGTGAATTGTACGTGTACACACCACAATAAATACGTCTCCAAAAATCTGGCTGTGACGTTCATTGCGCGCGTCTAATACCAACACAGAGTACAACACAACTACATAGAACTATTTTCGCACTCATTTTAGTTTGAAATACCTCAAACAACAACTGCAGGATAGCCCAGAGAGTCCAGTTTTCGATCAAAATGGTGCCTTCATGCATAATATCTCGCATGCTATCTATGAACTGCTCTGGCAGGCGCTTCGGTTCAAGCTCAAGAAGGATGTCGTGCTGCACGTACTCACAGATGTGGTAGTAAGTACAGGAAAGTACTCCAATCTTGTTTGGAACTGACCTTTTACCCCATTTCAGGCGCTACACAAAGAGTTTCCCAGTCTTATACTGGATGTGGTTAACATACTGGACAGTGAGACATCGCTGATGACCGAGGGCTTGCAGGAAGAGCGTCATGGCTTTGTGCAAATTGTCAAGGACCTGGACAAGGTGGTGCCAGAGAGTTTGCTTAAGGAGCGTTTGGAAATCGATACTCTCCAGGAGGTGGGCATTGTCAAGAACAAGAGTTTCTACACGAAATTCATCAAAGTGAAGACTAAGCTATAGTAAGTGGAGTAAAAACAGGGTCAAGACTATCTTCTTTCAATCTTCTCACTCCTTATCACAGCTATAAGCAACGACGCTTTAATCTCTTCCGTGAGGAGAGCGAGGGTTTCGCCAAGCTAATTACAGAAATGAATCAAGACTTTGAAGAGCATACAACACCTGACTCTATAATGGACATCATCAAGTCTCTGATAGGTAAGTTGCGTAAACAAATAGAATTGTTCAAGGTTGTAATATTATAAATTGTTTTAAGGTTGCTTTAACTTGGATCCCAAATCGTGTGCTGGATATAATTATTGAATCCTTCGAGACTCGTCCTGATCGTTGGAAGCTTTTTATACCTTTGCTGCGCAGTTATATGCCCACTGGTGCCATCATTTGCGAAGTGCTCGGCTATAAGTTCTGCCACTTTCAGGCAACGCGTACGCCTCGCTCCTTGTATCATGTGTGTGCTCTGCTGCTGAAGCATGGCGTCATCGAGTTGAATGATGTGTACGTGTGGCTAACTCCAAACGATGGCGTTATTAAGGCTGACTGGGAGGAGGAACTGGCCGATGCCAGGGAAATGGTGCGCAAGCTCAATGTCATCGCCACTAATAAAAAAGAAGACGAAAAAGAACCACCGGTGCCACCGACTACCAAGAAGTTCGATGAGGTTTGCTAGACAGAATACAAAGTAACTTAATATATAAATATAACAAAATTTGTCTATTCCAAACAGGAAAAATACAACACCAATCAAAAGTTTGGTCTCTGCGAGGCGCTTTTAAAAGTTGGCGATTGGGAGAACGCACTGAAGATAATACAAAAGTTACCAGAACAGTCTGTCGTGGTGCAAGAGCCCATCGCAAGGGCCATTGTCGAGCTGGTGCATCTTACTGTAGAGCAGGTCTACTACAAGAAATGCTTTAAAGCCCCGGCCGGTCGTAAGCCGAGCCGTAGTCGCCTCTACGAGGATTCTCAGTTGCTGGCTAAGATGCAGGCTCGTGATTTTGGAGATCTACGCAAATACACCTGGCCAATGGCCAATGTATTGGGTCCATCGATGCACTGCGACACCGTTCTGATGTATAAAATTGTACGCATTATGGGGAAAATTCTACTGGATATGGGAGTGGACAGTTTAAATGGTCCAGCACCCAATACGGATGCGGAACAGCATTATTATGATATCATAAGTTGTTTGGATGCCGCCATATTGCCATCGTTGCTATATCTGGACAGCAATTGCTCCATGTCCGAGGAAATTTGGTCAGTGATGAAGTTCTATCCATATCATTTGCGATATAGTCTATATGCACGCTGGAAGAACGACAGCTATCAGATGCATCCCAATCTGATACGTCGCTGTGGTCTCGGTCAACGAGACATTAAGGCGCTCATGAAACGCGTCAGCAAGGAAAACGTCAAACCACAGGGTCGCATGGTGGGCAAATATAGTCACTGTGCGCCGGGACTGCTCTTCGACTATGTAGGTAGTGAATATAGTATAATCAACATGATACTTAACGTGCTTTCTCTTCTCTAGATCCTTGTGCAAATTCAAATGTATGACAATCTAATCGGACCTGTCTGTGACATGCTCAAGTACTTGACTGCTTTGTCGTTTGACTGTTTGGGTTATTGCATTATTGAATCGCTGACGATGACGGGTCGCGGTCGATTCAAGGACGACGGCACCTCACTCTCGCTGTGGCTGCAGAGTCTTGCCTCCTTCTGTGGCACCATTTACAAGAAGTACAGTATCGAAATGAGCGGACTGTTGCAATATGTAGCTAACCAGCTCAAGTCACAAAAGAGTTTGGATCTGCTTGTGCTGCGCGAGATTGTACACAAAATGGCCGGGGTGGAGTCATGTGAAGAGATGACGAACGATCAGCTGCAGGCTCTTTGTGGTGGTGAGCAGCTGCGTGGCGAGGTAAGTCTGCAAACATCAAGAAAGTTTAACTCCCATTAATAAATACCTTTTGTTTTTACAGGCGGGCTACTTTAGCCAGGTGCGCAACACCAAAAATCATCAAATCGCCTGAAGGAGGCGTTAGCTAACAATGATCTCGCCGTCACACTTTGCCTGTTGATGGCTCAACAGAAGCACTGTGTCATATATCGCGAAACGGCCGCGCATAGTCACTTGAAATTGGTAGGCAGTCTCTATGATCAGTGCCAGGATGCTTTGGTGCAGTTTGGCACCTTCCTGGGTTCTTCGTATTCTGTTGATGAGTACGTTGAACGTCTGCCATCGATTATAACAATGCTGCGTGAATATCACATCAATACAGATGTGGCCTTTTTCCTAGCACGACCGATGTTCACGCATCAGATTAATGTAAGTTAACGATTTGATAAATACATTATCAACTGAAGTTAATCTCCGATTTATTGCAGCAAAAATATGATCAATTGCGGAAGGCAGATCCCAATGCCAAGAAGTTGACCACAACGCAGAAGCTGCAGAAATATTTAGAAGCTACTCAGCTCATAATGAATCCCATTGTGGAGTCAGTGAGGCCATTGCACAGTGCCAAAGTGTGGGAAGACATCAGTCCACAATTCCTTGTCACTTTCTGGAGCCTGAGCATGTATGATCTGCATGTGCCTAATGACATATATCAACGAGAGGTTGGCAAGCTGAAACAACTCGCACAGCAGGCAGCCGATGGCAAAGATTCAGTAAGTTGATGCGCTGATTTATATAGAGTTTATATTAACATATTCTTCCCCTTCTTTCAGAATCAATCGAAAAACAAAAAGGAGCAGGAACGTTATATTGCGTTGATGGAGAAGCTGAACGATGAGCGAAAGAAACAGCATGAACATGTCGATAAGATACTGCAACGATTGCAGGAACAGAAGGATAGCTGGTTTCTATTGCGATCGGCAAAGTCGGCCAAGAACGATACAATTACACAGTTCCTGCAGTTGTGCCTTTTCCCCCGCTGCACCTTCACTGCCCTGGATGCTCTCTACTGCGCCAAGTTTGTGCAAACCATTCATAATCTAAAGACGGCTAACTTTTCCACACTGCTGTGCTATGATCGGGTATGTGATTAGAAGTCAATCTATTTATTTATTTGTTCTTTAATTGATTTATTTTTGTATTTTAGCTGTTTTGCGACATTACCTACTCGGTCACATCTTGTACAGAGGGTGAGGCGACGCGTTATGGGCGCTTTTTGTGCGCCATGCTGGAGACAGTGATGCGCTGGCATGCGGATCAGGCTGTCTTCAATAAGGAGTGCGCCAATTATCCTGGATTTGTGACCAAGTTTCGTGTCAGCAATCAATTCTCTGAGGCCAACGATCATGTGGGCTATGAGAATTATCGCCATGTCTGTCATAAATGGCACTACAAGATCACAAAGGCAATTGTTTTCTGTCTCGACTCAAAGGACTTTATGCAGATCAGGAATGCGCTTATTATTCTAATGCGTATTTTACCCCATTATCCCGTGCTCTCCAAGCTGGCTCAAATTATTGAGCGTAAAGTGGACAAGGTGCGTGAGGAGGAGAAGACAAAGCGCCCCGATTTGTTTGCCATAGCCTCAAGTTATATTGGTCAACTGAAGCAGAAGACTCCGTATATGTTCAAAGAGAGTGACTTCCATCAGGTCGCTGAAAGACCAGTAAAGGAGACTCCGCCTGTAGTGCCTGGTACAAGCAACGTTAAGCCAGCGTTAAGCAACGATAAGGCAACTCCTACAGCTACTACAACACCCACAACGAAACCACCTGCTGCCACTAACTCCTTTTATGCTAATGATCAAAAAACGGCTGCCAAGGATGCCGATACCAAAGCTGGTGAGTAAAACGTTGATACCAATATATATATAGTATGTATATTGACTATTCATGCTCCTTTTTTAGTTCCATCTTCGCGTGGTGGTGGTGATAGCAAACCCATCAAACCGGAAGGCAGCACGTCTACCATTGTATCCATCTCCAAGTCCGTATCTTCGCAATCCACCAGCGAGCGTGAGATCAAACGCGAATCTGTGCCACCGCTGGCCAGGGAATCACAGTCATCGCGTAGCAATGATTTAAAGGAGGATCAACAGACCAGCAGCAGCAGTGCCAGCAATAACAACAGCAACAACAATAGCAGCAGCAATAGTAATAACAACAACAGCAGCAGCAATGGCAGCCAAAGCGAGCGTCGCAGTCGTGAACTGGATCGTGAACGTGAAAGGGAACGAGAAGAGCGTCACACAAGCCTAAGTAGCACGCGCAGCTCACAGCGGGAAAGCAATCGTAGCAGCAATAATAATAAACAGGAGCGCACTGAGGCAGAGCATCAACAGCGTTTACGTGAGCGTACACAGCGTCTGGAGGAACTGGAGGCAGCAAAACGTGCCCTGAAGCGTGAGAAACCAACGCGTCGAGATGAGCGTGGCCAACATCGTCACGATGGTCTAGAGACTGTTGATCTGGTCACAACTGGTGGTTCAAGCAGCATTCAGGAGCATCGTCACTACGATGACTATGATGGACGCCAGCGCGATCGTGATCTGAGTTCGGTATCCAACGAAAGTAACGGTTCCTTGCAGCATCGACACAGTCACGAGGCAATTGAGTTTGAAAAAGGTATACAAATAGATTAAACTTTTGTTGTGGACTCTATTTAACTTGTCCGAAACTATTTCAGATTCTAAACGTCGTAAATTGGAATCATCGTCGAGCAGTTCAAAGGTTAGTAGCATATGGGTGCATACATAGTTCGGTAAGACAACGACCGACCGCACAACCAACGGAAGGCAGCGTTTAATACAAAAACAAAAACAAACAAAAACATAAATAATACAAAATGTGAGAGAGACATGTTGCATCTGCTGTAGACGAGACGTCAAGGCAACCAACCCATCAACCCAACCAAAACAAACCTTCTCTGGACACAATTTGGATCTCGTCCTAGTTAACCAAGTGCATTCATTGAATACTCAATTAGTAGTCGGGGCACTATTAGTTTTAAAGCTAGGATATAAGCAAACCGTTGAACTGTTTAGAGGGAGTATCTAATATTTGTTAAACATCGTTAGGAACTATTTATCTAAACAAATTGTTATGTAGTTTATGTGTGCGTGTAGGCTAAGATAGTTCTATAAGCTTTCACTGGACCAACGAAGCCAAGAAAAGTGTCAGGAACGGAGAAATCTGACCACAATATACCATGACGGAAGAGACCCTGGAGAGCATCAAATGACCAAAATAAAAATCAACTCAAAAGGCAAAATCAACATTATGTCACATCAAGCGAACCTGACTTAAACAATTACTTTGATTCTGGCGAAGCTGACTATCCATTCCTTCAAACTACAATGGAAATAACTTAAGGACCAATCTGTGAACGATGCTGGAAGACGCGCCACAGGCCTCAAGGCGAAATCTAACAAATTTTAATGGCAAACTACTCATCTACCTGAAAGACAAACTACTCATCTACATACCACAAAGAAAACATTGACAACACCACCTTAAACAAGTACAACGATAGAAATCTGTACACTCAGATGAAGATAATGCAAATATTGGTAATTCCCTTGTGCTTACTTACTAAACCCTTGAGCAGTATTATTCAATTTTAAAAAACACACTGGATCAATCTAAATTTGATGACTATGAAGGATGACTTTGGAGGATAAGCGTAATCAACAAATCATCAAGAATTCCTGCAAACATTCTGCGTACATACGAAAGTTCATGTTAGATCCTGGAAACATTACCTCTTGCTATTAAGAACATCTTCTAAAATCGTTCAAAGCATATTTCAACCTGTAAAGATGTCTGGATCTCTAGATTAGTTGTAAAACTTCCAAAAAAGTTTTACTCTAGTTTTACATTGGATCTTGGAAACAATTCCACTACTTCTCGCTGTTTGGGACCTATATTTGAACCCCTGAAAACGTTTGGATTCTCTATTTGGATCAGTTGTAATACTTCAAAACAAGTTTGACTCTATGGATCCTATTCGTAATCAACAAAACATCAAAAGTTCCTGGCGCACATACAACGTTTTACTTTGGATCTTAAAAACAATTCATATACCTATTGTTGTTGGTGAACCTTAACTTCTAAAGATGTTGGACTGACAATCCGGTTGTAATACATTCGTTTGACGTGGGATCTTGGAAACAATCTAATTATCTCTTACTGAGAACCTCATCTAAAACAAAGCATGTTTCAACCCCAACGATGTTTGAACTGTTAATCTAAATCAGTTCTACCAGCTCCAAAGTCAATTCTGTTTGCTTCACTGACGATCACCAAGACGAATAATACAACAATATCTCCAAAGGACAATCTAAATAATAACAACAACAACAAAATCAACAAAACAATTCCCAACAAGACGACTAATTCCTGGACGTATTGCGCATATCACTTGCATTCTTCAAGTTTGACCAAATATGCTTCGTCCTCCACTGATGCCATCCGCATCTTGCCCCATCTGACTGGACTTTAGTTCTAATTCGTTGATCTTGATTGTGTGCAGAAGGGTAAGTGATCGGCGCAATCTGGGTGGTCAATCAAGGCTAAGGGGGGTTAAGGGTTGTGGGTGGGCGGTCACAATGGTGAATGGGAGGATGGTTTTTGAAATCTGTAGGTTCAGTTTTTTATTTTGTTTTCCATTTTGAGTTCTAAGATATGTATACACAAAGTCAGACCATTGCGACTTCGGGTTACGTAATCTATATATTTCTCCTATAAACATTAATCTTACACCATTACAGAAGGTTGAGGAACTCGTAGATAGCGTGAAGAAGGCACGAGGCCTCAAGACCAAAGAGCGAAACAAAGACAAGCTGTCCGATGAGGAGCGGGATGCGCGCAAGGATCGCAAGTTGGGACGTAAACGGGACAGAATCGAGGAGTCTGGAGGCAGCGATCACAAGCGTCGACGTGAAGGTGAGACATTCACAATCAAACTCTTATTCAAGACATTCAAGAATGATCGATTTCCAGCACAAAATGGCGATGATGATTTGCGTGAACGGGAACGTCATAGGGTGAGTTTGAAAATAAATCTTAAGTAACGAAGATTAATAATGAATCATTATTGCTTGCAGGAAAAATCCAGAGAACGTTCGCATGACAAGTTCGATAGGGAACGCGGGGGTGGCAGTTCACGCGGTGATGATCGGCAATACAGCCTATCCAAGTCAACACGGTCGTCGAGAATAAACTATTGAATGATTGTGGAAGTACTTTTCCCGTTATATGAAGCGCATTTGATTTAAGAATAAAAAAATGAATACAATTTTATTAACTATTTTACCATGAAGAAACAGTTTTTTTTTGTGGAATTTTATAATTTCTTAGCGACAACAAAATAAAATACTACTGTTAATATAAACATAAATACGTTGTTCCTCTATTATAAAAACTCACCATAATCAATTGAAACTGTTTAAAATAATTACTGAATGAAAAACATAAAAAAAAAGAAATACTGCAAATTTAGATTACTGGGTACAGCGCTACTTGAATTTTAAGCGAGGAAAAATGCAAATTTTATAAAAAAACCGGATTGTAAGCAATTGCTATAAAAATCAGCTACTCGCATTTAATTTCTGCTACTCAGCAGTTTACTGCTAATGATTCTGGTATTAAAACAGGCTATATAGAAGAAATATCCGACTTTTCGTGCAATTATTATTTGAAAATGGACTGACTTGATGGGGAAAATATTTAAGGTGGCAGCACTGAATGGGTAGCACTGGCTCTCATATCAGAAAGTAGTTTATCGATAACATTTTATAGCATTGCAATCGCATAATTTTAAAAATGACAACAACCCTAGTTCTTACAGTTATGGCATATTTAGTACATTTTCAAAATTTAAGGATATATATCGCTAGCAAATGTCCTGTCGTTTCACGTGAAGGTGAATCTTCGAGGCACACCGAAATTTCAGTCTTCAGCGTGTCTCCCATCAGAATTGGCAATGGCAATGGCCCGGCGGCAGTTTTACTTTAGCACATACACAAATTTAACTAAAAACCACATTAAACTGTTTGCTGTTTATATGAAAACGGCAAATCTAATGCAAAACTTTAACGTGCTCAAGCGTTCGCTATAAGTAAAAGCTGGTGGAGGTGGAGAACAACAACAACATCATAGCCGCCATCGCTGCCGTCGCTATCGCTGCCGCCGCCTAGACCCACCAATACATTCATACATATAACTTTCGGGCTTAGTGTGCGTGTGCGTGTGCTGAAAGTTCTTAGTGTTATTAGAATTACATACATACATACATACCGAAACACACATACACATACATCAATTATGCGATTTGTGGCGTAACCGCGTAAGCCTAACAAGTGTTTCAGAACAATTAAAAAACGGTTTGTGTTATAACTGCAAACACAGAGAAACGCGAGATCATAAAAAAAATAATAGTTAAATAAAGGTTTTGTCTGCTTATGGATTCCATCGAACTGACAATTAAAACAAAGATTAAGCGGTAAGTTACGTTCGAACTGGAAGGAGTATTTGCAGTTCTACTCCCCCAGGTTTCAGTGTATCATACATATTTATGTATGTATTTTGACTTACATAATGAAGTATGTGCAATATTATCCTGTAGCAAGGTGCTATGCTAGGTAAATAATTGCATAATAAACACCGACATAATAGACCCCTTATAAGCGACGACTACCGTTAGTATCGTAACCTGGATTTACTTAGTTATAAATCTAATGAGGAATTTTTAAGCATCCTAGGACTGGTAGAAGCTACTGAGGCTGCAGACAGGCACTGTCTCTCTCGCGCTCTCCTTAGCTTACTCTCTCTCTCTTTCTCTCTCTCTGTGTCTCTCCCACTCTCTTTCCTGCATGCCATAATTTTACAAACAGATGTTTTGTGCAGGCGGCGACGGCCATTGCGCATGTCAGATGTGACGGGCGCCCACGCTGACGGTGCCTACGCTAAACAAAAACAAGTTGTCCCGACTGAGACGCCGACACCGGACAAAAGCTATTGTTTTTACGTCACATTGCTGCTGCTGGTGCTGCTGCTGGTGCTGCTGCTGCGCAGGCACGAGCATTTGCAGAATGACTTTAAGTAATAATAATAACAAAGGCGATTCACATACGCAACGGCGTTGAACGCTTGAAAGCATGCTACATTTTCTGCGTGCATGTGTGTGCCAGCTTCATTTTGTACAAAAGCTCGCTGTGTCTGTGTGTGAGATAGCACTGCAGGCTCCTTACCTATTTTGTTATTGCTGACACTAGATAAATGATATTGCTTTGTTGTGCACACAATGATATATGAACTGGTGTATTCTTATTTATTCTTACATATATCGTAACTGAAATGACGTATGAATGCATGCGCAAGTAAGTCTGTGTTTTTGTATAGTGATGTGCAAGTCCTTTTATTTTGGTATTTAATCTCAATGTTTAATTAGGCTTGTGCCTATCGATATTCCTTTTATTTTGGTATTTAATCTCTGACTGTGATCAATGAGGCTTCAAATGTGCCTATCGATTTCGCGCACATGTATGTGTATGTTTATGTGCGTAGTGATGTGCAAGTCCTTTTATTTTGATATTTAATATCTGGCCGTGATTTATTAGGCTTGCGCCCATCGATATTTTATTTATTTTAGTATTTAATCGCTGACTGATCAATTGCCTAAAATATATCTATCGATATTGCGTTTTCTAAGTTATCCATGGTAGCTCAAACTATGACAGCTAGATAACAAATTTACTCATCACTAGCTGACATGTATTAAGTTTATTTTGCTTTCTTTTTATTTTTCTCCTCTCATTTCGCTATGCCACAGGGTAATAACTATTGTCTATTTGTCACACCCTCCATCCAGCTGAGCACTGATTTACCATATGAGTACTGCGTGTTATTCGTCCTTCAAACATGGTCATTGCAGAAATGTAATAAATTTGTCTATCCCCACTTCTCCTACTCCCACTCGTTCTGCTTTTGCTTTTCTTTCTGTTGTTCCCCCTTATTACTTTGTAGAGCATTGGTCTGTTAATTTGTGGGGCAATAATAAGGAATGCTCTGCAGGCGTGTTATTTTCGGTTGTAGTCTTGTTGTTAACGTCCTTGAACGGTGCCAGTCGCTTACATAACGCCTCGCTTTGTGGGTGAATAACGCCTGATTTGGTTTGGGGGAAAATTATTACATTTTATTCGCCATACTTATAACGATCTCGGGGGAAAAAAACTTTCGACGCGTCTATTGAACTCAAGGCCTGCCTGCTCGGCCCTGCCTACTCGTTGCTTTGGCAATTTGCTTGTTGGTGCCTGTGTATATGTATGTATGTGTGTGCTTGTTGATTCTTATTCTTATTCACGCTTTGTTGGAAACTTTCCCATAATATTTTCGTTTCTTAATGAGTTTATCAAAATTTAGCTTGGATGAATGTTGGAAATTTGTAATATTTGTAATTCAATTTATATTCTTATTAATTTAATTAATTTGAAATTCTCTTCAATATTTGCTCTTAATTTAGTCATCAGTATTATTATCCTTTTATTGCTTCACTGACATTTGTACTAAACCCGCATTGTGGACTCCTTTGGACCTCTGAGTACACAATTTGTCTGCCTTAAATGGCAATCGCAGCATCCTCAGCATCCTCGGCGTCTTCTTCATTGATGCCACAGACTCTCTCGTTAAGACGTGCAATCAAGGCAGGATTGTGTCCTTTGGTTTCAATTATCTGCACTTACTGCATGCTGTTCAAGTACAAGGATAATGTGTACACAAAACACAGACATATCTTTTGATTGTCGTCGTACACTCTTATACGAGATATACGAGCAGTATCTTTGCAGGCTGCATGCCCTACCCTTTATTTCCCTCCCCTTGGGGGTGCTCAGAAGTCGTTGTCGTTTTTCTGGCTCCTTGCCCGTGTGTCAATGGATCGATATGCAAATGCCACGAACCTGATATTGAAAATGCCGCCGGCACTTCTACAATGTACATTGTGGTGGTATGTGCATTTTTTCCATGTGTGTTTTGTAATTACGGGCGCATTACGAACGGGTTGTTATCCTTGCACACACCCACACACACACTCTAACTGAAAATCAATCTAAATTGCATGTCATAGTGGATTCTGCGGTTCGCTGCCTACCGTACGCTGCGCCTGGCCGCTTAATCATTAATTTCAATTAACTATGAAAATTTCTAAAAACAATGAGGAAGTATCAAAGTTTTATGACTTGGCTTGGTGCACCTTTAAAACTTGCAACGTATGCAAACCACTTGTGGTTTACAGAGGCAGGCAGAAGTTAAAGTTTACAGTGCTGTGGTTACATTCTGTTAAAGCACTGTTAAGAGGATATAGGGTATCATAAAATTTATTATCTACGAATATTATTGATTTTAATAATTACAGTTTACTTTATTTTAATAAATGTAATTTACCTGAAAATTATTATTTATTATAAATTGTATGTCTAAACAATGATGACAATACCACTATAATATTAATTTATATATTTTCCCGGGGTTTTCTGTTGTTTCCATCATACTCTGCAACTTAAAATCTAAATCTTCTAAATGTTATTAGAAAAGTTAGTCATTTTAAGGAAACATATTTATTATTATCATATTATAAAGTAGTATAAAAAGTCCTCCCAAAAGTGTTTGCGATGGAAGCTGTGGAAAATACCGAAGAAATACCCTAATACCCCCTTTACAAAATTTTCAAAATTATTCATAATTTAGAATTTTGATATTTTTATTTTTAAAAAATATAGGTAAAAGTAATTTTAATAATCAAAATTTGTTTTATAATCATCAGTTGTGACTAGCACTTTAATTTATGAATAGCAATACTTGTAGTGTTAGGAATTTTCGTTAATAAATAATAATAATACATAATAATAATACATAATAATATCATTTAATAAATTTTCATTAATAACATAGTCTATCGACCCCATAGTAGCATAGCCGGCGATTTATTCTTGCTCTCTTGCACAGTCGCTCTTTACGCTCTTTCATATACATAGCTCTCTCACATGCTCTCTCTCTTACGCTCGGCCACCCTCTCTCAGTGTTGTGAGTTTTCCTGCTGCGTTTGTTGTTCTGTTTCAGTTTTGTGTTTCAGAGTGCGGACTGCAGTTTGTTTTCGATCGTCCGCAAGAATATTGAAAAAAGAAAACAATTTACAAAAGCTATAAACAATAATTTAAATATAAATATATCTACCATATGCTATAAATAGATTATCAGCGCTCCGGTGTCCGCATTTGTGAGTTTAGCGTTATTTTCGTGTTTTCATGCAAAAGAAATCAACGTAAACAAGTGAACTAAAAATTTGTTAAATGTGCTGCTGAAATATAAAAATATATCAATGGAAACAAACACAACGGCGCGTCGTGATCTTTTAAACAAAGTTCCCAAACGCGCCTGCCAATAATAAAAGAAACAGCTTCTCTTATTTTACGACTGTGAAAGCAGTAAAAATCAAAGCCAAATAGGCCGAAAAGAATAAAAATATGAAACGTGCATTCAACTTGAATATTATAGAGAGAACATAATAAAATTTATACAAATTTTATTTTTGCATTTTACGCGTGTAAGCGGAAGCAAACAAACTGAACTAAATTCTTTCTTTCTCTCACTATCTGCCCAGGTATTTTTAGCTGCCTTTTAATAATTTGTTTTGCTTTTGTATTCCTTCAACGATTTTTCCATCCCAAAAAGTGTACTTTTATGTTTATTTTCGTTCCTTATGCCGCTTTGCCGGCTCAGTCTCTTCGTCTGGCACCGATTTTCACCCCCTTTTCGTGTATAACACGAGACAACGAGACGGGGCTGTTGTTCCACTGTTCTAGTTCTGTTCTCTGGATTCCATTTCGCGTTTTGAAATCTTTTTTTTGCCGGCTCAACATTGTTGTTGTGTCACTGATAACGCAAGAAAAAATCGTTAAGACCTTAGAGCAACGCCTATGTAAACCCTACAATGCTGCTCATGTGAATGTGATCATATCTGGCAACCCAAACGATTAAGTCTGAGAAAGCGTATTCATTAAGTTGGTACAGATGTACCGAACACATAAAAACATCAAAGACGTCAGATTGCCTAATCAGCCGATATAGTCACGGTCGTTTGCCTCTGTTTTCTTTATAATGTTAACAGAATTATACATTAATAGTTGTAGTTTCGGTTAAAGCTACGCAGATAAGATTTGCTATATCGAAACCCGAATTTAAGAACAGATAAAATCTTGTATTTCACTACAACCAGAAATGCCTACGCTATTAATTTTAGCTCGAACTTCTTAGCGATCGTAGATGCTCAAGAAGTCATAGAGTATTTAATTAAGAAACGTTAGATCAATAAATTCGGTTAATTCTCAATTCTATGAACCCAAACATGCTGTTTTTGTGGTTGTTTGTAATTTCTAGACATTTATCTCTGATATCTATTTTTTCAATATTTGTTTACTTTAACCGCTGACCACATGCAATGATTAACAATATATCAAAAATGCTATCAAAAGCAATGATAAGCGTCGCGATAATTATGTGTACTTTACTAGGGATTCTGACCACATTTCTACATGGTTACCAATTGGCTGAGTGATGGAGAATTTCTACAAGTATCGTAAACTAGCATAATGTAATTCTGACACAATCAGTTTTTGAGGGACATTTCAAAATTGTTTTCCAGTTCGAAGCGGAAGGTCTTTGTTTTGGTATTGGCAACATGAAAAGAACTACTCCAATTAATTTTAAAGCTTTTAATTATGCAGCAATTGTTGTTATTATTTGTTGAAATTACATCAGCTCATGTTTATTGTTAATACTTTTGTCAAGGGTATATTCAGCAAATTTGAAATGGGTTCGACTTAGGTTACTTTACACAACTTCTGTTCCCCATTTTTCTCATTTTTATATTAATTTTGACTTAAATGATATTAAACAAAAACTAAAGCTGTTAGGACTACTGAATGTCTACAATATTTAAAATTTTGATATATAGTTTTGTAGAATTTTTTACTTACCTAAAAGATTTATGAAAAATCAAATCGCCTTACGCAGTGCACCACAAGCAACGGGTTCTAATTGATTGGTTTAGAAGAGTTCGTTGTCAACGTCATTATACTTTAAAAGAAATACGATTTCACGACATGGACATAATCAATACATTTGCAAAGCGCAGAAAACCTTTGCCTCTGCTCTGCCCCCCAATCGGGAAGCCCCTGTGGCACATAAATATCAGAGCTCTGCATTTTTTGCTTATCGAGAAATATCAGCAAACCAATAACGATGGCGCCTGCTATCCTTAAGGGACAATTTCGATGGCATTGTGACAACTTTTGGGTTTAGCCCCAACGACACTCGCTCAGCCCAGATACACCACCTAAGCTGGCCCCTCCCTCGAAGCAGTCACTTAGCATTTGTCGCAAACCCTTAAAATGATTTTGCGGTGATTTGTGTTGGAAATGTTTTCTTTCGTTTTTGTCGCAAGATATTTTTTGGCCACTTTTGTGTTTGGTTATAAATTCTGAAAACGACAGAAGCACAGCTTAGGTGGGTGTGAGCTAATGTACACGCATATATAATGTCTGTAAATGACACAATAGGAAATTGCATTGCAAATCGAAGGGACGAATCAGAAGAAAGTTATATCAATTTGAAGAAAGAAATTAAGACTTGTTCTTTGATTGCATAAAAGAAAAACATATTTAACATATCTGGGAATTCAATTCAATCCACAATACAATCAATTGAATATTAGACAAATTCCCTGATAAAATCTATGAATAAAAGAAGCTCATATGCGTTTACGCTTTGTGTCCTGTTGCCATGTGGCGAAGTCATAAAACAGACAATAAACTTAATATACAAAGTTTCTCCTCTGCTGTTGTTATCTAAACTCATACCTAGTCGAAGTAAATTATGGAAAATTTGCTTGCGCTTTCATCCATTCCCCTTCGACCTTTCCAATCAGGACCACAATGGACGAGGTGGATTGTGCTGGTGGTGTCATTATTCATGTGCACATGGAAATTGAATTGGATGCAATCGAGCGGACATACTATACATATGGCTATATAGTACATGCCATAGTGCAGATAGGAACATATGGCAATTGTGCAACAATTGTGTTTTCAGTCATAAATTGCTATAGTTGGGAACTTGTGCTGGTGCTTGCGGTGCTTTTGACCAAGTCCAGAGAACTGCACTGAACTGGTTAAGGCCGAACATTACCAGATATAGTATATTTAGAGCAACAGACAGACGATTCTGTAGCGCAATTTGCAATTGACTCTGATTTGTTTATTAATAATGCCGAACACACACTCTCCTTCTCTCTCTCTCTTTCTACCGCTAACTTTTATGAACTCGCGCTCGTGCTGGCCATAAGGTCAAAGTTAACAGACCGAACCGACTATGAAATTGGGCTTTAAGTTCTGATTGCATAATCAATGAGGCAACTAAAGCCTTTACTAACCATATCGATCCGTTGCAGTAACAGCAAATGATGCACATACATTCATACTATAGTTCATACTATAGTTGATATATAGTATACTAAGTACTGTACCAAAATATTTGTATGCCTTTTTGGTTCCTATAAAGACAAACATTTTCTTGGTCAGCGTCCAAAAAATACATCGATTGCCGTCGCAGTCCATAAACAAATGGCGTTTTTAATATTTCAAAACGTTGTGTGACCTTTAAAATGTATTTTTCCATCAAAAACTTGAACTTGAATTCCCCCCAGACGCCAGACTGTCTGTCTGTGTCTGTGGCCCCAGGCAAATGGACATCCTGAACGAAAATATTAGCACTCGAATCGATTTGGACACTCGAGAGAGCCAAAGTAAATAGTTAATGCCTGCACAGAGAGTGCCAAGTCAATTTGTGTAAACGAAATACGCAGTGAATAAAGTCAACATTTGTGAATTTATGGCTTAATGGTTTTTTAATCACTCGATTGCCAATGTTTTTATGTCGCCGAGCAAATAAATAATCTTGATAATCGTCGGATATACTCGTATACTGATACATACTGATTAAATTTCTGGTAAAGCACTTGCTAAACTTACCTTTTAAATATGCAAACTTTGAGCTTCACACTCTTTAAAACTGCTTTAATTAGCGTAATTGCTGTTGACTTAAGTTCTTAAACAATTTTATTCATGAATCAAGCTCGAAACACGCTCAGTTTTCAAATGGGATTAGCTTTAAGCCGCTTAACGCTGTCGAGTTCCGGTTAAGTTAACCGTTAACCGTTTTGAATTAAACTCACTCAAGTTGAAAATGTTTTGCGGTGATGATGTGAAGCTGATGCTGGGCAAATCGAGTTGGCGTGTAAATCAATTTAGTGTGTGGGGTATGAGGCAAATTGGAGAGGAGGATGTGAGAGCGTCAGCTGCAAGCTGTGAAACCATATCATAGAATTCTCAATTTAAGCTATAAACTATATATTGGTTGAAATTTAGTTTTTGAGCTACGTCAATACAGATTCAATTGATGCTGGGCCACTGCCACAGACAATATAATTAAGCCAACGTGATAGGGAAACGGCAAATTGTCGCCAGAGGGTGTTGTTGTTGTCGCGACATTGCACTTGCACTTGCAACATTTCGCCATCAATTGCAGGAATTACTTTGCAATTGTGTATCTGCCTCGCTAGATAAGCAGCTTTGTAATGAGCTCCTGTTTCAAACTGTAATTGGCAGCACATCATCAGTAGGTTATCACCTTTTTTCGCCACTCCCCCAATTAAAATCAGTTGTTATCTGCGGCGCTGATAGCAGACCCAAGAGAACCTGCAAGAGCCCTGCGTGTTTATCGCTACAATTAGCATGCGGTGTCTAATTTCGCGTGGCGCTAAGTGCACTGGATCTATCCAGTTAAAAGAGCAGATATAGCACAATTTAATGTTTGCATATTGTCTGCAAATAAATAATGTTTAACGAGTGGTAAAAAGACTTGAAGTTGCGCTTTGATTAAACTCTATAAAAATAGCTAGAGAGAACTGCGTGCGACTGTTGCATACCCTAGAGAATTGTTTCGTGAATAATTTGTTAATCTATAGCCAGATTTTATATATATTGAGAGAATATACTTCTAACGTGTTAACCCTACTGTGTGCCAAGCTTCATTATCGAATCTTTAATACTGTGCTGGATAAACATGTTGTTCTCGCTTGCGTGGGAGGGGAGATTTACATTGAATACAACAAAATTTGATGTCTCTAGTTCTTATGCTTCCCAAGATCGAACAGGTCAAAACTTGTTCCCCAAACAGAGCTGTAAATGATAAAGCTTTGATTATGGTCTTGATTTTTATGAGCAATCGGAAATTTTAGCACATTTTATTACGCTTTGCACCTGCGCAGAGAAAATAGATGATCAAGTGGAATGAAAGCTTTCGTCTTAGGTGTTTTCGATGGGTTGAAACCAGTTTCAGTTGGTTATTGCGGCAGGTCGGTCGGAAGTGATGGCCCGATAAGAAATGTTGGTTTGACGGAAATGGATTAACGTTTTGTTGAACTTTTTACTTACAGACACTCAACAAAAAGGAACAGCTAAGGATAAACACAGACACACACACACACAGACACACAGAGTGTATTATGCCAGCACAAATCAATAACTCAGCCCGATTGCAAGTCCAAGCCAAAGTAAACAACATAACTCAGGAACAAGAGGAGCAGCAGGAGGAGCTCGAGGAGCAGGAGGAGGAGCGGACCACTGTCAACTAAGCAATGGGAAGCCGCACGGAAAAGGATTACGACAGCGCGACGCCAGCGCTGCAACAGCAAATGAACCTCGCCCGCCGGGCCTGCTGGACACGCCTGTGGCCATCGGAGCCCAGTTCCAGAGCCAATTCAACAAACAAGAGTTCCAAGCTTAAGTCTCAATCCCAATTCTTCAAATGGTGCTATACAAATGCGACTAGCCAGCCAGGCTGCTAATCCAATAATGAAAATTGATCAAAGTGAAAAGATGCCGCCGGAAGATGTCCAGAGACTGAGAGTCCATTATCGTTGCCGCCAAGATCAGATGGCTACTCCCATTCCCATGCTGCTGTTGCTGCTGTGCGGCCTCTGCATGTTGTTGGCCTGCAGTGAGGCACGTCCCAATGTAAGTGCCTCCAGTTCCACCGTCTCCAGTTCAGCCAGCTCCGCAACTACTTCCAGTACGGGTTCAACGGATGCAGTTACACAGTTAAACGTAAGTGTTTTAATGGTTATGACTATTTAATCAATCGACTTGAACTCGAATCCCCTTCTCCCCCCTCTCCCTCACCAGTCCTTAGCCTGATCTTTAGCTGATTGCATTCCTACTCCTTGTGGGAGTGGCAGTCCCTGCCCAGATTTACCTTCAGCTTAGCACACTACGCCTTCTGGCATTCCTGCTTATCCACTCAAATGCCGCCACTCGTTTTGGGTTGTTTTCGTCCTCTTTAGTCGCTCTTTAGTCATACCCTGCTTTCCTGCTGTCCACCCCCCAGGACAATTGACCATAATTATGGTAATTGGTCTGTCCAGCGGCCAAAGTTGTAAAAGTCGCCGGCGTCGTTAGCAATTCACGTTCCCACTCATGAATTATTGACGTCAGCTCTGCTGAATTACACATCCATCATACATACGGACAGCCAGTTATGTTATTACATGTGGTTTCAGACAGTTCGGCGACGCGATAAGCAGATAATCAAGCGTGATTAATCTGTCATGTGACTTAATCGCAATAAATTGTTAAATATTCGATTTATTTTTGGATCACGTGGATTATGTCACGCTCTCATTGCTATAAACTAATCGAGAGAGTATTAAAGCAAACTGAATTCATTTAAAAGTCAATAAACTCTTTCTACTTTATTATTTCTTCAACTATAATCAAATGATGCTCATGATTGTAAACACATTCATTACTATAATATAATCTGAAAAGTATTATAGCAATCTCAACTCAATTCATAGTGCATAAGCAGTTTAAACATTTTACTTTCTCCGACTGTAATCCAATTATGCTCGTACTAAACCTAATAAACTTTGCAATCATTGATTCAAACAACGTTCCATGAAAATTACCTTCCGTCTCAATCTCTTCAGCTTCCTTCTCTCGCTCTGCTAGTATACTATTCCATTTTATGGCACCTTGGGCGCTATAAAATATTCATTCATGAATTCGTAATCAAAGACAGGAACTAAGTCAGACACATGAAGCAAAAGCAATTGGTTTAAAGTAGTTGAGAATGCTTGGTTACATATATACATATATCAATAATTTACAGTTTTTTATATATAGTATGTATATATATTTATAAATAATTATAAATAATTCCTAATCAATGACAGAAAGTTAGACGTGAGTTAGACAAGAGCAGGATGGACTTGGTTTAGGAGCTTTATCAATTTATAGATTATCTGTAGTTTCTTATATATCTATGTGTAGTATATTATAGTTTGGTATTATCATCTTTTTTCACCTGCCTTTGATATTAAAAAACACAAATGTAACATCTTTCTCACCTTCCTTTGATAGTTTCCGCAGACAACATCGACGCCGGCGGCAACAAAGATGGCCTCGTCGTCGCCTCTCGCCCTGCCAGGCACTTACCCGCCCTTGCCACGTGCCGAGGCGCGTAAATCGGTAATCGAAGATTTGTCCGATGTGGAGCTCGATGCTGACGAGGAACACCACAAGACAGAACGTTATCCGCTGTCTCAGGTGGATTTCGCACGGGTCAAGACGCCGTTTATAATTGGCATATGGATACTCTCGGCCAGCATAGCCAAAATTGGTGAGTGACAAGACGCGAGCTGAGCTACATATATGTATATTGTATATAAGATTACAGAGCAGGAGCATATAAAGTAGGCGTGGATGTGGGCGTACTGTATGTGTACTGTTGGTTGCCAGGCAAAATCAATATGTTTTATATAACGACGTCTACTTCGGCGCTGTTGCTGACATGCAGATTTACGTCAAGTTGCGCGTGTGTGGGTGTGTGGCTGTGCAGCCTGCCTGGCCCAGCCGAAGGACATTGCATAAGTGCGGCAGCCAAGTGCGCAACAAGCGTGCAGAGCCTTGACCCTGCCCCCCAAAAGGCACCAAAAGCCCCCAACGTGAGCAACAATTTTTCCGAGATTGCATAAACGATTTGGCAGCCAGCCTGCAATGATTCTTTCTGACGCGTTTTCGGCCTTCTTCCATTTCGGTTAGCTACCCGGCATTGACTTTGTTATCTCCTTCTCTCCCTCTCTCTCTCTGTCTCTCTCTCTCTGTCCCTTTGTTACCTTGCCTTCTGTACAAAAATCCATTTGTTCAAGGCTGCAGGAACACACGCAAAGCCCCCAAAAAGGCCTCCTATCCCCCAAGTTGATCTCATTCCATCTCTGATGGCCAATTTGACAACGTCAGAGTGTCTCCCACTCCATCAAATCGTAGAAATATCTGCAATTGAATAACCGAAGTGTCTCGAGTGACTTTCGCCACTTATGTAATTATCGGAGCCACTTTTTGTTGGGGGGAAGAGGCCAAATCGAATCATAGCGTAATTAAGCCGAAACAAATTTAATCACATTCTCGAGAGTGTGTCGATTGGAAGTTCAATACCAAATGGCCCTAGTTAATGATTTAGCTAATGGCTTCATTATATAATTTGCCAGAGACTGTAAGAACTTTTGGCAAAGGAAGAATGCTTTATGCGTTGACTAATCACGATTTTCAGAGAACTTCTAGATCAACTTTAAGTCAACAGGAAATGCTTTTGAAACAAATCTGTGAACTGCAACAAATTCTCACAATTTAAATGCTTACATTGAGGTCTAACTATACTAAAAACATTGTGCAGGGTTTAAGGGTAGTAGTATATTAGTATAAAATTACCTCATAAATTGTTCAGAGTCTAAGGATCTTAGTAATTGTTAGAATTTATGCCTATCTGTTCTACATACATTTTTAATATGTTTGTCTTTAATATTGACTGAGTTCCACGCTCCATGTAGCATATCTGAGTATTTGCTCATGAATATATATGTATATATAGTAGTATGTCTGTGCTCATTTGTGCCATTGACCCAAATGCAAACATCAGCAATTTTCGTAGAACACTACCAATTCAGTGGGTGTCGGGGGTGCTTGGGACCTCAGTTAAGTCACATTTTCATGTAAATGGGACATTGTGGAAATGAAATTGTTGTATTTGCCGTTGCTATTGTTGTTGTTGTGGATTTTTATAGTTGCAAACAACAAAATTGACATTTGTACTTTGTAGTTAAAGTGCTTAAAAGTCTGAGTACATGCCAGAATGTATCACACTCAAAAGCTATTAAGATTCCGATACTAACTAGTTAAGTTTTCCTCTTTATAGGTTTCCATATGACACCGAAATTACATCTGATATTTCCCGAATCGTGTCTGCTGATTGTAGTGGGCGTGGTCATAGGCGTAGTACTCTACTTCTGCACAGATGTCGCCGTCTCGCCGCTAACCCCCAACACATTCTTCTTCTACATGCTGCCACCGATAATACTGGACGCGGGATACTTCATGCCAAATCGCATGTTCTTTGATAACTTGGGCACCATTTTGTTAATGGCAGTGGTCGGTACCATCTTTAATGTGGCCACAATTGGTAAGTTTTCAATTGATTATTTTAATGGCGTCATCGGATACGCGTAGTCGTCTTCGTCGTCGTCATCGTCGACGTGGTCAACAGGCGGAAAATCGAGTTTGTCTTTGTCGTTGTCGTCAATTGGAATTTGAAAGTGCTTGGCCGCCCAGTTAGGGAGGTCCTCATTCATCAAGCTCTCGATGACGTCTCAGCGGGTCCTTGTATAACAATATTTGTACTCAGAGTTCGATAAACCATAAGATGATGTCGTGTACACAATATCGTATGACAATCTATTTTCGTAATGCCTTCGCACGTAGAGAAGGCTTTTATACTTCACGAATCACAACTTCAACTTGTCACATTTAAGAGTAATATATTTTTATTAAAAAGTAAAAATAATATGACCCTACACGTGAAGGTAGACTGCGACCTAGTCGACATTTCAATTACGAATTTCGCACGCTGACAAAGTAAATAAAACTACTGGAAATGTGTGTGGACCATTACTTAGGACTGATTACAATGGCAACGCGATTGTTACACACAAATTTGTGGCACGCGAACAGCACACAATGTTGTCGACTAGACGACGAAGGAGGAGTATGGGAAGGGGGGTGTACGGGTTGGGGAAGTTGTAGATGACCGCTTAGAGGTGATTTACACAAATGTAACACAACATGGACGATTGATGGGATGGTGTGAATACTGACGAAGTGTAGGAAGTAGGGATGTAAGGGGTTGTTAAAGAGTTAGGGTTAGGGCTTCCCCTCCTTTCATACAATGTCTGACTGGCACTCCCAGAAAAAAAATACTGGTTTTGCAGCCAAATTGAAAGTAAACATTGTTGCAGCGCATATTGCGTAGATATATGAGAGATACTATGACACGTATGTTACTGAGATTGTACTTGTAAGCGATTAACTATTTGTAGGCTGATAGTTATGTGTAAGACCTCTACTATGTGTGTCTTCAAATTCCTTAAACACTTTAGTTTGGTGTCGCAACAGAATCTAATTATTACTTAAAAAGGAAGACAGCTTTTATATCAATCCATCTTGCAGCGCTTGAGTGATTCATATAAATTCCATTATTATTTAATAAGAAATTAAGTTATTCACATGACATTTCTGCCATACACTTATCACATTCTTGCGCTTTGCAGTACTCTTCGAACCTTCTCGCGTAACTATCAGACAAATTCCGTTTTCCTTATGCAGCTCTCAGTACATTCTCTTGCTTAGTTTTTTCAATTAACTTTAAACGGGGACGTGGTGCCGTTGACAGCATAGAAAATGAAGTGAAGGAAGTTTAAGTTCAATTGTCGACTTCTTGCAGGTGGTTCGCTTTATGCCTGCGGCGTGTGTGGTATCTTTGGAGATGAAATGCCCAAACTGCTGGATGTATTTCTGTTTGCCTCGCTTATTTCCGCCGTGGATCCGGTGGCTGTGTTGGCCGTCTTCGAGGAGATACACGTCAATGAGATTCTCTATATTGTTGTCTTTGGCGAGTCGCTGCTTAACGATGCCGTTACGGTAAGTCGAGTGTACTGAATGAGAACAGTAACATTTATTGCCTTTTTGTCTCGAGGTTTATGGCCATCGAAGTACGATGATTCTGTGGCCAAGCAATTAATGTTAACTGATTCGTGGTGCCTTAGTTTCAAGCGATTAATCTGTCTGGCTTTCAGGTCGTCATGTACCACATGATGGAGGTATATAATGAAATTGGATTGCCCGAAATTATAGCACAGGATATTGCCAGCGGCGTCGGCTCGTTCTTCGTTGTGGCGCTGGGTGGCACAGCGATTGGTGAGATATATCAATATATAATGTATTATTGATTTAACCTATACATCGAATAATCCCTCTCTTGTCAGGTATCATTTGGGGTTTTCTGACTGGTCTGGTGACCCGTTTCACGGATCATGTACGAGTCATTGAGCCGATCTTTATATTTGTTATGGCGTATCTGGCATATCTGAATGCGGAAATCTTCCACATGAGCGGCATACTGGCGTGAGTATGAAAGAGGATCTAAATGAATTTACTATATATATATATCATTGTAAACTTGACTTCCTTTCCCCTTCGCAGCATCACATTTTGTGGAATTACGATGAAGAACTATGTGGAATCGAATATATCACAAAAATCGCATACGACCGTTAAATACGCATTAAAAATGTTATCCAGTTCGGCGGAGACGATTATCTTTATGTTCCTAGGCGTGGCCACAGTCAATAACAAGCATGTTTGGAATACGTGGTTTGTCGTGCTGACTATCGCCTTCTGCTCGATATTTCGTGTAATCGGTAAGGCTTCCCCGATACTTCTTTAAGCAATCTCATAAAGTTCCTTCTCTACATGTTTAACAGGTGTTATATTGCTGTCGGCCATTGCGAATCGCTTTCGTCTGCACAAATTATCCCGTGTGGATCAGTTTGTTATGTCGTACGGTGGACTGCGCGGGGCCGTAGCCTTCGCCCTGGTACTCCTCGTTGATGAGAGAGTGGTGAAGCATAAGAACATGTATGTTACCACAACTATAGCTGTGATCTACTTTACTGTGTTTCTGCAAGGCATCACAATAAAGCCGCTAGTCAAGATACTCAACGTGAAGCGGGCCAACAAACGCAAGCCGACCATGAACGAGCGCATTCATGAGAGGGTAAGCTATATCACTTGTGAGGCTATAACTATGATTTTGACTATACTCTTTCTTGTAGTTCATGGACCACTTGATGGCCGGCATTGAGGATATTGTCGGCAAGACAGGCAACTATAATGTCCGTGATAAGTTTAAGCGTTTCGACAATCGCTTTATACGTCCGCTATTGATCAGAGATCTGAAGGTAGGAATTTGTAGAGATTTTTATTTTGGGCATCTCTTGTTATAGAGTCAGTTATCAGTAAACAAATTAAACTTAATAGGGTCTAAACAGACATATCACTGACATGTTGCGGATATAACAGACATGCTACAGATATGTAACAGCCATGTTACAGACAGGCTACAGACATGTTATAGACATGTCACAGATATGTTACAGACATGTTACTCACTGAGATTAACCTACAAGTATTATTTTTTATGTATATACCTCGCAGGGCGCCGAACCAAAGATTATTGAGACGTACTCGAAGCTAACCATGCGCGATGCCATGGAAGTAATGCGTCGAAATCCTTCGACCATTGGACAGATGACAGGCACTGAATCGATGAGTGCGCTTTTTAGGAATTATACCAATAACTATATTGGGGGCAGGTGGGCACCGCCAACCATATACACCACCTGGTAAACGAATTTTGGATAATCGAATATCAAATACCGTACAAAAAAGATACTTGACTAATGCATGAATGCAAACAAATTTAAAATATTTGTAGAACTTTGATGAGCATGAATCAGCACAAAATTACTTAATCAATTAAATTTCAATTTGTACACGTGAAAATACTTGAATCTCTCTATAACTCTGTCTATCTCTTTTACTTTTTACTTAATACTTACAACTCTTTATGCATAATTTATCTAAAATTCGTTTATCCGTAATTGAAGTAGTAACTGTAGCTGTAAATTGTGTTATCCAGAAAGACGTAATTGCTAACTTTAATTTATATTCCTTAATACTTTCAATAGTCCCAGTTTGACGAATCTAGACAATACGTGCTCGCACAATTTGGACATGGCAGAACTAGACTATAATCCATCCAAAAGGGATCTGACTGATGCGCGAATACATCACTTGCTAGCCGAAGAACTGAAGCCTTATCGAAGGGTATGTATCGTGCTACGAGCGAGAATATCAAATTGTTCTTGCATAATAACCATTTTGATTTGGATTTCTATACTACATATAGCAGTACCCGTTATAACTACTACTACTACTACTACTATCTTAAAGCATATTCACACAAACACAGCCCAATTTACCGAGTACCCCTTTTTTGATATATGTCACTATTACTCGATCTCACCGAAGCTAATTTACGCCTCGTAGTCGTAATCGTACTTTATGCTTTCACATTAGTTATTTGGGCATTCCGTTCAGAGACACGATCGCTTCTCGCTATCTCTTTTTTCTACCCTTATTCCTCCACCCTCTCTATCTCTCTCTCGCTCTGTCTTCTCTCGTTCTATATACACATATTTTTATCTCTTATGTATACTCTTTTATATATGCCGACCATAAAT
The DNA here is from genome assembly GCA_018903425.1 of Zaprionus nigranus. Taxonomy (NCBI): domain Eukaryota; kingdom Metazoa; phylum Arthropoda; class Insecta; order Diptera; family Drosophilidae; genus Zaprionus; species Zaprionus nigranus. The sequence goes on from JAEIGD010000002.1 coordinate 93,190, forward strand.
ATATATATATATATATTTGTAATTAATTCTTTGTTTGATTTCTTCCCGTCGTATCGAACTCAACTCAACCTCAACTTCTCGACAACGACTCGTATTGAAAATATCTAAAACGCGTTCCAAAATCTACTTCAAATTTTGTATACAAAATAATTGAATATTTCGTAATGAAAGGCTTCCATACAAATGGTACGAATAAATTGGTTCATTTTGTTAATCTGATTTAAGTTTCTGTTTTCTGTTGTTGTTTTCTGTTAATATCCCCATTTAAAAGTTAACTTAAAAACCAGATATTATTAAATGTTTCATGTTTCTTGTGTGTCTATAAACATGACATCAATACATACGTTCTTGTAATGCCAATAATAACAATTTTAATAACTATGCTATAAATAATTAACAGTTTATAGTAACTATCTTAATGTATTTTCAATTGGTTTCTAAATCATTCGCAAAATACTTCAAAAATTTACAATCTTATAATTGATTTCAAGCAATACCTAATAAACCTCCACTACGCATATGATCAATGCATTTACATTCATTGTACATCATTCAAAAATCACACAAAAAACACATTTTTCTAGCTAGATTACAGTCATGTTCGAACATAGAAAAGACATAGTTACTTTAGTGTTATAAAATGTATTATTAATTAAAACTAGAATGGGATTTGGTTTAAGAAAGAAAACATTAAATATATTTATATCTAAATACATCTACCGTTGAACTAATTTATAGGAATCAAACAATAAAGTTTCACTTTCATTTCGAGCATATTTCATGTATCAGTTCATTTTTGAATAAGCAACTTTTATATTTATAATTGTTTTCTTGATCGCTTTTTAACCTATTTGAAATTCTCTTCTCCTTGAAAACTATTTCTCGTTAATATTTTCTATACTCTTTATTGTTATTTTCTTTTGCACAATTTTTAAGATATTGCGAATCAGCATATATCCATTAATGTTGTATACACTTTTGACTCGATAGACTCTTTCCAAAGTGCATAGCACAATTGTTATTTACTTGGTTTGGAAAGGGTATTTCTGCTTCGGTCCTGTCGAAGCTGGCATCCGTACTCTGTCGTTGTGTGTTGTGCCCAATACTGCCGAACATTGCACTTATTTAAAACAATAAGTTATCGTCGTATTTGATTGTATTGTATTATTCAAATCTTCTCATAAGTTGTATAAATATTTCACTTAATCCTTTGATGTTACTGCTATCTATTAGTAACTCAATAAACTACTCTTTAAATATACTTGTTCTCTTTGTCGACTTACGCTAAGCTTAAGTTCAATGTTCAACCAAAACCATCACTTAAAAACACTTCGTAATATTCTTACAGCACCGTCGTCTTAGTTATAGCCGACACGCAGTAGATGACAGAGATTTGTCCACACAGGTAAGTGCAATCATTCAATACAAGACAAATCTCTGAAAGCACCCAATCGGAATTATATGAAACTATGAGTATTGTGCTTTTGTGGATCTTCAAAGAAATTACGACTTATAAATCGCTTTTTTTTCTTGGTTCTTTCAGGTCAATTATAAAATGCAAATGAACTTTCGTCGCATGTTCAACGATCGTAAACATCACAAGCGTAGCAAACGTGGTGCCAGCAACAAGGTAGAGTATGCTTAGAAACTTCTAATCCATAAGACAATATGAGACTAGATTTGTGTACTTCATTTTCAGGAGCCCAAAGGAAAATGTCAAACAGAATCATGTCTCCTTCCACGACTTCCAACAAAACGGCACCACAAAGCAGCTGTCTAATGGTACGAATTCGAGTTCAAGCCATTCTCGCAAAAAATCTTACAGAAAAAGACATACTCACAATTCACTTAACAAATATCGTAGATTAGACATAGGTAAATGCCGCTAAAACAGTTATCAATTATCTAATTCAAACTGAAACAAATGAACTATCATCAGTAGACGAACGAAACCGAATTTTAGTAGCATTTTGATTGAATTAGTTCTTGTGTAAGCCTTACTTATGATTTTACTCTATGGAATATAGAGAATGGTACTGCAGAACTATGCATGGTATGGTAGACAGTACCTTTAGTACTATGGATAGTTACGCAGTATTATAAGACAGCATCTAATTTGTGATAAGCAAATTACAGTCTCAGCTTTTTTGTAGCGTTATCTCTTTTCATTTTTAACCGTCCTCGCAAAACATTCTTGCATAATATTGATTTAACATAATTAAATATATTTTCTTATTTCATAAGCATGTTGGGGCTTGTAACTTATAATATTATTTTATATTTATTTGATCAACTCATCAAAATTCTTTCTTAAATTCATGCCTTTAATTTTTCTCTACTAAGCTATTCCCATCTTATAAAAAAAGAAAATAATTTCATTTAAACATAAATTGATTACTAATTATGAAACCCTTATTTTCCTTTATCTCCCCCGAATTTTCATGTGCTTTCCTGACGCCCAAAAAAATTGGTTGAATAATTTCTAACGAAAAATCCGCACAATTTAAACAAACTAATTGACAAAAAAACCACACACAACACTCTACATATGCCTCTACCCCTGCCTCGCCTCTGTGTCCATGCAACATTCTCCACATAAAACATCATCTTGTGTTTCTAATCTGTCTATCGAAAAAATAAGACTATATTAACGATGTGCTTAATGAAACAGCCGAGGATTGTCAACAGAATCCGAATGAAATCAATGTCATTGGGCCTAGTGAAGATTGGGATGATGGTCTAACATTTACAGCAAAATCATCACGTAAGTTCCATACGCATTCTAACTGTTTAAACTAACATTCCATAAAACATATATATATATTTGTAAGAGATTTATAATACCATATATTATATGTATACATATATAGTTATCCTTTTGGTTGTGGGTTATTGTTGGCTGGTCTATACATTGCCTTTCATACATTTTTATGTTTTATCGTTTTTTAACGCTACGCGATATTCCTCTAGAGATAAATATATGATCGGCAGTTATATAGCGATAGCCGATAACTTGTGTTCTTTTCCAAACAATTGACTACACAAAAATGCCATCAAGTGTTACATTTAATGGTGAACTCAAATGAGAACCGATATATGATATTTTAGACTGAAGACAAAGAAATCCTCAAAAAGTCAAAGACATTCTCTATGTGCAATACTTAGTAAACAAGTAGCAAAGTTGAATTGTAGATCAAAATCTGGTATTAAGTACATTACATTATACGATAACTTTAAAGTCAAGACCGATATGTAAGCAGTTGCTAGCCTTTTGATGATTTCTTTTGTTTCTTTCTCATTTTTATTAAGCATATGTTATGTTTTATTGTTGAGTAAGAGAAACTTTAACTGAAAAGCTATAACAACATTTCTACATATATTGTTTTTTTCCCTGTTTTATGCCTATCCAATTTATTTGAATACCATATCCACGTGTTGCTCGGTACTTAATGCCCCCAAACAAAAAAACAAACAAACAAAATATCTTTTACGATACTGTTACACACTATAAGCTGACTCGGATCGGGCCAATAATAACTCCCTGATAGCGCATATACAAAACCTGCCCGGTTTTGATGCATCCAAGGCGCGCATCGTTCAGCACTATGCGCCCAAACTTGAGGACGGCCCTCAGCAAGAGCTTGACTCGCCGGATCCACCAGTTGGACCCACAGCGGCTGAATTGATTCTGCCTTGGCGACGGGATCGTTCCTACCAGAGCATTGGTAAACCATATCAACAACATCAACAACAACAACATCATAAGAAAAACCAAACTAATTTTAGTCTAAAGAAACAGAAAACATTGTATTAAAGCATTCAATGGCTGTACGAAATCTGCTCATGTACTCATAGTCATCCGTCACACATCATATAGAAATACTATATCCATCCTTCATCCTTCAAACTGCTTCGCTTTAGAAAATATCTCAAATTGAGGTACTCGTTGAGCAAGTTGTATATATAATATTATAAAAGTTCCTATCTAAATTCACGATATTGTGATTGATAACATATGCTCAGCATTTATCTATATAATATAGATTCAAACGATGTATTATTTTTGTTAGATTTCTTTTTGTACTTCTCAGTATTCCCATATACATATATGCCCGCTCTTATAGTAACGTGACATAATCATGTATATTAATTATTCTCAAACTTTATAAAATTTAGGAAATTTAATTATAAAAATCTCTTTAGTAAACTTTCATACATTCGCTCATTTATCACTCATCATTCAACCAGAGCAAATCCGAAAGCCTTAATCTTATAGAGTTTCTTGTACAATCGTTACTTACTACGCTGCGCGTTTCAAGCCGTGTCTTAAGTTTAACTCAATTTTATTGCTTTGTTTTATTTTATTTTTTCTTTACCCATACAAACATAAATATATATAGCTAATTTAAAAGTTGAAATAGTGTTTACATGTTTCTTAGTCGATCATGAATCGTTGTCATTTGTATCTGTCCAGCGAATGATTGTAAATTATCCACGAAAAACATATTCGCTAAAATGCCTGCTCAAAATTGAGCAAATCTAGTAGTTCTCATAGTTTCACACAGAGCTTATGAACTGACATGTACATGTAGTTCCCATAACGTACTATAGTATACAATATCGCATATCGAATGAGAATCTCACTCAGATACGAAATCAAAATCAAAATCGAATGCATTCGATGCCAAACGCACATGGCGAACGACAAAGCATGGCATTTTTGTGCATGACAAAGTTAATTCCTCCTGTTGCCTCATATCTCTCTTCGAAATACTCCCGGTTTAGATCTTAAGTTGAAAGTCGCGATTACACTATCTCAGGGCATTTCAAATTGGCAGTCACAGCAAAAAAGATATTCCAAATTTCAAAACTAGTGTAAATAGATTTCAGAATTCAAGTCTTTATTATAAGTTTAACAGAGAGAACTATTTACCGAGGGAATCAAGTCAAATCGAATCGAATATATCGCATGTATCGATTTATAATACATTTTTGTTTGCGCCCCATATTGTTTAAAACTGAAATAATTGCTAAGAATAGCGTGTTATGTATTTATAAGTCGCAATTGTATATTTACATAATTGACTTTCCATATTGTTTGTTATATTAATAAAATTTTATTCAATTCCGATTAATTCTTAGTTTGGTTTTTTTAACTTTTTGACACTATTGAGATTTTCAAAAAGTTATAAGTTTATTTAATGTTTTACAGCTTTTGCGATACCTTTAAGGAGTTTGATTTACTTTTCTCACGTTCTTCAAAGCTTGAAGCTTAAAGCTGAATACATCAGAAGAGCTTTAAAAATATTTCGATTCGGTTCCATATCATTTATAGAGTTTAATTACCTTAAATTTGATATGGCTTTAAGTTAAGCGCACTTTCTACTTGTTCGTTTGTGTTACTTTTCTTTTATTCTATTATTTCCTGTAGTTAGCAATTTCAAAACTTGAACGCTCCCCAAAATCCTACGTAATGTTGCATGTTTTTGGGCACCCCAATAATACGCACACTAAAAACTTTCCGATATTTTCTTTCTCTGCACAGTCGCTGAGCATCCGATACCCGAGGAGGATCGCAATCTCTCCCGCGATTCGGATGGGGGAACGTCGTGTGGCCACGCCCACCGCAACAGAGTCGCAACTGCCGTGGAAGCGACAGGGCGATGAGTGCACGGATGCAGTGCAGCAGAATGAGTTTCCCGCCTGGGCCTCGAACAAAGAGTACTTGGCCTACAATTCGCCAAGTGCCACGTTTCTAGGTAATGTAGTAACAATATCAAAAACAAATTAGGTTTAAAATAGGTTAAATAGGTTTGGATATGTTGGGTGAGATACGACACTGAATGTACAGTTTCCGGTTCCGTTACCGTTACCGTTTCCGTTTTGGATTTCGGTTTACTTTCTGCTGTTTGATTTTTCTTGAAATTGGACAAACACGAAAAGAAAAAAAGAAAACATGTGTAAATATGTCCAAGATTACATGTGTATAATACTACTATATACCTTCTATATCTACCTATATAGTTTCCTCTTCTGTTTGTTAAATGCACTAAACATTGAGTCAGAACCAAAACAGAAATTGAAGCAAAATTTAATCAATAATTGTGTGAATCACGTGTAGTTATATTATTATTCGTTTTCTTTCGGTTCTCTCTCTTTTCGGTAATTTCCTCAACTTTGTTTCTTTCTTTCTTTCTCTTTGCCGCCTTGCTTATACTTTGGTAACTGTTGCCCCACAACCACAACCACAATCTACAATACTACTATATACACAAATACACAAAACCACGACTCTGATCACCACGCCCACGCCCCCAACATGAAGGTGGTATAAACAAGCCTAAACAGCCCAAGTCCGTCATAGGTCTGTTTCGGCGCGAGAGTTCCAGTTCAAAGGCTGGCAGCCTCGGCATCGGCAGCAGCAGCAGTGGCGGCGCAGTCGACGCTGCTATGGATCCCACCATGTGGGTGCCGCCTCCAGCAGCTGGCTGCAGTGGCACCAGCAATACGGCGCCCTCGACATCGATGCATAATCCGCGTCTGGACATACGCTCCCAATCGATATCTTCGGCCAATCTGGGTGGCGGCACCCTGCATGGTCTGGTTGGACCCGATGGACACACCGGACCATTTCCGGTAACGGCGAGTCATCGTCGCAACGTCCGTCGCGGCTCCATGTTGGAGCTTAGTGGGTAAGTTCGACCTACAACTGCAACGGCACGTGCCACCACCACTCCCCGTGTCTCCCGTCTTCCCTGCTCTGTCTCTGTCTCTGCCACACACACACATACACAGCGGCACGTTTATGTGTGCGTGTGTGAGTGAGCGCCTGTTTCTGCTTGTCTCTATGTTGCATGCGCCATGTCTGTTTTCTGTGTAGTTCAATGTGTCTGCTTATTTTAATCAAGGGACAGTAGAAATAACTTGATATCATTATTATCTCTTTTGAAATCGAAAAATAGAAAGTTCAGTTCTCAATTGGAAGGAATGAAGTAATTTATATTTTGATACAAATTTTAAATATTACTAATATCTCATATACAATATTATAATTAAAAACTTTTATATTTTCTATATTTGTGCACTCATTCTGTGTATTCTACTACTATTACATTTTAATCATTTCAATTTCAAATATTCTATACGATTTGAGATTTTTTGAAAACTCTAAGGATAAAACTTTATCAAAGACTTTTCCTAATTAAGTTTGTAAATCATCTTAGGATACATCTCCGACCTCATAAGGTATAATCAGGATCAACAGAGGAGTACTGTCTGTCTGTCCGTGAGCACTAGGCTATTTTATCAGACTATTGCTATATGAAAAATATTTATGTGAAATTTCATCAAAATCGTACCACAGAATCGGGTGAAATGAGAATTTTTGTATGAAGACCAGAATTGCTCGTCGAATTATCTTATCAGTGACAATCAAAGTAGACAGAAATTGAAGTTTACTTATCCATTTCAATAAAGTCGAACAACTGTATTCTATGTCCTATTATAGGAACAATTACAGTAAATAAATAAACACCTGCAAGGGTATAAAACCATCGGCATGCCGAAGGTAACCTTTCTCTCTGGTTTTTATGCTTTGTCATTCTACGCTTTCATTTTAAACATTTAAATGTATTATTCTTGATTTTTGCATTATAAATTTCACATATAAAGAAAATTTTGCATGTATAACTTTGTTTATGGTTGCCCACTGGGCTTGTCTTGTGTAAATAATTGGTTTTGGGTTTATAAATAGTAAAGACTAAAACTGAATAGTTAAAAAAAACACTTGTTAATATTTTATATATACTTTATGTCACCGATTCGGTGGCTGATCTGCTGGTTACACAAAAGCTGCCGTTAGTTTATAGTTTCAAGCTTTTCTTTTGCCTCCCTATAAACAGACCAACACGCAGTCGCGTCTACTTTTGAGCGCCATAAAGCCTATATACTTGTACGATATATCCCTTGATTCCCTCCCATGTTGTTTTGCCAAATCAGCGTATGTTTTAACCGTTTTCTAACTGTGTGTGTGTTTTTGAATCCGAACCCAAATCCAACCACCAAACTCCAATCTCTGCAGTCTCATTGCAACGGGTCGCAGACCAAGTAGAATTTTGCTCTGTAGTCCTGGAGCGAACAGTTTGCTAGAGTACTCGGCAGCTGAAGATATGACTACTAATCCAAATACAACAACAACAATAAGTAATACTACAAGAAGAACAACAACAGTAACAACAACAACAAAGCACACCCACCACCAAAAATACCAACTCAGCAAATCTAACAACAACTGCAACAATAACGACAGATGCAACAGTAAACAACTCGCCGAGCAGCAACTCGTCCAACTATAGCTCCCCGACATCGGAGAGTAGCGGAGCTACGTATTATTCAAAGTAATGCGAGTGCCTAAGTAATAATAATACTCTCTCTCTCTCAACAACAAGAGCAATGCCGGCCAATGTCGAATTTCCAACTGATATCATATATATACTCCACATTATACTTATGATCTTTGCAAAAACAAAAAAATAATTGTGTTATTTGTAAATATCCTCAGACCAGATCAAAGCATATCATTTGTCTGTTTCCAATGAAATCTCGTGTGTAGTTCAACTTTAGTAGAAGGTTCTCCACTTTGCTAGTCGCCATCATTTTAGGACAATTGGCTTAACATAACGTTTCTCTTCGGCGAACAATAGATATTGTATCTTTAATCTCTGTAAAAAAAAAACTCTTTGCGACAATTAGCAATAATTCATTTCAACTCGCACTCATTCTAAAATACATATACATATTAGTACATCTAACTCTGTATCTAACTTCGAACTTGGCCCCCTAACAACTTTCCAACCACCTATTTATATTAATCTCCCGATCTGCTAACAGTATCTTTATTTGTAAATACATTCCGTTTGATATATAGGGTAGTATTTTCTTAACTTTAGATTATTAACTCCTAAACTCCCAGTGCATTTACTTTTTAATTCGCTTAATATTGTTTAATATTATTTTGTTTATAATTTTAGCGCTGTTCCAATTGATTCCGTATAGCAGACAAACTGGTTATTAAGCTTTAAAAACACATTGCACTAATAATAATATATTGTAGGTAGTGGTATGTTTTAACCATCATTTGTTTTACAGTTACTTATCTGATTTATTATGTGTAAATATATAACTTGACTTCATGTTACTGTTATATTCAATGTGCAGTCAAAAGTATTAAAGTTAAAAGATCAAATCGAAAGTTTCCCAAAAGATATACGATGATTATTGCAAAGGCCTATGTAAGTAAATAATCTAAACAAATATAACGTTAAAGTAAAGTTTTTATTACAGAAAAATCTTTAAAGAATAGGACTGTACAGGCCATATATTATGTTCTGTTATGTATCTAATACGATATATGTACAATATTTGTAGCCTTTAAATGTAGTTTATTGGTGAACAAGTATCGCTGTTTTCAATATTATCTGTATGCTTACGCTTCTTGTTGTCGCTATACTATATAATGATTATAATGTAAATTGAATTGTAATCTCGCTTAATGCTTTTATGTTATTTTTTTCCCGCTTTCAAAAGTATTTTGAGCCTTTTTTGGTCCATTTTTGAATGTATTATCTTGCCTCAATATCTTTTTTATTTCACTCTATTTAATTATTAATAAGTTTCAATCACTAGAAATAAAAGTATCGAGTTTATATTAGAATTTTATTAACAACATTTGTCCCTTCTTAATACCTATTAATACCATCGAGTAAAGGCCCCAGTGCAAAGTAATTTAGTCGTAGTCTCTCTATCTCTCTCTGCTCATCCATGAAAGCCATGCCATAGTACGCAGCATTATCCAAAATTGAACGCACAACTGACATTAACTTTCTACGCCTTCTCTTCACATCCATTTCCCCAAACGAACCCGAACCCGTATCCGATCCGAACCCGATCCGTATCGATCCGAATCCGAATCTGAACTACACACACCACCACCACCACCACATGACACAGTGACACAATTCCCGAGGAGTCGAGCTACCAGCACGGGCACTCCAAGTCTCTGTGTGAGCCTGCCGATGGCGACGATTGGGACGCAGTGCCGCTGGCTACGACCGCCTCAGCCGGCGCTGGCGCCAAGGGGGACAAACTGTTGATGATTCACAGCGGACGGGAACCGTTGCTGCCGCGGCTAACATCGACGCCACGCTCACAGATACGACACATGAACGCGGGCGCAGTGGGCGGTGCTGCTGTTGGCGTGCCAGGAAGTAAGAATCAGGTAACAACTGCGCTGCTCGATTACGAGGATACAGACAGTGACTCGGATGAGGATGGCCAAGGCAATGGTGGCGGCGGCGGCGACGACGACGAAGATGATGATGATGATGAGGACGAAGACTTCGATTTGTATGACGATGAGAACATCGTGGTCACAACTTTTACAACGCCCGCGACGCCACGCCTACATGAATCGACAGGCGATAGGCGAACGGCGTCAGGACCAGGAGCAGGCTCTGGTGCGGCGGGAACGACCACAACGACAAGCATTCGCTTGATGCGAAAAAACGATGAAAGCATCATTTGAGTTGCAAATGAGGATGCAAATCCTCGGACTGGTGGTAGCTGGAGGCGTCCTGCCAGTCTGAGACGCCTCTTTCAGTACGAGATGTTCTACTAACTCCCCCGCATTAACATATGTATGTACTTAAATTTTGGGTCTAATGACAAATATGCCTAAAAACTAGAAAGAAGAAAATAATACTTGCAAAACGGTTTAAAACAAATAGCTTTATACTTAACGATAAACAGCCGATAGTATCGCAAACAAATTGTGTATATAATAAGCAGAAGTCAAGAGTAGAGCAAGAAAAATACTATAAGAGTTAGGCAAAATAATTTCGATTTCCGTTTCCGCAGCTTTCTTCTTGCTTTCCAACGATTCGATTTCTTTGTTAACTAATCAGGTAACTTATGTATCTTATATATTTAACTAGCTAATACTAATGTGTTCCAGCAACAATTGTGTAATAGTAATTAAACAACTACAATGTAGCCAAAGTTCTTCTTAAGTTTTTGTTTTTTTTATTTTAGGCAAATTTTGTATTCTAATCAGAATACGATATATATAACACTATATAACGGTATGCAAGCGCAAGTTTAGTTCAATTTAAAAAGAAAACCAATTCCAAGGTGGACAGTGTATAATAAATTGAAGAAGAATGAATGTAGCAAAGTCGAAAAACTAAAAATATTATAATAAATATAATAGAAACAAGCGAAACTAATAGTTAATGCACATACGAACCATACATTTGACTATGTATGATGTATGCCAGCGAGAGAGTTAAGTAATTTATAAATTATTTTTGTAAACATTTACGATGTGAACCGAAGTGAGAACCTATTGTATAGAGACGAGAGAAAGGCATGGCACACTTGACTGCATGAATATAGTACTCAGATCGAACGAATAGGCTTGAAGAGCTGAAACAGTAATCGTATTAACATTGAATAGCAAACAAAAAATACAACCAGCAAACACCTCCAGTTTTCATTTTCCAAAACGCGCTTTGTACCACAAAATGATTATAGTTTCATATTCCTCGTCAGACTTTGTTGTGTATGTTCTCCAAGACATTGCATTTTGTGCAACATAAATATGCACATACATATATAGAGATCCCTTAACTCAATCCGGTTTAGTTAATCGAATTACTTACGAAAGACAATAAAAAGGTACGAGAAACTCCCGATTCCAGCGGGAATTTCTGTAAATTGTCGTTTCAAAAAATAAAAACAAAAGAAAACAAAGAAATAATCAGAGCTGTGTTATCTATGAGCGCGTTTTCTATATAAACTTGGCATTATGCACAATCTGTCTGAGCTAGAGACTCTCAAATAGAACGGTTTGTGCTATAATTACTTTATATAAAAATTCGCTGCTCATACAATTTGCTTAAAAGCATAAATTAAACAAATTAAAAAACAAAATACAAATAGAAACAAAACTAGAAAGCGTAAACGTGTGAAATTTTCATACTGTAGGCCTTAAGTTGTGTATATTTGAAGAACTAAAATAAATTGATTGATAGCAAAAACTAATTCAAGATTAAAATAGAAAACTCACCAAAATATTTAGCAAAAAAAAAAACACAAACAAAATTAATGCCGAATAAAATATACTTAAATAAATAAAACATAAACATTAAATTGTAAACTGTTAAACTGATTTTAAATATTGTCTAAGTGAAATTTTACTAAAAATAAATGCAAATGAAAATCAAATTTAGTTATCCATTTTAATCGGTGGGGGGGACCTCCTAGCACCAACAACGCCACATTATAGGACTTCGTTTTGGTCTGGATCTTAGACAGTCCAAGATAAAATCTCGACCCAGCCAACTATTCTCGGTCCTGATCATGGCCTCGCTGCACTCAAACCGAACATCGGCATTACCCATTAACTGACCATTGTTGCGGCCCGTAATATGATATGATACGATCGTGCCATGCAGTTGATCGTCGTTGGGACTGGGACTGGGATTGGAGGTTGTAGTGCCACGCCAGTGTTGCCATAGTCGTAGGAGGAAACTCCTTCCATTCGTAGTATTTGGTAGTCGTTGAGGCTCTGCGTAAGTACAGTATCAGAACGAATATCTAGAGAATTGAGAATTAAAATTTATAGTCTTTTTGGTTTGTTGTTTGAAATTCCGTTTATACATTTATTTAATTATCTTCTTTTAGCTTTCTTTTGAAACTGATATAGTTTATTTGGTTTGGTATAATATATATATATATATATATTTTTTTTTTTTGTGGTTTGCATTTCTTTAAGAACTCTGTCTATATACTATATAAGTATGTAATTTATGCAAGTGTTCGTGTATGTATGTAGGTATTATAGGTATGTCATATCTCAGAACCCAGGTTCAAGTTTTTTAGGGTATATACCTTATATTGTGTATATGCGTGTCTATATATATATATGTAGGTAAATATGTATATCGATGGTCACCATTTCCCTTTTAAAGTGTGTCAGAGTGAGAGTGTGTGCCAGCTAATGCGTACATCGAATTTTATTGATATTTTTTATCATATTCATCTTTCGATTTAGATTAGTAATGTTTTATTCACTTATTAGTTAAATTCATGAACTCTTTAACGTTTAAAACAAATACGCGTATATGAGCATTTTATGTATGTGTATGTATTATATGTTATGTTTGTCTGTGTTCATCGTAGGCTCTATATATAAGAAGTGTGTGCATCTCATACATAGTATATGGTAAACAGAAAACGGCCTCTAGTCAACATTTTACTAAAGAAGTATTAAGCATTTACTAAATGTATATATATAAGTATATATATCATGTACGTGGATATATAGCTTTCAAACCAACAATAGCTACATAAATATATACTATGTATGTATGTAGATTATATGTATGTTTTTAATGTGCATACTCTGACCAAATTGAAATTGCTTGGTCAATCAGAATCCAATGGATTTCGGCTTTGATTTTGTAATGTTTTAGCTACAGTTTCAGCTATATAGGCGCTCATATGTATAAATATGTTTTAAATAACAAGTTACGAGTAAGAATCATTAACGTCTGATTTACTGGATATCATTTTGAAAGGCAATTGAGAGTGGGTTCTTTATATCAATAGATATATCATAGATACAGTATATATAATAATGATTATATATATGATTCTATATTACGAGTATAATTTGAAGATGGTCTAGATTAACTATTGCAACAAGCATTGAACTGACGTACAGCATAACAGAACATAACATGAGTAACATATTTATGCAGTTGAAGTCCCTATACGAGTATATGATTTTGCACGCTCCACACAAGCTTTATACAATATCTTTTTTATACAATACTCTGGAAATCCACACAGAACTATGGATTGTAAACACTAGCAATGAAACTATACGAGACATTAAGAACTAATACAGTTATGGCAGTTGAGATAAGCGCTTAAAGTAGTATTCATATAAACAGAACTAAAGTCCTTTAACTAAAGAGAATCGTAGTTCATATGCATGTATGTAGTTAAGCAATTAAAGGTGTCATTATAATTATGATCATTATTGTAGAGCAATACTGTTGTTCCTATGAAAGCTGCGCGGTTACGCATGGTTATCGTATATCTCTTTTTGACGGGGGAATGGTCATCATGCTTAGTATTTAGTTAACAATTAATATTAAATATATTTTGCTTTAAATAGATTTGTGTATATTTATATATACAAATATAATATGCATATTATTGGAAAACACAGAAAACCATCTTTATAGGCATTTAGTATATGTATATTCGTTTAGGGAACTCTCTGGGGAAAAAAACACTTTAAACTTTGTTTTATATTTAGAGTTTTCAGTATTGGCTTCAAAAACACATCTATTACAACAAAATTGATATATAATTTGTATGTATTTCTCATATATTTATGCATATTATATATATGTTATATATAATATGCCTTGAAATATGTCTGTAACGCTTGATTTCGCTTTTGTTTTTGAAATGGTAATTTGATTGATTACTTTTATGAGATTCAAAGTTGCTATTTGATTTAATCAGAATAATATAGGGTTATCTAATCTTTCCTTATTCAGCCAGATTTCTCTGCATGAATTCCGTAGAACATGAAACTAATATGCATCCTAATTATTGGTCGAAATGCCCTTAAACGAGAATACTGTGAAATAATATGAATATCTGTTAACTGCTCATATTTTTGAGGATGCTGAGGTTCATAAAATAAATGGATATTTCCAATTGGGTATTCTGAAATCTCTTCGATCTCAAGCTGAATAGTAACTAACATGAATTTTTGCTAAACTTCCAACTACATTTAGATAATTTCACATAATTTTGAACTTAATATTAAGTTGACTTCTTATCAAGCATGTGCTGCTTTTATTGTTAAGGTTGTTGTTCTTGTTGTTGTGTGAGACGTACTCCTAACGTCGCTTAGAGACAGAAACCGATGACTCGTTATACGTTTCCTGTGATGCGCCGCAGAGCAAGGAGCAAGAGTGAAGATTAAAATTGCATTTAGTTTTGTAGAATTTCATTTTGTTTATATACAGATTAAACGTGTGATATGTATAAATAATTGTAATTGTATGTAATAAAAATACACAAAATAAATACAAAATAAATGGACTGTTAAATACATATGCAAGTGTACGTATGTGTGCATTCAAATGCAAATCAATATCAATTAAAGCTAGAGATTGGCTAACAAGGGGATACAATTATACAATGATACAATGCGGAGGCAGAAGCTCTTTTACTTAAAATGAAATAATTGCTAAACAACTAAATAATAACAATTAACAAAGGATACATAATCATCAATTGAGAATGGATATTGCAACAAAATACAACTAAACATCAAAGAAATTAATAATAATTCAAGATGGGGCTGGAGGGGCTTGGCGAGAACATATTGGCGTTACTTATTCGATATAAAAGCAAGGGAATTGAAGGGGAATACAAATAATATATTGGAATGTTTTGTGTGGAGACAGAGAGCGTTTCGTAAAGCGTCGTCATGGTAGGGAGGAGTAGGAGACGAGGCAACAAGCCGGTTGTCGTGTGAGATTCACTGTGTCTTTGTACCATTCATTTTCGCTGTCTTACCGGACGTCACAAAGGGACCCACATAGTTGCTTGGAAACAATCCAGACAGCCCATTCAGTTCCCCACGCCACCACTCCGGCTCATCTCGGCCCAAGACACTAATGATGTCGTCCTTCTCGAATGAAAGCTCATCATCGTTTTGTGCTTTATACGGATACAGGGCAATTACTTTATCTGCAAGCGAATAACAAGTAACATGTTAGGGGGCGTATTCTAGTGTTTAGACATTTAAGATTTGTGGACAAACCCAAAATCTGCTCGGTCATCTCAATGCGACTGCCCGAGACGGGTGTATTGCGTCCACTGTTGCGTCCTCCCTGCAACACCTTCACATATGTAGCAGGAAACCAACCAATCTGACGGCGCCTACCCTTGGCCTGCAGCTCACCCTCCCACCAGCCCGAGTCGGTCTTCTTGCGTATCATTATTAACTGACCGCGTGTAAGCGAAAGCTGCTCAGCGCTTGTGGCTTCATAGGGCGCAATAACTTGTGCTATTTCCGAACGCTTGGCGCGCATACCCTGTAAAGTAAATGTCGGATATCTCAATTAGTTTACTAGAAAAGAAAATTGCAAATTGCATAGAATAAAATGCAAGTCAACTATTTACGGGTGTCATGGAAGATGTGCGAGACATAGGCCGGCTGTAGCTCTCTGCCGGTTCGTTCTGTGACTTGGACTGCGTATTTATCTGCGATACTTCAGTGTCGAGATCTTCGTTAGTATGCGACTCCTCGAGCTCAACGGGCTCTGGCTTGGGCTGTGCCGGCTGTGGTTCTTGTTGTGATTGTTGTGCCTGTTGCTGTGGCTGTGTCAGTGTCTGTGGCTGTGTCTGCGGCTGTATCTCTGGCTCAGCGACAAAGGCAGCGCTGCCATTGACGGTGACCTCCTGGACAGCACGAGCAGCATGAAAGGATGATTTTTTGTTTTTGGATAGGAGTTGGTTGTTTTAGCACATGAAAAGCATTAGGATTAGTAGATGAGCACAGATGGATGGTTAACAACACACGTCAACTAGGTGCGCGCTTATTATTTCTTTGCGTTATCCACTCACCTGCTCAGCAGCCTCAAGGGCAGCAGCAATCGCAGCCGGATAAGCAGCAACTGCAGCAGCAGCAGCAGGAGTTGTTGTGCTGCCCACATCCGCCTTCTGCACATAGTTCGATGGGAACATGCCCGTGCGATTGCCAATGGTGCCCGTCCACCATTCACCCTCCTTTTTAATGACCATAACCATTTCGCCAGCGCCAAAGCTAAGGTCACCATCTTCGGCTGATTCATAAGGATATGCGGCTATATAGTATTCTACTTCACCACTCGCTGCAGCTGCTGTCGTTGCCAGCTCAGTTTCCGCCGCCGCCAAGACCTTGGCCTCGTCATTGAAGCCGTCGCTCACGGCCGCGGGTTGAGCAGCAGCATCAGCTACCTCCGCCGGTACCGCTGATTCGTCCTCCATCTTCTCAACGTAAGATTCGGGGAACCAGCCAGTATGGCCATTTATCTCGCCTGCTAGCCAGCCAGGCTCAGCATTCTGCTCCAACGGCACTAGAATAATGTCACCTGGCACAAACGTGATTTCCTCAGTATTGCGCGCATTGAACTCATAGACGGCCCGGTACTTTACAAAGCCTTCCGGTGCCGGTCCACTGAGATCAACAGCAGGTGCTGCCTCTGACACAGCTCCAACTGCAGCAGTAGCAGCTGGTGTGTCATCGCTTAATCCATAGCTGCCATAAGCATCAACAGCAGCTGGCGCACTGGTGGCTGTTGAGCCCCAAGCGCTGCCAGTGTCCCAGGCAGAGCTGGCACAAATTGTTGATGCTTCGTTCTTTCGATTGTACTTCAATTCCAACACTGAAGTACGCTCCACATCGTACTCCTTGTATAGTTCCTCACACTTGGTGATCAAAGCAGAGAGCTCAGCCTTTAACTCCTGCACTGTCACGTCGTTTGAGTTGAGGTCCTCCGTCTTGGATTCGATCTCCTTCTTTATGTTCTCCACCTTGTCCTTGATTTGCTTAATCAGCAGCTATGCAGTATGGGGAGCAGTCGTATTAGAGATTTCTCCATGTTTGCCAATATAGTTTGCTCACCTGTTTATGTGCAAACGCTGCAGTAAGCTGCTCCTGTTGGGCAGTGTCCCCTGCGACGGAAACACCACTAGATTTGCTCTTAGCGTCCCACTTAGCGCGCTCCTGCGTCAGCTGCAACAGCTTAGCATTCTGCTCCTTGATGCGCACCTTGAGCTGGGCCATTTCGCTCATTGAAGTGTCACGCTGTGTGCGCATTCCATCGATAACCGACTTAACATTGGTAACGCCAGCTCGTGTATCGCAAATCTTCTGCGAAAGATCCTTGATCTGCAAAGAGAAGGAGTTCAATAAGAATCATGTTTGTTCTTTTTACAACTATGACCCACTCACCTTCTCATTCAGCGTGCTGAGCTCCACATTGAGCTGAGTATTATGTGCTTTTTGCTTGAGTACTCGCTCCTGCTCCCGCTGCTTCTGTGCGTTCATTTCAGCAATGCGTGCCTGTTCCCATTCCTGCTGACGCTGCTTTTCTAGCTCCCTGAAAAGGAAAGATATTCAAATCAGTAACACAATTGCTTGTTATTTAGTTAGAAACCCACTTTCTAGCGACCTCCTTAGCCTCCAGTTCTCGTTTACGCTGCTCCTCCTTCTCCAACTCGATTTCACGTTGCCGCTGCAACTGTCGCTCCAATTCCTCTTGCTGTTTGCGCTCTGCCTCCAGACGCGCCTTCTCACGCTTATCTGCCTCCTCGCGCTCCTTGCGTTCACGCTCCTCACGCTCTTTGCGCTGCTGATCCTCTATCAGCTTGCGCCTGCGATCTAACTCCGCTTTTCCCTTCTCATAGTTCTCCTTGCGCTTGTCTTCGAATGAAGCTGGAATCAAACAAATATATATACATACATATCCATTCGAAAATCTGTTATCTCCTTGCTTACTTTGCGGCAAGCCCGCTGCTGGATCTGCGTCTGAGATCGCGCCCTGCGATGATACCGAAGTATGTCGCGATGCGGGCTGTGAACCAGGACGTGAAGACACACCCGAGACAGAGCCTGGTCGCGACTTGATCTTACGCAAACTGGGTGGCACCCAGTCAAGCGGCAGAGTGACGGGAATCTTCTCGCCGGCCATTCCCTTCTCGCACAAGAACATTGCCAAAATGAACTCATCGCAGCTAAGACGTCCATCGCCATCCACATCGGCCAGTGTCCAGATCTGCGCCAATGTCACTTGGGGAAGTTTACTTTGCACTAGGACACTGCGTGCCTGGGCGCCTGTGAGGTAGCCCGAACGCGAGCGATCGTTGGCATTGAACACCTGCGTGTATTTCCGTTTCTGTGCCGCCTGCACAGCCCACTCCGCTTGACTAGAGATTGAAGGAGGAAGTGCAAATCAATAAAAAGAACATACACATTATGCAATTCTTCTGGAACTTACGGGGACTCTATAGAGGGTGCGCGCTCCGAAATGGACATATGACGACTAGGTGGATTGCTTTGCGGTGGCGAGACAATAGCTGCGGGCACTGCAGCAGCAACGGCAACCGGAGGAGCAGCAACAGCAACCGGAGGCGGCACAATAGCAACTGGGGCAGCTACTGCTACTGGCGCCACGGGCACTGGGGCTGGAACAGATGGCATGGCTGGCATAGCTGGCACAGCGGCGGTAATGGGACTCATCGAACTAGTTGATCCACGCGGTGTCATTGTGGGCGTGGGCCCGCCTACAATACCAGCATCGGTTAAAGAGCTTAGAAGTGTGGGTGGCAGCTTCTTGGGCACCTCCATGCCGCGTAGCTTGAGGTTGATAAGCTTGCAGGCTATGCTGAACTCATTAATGTTCATTTTGCCATCGGAATCCGTGTCAGCAAGTGCCCTGTGAGAGAATTTCAAAAATTGTCTGCGGATTAAATATTTTATATATATGGAGTAAACTGCCTGATCATATGAAATTTAGAAATGGATTAAATAAATGAACTATAGATACTTATTGTATACTATTAGAAACACTCTCGGGGGAGTACCTGAGCTGAGAAGAGACAAAAATAAGACTTGGAGCGAATACCAGGCTTGCTGCAATTATAGATTTCCTTAGAACAACTGGTTCACGCGGGCTATAATCCCAGCGGGGGTACAATAGATAGACTACAAGATCGCACTACATTTTCCACACAATAAATATAACAATATTATATGTATAATTACATATATAATTACATATTATTATACGATCAGGACAATACACAGTTCTGTGCTATTGTGGTATGCATGCTTGATAATGCTTTATATACTAAGTGTCATATCAAAAGGAAACAGTATTTATGTATGTATGCATGTACGACAGCACATACATACATACATACATATACTATGTATGCTTATCTGTAGTGCTAACGCCATTCGTATAAAATCCAATACGAATAATAAAACAAATAGCTGACTCACCATATTTGACCCAAGATCAGAGGCGGCAACTGCGACTGCAAAAAGAATCCTTTCGCCTGTGCCCCGGTCACAAAGCCGCCCTGCGGTTGCAACGCTTTGAACTGCTCCTGATACTTCAGTTTTTCACGTTGGGTCACAGCCCAGGCATCTGCTACTGCCGCCGGTGGATTCATTTTGTTCTGCCTCCTCCCTTGTCCGTTTTTTCAAGTGTACTCGGAGTGCAAGTTTAGTTTTTCTTTTCGCAATATTCTTTTTTCGCCGTCTTCTTCCTCGTTTTCCGTTGCCGTTGTCTTCCCTCTCCTTCTACGGCGTGTGTATTTCTCGTAACCGACTCTGACTCCCCCACAACAAACTTGCCCCAGTTGTGTGTGTGTGCGTGCGCCTGTCCCTCTACGTGTGTGTGTGTGTTTGTTCTTGTTTAATGCGCTCTCTTCGGCCGCTGAGTACACATCAAATACATGTCATGCTCCTTCACTGCACACACACACACTCTCACTCACTCTCGCACTGGCTTACGCTCTTTTACTATTGAGTATCCGTTTTACTCCCACCACCCCACAAATTTTCACAATGGATTTTTATGGTTTACCTAAAATGCAAAGGCAAAGTAAAAAAACAGTTAAAAACTTATCAAATAACTTGAAAACATTTGTTTGAATATAAAAATTAATTGCAGCAGATAAAAAGTTTGCACTCTAATCTTTTAAATGCTTCATTTCTTTCAGATTTCTCGCCGTATACTATTTGGTGGGCGTTTTGGTTGGTTAATCGGAAATTCCACTGTATTGGAAATTGTTAATATTGATTTATCTTTGAACTTCTTTCCGTTCTTGTCTGCTGTATAAAGTGTTCGTCCATGGGCTTACTTTTCATTTGAACACTTAATTTTTGTTATTTTTAACTTCGTTTTGTCGTGTAAATTAGTTGTTCACGATAGTGCTGCAATGTAAGCGATGGTAGTATCGATTGTTTCATTTTTCAGATACCACCGACTGCATTCCAGCGATTAAATACATATAAGTTCACATTGATAAAAATACTATCGATATTCAGAAAGTGAAATTAAACGAAGAATTTGGTATTAAAAATAATTTATATTGACTGTGAATTGTTTACTCTTGTTATGAACAAACAACATTTTGTAAATCGCTTAAATTCGTTCGTAAAATATCGGTATGATATATCGGTGTTTGCCAAGCAGAGTTGTCGCCCAAAAAAATATATCGCTGATCGATTTATTTCGATAGACTGAGTTAACATCTCTTGATTTTTCTTTTCTGCTCGAGCACGTGTAGCGGACTGGTAATATTCGCAAGGCATAGCATAAAAAATATGTAACAAAATGTCGGCAACTTCAGAAGACGAACAAGCATTATCTCAAACAAGTGAAGAGGATTTGAGTGGCGAGGAAGAACTGGAAAACACAGACGCCGAAGAAGAAGATGACGTTGAAAATGCAGAAGAGCAGGAAGAGGAAAGTGATTCGGATGGGGATGCTGAAGATGGAAAGGAAACCAATGCCGAAAAGAAACTTACATGGAAAGATCTAGTAAGTCGCTCTAGCAATATCGTTATATGCACACTCTAATTAAATTGTGCCTTCTAGGGTCTGAACGAAACGCTGTGCAAGGCGTGCGAAGAACTGAAGTGGAAGGCACCGTCGAAGATCCAAAAAGAGGCAATACCTGTTGCACTGCAAGGCAAAGATGTCATCGGTTTGGCTGAAACTGGTTCTGGCAAGACAGGCGCTTTCGCATTGCCCATCCTGCACTCCCTGCTTGAGAATCCCCAGAGATATTTCGCTCTCATTCTGACACCAACGCGTGAATTGGCTTTCCAAATCGGAGAACAATTTGAAGCATTGGGTAAGTGTGAACATATGTATATAGATACATGATTAAAATGATTACAATGATGTTAAACCCTTCTTGATTTTATGTTCTTAAACGAAAATATGAAATTATTATTTTTTTATTTGTCACTTCCTCTGAGTTAAATTGTTTTCCCCGACATAAGTTAATTTTATTCATAGAATCCGTATTAAGTTTGTTTTTTTTTTTTTTTCTTTTCCACAGGCAGCGGAATCGGCATCAAATGCTGTGTTGTGGTCGGTGGCATGGACATGGTTGCCCAGGGATTGCAACTGGCAAAGAAACCTCACATTATCATTGCCACACCTGGTCGCCTCGTCGATCATTTGGAGAACCTAAAAGGCTTCAATTTAAAAGCCATCAAATATTTAGTTATGGACGAAGCCGATCGCATACTTAATATGGACTTTGAGGTTGAGCTGGACAAGATATTAAAGGTGCTGCCGCGAGAGCGTCGCACTTTTCTGTTTAGTGCAACGATGACGAAGAAAGTAAAGAAACTGCAACGAGCCTCGTTAAAGGATCCCGTTAAGGTGGAGGTGTCGAACAAATACCAAACAGTTGATCAGCTGCAGCAATACTATCTGTTTGTACCTGTTAAGTACAAAGACGTGTATCTGGTGCACATATTGAACGAGTTGGCTGGCAATAGCTTCATGATCTTCTGTAGTACCTGTAACAACACCGTCAAGACGGCGCTAATGTTGCGCGCCCTGGGATTGGCCGCCATCCCATTGCACGGCCAGATGTCACAGAATAAGCGCTTGGCAGCTTTGAACAAGTTTAAGGCGAAAAATCGTTCCATACTCATATCAACAGATGTGGCATCCCGTGGTCTGGACATTCCACACGTGGATGTGGTGGTTAACTTTGATATACCAACGCACAGCAAAGATTATATACATCGTGTTGGTCGTACCGCACGTGCTGGTCGCTCTGGCCAGGCCATAACAATAGTTAGTCAATACGACATTGAGCTGTATCAGCGTATCGAGCATCTGCTGGGCAAACAGTTGCCCCTGTACAAGTGCGAGGAGGATGAAGTGATGGCGTTGCAGGAGCGCGTGGCTGAGGCACAGCGCACAGCTAAACTTGAACTCAAAGATCTGGAGGAGAGCAAGGGCTATAAGGGGAAAAAGGGTAACAAACGCACAGCTGCCGATATCGATGACTCCGAACAATTTACCGGAGCACGTAAACGCATGAAACCCATGGGAAAGGGTGGCAAGGCCGGCGGGGGACACGGTGCCGGTGGGGCCAAAAAGAATTGGAACCGCGGCAAGAGGAGGAACTAGCCTTAAGTATTTATAAGCATAAGTAAATAAATAAGAGATATAAATGCATATGAAATACACCTTTTATTTGTGTAAGACTTCAACATTATATAAACAGGAAAAAACAAAAATCTTTAGCGATTGCTGTTCAACAGCTTAATGTCCATAGTAGTGCGTAACAAGAAATCAAGTGGGAATAATATTTACGCATAGTGATTTGAGAACTCTTTCAGATCTCGCGACCCCTTTGAAAAGAAAATCTTTGCGGATTTTGAGGCAATCTTGGCATGTCTGTGTTTCGTCGTTGCTGCAGCCTATGTTGCTGTTGTCTGGGTCGCTGTTGCAGTTGAAGAAACTGTTGCTGCTGCTGGAATTGCATGAGCTGTTGCTGCTGGACCTGGAGTTGAATGAGCTGCTGCTGCTTGAATTGCATAAGTTGCTGCTCGGGTTGCATGGGTTGCTGCTGCTGATGCTGCACAGGTGGGAGCTGCTGCTGTGGTTGTCCAGAAGAGTTCAGAATTTCAATTACCGAGCTCAATGTATCTGCATTCCCACCAATGGGATTAAAGAGTACCAGTTCCCACGCTTTACTAATGAGCATGGGCTGATTCTTGGTGACAGCATCGCGAGCAATCGACGTAAGAAAGTCTTCTGGTATGGGAAACTTTTCGCCATTGAAAATTTGCTCCAGGTTCTGCATGTAATTGTACCAATCAGCTTGCGACAGGATACGTAGCAACTGTCGAGTCAGTTCTGAACACATGGCTGCATTATTCGGTTTCCATAGATGTTTCATGAAGTGCCCTGCTGCAATTTCCGGCGACATCTGATAACGCAACAGCACATGAAATATATCATTTAGTAACGGAGCACTCAGCGACATATAAAGGCGACAGTCTTGAATCATATTAACCAAATGTGTGAGCATCAAGCGACCACCGAACACATTGGCAAACAATCCGAAATAGGTCTTGAAGAGCAAGCTGTAGCGCAGAACGAATCTGTAAGTGCCGCAAAGCTCCATCTTATCCATCTGATCGAGACGTCGTTGTACCTCACCAATGCTATTTAGGCTGTGCTTGCAGTTAGCTTTCCCACAGCGTCCGACGAGGAAGCGCCAACACTTGATGCCGAAAATTGTGGCCTTACTGTCATTGTTTGGATATACAATGGAACCCGACGTTGCCTCGGCAGGCACACGATATGGTGGCGCAAATACAGGTGCTGCTTGTCCAGAAGGATTTGCAGCAGTTCCATTTGTTGTTTTTCGCAAGTTTACAATCTTTGCAGCTTGTTTTTGTTGCTGTACTTGAGGTTCTGGCTTGTTATTCTGGGGTTGTTCTTGATTTTTCTCGATAGATTTTTGTCCTTTTGCTTCTTGGAGTTCCTCTGCTGGGGACACTGTTGTCCTTGCACGTTTTTTAGGTATACGAAAGCTTCGCAGTTCACTTAGATGAGATTTAACTTCTTTTTTGATTTTGAGGTTCTTTTCGTGTTAATTCTTTGTCTGATTTAGTTACGACGTTCTTCAGTATTGGTTGCTCTTCAATTGCCTCCGCCGGTAAATAATTCTCATTATCTAAATCCCAAGACGTAGCTACTGAAATAATATCGTCGTCATCTTCGTCATAATTTAATACATCTTGCATTAATGCATCCAGTTCTAGTGGAGTCTTATTAATGTCTGTAGTTGAACCGGACAAACTATTAAAAAACTCCGTTGATGTAGCGATCTCCTGATCAATTTCGCTTGGCGTCTTGTCCGTAAAGCTCCGCAAGTACAGATCGATTTCCTCGACGCCCTCTTCCACGGTTTCATCATCATCGACGATGGTATCAACCAACTTCGGCAATCCAACGTTATTTTCATTATTTAACAATTTATATATATCATCTTGATCAGCCAGCGGACTGGACAAATCAATCTCATAATCTGGTTCGGTAAATATATCTATTAATTTGTCAGGTTTCATAGGATTTTCGCATATTTCTGTCTGATCATCTACTTGTTGTTCTTCAGAGTTTTTAAACTTCGAAAAGCTAAGGTTCTCTGCATCATCATCTGTTGACATTCTGGAACTCGTTAGCAGTGCTGATGGTACGTTGGCGGTATTAATCGTCAAATTGATTGCACTTGGGAGCTTGTGTGCCTCTTCTTTATTTGAATTTATCTGCGGTAACAAAAGAAAAATTACTAGGAGGCAATAACTCTAGGCACGAACATACTACGATCGCACGTTTCAATTTAGACTTGGATTGCTGCTGTGTCTCAACTTTTTTCACCTGTTTTTCACTTGTTTTTGCTTCGTCTGGTGGTTTAGTTTGATTCATTTGAACTTTTGAAAGTTTTAAAATAATTTTTTCTTCCTTTTCCAAGTTTGGAATTTGTGCCTTTTTTGTTGATTTCTTTTTTGTATTGCGTTTCTTTGTCTCCACATTCAGGTTGTCTGAGGATTGCTGAGTAGATATATTTTCAATTCTCCACTTAGATTTACATTCCTTCTATTGAAAATAAAATGTTAAATACGGATTTATGTTCCGAAAAGTGCAGATTACGTACCTTTGTATCCTGCTTAGTAACTATTTGTAGTTTCTCTACTTTTGTTTCTTTCTTTTCATTTATAGTTTTCTTCTTCTTGGTCTGCCCTTTGGATAAAATGTTCACATCATTTGTTGGAGGTTTGCGTTTAAGCTTAATTACTTTAGTAGACTCAAGCTTATCGTCTTTTAATGACCTCTTGGGCTCCACACTAACTGATTCCGACAGCGCTTTTCTTTTTAGCTTATTTTTCCATAACGAGAGCGGCTCATTCTCGCTTAGTTTGGCGCTCGACCGATCGTCTTCGTCATCCGACTTCATCAATTTCTTAAAAACCTATTCATTTAAGATAAACATATTGAAAAATTTAAAATATTTTGGGATTGCTTACGCTTTGATCACTGCAGATAAATGGCTCTGAATTTGACAGCATGCACCTCCAGAAGTCTTCGTAGCCTTCTTGCCATTGTTGTGATGTATATTTGTCCTCGCCCAATTCTTTGACGATCTGCGCCCACATTCGGGAAATATCACGGCGTCGCATCTTGTCTTTTATTGCCCTAGGCCAATAAATCTTTTTCACATTTAGCTGGAAAACGAATCGTTTTAAGTGCCAGGGATTGCGTCCGCGCTTTTTGACAAGTGCCGTTATGTAGGTTCCGGCGGAACCGTTCCGCACACGTTTTATCGAATCGCAAGTTCAAGGAGTGAACTAAAAGTGCCTAAATGTGGTTCATTTACAATGCTCCCCCCTTGCAAGACAAACGTAAACAAAGCAGAAAAGAACCAAAATGAATCAAAACAGCAAATGTTTCTTATCGATACCAAATTAACAAATTAGTATTTATTGTGCAAATTAAACAAATACTTCAGCTTCTTATCAAAAGTTCCCCCAAATTATATCGGTCTCATGTAATGTATATCGATACTTAGTTAATTATAATTTTTGCACATATCTAGCTAATTGGCGCGCTCCTAATAAGGGAGCCCTTTTACAGCAGTAATTTATTGCTTTGCAAATTACTTAAGAATACAATTGCCAAGTCTCACTACTTTACCATCTGCCTAAATATGTACGATCTCATCTAGTACCAACATAACTTACACATAAATATAATTCAATTCAATAACTTCGGGGTAAATAAAGACATGTAATTTGTAAAAAGCCTTTTTATTATTTTCAAAACATCGTAGACGGCTTACACGATATCATGGAGTCATATACACCATATACAGAAATGTACATGGATACGATTGACGCTTATTAATTGGCCCAAAAGTACTTTACAATTAATCTAATTTAAAATTTCTACATTATAAAACAATATTAAAGGTCAGAATTTTACTAATCTTAAATATTTGCACAACGCACTCGGCCACATACAACCACGAGCTCATCTTAGCCCATGTTTGATTCTAACATTGTACGTCAAAGAGTTCGCAGATGCCTTCGTCATTTTTCAGCACAAAATTAAAGTCTTCTTGTGGTGGATTTAGCTGCACAAGTGGCGGATTTTCTAAAATAAGAAAAAAACGTTTATTACAAATCGATTATATATACAATTAATACCATATATTACCTAAGTTTGGATCATCGGGAAAGAATCTACGCAGCGAGTGGCCAGCCAAATAGTTCTGAAAGATTATTTTCGCTGTGAGCTCGTTTTCAAGCTGCTTCATCTCGTCCTTCATCTCGGGATTACAGGAGTACGTATGCTCGTCCTTAATGACGTTGCCAGTACCTGTGCCCACGTCACTGCAGTGTGTCGGAGATGACGATGGCGAGGGTGTGTTGTCTAAATGCCGATCATCGAACAGTCCATCAGCGTCATTGGGATTGGCTGTACCCTTACCCTGGTTCGTAACTAAACGTATGTCGATTGTGCTGCCATTATCCAGTGAGACTCTCAGTTCATTCTATGGAATATGAGCATGAGTAACGATAGCTATAAATCGGATCTAAATACGGGCTACTTACGTCACTGCGCTTTATTTCCACTTCGTCGTCATAATTTGGTATAGTAAAAACGGAATCATCACCATAAATATTAAGTAAGTCATCCCTCGTTAAATACGCATATGATTGATTTGTCGGATCTTGCATAATGTAGTTCAAGTTACGCTGCGCATACTCTAATTGCTTATCCAAATCCTCCTCCAAAGATTTCAGCTGATCTGTGCGCTCGCAGGCAATGTCGTAATCTTTGCGATCTTTTGCATTAGTAAAACCTCCGCCGCTAAAGAACATGCAAATATGTTTAATTTAAATTATATTTATAACCAATACCATTAGATATAGATATATAAGTACCATGTTTGGTAATAACATGTGGATCTTATTCTCAACAATTTTTATTGAAATCTTACCGCCAACGAACAAGTGAACAATGCCGTCCCTTATCAATCAGGCCAATACCCTCTAGAACATTTGTAATATCGTAGATACGTCGCTTTTGTACATCCAAAATCTTTGTTGCCTGCGAAAGAACATACTATATTCAATTCTGAATCTTCGTAATTGTATGTGTCTTACCTCTTTCAGATCAATGGAGCCACCATTCTGTTTCATTAGCTCGACAAATTTTTGGGTCAATAATACCAAAGAACCCACGGAGCGCTGTTGACTGCTGGGCTGCGATTGTGATTGCGTTGGTTGTTGTTGATTTTGTGGGATCTGCGATTGCGATTTTTTATATTCCCGCCCCAGCTCGATTTGTAAAGTTCCATATTGCTTGGAATCCGCCTCCTCATGGGCACTAACAGAGTCATCAGCTTCGGGGCTATTGCTGCTGCTGGCAGTGATCCACTGCTTCGGGACTATACTTGCAGATTTACGCTTGTACATGGCGCGCAATTAAATGGAACTCTTTGCCGGATGCTTGGTTACTAATTTGTAGTTGCAATTGGATTGCTGCGTGTTTAAACAACGAAAATTTTTGCTTATTTTAATGATTAATCTCAATTAAATACAAATGTTGGCGCTTGAGCACAATTCCGCCATTTATGTCACTTTTTTCATTCTCCCAGCACTGCGCAAGGGTTGCATCGAACGAAAATTATCGACAAACCTCCACAATTCGCCGAGGAATTAAGCTTGGCGCAATTTATTTTAATTTTGTTAAAGCTACAAAAACATTAAGATTTTAACAAAAACTGTTTATTCTTAATACAATTATGGTAACTATGCATAATTCTCACATTTTCCAATAATCTTTCTACTACCAGAAGACACATTGTATGACTATCGAAAATCCGCCCTTATTTATCGAACGATAACAACATTTGTGTTTTGTTTTTTTTACTTATATTTTCACATTTTTAATGTTTTCTTCATATCTTTACTTGTTTTCTACCTACCTAAATGTTATATTGTGTACATAATACTTCTGCCAAGTGGGCTAACCACAATTTTGATGTATGCCACGTTTTTGTATTGTAAGGCGCGCTCTTTAGATGCTTTAATTTCGTGTCACGCATGCAATTAAGACAATGTACTTTTGTTATAATTTCATCTCTTAGTATTATATAATAAACATTATTTTAATCCCATTCATTATTTTTCATAAATATATCAATACAAACCCAACAACAATCTGATTCACTGAAAAATCATAAACACACAAATATCACGCAAAAACAAACACACACTTATGGAACGATACCCCGATTACTTCATTCGAAGGGACAATACGCGCCCATTCGATATTATATAAATTTCTCAACACTGAAAATAATCCTATATATGTATATATATATTCCTTTTTCGAGTATTTGAAAAGAGTCACAATAATTAAATTCAGTGACACTTTCACGTGCAGGAAAATACTGTTTATTATTTCGCTACTTGGTCACACTGTACATGCCTAATTCAATGTTTGTTTTGCTTTCATATTCTACTTTGAAACAACGTGCACCGAGACAGAAAAACTTCATTGTTTTAAAAATGCCTTCTAGAGCGAAACCCAGACTCTCTCGTGGCGTCCTAGACATGAAGTTCATGCAACGCACCAAAGTGAAAGTGGCCAAGGAAGAGGATGACGAACAGAGCCGTGCCTTATACTCAAACGAACTGAACGACAAGATGCTTAACAGCAACTCGAACTACATTATCGAGCCCAGCTATTCCATCTGTGAAGGATTGATGGAGGGTCGTCTAAGCTTTCGTGGTATGAATCCAGAACTTGAACGTCTTCTAGAGTTGGAGCGCGAAGAGAAGGCGGCGCAAACAAAGCCAGAGCAGCCCAAAGAAGTTACAGACCAGGAGATGGCCGAATCATACTATGCCAATAAGGCGCCGGCTGCCAGTAATTCCATGCAGAAGAAGTTCAACACAAAGAAAGAGTTCCGCAAGCGAAATCTCGATCAAAATAACAAGAAATCACAGTTCAAAAAGCCGCGCAATGACGACGATGATATATAAACAAAACATTTTCAGTTTTTACTAAGTAAATAAACATAATGACTTAGCTATTAAATAAACCCCTTTTAACTGCTGCTGCTGCAGCCATCTTTGACCTCCTTAACAGCTTGCAGGGCATAGCAGAATTGCGTTGAGTTTATCCAGCGCCAGGTGTTACACCAGAAGTCGTAGGTGCTGCCATTTACCAGCACAGTCTGACAGTTCACTATAAAGATGATGGAATCAATGAAAATTAGGGTAATGAAGTTAAAGCATTGAAACCTACTTGTGTCCAGTATGCGTTGCAAATCCAAGGGGGATATCATCTTGTCCCAGTGATGTGTTCCCTTGGGCGCTAGATTCAGTACATATTCGCCCAGAAAGACGCCCCCAATCCACATGGGCAATGTTTGGTTGAGTGTCGTTATAAAGAGGGAACCGCCGGGCTTGAGTGAGCGTACACAAGCCTCCAGCAGTGCCACCTTTTCGTCGACATGCTCTATCACTTCGGAGACAACAACAGCATCGTAGACTTCGCCATTGCACTTGACATGTTGCTCAACTGGTTCCATTATGTATTCCACTCTCGAGCAAAGTTCGTGACTACATTGTGTTAAATGCGACCGAGCCTTCTTTATTAGCTCTTCGCCTAAGTCAATTCCAGTCACTTGGGCACCCAAGCGAGCCAGTTGCTCTGTTAACAGACCAGCACCACAGCCTACCTCCAAAATACGTTGTCCATTCAACACTTTTGTTGTTCTTATCAGCTTCGACTTGACTGTGCCGCGTGCCACAATTCCATCGCGTATCAGAGGAACTCTGCATATAACAGATAAGTTAAACTGTCTGATATTTACAAATATATACAATTTACCTGATCTCATTCAAAGCGTGCAGCGCTGCCATGGGCCCATTTTTGTTCCACCAGTCGCCAGCCAACTTATCATGATGTTTAACTTCGCGTAATGTCTCTGCACTGTGTTGTTGTTCTTTCTCGGGGCCGCCTGCTGTTGTTGTATTCAAGCTTTTCCTTGGCACCACCATACACAGTGGTTGACTTACTCTAATGGGGATATTCAATTTCAGATCTAAATTCAATTTATCATCAGCTAATAAACTAACCGGCTAAAATAGAAACACTTTAAATTTCGTAACATTATTTTGCTTGAATTTTTAAAGTTTGTTTTTGCCTTTAGCCTGGAGATGGGAAAACAACAGCAATTAAGAAACTAGGGCTGCAGTAAAACGACTGCATGGTAACAAAAAAAGATTGCAGTGTGCCAGTATCGATAACTTTGTTATGACACTCTGCTTGGCGCAATATTAAATATTGAATTATCGGTAAAGCAGGTCAATATTTTACTTTCATATTTTCCCACATATGCATGTTTTATTTATTCATTCACATACATATTAAAATACTGAGAATCGAGAACAGTTATATTATTTTGATATTTATAGCAAATATTAATTCTTTTGCATTTGTTTTATTTTAAATAACTCTTTATCAAAATTATAATAATTGGGATCCTTGGGATCCAACTTGGGGTACTCAGCATGTGATTTTATTTTCAGAACTGAAATAGTTGTCAAAATTGTGGGTTAGAAATAATCGTCCGAATTAAATCTACAACACATTCAAATTTTAGTTCGATAAGTTAATTCCACATATCAAAAATTAGAAAACATTTCTTAAATTGCAATTTCGGTAATGCATTCAAAATAGAATTATTCGAAATTATTTTGAAATTTGGCACAACAGTAATGTCGAAGGGAAAGGGTCCATTATCAAAGCTGTACAATGTTGTCATTAATTCCGTGGACAAATTTGTGCCCCAAGTAGTTAGACCACTCTGGGAAGCTGATGCAGGTGTGTATTCTGGGAATGACACAATTTGAGATCCTGAGTCACAACTTTATCTTGCAGGACCAAAAACTATATTTTTCTGGGCTCCAATGGGCAAGTGGGTATGTTTTTACTATATGGAATATCAAATTTCATATATTCTTATAATATATGCTGTCACAACATCTGCAGATTCTCGCAGTTGCCGGTGCAGGAGATGTAATTTCTCGTCCTGCTAATGTTATTTCCATCAATCAATCGGGTAGTCTGGCCGCAGCCAACTTGATACTCTCCCGCTATGCCTATGTGATAATACCCAGAAATTTTAATCTTCTTGCAGTGAGCTTTTCGGTATTTTTAGAACAAGCATATCTAATTGCGAAAGCTGTGAAATGGCGCCGCGATCAGAATGCACAGTAATATTCTAAATTTCTTTGTAATAAGAGAAGTTAGTGTCGTCGTGAAGATTCTGGTTTCCAAATTAGTAACTTTACATAAAGGTTACCTTCTGCATGCCGAAAGAGCTTTCCTGACCTACCTGCGAGAGGTCAGCAAGCTCCTCGATTGCAAAAAGAAAGACTTCTGTGAAAAAATACTTTAAAAACATTGTACAAAAATAAGGTTTCTGGTAAAGAAAAAAATTATGTGCAAGATTATATTCCCTTTGTAGGATCCATCACGCCTCCTTCTGGATGTTACATACAAACAATGTTAGTATACCCTTTTTGGCCATTTAAAATGGTTGAAGGGTATAAAAAGAAGTTTTTTTTTTTGTGTGTTCGGCTCGCAAAGCTTTACAATTTTTTATTTAGGTTTCATACGCATCGTGTTGTTCAAACTCTTAAGTAATTACGATAGAATAGTATTGTTTATATTACGCCCACTTGGGATGTTGTTTGTGGGCTTACAAATGTTTAAGAATAAATCTATTTTATATATCTATATACATAATATCATCGGCATCAGCTGTGGGGCTTGTTGGCATCGTTTCAGTCGCTCGTTTCTGTTTGGCTAAGGACGTGGCTTGTTCTGATTGGTCGTCATCCTGGTGGCGGCGCCTCTCGTCCTGGGGGCCAATGCGCTGCCTGCAAAGAAGGCTTCGTTCGTGCAATTGCCTGCCGGCCAAATCGTCCGAGTTAGGCGACGACAGCAGCAGCAATTGCAGTCGGCAAACACACTATACACCGCATACACACACACACACGTATTCAAGCTCACACCGAACCTAATACACTCACACACAACGTGCAAGGCAATAGTTTCTTTTGCTGTGCCAACAGGCGTATGCGTTATTTATTCATTTCATGCGCGTGTGAGCACAACAATTGTAACTCGTTGTGTGCATTGGTATGTGTAAGTATGATAAAGTGTGCGCCTGTGTGTGTGTATGTGTGTGCTTTGACGTTTGCCAAGTGCATTGCGCTGCCCTAAGCTTAACTTGCGGACTTACAGCCGCTGCGCTGCCATTGGTTGGTCAGGTCCAAGACAAGCTGCAGCGGCCGTGGCCTGCAATTGGCCAACGAGGCTCCTTTAACGCATCGCTGCAAAGACAAAAAGAGAGAGGGAGAGTGAGACATTGAGAGAGAGAGCGAGTGTGAAAGAGTCAAAGTGAAGGAGAGAGGACGGCAGGTGAATTAGTTGTGCGAGTTAGAGTGAGTAGTGAGATAGTGTATCAAGGGATGTTTTCTTAATTCGATAGTTATACTACGTAGAGTGATAAATAACGGCTATAATATATACCTATTATGTACTTAAATACCCTGTGTTTACCTTTTATTGGGCAGAGAAACATATGTATATGTCTTCAAAGAGATGAATTCCTTGAGCATCCAATAAATATCGATGAATGAACTATATATATTCTTGATCACTCGCTATAAGCAATTTGCATATTCTTAAAATATGAAGAGTTAAATTTTAAAACAATGTCAATATAAATTCTATATATTTTTTATGACAGGTCATCGCTTGTTCTGCAGAAGATGTCACAGGATACGTAATATTTTGTTATATTCTATTTTATAAAATATTTGTTCTAAGACGGAAGGAGCTGGATCTGTGCTCTGCTGTTAATAGTCTCCTAAGAGGGTATTTCATATTCGCAATCAGTGTCCCCTTAGAATTGTGACTGACTTAGTACCCTTTCGTAAGACTCAACTGCAGTTTATGCATACGTCATGGATTACTCGGCCTATAAAAGTGGACACAGAAAAGGAAGAGGAGGAAGATGAGGAAGAGAAGGAGGAGGAGCAAAAGGCGCTGGCTATGTCGGACGACCACGCAGCAATGGCAAGTGGGCGCTTGCCAAGATGGTTGGTTGCCAAAAGTCTTGAGAGATTCCCCTTTCCCCTCATTCGCTTCCAAAGAAAAGAATCTCTCAATGGCAATGAACTTTTTTCTTTCCGCTCGCAAGTTTCTGTTCGTTGCGTAATATTTGCTGCGCGCCGAGGAATCTTGGCAGCCATCCTGGGATTTCCCCAATATCGCACACAGAGATAGAAAGAGAAATAAAGAGAGAGGGAAAGAGAGAGAGCACTACAGTGTAATTAAAGCGCCACCTGCCGCGTTGGCACGTAAACAAATTTCGACTGCATAATTTATGATCATGGAGTTTTGCCAATAAGTTTCTGGACGAGCAGACAAACTGTCTGCCATGAAATTCTTTGGGGCCCCGATCTTGTACCACACACACACACACACACACATTTAGACACGCACTTAATGACTTCATCTTAGCCTCAGTTAACTGAGGTCAGGGCTGGCGACGTCATCGGACCCGGAACTGTGTTATTGAACAGCTGCCAATTGTAGCCATAGCCAGAACAGATACACATGTATGTATGCCTGTAGTATGTCAGCTCATTCCCTTCCAGACAATCTTCCCATACTGCCAAAGCTAATCATCGCACGTGTTTATTAAGTATCTGTGAGATTTATCGGGCCACAATTGCGACTAATTGTCAATTGAACAGCTGCTCGACTTGAATTATGAACTTGCCAAGGATTGTACAAGCAATTTGTGGGAGGATTGTAAAATATGCCGGTCAAAGTGTGGTCTAGGTATGGTACAAGATGGTAAAGTGTGTTTGGTAAGCTCTCGGATACGTTACACGAATTTAAAGTATCTTTAATGAGTTCTGCACAAGATTGGAAGACATGTTAGATAATGCCTTGAAAGTTCTACACAAGATTGTAAAGTGTCCAATATTTTAAATAAGTCCTCGAAAGTTTCTTTTAACACATTCTGCTTAAGATCCTATGTTGTAAATACAATTTGA
The DNA here is from genome assembly GCA_018903425.1 of Zaprionus nigranus. Lineage (NCBI taxonomy): Eukaryota > Metazoa > Arthropoda > Insecta > Diptera > Drosophilidae > Zaprionus > Zaprionus nigranus. The sequence continues at coordinate 128,537 of JAEIGD010000002.1, forward strand.
AAGAACATTTTGTCTGTTAAATTCTCATTTATCTGTTGTGTGAAATAAATTGCTTGTGGGTAAAAATAGCAGCATGTCAAATGTGACAGGAGAACTTCTCAAACGTTCTTTCTAGACGTGGCATTATGCAAGACGAGGGGCATGCGACAATTTGCAATGTTTTTCAATATATCTGAAAGGCAAATTTGCTCATACAATAGAAAAAGTTAGAAATCATAAAATGTGGGGAAATGTAAGAATGCTTATCTTGACCGGATTCGGAATAATGAATCACAATTGCTTATATCAATTACCAAAAAGGATTATAAAGATCTATGAGTAGAAGATTTCCTGGAATTCCTAATATTCTAAGGATTTGGAACAACTATGACAGTTTCCAAGAAATTTTAAAGATATTGTCATGATATTTCGGATTAAAAAAATGTATTTTATTTATTCTTAAGTCATTTAAATCAAATTTCTTCGAAAACAGATAATCTTCATAATTTTGATTTGTTCTGCTGTAGTCCAAAAATTAAAACATATAAAGTTATCTACCTATACATTATATATCTTTGTCTGGCATTAATTTTTATGGGAGAACACGAGCAATATTAATAATTAATGAGTAATTCAAAATATTTATCATTATATATAATATATATGTTTTGTGTGCCGTTATATTCTTTTGCATATATCAATTTAATGTTGGCTCTGCTTGTGGTCTGTATAGAAAGAACGTTTCACGGACAACGCAAAAAGTACTAAAGTCTTTGACGTTTTAAACAAATTTCGCTTTTGTATATTTTGTTTTCTATTTGCCTGAGTTTCTTTTTTGTTGTTTTCGGAACAAGCGAAATTGCTTTTATTTATTTTGCTTGACGTTTTGGCTTTTTGTTTTCCCAATTTTCTTGCTCATTCTGGTTTTTCAATTTTCGGTTTTTCGGCTTTTCTCATTTCCATTTACCTTGCTATTTTCGGACACACTTGACGCGAGGCACAGACCGAAAATTGCGCAGAACTGTCGCCAGAAGGCCCTTATGTATAGCCTCATGATCGCAATATATACTAGTGATCGCGGTGGTATATAAAGACCGATGTTATATACCTCTATACTGCCCGTCGAGGCGATGACGCGCAATTGACGCGACCAAAGACGCGTTGAAACCGCCGACAACATCTATTTTTGTGCAGCACATAGAGAGCCAGAGAAAGAGATGGAGATGGAGACGTAGACTGAGATGCAGATACGGCCACATTGAGGAATATATCTGTAGATAAATGGATTGCACAGTTAGAGCCGCAGGCAGTCCGCTTGCCTGTTTGTATATTCCGCTTAATCTATTTCAGTTCTTCATCATTTTTGTTAGATGTTTTTCTTTTTTCATCGAAAATGTTTTTTGTTTTTGAGATCTGTTCGTGTTGTGTCTGTCTATAGGGCGACGGCACAAATTGTAATTAGTGCTAGTTTCGCTAGTTTTAATTAGAATTCGTCTTCTGCACTCTGCACATGCTATACTATACTCTATATACCTTGAAGATGCCAATCTGATGCAGTAAGCACTGTCACGATGTGTTGCGATGCCCTGCGAGGGCAGTTCATTTAATTCAAAAATACGTAAACTCAGTGATTATTATAGACCAATTTTAATTATGTCTTCTACTCGCAGATATATAATAAGATAAATATATTACAGTTGATTTTTGCTTTGAAATCATTCAGCTGCTGAAACTGAAGTATCTTAATACTCTCATAATAAGCTTAAAAGGATTTTCTTTATTTTAAATGAGATTCTTTAAATCTTTCAACTTAATAATTTGAATATATACAACATAGATACTTTATAGTGATTTTAAAGAATCTTATTAGTCTGAAGAAATTGATAATGCAACTTAATTTATAATATATATTTAGTATAGTTTAGTTCTGGTGTGAGCTGATTTAACAAGCTAAGCGCAAGTTACTTTAAACATGATGTATTTTGGAAGATTCTCTACATTTTTTAATAAGGGTCTGTACATGTTTTAGTCTATTTATTATAACATACATTACATAATGCTTAATGATGATCTTTAAGAATTTGATAGATCTTTTTACTAAGACACTATAACTTGTACGATACTCCATAGTATTACTCAAGAGTATTTTCAGGTATATCCGAACATCAGAAAATACTTCATAGTGCCTTAGTATGTTCATGTTTTAATCACAGATACTCTTTCTCTAGCCATTTCTCTGCTCTTTAACAAGTTTTCCAGTCAACGAGTTGGGTTAAATCTTGCGTGGCAACTTTCACCGTCGACGACGCGTCAAGAACTGAACACAGGCGAATGTCAATCAAAAGACGGATAAACAATTGCAATTGCAACAACAGCCACATTAAACAAGAAACATTAAGAAGAGATTTGAGGAAATTGGCAACAGAACTTGAATATTAACTGCTGCCAAAATGGCTGGCAACATTGGCAGGCCACGAGACGAGGCAGAGAGACAAGAGGGAACAAAAAGTGCGCCTGAATATTGGCCAATAAATTATACAATTCGTTGACGATGGCCAACAATTTGCTTGGTCAAGGTCGAGCCAATCGAAACGTCATTATATGCATATGTATTTGTATATATACATATATATATATGTATAGGGAAATACTTATAATCATAAGCATGATAATTGGAGACCTGTTGGCAGCCAGTTTGGCCAACTGCTGCAGGCCAAATAAACAATCAGGCATATCAACAACAACAACAACTACAACAGCAACAACAATTGATGACGTTGTCAAACTGGGCAACTCGTCAAAAAGCAAATCCAACTTGCTGTGTGTGTGTGTGAGCGTCAGCAATTAAAATCATAATGAGAGTGCCAAGTGGCGCCCCAGCAGCGCCAGCTGAGTGGCCAGCAGCCAACTTGCCACGAGCCTCTCGCATTCCACGCCACACACACACACATGAGCACACACATACTCAGCCATACACGCACACAGGATGCGTCGCTGCCAAGTTGGCAGTCGCAGTATTCACAGCCAGCAGTCAACGCAGCTGCCTGCTATGTTTATGTTTCTTGCTCTCCCTCTACCTCCCCCTGCCCCAGCCCTGCCTGCCCCTTTGCCACGCCTCCTTCATGCTGCTGTCTTCCAGTGCGCGTCAAATCTTGGAGCTGTACCAAGAAAATTGCTGCAGCAGACTTGTAGGCGCTGCAGACGCGCTGCAGACAAATTGCGACAGCGCGGCGTATACGCAATGCGATTGCTCGCAGCGCAAATTAAGTATACGCCGCATACGGCAACAGCAACATGCAATCGCATGCATAACAAGCAAATAGCCAGGCATCATTATAGAAAAAGAAGAAAAAAGCCCCGTTGAAAAAATATAAAAATTGAAAAACAAAAAAAAGGAAAAAACTCGTGAAAATGTTTGTCGCCTCTCACAAAGCACATCAAAGGATCGCCGCACCGCACTAATAAGTTTTTGAAGAAAATGAAAAATCGTTTGTGCATTTTTATAAGTGCAAAAATATGCAAATCGAGTAAATCATTACGAGGCGACTGGACGCTGGCCCGCGCTGGCCTCGAAAAGGCAACGGACAAAGTTTTTCTAAAAGGGCCGCATAAAAATTTGGAGGCAGCAGCAGAGGCAGTTGCAGCAGCAGGAGAGGTAGGGGCGGGGGGTTAGCCTGTACTGTCAGAAGACCAAATAATAATTTTGGCGATTTATTTGTTTGTTTGTCTTATTTGCCATGTCTATGCCGTGGAAATTATGGCGACTGACTTCTGCATCCGAAACATAATTTAAACTGACAATGCCAAAGAGGAAGGAAGGGGGGGATAGGAAGGAAAAAAGAGGTTGCTCTGGTCATGGTAATTGAATGTCATTCAATAATAATGGCGAATGCTAGGCAGACATTTCAAATTTGTAGAATTTATAGAATCTTATAAAAGAAACCTTTGCCTAATATAAGTTGTTAAACATATATTTAGATATATATCGATTATTCAGTGACAATTAATGAATTTATAATTAAATATCAGTTACTATACAAGATATATCCGGCAAATTTAGTATACGAATTGAGTTAAAGGAACCTCTGGAATTTTTATATGAATTTGTAAATCAAGTATAAAAAAGTTCAATCACGTGAAAGTAAAAGCCTTCGCTAAGTAAAGAACCGTTGTGTAAAAATAACTAAACATAAAATAAAATCTCAGATACTATAAAGCCAGCTAATATAACTAAATATATGTTCTAGGTACTTTAAGAAAACTTCAAGAATGTTATATTAATTATATTAGTTATATATATTTTTGATATAAAATATTATAGCAAAGCAAAGTTAACCCATACAGCAAATTGACTTAAAGCAGTCCCAGACAATTGAATACCTTGCTATTCTCTCTGGTTGTACTTGGCACAACGTTCCTTGATCTACATATATGTATCTATAGATAACCCATCTATCTATGTATCTATCTATCTTGTATCTACGTATTTGTCACAAGTACAAGTATTTGTCACGTCGTTGAATCGAGCGATTCAATTAGTTTTAATTGCTCGAGTCGCGCGCGTAGCCTTCGATTTATTTTAAAAATGCAATCGAAGCGGGCAGGAGAGGGGCACAAGGTGGCAGTGGGGGGAAGGCCATCAATAAAATCAATGCGGGCCATAAATCTTTGGGCCGTTCATTGAAACGTGCCCGAATGCAAAGCGGGCTATCGCAGGGAGATCTTCTTGATAAGCGCCAGAGCCAAAAAGGAAGTGCGAACTTTTGCAAAGGCAAACAGAGTTGACCAGGAACAGGACCACGACCAGGACAGCTGCAGGACCTTTGTTCGTCGAACATATGCAGGCAGTCAAGAGGAAAGGACACAATGCTGGCTTAGTTGCCAATTTCCGACTGGTGGAGACGAGGGGTGGGGCCAAGAATTATTTGCCAGGATGTCCGAAACATTGTTGGTGTCAACAAATTCCTTTTCAGCAAATGCCAACTGCAAAAAATGTTCAACTGTCGCCAAGACGAGCAGCAAAGGCGAAGGGAAAAAAAAACAAACTGCAAAAAAATCTAAAATTAATGCTCGGGAATTAAGCTGCAAGTACGTTCATTCCTCCATCCGTCTGTCCCTTTGCATACTGCGCGCCCAATTAAATTTCGTGTTAGTTTTAGCCAAACTTTTGTGCTCCTGCAAGTTCCTTTCTTGGGGGCCAATTAACTGAGTGCGCTTGCAGTGTAGTCCGCGCTTGTTAATTGCTTTAATGGCTCGGAAATTTTAGACATTACAAGTAGGTGAACACAAGCGGGGCACTAGGTGATACCCTGTACAGAAGTTTCTTACTGTGACTGTCAATAGTCTTGTATACTTTTGGTTGATACTAAAAATATACCATAGTATAATTAATGTATCATTTAAAATTTATTTAAATACATTTTTGAACGGTTTTTACGTCGAAAACATAAAAACGTGCAACTTTTTCCTCACTATTGTTGAGAAAAAGAAAACTCGTTTTGTTTTTGTTGCATACCCAAGCTGAGCAAAGTACAGGGTATGGAACTGGCCTGCGTTTTGTAATTGAACATGTTTCGCAGTTGCGCTCATAAATTAAAGCATTACAATTTTGAAAACAAGCGCTCGTTGAAATATTCGAGAATTAATTGATTTACGCTTGGGATTTTTTGTTTAGATCTTTCGTTGTTTCCTTTGTCCGAACACCAAAAATAAAATAATTATATATTCAACGGATTTTAACCGAATTTCAGCTTTAGGTTACATTTTCAATGTGTGAAATTGTCTGGAGAGAGAGAGAGAGAGACAGAGAGTGGAGTGAGCAAGGGAGATAGCTGCGGCGTCTGTGCGCTGAACCAGAACCACATCCGATTAGTGAAGCTGGGCAAGGGTGGAGTCGGATACAAAGGGTGAAGGGGGATCGACTTCTTGCAGAATAGTCTGCTTTGTGCGGGCACTAGAAGGTTGCTCTAACATTCTGGGCCTAAAACTCCCGTTGGCTTTTCATCTGAAACCTCAACTGAAGCATTTGACTGGGAGTTACGCCCCCTGCGCATGACGCATTTAGCGAGTTGTCATTCTGAGCTGCACTTGCTTTATTTATGTGGCGCCAGGCTGTTGCTTTTTGCTCCCTGCGTAGGCTGAAATGCTGTTAAGTCAAATATTATTAAGTGTGTGGGCTTAAGAATATGGCAAATATGAAGTTGCGTTATAAGAAATTGAAGATATTTAGGACCTAAACGATTATCATTTGATTTTAAATGTGTTCTCTGTTTAATTCTATATGAGTAGTTAATATCTTTATATTGAATCGTATAAAATACTCTAGGGAAAAAAGCAGAAAGTATCTAAAGATAATCGCACTTAAAGTTAATTTAACTTTGTTTCCACATACCTTATATATTCTTCTCACTTAAGATTGTGTATGTTTACGGATTGATTCTTCTTAATCATTAATTGCTTTATGACAAAAAATAATCTGGGGTAAAGAAGGCAGTTTGTAAATATTAACGGGCTTTTAAATAAACCCATTGGCTTTCCGTAATACCTAAGACATTCTCCTTTCTTATGATTTAAGGAGCCTTTCTTGCTTATAGATCTTATTATATGATTGCTTGCTGAATATGAATTTACGCATTATTTGAGATTTGACCTAAGGTCTAAATTTCTTATTTCTTAAGGAATTTCTAGTAGGAATTTTATACTTAATTTGTATATACTCGTTAATCCCCATCCATTCACAAGGATTCTACGTAAAATCTTGTCTTTTCTTATGTTATATATTTTAGTTAAGACTTTTACCTAATTGATTTTTTTTAACTGAAGTTATAATGTGCTTATATTTCTTTTACATAGATGCTTACTAAATATAATGGCATTATATGGAAGAGTATATATGACATATGTTTATGTTAAGTAAAAATACGTATATGTACATATTACTTCAAAACCTCTTCACTTTCAACTTACCTTTCGACCCATTTATAAAGCACTCAGATGTAATTTTTCTGTTACGTTTACATTTTCCACGCCTCATGAAAAGATGCACAAAACTCGCGCTGATAATTGTTTTATGTTCAAAAATAATAATATATTATATATTCTAGAGTATTTTATATTATATATTGTATCATATCTTATATTTTATGGTTTTGCTTAGGCCATAGAATTGTCTACTTGTGCTTTCAGTTAAGTACTTAAGTCGTTTATAGCATAGAACATTATGGTTTTAGATTGCACTAATGTTTATGGTTCTTGTTTATTATATGTGAGATAATTGTATTGAATTATATAATTGGTATAGTAGGATTATTTATATAGTATTTATTAATTAACACTATGTGGGGCTACTACAATTTTTTTGTTCATTTTTTCATTAGTTTTTTGTTTGGTTATTTGTATAGATTACTTTTAAATGGTTTATAGTTTATGGTTAATCCTTCACTAGTCACTACTGCAATTAATGTTTTGTTTACTGTTGTTGAACGCTGCGTATGCGCAATATTCGTGCGCATCCTTTGAGGTTTCGCACGCGTGTGTTTTGTTTGGGCCAATTTCGCGCCGCTGACAGTGCTGACAAATCATTAGTGGCCAGTTGAGACAATGCTGCAGCTCCAATTGTTGCTGTTGTTGTTGTTGTTGCCGCTGCTGGGCGCTGCGCCAGTTGCTTCATTAAAGCACGGCGGTTTTTTTTGGCACTGTACAAAAGTTGGCGGCGCACGTTGGTCAGTTGAAAAGGTTGTGACACGCACACACAGACACACACGCACACACACAGACACACACATACAGTTTGGTTAGCACTGCGCGTATTGTTGTTGTTGTTGCAGTTCCTTTTTAGTTGTTGTTGTTTTTATTGTTTGCTGTATAATCGAGACAGAACGCATCCCGCGCAGCACTGAGCTGCTGTTGTTGTTGCTGCTGCCACACAGCACGTGTATGAGTGTGTGTGTGAGTGTGTGTATGCCTGGCTGTCATCAATTGGCGTCCATGCGATCTTGGCCAGGGTCAAAGCCGTGTTTGACTTGGCTAATCAAATTGCGTCTGCGGCCAAAAATTGCTCCTTGACAGTCATCCTGGTTGGCTGCTTGGCACGCGCCGCTGTCGTTGTCGCTGTCGCTGTCGCTGCTGTCATCATCATCATCATCGTCTTGGACCTTCACCATCACCACCTTTTGGCCAGTAATTGCTGTTGGCCAACTGGCAGGCTGGGCTGGGCTGGGCTTGGCTTGGCTGACGGACTGAGCTGCTGGCCACTTTTCTTGGCTGGCTACGCGTCGCTCAATCCGAGCACACTGCCCCGTGCCAGCCCGTGGGGCACACACATATTGTTCGGTGTTGCACCCGGAGCCAGTGCCCCAGCCATAACCAGAGCCGGAGCCAGCGCCAGAGCCAGAGCCGTTGACTGTGCCAGCTGCCCAGCTGCCAGTTGCCAATTGCCAGTTGCCAGCCTTTTGTTGGCTCACAACACCGACGCTACCAGTTTCTTGGCCAACTGACTGACGACTGCTCGCAGTCAGCCAACAACGACAGCAGCAGCAGCAGTCGCAGTCGCAACAGCAGCAGCAGACGTCGCAGCAGCAGCAACAGCAGCAGCGCTCTTAGTTGCCGTCGCAGTCATCTCTGGTGCTTTTTGTGTCGTCATCGTCGCCGCCTACCACTGGCCGCTCTTCCTCCGCTCTCTCTCTCTCTTGCTCTCTATCTCTCTGCCTTTCTCCTCCTTTTGTCGCGTGCAATTCCAACTGGCTGCGCTCCAAGCTGATCCCCCACGCTCACCTCTATGCTCTGCACTGCTCCAACTCCCTTGCCTCCTCTTGCAACGCGTTGCAGTCGTTCGGTTTGTCGTCGTCTGGCTTCGTTCTCTGCTATGTCGTGCTCGGTAATGCGCTGCTCTCTCTCTCTCTCTTTCTCTCTCTCTGGCTGCTCTCTGTTTTCGTAATGCGTCTCTTTGCACAAAGAAAACAGAAAACTTAAAAAATCATTTTCACTATTTAGAATTTCACATGTGCGGCTAAGATTTTACGCGCGCAAAATTTATGGGAACATGTGCTTGAGTAGATAAGGGGGAAGATAGAGGGATAACTAGTGGGGTGGATAGATAGAGGGGGCATGTAGTATCTTTAGCAGATCTTGATATACATTTTTAGAACCCTTCAATCATTGGAAATGGAAAAACGAGAGAAATCTAACTTGCACTTGAATTTTTTGAGATCTGATGATCTTAATCTGATTGGATTATAAAAAATTAAAGTTCTTAAGAAACCACAAAAGAATTTTTTATTGTGTATCATGTAGTTGAATTTATATGCTGAGGTTTCAAAAAAGTGTTTTCATAAATTTATCAGGGGGCAATATAAGCAAAGGAGAATCCACGTTAAGAATTTGATGTCGGAAATGGTTTTGCATAACGATTTTATTATTGATCAAAGGGTATCTATCTATCCAGCATACCAACTATATATTTCTTGACTGCATATGCTTTTATAATTAGGAAAATATTGTCAGAGTTCTTTGCTCGATCGTAATATTTTACGACTTAAATACCTTTTAGTATTTTACGACTTTGATAAAGCTTTTCATAATTGAAAGATAAAATATCAAAAATATCAATTGGTATGAAACTTTTGGAACACAGAGAGATTGATGAGCAAGTGTATTACAAGTTGTTGTTGAAAATCTCCAAGAGGTATTTCAAGGAGTATTTCAAGAGGGATTTTTAGTAAAGAGGCACTAAAAGGGAAATACCGAAGGGTATTCCTTCAGCAAACTAACTGCAAGTCAATTGTATTAAGCCCTCAATGTAAGCAACATTACCTTTCTCAGAATGAATACTTAAGATATGAGAATGTTTTTGGCGACCAAGCGAAACAAAACGAATCCCAAACTCAGCAGCAATTTCAGGTTGTCTTCGTCTTTGTCTGCGACAATTATGAATGTACTCGAATATGCATGGCGGAAAGTCCGCACAGATATATAAATAGATAGCTAGAGTCCCGCTGCGTGTGTGTGAGCTGCCTTTCGACACAAACATAAACGCAGTCATAAAATTAGAATTTAAATGAGGCAGTCAAAAAAAGAAGCAGAAGAGAACTCGCAAAAGGAGCTCAGCTTAATGCAATGCAATTGGTCAACAGGTTCCCATCACAGGACATCCATGGCTGTCATTCGCTAGGGATGGGCATCGCCTGAAAAACTATCGATATGGATATGAACAAAAATATCGAGTAGAATGCGTGTTTACAAAATACTGCTATAAATATAGATTGTTTAATAGGGTTAAATCAATATCGTTATTTGGACACCCATCACTAGCAATGACTACCATCGATGGCAATCAGTGTAAGTGTAACCCTACAATATTCACAACTTCGTTACTTTGTGTGAGTTATGAAATCGCCTGGCGCCAGAGTGAAAATTTGATGCACACTGTAAAAATGCAATGCACTAATAAATTTCTAATAAATGCATGTTAAATAAAAGCCACAATGTTGTGAATACTATCGGGATAGGTTTTGAATACAGTGGGACGGGATGCTGTGTTAATTGAGCGTCGATTAGGTGAACATTAATGGGTTGTGAAGCGCTCTGGGTGAGTGGCAAAAACTGTGACAACAATGCGTGGCGCGGCACACACACACACGTTGACCGCAGCCCGCAGCAGCACGTGCTGCCGCTAGACAAACAAGCTGCCTCCTGCACCCCCACCCCACCCTCTCTCTCTTTCGGATAGCCACACCCACTAAATATTTCGCCCTCCTGTTTTTTGCCTGTATTACAGACTGCTGTTGCTGTCGCCGTGCTTCCGCAGCAACTAAACGTTTATTTATGGCTTGAATAGCGCCAAAGGACTAAAAATCCAACATACCAACGGTCCTACTTCCCCCCTCCGCCGCCCTCATATGTATGTCCTCATTCCGTGCAACACTGTGTGTGGCCTGTGCCACTTCAGCTAGACAAAGGCCAGTCCAAAGATAAACATACGATTCGGAATTGGGGCCTGAGTAACAGCCACAGCGACTGCTGCCAACTCTCTCCCTCACTGTCTTATTGAGGGTTTTTTTGTTGAAGGGTTTGGTTCAGGCACATCTTGATTTTTGCCAAACAAAACATTTCCCGAGCACTTGCTCTAACTATAACTACAATATATTTGCTTATGTTAGTCACGTGGCTGTTTCACTTGGTTTGCCAAATTGTTGGACAGCAGCGCGGGATATTGCGGCCTAACTGTGAAGAATCTCTTGAGTGATCTTGTGTTAAAACAATGAAAGATTCAGAAAATGTGCGTTAAAATTTCAAATTCAATAAGTATTTTGTATTTCAAAAGTTCGATTATTAACAGTCGATCGATTATTAATGATAATTATTTCGATTTTTAATTCAATGAGCGATAAATAAAACCAGTTTCTGTTTAAAAACAAATTGCAAGGAATAAAAAGACAACCAAAATTAGAAAATAACTTTAAGAATATTGCAAATATTTCAGCTCCTAAGTCGTGGCTTAATATGTGTCTGGTCTTATCGCTATAGCCTTTTTTTGTTAAAACGTTTCGTGGTGGAAATCCTTTGTTTTTGCTGCCACAGTTAAATTGGTCGCCTACTAATCACTTTCCTGGAAATTAGTTTCCATTCATTTTTCGGTTTTCAGGTTTTTTGTGAAGTGCGGCGTGTTGATAATTTCCGCAGGCGCGCACAAACATACACACATGCATATGCACTCACACACTTACACATTATCGAAAAGTTTTCAGGTCATTAAGTTTGTCGACAGCTTTTGGCAGGAACCAAACGCAGAGGCAGACATCGAGGACAGACAGAGTTGCACCAGCAAGGTGCGAATTATACCATGCTCAGGAAAATGTCAATAGAAAAACAATTGAAAGTTCAAGTAAAATTAAAGTACGAGCATCTTTCGAGTTCATGCGTATATGATTTCTAAAATTCGTTCTAAATCTGGGCAGGGCATGACGGCAATTTAATGCACATATGCTAAGATTTATGTGTTTTGTTGGATTCGCTTGGCCAGAGTGCAAAACAAAGAGACATTTTATTTTGTGTAACATTTCTTTTTTTTTTTGCCTTGGCCTGAAGTGGAACAAGGAATGGCAGAAGGGGTGAAGTTGTGTCTCTCAGCCAGCCATAAAGAAATACTCCTGCTGCGCTTATACGGCAAACCTTTTAGAAAGTGGGTATTATGTATGTATAGTTTAAATTACAAATTTTATATAAAAAACAAATCGTTCCGTATGTATATTATTAATACAAGGGCAAATTAATATTATCTTATGTATTGCAAATGAGTTTGTTAACAGGTTCGTTACATTATTGACAAACGATTGAGACTATTACAAGAATAATCGTTTCGTGTTCACAGCTTTGATACATTATCGATAACCGATTATGTTAAATGATAATCTATGTTATTTAACTGCGGTGTTTTCACACACTAGTTGCTTAACTTTTGCTCAATTGACAATAGACAGTTAGAATTAATATTATTATTTCTTATATTTTACTCGGTATTTTCTAGTCGCGCATTCCCTACGCAACGTATCCTAACTAAATGATGTCACGCTGTGTGCTCTGGCATTTGAATGCATGAAATTGTTTTTGTCGCGTTTTGGCATCCTGCAACGAAGAAGGATACAAATACGGTTACAAAATATTTCGTCGACTTGCCCGGCCTGTCAAAGAGCAACCGTTCTTTGTTTTTGTAAGTATTTTATATATTGTATGTACTTTTTGCGTTGTTCTCTACTGCAAGGGGCATCGTGATAGCGCCAGTTAGCCGCACAGTCGACTGTCCCCACTGTCTGCACAGTCTGCAGTACAAATATCGGCCAATGCGTCAAGGAATGCCGTCGATACCAGAAGAGAAGCCCAAGTTGTGTTCGTCGTCGGGGCACGCAGCGCGCATATTAATTTGATTTGCTTGTTTTAGAGACGCAAACTATACGCGGACTCTGGAATCGAACAAGTCTTGGGCGATATCAGCATACAGAATGAGTTTCTTATGGTCACAGCGAAATTTTCCATGCACCGCATGCAATGCAAATGGTTGTCTACTTAGTTTGTTGCTGCTTTTCTTCAGGTTGTTGTTCAGTTTGCTGATTGATAAGCTAACTGAAAAATCAGGGCAAACTTCTGTGGCATATGCAAATTGTGAAAGTCGTCTAACTGTCGATTTGTGACCCAACTAGACAAGTAAGACTAACCGAATAGTTTCACATAAGCCGACTGATTTATGTAAATCCTGTTCACAATTGATACGAAAAAAGGCAAAGACAATGCAAAAGAAAGTTACTTAAATAATTAACAAATAAAATGATAATCTTCAGTTGTTCCTTGCAATTGATTACGGAAGTAAAATTCTTATCAAAAACGAGTTTAAATTCAAAAGAGATTTCTAAACTAAATTGTCAAAATTTGTGTTGTTTATTGTAAAGTGCTCTGCATGCACTATAGAAACTTACTTGCTGCAGTTGAGACAGCGCCACATGCTGACGACATATCTCCAACAGGTGTACACGCCAGATACTATATATACAATATCCATAATGCACCTATAAATAGCAATTGCAGGAGTTGTGTCTGCAGATCGCAGAGCTAGTGCAGAAAAGAGTTCAAAAAGCTGACGAGCTGTTCGAGAGATGCACACACACCTCTCACACACACACAACCCACAGACACACACCGTACATTCATACAACTCACACACACCCACAGAGTCTCCCCACACTCTGTCGTACTTTAGACACAGTCGTCGTCCGACGCCTCCTCGGCGCACTTCAGTGATCTGCTCCATTACCAAACAATACTTGTGCCTGGCCCAGGGGGGGGGGGGAGGGGTTATGGCCAAGCCACAACATTGCGACACAAAACACTTGAACGCGTCGCAGCTCCGGCAGCAAGCTCGTTTTTTGTTTGAGTTATTTTACGAGTTTTATTGGCTTTTATTGGCAACGACATTTGAATGTTTCAAAGCGACACTTGCGATGCTGCAGAGACAGATGCTGATAGCTCTACCAAATCCTTCTTCCCCTTCTCTCCTCCTCCTCTTGCTGCTCTTCCCACTATTCCTGTCCTAATCGTTACACTGTTCCGGCTCCTGTTCCGTCGCATAGTTACTCATTTTTTACGACTTCCGACTGTATCGCATTCGTTGTTGTTGTTGTTGCCCTCAGGTCTAACAGGTGTGTCGTCCTGCCCTATGTGTGGGCTCTGGACTCAGCTTGGGCACTGTGATTTCTGCCACTGGCCACATAACTTGCCACTGATTGCAGTTTTATGGCCAAAGTTCGCTGCTTATTTTATGGCTGCACATTCACGGCTGGCGATAACGAACAAAAATGGCTAATTAACTCGGTTAGAAAGCATTTAAGCCTCTTACAGCCTAACATTGTCAATTCGAAGGAGGAGGAGTTGATAAAAAAATCAAAGTGTGCCGCATAATGGCAGCCGCAGACAGGCAGAGACAGACGGACAGCGAGACAGATAGACAGACAACTTGCTAATTTTCATGCGCCATTTAAGGGGCAAAATCTCGCTGAATTTCGCTGCTCACCGCCGATCCGCCCACTTGGCAAAGTCAACAGCTGTGTCACACTGTTTGTGAATGGTATCGTTCATGGGGTATGCTGAATTGATATCATAGTGGGATATACTGAATGTTAAGGTATCTGTATACGTAGGTATAAAGTTATAATACCTTTGTTCACAATAGCGATATATTCAGATACTGAAGCTAACAATCTAACAAATCTAGGGATATAACCTGTATTTTTATTGTGTCCAAATTAAATGAATTAAATAAACAACAGATAAATAACAGATTGAAGAAGCTTTAGTAGGTTTTTTATGGTTTAGCACACTCCCGTTTAGCTTTCTTTCTGATTAGCTCTAACTGCATGCGAATTTCGGGAGGCCATATTTATTTTTATCCTTCTAGAGTATTTGCCAGTCGTAGCCCTAGCACAGCTGCAGCTGCCTGTCGCATCACGAATTTACTTGACAACTCTTTTATATTATTTGAGTTTTTTTTTCTTATTGTTCTGCGACAAAGGCAGCATCCTTTGCTGGGCTGAGCTACTTAAAATTCAGTGACTGACATAAACATGCTTAAGCAAGCCAGTCAACAATGCCAACAACGATGCGCTTTAACGATATGTCAGAGATTAGAGCGCGAAAAGTGCCAAAAGCAATTAATTTGTAAGGAGAAGGGTGAAAGAGGAGCTGAGAACTTGTAAGATGTTTTCCACTTTCCGCTAAGCATTGTGTTCCAAAAACTATAAACAGATAATGTTAATTTTATTACAATTTAACATTCTAGTATCTGATTAGTTAAATAAAACATTAAATGATTTATGCCAAACTTTAAAAGAAAGTCTGTCGAAATCGCTGTCGGATTTGAAAGCCATTCTGAAACTTCTCTATGAGTTCATTTGCTGGCAAAATGCAATAATAACCGCTATGAAATGCTGTAAAAATGAACGCGGCATAAGTTCTTGCTGCATATATCGCATAATAATAAAAGCAGCTAGCGGCAACAAAGCAAACAATAATTTCCCTTATAAATATAAAAAGCGGAAGAGAGACAGAGAGAAAACGTGGAACACAGCGTGGGTGTGTGTGTATGTTTGTGTGGGTGGGCAGAAACGGATGTACAAATTGCAAAACATAATTCAAATTGTTTGACTTTTTTTGACAATAACTGCGGCAGTTCCACTTTCGACGCGCCCCCGCCTCAACAGTTCTTTGGCAAGTGCTTTTATCTTGGCATATGTGTGTCTGTGTGTGTAGCTGAGGGTGTGTGTATGTGTATCTATGAGTGTGTGTTGTCTTTGTGGCTGTTCAGCTAACATTGCTTTCCTGCCCGGCTTTAGTTGTTTTGTTCTTCCTATCCCAAAATTTATTTCCGTTGCATTTAAAGTTATAACTTGTGCTCTGTACCACGCTGCGTATGAGTCACATTAATTATCTTCACATTGCCTGAAAGTGCGCTTAAAAAGCAATTAAATGTGATTAGCATAAGTTACCGAAACACACTGCGTGCTTTTAGGCGCCACTCAGAAAGCAGTGAATACTTTTGCGCTGCACCATCAAATTTTGGCTTGGATTTTAGCCATATTTAGCCAGAATCCATTTGTTTTTTTGGCACACACACACACATACACTGAGTGCACCATTTGACTTAATTAGTTGGCCGACACCGACGCCGACGCCAAAGACCCGCCACGCCCTACCCCACGTCCCTCCCTGTGGGCGGGAATCCAAAAACTATGAATTTATTTGACACTTGAATAAATGCGGTTTTTGCGGCGACAATGAAAAATGTCAGGCCATATTTTTCCAATGTATTTTTCGCACAGTTCAGCATCGGGCAAGAGTACGTCGACAGGGTTATCCAGGCGGTGTTGATATATGTATAACCCATGCATTTCCATGTCTTCTCCTCGTCGTCATCGTCGTCGTGTTTCAGCATGTTCGATTTACAGCGCCGCGTCGTATATTTCCGTTTCCGTTATATTCTTAGGCCAGTGCGAGGGTTACTGGATGTGCGTGTGTGTGTGTTGGTGTACTTAGCGTTTTCTAAAATTCCATTTTGACTGTCTAATTTATGAATGTGTGCGCTAAGCATGCACTCATGCCCGTAATTGTGATATGTGTTGAGTGCATTTGGCTGCAGACTCGACAAGATGAGGAAACCAAAAGACCAAAGCCAACAGGGCATGATGTCATTTGCCAATGATATAGGTACGCACTGCTCTGCAATATTTACGAACCTTAAAGAATTCTATGCTCTCATTGTAAGGGCATGAAAGCGGGCAAATTAAATAGACAAAAACGAGAGCAACAGTCGCGCAAAACGCGACAGTGGGATACCCTTCGACATATGTTCCCGTGTAGTTTAATTTGTTAAATTCACACACATACATATGCACATGTTTTGAAAGTAATCCCGACAGATTGCGCTCGCGCTTTGCGCTCGCCCGCCTCCCTTGTTAGCTGACGAAGCACTTGGTTTTATGCTCATACTTTCTTAAATTACTTCTGTGTTTATTGTCCGATCGGATTGTAATTTGGTGAATACGAAGATATTTTAATCAGCTTAGTTTAAGCCAAATTATAAGGTTATATCTTTCATATGCCGCTTACAAATTGAGTTCAAAAATTAAATTATTGATTTACGGGGGCGGTGGGCGTGGCACCTAACATTTGAAATAAACTTGATCTGCTTGTTGTACACAGGAGTCTTCCTGCCAAATTTGGTAACTCTAGCTTTTATAATAGCTGAGATCTGTGCGTTCATACAGACAGACAGACAGACAGACAGACAGACAGACATGGCTCAATCGACTCGGCTTGTGATCCTGAGCAAGAATATATATACTTTATGGGGTCTCCGACGACTCCTTCTGCCTGTTACATACATTTGCACAAAGTTAGTATACCCTTTTTTGACCATTTTCTATGGTCGAAGGGTATAAAAAGAAAAACCCCAAATAGTAAGTAAGTTGTCGGCCTTGACAAGAAAAACAAAACTTTTCCGATTCAAACTATATTTATTTTTCAACATAATCTGCTTTTAGTGCGACAGACTTCATCCAGGGGTCCTCCAACTTTTTTATGCCCTCCAAAAAATATGATTGGTCAAGCCCCTCAAAATACGCATTTGTCTCGCATATGACTTCTTTATTTGACTGAAATCGCTTACCACCCAACCAAAAAAAAAGCCATTTCTTTTTTTAGATTTGGGAACAGATAATAGTCGCAGGGTGCTAAATCAGGTGAATATGGAGGGTGTGGAACCAATTCGTAGCGTAATTCATGCAATTTCAGCGTTGCAACTACGCTCTTATGTGCCGGCGCATTATCTTGATGAAAGAGGACTTTCTTTTTGCATAAGTGCGGTCGCTTTTTCCTTAATTCTGTATCAAATGTACTTAAGAGCTCTGAATAGTATTTTCCGGTTTTTGTTTTTCCCTTTTCAAGGTAATCTATGTGTATAATTCCACGGCAGTCCCAAAAAACTGTTCCCATAATTTTGTTTGCTGACAAACCCATTTTTGCCTTCTTTGGTCGCGATTCTCCAGGAGCAGTCCACATTTTCGACTGTTCCTTGGTCTCAGGAGTGCAATGGTGAATCCAAGTTTCATCTACAGTTATGAACCGGCGATAGAATTCACTTCTGTTTGAATTCAGTATAGCCAAACACGCCTTTGAAGTCACCACTCGATCGTGCTTATTTTGCATCGTCAGCAAGCGCGGCACCCATCTTGAAGACAGCTTTTTTCATATTTAAATATGTGTGCAAAATATTTAAAACTCTTTCACGAGAGATGCCTAAAGCATTAGCAATTTCGCGGACCTTCACTCGCCGAGTGCGACTTGTGCTTTGAAACGAATTATTTATCTGTTTCTGTAGCCTCCTACTTAAATGTCGGCAAAGGTTTAAGTTTATGGTATTATGCTAAATTTTTCACATAATTTATAACGCAACTGTTACCAATATCCATCAAGAATAATGACCCTTAAATGACCTCGCCCACTAATACCCAGACTACCCCAATAACTAGGGCAATGCACCTTAAACAAACCCAGCCACACCCAGCAAATATTTTATAATTCTTCCATTCGAAAACCGAGCAGGTGCTCGACAAGCGATCATATAGTAAACAAATCGTAAACAAATTCATCAAATACGTTTGCTGTCACCCCGTAATATTGAATATGGAACCCCAAAACGGTTAGTCAGTGCGAGCTGCAAGTGTCGAGATATTGCTTTGACTTTTTAATTATCGCATTAATATTCCGTTCGAAAACAATCGGCATGCAGCAGAGTGTTTAATGTGTACATAGAGTATAATCGAAGAAAAGGCCTAGGGCCCAAGTACGCCGGTGTCTACACAGTCATTTGGAGACTGTCGCACTGAGCGCACAAGTCTCTATTATCAATTGAAATCGCGTAATCACTTCGTACATAATGCTAGGCGCTTTATCTACCTTTGTGACCATCGTGGGACTTTACTCGCTGGTCTGCTATTTGTACGAGAACCTGAGAACACCCTATAAACTGTTCAAGTTGCGTGTGCTGAACAGAAAGGAGGAGCAGAGGCCCAGTTTGAAGGAACGCTTCGGTTCCTGGGCTGCTGTGACAGGCAGCAGTGATGGCATTGGCAAGGAATATGCTAAGGAGTTGGCCCGCCAGGGCATCAATGTTGTGTTGATAGCCAGGAACGAGGCTAAGTTGAAGGCGGTCGCTGACGAAATAGGTGTGTGAGAATCAGTATCTATTGAAGATCTACTAGTCTAATTCTTATCTCATTAGTTGCCGAGTCGAAAGTGCAAACTAAAATTGTTGTGGCAGACTTCACAGAAGGTGCCCGAGTTTACGAGCATATTGAACGTGAGCTCTCCGAACTCCCGATAGCTATACTAGGTGAGTGACAGCACAAAGTCTGGTGCGTAACTCATTGAACATTCCCTTTCTTTTCATGTAGTCAACAATGTGGGCATGGGACTGCCTGGTGGTCTCAATCGATGCACTCGTGAACAAGCCCAACAGCTGATTGATACGAATGTGTTAGCCGTTGCGGAGCTATCGCGTTACTTTTTCAACCGTCTACGTCAATCTGGAATTAAAGGAGCTATCGTCAATGTAAGCTCAGGCACGGAACTGCAACCCTTGCCGTATGGCGCACTCTATGGTGCCTCCAAGGCTTTCAATCGCAGTTTCACCATTGCGCTGCAGCATGAGGCAGCCCCCTATGGCATCCTTGTGCAGTTGTTGTCCCCTAACTTCGTAGTGACTAAGATCAACAACTATTCGAAGCGCATTATGCGAGGAGGATTGTTTATACCCTCAGCTGAGTCTTATGCTCGCAGTGCAGTTGCTCAGCTACGAGATGGTGTCGATGAAACCCCTGGATACATTTGGCATCATGTACAGAACGCATTCATGACCCTATTCCCCTGGAGATTGCGTCTAGAGGGTGCTAAATTGTTCTTTAAATCGACCATTAAAACCAAATAAAATGCTATTCAGTTTATTTAGTACCTCAACATTTTGATTGTGCCCTGAATACTGAGATAGTAATAAACACAGCATACAGGGTACTTTAAGTTAATTACGTTCGTTTATTTGACATATTTTATAACGCAACTGTCAAATGCACCCACTAAAACAAACCAGCCACACCCAATGAACAATCAAAAACTGAGCACGTGCTCGACGAATGATCAACAACAAATCCATCAAATTAATTTACTTAAACGGTTAGTCAGTGTGACCTGCAAGTGCCCCGACTGATTTCGTTGACTTGTTAATTTATTAAAATTCTATTTGAAACATTTAACACGATAGCAAAAAAATGAGAGCAACAGTGGAACGGCACACGACAGTGGGATACCCTTCGACCTTTGTTCCAGTGCAGATTAATTTGTTAAATTCATACACATATACATACATATGTACAAACTTTCAAATTGTTCTCAACAGATCGCTGCCTCCCTTGTTAGCTGACACAAACAATGCTCAGTTTATTGTTCGATCGGATTAAAATTTAAAGAGACAGACTGACAGACATGGCTCAGTCGACTAGGTTGGTGATCCATCTGCCCCTGCTGGTATGCCATGGTTTTTCTTCGTGACTGCACATGTCTTTCAGTGAGAAATCAATTGTTTTGAATTATTTATATACATCTTAAACATAAATTCATAAGTTTAGATTGCGTAATTTTAACCCGTGCAGTTTTTGTAAAGCATCACTAATTTAGCGATTTGCCAGGTTTCTCTCCCGTGTGTCGTCGTCGTTGTCTCGCTTCTGTGTGAGGGTGTGAGTGTTTTTATCAACGTCGGAGATTATTAATAGACACCACCGTCGATGTGTTACCGGGGCCAACACAGTCGTTCACAGAACGTCGCACGGAGCGCACAAGTCTCTATTATGAATCAATATCGTGTAATCAACTTTAACATACTATGTTAGGGGCCTTATCTACGTTTCTGGCCATTGTGGGACTTTACTCGCTGGTCTGCTATTTGTACGAGAACCTGAGAACACCCTATAAACTGTTCAAGTTGCGTGTGCTGAACAGAAAGGAGGAGCAGAGGCCCAGTTTGAAGGAACGCTTCGGTTCCTGGGCTGCTGTGACAGGCAGCAGTGATGGCATTGGCAAGGAATATGCTAAGGAGTTGGCCCGACAGGGTATCAATGTAGTGTTGATAGCCAGGAACGAGGCTAAGCTGAAGGCGGTCGCTGACGAAATAGGTGTGTGAGAACCAGTATCTTTTGAAGATCTACCAGTCTAATTCTTATCTCTTTAGTTGCCGAGTCGAAAGTGCAAACTAAAATTGTTGTGGCAGACTTCACAGAAGGTGCCCGAGTTTACGAGCATATTGAACGTGAGCTCTCCGAACTGCCAATAGCTATACTAGGTGAGTGAAGGCACAAAGTCTTGGGCAAAGCTCAATAACTCAATCCGTTTCCCTCATCCATCAGTCAACAATGTGGGTATAGGTTTTCCCGGTTCTCTCGATCAATATAGTCGTGAACAAGTCCAGAATCTGATTGATACGAATATTTTAGCTGTCTCGGAGCTATCTCGTTACTTTTTCAACCGTTTACGTGAATCGGGAATTAAGGGAGCTATCGTCAATGTAAGCTCAGGCACGGAATTCCAACCCTTGCCGTATGTTGCACTCTATGGTGCTTCCAAAGCTTTCAATCGGAGTTTTACTATTGCGCTGCAGCATGAGGCAGCCCCCTATGGCATCCTTGTGCAGTTATTATCACCTAACTTCGTGGTTACCAAGATCAACACCTATTCCAAGCTTATTATGCGGGGAGGATTGTTTATTCCCTCAGCTGAGGCATATGCACGCAGTGCAGTTGCACAGCTTCGTGATGGTGTCGATGAAACCCCTGGCTTCCTTTGGCATCATGTACAAAACGCAATATGGACCATATTCCCCTGGAGATTGCGTTTATTGGGTGCTAAATTATTCTTCAAATGGATCACCAAAAAATCCGAATAAAAACATAGTACTCGTTAATTCTATCTTTTTTCTAATTGCAGGCCACAAAAAGAGCGGACTTTGGCGACTGTAGCCTCTCTTTTGCTCACTGTTTTGTTCTCACCTTTGGTTGTCGCATTGGCTAAACTAGGGATCGTGTCGTGGGATTGCACTGCAATAGTCCCAATCAGTTCACTGCTTAAGAAAAATGTTAGTATTTTTAGTCCAATGCATACTTTTGAGCGCGTTAATTTGATGTCTGGTTGCTGTCTTGGATGATGCATTATTACAATGTGTCTTGGCTAGTGGCGCTTTGAGCTTTCAATCGATTGAATGTCTTGTTCAACCGTTTTCAGGGCAAAATCAATATATTTTCCTGCTAGTGCAGGTTTCGATAGTTCTTTTCAGTCGTTAAGCGCTAACCGACACGTTAGCTACTCCCTTCGTTGCTTTATAGTTCAGGTGTGTATATCATATATATAGTATAGAGTTTATTCAATCTGTAAACAATTTTGATAGTTTTCTGAATTCACAAGTGTTTTTTTTTATGTGACATGAATGCAAGCTGTATTCACTTCTCGACCTTAATTTCCTCAAATACAATCAATGACTGGCAGAACTGTCATTTGCAGTCAATCATACTAAGCATATTTGCTTTTCTATACAAAGTACTATTAAAATACTCAGACAAACATTCATTTGATGTCTAGAAAGTATTGATCCCTTAAAACTGCAACTAATTTAAAGACACATCTTAATTGGCTTCATGTTTGAATTGATCAAGTTTTAGCTTAATTTAACATTCCCAAGTTCTCTTCTCTTAATAATGCTAATAATAATAATATAGGTTCACATCCAGTTGAGGATTTGGTTTTATTCCAAAATTACCAAGTACTCTTATCTCAATTTCTTTAGGAAATGGCCCAGCCTTTTAAATGACTTGGCGTATTATTACTTCATATTACTTCATTGCAATTATCATTATTATTACACGATATTTTATTATCTCAGAGCACTTTCGAGTCGTCGTCAAATTGGAATTATTTAAAGTTCTCAAGTTCACGCTAGGTTTGCGTGTAAAAACACAATTTGTCAATTTTTGCATCTTTCGCTAATTGTTTTCACTTAGTAAAGAGTGGCGTCCCTATATAGTAAGTGTAGGCTAATTATAAACTTGACACTCTCATTGTCGCAAAGCTTTCGTTTCGTACTGTAGCCACAGTGGGTCAGCGTAGTAGTACCCATTAAATGTCTAATAAGTTACCATTCCATGCCAACAATTTTGTAATCTGTTCGCACCCAAAAAAAAAGCGTAAAGAAAAACATTTACAGGCTTAAAGCTACCAAAGAGAGCTGTAATTTATGAAGTAATGAACATCAAAATAAAAAACTATTTTAAAGAAACAAACAAGCGAGCCGAAACATGTATCCGTGCTGCGATTGTATCTGCAACTGTGTATCTGTATCTGTTTCTGTAAGAGACGCAATTGCAGCTTGAAGACCCAAAAAAACACAAGAGCTTCGAGGCCTCCGTGTAGCGCGATTCGAGTTGAGGCTTTCAGTGCGTGATCGACGCTCGAAGCCGCCGCTTGTGTCCATAGATTGCTACGAGTGACAGTGTCTACCAAAAGCATGCGCTAACTAAAACTACTATGTGTTAATTGTATGTGTGTGACAGTGTGTGTCAGTGCTTCCATTATTCATAGCTGATAATACTAATAACATTGACCCTATCAGCTGGAGCCCTTATCGCCATTTCAAAGTAGAGTAATCGACGCAAATAAAAAGAGACTCTCCCCATTATGCAGCCTACACTGGAGCTGAGCATTTATACCCTACTCCGCATGGCGTTCATTTGGCAACTCGTCTCGCTGGCCATCTATATGGTGGGTGCACTGACCATCGCCGTGTTCCTCTATAGCAACTTTAAGTCCCTGATCAAGATCATCAAGGTGCTGCTGGAACCCTATTTCCAGCCACAATTGCCACAGACCCTGGTGGACAAATACGGAAAATGGGCAGGTAAGTCTGACAGAGAGAGATAGAGAGATAAAGGGAGTTTCAATAATGTGTCCATATATCGTCGTCGGTCGTAACACACGATTAACATAATTCGCAATAGCTCGCAAAAAATGTGCCTAAAATATTTGCATAATTTGCGACGCGTCTTTATTTTGTTTGTGTTTGAACCTTGTTAACCTGCAAATAAGTCTCGTATACTATATATACACAAAGTTCGATAGCTGTTTGGAATTATTTGCGTACTGTTTCGAATCGAAATTAAGGTGTAATTTAGTGAAAACAAAAAAATTGTTATCTTAACTGGCTGAACAAGAATTAGGCAGTTGTTTTATTTTAAAAATACGTGAAATAATCAATTAGAATTTTAATTTTGATGGGAAGATCGTATCTTAATGTAGGGTAATAAAATATATTTATACTTAAAATACTTTTAAAAGTAGCACAGTTAAATTGAGTCAGTCTTTATGCCAGTATATAATTTAGATTGCAACTTAGGAGAGATTTTAACCTCAAAAATTTAGAATATAACATAATAATTATTTATTTTGATTACAATATCATTTATTTCGAATTTCCTTTATAATTACTTGTTGTTATAATTAATAATATTATGACGGAACTTCGAACGGTAAACGCTTCCAACGATTACATTCATAATTTGCTCATTAGTTCTGCAATCTCGTAAAACTATGTAAATTACATGTAGCAGATCCCCAATTTAATAATATCGTGATTGGGATATATTTGGATATATAATTTAATGGGCTGATTATTACTGTAATTATAAACCATGCAAACTCAGCATGAAGCGACAGAAACTTATCAGTTTGAACTATGCAACAATGGAACTATATATAAATATATAGATAACACATATAGTTAACATAACCGATCAATACGATCAACCTAGTCACAATATGTTCCGGTTTTTTTTATAGATAATAGACTTCATTGATAAATATGGGACATGGACTAGTACCTATATGTATATATAGTGTAGTATATATATTCCTATGCATGTTTATAAGTATGTCAGCTTACTTTATCGATCAGCTGTTCCAGAGAGCTAAACAAACCCGGCGAAGTCATTCAACTCGCCGCGTTCCGCCGTGAAAACGAAAGCGAAACCGGCTTCAAAATGTTTCTCATGCTGTTGTTGTTGTTTCTTTGCTTTTGGCACGCTTTTGGCATGGCAATAAGAGCAACAACAATAACAACAAACCAATATTATTATAGTAGCGTAACAACAACAACTCGAAAGTTTCGTTGTTAACATTTTTTAACTGTTTCTTTTAATGACTTCGCCGCGTAGTTCTGACCTTGCGGCCAATCGACACGTTGTTGTTGAAATTCTATGCGAATTTTCCTGCTTTAGCCGTTTTATAGCCAAACTATTTGGCAACCAAATATGGCCAACTACAGCTGCAACAACAGCAATAACAATAACAGTAATACGTGGCAGCAATTGGCGCCTAGCAGCTGAAGAGTTGCGCAGCCGCACTCGCAACTGTTGCATTGACTCATTGCAACAGCAACAGCAGTAACAGCAGCAACTTGAACAGCAGCAACATCCACGTAAACAACAACCAAGCGGGTTTCTTTCATTTACCACGTTTATAGGCATTTTTCATATTTGTATTTGATTTGTGTTCGCCAGTAGCCACAAGTTACTAACCAACTAAGCAACTTACCAACAAACCAACTGACCAACAACCAAACTGGCCAACAGACTAGGCTAACTGACTAGGGCAGTAAATTAACAAGGGTATGCTAAGTTTACATACTATAAGGAAAAACAAAACATTTGTCAATCGCAAATTATTTAAGGTTGATGTACAAGCAGATATCATATAAAGTAAAGCCAGCATCGATAATTGCCCAAATAAACATGTTACTTACCCAATAATTCCTTACTTTATTATTATATCTCCCTCCTTTCACTTTTATTCGCAGTCGTAACAGGAGCCACCGATGGCATTGGCAAGGAATATGCCCGGGAACTGGCATGTCAAGGTCTCAATCTGGTGCTCATCTCACGCACCAAGGAGAAGCTCATAGCCGTCACTAATGAGATAGGCATGTTAATATTATCCCTCCATAAGTAGTTCCTTCTCCAACTGACTTGTCACTCAACTTTCACACACAGAGAGCGAACACAAGGTGAAGACCAAGTGGATCGCTGTCGACTTTGCCAAGGGACGCGAGGCCTACGAACAGATTGAAAAGGAACTTGCTGGCATTGAAGTGGGCATACTAGGTGAGTATGGGAATGGGAATAGGGGAAGGTTGTAGAGGAGTAAAGTAAATGATGAACAATTGAGGAGCTTCAATGATGTTCTACATTAAATCATAGAGTTTTTTTTTTCAATTATGATTCCTTTTCGCTGTCTTATTTCATTCATATATTTATGTTATTTGAAATAGATTTCATTAACATTATACTAGTACAATTTACTACAGTTCTTTTAGAGATACAGCCCAAAGCCTACGCTCTTTTAAGTTTGCTGTATTATACAAATCAAATCTCACTTCAAATTGATTTGATATTTCAGATCCACAAATTATTGCAAACATTAATTGGTAAAATGATAAGAAATTGCAGAAATATAATTGACATTTAAGATATATGTATATGTCATGTCTTCAGTTTATACATAAGTATCTACAGTTAATATATGCATATCTATGTATGGTCTTCATCTGTATCTTCAGTTCATATTCTCTGTTGCATTCTGTGTTTCCTCTAGTTTTCGCTGGGCGTTGCCACATGTCATCAGCAACCACGCAAATTGAGTTAGTACTCGATTCGATGTCGGGGGACAAACAGTAGCCACACGATGACAACAACAATTAAAGCTGACTGTCTGTACAGCCAATGTCATTTGCAGTACGCACAGTGGCGTAGGAGGGGGAGGGGTTCAACTCGTAATAGCGTACAATTATAATGATCATTTTTGTTAGGGCCGTTTGACGGACAGTCTCGCATTTTCAAGTACATTCAAATGATTTCTGTGTCGACTGTGTGTCGAGTTTTATTTGCCAAACTCATTTGAACGCTTTAACGCGCTTCAGCAATTTGAATTTTTCACTTTTGGTACTCTTGGTAACTCTCTGCGCGAGACGAAGACCTTGTTGACGTCGTACATGAAGGCAGCTCTCGCCCGATAAGCATCTTTGTATGGTTGTTTTTGATATTGTGACCTCATCGGGGAAATTTCTTCGTTTCTTCATTCACAGTAAACAATGTGGGACGCATGTACGACTATCCAGATACGGTGGATAAGGTGCCGGAGAACATTATCTGGGATGTACTGACTATCAACATTGGCGCCGTCACCATGTTGACTCGTAAGATTGTACCCCAAATGAAGCGAGCGCGTCGTGGTGCAATTGTCAACATTGGCTCCGCCTCGGAGCTGCAACCCACGCCGTATATTGCTGTCTATGCAGCGACCAAGAAATATGTGACATTCTTCACACAGGCTCTGGAACAGGAGCTGGCCGAGCACAATGTGACCGTGCAGCTGGTGACGCCTATGTTCGTGACCACTAAAATGAATGAGTATTCCGATACGGTAATGAAAGGAGGATTTCTCATTCCCAATGCACGCAGCTATGCCCGCTCGGCGG
Organism: Zaprionus nigranus; assembly: GCA_018903425.1. Taxonomy (NCBI): domain Eukaryota; kingdom Metazoa; phylum Arthropoda; class Insecta; order Diptera; family Drosophilidae; genus Zaprionus; species Zaprionus nigranus. The sequence continues at coordinate 156,177 of JAEIGD010000002.1, forward strand.
TCTTCACACTGGGCAAGACCAATGAGACCACGGGTTTCTGGACGCACGGACTGCAGGTGAGTGGAAGAACCTTTTCAGCTTATGAGGGTTCTATTTCATTGGTATTTATTGAAACACAATGGATTTGTGGGGTTGTAGAGGGTCCTATTTCGTTAAGATGCTGCATATTAATCAGCTAACGACACTTTACTTTGGTCTCAGTTAATTGAACTTCTAGATCTTCTAGGTTCGTATTTATTGAAACACAAGGCATTTGTAGGGTACTAGAGGCTCCTATTTCGTTTAGGTGCCACATCTTAATTTAGCTTATGCCATACAGTAGTCTCAATAAATTGAAACTCTAGATAACCATACAGTTTGATGAAGCTTCCTGTGATGTTACACGTTCAATCGAGTTTGAATAGTTATATAAGCTGTCAAGATCTTGGTACAGGCGCTTTGCTTGACAGTCTGACTTGAGTCTCACTTACGAAATCTTTGCCATGAACGCAAACAAGTTATTCAGATATGTATGTTATTTATAACATATTATTTATGTTTGATATTATCTAATAATCCTTTCTTTCATCTTTACTTTACAGTGTTTTGTGATGAAAATGGTGTCTCAGCATCTGCGAATGCTTATTGGTCATCAATTGATGAAGCGCCTTGGCCAAGAGGCGCTCACACAGCAGAAGGTGACATAGGGGGGGCACTTTAATTCTATATGTAGAAACATATATCTTCAAGTATTGTAAATATATTGGCGCATAGACTAAATTAATAACAGATTTTCGTACAAAAACCAGCTGCGAGTCTCGATTGTTTTCCTGTTTCGATTGCACAACTTTTTCGGGCTGCAGCAATAATTTGAAGACTCTGCAACATGAGGGGAGGAGAAGGAGTTACCAATGGAACCGGTTTACTGTTGTGCCAAACTGCTGACAGCCAAACGGAAGAGTCGTTGCCCGTTCCCCCAGAGGGGGAAGTGGAGGAGGTTTCGCTTCATTGCATTCACTTGACATTCTTCGGCCTCTTTTCGGTCTGCTTCGGCGTTATTCGGAATCTTTCGGCCCTGCCGGTTTTTGGGCAACACAACACAACACGCATACGACTTGCATGTGCATGCAAATCAGCTTCAAGTGCATGTTAGCATTTCAGCTGTGGTCACTGGGCAGAGGGTCCTCAGTATTGGTTAAAGCCGCCCACAATTGTGCAAGTTCGCATTACAATGCAGCTTTTTTTGGGTCCATGACGGGTATTACTTGCAATATGCGTGGAGTACCTGGTAAATGATAGGGCTAACTGGAGCTGGGTACAATTGCCACGCTAATGACAACCTTAGTACCTGCTTATGTAGTCTTGTGGCTCTCGAAGGTTGCTTAGGCATGGCAAAACATCAGCAGACTTTAAAATCGATCATATTTGTGGCACATGGACAGATTATGCGGATAAGGAAGTATTGCCAGCATGATATAGATTAATTAATTATGTAAAGAAACTTCGATTTTAATTGGCAAACTTTCTTTTGAGCATTTGTGTTTCTAATGTTATTCCAATATTTCTGATTATAAAGATTAAACTTACAAATCCATTAGCATTTGTGTAACAGTAAAGAAAAGTTAGGATTGTATCTTCAGCATGATATTAAACAATTTATAAAGCAAGATCATCCAAAGAACCTTGTACTTTGGTTAATAAAGTTACTTTTGACTATTCATCAAAATTGTCTGATAATAAAGGTTATGCAGAAAAGAAGTTATAGTCAGCATGATAAAGAATAATTATTTATGCAAGAAAAATCAAAGAACCTTTGAATTATGAAAACTTCTCTTGAGCATTTCTCTGTCTGTTTTCATTGCCGATTATATAAAGTTAACTGAAAATCCACTAAATATCTTAAATATAAAAACCAATCTTCTTTTTTAGTTTTTTTTTTTATTATTCCTGCTTTTTGTTGTTGTTGTTATAGTGTTGCATTTGTTGCTTTGTGTAGCTTTGTTGGTCTTGACTAGTGTTGCTGTTGTTGTTGTTGTTGTTATGTATGTGAAATGCAATTATTGATAAGATCTTAGCCACTAAGTGTGCAAAGTGTGTTGGACAATGAAACCAATCGAACAATCTTCCAATTTTCTATGATGTGATGTGCGCCGCGTGCGGATGTTCTGCACGCTATCGTCTTCTTGCTGTACATTATGGTCTAACATGGTATACGGTTTTGAAAATAATTCCAATTGGATTGATCCATTGCGAAACAAGTATTGCAAAAGAATATTAACAATTATGATTAGATGACGCAGATGATGACGCCAAAGCCGTCAGACTATAGCGAACGATGGATCTCATGAATTCCCCTCATCGCAGCTTCTAAATCGACCACAACACGTCCAGTCAAATCAAGCGTGGCACTGCAGGGGAGGAAAGAGACAGAGAGGGAGATCAGTATGGGAATCGCAAATGAGAAAAATTAATGTAACTTACCGCCATACACTGTCGGACCGTCATATATTTCAAGCCCCTTCGGCTCGGACGTCATCTGCAAGCAGTAAAAAATCAATTATTTATTTTCAATGTTCCACATACAAGTATCTTCGATCTATAATCAGATGCCCCAGTTAAAATGCCTAAAATAATTGCAAATATTATTGCGCTACGAGATATATACTATATATATGTCGTGTATGTTTATTTGAAGAGATAATCCATTTGTTCAAAATTAATGGAAATGCGCTATTTGAAAGCTTGCCAAACGATATCGAAATTCAATTGGGGGGTCTGTTCGGTTCTTCAAGTGGGGCAAAAACGCATAAACAATGCCCGCAAAGTTATTTGTTTGCTCAGGTATATAGATCTATATTTTATACTATAGCAGATCGGATCTATGCTTTATTTTTAGCTTGGTTTCAGGGATTAGATGCTTTGTGGTTTAAGTTTAAATAAAGAATGAAAATATTCGATAGACAAAAAGATCAAAAAGGCGTCTGCTATAAAAAAGCATAATTAATTATATTTTGCATAGTATATACTTTATGTAGGGAGAACATCATAAAAATTCAAATCTTTGAAAATTATGTACGCTTGCCGAATATAACGGAAAATTCATTTGACAAATTTCACACGGCGCGAAAACGATTTGAAATGTTCAAGGTATACTGGCAAGGAATGATATGGTTGGGGTTGGATCTCTAGTGGGCCATGTCGAAATGTTGTCGTTAAAAAGTAGACGATTCTTTTGGAAAATCATTTCGCACGATGTCGCAAGTGATGGCTGCGCTGCCAAGAATTGGCAAAGGCGCTAGCTGAATATTTTTATATACTCGTATATATATTTTATATTTATATGCACAATCTGTATCAAAATATTTTCGCACACATATATTTCCTCCAATTAATGTTCGCAGAGATCGTTAAATCAATTTAAATATTTGACACACTATATGGTAAAGTAGTATATCGTATAGAATATGGTATAGTGTAGTTGGACTCACCTGTCTTAGGGTACTAATAGAATTCCATTAAATGTTAGCGGCTTAAACGCGTAACGCTCTACAAATCCTAAGCATAGTTAATTAAGTTAAAGTTGAACTCGAACTGGAAACTTCAAATCCAACATGTAAGTAAATCTCCGAATCTTATTGGTATTCAAAACATGATCTAGAAGGCGGCTTCGTAGAAGGCATAGAGCAGGAAGAGCAGAAATGCCAGGATCAAGAAGGTGGTAAACAAACTCTTGGCCTCATTCATCTTGTTGTTCTTCTAATCTGAGATTGTTTAAATAGATAATTGGATAAATCAATTAGTATATTTATGTATGTATATTGTTTATAGATCAATCACAAAGCTTATTCACTAATTTGAACTCATCGCACTTGGGTTGCTTTTGGAGAAGGGATCTGTTCAGTCTGTTCGTAGCAAATGGCACCAAATAACTGAGAAACTCACTAAAAAATATTTCTCCACAAACTGGCCTACAATTTTTTGATCGAGCAGACGGCGGCAGTCGGCCAGCGCATTGGAATTATGGTTCTATATGTATATCGAACATATATACACATGTTCGGATCGGTAGAGAAGTCTAGTTGCCTCTTGGTGTTAGTGTCCAGTTGTTGCGCATATTTCGACGCAGTACACTCGGATACATATATTCACAGATATAGCCAGAACATGTACAATACATATATCGATATATATGCACTATATATGCTTAGATTTCATGGGAGAGGCGTGTGGGTAGCGCCAGCGCGTCATGCCGCATGCAGTACATAAAAACTTTTGACGGGCTTCGACAACAACTTCTCCATGGGGCACTCTCTTTCTCCCTCTCTCTGTGTCTCACTCTCTCTCTCTCTCTTTAACTCCCCCACCACTCTCCCTTTCTTACATACCTGTTCATTATTCATTCCGCGACTGGCAATTTGCCTCGAATTATTGAAAAATGTTTCAAGAATTTATTGGAAATAGGTCTTGCAAGAGGCGTAGTATAGGGGGGGTTATTCTTTTACAATTCTCCAGGCATCTCTGTAGTCTAGTTTTGTATATTATTTATTAGCTTTGGTATTTCCATTTGGTTGTGCCATTTGTTTGTTTTCCTATTCGACAAAACATGTCCAAAATATTTTTGCATCTTTACAGCGCACAGCACGTAGCACACTTTGTGTCCAATATTTATGATCCATTTCATTTCGATTGAGATATACAATTGTATTCAAAGCAATTTTTATTACCAAATTTCGAAAACATTTACAATTTTCTGGGGAACTGTTTTTGGGCAAATGTAATAGGAATATTCAAGATGATATGTGGACTTTGTTTTTATCTGCTTAAATCCTTTACTTGCTCAGGACCTAAAATCTGCCTCTCTATATAGTCTTTGCTTCTGAAATTGTGTATATTCCTTTATTATATTATATCTAATATTTACTTCACTTACCTTCTCTGCCAATGCTCTATGCCCCCATCCATTAAGAGTGCCAGTTTACAACACGGCGTAGATGATCCAGAGGAAGAAGAGTAGAATGGCCAAAATGCCGAAGGTGGTCATCAAATTCTTTAACTCACTCATTTCTGCAAATGATATAAGAAATAAAAGAATATCAATTAAACATTTCATTAAGTGTTATCCGCTATTCCAGTTTTATAGTTTTATATGATCGTGAAGTCTCGCAAAGGTCGAACAATTAAAAAGAATTTCGAATTCAAATATATTTAGACGGCGCGTGAAGAATTTCTATTTGATATAAAAACACTAAAAATGCGATCGTAAATTTTGCGAAGCACATATCGTTTTGTTTTCAAATTATACAACATGGTTATAATATTAGTTCTTTTCGTTTTTTGAAGAATTATGAAATATTCGATACTCAAAGAGCGACAGGCTCCACAATATAGAATTGTTTGATATCTTTATCTATTCTTTCTTTTCTGTCTATATACAAAAAGATATATGTATGTATGGCACTACGTGAATCGTACGTATATCGTATAGTGGCAAAATAATTCCAGCTTTATAGATTGGAAATGTTCCAAATGTTCTGCACGGCACACATTAAATCGATTGGGATTATGCAGCGTATATTACTCGATCATTATTCCACGAACTGTATGCCCTGCTTGGAGGTGTAATGGGGGAAGGGTTACCTGATTTTCTTTTTGAATTTTTGCGGACTGTGTCAAAATTTGTGCTATTATCTGCTGCAAGCCTTTGGCCCAACTAAAACCGATTCACGCACTTGGCCATTGGGTTGCGCAAAATATAGCAGAAAATAAGAAATACTTGGAAAACGTCGGCTATATAGATATACCCCACTCACACAGATGCGAGACGACGACGAAGACGAAGACGACGACACTCAAGAGAACAACCTGACAAGTGGCAAAATGGGCGCTGGTCTCCAAAAAGCGCACGGGTTAAAATGAGACGAGAACAGTCAGTGAAAAGTTGCTTGGAAAATGCTTGAAAACTTGAAGAAATATCATCGAAAATAAATAAAATAAATTTACGCAGGCCGGTTTGACAGTTTGCGAGCAGCCGGCAGAAGATGGAAGCAACAATAACAATGCACGTTCATTAAAAATAATTCATATACTATATACACTATACACCATATATATATAGTTCAGTTATCTGGAATTCTTCATGTGTGTTCCACTTTCTAGCTCGAAAAACCATTCAATAGTTTCGTATTCCAAAGATTTTCCAACTCAGCTGGATTACCTTAAGTTTATCTCTATTTATATCTTTCTGATGACGTTTACAAGTCACATAAAAATTCACAAGGCTTAGACGCAGCAAAATTTATGAACCAAAATGGTGACAAATTTGCAATTCCCTATATATAGTAGTATATATAATATCATCTAACGAGCTATCGCCCACCGCTTCGTAAACAACTTGTGGCTCTTCCAAAAGTCGCCGTCGTCGTCTGACAGTTGTCATTAAGTCAATTTGAAAATGCAATGCGCAAATGTTCAAAACAAACCCGACAAATTAAAAACAAAACATTCGAAATATAGACTTGACAATTTGGAAACATTGTTCATAAGTACGCTGTCCAAATCACATCTCGAGATACTTAGCTACTAAACGTAATGACTAAAACAATTATCGAGAAATGTGGAAACACATATTCATAAATGGGCACGAATATTATTGGCAATCTTTTTCACCTTGTCGTGTTGGTAATTAATCTGAAAAATCGGTTGTCCATAAACAAATCAGGGTTCCAGAAATCGCCATGTCTGTGTTTATTCAATGTTGTGAAAAGCGTTTGATCTCAGAACAGTAGGTATATAGTACATATTAAAAGTATATAAGATACTTATAAATCTGATTATTAAAAGTAGTAATAAAGTATACAAAGAAATCGCTTGATGAACTTAGGGAGATTTTAAAATAATATTAGATTTAATATATTATAAAACAATATTATATTATATATTTTTTATTATACTAAATAGTATATTGTATATCGATACAGTAAGAGAGATATGACATGAGTATATAATAATATAATTATTATAAGCCAATATTGCTAACTAGATAACTTGCGTATATAATATTATATACTGAAACAATAAACGACAGACAACTTGAACATATTGTAATATATAGTACCGTAGAAGATCAGGGGAATATCTGGTATATATTGTAGTTTAAACTTTCGATATTGAAAAGGAAAGATAACTAACATATGAGACTATATAGTACTTTATTAGTTCAGATCTCTCTCAGTCCTCTTTATTTTACTGCCCACTTAAGATACATAACTTGAATATATTATACTATATATTATTATAAGTAACGAGCTCTGTCAGGCTACTCTCTATAAGTAACATTTTGAATAAACATATTATACCAATAATGAGCAGTTTAATCTTACTATTTAGTATATTTATTTAACTAATTATATTCCGACTTGCGATCACTTCATCAGGGTCACTCACATTTGCTCTGCATGCACTTTGCTGGAGGATTCATCGCCGCCTGGGCGCTACATTTGAAGGCCGCCTGAAATTCGGGCAGATTCATGTAGCCACGATTGAGTTGTGCCGCAAAGATCTCCTCGTGTCGGTTGCAAAGCTGTTGAGCCACAGCATAGAAGAGCACACGCCGCTCGTCCAGGCCGAAGTACTGCAAGACAAACTGCTCGGCGAAGAGGAAACGTTCGCCCTGCAGCCAGAAGCGATAGTCACGCTGGGCAGCCTGGAAGGAGCGATAGAAATGAAAGAGATCGGCAACCTCGTGCGAGCCAAGTGGGCGATAGATGGGCGCCAGTGCGGCATCATAGAGCTGCTCCGTCTGGCGCTCCAGGCAGTCCAGGGCGGTATAGTAACCATCGGTGTGCTGCAGCAGCTGCGACTGTTGCCACAGCTGCAATCCCTGCGTGGCATAATAGTGATACATGGGTCGATGCAGTGAGAGCAGCACAAAGTGCAGGAAATGCCTCAGAAAGTAGGCAGGCTGCTGCACATCCTCCTCGTCCACATACTGCGAACCGAAGCTGTGGCGCAGTTGCGCATGTCGAAGCTGCAGCAGATTGCCGTAGAAGGAGCCCGGGACAAAGTGCACCTGACTGTAGGCCTGCGTCAGTTCGCTGAGATTCAAATAGAGCTGAGCATGGGCGTGCAGCAGACGTGCCACCTGCAGCTCCTTGCGCTCCACCGACTCCGGCAACAGATGCCCATACCAGTCCCGCCGACTGAGCGTGGCACGACGCTGCTGCTGGAAGCGTGTCGTGTGCAATTGGTACATGGCCAGTGCCACATCCCGCGTCAGACTCGGCCCCAGCACATGCCACTGCCACAGCTCGGTGTGCAGCAGTCGCTCGTGCTCGGTGGCCAACTGAAAGCAGTCCTCGTAGAGCAGTTACTGTTGCACCTGCCACAGCAGATAGTTGTATACTATACGCGGCTCTGTCTGCCGCAGCGCGCGCCACGCCTGCGTGATGCGTTGCACATCCAAGGGCAGCTTGCGCGCCTTCGAGAGCTCGTTCTCCGTGAAGTTCAATTGCGCGAAGAATGTCTGAAAGTACTCCATGGTGTTGTCATCCAGCTCCAGTTGCTCCTGTACACCAGACGGGGCGTCTCTTCGTCGCTGACTGAGACTGCGCGTAAGGGGCAACTCGCCACGCATGCCACGACAGAGCACACGCATCTCCTGTGCCACAATGTGTGCCACTTGTGGATGCCTTCCTGCCAGCTGCTCAGACATGCTTTGCTGGAAGCCACGCAGGTTGGGGCAACGTATTTCTGGCATGGCTGCCACGTAGATTGTGTGCTCGGCAAAGTAAATGTGCAGCAAGGTGGGCAGTCCATGTGCCGCCAACTGAGCGGAGAGTTGTATCCAATTGAGACGTTCATCGAGCTGCTGTCGCTGCCACTGATGACGCAGAAAGGGCCACGCAGCAAGCACATCTTCGTGCCGCGTCAGAAACGGCACTTGCTGCAACAGACTCTCCCAATGCGACGTGCTGAACCTGCCCCTTTGCTGCCTCTCCTTGCACTCGCTGTAAAGCTGTGACAAGAGTTTGCCTGGCGGAGTCTGAAAGTTCGTATGCTGCGCCTGAAAGAACTCCATGCGATCCTGCATATTATACAGAAACGGAGGCACTGCATCAGCATCGGAGAGTGCAACATTGCCGCACGCATGTGCATAGAAATCCACACAAGGCTCCACAGAGACGTTGCGCAGTTCTATCATCTGCTTGAGGTTCCGTTTATAGAGTTGACTAAAGAACTGACCCGACTCCGAGTCACTGGACTCCGTGGTCATCCTGCCCAGCACCAGGTAAGAATCTACGCACAATAAACATATCACAAGTTGCCATTGCCCGCACATTTCGTCCGTTCGATCTCGTCCGTTCGCTCGATGTGCGTCGCGAAAACTGCGCATAGTGCGAATCGTTTCTAGGTCTCCGCTCTGCTCAGTACAAGCCTGATAAGCTGGACGAGATTGTGACGTCGCCCAGCGCCACTGATAGCCCAAAGCGAGCTGACTTGACCTTAGAAATATTAGCGAATGGAATTTGTTTGTTGTATTCAAGGAAATGGCAAAAACTCTACAGAAAAAAACATATTTAATCACATTACTCATTCGCACTGTGGGCCCGATTATGCTTAGTCAGAGCTGTTGCCCTAATGATCTATGTAAGATTACTTGAAGCAGCACTCTACAAGAGTCTAGTGTAATTGGGAATGGCAATGATAAGTTATAGTTGGAAGCTAACCTTGTGAAGTCAGATTATTTCCCTATTCATATTGTATATGTTGAGAGTCCCCTTAAACATTTCCTGCAAAGTTAAATAAGAACCTGCAAACAAATACTATATATACATACATAAATACTCTCATACATACATACATTAATAAACATACATTACTGATTCATTTACCATTTCAACTTCATGTAAGCTTTCCGTACTTTCAAAACTCTCTGATGAACTTCCAGCGCGTGTCAATTTAAAATCTGTTTATGAATTTGACAATGTTTTTGCGGCTGAGTTATAAATAAATTAATGGACTTTGTGGAACGGTTCAGTCACAGTGACATTTCCTTTCCCTTCTGCCAAGCACACCCCCTCTCTCCTTCTCTTTATCTTACTCTCTCTCTATCTCTCTCTCTCTGAACAGAGGCAGCCCCACAGATGTCTCTCATTTTTTGTGGCTAATTTCTGTTTATTAATTCACATTTTGTTTGACATTCCATGGCGTTTAGCTTTGGTCGATCGGTAGTGCTGCCCCTGAAAGTATAGACAGCTATGTATGTATATATATAGTAAATACCATATACCATATGTATGCTGTACATACACACACGCTAAATATAAACAACTGTTGTGGGCGTTATAGCCACACGCAGCGATAATTAATTGAAAATCTATAGATAAAGATCGCTGAGCACCAGATTCCATGGGAATTAAGGCGAAAAATCAATCAATAAATCAGAAAATTCCAATATCCACTTGATGAGGGAGGATGTTATTCAATGAACACCTGTTGCTTTATCTATTTTATGCCCTACATTGAGATGTGCCTGATGACTCGGACATAAGGTTGGCCTGACTAGAAATTAAGACTATCTTTTTTATATAGTAGGTGTATATATTATAATATATCCTTAAATACGTTACCTATGTCTTTCAGTAAACTTGATCATTATAATCTTTATATATTTATGTTTATCTTAAAACTGAAGTTAACTCTCTTTAAAGATTAAATTTCAGCAAACTTCATCTTAATGTTCTTTATCTATTTATGTTAATTATTATCCTCCTTTTATTTCATCTTGACTTTCTTTCTCAATCTGTTCTTTCTTTTTTTTAGCTTGAAATGAATAAAGTACACGAACTTACAGCATGTTCAGACAGTTATAATTGCCTTGCGTGTTCCACTTACCAATCGACATATTAAATCTGGATTAGTGACGCATCGAGGTAAATGAAAACAAACTGAAATTTGAGTTTCTGATTTTGCATACGCATTGTTGGCATGGGTCGGGAAAGAGCAACAAATACGATTAACAGGCTTGCAGATTTTTAATCGGCCACGCTTTAACTCCATATATAAGAAGTGTTTTGAGGTCTCATAAAAAAGAGTATTCACTTTGAAACGTGACAAGTTAAGCGAGTTTTCATTCGATTCAAATTGAAACAACAAACACGTACAAGCTGAGAGGGTTGTGACTGTGCGTGTGAGCGCGTGTGTGTGTGAGTGTAAGTGTAAATGAGTGCAAGCTTATCAACTCGGCAGGGCCAACTCTTCGCAATGGTCTCTTCGGGTAGGTAGGTAATCCTCCTCTGATTCGTTTTGAATTCTCAGTGTTTTCACTTTTTGTTTTTTACCTCAACTCTCACTTTGAAGACTCGCACTCACACTGACACACACACATGTATTCACTTGCACTCATTCGCTGACCACTCATTATATTTTTGGCCAAATGGGTATCCGCTCAAGTGCGCCGGCTTTCAGTTTCTCCAGCAATTCCAGACAATGCGCAACCTGAGCTTGTCGCAAATTTGAATACGCACGAGGAAATTGCAGAGAACGGAACTAAAGCAGCGATGGACTACAGACTGATCTGGCACTATCTGCTATTAAGTGAGTTATATATTTAGAAATGCCAGGCCTCTAATTACTACCCGCATTCCTTTCCACAGCCAGCGGTTGCCTTTGCGCTTCGATCTTTGATTTCGTAACGCAGGCTGCGGCCCAAACGGAAATACCTTCGACAACTGCATCCCCAGCGCAGCAGGTGAGCAATCGTGATATAACCATCGGACCCTGTAAATGGGCCATAGGACGACGGTGTCCTGATCCCGAAATAAAGTATTATATCTACACGCGTCACAACCTTATGGATCGTCAAAGCATCTTCATTGATGACTCGCTGGCAAAGTCAAATCTCACTGATTCCTATTTCAATCCACGTTATCCAACTAAAATACTTATACATGGCTATAACTCAGACATGTTCCTCAATCCACTGCAACGCATGCGAGATGGTGAGTCCAATATAGCAAGATTCATTAAAGACAACTTCTACTTCTGCTACTACTTACTGCTACTACTCTACTTCTACTACTTACTACTTCTACTTCTATAGCTATTCTACTGCTTGTACTATTCTGTTACTACTTCTACTACTACTACTACTACTACTTTTACTACTACTACTACTACTACTACTACTTCTACTACTGCTACTACTCTACTTCTACTACTACTACTCTACTACTTCTACTACTACTACTACTACTACTTCTACTACTACTAACTACTACTACTACTACTCTACTACTACTTCTACTACTCTACTACTACTACTTTCACTACTACTACTACTACTTCTACTACTACCACTACTACTACTACTACTACTACTACTACTACTACTACTACTTACTACTACTACTACTACTACTACTTCTACTACTACTACTACTGCTTCTACTACTACTACTACTTCTACCACTACTACTACTACTACTACTACTTTTACTACTACTACTACTACTACTACTGCTTCTACTACTACTACTACTACTACTACTACTTCTACTACTACTACTTCTACACTACTATTTACTACTACTACTACTACTACTACTCTATTGTTACTACTCTCTAACTACTACTTCTTCTATTTCTTAGACTTCTACCACCTTCACTACTGCTACTTCTACTACAATCAGTTACTATTACTACTAGAGTACACTACTACACCATTATGGTATCCTTATACTATATTAGACTACTACTTCTACTAGTACTATTACTCATAGTTATACGACTTTAAACTGTGTTTTATTCTATTTACATTATAATAATTCCTTTCCAATCCCTTCCCCCGCAGAGTACCTCGCCAAGGATGACTACAACATCTTCTATGTAGACTGGAGTGTGTTGTCGCCAGGTCCTTGTTACATAAGCGCCGTACACAATACACGTCAGGCGGGTGCTTGTGCTGCACAACTTGTGGAGCGACTGGTGGACACGGGCAACACGGATATACACATAATTGGCTTCTCCCTGGGCGCTCAAGTGCCCAACTACATAGCACGCAATTTGAAATCTTTTCGACTGCCCCACATAACTGGACTTGATCCGGCTATGCCACTGTTTGTGACCGCCGGCCTGGACGATAAGCTGGATCCCAGCGATGCCTCCTTTGTGGACGTCATGCACACAAATGCTCTGGTGCAGGGCAAACTGGAACGTTGTGGACATGCGGATTTCTATATGAACGGAGGCATCTATCAGCCAGGCTGTAATGGAAACATGTGGATGAGTGAGTCAACTTAAGAATGGGAAAATAAATATACTCACAATGATCTTCCTTGCATTTTGCAGATTCCTTTGCGTGCAGCCATCAACGTGCAACGGCTTATTATCTGGAGTCCATACGCTCACCCAAGGGCTTCTGGGGCTGGGCGTGCAGCAGCTACATTGCCTTCCTGTTGGGCATGTGCCCGCCCACTAATTATCTGCTGGAGGCGGGTGACAATGTTCGTCCGAGCACACGGGGTATGTTCCTCATAGACACAAATGATTCATCGCCCTATGCGCTGGGCAAGTGGACAGATTTGCCCACGCTGGGAGTGAAGCACCATCGTAGACCATCACAAATGCTAAAGCTTCCCCCACAGAGCGTTGATCCGCTGCTGCAGCACATCGATCAGTTCGGTAAGCTGGCCACGAATTTCAATAACTTACCAAGCACCCACTTTGGACACGATCCCTACGAGCATTGGACAAGCTATAGTCCGCCAAATCAACAGGAGAAAGAGAGCAATGACTCTGTGGAGGAGCAGGACTCGGCTGAGTTTGTCGAGGTCAACGATCGTCAATTGACGCCGCTTAACTGGTGGGATTATCGCCGAAATCTGACTCATGGCTATATAGACAACAACGTATTTAGTCTGCCCAATGTGCATTAGAGACTCCAGACACTGCACACTCGAAACAGACGCTACATTCGCTTGCCCCTAACCTAGTTTCATTTATCATGCCCGCTACCCATATACTCTATCGAGTTGTTACTACATATAACAGGCAAAAGAAGGTATCTCCGACTCCACATACTATATACATATTTGATCAGGGTATATCAGCCATTTCCGTCTGTTCATCAGTCTGTCTGTCTGTATTAACACCTAGATACAGTGCAATCCGCTACGCCGTCTTTTAGTATGCAATAAAAATATGCTAAGCATCGAATTTATTTATATATATTTTAGATGTGGTGGGTAGCGGGTATACAGCAGTCAAACACACTCGGCTGTAGCTTTATAACTTGTTTTCTTTATAACATAACTTATCATTATTATCATCGTAAAATTGTGAACTAACTCGGTGAGAATAAAAAGCCATCGATTATTAATGATTCATTGTATTTTTTTAAACAAATTGCAATACAATAGCAGTTCGTATTTTAAATATATTGTAAATTGTAATAAATTGCCATATAATTAAAAGTGGACTTACGAATGTTGATTTTATGTGGGGATGAGGGAAATGGGCAACTGAACCGTAAAAGTGCCACCGACATTCACAAATACAATTCAATGAAGGGATGGGGTAACCTTCCACCTCGTAGAGTAGGCGAGGTTAAAATCCTTCCTTCTTCACAATCGTTAAACACACAGACAAACGAGTAGGGGATGCTGTTTGTTTTGAGCTTATGTATAAAATGCTAAGTCGTATCTTTTTCGCTGTTGCTGTGGTGTTTGTAGTTGCTGTTATTGTTGTGATTTGTGGGTTTGTGGTTTTGCTTTTTGTTTCTTATTTTTTTCTCTATATTTTCTTTCTGACAACGCGTTTAACACGTGTCTGTAGTGTCGCTGGAGATGTGTCCTTTTCTATTTCCTTATCATCCTTATCCTCAGGCGACTTTGCCTCAGCTTTCTCTTCGGGCTTCTCATTTGTCGGCTCCTCAACCTTCACTGTCGGCGGCACTTCTTCTGTATCGACGGCCTCAACCTTAACATCCACATCCATTTCGGGATTCTCTGTGTCGCTGGTGCCCGACATGGGCGATGGTGGGATACGTACAGCATCGGGATCATCATCTTCCTGATCATGCGCTGTATTATTTGTGCTGGTGCCATCCTCATCCTCCTCCTCCTCGGTCTCCAGCACGGCCAAATGATAGAGTTTCATTTCCTCATCAGATATTGGAACGGGGGCATTTGAGAGCGGATCACGTCCATTCAGTGACTTAGGGAACGCAATCACATCGCGAATTGAGCGTGCACGACACAATATGGCCATGAGACGATCAATGCCCAAAGCAATGCCGCCATGTGGTGGGCAACCCGATTCCAGGGCATTGAGCAAATGAGACAAATGATCGTGCGGTATCTTGAGCACCTGCTCCAATATAAATTGCTGCATATCCCGATCATGAATACGCATAGAACCGCCTCCAACCTCCTGGCCGTTCAGCACTAGATCATATGCCTCGGAACGTATGGTTTCAAGATTCTCACAACTTGTCGCAAACTTATCCAGATCATCGACAAGTGGAGCGGTGAACGGATGGTGCACACTCTCCAGCTGCTTGGTCACACTGTTGCGCTCAAAAAAGTGGAAAATCAATGACCCACAAGAAGCGATAATCATATGATTTCTTTGTCTTAACGTTCTCGGCAAGAAAGTCCTGATAATCCAGGCGAATGCGACCCAGCAGAGAGCGCTAAAAAAGAAACAATGTGTTAGAGGGATACATATGTAGATGATGTATAGAGTATATCCCACTACTTACCGCCTCCTCTTTGGGACCTACGCAGAGGAAAAGCAAATCGTTTTCCTCCAGATCGAATTTATCAATTACTTCGGTGGCCACTTCAGTACCAAGCAGCTTTGTGAGTCTCTCTTCCACATCCTTGGGGAAATTGAATTTACGCACAAACATCGTTCCTGAGAATGATTTGCTCATGCTCTCATAATGTTTGCGGGCCGAACCATTCCAGAAGGCTTCGCTGGCACGCACCACAATCGCGTAGGCACCAAAATTCTCGTATTTTCCTTTGAAATTTTCACTCTTCTCAATGATTTCCGTGACATTGTTGAGCAGGAAACCAAAGCGGGTATCTGGTTTGTCAGTGCCATATTTCTCCATTGCCTCCTCGTAGGTGATGCGGCGGAAAGGCGTCTGCAATTTGGGCAAATGTTTGGGCCACGAATAGCGCAGTGTCTCCTCAATCAATTGCATTATATCATCACGACTAGTGAACGACAACTCAACATCGAGTTGTGTGAACTCCGGCTGACGATCGGGGCGTGTGGCCTCATCGCGGTAACAACGTGCAACTTGAAAGTAACGATCAATGCCTCCCGACATCAGCATCTGTTTGAACTGCTGCGGACTCTGCACAAGAGAATAGAAGTGTCCAGCTTTGCGTGTGGGCACCACAAACTCCTGTGCTCCTCCAGGCGTGCGTCGGAACAGGGTTGGAGTCTCCACCTCGACAAAACCCAAGTAGTTTATCAAATATTCTCGCATACGCATTATGACTGACGAACGCAGACGCAAATTATGTTGCATATCATTGAAACGCAAGTCCAAGTAGCGATGGGTAAGGCGCAAACGTTCTCCGGCACGATTGAATTTGCGTATCTCAAAGGGCAGATTCTTCTTGGCCGCATTCAGTACACTGATCTTATCAGCCTCTATTTCCACATGACCAGTTGTCATCTTGGGATTAATGGTAGCTGCGGGGCGTGGTATAACGGTGCCTTCCACACGCACAATCGACTCAATGGGCACTCCAGTCTCTGCATATTCCTCCAGACCCTTTGTTCTGGGCAAAATCAACACCTGTGTCTGTCCATAGGCATCGCGCAGAACAAAGAACTTATTCATTCGTTGGAATTCCAGCCAGCCACATATCACGACCTTTTCGTTAATCTCATTCGATGTCAACTCGCCACAGTTGTGTGTGCGATCAGCAAATTTGTTGGTGTCCGCTACTTTGATTTGACGCTGTTGCTCTGAAATTGTTTGAATGCCACTTGGAGCGCCTCCTTCGCTGCCATCCGTATTGCCATCATTACCATTATTAGTGCTTGTGGCATTGCCTGCGCCACCTGAGGCAGCAGCAGCAGCTACGGCGGCAGCCTCCTCGGCCTCCAAATCATCAATCGACATCTTCGGCTGTTTCTCTTTGACTTTAATGGGTCCCTCGTAGGGATCATCTGGATTGAGTACTTTGACACTGGTAACACTCACTTCCACCTCTCCTGTGTCGTATTTCTACAAGGAAAGAGGGTAAATTACACGAAGCTTTTCAGGTGTTTTCCATGCACTTACCAAATTGATGTTTGCCTTGGGTCTGCCCAGCACTTTGCCTACAATTTGTAGAACGGTTTGCTCCGGCGTGGACATGAAGGTGTCCATCAGCTAAAGAATGGATAGACATGATATATAAGTCAACTATAATCCGCGCATTCTCGACTCACAGATTGATCCTCGATCATCAATTGCGTCTGACCGTAGCCGTCCTTCAGCTGCAAGAACTTATTATTTTTGGTAGATGGTATCCAGCCTACCAAGGTGACTGTTTTGCCGACATCATCGCGACGCAAATCGTTGCAAGTGAAATCACGATTCTCGAAATACTTCAAGATGTTCTCATTCTCTACAAGAAATAAAATTATAGTTGTATAATTAGGATGTGCACTGGGTAAACTCACTGGCAATCTTGTACTCGGTGCTGGTGATGCCCAGATTGCTTTGTTGCTGCACCATGGTGCTGTAGGTGCGCTTATCGCCAGCACGTTTTGTTCCGCTGGCTGGGAAATGTATGCTAAGTATATCCTGTACCTCGACCTCGATTTCGCCAGTGGGCATAGTCTGATTACAAGAGTTCTGTGGCCTTCGCATGACCTGCCCCACAATGGTCAGTGTCGTATTCTCAGGCATATTGTTCATTCGGCGTGCCACACGTGGATGTTTGTCCTCCAGCACAACCAATTGACAGGCGCCACCATTACGATCACGCAGCTCGGCAAAACGATTAACACGCTTTTTTATCAATCTACCGGAGAGTTCCACAAACATGCCGCAATGATGATTACGCAGCTCACCGCAGCTCTGTCGC
The DNA here is from genome assembly GCA_018903425.1 of Zaprionus nigranus. Classification (NCBI taxonomy): domain Eukaryota; kingdom Metazoa; phylum Arthropoda; class Insecta; order Diptera; family Drosophilidae; genus Zaprionus; species Zaprionus nigranus. Next base: position 174,254 of record JAEIGD010000002.1, read on the forward strand.
ATCGGCTGAGGAGGCTGTGAGTTCATGCTAAAATTACTGGCCATGGCGCTCATCAGCTGCATCAGATCATTGCCCGAGATATTGGGTCCCACTGTGCACACAGAGAATATGTTATATGAAATCCTGTCATACTTCAACTACAGCCAATACTTACTATTAAAGGGATTCGGACCGGGTCCAAAGTTATCATTGTATCCGCCTCCGCCGCCACGATAGTTGTCGAACTCGTTGTAGCCCCCGCCGCCGCCGTATCCTCCACCGCCGCCGCCGCCACCACCTCCATAGCGTCCACCTCCTCCACCACCACGGTAACGGCCACTCATGATCTATTTCCAATATAAAAAACAAAAGACAATTGCAACAGGAGGCACGGCCAAAACAAACACGCACTTACGTGACTACAAACTGCTGCTGCTGGGGCCGCTGCTGCTGTCGCTGTCGCTGCCTCTGCCGGGTATCCGTCGCTGCCGCTTTTGCTTTTCAAGTTTGGCTGCCGTTGTTGCGTCGATTTTGTATTACTTAGTATCACAGACTTTTTACTAAGTTGTTGCAGGCGCTGCTGCTGACAACGCCAAAAGTTTCTGGAAATTAATAACATTTTAATTTAAAAGCGCCTTTGTACGCACGGTCTCCACTTCTGGCGGATCCGATTTATTTTTTTTCACAGCACGAGCACAGTATTACACACACTAACGAAGCTTTTGATTGTGTTGGTTGGTGAACACACATACATATGTGCCTGTGTGTATCGGCGCCGGGCGTCGCGAAAACGCCGACGAGATATTGACCAGTTGGTTTACAATAAGAATTTCTACTTACCTAAGCCAATTGATTCTTTTCTTGGGCACAATTTTGGTGAAACTTTATTGCAAATGATCACATTTGACAAGCACAAAGAATAATATAAATTACACACAGGTCGTTTGTACTTTTAATGAAAAGAAACTTGAATATGTTTTGGCATACAAGCTACCACTACAGACAGAGTTGCAATAATCATACAAATGAACAACCCTGATTGGGTTCATCTGTTAACTTGACATTTTGATGAACTGTTATTAACAGTGGCATTTGTATTGAATTTTCAAAACATTTGATACGCTAGAAATAATTTAAATAATTGCATAACAGATATAACATCTGTATTTATTAAATATTTAATACGAATGAAATTAAAATTCAGTTGTAATTTAACATTAAACAGCTGCTGACCAATTTGAATTTATCAAACCGATAGTTCTGTTAAAATAAATACTGGTTGCAACTGGTACACATATCGATATTTTGAAACAAATGAACATCCCGCGCGCCAATTTTCAAAGTGAAAAGAAAACAAAATAATAAATATACTCAAGCGCCAATTGGAGCGCCTCCTTCCGTATTGTCATCATTACTGGCGCTTGTGGCATTGCCTGCGCCAGCAGCAGCTGCGTCGGCAGCCTTCTCGGCTTCCAAATCATCAATCGACATCTTCGGCTGTTTGTCTTTGACTTTAATGGGTCCCTCGTAGGGATCATCTGGATTGAGTACCTTGACACTGGTCACGCTCACTTCCACCTCTCCTGTGTCGTATTTCTACAAGGAAAGAGGGTAAATTAGACGAAGCTTTTAAGGTGTTGTCCATGCACTTACCAAATTAATGTTTGCCTTGGGTCTGCCCAGCACTTTGCCTACAATTTGTAGAACTGTTTGCTCCGGCGTGGACATGAAGGTGTCCATCAGCTAAAGAATGAATAGACATGTATAATTAAACTATAATTCTCGCATTCTCGACTCACAGATTGATCCTCGATCATTAATTGCGTCTGACCGTAGCCGTCCTTCAGCTGCAAGAACTTATTGTTTTTGGTAGATGATATCCAGCCTACCAAGGTGACTGTTTTGCCGACATCATCGAGACGCAAATCGTTGCAAGTGAAATCACGATTCTCGAAATACTTCAAGATGTTCTCATTCGCTACAAGAATTAACATTAAATTTAGTTGTATAATTAGTATGTGCACTGGGTATACTCACTGGCAATCTTGTACTCGGTGCTGGTGACGCCCACATTGCTTTGTTGCTGCACCATGGTGCTGTAGGTGCGCTTATCGCCAGCACGTTTTGCCCCGCTGGCTGAGAAACGTATGTGAAGTATATCCTGTACCAAGACCTCGATTTCGCCAGTGAGCATACTCTGATTACAGGGAGGCATATTGTTCATGCGGCGCGTCAGACGTGGATGTTTGTCCTCGAGCACAACCAATTGACAGGCGCCACCATTACGATCACGCAACTTGGCAAAACGATTAACACGCTTCTTTATCAATCTCCCGGTGAGTTCCACAAACATACCACAATGATTATTACGCAGCTCACCGCAGCTCTTGCGCAACGGTTGAGCAGGCTGTGAGTTCATGCTAAAATTGCTGGCCATGGCGCTCATCAGCTGCATCAGAGCATTGCCCGAAATATTGGGGCCCACTGTGCACACAGAGAATGTGTTATATGAAATCCTTGTTCTGGCATACTTCAACTACAACCAATACTTACTATTAAAGGGATTCGGACCGGGTCCAAAATTATCATTGAATCTGCCTCTACCGCCGCGATAGTTGTCGATATAGTTGGAGCCCACGCCACCGACACCTCCAAAGCGCCACCTCCTCCACCTACACGGTAACGGCTAGTCATGATCTATTTCCAATAACAAAAACCAAAGACAATTGCAACACGGAGCACGGCCAAAACAAACACGCACTTAGGTGACTACAAACTGCTGCTGCTGGGGCCGCTGCTGCTGTCGCTGTCGCTGCCTCTGCCGGGTGTCCTTCGCTACTGATTGTGCTTTTCAAGTTTGGCTGTCGTTGTTGCGTTGATTTTTTATTACGTAGTATCACAGACTGTTTGCTAAGTTGTTGCAGGCGCTGCTGCTGACAACGCCAAAAGTTTTTTAATTTAAAAGCGCCTTTGTAGGTACGATCTGCGCTACTGGCGGATCGGACTTTTTTTTTCACAGTACGCGAAAATGCCGACGAGATAAAAATGTAATTACCTAAGCCAATTAATTCCTTTCTTGCGCACTATTTTTTGGAAAATTTTATTGCAAATGACAAAATTTATCAAGCATAAAGAATAATAGATGTTACACACACGACGTTTGTGCTGTGAATGAAGAAAAACTTGAATATGTTTTGACATACAAGCTACTACGGCTGGAAAGAATATCAACGATATTTTTCAATTTTTGGAAATATCGAAGTTTTTAAACATCGATGTTCGATATTTAGATGAGAATTTTGATTAATTAATTTAATATATAAATTAACAGCTAGCGCTCTAAGAAACTTCGATATATCGATACATCGATGTTTTTTAAATTTTTGTTTTGTATTTTAAAAAAAAAACATTTGATACGTTTAGAATAATTTAAATAATTGCATACGAGATGTAACATCTGTATTTATAAAGTATTTAATACGAATGATATTACAGTTGTTACAGTTGTAATATACCATTAAACTGCTGCTGGAAAATTTGAATTTCGATAAGTCTGTTAAAATAAATACTGATTGCGACTGATATATATATCGATAATTTGCAACAAATGAACATCCCGCGCGCCAATTTTGAAAGCGAAAAGCAAATAAAATAATAAAATATACTCAAAATCCATTCTCTTTATTTACATAACGCTTATATCATTAAAACATGCATTAAATAACAGTAGATTTGTGTTACTCAGTACTATGCATTTTCAGAACTACAAAATTAATTTGTATGTGGCATTCAAATTTTCCCTAACTTGCTGTAGGTAAACTTACAAATTAATAAAAAAGTACAGACCAGATTACAAAGAAATGATAACAATATCTAACTTGATTTAAACGTCAGTATTGTTAAGTGCAGTCTGGATATGTGTAATGACGAAGTCGTGGTAATAGGCCATAATGCACAGAGGTTGTCCCAAAATAATGGATGCCCAAACGATAATATTTCCAATGCGTGGACCCAATCGGCGTTCGACGGTCTTCGATATAGCCGACAGCGGTATTTGCGCCATCATGCCAAGGAAAGCCCAAATCTTGTACGTTTGCAGCGGCACTGAGACCTAAGTAAGAAAGAATATAATGAGCTACAAAATGTAAGAAAACTTTTTAAGGAAAATTTTACCAAATATTCGTGGAAAAATGCGCTGAAAAGGAAAACTATTGTGGATGCCTGGCGTGAAGAGTAGCCCATCTGCACGATAGGAATGTAGAGATGACGCACACACCATCTGTGTACAGGCATATTCCAAGACCGCCAAAATGTGTCAATGTTATTGGCATTCCACCAGTCACAGTAGAAATTACGATCTGCAAAGTTGAGCACCTCGCCCAGCGCATTCAAGAATGAATGGAATAACAAATAGAATAAGCACAGCCAAACTAAATGATTGGGAAGCTGGGGAAATAATTTCCAATAAATTATCATTAAATATAAAATGTTTTTTGTATTATCTCTACTAACCGCCAGTTTTAATAGACGTTCCGTGGCCAACCCAATGTCCATGTTGGAGATAGGAACCAATGAATTTAGCACTGAAGGTATAATCCATTGTTGAAACAAGGCCATGACAACATTAACTCCAATAAGCACCTCCAATAAACGTTTCAGCAAGAAATGTTTGCGGATTCGCGATGTACGTGGGAAATTGAGTTCATAACAAAGTGTGGGTGCGGCTAGGAAGTACAACAGATCCTTATAGTTCAAATTTTCTGGATATTGCACAAGTTTTGCTACGTCTTCATCATCATCACCATTTGAACGACTCTTTTCTATAAATAATAAATATTTTTAAGAGAAGTTTTTCGAATTTTCGACCTTTTACTTACTAAGCTCAGCTAGGGTAATACTGGGCCTTCTCTCACGTGGTTTCCTCTGATAGTATTTCTGACGACACCACATGTTCGTCTGCACGTAGCTCCACAACTTTAGGATTAACAGGGAGTAAAAGGTACAAACAGTTATTGCACCCACTAAAAGTTTCCAAACCGTTAGAAAATGCAGAAATATTTTATTTTAAACATTAATACTCACTTATGCTGAAAGCAGAACCTTTCAAATGTATTATCAACACAGGTAACCATACTGCTATTATTATATTTATTATCTGAATTACGATACCAAGACCCTCGGAAATTATTTCCTGCCAAAAAGAAAAAAAATAAAATAACGATGAGTTAATAAAAAACAGTATTATAAAATACCAATAATATCGCATACATAATAACGATACATCGGCTGAGCACATATCGATAGCACTGCTTATCGTTTTGAATTTGCACGACCATCCCTGTCGTCGGCACATTCGTCATTCCATTGTTTCGCACTACGCCAACAGAACTAACGTTGTGTGCGCAATTTCGTTATATGTTGTAAAATATTGTTAAACAAGCAGAATCAAAAGCGACGCAATAGTTAAAGTGATATAATATAAATTTAATTGAATATACGCATAATAAAATGGAAGTCACCGACGCCAATTTGCAATTACTTGCCGGTTATTTGCAACAGACGCTCAGCGCTGATCCAAATGTCCGCAGACCCGGTGAGTATGTCAGAGAGAGAGCATGCGTGCATGTGCGTGTGTGTGAGTGAGTGAGGCAAAAGGAGAAAGAGAATAAGCTTCGGCGGGAAAACGGCGGCGGCGATGCGAGAAATAAACGGGTTCTCCAACTTCTCTTTTAGTTTTATTACTGCTCTTTCTTTAATATTCTATATATTTTCAGCTGAGAAACTGCTGGAGTCGACGGAGCTGCAACAGAACTACCCTGTACTCTTGCTCAATCTGATCGACAAAGCCAACATGGACATGACCATTCGTGTCGCCGGCGCCATTGCATTTAAGAACTACGTGAAACGTAACTGGGCTGCCCACGAGGATAGCGATGAACCCGATCGCATCCATGAGAGCGATCGCAATACAATCAAAACTCTTATCGTCACATTGATGCTGCACTCGCCGACAGCGTTACAGAAGCAGCTCAGCGATGCTGTGAGCATTATAGGAAAACATGATTTCCCCAAAAAATGGCCGCAATTGATTGATGAAATGGTGGAGAAATTCGCCTCGGGTGATTTCAATGTCATAAATGGCATTTTACAAACTGCTCATTCGCTATTCAAGCGTTATCGCTACGAATTCAAATCGCAAACATTGTGGGAGGAAATCAAGTTTGTGCTGGATCGTATGGCTAAGCCATTAACGGATCTGTTGCAGGCAACAATGCAGTTGACCACACTGCACGAGGGCAATCCCGAGGCCTTGAAGGTCATCTATAGCTCTCTAGTGCTGGTAAACAAGGTATTCTTCTCACTGAACTCACAAGATCTGCCGGAGTTCTTTGAGGACAACATGAACACCTGGATGGGTGCATTCCTACAGCAGTTGGCTGCCGATGTGCCAAGTCTGCGCACTGATGATGATGAGGATGCCGGTGTACTGGAGCACTTGCGCTCCCAGGTCTGTGAGAACATATGTCTCTATGCTCGCAAATACGATGAGGAATTCAAGCCATACATGGAGCAGTTCGTCACAGCCGTGTGGGAGCTGCTGGTGAAGACCAGTCTGCACACAAAGTACGATGCGGTAAGGGGCTTATCTATCTAATGTATTTCCATCTAGTTTACATCAATCTATATCTCTAAATTCTTCTACTCTGTCTTCAGCTCGTTTCGAATGCTTTGCAATTCCTCTCTGTGGTGGCTGAGCGTAAACACTATCACGGCATCTTCGAGAATCCGGAGACATTGGCACGTATTTGCGAGAAGGTTGTTATACCCAACTTGGACATCAGACCATCCGATGAGGAGCTGTTCGAGGACAGTCCAGATGAATATATACGACGTGATATAGAGGGCTCTGACATCGATACGCGACGACGTGCTGCCTGTGATTTGGTGAAGACACTCTCTGTGAACTTTGAGCAAAAGATCTTTGGCATATTCGGACAGTATCTAGAGCTCTTGCTGGGCAAGTACAAACAGAATCCGGCTGCCAATTGGCGTGCCAAGGACACAGCGATTTACTTGGTCACCTCATGGGCCTCACGTGGTGGTACACAGAAACACGGCATCACACAGAGCTCGGAGCTGGTGCCGTTGCCACAATTCTGTGCCGAACATATTGTGCCCGAGCTGGAGCGCGCCAATGGTAATTAGTGAAGTGAAGTGAAGATCTTTTCAAATGATTAATGATGTAATTCTTCCTCCCTACAGTAAATGAGCTGCCCGTGCTGAAGGCAGCTGCCATTAAATATGTAATGGTCTTCCGTAGTCTACTGGGACCACAGACCTTGGCTGGCTGCTTGCCACAGCTGATACGCCATTTGCCAGCGGAAAGCATTGTAGTGCACAGTTATGCGGCCTGTTCGCTAGAAAAGATATTGACAATGCGTGATGCAAGTAATGCACTCCTGTTCGGCCCACAAATACTTTCTCCGCACTCGAATCAATTAGTCAGCGGACTCTTTGCTACGCTCTCGCTGCCTGGATCGGCGGAGAACGAGTATGTTATGAAGGGTAAGCAAGGGAAACATATTCTCTGTATATTGAGCATTGCCTCATCAATTCATTTTTTATATTTGCAGCAATCATGCGCAGCTTTCATGTGCTGCAGGCCGGAGCTATGCCCTACATGGCAGTAGCACTTCCACGCCTTACAGAGATTCTCACGTTCGTCTCGAAAAACCCATCGCGTCCCCTGTTCAATCATTATCTCTTTGAAACACTGGCGCTGTCCATCAAGTAAGGATAACGTAGAAAACTTGACAAACTCTGTGCTTATTAACTCTTTCCTCTCGTATCATAGAATCGTCTGCCAAGCAGATGCCTCAGCGGTCAGTTCCTTCGAGGAAGCACTTTTCCCCGTGTTCCAGGGTATCTTGCAGCAGGATATTACCGAATTTATGCCATACGTATTCCAAATGTTATCGGTTCTGTTGGAAGTACGCGAGGCAAGCGGTCCCATACCGGAGCCGTATTGGGCTCTTTTCCCCTGCCTGCTGGCACCTCCTCTTTGGGATCGTAGGGGAAATGTGACGCCATTGATACGTCTGCTCTCCACGTTCATCAAGCAAGGCTCGGCTCAAATAGAAGCGTTGGGCAAGTTGGTAAGCAATGAGAGAGAAGTAGGAATTGAGAGCTAAGCAATAACTAATCTCTTCTTTCTCATTTTAGAACGGCATTCTGGGTATCTTTCAAAAGATGATCGCCTCCAAGGCAAACGACCATGAAGGCTTCTATTTGCTGCAGAACTTATTGTTTTATTATAACCCGACCGAATTGCAGACAAGCATGCGCCAAATCTTTGGATTGCTCTTCCAGCGTCTGTCGCTATCGAAGACAGCTAAATATTTGAATGGAATCATTGTGTTCTTCTGCTTCTATGTGGTCAAAATTGGTCCAAGTCCACTTGTGCAGCTGATTGATGAGATTCAACCGGGCATGTTCGGCATGCTACTGGAACGTGTCTTCATCACGGACATGGCCAAGTGCAGCAAGGAAATGGAACGCAAAATTGTCGCTGTGGGTGTGAGCAAATTGTTGACAGAATGCCCTGAACTGTTGTCGGGTCAATATGCAGCCTTTTGGCCACGTTTGCTGCACGCTCTAATCGATTTGTTCGAGAGGCCACCACAGAAGTTGCCCTATTTGGATGTGGATGCTGCGGCAGCTGGAGCTGCTGGAGGTGCTGGTGCTGAGCCAACTGCAGGTGTAGATGCTGAGCCTGGATATCAAGCTGCTTTCTCACAGCTTAGTTTTGCCCAGCCCAAGCAGGTGGATCATCTAGCCGAAGTAACTGATGCACGACAATTCTTGGCCAGCGCCTTGTCGAACTTCTCGCAACGACGTCCGGGAGAGTTGCCCACTTTACTGGCACCCCTCGAAGGAGAGTATAAACAAATGTTGCAGAAATATTGCGATCAAGCGGGCGTACGCATTGGCTAAATAGTTGATCTATATATCATATACCTCGCATAACCACACACACACACACATTAATTGTCATACAAGATTTGTTTATAAGTGTAACGATTGTAATAATTATCAATATATATTTGTTTTCTAACTCTACTTTGTTTACTATTATGATGAATCAGTTAAACTTTTCATCTCGTCCAAAATAGCTTCTCATTTTTATTCTAATGACAAATTTTATTTCGGCTAACAAAATTTTCAAAATGCAATATCTGATTGGCAATACTATAAAGATGCTACCCCAAAATGTATATTCCACATCTCAAAGTAAGTAAAGAACTGTATAAACTTACCAGGGCAAGACCTTTTTCGACAGCCAGGCAGAGAGATATATGCACCATTGAGTCTGGAAAACGTGTCCTTAGTTAGTTCACCCATTTCTAGCTATAGAGCTTTAGTAACTTACACATTATTAGGAATAGAGCGTTGTGACCATCGCCCGCGTTGCGACCGCTTAGGAAGAAGTACCAGTCTATGGGGTTGACGCGTATGCCATATCTAAAGATCGGAGAGAAAAGGGAGTAGATGGCACATAAGGGGATTGATCAAACATCAGAGAATAGATCAGAGATCATGGTATACGTGTATATTAGACATCACAGAATAGATCACAAATAAAAAGATAGATGAGAGATCAGATTCAAGGATTCAAAACCGTGTTTAGGCAACTTGTACTTACTTCAGTATGTTCTCAAGCCCCAGACGTAGACCACCAATACAGAGTAGTAGAAAACCCCAATTGACTAGACCCGTAAAGTTCGTAAAGCCCGAGCTCCAGGAGAAGAGTGAATCACGGGGACGATGTATGCTAGAAATGCGTATGAATGAATTATATAATCTGGAGAACAATATATAGAACAGTTTGTGAAACTTACGATCTGTCTGGCTGTGCCTTGCGCTGTTTGGCCTCCTTGTTCGATATTTCCTCGGCCCGTGTAACACTCTGGGTGCGTCTATAGCGCAATTTCTTTTCACTCGTTCCATTTCCGTTCTCATCCTTATCGAGAACCTTGCGATACTGTTTCAAATCAATCGGATTGCCATGCTGATCGAAAAGATGCTGCGTAGACTTGCGATTACGCAGATTACTCAAATTATGTTCGGTTGCTGAGGCAGAACGTCGTAGACGTTTCATAAGACCCCCGGCTACACCATTCTTCTGCTGTTCCTTCGTCGCCGTTGCCTTCTGTTCCTTGGGATCTTTGGTTGTAGTCATAATTCAATTCAGTTGCTGGTCGGTGGTTCTAGTAGTATTAAGAAATGTTGGTTAGATTCGTATACATACAAAATGTGCAGAGGGTATTTCGCAAATCTTATCGCGCACATTTTTGTAGCCTCTCTTTGGGCACTAAAAAATGCAATATACTTAATTTTTTTGCGTTTTTTTCATTGATAAGACATTTGCTTTAAACATTCTTTCAGCTTAATATTCGCAACTGCGATAAGAGTTAAGGGGAGGCCTTCGAAAGGCGGAGGCATTATCAAAAGTGTTCTACAACTAATCCGTAAAATCGAAACGATCTGAAATGCTAAAATTAAACTTGTTTTACTTGAAATCACACACACACACACAAGCTCATAAAGCTATAAAACAAATAATAATAATAATAATATTAATTCGCCACATGAGTTGCGCAATAGACAAAGTTCATTTGGGTACGTGAGAGTTCGAGTTAGGTAAACTGATATTTACATACAGTCGATCAGAGACAGAGACTGATCTCAGGGTATCTATAGCTACTGCGAGATCTGTTAAATGGCTTCAGACCTGAACTGCGATAAGCGCCAATTGTCAGAGTTGCGATCATTACGAGATCGACAGATTAGGAGTATGTAAAGTGCATAGTTTAACACGCAAACTAGAAGTGTACAATTGCAAATGCGATCAATGATACAAACTGATGTTCAGGGCTGGATTCTCATAGAAACTAACACTTACAATGTATTAACATCGATTTTTACCACAGTTCTAGCGAACTTCTTGTTGAACCTTTTTGAAAAGTTAAAGGTTTGCAACTCTTTTATCGAGTTTTGCAAAGCTAACTTGGTATTATTTGCTTTCAACTTAAATTCTCGACTTTTCCAGGTAGTTTACAAAGATTATTCTAATGGATCTGTACCACTTAAGGCAATTTACACACATTCAAATACACACTACCTCGCATATACTCTAATATACATGCATACATATAGATACCCGCTCAATTAACTTATAGGGGCACACTCGCTTTATGTATACAACAGGTACTGACTATCCCAAGCAATTTTCTAAAACTCTGATTCTGATTGACGCAACTTGGTTATGATTATTAATTTGATTAGGAACTAGTTTAAACAATAACTAAATAGATACATATATATTTCGTATATATGTGTATGTGGTATATAAGGTAGAGAAGAACTATATTTATAATCAAATATAATATTGAATCACAGTACTTGGTCCATCGGGGTTATCATCCAGTATGAATGCTTAAACAACAACGACCGACGTCATTTAACAAACCAAAAAATATTATACAATTTTCAATCAATTATTGAAATCTTTTACAATCTTTAAACCTTGATAAAACTCGGACTATCGCAGGCATTGTAAATACTTTATTTTCCCAAATTATTCCTTCACCTGATACGAAAGAACGAAAACTGTTTCTAAAGAGCCCATAAAAACAAAAATACTTATATGGGGTATACCATATACATACATACATACATATACAGATATACCCAGATGAAGTGCGAGCAATGAACTGATCGTGCCCTGTTTATGTTTGTGTGTTTGTTCGTGGTGAAGCGTATTCATGTCGTATATCATGCGTTGAAAATAATGCATGTTTAATTAGTCGAGTCATCGTGACGTTCCCAGCTGACTTTGGAGAAGATTAAAGAATTCAGCTTTGTAATTCCACGCGATGCAGTTCGCATCATTTACACACATGATTCATTTGCAGATTAAAGAGGAAAGCCTCTTATATACAATATATAGTATATGTAAATATGGTAAGGTCTTGAATGTACATATGTATATAAGACACAGTGAAGCTGAGAACACATAGGGCTTCAGTATTTAATATAAGATATTTAAGAACCCAAGAAGGCACAGTAAAAGATCTTCAACTGCGCTATGATATGGGAATATGCATAATAAATAAACGAGGAAGGTGCAAAAAATTCTGGAGAGGATTTGCGGATTGAAGAGGAAAGTCTCTTATATAGTAAATATATACATTGACCATCGGTAAAGTCTTTAATATATAATATATTAAGAGACTGAAAACACGCAGTTCTATATAGGGTATCTTCAATTGCACCAGCACATGGGAAGAAGGTACAAAGAATACTGGAGGTGCTGCTGCGGTTTTCACAATTGCTTTACGCCACTCTTCGTCAACTTATGTACAGCATATGTATGTATGTGTATGTGTATGTTTGTACATATCTACAAACAAAACAAGAAGGGGGCCATTGACATTACAAAGCCCCCTTTATCTATCTATGTATGTATAGTCTCAAATCAACAAGTTCAACAAGTTGTACGTAGAGTAAGTGCACAATTACGTCATTATTCAATGAACTTTTTAGTTAACATTCAATTTCACATGGTCAGTTTTAATTACAACTGCAAACCGGTATCGATCCTGCTACTGACTGCAAAAGTAGGTCAGTAATGCAATGTTAATTTTGACGGAAAGATGATGAGGCAAGAAGCCTGCATAGATAGGAAGAATCTCTATATAAGAGCAATGTGTTATGTACATATGTAAGCATGTATGTGTAGTACTTTTCCCATCGAGTGAGTTGATATATCGCTGTGTTTTACATTGTAAGCGGATGCTAAACGTCTGGTCAAACTGTTAGAGCCGGCTGTTCTTATCAGTTGTGTCTGCTCGGTCTGTTATCAGCGCCGCCGTCTGACTTTTGGTTGATAAACTTTCAACAAGCTCAACAAGCATTACGTTTGCTATGTTCAATTCTAATTGGAATTCTCGCTTTTCCCATTGCCATCACCAATATGCGCACTCTCTCTCTTGTTCTCTCTTTCTATTTCTCTTCTGCCGGTCTCTATGCGCTGCTCTGTTTGTGTTTTTGCTGCGGCTGCTGAACCAGTTTTTTTGCATAGAAGTTTGTTTGGTTAGGTTTTGTTGTTGTTTGGGGGTTTGACGAGATGCCTAAAAGCGAAAATACAAACACACACATACATATCTATACACATATACACATTTTAACGAGCCACTAGCAGACAAATCAAGGTTATTCAAGCGAAGACACACCCACACACACACACACTATTTGCACATGCCGATCAGCAATCTCGGGGTGACAAACGCACATTTAGTCACACTATCAAAGTCCAAAATAGTTCAAAATGTTATTTTGCAATTTTTATCACTTCATTATCTGCGAACCGGTAGCTGAGTCATAAAAAACAAAGTGCAAAAGTTGCACGTGTTTTTTGCATTTGCATTTATTGCAGAAAGAGCAACAAGAGAGACGAACCGAAAGAGGGAGTGTAACAGTGTACTGCGACTCTGTTAGGTCTGCTACTCTTTTCCTCGCTCTTTCTCGCTTACTCTTAGTGCAAACATGTTTGAGCGGGTCAACGTAAACAAAAAACAACAATAATAAATTGCACAATTGTTGTAATTTTTAACTTGAATTAACAGTGCAATGTAAATTGAGTCTATGTATTTGTGTGTATGTAATTCTAACAACAACGTACGTATTTAAACTTAATTCGGTCTCGATTTTATCACCCACGTCTCACGCGCACGAAACGTTTGTTTTACCGCACGCTTCGACGTCGAATTCTCAACTGCTGCTTGGGAAATGGAATCAGAAATAAACAAAGCAAAATTCGTGCAGAGCATGTATGTTTGTGTGTGTGTGTACATTTAATCAGCGGGGGAGCTGCAGAGTAAGATATCCAGTTTGATTAGCAGTGCGAAGAGAGAGCATGCTAAGAGAGCGCCACATGTGCTTGTGATCAAAGACGATAAAATACTAGTATTTAATACTAGCTACTTTGGTATTTTATAGTCTGTTGTGATCTGCTTTGGATTTGCGTCTGCACACTAGCTAAGCTCTTCAGTATGCTGGGTTTGTGCACTAGCTGTGCTTACAGCGCAGTTCAGAACCATTTCCATTTCATATTTCATTTATTTTGTCTTTATTATTAATAATTATTTATTGCACACTTAATAACTATAAAACAAGAAGTCTGTAATAAATTAATTAAACATTACAATACGAACAGACATAATTACGATAATCTCTCGGTGATCTCCTTTCTCTGTCTCTCTTACTCTCACTCTTTAAAGCTTAGTTTATTTACAAATAAAGAAAAGTTTCTGATAGATTTGGTATAGAGCGCAGTTTTAAGAAAATATATATATGCTATAAACTTAATGTTATTTATGCTGTTTCCGCTCTTCATCCTCCTCCTCCACGTCGTCATTATCGTCATCATCTGCGCCCGGCGACAGATCCTCAATTAAATCATCCAAATCGTCATCGCCATCGTCAACATCATCGACAAATTTATCGATACGTTTGAGTAAATTATGTTCGTTATCTTCCAGACTCTCTGCAGCTGTTGCAATCTGCTCCTCCTCTTCATCATCATCCTCACCAATTTCGTAGTCAAGTTCCTCTCCTTCTTCTCCTTCTTGCGCCCCTTCTGCAGCTTCTTTGGCCTTAATACGCGACTCGGGCAATTGATCATAGTCAAAGATCTGTCGTGTGGCGCGCGCCGGCTCTGCAGGCTCCGTGCTGGTTGCGATCTCTGCTCCCTGGTTGACCTCCTCGTCATCTATCAGACTGTCTATGCTGCCCGCCTGGCTGCCTATGCGTGGCTCCGGCAACTGTGGCAACTGTGCCACCTGTGCTGGCTGTGGCGGCAACAGCTTTGTCTTCATTGTCACTGGGCGCAGGATGGTGCTGCTGCTGGAGGAGGAGGAGGCAGAGGATGGGGGAGGCAGATGTGGAGGTGGAGGCTTCAGTGCTGCTCGAGACAATCTCATGGGCGTTGGCAAACATGTTGTCCAGCAAGCTGAGCAGATCATCAACGCCACTGCCACTAGCACAGCAGCAGCAGCACTTGCAATTGGCTTTGTTGTTGTTGTTGTGGCTGCTGTTGTGCTGCTGCTACTAGCTGTTGTTGTTGTGCTCCTAGTGTGTGTTGTGCCTAGTGTTGTTGTTGTACTCCTCTGCGTTGTGGGGGCCACTGTAGAGGTCGTAGTGGTCGTCGTCGTCGTGGTCGTGGTCGTCAGTGGCATTGTCTTGATATGCAAATGCTTGACCTGGTAGGTCTCCACGGTGCCACGCTGTTGCTCATTGGGATCCGCAATGCGCACCACAGGCTCACGCTTCGAGATGACAGGCACAATCTTTGGACTATGCGGATCCAGTTCGTTCTGCCCATAGGTCTTGACCTTGGAGTGGCCCTCAATGATCAGATACATGGGACCCAGCAGCGGCTTGGGCGGCTGTTTGTAGTGCGAGAAGAGTGCGTCGGTGGTTAGCTCCGGGGCGGGAGCGACAGTGGGTCGCTGTGCCAGATTGTTCAGCTGCGGTATCATAAGACGGGAGCTGCTCGGCGTTGGCATGGAACTGGAGCTGGGCGGGGGACGAGACGTTGTCGTCGTGGACGTCGTCGTGGCCGAAGTTGTTGTGGTGTACACGGGTTGGAAGCCAATGCTGGGCAGGATGGGGCCCAGGCTGGGTGTCTGCGTGGTTGGTGGAGTCACATAGAGCTCCTCCTGCATTGGTTTACTTGTGGTGGGCGTGTCCACGGTGGGCGGGCCGGGCACAAAGGTCACGGGTGCATAGTTGAAAGAGGCAAAGGGGGAGACTGCTGTGGCAGCTGACTGTGTGGCGGGGCGGGTGGTGCCCATAAGATACTTGGTAGCCGGCATAGTCGGCTTCATGCGCTGCTTCATGGTTGGCTTCACCAGCTCCTTCTGCAGCAGCTCATGCAGCCAAGGCTTGCGAGGAGCAGCAACGGATGATCCCGCATGTATCGAGTTCGGCCTGGAGAAGCTGTAGTGCTGCATGGACTCCTGATGATGCGTGTCCGCATAGCTGAGGCGATGTGGCATCGACATGGACATGGCAGACATGGGCAGGCTGGAGTGTGAGTACCAGGGCGAGGTCGAACTGGCAGCAGGGCTGCTGTAGTAGTGACTGGCCGAGGAGGAGGAGGCGGAGGAGGCAGGGCTGGGGGAGGACAGAGCTGGCGCAGTGTAGCTCATGTAGGAGCTGCTGCTGGGCGAGTTGATCACGTTGTGACGATACTCCACGTGGCCCACGTGACCCTTCATCATCATTGGTGGCGGCATAAGGTGTGTGTGCGGCATATGCTGCTGTTGTTGTTGCTGATGTTGCTGCTGTTGTATCTGCAACAGCTGTTGCTGCTGTGGAGCATAGTAGCTTCTTCTTATGGCCGCGTACTTGGCCTGTTGCTGCTTCAGCTGCTGCTGCTGGTGCCGGGTACGCTCCCTGTCCCTCTCCCCCGACATGCCCAGCAGAAGTATCTCATTCTTTGTCTTAGGCAACTTCTGCTGACGTGCATCCTGGCTGCCATTGCTGATGCTGCTGCTGCTCCCATTGTTCTCCGCCCAATAACGCACTCGATCCAAAGCCGGCGGACTGTAATCATAGGTGGGATCCTTCTGCAATGGATCTCCATGTCCCAGGGGCCGCCACTCGTTGTTGTTGTTCGGATCCACACGGGGCACTGCAATGAAGAAACGACAGCAGCTGCATCAATTAAGCGTGCAACATGTGCAACTTTAATTGCCACCAACCCCAGGCAAATCACCAGCGCCTCATCAGCCCCAGCACAACCCGTTAAGGTGTGAACAAATGTTTCTGCAGCCTCATCTTGCTACCACCAGGCGAGGGTAATCTGAGAGGTAATTTGGCTAATTGACTAACCATTTTATACAAAAGATAACTGCATTAACTCGAAGATCTTGCAGCCGCTAAAGCCTAAGTATATTTCTATATTCAATTTTATTGGCAGATTTTTCTATGGTTCGTCGTAAACTCTTTTAAATTTGTAAATTTAATAATCGCCTAACAGTTTTTCTGTGGAAGTTTCAGCTAATGTGACTACCCACCAGATCAAAACGATTTCATAAGTATATAACATCTATGTTAAGCGCATTTTGTGTTGCATGCTTTGCAGGGAGCGGCTTAGACATCAGTGCCTCTTAATAATTATTTTAAAATAACTTCAATGTTATCTATCCGATTGCAAACAAACTTTTAGAAATCATTTGAGTGTTGATAGTTATTGTGTTTACCAAAAATAAAGTTTACTGAATTAAAATTACACTTCGAATTCGGTTTTTATTTCGCAGCGGAAAGGGGCGTGGTCAAATTCTAAAACAAACTTGATTGAAATATATTGACAACAAATTTGGCATAGCTATTATAGTCTCTAAGGTCTAGCTTTTCATACAAAGGCACGGACAGACAAACGGACGAAGGGATATGGCTATATCAACTCTGTTGTTGATGCTGATTAGGAATATATAAAGTTTGCAGCATCTGCCATGCCGTCTTCTACATGTTACATCAATTTTTCTTCGGCACAAAGTTATAATATCGTTCTACCCTTATGATTAGCGGGGTAATAACTGCTGTTTAGCTTTGCTTAAAATTCTTGAACCAAAAATATCTCTTTCTTAATCAGACAACATTGCTTTCACTCTCAACTGTAATTAGATTTTGCCAAATTGGGCAACTATTTGTACTTCAAAACTTTTCCTTTAACTATTTCAAATGATTTTCTGAATTCATTTCAAATTCGCTTTACATACTCCACAAACTGCCCTCGTGCACATGAAATTGAATTGAATAGATTGTTGCTCGGGGCAGAGGTGATCTGACACAGTCGTGGCAGCAGAGCCCGCTGCTGGTTCACCTGGCGCACATGGTCAGGCAATGTGTGGGCCATGACTGATGAGGGACTCAAGTGGGAGGCACAATTCAATGAACTCCAAGAGTTGCAGACCCCAGGATGTGGCAGCAAGACACGCAAAGTGTGCGCCCACCATCTGTTTGCCACTCGGTGCTGATCTCGTCCGCTTAGGATCATGGCCAGATCACCTGCGGGTCAACGGGGCGGCCAATCAGCAATTGAAGAAAGCTATGGATGAGGCTACTCGACTGGTAGATACCTCATACACTGGGCGTGGCAGTTAATGCTTAAAGTGATCTTCAGTTTGCCTTGATATATAAGCTTCATATTACCAAATTTAATATCTAGTTTTTCTAATAACAAATCTACATATAAACAAACATTATTCAAACAAACATGATTCATCAGGCACACTTAAAAAAACTGAATATAACTAACTATACATACGCTTTATTGGTATTCCCAAACCAAATTTGATACCTGTAAATATTCTTATAACAGAGATCTGCACATAAACAATCCTTGTATAACTCTCCAGACATATTAACTAAAAGCAACTGAATACAAGCATAGGTGTAAATGATATACACGAATTTCTATGCCTAATTTGATCACACAAGCTCATCTAATAATACATCTACACATAAACAATCCTTGTATGATATATCAGGTATTCTAAATTATACTTTATATGCAATAAACCTAAGTATACAATTTATAAGATTAACATGAGTTTCCATGCTAAATGTGATAGTTTGTAATCCTTCTTATAACAGAGATCTACACATAAACAATTCTTGTACAATATGATCTATTCTAAAGGAAGCTAAATAGTTATATATTTATACATAACCTGAGTTTCCATGCCAAATTTGATGTATATAAATCTTCTAATAACAAAGATCTACACATGAATAATTCTTATATGATCTACCTTGTTTGCTCCAACTGAGTATACCTCATCATAAACATATCCGTGCAACGTTTACAGGGTACAGCAGCATGCAACATTTGCTGGCTGATTGACTGATCAGCCGATCGAGTTGGTCTTAGGACGCTGCTCGGACTGAGACCTGAGACTGAGTTATTAGCTAAAAGTAGACAAATCGCTTTCCATTTGAATGCGAGTGTAGATGGACGTGAGGACATGCCAACTCTGGCAGCTGGCAGCTGGGATCAGGCAACTGCCAGCTGGGGCACCTGGCTGGGATTGGGTGTGGGACTGGGCGGAAATAGAGTGCAGCAACTCATGCATTTCAAATCTCTCGAACATGATCTGGCAATTTTCGATTTGTTCAAGCTGAATTGGTTTTTGAAAATAGGCGCCGAGGGGCGTCACTACCTACGTGGTCTCAGTCTCAGTCCAGTCTCTTACTCCCAACTTCCCATTTATCCTTGCATAATTGCTGCTGAGTCCCAGGCGGGGCTGGTCGGTCCCAAAGTCGTTTTCACTTTCATTTGCTGTGCACCACATTAAAATACCGCGCATGATTGCGTTAAAATTGTTTGGATCTCCTAATGTTGGCCATTAAAATATTCCCCCTCCCCCACTCCATCCCCGTTGCCTGTTCCCCTCCCACATTGAAGCAGAGCAAACAGGTGGACAGTTGATTGCGGCTCCTCGTCTTGTGGTCTCTCGTGTCAATTATGTCGGCATTTGGCGGTCGCTCGTCCAAACAAAATCAAAGTGCAAATCTTTCATATTTGCGGCATTTCATGTAGTTCATTGGCAGCTGAACGGGTGCCCCCTTCCCCCTCCCCTGCTGAAACACCCCAGTCTACCCCGCTGTTGTCTCTACTCACCTGGCGTCACCACGACATTCACTTCATCCTGACGATTGCCGCTCTTTGTTGCTGTCGTCGTTGTCGTTGTCGCGGATTGTGGCAAGACCTCATACACCTCATCGGTGGCACGACTGGCGACGGGGCCAGCAGTTGTGGCCAGCAGCGGCAGACAAATCAAAATCCAAATCGTTACCAAATTGTTGGTTTTGTGGCGTTCGCTAATCATCGTGAAACGCTGCGGGTTTGCCTGCAATTGTAAATGCAAATCGTGTTTAAATTGTATTACAATAGGCGATGTTTTTGCGATGATTCAATTGTGAATCGATTACTTGACAAAAGACTGAGGCAACGAACTTGATTGGGTGACGGAAGGAACTTATAAAGATGCCATAGTTTGATAACCATCTCATAATCATGGCACATTTCTTGCTATATTTTTAACTATTTGTACTGCTGATAGTCTGGTATTATAATATGATTAATTAATGATTAATTAAAGATTAATTAAAGATAAATTAAGAAATCTTAACTACAAAGTTTGCGAGTACCGCAAACAAGTTTAGAACCCTAGGAAAGCAACTGTCGAGTGTGTGCAAGCACAGGCATCGCAGGTGATTTGAATAACTTCTGTGTTTATTTTCCAATTGGCATGAAATTTTGAGGATATATAGCGTACGGTATACAGAAACCTTTATTCTAAATTTGCCGCCTCTAGTGATACTTATCAAGAATATATATATCCTTTATGTGGTTTGCCACGACTCCTGCCTCTACATACAAAGTAAGTATACCCGTTTTTAACAATTTTCAATGATCGAAGGGTATAAAAATGGAAAGAGAAGGTAAAAAAAGAGAGGGATAGAAAGAAGGGAAGGGGGAAAGACGCTCCGCTGTAAACTGACAACTTAATTAAAAGAGAACTCGTAATGCATGCAACGTGGGACAACTTGGGGTACTCTTCGTCGCAGATACATTGGGTGGTCTCTTTTGAAGGTGCTGGTGCAGCGACAGCTCTCCTCCATCCCATCTCTCTTCTGCTCGTCTTTAATTTAACGACTGTTATGTGTTGTATGTCCTTAGGGTTAAGCATGGGCTATCAACGATCCCGTTGCCAAATCGAAAGTGAAACTTGTGCATAATATTTCTGACAAAAATTTGCATTTATTTCTGGCGTTTCCATGCAATGTGTTGTTGTTGTTGCTGCTGCTGTTGTTGATTTAGTTGTTGTTGTTGTCGGCACAATCGTAAAAATTAACTTTATAACCACGCGCATAAATCAAGCCATTAAATGGCGAACATTTTTGTACGGCAGCAATTAAAATCGAATAAAATGTGCCAACAGCTTCGGAAAGAAAGAAGAAGCGCGAAAACGACTAATTACTTGGGGGCCTCTTGAAAGGAGTATTCGAAAAGTTAGCCCCACAACTTGAAGATGTAGCTGATCCCATTGCTGAAGTATGAATGTGTGATAAAACATAGAAAAGAGAGGAGCAAGTGATCTGATGTCTGATATCTAAACACTCCTTACATTGTTGATGATCTAACTTATCGTTTGATAGCAGTTACTCAATGATCTGGTTACAATTGCAATTTGCATAATACATTTAACTAGGAATAATTACAGTGTTATTTAATTATGTTTTATTATTTTTACATGACTGAGTTGGCTCGCAAACTGGTTTCGGCTTAACAGAGTCAGCACGTAGTAGTGCAGGAAGTGTCGCTAGCGTTTGTTATGCGTTAATAATAGTGCCTGCTCTATCGCTGATGCTGTTGATGATCTAACTAATATGTTAATCTCACCACACGCCTCACAACACACCACAATACCATTATCATTATATTTTGTATTTGTGCTGTTAGCTACTAATGCCTTTAACAGAAAATCTGTTAAGTTCTCGTGTATGTTAAGCTCGATGTGTCCTGTTAGCTTTTGCGGTCATCTGTTAAACATGCAGACGTATATAAGTAAAGCTCAACTATCCTTGCTGCAATATCGATATCATAAATACAATAATCGATGAGTGCTGTAAGTTACTGCAAATGTAAAAGCTCAATCTGTTGAGCTGACAGGCTTTTTTTTTAGGCTGTAAATATTTTATTGAGTGTAGCAACACTAAATGCATATGAATTTCGATTTTTATGCATTTAAAATGGAGAGCGAGAGCATGACAGAGAGTACCCTATAAACATGGGTTGACATTATGGGCAAAATTATTTATTCAATGCGACGCCGTGTGAGGCATTTGTCTGTCGTCGGGCTTATATATATGGGCAATATTTTCATAGGCATTCAATGTACTTTCGAACACTTAAAGATATCTGCAACTGCATCTGTGTTAGTTAACGCAAATACCAATCCACAGCACACACTGGGCATGCGAAGCACAGGCGACTGTTAAGTGAACGCTTAAGCCAATGAGACGCTTGTAAATGCACGAATAAACAATCAACAACAACAAAGCAATAAGCATACAGACAAGCGCAACAACGACGTAAAACACTAAATGACCAGTGTTGGCAGAATTTTTTTTAGTTAGATGGGATTAAAAAAAAACGGTTAAAATTATAAAAAACAGCGGGAATAAAGCTAAATCCATCTATAAAAAGGAAGCGCTTGTTTACTTCTCGGCAAACCCTTAAAATATGTAGGTCACCAAAAATTTCATCAATATCGACTTCGTTCTAGAGTTACACAAAAGTTTTTGATAATCAGATCCACATAATTATTAAATGTGATAATTCTATACATAGTTGCAATTATTATAATGAATAAAAAAAGAATTCTTTGCACATAAAAAGCTTCATTTCCCGCTACTCGCTTTTCGTGTTTGTCCCGCTGTTGGACCTTGAAAAACGCCAGATTTGGCGGGAAAAAAGCTGAACTAGCAACATTGAGTGACAAGCAGAGCCAAAAGATTCATTCAAGTGTGCGACACTTTTTATGCGTGACATAAAAAACTATCACAACAACAGCAACAGGTGCAGCAACTGGTCAACAACAACAACAACAGCAACAGTGGGCAACTGGGATGCATACCAACATGGCAGCGTATTAGCAAAGACAAATACTAATTGCAGTCAAAGCAGCCGCAGTAGCCACCACAGCTTGCAGTAGTTTTTGTTGTTTTTGCTGTTGCTGCTTTTGCTGCCGGCAGTTAATTTCATTTAAAGAATGTCATCTTCACTTTAAGTGAAAGATAAATACACACACAACTTAACAGACACACACACACACACACACACACGTGTAGGAAAATCGACAGATGCAAGTGTGTTTGGCATTGTCTCCTTTTCCTTCAACTTAAACTCGCCGCGACGTTGCGTATGAGTGATGTGTGTATTCACTTGTTGTGCTTGAGTTTATTGTTGTTGTTGTTGCTCGCAGCTGCTGTTAGTTTACGAGGAGCGTCTTAATTCTTTGTGCAAATAATAGTGTACATTCGATTTCGCTGAGAGTGCAATAACAGCATCTGCAGCGAAAATCGAAATCCATCACAAACAATCGATAGCTGTTCATGCTGAAGAAGAGAAACGTGCGATTAAACTAATTATCGATGTCATTAACAGAATCTAATTCGTTACTCTAGCAAACTTTGTAAACATTTGTTGTAAACACGCGACAATCGAAAGTGCAGGGAAAATGTTACAAAATCTGTTCATTTATATTGATATATTTTAAAATTTTAATTACAAAATCAATTTTTATGGTATCTTTGACTTAAAATTGGAATTTAATTAATGTAAATATTTATGTAATTGACAGTTTACGAAAAATACAAGATAATAAATATCATTTATATCAATATATTCTAAAATTTAAATTAGCAACTCTTGCAGAATTACTTGACTTGGAATATTTAAAGGGAATAACATGAAAAAATTGTACCAACAATTGTTTTAAAAATTCAAAAAATATATAATATATTTTTTTATAATTTCAAACCAATTTCTTTGGTTTTTGCAAGTCTAAATAGAGATATTCTACACTTCACAATTTCACTTAAATGAGGTATTTTAATGCAGCGATCTTGCATCATCCGACATTGGGGGATACCTACCAAATACAACGCGGGACAGAAAGGGAAAAAACGCGAACACAATCGAATCGAATTGGATCGATGAGAACTGGAAATAAATATCCTTTTCTACTGTGTATAATATGTCACTTTGCGCTTGATTGAACTGAAGTCATTTCCTACAAATTGTTTCACTATCCCGTCGTTAAATCCCAATCCCGAATTCAATTCCGTTGCCAATTGCGATGCCAATTGCTGGGGACAGTCAAACATTTCATTTCATTCAGTAAATTTCACTTTTAACCGACGACGCCCGATGTGCTGATGTTGAAGTCTGGGCCCGGGACCGAAGAGTCATTCGCACCGTTTTCGGAGAGGAGCAGGAAACCCGAACAGCAACACGAACTTCAACTCGAACTCGATTCTGGTTGCGTCTTGCTGCGCTCTTGCTGTTGGTGCATCCGTTTCAAAACGCGTCCGTTTGTTAACTGATTTCGCGTTGTCTTGGCCAAAACTCAAATTCGAAAACTGTTTTGAGAAGCCTCCACCAGCGTCGGCAGCGACGCCGCAGCCAGTACAACGAACCAGACAACTGGCCAGACGGTGCTACAAGACCAGCCACGCCGCCCCTTCTCAACGAAGTACAGACGACGCGTCGTTTACTTCGCACTTCACCAGCTGCACTTGTCGCGCGACGTCAACGTCGACTGCGCAGTCGCTGTTACTGTCGCGCTGTCGCTGTCGGTGTCGCTGCCTCTGCTGTTGACTGACCAAAGCGAATCAATAAACATGCGTCAACGTCGACGTCGTCGTCGTCGTCGTCGCCGGCAAAGTTGTCGTCTCTTTTCGATTTTGACTTCGCTTCGTCTTCGGCTTCAGCTTCGTCTTCAGCTTTAGCTTCGGCTTCAGCTTCAGCTTTGACTCTGGCTTTGGTCACAGCTGCCTCGTCTGCCTGCCCCTGCCCCAACAGACTCACTTTTCACCGCAACATGTTGCTGACTAACTGACTGACTAACTGATTGACTGGACGAACGGACATGCGGACATGGGGACGGACTGGAGTGGACTGGACGACGGCACGACTCGACTGACCATGAAGTTGTCTGCCTGGGATTATCGAATACAGCAAACCGGAGACAATATTGAAGCTGCAGCAAAACGATCGTATAACGTATACGTAGAAGACTGAGCTGCGATTGGAGATGGGATTTTTTTAACAGTTACAGAGTGATAACATCAGTTATAATTATGATCATAGATACTAAGATACAGTATGTATAGTATGATCACAGATATTATAGAGATAAACAATCAATACAGTAATATGATATAGATACAGATACTTGATATATCAACCAGAAACAGAGATATATGTATATATATTATGAATTATATATATTATGAATTATATATAGGTAAAGAGATATTGAATAAATAATATGTATATTAATACTCTATTATCTGTAAAAACTCTTCAGAGTTCCTCTTTAGCGAAATCTATATATCATAGATAAAAAAATAAAAAGGACAAAATACAGTATATGATCATACGGGAAAAGAGACTACAGGACTCAGTGTATGTATATGTATATGTCAGTATATATATATACATATGTGTAGAAGACAAGACTTCTAATCTTGTGTTGCTAAAACTGAATAAACCCGCGAAACTTTCTCAAGAAAATTGATTGTTTTATTTTATTTATTAATTTATTTCCCTTAACTAAAAATTGAAGATTTCTACATATATTTTGTAGACAAAATTTCAATTCTACGATTTCCAAAGATATTCCATATACCAGAAACGAAACTTCGTCACATACATTTAACTTATAAGTTTCAACTAATGCTTAAGACGATCTACGATCAGACAAGAATTACCACATTTTATTGTTGTTGTTGTTTAACTGCTGTTGTTGTTGTTGCTTTGTTAGTTGCGATCTGGGCGGTCTGCACGTTTGATTAACTTTCGCTTTTGTTGCAAACGCAACAACAACAGCAACAACAATCGGCATGTTTGGTGTGTTGCATAAAAACGATCTTTGGCGTTTGTGACTGAAGCGCAACATTGCTTTGGTACTGAAATCGAAAAATATGTTAAAAGCTTAAGGCGGAGCAACAACAAAAGCAACAACAACAACAATCGAGACACTTGACAGTCGGAGTGGCCACAAACTGTGACAGTCAGTCGCAAGTTGAGTCGAGTCATGGATGCCAATGCCAGGGCTGTCGTTGTTGTGATTGTTGTCAGTTTGATGTACTGTTGTTGTTGTCATAGATGCTGTCGCTGCTGTTGTTGTTGCTGCTGCTGGGCTTATGCGTATTTTGCGAGTAGACATGCATAAAACTTGTAGAGCCATTAAAAGCGCTTACATTGACAACACTCGCAGCTGCCGCAACAACAACAACAACAACAATAACAGCGACAGAGAAGCGAAACAATCATTCAATATTGTTGTTAGTTGCCGCTGATTTTGTTCGGCTCATTAGCTTGATGTGTTAATTAAAGCGAATGTTGCAGACAAATTTCGCAGCAGAAATTGCAAAGAAAAAATTGTAAGACAACAAAAGAAATGCTAGGGATGAGTATCGATATGGCGTTATCGATATTATGACTTAACAGAAACTGATAAGTTGCACGATAGTTAAGGATCTGTTCAATGATATTTATGTTATGATGCTGTTAACATATTCAGTTGCGCAATATATGTATCGATATTTTCTCTTGCCGATAACCATACCTAAGACTTAGGCAACGAACTTGCCCCCATGACTTTCTCAAAAGAATGCAAACCGTTAAGTCGCAACATGACATTGACTGACTGACAGACTAACAACACCCACTGACGCCCCTTCCATCTCTATCCTCCACCACTCCTTGTCTTTGTCGGCTTTGTGTGCATGACAAATAAACAAAATATGTATGCCACCAACTTGCCCCCTTTCTTTGCCATCTACTTCTGCTGCCCCCCCACTCCAATTAGCCCACTCTGTGCGTGTGTGTGTGTGTATTGCGTGTTGCATGCTGTGCGTTGCTTGCCGCATGCTGCGTATAAATTGTATCAATAAATTTATTGATTTCAACTGTTGCCGCTGACTTGTTAAATATTTTGCCAAGCGATTTATGTTGTCAGCATGCAAATTTGTATGTGCCTGGCGCTGTTGTTGTCCCGTTGCTGCTGCTGCTGTTGTTGCAGCTGCCCCGTTGTTGTTGCTGTTGTGGCTTTAATGAACATGTCGCCGTGGAAAGAGTCATCACACACGCACACACGCACACAACAATTTGCTCTGCGCCAAAGCAAACGCAACGCGCACGTTCCACTAAACCGAAATTAGTCAAACCTTTCACTTAGACCATAATTTCACCCACTACTTCCGGCCCGAAGTCGGAATAGTGCGTGCGCTAAGAAGAGAATCAACTATGTTATCTTTTTTAAAATATATACATAACAATGTACAATATTCTCTAAAAGAGTTATTCAAGGACAGTTATCTCTTTTATTGTTTGATATATTTCTTAATATTTATCGACCTATAAAATCTAAAGTAAAGTACAGAAGATCTAATAGATTTTACATATACATAAATAAACTACTTATATGATGTCAACAATATATTATTGTAATATTCTGTATTAAATCTCCTTCACCATATATGTATATGCAATAATAATATATATGCAAAAAGCTTTATGCAATGCATCTGCAATGTATCTCTTTTATGCATTGAAATGCAGGATTAAAGTGAAGAATTTAATTTTCTAAATTGATCTACATATCAATTTCAAAACGATATACAGAAGATCTACAAATGTTTCTTTTAAATGTACTTCAGTTATGCTGTATTGTAATATTATATATTGATATATATCTCCTCTTCATAATAGTAGTACTCCAACTAAAATTAATACAAAGTGGCCAACTGTCGTAGCCCTCGTACAGTGCTGACTTGAAGTACCAATTCCAACTTTTAAAGGCATCAAGAGACATTATAAAATATTGTTGTTTCTCTCTTTAGGCGGCATGTACGCTTTTTATGTGTGCCTAAGCGTCCACCTGTCAGGCCATTTGTCACTCCATAGAACACTTTCATTCCGATTGACTTGCATTTGGGTTAAGGCAGTTTCCACTTGCCTGCCTCCGCCTCCGCCTTCCTCCTCGGCCGCAGTGGCACCTGTCGTGCATGCGCAAGCAGGCGAAAAGCAGCGAGGCAGCACAAGTGAAATGTTGTTGTCGCGCCCGGCGCATGGCTAATTAGATAAACAAATTTTGTTGTTGTTGCGCTTCTGCCACATTGTTGCACGCATTCGAAATTCGAATTATTGAAAAGTGAAAAAAACAAAACAACAGAAGAGACGTCGACTTCAACTGCGAACAGTTTCTAAAAAGAAAGTGAAAATCCAACGCGGACAGAACGCGACGTAGAGCGAAGAGCGTAAAGTGCGCCGCCTAATGGCCGTCAACAGCGCAGCAGCGCCTTAGTTGGCCAGGACCAGCCAAAGAGCTGAGCCGAGCTGAGCCAAGCCACAGAGCTGAGTACGTGACACGAGCAGACACAACATTGGCGTGTGCCATCGTTCATTATCGAAAGTAAAGTTTCATTATGTTAAATCTATGTTGGGTTAACAGGATATGGTTATCAATGTAGCTACCCTGCCTATCGGCCTGTTACACTTGTGTCAATACAAGTTGTCGATGTCAAATCAATGAATAGAATAAGCAACGAACAAGGAAAAGAAGTCATTAAGTTCAACATGATTGTCACGACTGCAGCTTGACACGCACTCATCTCTAGCAGCTTACACCACGCGGCTGCCACTGATCCGCAGCAGCAGCAGCATTAACTGCAGTTGCCGCAGCAGCCACAATCATTCACAAGTTTTGATGCTAAACAAATATGACTAATTATGGAGGAACTGAGACTGACGCTGGCACTAAACAGCGTCGCATAATGCGAGCGTCGTCTCCGTTTCGACGTAAATGGGCAGAGCGACTGCGACGGCGACGCTAACTGCGACAACGCGCCGACTTTGACGATGCTGAGCAGTAATCAGCAACCAGTTGGGGTACGAAAGAAACAACAGCGACGACGACAACAACAACAACAACTCAAGCAACACCCGCAATTTCGCCAATTCGTGGAAAAAGAAAAAAAAATATAACTATAAATTGCGATTGTATGAATGAAATGCGTTTTAAGCGATGCTCCTCCTCGACGTCAGTGTCGTAGTTTTCACTGTTTAAGGTGCTCGTCCGTCCCTCTTCTCTTGCTGCTCTACTAATCCTCCTTCTCCCCCCTTTCGCACTCTTCGCAGTTAAACAATTCCATTGGTTCAAAACTATATTCTCTAAAGCCGTAGAAATAACAAAAAACAAAACAGGCTATAACAAACCAAAAGAACGTGTCACTAAGGCCCCACAAAAGAGAACTTTGCGTTGGGGCATTGCACCTGTCACGCGCATTGCTGAAGATTTTGCCACCAGTCTGATGGTTCTGCCCAAAAGTCATCATTGCATCACATCCTGCACAGATCCGTATAAATCGGAGGCGAGAAGCTTTGCCGACAGATTCGATGTGAGCAATATCTACACGGATTTCGAGGATCTGGCACGATGTCCCAGCGTGGGTGAGTAATTGAAGCGATAGGTAAGCACATAACATGAAAGCATTCTGTTAACATGATGTCGCTTTATGTTATTCTGTTAATGTGCCATCACCAGGGCATACAAAAATTTCTAGCTTTTTTTTCCTATAAACTGCTCTTATTTATTTATTTTAATGTGCAGACGCCGTTTACATATCCCCTTTAAATCCGATGCACTGCGATCTGTGCCACCTGATGCTTAACCATGACAAGAATGTCTTGTGCGAGCAGCCGCTGTGCATGACTGAGAATCAGGTCAAGGAGCTGGTGGCCAAGGCACAGGATCGCGGTCTATTTCTAATGGAGGGATTTTGGCCACGCTGCTTACCGGCCTACGAAATGCTACACAGAGACCAAATGGCTTCGAAATTTGGCCGAATCGATCAGATCACATGTACAATGGGATGGCCGGTGTTGTCGAGTCAAAATCAACCTTGTTCATATGGAGGTGTTACCAAGGACATGTGTCCTTATGCCATACAGTTGGCACTTTGGGTATATCGAGAAATACCGGAGTTTATTAAAGCTTCGGGTCAGCTTAACAAGGATGATATCGATATATCAGCCGATATTGAGCTCAGCTTTAAGGGAAATCGCACAGCCCGTTTTGTGCTCAGTGCTGTAGAGAAACTTAATAACGTTGTCATTATGCATGGAACCAAAGGGAACGTAATGGTAACTCGCATATTCATACATACATATGTATGCATATCGAGGATTACTATATCTTCCTCTTCTTCAACTTCACACAGATGAGCAACGCTTGGTGCCCCGAACTGATTAAGTTAAGTAAAACTGACTATCAGTTTGTTTTACCGCAGGCAAAGCAGCCGACGATCTTTCAAAATCGTATGGGCCTCTGCTACGAGGCAGAGGAAGTGCGAAACTGCATTCTAGCGGGCCAAACCCAAAGTGATCTATTTAATCATACGGAAAGCTGCTTGATGGCTAGCCTGATAGGGCAGATACGAGATATGCTTGGTGTAGAACAAGTACAAGTTATTGAACAGAGGCAGGCAATATAAATTACATATCTTTTTTTATATCATATGACCGTACATACTTTCGAATAAATAAAAGTAACATGAGACAATATCCAAACATATCGAACCCTTTATTATTTATCCCATACACACACCATGCTGATAGCTTTTTGCCTTAAGCGCGTACAGCAACCCAAGTGTTGTTAACGCAGGTTAGTACGCAGATCAACACACAAAGCTCGTCATAACTTCACAGGTTTCATTTGGTCATTGAGAGTTTCGTGAATATTCCATTCCGTCTAGCACATTGAACTTTAAAATAATCAAATTTTGAGAAAGCCCGATCAACATGAGTCACTGTCAAACAAATACAAACACATACCTAACTGAAACAATAGACCAACTGAGTGATAAGAGTGCCGGCTTATCACCGGCATATCTGCTGTGTGTATGTAGACAATGGCAATTTATATAAACAAATAAATCGAAGAGCTTTCGAGAACCCAGAAGGGAACTGGGTCGGCGGAAAATTATATGAAATCGGAGGCACAGACCGGCCTTCGTTTATAGATACATACATACATATGTATGTACATTGTATGTGTATTTTATACATATATATGTACATATGTATAATACTTATTTATCTGTATTTTATGCGCCCAATCACGTCGCCCCTGCTACCTTTGGTTGTAACGGAAAATTTGTGGCAATGAGCCGGGCAGTGAGTCGGAAAATGTAACATGTGTTAAGTAATGCACATATGTGCATACATATGTATGTAAGTACATATATATTTACCTGGCCGAGTGTGTGATGCAATTCTCAAAAGCACACCCCAGGGCCACAGGCCACAAGGGTTGCAACGTGGTCTTATATAAATTTTGCCTGTACGCAGTTAAATATGGAAAAACGTGTGTCTTATGAAATAAATTTTAAAATAATTTAAATTGTCGAGGCGAAACAAACGTACATACATACACATATGTATGTTTGACGTTGTCAATGCCTTTTTTGTTGTTTTGTTTTTTGTTTACCGCGCATTTTGTAAACACAACAGAAATTAAATTGCGCAGCAAAAATTGTGTAGAGCTTCGCGCTTACTCTTCATAGAACTTCTCTCCCAGTTGAAAAGAGAATATGAAGAGTAAAAGAGAGTGAGAGAGCAGAATAACTGGCACCCTGGTGGTGAATGGCATCGAATGTTCCAGCACAGAATTACAAATATTGTAACTTTCTAGAAAATGAGCAAATATATTTGAAAAATTCCAGAGACTTCATAATGAATCGCAGTATGTTGTATTGGGTATCACCTATATATCAACAATCAAAATCTGTTTTCAAACAGGTTAAACACGAAAAATAAAGTTTGTTTGATTGTAGCTGTAAAACAGAAAGGTTCAACATCGAAAACAAACACCTGTATAAATCAAAACTAAATTCTAAAAAAGGTAAATTACTTGCCTTTATTTTCAAAACAAAATAGAAGTAAAACATTAATATTGACTAAATTTTCTACAGGGTCCACTTTAGAGAACTTTGACAGCTGCGACCAAGAGAGTGCCGGTCAGCAAGCTTGTACAACAACTAAGTTCGGAGAAAAAGCTCTCCCAGGGTATATAAGCCGTTGGCGGACCGCGACAAAGAGTTCAATTTCCATTTTTGTCTTGCTGCGAAGACGTTGAGAACGAGACGAGTGAAGCTTAGAGAAAAACAATAGCAAACCAAATAAAAAGCACCAACAAAAAAGACATACAAAAGAAGCTCTTAATTGCATCTCATCTAATAAGAAAGATCTCAAAAGAAAGAACAAACATGTCTGAGGCACATTTTGATGAATATGAGCACTACAACTACGACCATGGCAAGCACATCTTCTCGAGCCACAGCGGCAAGCAGCGCTCCAAGAAGGAGGCCACCGAGCACACCAACCACTTTGACCCCTCGGGTCACTCGAGGAAATTATTGACCAAGTTGATGAACACCAACAACAATAAGAAGTTGCTGAAGAACTGATGCCCCAAGCACACACAGTGTGCGAAAAAGTAAAAAAAAATACTGAA
The DNA here is from genome assembly GCA_018903425.1 of Zaprionus nigranus. Lineage (NCBI taxonomy): Eukaryota > Metazoa > Arthropoda > Insecta > Diptera > Drosophilidae > Zaprionus > Zaprionus nigranus. The sequence goes on from JAEIGD010000002.1 coordinate 206,677, forward strand.
TTTAAGTTACAATACAACAAAGCAACAAGAAAACACAGCAAAGGTGGGAATTGAAAATCAAAGCAACTCATAAGAAGCAAAGCTGGTGAAGAGCGGAAAGGAAGGAAGAAAGAGAATAGAGAGGAGAACGATTTGCTGCTGCAGCGGCGGCAGCTGGCACTGTCTGCTCGCGCGCTGGAAAACATAAAAAACACTGGAATTACTTATTGCATAGTTTCCTAAACTTAATACATTTACAGACTTATAATTTTAGTTTTAAGCCTAGTGCGATTCAAATTATGAAGTTTTCTCTAGATATAAATTATAAAATAAAAAGACTACAAACCAAACTGCTGCCAAATTTCAAGTTCTGCCGTGTGTGTGTGTGTGCGATACATGCATACATACATACATATGTACAAGCGTACATATTGATGCAAAAGCTTTTTTTGTATGCGGTACGTGCAATGTACCTGGACGTCACCTCTGCGCCCGCTAAGAGAGTTTGTGAGAGACTATGCATATTTTTAGCCGCTTAGTTGAACTCATTTGCACTCAACTCGACGCCTTGCGATCGTCATCCACGTTTTCCTTTGTGTTCATTATCTCCAACTCCGCTGTAAAATGTTAATGTGTAGAAATCTATGTATATGTATGTACATATGTGCACATGTATACAGATATCAATACGTATGTATGTTCAGATATACGATACATGATATTGCCATTTAAAAAAATTACAATACCATAGCGGAAATCTTTCCCCTGACCTTCCAAAAACAGTTAAAATACTCGTGCTTACAATATTCATTAACGTACATACATACTACATACACATTGAAGCTTACACATGTACACATGTACATATGTATGTATTAAAAGTTTCAATCGCCTTTAAGATATGTCAATCATAACAAATTGTCCAATTGGAAATATATAAAAAAATAATTTATTTTAATAAATATATATCTAAATAAAAGGGAATTGTAATAAATTTGTTTGTTAGGAGAATCTGCAGAATAAATTAAATTTTATATTCAATGAAATTAATAAAATTTAAGAATTAAATGGGACAAATAATGTACCACTCTTAGTAAAAATGTACCGAAGCTGCAATGGGTATCTCTGTTAACCATCTGTTTAACTGCTATTATATAGCAATCAGCTTTTGTATTCCATCAGCAGATATCATCTGTGTGCAGCTCACTGTTACGCAGCTGTTAAGTGTTTTGCCACAATTTATAATTGAAATGGGGAAACAGAGCTCTGTTACCCAAGACTCGATCCCATTTGTGTCCCGGATGTGTCTGATCCACTAGATATTTGGCAGCTTTGACTAGGCTGAAATATTCTCCATTATAATGCAAGTTGTATACATTTAGTAACTAGATTCTAATAACATATATCTTAATAGACTTCCCAGCTACTCTTGAGAATTGTGTCAACTATTTATTTACATACTATGTCCGTTTCGATGTCAACATGAATCCAATTTGTCAGACTGACATCAACAATCCGGAGTGTCAACTGTGGATGAGCAAGGTGTGCGAGCACTGCAAGGAGCTGTACGCCAAGGAGGCATCCGATGCCTGGGCCGCCTGGTGGCACGATGATACACCACCTATATTTAAGGAAGTCGCCGATATGACCATCTATGATTGCAACAAGCTAAAGAACTTACTCGAGCTGGAGGTAGCCGCACTGGAATCGAAAGTACCAACGATTTCAATGGAAACATCTGATGATGGATTTGAGTCGTGGCAAACAATATTGTTGATCGCGGTTTACATTGTGATTATAGGAATCGTGGTGGCGATTTATTATTCCTGGCGACAGAGACGGCGCAAGGGCTTGCTACCGTCCGATGATAAAGAGAATATAGAAGACAGAGGCCCACAAAAGGAAAGTCCACCCAAGGAATTGTCACCTCAAAGCTCTGCCACAGCTGTAGCCCCCAAAAAGGAAGAGAAACCCACATCCAAATGGGTACGCCAAAAGGCACGTCCTATCTTTTTGCACAATCAGGCTGCACTGCGCCGCCAACAACAAAGGTACAAGGAGAAAGAACGCTTGAGGGAGGCGTCAATCCAGAAGCATACTGAAATGTGGACGAACGCGCTTCGCAAGAATAAGAAAATAAAAATGGAGAAGAGAACGGACGGAGAACGTAAAGAACGGGACGAAAATAATGTAAATGAAACCAAAGAATGAAATATATACATAGACAATATACAAATACATATACATATATATGTAGATATATAAATACATATGACTCTGGAATGTGGAGTTTTCTTTCAATCATTGCCTCCGAACAATAGAATTGATTTACATATAAGGGTATATAGATGGGTATAATATCATTGGCATGATCGAAAATGTATGAAACAGGCAGAAGGAGGTGAAGAAAACCCCAAAAAGTATATATATTCATGATCAGAATCAACAGTCGAGTTAACAGTTCTTAGTCTTTTTGAGCAAATACAAAACAATAAAGAACTGAATAAGTTAAACTCTAGCAAATATCGGGAATATACAACAAATCACTTGGGGTTATTTAAATAATATATATTATATGTTAAATCTTTATATCGAATATATTTATAATTAAATTAAACACATTTATATGGGCAACAAGCTCTCGGCATTCATTTCGACGTCGTCATCTGAGTCGTTGCTCTGCTGGGCGCGGTACATGCCTGTGCGAGGACGTTCAGCGGGTGGACCCAATGGATCAACATGCTGTTTCACTGCAAGTAAATTGAGGGTATTTTTTAAGGATGGGATGTACCCGTTAGGTCAGTCTACTTACCTGAGTAGGAATTCACACTCTGTAAGAACTGATTGCCGTTCTGTGCCGATGAACGATTCGTTGAGATTTCGTTATTTTCCTGCAAACGTTCTTCGTTTGATGGTCTAATAGCTGTACAGGAAGGAGAAGGAGATGAAGAAGAAGATCATTAGTTAGGGGTACTATGGTATTTATGAGTTGGTCATTATGCACTTCTCATTCGACTGCTGCCTCTGCCGGAGGTGGCTGAGGAGAGACGTTGCTGCTGATAGCGCTGCTCGTTCTGGCGCTCCTGTTGCTGCTTGTGCAGCCTGGCATAGTCCTGGGCATATCGATCGTGCAGCTCGGCCAGGCCCAGCGACTTGGTGACCTGCATGAGAGCGCGCACACAGGTGAGATTGTCTGGGAAGCGAGCATGTATCTTCTCGAACATGCCCAGATATTGCTTAGGCGGCAGATACGAATTACGAAAGCAGCTGGCGACGCGTAGCATCAGATTGGGATCATTGGGATCGGCGAGGACTGCACGCTCATAGTAATACAATGCCTTCTCCGTTGCCTGTAGCTTGATGTAGTACGATCCAATGGAGCTGGCTATGTTGATGTCGCTCATGTTGATACGATATGCCTCATTGTAGTATTGATTAGCCTCCTGATGATCCTGTATCTGCTCGTACATGGAGCCCACCTTTTCGAATAGCCGCGAGTCAATGTCAGACGCCGAGATGCCCAGCACCTGAAGATAACCCTGCAGGGCACCTGGCGAGGCACTTGACTTGCCAAAGTTGCCTCCACCTGCAGCATTGCTCAGACGACGCTCCTGCAACTTGGCAAGCTGATAGTAGATATGACTATGCTGCACCGAATGCGGCTCTATGAGCTGTGTCTTCAGCAGCTCGAACTGCTCTTCGGCCAGCTCGTAGTCCTGCTCCTGCAGAGCCAGTAGACCCAGATTATAATTGGCCTCAAAATGGCCCGAGTCCACTTGCAGTGCGCGCTGCAAACGCTCTCGGGCCGAGCTGAGATTCTGGCTCTGCATGTCCACAATGCTTGCGTTAACCAGTGCCAAGGTGTTCGACTGCAGTGCTCCAATCTCCTGCAGTTGATTCAGGCAGTGTGTGGCCATCTCCAGGTTGCCCAGCTGCGACCAAAAGATATAGAATGTATATTAATTTGCTACACCAGAGCTACTCACATTGATATAGATAAAGCTGAGATTGGTCAGCGCACTGGCAGTCATGGAGCTCTCGCTCTTCCGATCGTACATTTGCAGCGTCTCGATGGCCTGATTCACATCGTTCTGCCGCAAATAGACGAGTGCCTTGTTTAGCTCTAGCTCGTTGGCCAGCCAGGAGAGATTTGATGTTCTAATGACTTCGATGCACCAGTTATAACCTACCGAATATTAAGAGATTAATCAATCTTATAAGGCTATGGTCGTTGACACATTGAATGTACCATCATTGTAGTTTTCCTCAATTAAGGGTGAAATTAGATCCACAATCATCGTAATGGAACGCTTCTCCGTGTTGCGTCTCTGTTTGGTGTATACCGCCAGCTCATCTGTCTTGAGGGCCTGCAGCACATAGCGGTTCTTAGCATTGCCGGATCCATTGCTGGGCTCATTCACCTGCACATAGGAACTGTTACCCTCACCATCGATAATTGCCACCTCGGCTGCATGAGTCTCTGCAGCCGTTTGTCCAGCTTGCTCGGCCTGTTGCTGCAGTCGAATAATGTTGTTCTCGTTCTCCAGATCTCGCTCTGTCTCGACCGGCTGCACATCGCAAAGACTAGGGAATGTGCTCTTGATTTTCTTCACATCACCCATGGCATAGTAGCAGAGCAGCAGATGGATGCCACTGCGAATGTCAGGCCTCTCGGACATGATGAACTCAAAACTAGACGCAGCATCCGCATATTGTCCCATGCGAACAAAGAGTACCCCGATGTTCTCGGTGATCTTGAGACGCAGCTGTTTCTGCGTGTTGGGCACCGAGTCCAGCGCCATGCGATACATCTTGATGGCCTTCTTGTGCATTCCCATCTTCAGGTAGATGTTGCCCATGTTCAGTTTGAGTTGATTGACATGTGGAAACATTTTGTTCTTGGTCATAATATTGTACGTATTGAGGGCCTCGATGTGCATGTCGTTATGCTCGTATTGCTCAGCCAGGTTGAAGAACACCTGAAAGGGAAAGGGAGTCTTACTAACATATATATAAGAGAAATAACCAGCTTAGTTACTGCATAAGTCAAATCGAAGTTATGAAACACATTCTCGCCCTGCTTGTCCTGCTCATGATGCAGTATGCGATCCAAAGAAGACGCATCCTTTGCCTTATTCAGCGCCTCGGCCAGTGAAGACTTCAGCTCGGCATTGTTGGTTCCATTCATTCGACTCATGGTACAACGTGCGGCCAGCACAATGGATGACTCTAGCAGCTTGACGATTTTCGTTTCCATGTTCTTGTATTTTATCTGCGGACTATATACAATCCCTATATCCTTCTCAATACCTATCTATCCTTTGCTATCGACTACTCACTTGACCTCCTTGGCCGCATCGACGGCCGCATTGGCCGACGACAGTGTTTGCTGCTTCACCTTCTCCAAAAAGAATTGATCAAACCGCTGACCCGCAGAGCCGCTAGCACTGGCCGCATAACCCACTGCTCGTACCGCTGTCGAGGGTCGGGCTAGGGCGGTCTTCTCCCCACTAGTTCGACTGCTCACCAAATTGCCACGCTACAAAAAGGGAGAACTACATTTTCATTCTGTATTTAATTTCCAGTTCTCTACTTACCGAAAAAAGTTGCGAGGTTGGTGGTCTTCCTGCAGCTGTGGGGGCGGAGCCGTTGCTGCAGCCATTGCAGATTCAATATTGGATGCTGCTTTTTTATCATCAGATTCTTTTGCACTCATTCCTTTAAGTTCTACGAAACTCTTTTTTTTGTTTCATAAAATTCTGCAGAAGTTGTTGTGGACAAGTGTTGTCCTAGTAATAAATTTTTCGGTTTGTTGTTGATTTGAATTTACCGTTGCCATAGGACAACCGGTTGAAGGGTTGCAACTTGCAACAAACTATTATCGAAATAGTTAAATTATGTTTTTGTTAATGATTAGCACTTAAAAGCTTAAATAAAAGTTTGCCTAACAGTCGACCGCTATAGCCAACGTTAAATATATAAATAAATGAAAAAGATCGGTTTTTTTTACTATGTATTCCTTTATTTTATTTGACCATTTTTAATGTTCGATAAGTATAAAAAGCTAAAGTTACATAGCAGTCAGCCTGTCGTAAGACACTAGAGTTAATTTAAATTTTCAATTCGATTTGCAAGCGAGATATAAAATATACAACTTTCTGACTTACTTTTACTATGCTGACTAAAATATCTACCTCTCCTTCAAAATTTAAATTCGATCGGACTACGACTCTCAAGCACCTTTTGATATTTGTATCAACTATATATTTACAAACTATGTCTGTTTTGATGTCGACATGAATCAAATTTGTCAAACGGATATCAATAATCCGGAGTGCCAATTATGGATGAACAAGGTGTGCGAGCACTGCAAGGAGCTGTACACCAAGGAGGCATCAGATGCATGGGCCGCCTGGTGGCACGATGAAACACCGCCTATCTATAAAGAAGTTGCCGATATGACCGTCTATGATTGCAATAAGCTAAAGAACTTGCTCGAGATGGAAGTAGCCGCGCTGAAGTCAAATACACAAACAATTTCGATGGAAACTTCAGATAGTTTTATGTCGTGGAGAACAGTATTGTTTTTCGCAGTCTATATCATGGTTATAATGATCCTGGTGCTAATTTGCTGTACGTGTCAACAGGCAGGCGGACACAGTCCAGCGCCCAACAAAAAAATTGAGGCGGAAAGGGTTTCTACCTTGGAAGAGACTGAGGAAGGAAAAGGTAATTCGAATACTTTAGGCACGCCTAAGCAAGAGACACCGCACATATCTAAACAAATAAGCTTGAATGAAAAGACATCTAAAGAAGAAATTACGAGTTGGATCCCCGATAAAGCACGACCGTTCCTTGTATACAACGCATCAGAACTAAGTCGTCAGCAGGCCAAGTCCATGGAGAAAGAAAAATTAAGGGGAGGCCTCCACCCACAAGAAGTTTTTGAAGTGGGCGAAGAAGCGTGAGAAGTTAGCAGAGAAGGCGAAGGAAAAAAAAACAACAAGCCGAGCTGAAGGAGCAGAAGAAGAAAGGGAAAATCAATCATTGAAAATATACATATATAACATATATAACATACATACATATCTATCTAATAAACTTAAAGTAAAACTTTTATTTTTATGCCCTTTGACCATTGAAAATGGCTTACTTTGTGCAAAGTTATGTAACAGACAGAAGGAAGCGTGAGAGACCCCACAAATGTATATATTCTTACTCAGCATTACTAGCCGAATCGAGGGAGCCATATCTGTCTGTCTGTACGAACAGACAGATCTCAGCTATTATAAAAGTTAATTTTTAAACTCCATTTGTAAGCGTCGGATAAAAGATACAACTTTCTGACCTTGAGTTCTATGTATTCTCCGAATTTCAATACCATTGTACAATAAGCACAAAAGTTATTCAAGAAAGTGCATGAGCATAACACCTAGTGCTTGTGTCAACCAGAGAGGCTCGAAGCCCGACCGTCACTGTCGAGAATAATCTGAAAGCATGTACTTATGTATGAATTTGTGTATGAATTTAACTAAAGTACACCGGAACATAGGTCGAAGAGTATCCCGATCCACTGTTGTTAGAATATCCTTGTTTTTAAATTGATCATAGTTTATAATATATAAATAATTATTATGCAACAATATTCTGATTTTATCATGCTACTTTTTATTCCGTGACATGAACCGTGATTATAGGAAACTGTATTTATAAGTTACCAAATCGCACGATATTGGCATGTCCTAAAGTAGTTGAAACCAACAACCAGTTGGCATTGCTCTTCCGGTTTTTGCGCGTGCGTACCACGAATTTTGGCCAAACAATAGTTTGAAACAAGTTTAATATTCCAGCACAAAACATATCATATATCATGGCATTAGATTTTAATTTCCATACGTTTAACCAATATATAACATTTCCAATTATTATCATATCATGCAAGCACTGTGATTTATGATAGTTACCTTTAACTTTATCACAATTTCGGCACTCGAGATAAAAACTAACAAATAACTTATCAGAATTGTATAAATTATAATCTATTAGTTTCTGTAATCATTGATAAATCTAACCGTAACAATATCTGCTATTTGACTGAATTTGTCAAGTATGCAGCACGTTAGAGTGTTCCTTGTGGTCTCAACGAGCTGCATACATGATGGATTTTGTTGTTTGTAGTCTACAGTGTATAGTGTTTCCCTAACATAGACACCCATTAAAAACACTCTTCGGCTTCATTCTATTATTTAATCACAATTTATTTATTGCTCACTTAGAATTAATTTGCAAAATATGTTTCAGCATTCAAGTCAACTGCCAGGCGCGACAAATAATATAATGCTTATATAAAAAAGATATTTCCTCTTTACAAAAAGTACAAATTTAGCTGGTTACAGTAATCGAACCTCTCTTTGGTTTACACAATCCAAATATTATATTATGTTTTGTTTAACACTAAATGTCATACAATATGCCACTAAAATGTTCTAAATAGATGTGCGTACTAAAATCGTTGCTTAACACTTTTTGTCAAAAATCGTTCGTCCTTTTAACATTATCTAACTATATGTGTGTCTTTTATATCTGTTATACACATACATACAAATATAATTGTTATGTATATATGTATTCACATCTTTATGATTTGATTTGTAAGGCAAAATTGTAAGTCACTTTCTTGATTGCATACAGCGCCTAGTTTGTAGATTTATAAATATATTAATAACATATAAATAAATTTAACAGTATAGTCTTTAAAGCTGTTGAAATGTATTGAAAATCTGTAGTGTTTATAGGGTATTTTGGTATCAAAAATTGTTGCTGTCAAGCTTGTTTAACAAGTAGTTGTGTTTTTGTAAAGATTTAAAAAAGTTCTCAACGTTTTTAACAAGCTCGTGCCGTGTGCAAGTCGTACACATAATGTATATCTGAATATTAATACATATAAGTCTATGTATGTATATAAGGCTCACTCCAAGTGTGTGTATATGTGTATGTATGTATACATTAATAGCGAGATCAATAAATGTTAATTTCATGCAACAGATAGTATATCAACAATTTAGAACAGAACATAAAACAATACGTCACATACATTTAGGGTTTATATCAATTGAAATCATGAACTAATAACTATTAAATTTGTTCTTAAAAATAAAACTTTTCTACAAATGTATATAAATAATAATTGATACGAGTGACTCTTCTGTTGTAGCTATCGTTGTTGTTTGCTTCTGGTTGCATTCTTAATTGGCAAGCTTAGTTAACGTTGATCAGCTTGGTCCAAGTTATATTTACAGTCGATAGACAGCATAGCTATGTGAGTTTCTTGGCCCATTTCAAGTCGTCATCGCGTGGCTTTAGACCTGTAAAGTGCTCAATTATTGACTCAATGGTTGACCAGAATCTGCGCGGGAGAAAAGATAAATAATTATAATCTAAATTTGATCGTTGTTTGAATAATACTCACCTAATTTGCTCTAGGGGCCAATTCAGCCAGCCGGTTGTGATACAAAAGTACGTCTCATGCGGTGCCACATGATGGATGCGATGATGTTTCCTTGGCAGTATAATATGACAATTCTGCAACCATAGCACCCACTTCGGAAGGCCCCAATATGTGTGCGACCATTTGTGTATCTAAGAAAAAGTACGAAATATAAATCCATTGGTTTTTACGCCTTTGCAGCTAGTATTACCTGATTTGTCATGGTAACAAATATAGAACATAGAAATACATAGGATATCCATCCGAAATTTTGTTGTATTTCACAGGGAGACTTGACATAGAAATAGTGTGCTAAATATCCTAGAATGGGTATACCGACCATGAAGTTATCTCCATTAGTCTCGATGAAATCGTGACGTGTTATCGATGTGGGATCTAAATGATGTTCACGAAACGGACGCAGGAAACTCTATGAAAACAATAATTACAAATAGAGAACAGCGTAATGAAATGAAATGACAAACGGATTTTCTTACTTTTCCAATAATTGGAAGATCCACTGACCCCCATGTATCGGCTGCCCAATGTACAAGGCCTGAGGCAAAGTCTGCTGTTATTATGCCACACAAGGCCGAGACTAAAGCAATACTGCATCGGTCCCAACGCAAATGCTTGATAATTAGCAAGAAATTGAAGATCATCAGGCCGATGCAGGTGTAAACACAAATGATTTCCTGGGCACGTTTACCTGCAATAATAAATCGATGTTACATTTACATACCAAAGATCATAACAATAACTAGACCCGTGATAACCCCGATACGATAAACGATTTCTTAAATATTTAACTTTAAGCGTATTTGGTGTTGCATACTTTGCAGGGCTTTCTTTGGAAATCAGTAACCCCTTTAAATAAAAATAATAATCAGTATGGTAATTATAATAACGCAAACAAATTATCAGATTTCATTTGGAAGGTGATAATTATTTTCTTCTAAAATAAACTATCTAGCATTCAAATTGCGCTTGGAATTCGGGTTTCTATAATTTTACGGGGGGAAAGGAGGCCTGGCCAAATTCTAAAATAATAATGGGACATAGTGTCACCAAATTTTATAGACCTAGCTTTTCTAGTATCTGAGATCTAGGTTTTCATAGGAATACACAGACAGATAGACATGTATTTATCGACTCGGTTGTTGATGCTGGTCAAGAACTTATATTACTTCTCCTCATTTTACATATTTATAATTGGGACACAGTTATAACAAATTTAGCACTTAGTTCTTAGATCTATTTTCTCAAAATGCTATTATATTCAAAAAACACACCTGGACTGTAAAGCGATGCCAGTTCCTGTGCCCCCTTGTTCTGTGGTCCCCAACGCGGTGAAGTCGCTGTAGCCTCGCAGTTACCAATTAATGTGGTTGTTGAAGCTGTTGCTGTTGTGCCATCCACTGTTTCCGCATTGTCAGTAGCGATCTGTTGTTCCTCTAGTGTTGTGGGTGGTAAATTACCATTGGGATCATCCTCATACATGGAATTGGCCAGAATTTCCTTATCGCTTTTGCTTGTCATCGTCTGAACGGGAAGTATAGAGGAGTATAGAAGATATCATAAATACCGAGTGAAATTTGAATACAACTTAAGCGCCTTGTGTTCTGTCCCTGACTGACAAGAGAAAGCGCTGTTCAATGTCAGTGCCATTGCGGGGACCTGGGAAAAAGTCAGCTGTTTAGGAGGTCTTTGCATTATTTAACAACTATATGGGAAAAGCACAGCCACCAAGTGGGCGTGAAATATTTAGAAGCACTTTGCATTGTCGTTGCAGTTCCTGAATATTCAACAATGAAACTGTTAAGCAGCTGAACACCAGGGCTGGGATCCAACCGTTGACCTCTGCACATGTTGATGTCATTACGTGGCCTGCATTGGCACCCTACACCCTCCCTAGTATACCATCTTTGCTCCTCCCACGCTCATCAAGTCCAACGCCTGTGCCCGGCTGTGTCACGCAATATTTTTGGGGCTTATGTTTTACCCACTGGGAGTCGAATGAGTGAGTTGTCAGTTGTGTTGGGGGCGCGGTTTAAAGGTGCCTTAATTAGGCAAATTGGTATTTAAATTGTTGGCAGCAACAACGCGTTTGAGGTAGGTTCATTCCAACGTGTTGTAGACAAATTTGTTAGCCTTTTCTTGGTCAAGGAATTTTTATGCTTTGCTCACAATAAACTTTTCCACAACAAGCAAGGATATATACTTCTATTTTAGGCTATTTTATACTATTTTATACAACACTATATCGAAGACCTCCTATATTTTTTTAAGGCGTGGTATATTCTATTCGAGCAGTCTCGTCTAGACGAATATTTCTATTTTACTTTATTATAGTATTTCCATGACAAATGTGTTCCAACACGAAATGCCCAACGATGGGAATAAGTACATACTTACTATATACTATAAATGATAATTGGACTATGGCAAGTTTAAATGAAAGCTATATTGCGGTTCGCTTGTTCTATTAAAAACGAAAGTTGGATCCTTATTTAAATTTACTTTAGCTTCAACTACATATACTCGTATGTTTGCGTGGGATATGAGAAGAATATGATATGAGGCCTGCTACAGCTGCTCGACTATGTGTGTGTGTGAGAGGATTTCTGATTGACGCATATGATAGTAATTTGAACTTTTTAATTTAAACATTTGTTCTATACACAATAACTCTGGTTTCATTACCATTATTTATTTAGATTTATAGTGAAAAAAATTACTTTTTCAATAAAGTGGCAACAATTAAGTTCTCTATTTAGTAGCAATGAGTACCACTTGGACTCAGAATGAGTTTTAATTCGTAAAATAATACAAGTAGTGACTACCTATAAGGCTTTTTATAGTGATGAGTGTGAGCTATTCAAAAGTTGATAACGGCAAAGTTGATTAGCACTTCATCTATGATAATCTATAAGTGATTGACGCTATTTTTATTTTATTTTGTTTTACTTTGTTCAATGCTTATCAAGTTTATTTCTTCTGTAAGTAAGCATTATAAACTAGGTAAATAGGTATACATACATGAAGTAGCCAAATTGATTGAGCAACTATACTATGCATAAGGATATACCTGCTTCTAGAAACATATACTGTCTATAACAACCCAATTAAATTATATGCGGGCTACACATGTGTGTGTGTGCAGAATGTTAATTGTAGGGCATTTACACAAGTTATAATTTATACGTTAGAAGTTATGTATGTCAACTAGCCAACAACAAAGTATTATACTGTTATACGGGGTACCGCTAGTACGCGTCTTTAATTGCATATCGAATGCATATATTGTATTTGTTATTTGTATTAAACAAAACAATTTCCATTCTAATATTTATAAATAAGTAATCAATTAATTGAGATAATAATTGGAACAGAAAATAATTGGATTTGTGTGTATTTCATGCGGTATTTCGGGACTCTCGGAGTGTAAGTGAAAAAAACACATTAATTAAAACTGGCAGCACACAACATTGAGTATTGATAAATCGCCCCCGTATGAACCAACAACGAATTGACAGGCTCGCGTGGGCATTCCCTGAGTATTACATGCTAATGGTTATCAAGCACAGAGGTGAGACCCGCCTCCCCAAACAAAAAGGTCATGAAAACAAAACCCATAATCTGATGGCTTGGAACACCCCACAAAAGGCAAAGATTTCCGTTTGACGGGCGAAAATAGGAAAGAAATAAAAGAAAATGCTGATTCAAATTTCAAAAATAAATGCCAGGAAAAGTAAGCCGCCTGAAAGGTGAGCCACAAAGTGAAAAACAAACAACAAAAATACCAAGAAAATGAATACGAAAACTTCGACACAAAAAATGTTAGCTACGGCGTCAATGGTGACAGCTCCTATGCGTTCTATCCTCATATCCTGCGATTTCATCAAGTGTTTGGGGTATACTACAAGTGTCATATCTATTTTCCTGGAATTTATGGTATTTTATAGTGTTTTTTTATGAATTCAAATATTGTTATAAGACAAATATTATTATAAGACTTTTAAACTATTTTCAATTTTAAATTTAATTCATGAATTTACTTTTTATTATAGTAATATCAATATAATTTATATTATGACGACTGCCTTTACTTTACACCACAAAATAATAAATAAATAAATCAATAATTCATTCAGAAGTTACGCACAGTGGGGCCAAGTCTTGGCAGGGTATTTGACTAGTTTAGCTTCAGAAGCCGACACACTGTGTGTGGTCTGTTTGTTTGTTTGTTTGTCGTGTGGGGCATAAAAAAAGGGGGCGCACATAGCCAACAGGTACTAATTTAGCCAACGTTACGACGATTCCTCCTGTTTTTTTTGTTGTGGCAACGACGAAGGAAACACAATTTATTACACGAAATGCGCGAAAAGTCACTCGAAAGTTTGCTACGAGCAAAATCTCACTTCTCTCTCTCTCTGTCTGTCTTGCACTCGCAGTACATTTCCTTTTGCCCGCCTCTTTTCAAAGTCAGCGGTCTTTGCGTATTTATAGTTTATAGTATTTTTTGGTTTTTGCATTCTACGTGTGTCGTTCTCTCTCTCTCTTTCTCTATATTTGCAATTGATAAGACATTTTCATGGCTTTGCTTTTTGCACTGCAATTCGCATACTATTTATAAAAACAAGCCCAAAAAAACTGACTAACAAAAAGCTCTTACTCACACACGCACACACACACACACTCAAGCATGGCGACTTACCTTTGTGCGTGTGCCTGTAGTTGTGGTTTGTTGTTGTTTTGTTGTCAGGCTGGTGGCGGCAAGTAGTAAAAGTAAATACAACGCGATGCCGCCGTTGATGTTGTTATTGTTGTGTTGTTGTTGTTGCTAAGACTGCGGCACCTACAAAGAGCGATGTGTGTAGGTTTTACTTGCGACTTAAACAATTAAATTTAAATGAACCATCTAGTAATATTGATTAAAATTAGAGTCGAACTACATTTTATGCATGCGGGGCAGTAACAAACACGCACACAGCCACACACGCACACAACCACATATGCACATGCATATCCAATTTAACATACAGTCAGCAAGAGAGGGATAGAAGGACAACAGCTACTACGTACGTCAGAGACTCCTCCTCACTACTATGACTTAAAAGTAAATAAATGCTGTTTTATGCACGTGATTTTATGTTGTCACAGGCGTGATGAACACATACAATGCGGCCCGCAAACCCGACAACGGCAACAACAACGACTACGGCTGCGACGACGACGGAAACCACAACGATAACGACGCTAACGACTCCGTCTGCAGCTGCAGAGGCTACTTTGCACCAGTAAATTCCAACAGCAACTAAAAAAATGCCAACGTCGGGCAGCTTTTCATTCATGGCCCCGTGCACTACTTGCGTGTAGTCACTATAATATAGTGTATTTGTAAGTGTGTGTGTGTGTAAAACTGTGTGGGTGTCTAGCTTTTACCGTTATATTTCGTCTGACTCGTCGCATATAGTACTCACGTTTGAATTTTGCGCCATAATTATTCTTTGTGTATAGATATTCTATTTTGCTTAATATAAATTTAACGTTACATTTTGACAATGTATTCACAGAGTAATGCAGAAAGTTTAAATAATATCCATAATAAACAAAATAATGCATGTGTTGTCAGGTTATCGATAACTACAAGCATCAATAAAAAAAAGCTTTTTGTCAGCCACAAAACAGTGTGACCCTAAGACCAAACAAACAACACGAACAGCTGGATGTTACGTCGCCTTGTCCGCATTTACAGCTAACAAAATAAAAGTGCAATTAATTAATTAAAATGTTGCCTTTGTCCCGCAGAATTTTCAATGGTTTGTCGCAAATGACACGCCTCAACCGCACACAATGTCTGCATACAGCCAGCGCGTTGAGATGCAAAGCGGAAACATCAGCTGAAAATGAGCCGGCTTCCGAAGAGAGTGAACATAATCTATCGTCAAATTCCGCTCCAGATCCCAAAGACCGCACAAAGGTTATACCCGTAGAGACATCGATACGCTATTTGAATAGCGCCGCCTACAAAACCACCTACGGCGAGGAACCAGTGTGGACGCTATATCGGTAAGCAATCGACTTGGAGCTAATGTGGAGCAGATGCAAATTTAACGATTAATTATCTCTAGGCGCAATCACAAGGGTATGTTTGCGCCGCGCAAGACTCGCAAGACATGCATACGCCAGGGTAAGATCTCTACCGGTAATCCGTGTCCCATATGCCGTGACGAGTACCTTGTGCTGGATCACCGCAACACAGAGCTGCTCCAGCAGTTCATTTCGCCGTACAGCGGGGAGGTGTTAAACTACTCGAAGACGGGATTGTGTCAGAAGAGTCATTTACGCCTAACGGTGGCCGTGGAGCAGGCACGGGATCGTGGCCTAATCACCTTCGACGTGCCGTTCCGCGAATACGACTACGAGGAATACTACGGAAAAAAGGAGGAACAGGAGCAGTGAAATATTTAGTGAGAAATAAAGTTCGTCTTTTTTATTGTTAAAATGATGTGTGTGTGTGTTTGAGGTTATGTTTCATCAGCAGCTGTTCAATCAGCTGTTGTATGTGCAGTTATTATCAGCTGATTTGTAATTTGTATTTCACCGGATTCGTCAGTTGCCTTTCGCAATGTCTCGAAAATGCACCTTTCTCGTTGTGGGCGGAGGCATTGCTGGTGTCTCGTGCGCCGAAGCCTTGGCCATTTGCTGCTTCGGCACAAGTGCATCTATTCTGCTGCTCACCGAATCCAGCATTGTGAAGAGTGTCACCAATCTGGTGCCAGTGGCGCGCTACCTGCACAAATTCGATGTGAGGGAACAGAATATTGCAAAACTGGGCGCTGGCATAGCCACAATTGTGGATCAACTGGAGCATATAGAGAGCGCGAAGCATTGGGCACGTACCAAGACTGGATTGGTCATTGAATACAAATACATTTGCCTCTGCAGCGGCGGAGCACCCAGGTTGCTTAGCACAGATCAGCAGAAGGATCACATTATTGGCATACGCGACACAGACTCGGTGCTGGAGCTACAGCGTCGACTGGCGAGTGCCAATGATGTTCTGATCCTGGGCAACGGTGGCATTGCTAGCGAATTGGCCTACGAGCTGCGCGATGTGAATGTTCATTGGGTCATCAAGGATGCACATATATCTGCTACATTTGTGGATCCAGGTGCAGCCGAGTTCTTTCAGCTGGCCCGAAATGAAACGGAGCAGACGACACCAGCTACCACGGCCATTAAAAGAATGCGCTACAGTGAAATGGTACCCAAAGAGGAGGAACAACAGAGCAAACGTGGAGCCGCCTTGGGACCTGACTGGCATCGCAATTACGATCTGAGCGGCAGCAGTTCCGGTCGAGTACTGCCCAAGATCTACTACAAATCCCAGATAGAAAAACTGGAGCAACTGCCTGTCAGCGGATTGAGAGTAACGTTGAAGCATGAGGATAGCAGTCAGGAACAGCTGAACTGTGATTTCATTGTGTCCGCAACGGGCGTGCAGCCACGTCATGATTTCACCACAGATGCAGCCCTCGACCTGGCCGAGGATAACGGCATTAAGGTGAACGAAATGATGTGCACGAATCTTTGTAATGTCTATGCCGCCGGTGATGTCTGCACAGCAGACTGGGCGCAGGCAGAGCATTGGTTCCAGATGCGTTTGTGGACACAGGCGCGTCAAATGGGTGGTATGGCTGGACGAAGCATGGCAGCCGTCTACGAGGGAGAAATCATCTATCAGGACTTTTCCTTTGAGCTCTTTGGGCATGTCACCCAACTGTTTGGCTTTCCCGTTGTGCTGCTGGGTCGCTTTAATGGCCAAGGATTGGGAAGAGACTACGAGCTGCTTGTGCGCTGTACAAGGAACAAGGAGTATATCAAATTTGTACTTCAGAATGGACGACTGCGTGGTGCCATCCTTATAGGCGACACTGATCTGGCCGAGACCTGTGAGAATCTAATACTCAACGGCACTGATCTGGAACCCTATGGCGATGATATACTTAATCCAGACATTGACATTGAAGACTACTTTGATTGATATATTACAAATACAGACTATCGCACACACACACGCTTATAGTACATGGTTATTGGGCTTAATCCTAGGGGGAGTTCCGCTTTTTCTTCTTGTGTCATTTAAGTTTTCCCTCGTTTCCTGGAAGAAATGAAATTGCTAAAGCATTCCGAGCATTTTCAAAATTAAGGCGATACTTACCCACATACTTAATCTCATCGAAGGCCTTGCGCGCCTTCTTCAGCTCCTCGTTCATGGTAAGCAAATCCTTGACTCTGGCGTATTTACGTTGATCTTTGCGCACCAGAAAGATGATATCCTCCACCTGGACACGTCCAGTGCGTCCGATTTCCATGGCACGGTGTGTGGTCTCCGCAATGTATTCAATAACTAAATCCTCCAGCAGATCCACTGTTTCCGTATAGGGGTTCTTGTCGTCGCCAAATCCAAACATCATGCACCGCAGCTCCTTGCTGAAAAGACGCTTGCGTCCCGAATTGGTAGAAACCATTTGCTCATCGTCAACATCTTCATCGAACTGCAGACAATTTAATTGAATATACATAGTCAAACACTTTGTTGTTATATCAAACTTACGTCGGCGGCTTCAAAATGCTCGTCGGTTGTGGTATTTGCAGCCATTATATATTTTGAATGCTTGTTTGTTGTTATTAATGAAAAACTCATAATTACTCGAGCTCGCAAAAGAAGAAGAACTATCGATGCCTGCAGCTACATACGCTCAGGTGTTACATGCTATGAAATTGCATTGAAATCTATTGTGAGCGCTGCTATCGATAAACTAGCGAAGCAACTGTGTGATTGTCGATACCGACGCAGCATCAACAATCATACATTTCAAATTTAAACGCACTCTTCAAATTCATTAAAAAATGGATGTTTACACGTATGAAAAATCATTTTTAGAGCGTCTGAAAGAAGCAGAAGCTGTTTTGTCATGGGAAGGTTCCGCCATGCCAGCCTCGCAGGTGCGTTCCGAGTGGAAGTCCTACGTTGAGCTGCAAATGGAGCCAACAGGTAATTGAGACGCATACACATGCGCAAAGCACACAATGGGACATACATTCATTCACATACTTACGAAAATATGCACACACAAATTGCAGGCTGGCAGGCTATGTGGAAAATACCGCGAGTCATCTGCGAAGATTTGAAACTACGTTATCCCACAATTGTCTTCGGATATGTTGATCAGGTTATATTCGATGAGTTGAAGGCGGTGTTTGTTGTGACTGCGGTGCAGGATCAGGATGTCCACCTGCCGGAGAGCAATGAGGTCTCCCTCATTGAACTGTGGCCAACGTTGCAGCAGGAGAACTCGGCTTTAAATGTAGACACTACAGCCGAGTGCATTGATCGCTTGCGTTTCTTCTATACGCACGTCTGGATGCCATGGGATAAGGACTTTGATGATGACCGAGATTGGGTGCAAATGCATTTGCATGCGCGTATCCAGCTGGCCTGTGATCTCAGCAAGAACCGCTTGCCGCGTCCCTTAGCCCTGCACATGCGCACGCTCCTGATGGAGGCGCGATACATACAGCAGCGACTGGAGTATCTGGAGCTGGATCTAAGCGATGCCGAGAATGAAAGCGATGATGAGGCCGTCGAGCTCAATGCCACAGATCCGCCCCGCAAGCTGTCCAAAACGGGCAGCAGCCCCAAAGCAAGCAATCTTAATAAGACCATGTTACCTGTCACTGATCTGATGTGTCTCCACCTTCGTTTGGCCATCATACGCAGCGAATTTGAAATTCTCGAGAATCCCGAAATGCGACGAGCCTACAGTGAGCTGCAGAGTAATGTCTTGCAACGGCATTTGCTACAGCGTAGTCCAGGCCGGCTTTGTCAGTTGACGGAGCAGGTGGAGCGCCCACAGATGTGCCATGTGGTCACCGTTCCAGGTGATCTGCAAACACAGATCGATCTGATGACGATGGCCAAACAAATGGTGAAGCCGAAAGTGCAGGTCCAGCTGGGGAACACATTGCAGGTAAGTAAAGCGATGCTTTCACGGAGGCAGATTAGTGACCAAAGTATTCTTCCAGGATGTGCTGAGTATTTCTCAGACAAATGATGATATCCTGCTATCCCCCGGGCAGCACACCATCAAGTTTCTGGAGCATCTCAATGACAACGGCAGCATGAAAGGACTTGTAGCTGCCGAGGCGATCGTTGCGGCCAATCAAGATAGTCTTTCCAAGGTGCCAGTGATTTGTTCGAGTGACGAGGATAGCACTCTGCTGGTAATTGATGGGGACTACACGCTGTCCCATCTGGTTCTGGACTGTCGTCATGTGCGTCGTGGAATTCTTCTGCGTGATGGGACGCTGACTCTTCGAAATTGCCGCTTGCTCGGCGATGGCAGATCAAGCACACAGGAGGCCATAGTATGCATGCCACAGGCCCGGCTGGAGATCAAGGATTGCCTGCTGGAGAACTTTGCCGTTGGCATTTCAATGCGCAGTGAAACTACAGCTAAGTTGAGCAATGTGATAATCCGAAAGTGCAACACGGGCTTAGAACTGCTCGACCAGACAATCAAGTTAAAGCTGCAGAACAACGATTGTAAATTCGACACCTGCAAACTGGGCATCTTGGCCGATGGCATTAAGCTGCCCAATGTCAAGGAGAAGTCACTCGCTATGAAGCGTTTCAGCGAGCTGCAACGGTGAGTTTCAACTTCAAATGTTGAGGTAACTCTTATTTATCTTGCCTTATCTTGCAGCTACAATGAGAGTAACTGGCTGGGCAATTGCCACTTCAACAACTGCCTGCGCAATGTACGAGTCTTTAATGAATCCGAGCTGCTGCTGGCCAAGCGCACACATCAAAATCTTCTGCACGAAGAGATTGAGGGCGAGAACAAGGAGAATGTCATTTAGTTTTAAGACGGCAATGTAAATCAAAAAAAAAAAAAAAATCTTAAGCGGGCCATAATAAAAAACATTTCATATATTTTTTAATTATTTCGTTTTTTCACTTTTAATGCATTTATAATGAATTGCACAACGCACATCACAATTATTCTACGATTGCCCACAAATCATGTTATTGTAGCATGCGTAATAAATAAATATTACTGCGTATATTTAAAGAATTGAAAAAAAAGGGAAACCTTTTTTATATATTTCAATTTTATTTTTATTTATTTCAAATTAGACAGTTTAGTATTTTTAATTCCCCAATTAGGCATCGATAGCCAAATATCGAGTAGATAGAAAAGCTTATCGATGTTAGTAAAGAAGTAATTTGTCACATATAGGTATGTCGAAAATAAATACCTCTGCGTCTTACGAGCTCTGGCTCGGCCAGCAATTCATTTAAAGCGTCGTTATAAAAGGAGTCAAATATATCTCCGCATATTCCAGTATTTCCAAGGAGCACTGGATGCGTGAGCTGCCGCCGGATTTGCGGGACTTATCAATTATTAACTTAGCCATTCCGGGTATCATCGGAGAGAGAATAACAATGCTCGACTAATTAATCAAAGTGATTCCAATTGTCTGTAGGTTCCCACAATGCGATGACCTATGGAATTAATAGCAGCTCAGAGCTGGCACCCGATGCGGAACCCGATGTACGACGTTTGTATCGTTTCTTCCCCTGGGTTATACGTCGCTGGTGCAAGACGCAATCGTCGAGCATTTTGGAGCAGCTGCTGCTGGGCGTGAGGTACTTCGATTTGCGCATTGCACAGAAAGATGGCAAATTTTACTATTGTCATGGATTGTTTGCCATGGAGGTGTTTAAACCGTTGCTGGAGTTACGACAGTATCTGGATAACCATCCAGAAGAAATGGTTGTCCTGGACCTGCAACATTTCTATGCCATGACGGTGCCGCATCATCAGCAACTGCATGCAGAGTTGCTGCAGTTCTTCGATCAACGTCTCTACGCCAGCACAGATGGATCCCTGCACCAGTGCACGCTGGCACGATGTGCCAAGCTGCAGCGGCAGGTGGTGCTCATCTATAGACGGTGCCCCATCAGCCTGCCCCCGCAATTCTGGCCCAGTGCCGCCTGGCCTTCACCTTGGCCCAATACGGCAAGCGTCAAGAAACTAAAATCGTTTCTAATGGATTCACTGCTCTCTCGGCAGCCACAGCAAGGATATGTGTCACAATGCTTGATTACTCCCACAGGACGATATATAGCACTACGTATATTTTTCTCTCTGCAATTACCAGCTAAGCGAGTGGATAAAAAGCTAAAGGGTTGGATCTTGGATCAGGTGCCAGGACCATTTTGCAGCTGCGACCGACCGCGCCCTAATGTCTTCCTAGCTGACTTTGTTAATCTCAAGGATGGACAGTTCTGTGAATGGGTGATTCAGCTTAACTACAAGCTGGCACTCTACGAGCTAACTAAGGTTAAGGATTCCCAATAATCGGTATCCATAACGCTCAAAGCTCTGGAATCGAACGATTTCTGTTTCTATTTTTACAATCTCCAAACGGTGCTACGAAAAGTATATGTATCTAATTTGAATTGCCTTCCACAATATACCTAAATATATATATAATATTTGGATTTATATACCATTTGTTTAGATTATTTATATCAATTTATATTAGAAACTAGTTGTTGATTTTAAAATTTCATAATTTACAAGCTAAGCAATAAATTATTGCAAAGAAATGTTAATTGACTTGTAAATTGGATGAAAAAGGGCAATGACAAGCGAAGGTCGGAACTAACAGAAAGTGTACAAAGAAAATAAAGAAAAGCTTGCATATATAGTATTATATTCTGTGAACTGCTTAAACATTGTTCATAGCCAACAGTTACAACGAATAATATAGAAAAAACACGTGTATGTAGGATAACAATCGATAGTATAATATAATCTAATAATAATTAGTCTCTTGTTACTAAGTTTACGTTGGGGCGTTACTGATCTAGGCGTGTCGTCACAGTGAATACTATTTCCCTGGTCAATAATTTTACAAGCTTTATAAATAAAATCTGATTAAACCGGTAATGTAATGTAATGTATGCATGAGCAGATATGAAAAATTTAAATTAATTCTTAAAAGAAAATATAAATAAATAACTTATATGGCTAAGTTTAGAGTTGCGCTGGAATAAAATAAACATTTATTTTTCAAAACACTTTGAATAAAGCAAATCGGAGACTTAGATTATACCCTAGGCATAAAATGAAGTTACAAAACATGATTTCAAGAAACTTATACTCCTTCAAAACGACCCATTTGAGAAGTATGCATCAGTTCAAAGGATTCCTTTTAAGCCGAATTCAATTTAATGACAAATATACTTAGTTTTATATGTTTTCAAGGCCTCCTTAGTGAAGACACGACCTTGGTTCACATAAATATATACAAAATCTGCTTACCTGCACGTTAATGCATTCTGAAGAACTAAGCAACCTTCGCATGCTTTCATAATTACAGGGAATATGCAATAAAAACATTATGGGTAATTCCCCGCGCTGATTACAGTTATAAAATGCTGTATTTATTTAAATATACAAATATAAAAACGAATAAAAACAATATAAGTAATTGCAGTAAGGGTCATATTGGGGTTACAATACATATATACGAGTAGCTCTATATAGAGAGGTCCGTTTGTCAATCGATAAGAAATCGCACAGCCTTCTGTGCTTTGCTGGGGGATGTCACAGTAGATGCGGCAGCAGCTGCTTCTGCCGACTGCGCCAGGCAGCTGTGCATGCCATGGAGGACGTTGTCCAGTCGAGCCAGTGCCTCCTGCAGATTGCCTGCCAATTCTCCTGTATGTGGTGGTTGATTCTCACGTTCCCGCAATGTTTTGTCACAGTGTCGCCGCAATCGCTGTGCGGCACGTTGCATAACCTGCAGTTCCTGCTGGGCGAGCAGTGGAAAGTCGTTCTCCTGGCTGGTGGGACCGGGCTGAAAGTCCTCTTCCAGGTCATAGGTCAGCAATCGTTTGGTGTACTGTGCAAGTTTAGAGCTCGGCGACGGACTGGCAGCTGCCTGCTTGGCTGGCGTTGAGTTGATGATCCTCTTGAGTGGCTGCTTGAGCAGCACATCCTTCATGGCACTCAGATTGAGGGCAATCCTGCTGGAGTTGTGCGTATCGTTCAGTGTCTCATTCAACTCCGCATCCAATGGTTGCCAGTCAACCTCAACACTCTCGAATATGCTGGCAGTTGTCTGCCCCTTTTGCGCCGGCGCATCCCGCTGCAGATCTAGCCAGACTCCTAGACGCGCAATGGGCCACTCCGCCTTCAGGGATTGTTGCTTGTCCACAACGAGAATGACGGTGCGGAAGTAATCCAAACTCATCTGGTGACTGCGTCTGGCGGAACTCCAAGTGCTGCAGCCCCAGCTGGCGGCAGCGCTGCGTTGCCTCCTTGACCATCAGCTGTGTCTTGTGCAAGCTCTCCTCGCTGGGATTCAACATGATGCGCTGTATATCCTCCAGCAGCGTGGACTTCTGTGCCGGCGTTGACATGTGACTGGGCGACTGCACATGTTTCTCCTGCTGCTGCTGCTCGGCCAGTGCCAGACGCTCCGTTTCCAGCATCTCGCTGTTGCACTTGTACTTAAACTGTTCCAGTTCGAGGCACTGCAGCCGCTCCTCAAAGTCCCGAGCGTGCTGCACACGCTCCTGTTCGATGCGAGTGAGGGCAGCTAGCTTCTCTGCCTCCAGTTCGGAGCGCAGTTGCTGCTCCTGCTTCTGCAGAATCTCCTGATGCGCCAGCTGAAAGTCAACCATCTGTTGCTCCGTCTTGCCGCGCTGGCTGCAGAATGGATTCGAGATGCGGAAATAGTGTGAGCCGCCAATGACCAAGCGATCGCCATGGAACAGTTGACGCCTCTGGTGCAGCAGCTCCCCCGTTCACATACGTCTCAAAGTCCTCACTTCCTGGAGTAACATAGAGCTTACCCGAACGCTCGTGCTCGATGGTACAGTGCTGCAATGCCACCAGCGGACCATCGAGCATTATGTCGGGCTGCGCACTGGGATTGGCACCTGGCAGTCGGCCGCGTCCAATGCGCACAATGCCAGGCGGGAGTAGATAAAAGAGCGTGCCACTCAACATGGGATCCGCGGTGAGATTGACCAGGCATGCCTGCTTCTGCTCGGCAGTTAGTTCCAGGGCAAGTCCCTTGCGCTTCAGCATGCGCAGCTCTGTCTTACGCAAATCCTCAGCCTCTTTCAGCTTCTCCATCCACGACTTCTGGGCACGACTTAGCTCGCGTTCCCGCTCTGCAAGCTGTTGTCGCAGTGCCTCCACTTCGCCATCATCGACAGATGTCTCGATGATTATCTTACGCGGTGCCGGCGGATTGTTGTTGTTCGCCGAGAGACGACGCTGACGTTCGTATTCGTTACGCAGCGACTTGAGGCGATCCACCTCGGCCCGCAAATCCCTGATGATCTTGTCATGCGGCGACTCGTTCACCTTAACCCGGTTCACAATGGAGCGCGCCTTGCAGGCATAGCGCAACGTGGCCAGCGTCTCGTCCGCATGCAGACTGGCCGGCGATATGGTGGCCAGCATAACGGTCTTCGAGTTCCCTCCAAGGTTCTCCTGCAGCGAAACACAAAGCGATAAAGTTATCTCATTAATAATACTTTCTTTTTGATTAGCTGGAAAATATAAATTGCATCTCTGTGCCATATCTATCATGGTTCTTTGTTCAATTATGAAATGTTTAAAAAGGCAAAAGGTGCTTGGATTGAATTAGTTTGCATTTATGTCAAATGATGGCAAATTTCGTAGAATTTTAACTTATTTATACTCTATAAAGAGGCACCTAATAAAAATCACTATCAAACGTTTTTTTTACTCAAGAAACATGTAACCCTAATAAATTTTTCCACAGCAGTCTATATATAAATACATATATCGTATATTTGATAGGTTGTCAACAATTTGTCTAATCAGACCACTATAACATATTAATGGAATAGAAACCATACTCCGATTTTGTAAAATTCTTTATTTTTGTTAGAAATAATGTAACTTATAAAAATCAATTGAAGTCATTCCGTATTTAATCGAAATCGGACAACTATATCCCACAACTAACGTTCCAAATGGGAAATTTGTATAATTAAATAAAATGTATACAGCAGTAAGACTCTCTCAAAAATGTTTAGAAACTTTTTATAATGATATAGAAAAGAAATATAAATATTTGATGGAAACCGAAGCCAGAATCTGTATTGGTGTAAAACCTTTAATGCCTGTTTAATTTATATTTATTTAAAGCTGACCTAATTGCCATCATATAATGTCATCGAAGCAGAACTTAAGCTTTCTTCTGATAACAAATGAATTAATTAATTAAGCTCTTACAACATTGCTTGTTCTCTGGAACTGATACGACACTGTTATGTTACTACTCAACAGTTGCCATAGTCGCAAAGTGCACTTCAGAGAATGTAATCAGGGGACGGGCCAATTGCAGTGATTAGATGTGCGTGCGGAGGCCAAGAGGGCAACCCAAACAGCAAAGTTACTCTGGGGCAGCACATACTTAATAGATTGAGTAGCTCTTGAGGGTATGTTTGTATGTAAATATGTTGACAAACTTACATATTTATTTTCACATGAGCGCAGTCTTAACAAAAGATTTATGACCTCCAAAGATAGCGGCACTTATCAGTGTTGGCAGGGAAGCCGCATTTGATAAAGTTTAAAAAAAAAGACAAGACAGGGGCAGCGGCAGCGGCAGAAGCGTCGACCGTTAACGAGTATCGATGCTTGCAGAGTAGAGCGAGCTAGCTAGCTAGTTAGCTGTGCCAACAGAATACATATATTTAGACACAGACATACATCAACAAACGAACACACACACACACACACAGGCCTCTTGTGCGTGGGTGTGATGGACACTTGTTTGCTTGATGTGCGGGTCAGAACAGAGGAAAAACCAAGGCACAGGAGAGGGAGAGAGTGAGCGAGGAAGAGAGACAGAGGTACAGTGCAATAATAGTCACGCGAGAGTCGTCGTTTACATAAACTGCGCAGCAGCGACAGTGGATATGTGGGCGTGTATGTGAATGAGCGAGCAAAAGAGAGCGCACAAATCACTGGAGAGTGTGTGCCCCTTTTTTTTCTTTACAGTGATCTGAGTTGCTTGAAATCATCGCAAAATATAAACAATAACAACATTGTTAATTTTTCCACGCCCTGTGCACACACCGAGATAAATCCGGTCAAAATGTTATTCGGTTATCGAAGGGCAAATATAAATTCAATATTTAGTTATTATGGCATGCCCTTCAATTGACCTTACAGTGAGTCTAACCTCCAAGGGGCCGGTCTAGACATATGAATATCCCAAGGGGCCTTGTTTATGCATCCGTCAACAGATTTGCTGTGGATCGGTCCCCAGCACCACTGTCGCCACCACATACACCGAATAATGTGTCACGCTTGCGTGGTTTATTAGTCAGTACAATATAATAAAGCATTATTTGACTATATTTTTATTCCTAAACCCGTTGCTGAGATATCTGTTGACTAAATATAGCTTGTGGCAGGTCCAGCGTGTGCCTCCCACTTCTAGTAGCCTGTCACGATATCACACAGAGGAGTCGTGTACACTAAATACCTTAACCACAAAAAGTCGCTAAAAAGGCGGCATGTACAACCAAAAACAGCAAACAACTTAATGAAAATACGTCAATATGACGTGGGTATCTCAATTAACACGAGACGTATGTACGTAAGCCATATCGATTTTGAACCTTAAGCTGAGTCAAAAGTTGAGAATTTTCGTTTTTAAACAAAGAAAAATAATTTTAATTATTTACAATAAGATATTAAGTACTTAGTCTGTTCTCCACAAATTGTATACCGCTTAAAAGCTGAATGATTCGCTTTTACAACAACGTGACAATGATCAGACCAGCCCCAACAAGATTTTGTCGACCCAATTCAATCATCTACTTTGTATTTCTTTTGTGACTTAATTGACAAATCATGGGAAACATCTGGCTTGACAACGGGATTTCAAGAGATTTATAAACCTTACAATATACGCTAATGATCGGCATGCAGTCTAGACAGCGATTAGCAAAGATATGGCAATACTTGTCTCGAGTTATATGAAAAGAGTGTATCCAAAATTTGAGGCTTCAATCTAGTTAAAAGCCAGAGCTTATGTTTGAGGTGACAATTCAACTCTCAGCCAGTTGTTTTAGCAACTTTACGCTAATGCGAAAAACTTCCGACGTCAGTAATATTTTCCATGCGACATACAAATTAACATGTATTAACTGACATGGTATATGATTCATGTGGAAAATTAACTCAACATTTCACAAACTTTCAATTTAATAACAGGCGTTCAATAAACTCGAATATTGGTTTTGTAATCTTCAACTACACCCCACTGTGCGATTAACTGTGCGCAAGTTAGAATGAAATAGCAATATGTGTAAAGGCAGCAAGAGGAACATGTGCCAAAGCTTTAGCACTGCACGAGACGTAAAAGAAATAGAAACAGAGTTTTATAATACTCGACTACAAGATATGACGTACAAACATTAAACAGAGCATAACGTAAAAGTTGTTGTTGTGAAACGTGGATTTATTTCTAAAAATTATAATAAACATTCTTACGTATGCAGATGTAATAATAAAAAAAGATATTTATATTGTTATCTTTATCAATATTAATGTCCCCCATCATCTGTATTTCTAATAAGATATACCCTTCTCGTAAACTAAATACGTTAAAAATAAATACAAACAGGCATAGAAGAAACGTAAGCAAACAAAATGTGAAAGAAGCAAAAACAATGTTAAGCATCGCGAAACGAGACCCGAAGGCAGCGAAAAACAACACACGAAGCGACCCGAACGACGACAACACGAAGGCTACAAAAATGCAGTAAATTGTCGTTCGGCTTTCAGTTTCAGTTTTGAACTGGCAACGTAAAGAGCATAAACAGGGAGCTCCGTGTTTAATAATTCCAACTAAAATATAAATGCATTTAAATTTAATGCACATCATATAAACTGGTTATATATGTACATACCTTGACTTGGTATTTTAAAGAAAGAAACAAGAGTGAATAAAAAAAGGAATAACACCTCGCGTTATTTGACAAAGAACACATAAAAATAAGCAAACGTGAATTGGTTGAGAGTTCATTGCACGTTGCAAAAAGAAAGAAAGAACGTTCACCAAAGACAAAGTGAAACGACCTCGCACAACGTACCCGCGCAAAAAGCAACAATAAAATAGAAATAACAACAACAACTAAGTACACCAACACTATTGCAGTGCAACCTAAATAAATACTGACATAAACCACCTTTCAAAACAACAACAACAACTACAAATATGGATGTTTGGGGCGTATTTGTTGGCGACTCAACGCTCTCGTATGGCGGCTCTATGCGCAGCGGTTATTACCGTGATTATGAGCAGTTTCCGTATGGAACGCTGGAGCATTCCAACAACACTGCCAGCTCGCATCCGGCCAAGGATTCATACAGTCGAGTGCAAGGTAATTAGCAATGATAACACATACAAAATAATCACACACTCGCACCCACTGTACATACTGACTTACATTGCGACAGTGAGCAATGCAGCCGTGTGTAAGTGCAGCGAAAGTCGTGGCAGACAGCTTTTTGTCAGGCTCGAATAACGTGTGTGGGGGCTGGAAAGCACATGACGTACAGTCAGTCACACAGTGTGTACACACACATGCACATATATTGCATGCATACATACATGCAGTAGTAAAAGACGTTAATTACAAAAATACGCACTGTGCAAACATGTATGTACATATGTTTGTGTGCTATATTCATGCATACATATATACACACAAACAGTCATCTGGTGATTCTGAATGCTCTCATTGTTTGTTGTTTTTGCAAGCGTTTAAAAATATCCCGACTGCTTTTTTGAAATTGCTGTGCGAATGTTTGTGTGTGTGTGACTGTGAGTGAAACACGCCTTAATTTGCACACTTGCAAAAATACATACATATGTGTAGGTTGAATGTGTGCGTGTGTACGAGTTAATCAGAGAAGAAACTTGGACAGTCACAGGGTGTTGCAAGCATTAGTTTAGCGCGCTATCGTAACCCTTATCATGTGTCACATGCACAATTTACTTTGTTTACTTACCAATACATTCTTACATACTTATGGATATTTTACTTTGAGTAATTGTTTACTTTATTTGAAAATATTAAATGATTTGGCTGTGCACTTGAGAAATTAAAGCTAAGGTTTGTTGAGGTTAATCAACTTGTATGGAGGTTATTTGAGTCCACACAAGATAAATCAATCCATAAATAAATGATGAATGAATATGATATGATAAATAAAATATGTATGTACATACATTATTATACATTTATTTGCTTACGCTGTAAGCTGTGGAACATTCACGAGACAAGCAGGTGTCTGTAGAGGAAACCATTAACCCAATACCATAAAAAAAGCACGGCAAAAAAAGTTGCGACGCAATAAAAGATTTTGGTATACCCGTATGTTGGCCAAAAATAACATTAACTGCCATGTATTACTAATTATGCACAATTGCAAGGCAATAACTGATAAACTGCGATAGCCAGATAGATATAGAGGTAGTCAAGGTCGCTTATCAGCAATAAAATTGTGACTTGTTATTTTGTTTTGTTATTTGTTGTTGTTTTAGGGCGGCTTTCGCTTTAATCAATGAGTGCACATTGCAAAAATCTCAATTGATTTATATTTTTGCTTAATCAACGGCATGCCGCTGTGTGCACCCTGTGTCAACACACATGTCACAGGGTCAATCATGTTTGCTGCTCTACGTCACGTCCAGCACGTGTGACGTCACGCTACGCAACAGCAGCAGCTGGAAGACGGCAAAAAGAACGACGAGAACGGCACGTAGGCCAACGAGAGGAAGAGTGGGAGAGAGAGTGTATAGTTGAGAGTACGTGCGTGTGTGCGCGTTGACGTTTGTCTGGGGCTCATGTGTTAGTATGTCAAATGTAACCTTGTACATAGCGAGAGAGGGAGATAGAGATAGAGAGGCACATAAACAGATTTAATTAACGTAATTTTGTTTCCTCATGTAATTGCAGAGAAATGTAAACAACTGAAGACAGAGAAGCAAATGCGCAAGGATTGTCCCTTCTGTAAGGAGCACAAGAAGCGTCCGCTTATCAATTATATGCGCAAACGTGAGTCACGCAAGCATCACGAGAGCATCTGTGAAGACGAGGAGGAGGAGATGTATGAGCACGAGCACGAACATGAGCACGAGTCGGTGCAGCATCAGCTTTCATCGGTTGTGTCCACGCAGCAGAGCTGCAAGGTGTAAGCAACACTGGAATAACCTAACCCTAAACCGACTCGATAGATTATAGCAGTAAAAGCAGTTAAGGACAGGGGAGAAAAGGAGACGAGAGAGAGACAGACCGAGACAGGTGGCGATGATCAATGCCAAAATAAAACACAGCGACAACAACAACCAAAAAAAAAACAACAGCAATTCAGCAATGCCATATAAATTTAGACAATGACAAAAAAGAAAAGAAAAACAAAATAACAAATGATGAGAAGAACAACAACAACAACAAAGTTGTAAAGATGCTGCGTGCCTGTTGGCCAAACACAAGAGAACGTGAGGGAGCGAGATAGCCTTCAACTACAATAAACCGATGGAACTGTACATACACTAAACAAAACAAACAAGTTGCCTGCATTTCCGCCTATGACGGTACACTACCATTTACAACAAACAAGAAGAAAAAAAAAGAATGAAAGAGAACCCAGCAAAAGCTTTTGTTGCTGTTAAAACTTGATACCAATTTACAACAAACCCCTTTAAAGTTAACTGTTTCATAACTAATTGTTTGACAATTACTATGTCGAAGTTGTTTATACCAGTATAAAAGCTCAACGTCAGCGTCGTTTATTGACTTACAATCCATATACCATACCTTATATATAAACTCCAATAACCGCCCGCTTGTCTAGTAATTTGACCGACCTTAGGCAAACAGCATAGAAGGAAAGAAGGAGATACAGCAACAAGGGAAGCAAAATTGCCAGAATACCAGAAATATTTTTCTATTTTGCGTACGAGACTGAGTGAAGAATTGCAGTAGAAGATTTACTATTGAAACAATTGTTTGTTTTTATACAACAAACAATTGATTTCAGTATGAAATGAGCAAAATTTTAATATTATTTACAGGAAGTTTACATTTAAAAACCAAAATATTCAGAAAAAATGCTTCTTTGGCGCAAAAAAAAGTCATATTTTCTTCCTATGTGTGTTTAGCTATATTTATATATAGTTTTGACCCAGCATTATATACTTGTCTATATTAGACACCTTAATATTTATGAAATCCCGTAAAATAATAACCACACACCCAATTGAAATTTGCACAGTTTGGGCAAAATATTAAAAACAAAAAAAAAACTAATGAGGAAATGGGCTAATATTAAAACAAATATCTTATATAATATTATTCAGCTTAAAGAAACATATTTACTATATTGAATTTATGGTTACATAAGCAAGTTGCAAATGTTTTAAGATTTAATATCTGTTAATATCTGTGTTGTCAGTTATGAACAGATTTTAATATATGTAAAATACAATTGAAGTTATTAATATCCGTAAAAGAATATAAACAATCAAGAAAATCATAAACTATAGCCCCAACTGTGCAACAAAGTAGGACAAAAACGAAAAAGAAATACAAATTGTAACTAAATATTGTTAAATTGTTAAGTAACGAGAAATGTTTTTTTGAACAATTTGCTTGCGGGTGTCGAGAAAATTTTCAATTTATAAATTATTATATATACCATATATTGTATTTACAGTTAAGTTATTTGAAAAACAAAAAAGATTCTAAAAACGAAAAATATTCAATAAAAATGTTATTGGAATTTATTAAAATCAAGCACAAGCTTTTATTTTGAATTTATTGGAAGTTAAATCATCATTATGGCAAATGGATGATTGCAAACTGAGAACACAACGCAATGTAAAATTCCCTCAATGAATAATTAAGAATCGAATTATTAAAGAGGGAAAGATGAACGTTGTCGTTGTAACGCAATAGTATCAGGTTTCTAGATGAGTTCGTTTTGTTTTCCCCATAAACTTTCCGAAACTACGAAAATATTCCTGTCTCGCAACTGTTCGCTAATTAAAATTTAATTGATAGGTTTGGGAATATGTATTTTCGTTAAATGATTAAAGATTAAAGAGATTGTTTGATGAGCTAGTTAAGGTCAGTCTGCATTAGTTCATACTTGACCGTGCCGACAATCAATCTGACCTGGAACTTGGACCATGCAACCACTCTATGTACGTTATTGTGTCGAAGTTTTCGCTTGCCCCACATAGCCTCCATTGAATTAAAGCAAATTAGGTTTGATAGAATTAGATTAAACAACCGTTCTATACTATATATGCTCATAAATATGTACTTGTCTCATTTGCTTTATGATTTCAAGATCTGACTACTTTCAACCGCAATTTCAGAGTCTGAAATTTCTCTCACCCACTCCCTGTATGCCCCTCTTTATCAAGATACCCAAGCACTTAACCACTAAACCGCTGAAATGGCGACCCGTGGCTGAATGTTAATCAAAGTGTAAACAACAACAACACAAGAAGTGGGAAGCCGTAAAAATATGCAATTTGCAGTATATAGTATAATAATATCGTATACATGTTTGTGCACACACACTCACACACACAATGGATGTGATTCGTTTAAAATTCAATGTTAACTAGTTTCAGCCTGGAAATGAATGGGGCCCTGAGTGGCTGAGTGGGGTCTATCTGGGGGAGAGAGGGAGAGAGCTTAGCTTATATTGCAGCTAGAAGCGACTAGCTGGAGCCAAAACAACAAACAAAAGGCGTACATACTAAGCAGGTGTTAAGGGCAGGTGACATAACAACTTAACTGAATACAGTAAAGCGCGTATAGAATGAATGAATGGAACAGTTTAGGCTACTATTCTAATACTGGCAATATCGCAAACTTAGTAGTGCTAATGAATGAATGAAAATAATAGGCAGAAGAAGGCGTGGCAGTTCCCATAAAGTATATATTCTTACACGGGATCAATACCCGTGCCGAATGCGCCACTTCCGCATTAAAAGAGCTAGGGACACTTAATTTGGCATACAGGTTCCTGTTTATCATCAGTTGATTAAGTTTGTTTGAACTGTTGGATGCCATGCCATTGCTCCACAAATCCATAATTAAATTGTTACATTTCGATTTGTTAAATACATACAAGTATATACGTTTCGTAACCACTTTTTTTTTTAATTTCTTTTATATTAAATACAATTTTCAATAATTTGAACCGTTCTTTATATAGAATGCTTCACTGTGATTCGGTAATTCATATATCGATACTAAGTAGAAATGATATCTGTTTCCAAGCGCCTATAAGTACACGAGTATATATAGTATAAATATAGTATGTACATTGTCATAGTATAATCATATCATGGGAACGTGTTCTAAAGCTCTAAAGCCATTGCTAATTTTAAAACTAATGATATTGCGAAAAGGTGGCACGCATTTTGAATACCGAATTCGTTAAAAGAAATAACAGTTGAAAATAATATATATTTTAACAATTCAAGTAAATTTACCAACAAGTTTCTAGAACAAATGCAACGCGCGATAAAACTAAAAATTTGTTGTAAGTGGTAGAATGTTCATTGCGGTTTCCTAAAACATTGCGCACGAACCCAGTGAAAAAAAATAAACATTTAGCAGAAGAAATGAATTTAATTATAATGCCCCACGATTTAGACGACAGTTTGACAAGAAGTTCGCTATGTGAAGGTTAAAATTCTGTGACTACTAAAATAATTTAAAAACAACCAAAAAAAGGATATTTAGAAAAGTCTTTAAAATGTTGCAACATTTGTTAAACAAATTGAAAAGTGCAAAGGGTAAAAACTCCCAGCAACAATATGAGATGGGAGTGCTGAAAAAGTCTCAGAATTGTAAGTTATTCACAGCGATATGTTAATGATCCACCCGGGAACAGAATGGAATCGATTTCTGGTGCTAAAAGTGACAGCTTAGAGTAGTTACTCAATGGATCACTCGTGCGAAAGATCACACAATCCTCGTTATAGAAGAAAGCAATATATTGTTTACGCAACGACCACCAACAGGGATATGGTATGTTAGGGTAGGCGCCTGACTATCTCAGATCCTCATCACAGATACGGCAGTAAATAACTTGTACGGGTTTTCATAACTATAAAATTTACTTATTATGATAGTTGTTTATTTACCTATGGTGTTTATTTAAAGTATTTGTCATGTAAGCAGGGAAATTTAAATAGATACGGAAAATAATAAAAATGTTTTATAATTCTATTGCGGTTTTTTAGTGTATATAGAAAAAATGAACTAATAGTTCGTCCGTAGCAACTAGCTGAGAGATAACTATAAAATGCTTTTTTTATGAATGTGCAATCCGTGTTAATTATTATTATTTTACTTATTGTTTGTTTACAGGTCATAAGGATGCCAAGCTGAGTAAAAGTTACTGCAAATGTGAACCGAAGGCGTGCAAGTGTACGAAGAAACAACAGCAACAACTACAGCAGAGATTGTTGCTGTCGCAATTGCGACTACGGGGCGCTGATAACTTATCAAGCGTTATATTATTTTAATACTACTTATAAACACACTCCCATACATACACATCTACAAACATATACATCTATCTATATGCAAAGTAAATAAAGAATAGAAAAAATAGAAAAAAGGAAAACAAATATGAAAATACAAAAAAAGCGAGCTACACTCGAGGGTGTGTAAATGGTGTATCGCTTAAAGTTTCGAAATCTTCCGCCTTTACGAGCCACACATACAGTATATAAAACCCATATGTATATGAATACATAAAGATAACTAAAATACTTTACAGATTAAGGCCAAAAACTTAATTTAAATGGGTCTAAAGTTGCCCCGATCTAAGCTATCTATAAGGCGTACCATAGAAGTTCGTGGAAAAATATAGAAACAATTAATTTTAATCATATCTGTGAGGTCTCGAGAGGGGCTGCCGTTGTTCATTTATTCAGGGTAATCAAAGTTGTTAATACCCACGATATGGCGCCATAAATTAGCTTGAGATATTGACTTACAGAAATTGCGACTGCGTAACTTTATTTTATCGGCCACAACAGGCATGTGCCAAGGAAACAATTCGTACTCAATCAGGCATTGAGTAGAATTGACCAGAACAGCTAACTACTTGTGGGAACAAATCTCAGATTTCAACAAGTAGAATTAGTGACATACTTCAGGTAAACTGTTTACAACTGTTTCGCAAACAAACAACCATTTAAGGCTCGAGGACTTTGTGACTCGAGTTAGCTCGAGCTAAATATAGAGTATATGGAAGAGGTTTACTCATCTGCCAACTGCGTCGCATAACGAGCTCTTCATATCATGCTGTCTATTGTATTGTAGCACTCCAGTTCAGACAGTGCCGGATTTTCGGGGACTTTTAAGCAGTTAAATATACTATTTAACGTTGGGGTGAGCTAGAGCTGCTTAATCTTGTTTTTTTGAATGTTCTAACTGTTTTCGAATATTTTATATATTTTATTTATTTTATTATTTATTTCATTATAATCAGCACATATTATAAGTTTTAAATTCTTCCCATTTCTAGAAAGCAGTAAATTAGCTGCATACATTTTTAGGATGTGGTTAAACTATGCCCTTCCTTATCTTTTGTTTTAATACTGGTTTTACTAAAATTTCGGCAGGTTCAATAAGCTAAACCCTTATTTATAGATTTCTTTTAGTGTTTGAAATAGATTGTAAAGCCTTTAATCATTTAGCAAAGATAAACAATAATTATTGCTAATTTAAGCTTCTTTTCCAAGTTTTAGACAACGTAAAAGGTTTTATAAATTATGATGACCATAAATAAACCACTTTACTATTTCTATACCGAGTGGAACCAGAAATTGCGCACCGTAAACCAAATTTAAAACCCATCGTAATACACCCAATAACAATTTCGAATCTCCCTCAATTTTCTCAATTCCTCTACTGTTCGAGTGTACGTAATAGGTGCTAGTTTTAGCGAGGTCAGCTACACAAGGTAAACAATGGAAAACTTTAAATAGAGGGCTGGTCAGTTACGTGATGAACAATAATTTATCAAGCTGATAACAAAAAGGTTCAACAATATACAGAAAAATATATAATATAGCATTCGAGACTAAATACATAAGTCACTTCTTCCGTACAACGTGAATAGATAGGCTTAGACACAACACACTACAGTTATCATGTGAAGATTGCCCTCTTAGTCACATGATAAGGTTTACAAGGTGCTAACATAGTGTGGTAATAAGACCCTCAAACATAAGGAACTAAACTCAAGTACTTTCAAGTACGTTGACTTCAAAGTAACTCATTGTATTTGTCTTTCTATTTACGTGCTATCTCATTCCAGAATTTGTTAACTGCACGTGCCGTACACCTCATAAAAGGCGAAAATTTGCGAAAAAAAACCAGATAACGATTTGCGCATTGACAAATCGAATAAATAAGATAGATAATTTTGTACAGACTGCGCACACTTCTCCAGAAAAACTGATGTCACTGCACTTTCAGTTAAAAACATCGCACAAAAAGTTCAGGCAGGTGTCTCACAAAATCTTTGTCACAAATGTGAGACTTAAACAAAACACGAGTATATATTGTGCACAAAGATAAGGTTAATGTGCTGGTACCCCAGTAAAATATGATACATATGATAAGATCGAGAGAAGATAGCAATAACAAACTTAAGAATGGTCAGACTATAGTCAGGCATTAATTTTATACGAGTTTGTATATCTGTATCACAAGAATGCGATTTATACGCAAACATATTCAATAAAATTTAATAAAGATAATATCACTAGAGGTTTCATTATGAAGCTGAAATAAGTGGAAGTTTCTTTGCCATATCTGTAATAATAAAAAACATCTTCTGTTATAAACTGTTTTTAGAACAAACATATCATATAGAAAACCGGTGATCTCTAACAGATAAAACTGAGACAAGCTGGCAACGAAACAGACAGATAGACGAACGCTAATACAGTTGGTCCTAACTACAAAGACTGATCCTCATCCATAAGTTGTGTACATCATACATATAGTACTAATACTTTCCTGCGTTATAGAATTCTCAAAAAGTTGATTGTTTTATAATTCGAATATAAAAAATTGATGTCCATTTCATAGTATATTTTCATAGAATTCTAATCAATTAAATCTTTAATCATTAGGCAAACAAAAAGAAATATGGCACGATATACTGATAGTATTTATCTACTACAGTAATTGCCCCCATAAAGTGCAAAGTATAAATTGCATTTTTAAATCATTTGGCATGACATTTGTCAATAATTCCTCCATAAATGTATAAATGTATATAATATAAGTAACCAAAATGGAACATAAGTAACCAAATGAAGAGTTCCGCTTTATGTATATATTATTAGGTATATTTTCAAGTTAGCGAGTGACTTCTGTTGCCACAGTTAGTCAACTAATTGGCACGTGCGTATACAATAATAAATAAAATGATATAAAGATATCTCAAAACTTGAAAGACTTGAAACATGCTATAAAAAGAAAGGAGACAATTTCTGAGAAATCTTCAACAAACACACAATAATAGAAAGACTGCTTGACTCGCAGATATATTATAGTTTTTATAAGCAGACAATCAAATAATATTTGTAAAATGAAACAAGATAAAACATGTATATAAAAACAGACTAACATTATACTGTCTATGCCGTGAGTGCGTCAAATATAGATAGATTTTTGTGTGCATAAATTGCGTAAATAGGCCATAAATATAATTAACTCGATTGGTCAATCCGGCTAAAGATAGTGATAAGTAAACCAGAACGATGACGAAGCCTGATAACCCCACACGCTCGTGTGATAACAACGAAGGTCAAAGTGTTTCGAAATTTCTATTGCAACCCGAGTTGTGTGTTCACTTACCCGTAGTAGCCAGGTGAGTACACTCTCCCGATATGGCACAAAGGCGCTGGGCGTGGCAGCTCCGCCTCCACCGGTTTTGCGTGAATCTGCTAATGCGGCAATTACTTTGCCGAGCGTGAGAAGGCTTTTATTGATGCTAACGCCCTCACGAATGCGTTCACCATTTGAGCCAGACACGCTGATGCGTTCACTGCCCGCCAGATCCACAAGGCTGATCTTACTGCGTCGTGTCTGCCGCAGGGAGGCAACAGTGCCCGAATCTGTATCTGTGGATGAAGACATGCCATCGTCGCTGCTCAAATCGGTTAGATTCAGAACGATATTGAAGATGGAATGCGAACGGGAACTCTTGTCGTTCATGGCGGTCGAGGCG
Organism: Zaprionus nigranus; assembly: GCA_018903425.1. Classification (NCBI taxonomy): domain Eukaryota; kingdom Metazoa; phylum Arthropoda; class Insecta; order Diptera; family Drosophilidae; genus Zaprionus; species Zaprionus nigranus. The sequence goes on from JAEIGD010000002.1 coordinate 245,584, forward strand.
GTGGCTCGCTGGGAGTTGCCCACAGCGAGCCAATTGCGCAGAGCTGAATAGGAGTCCACGGAATGGGCACTTAGATCCACCACGTAGGGGCCAAAGATCGGATGCTCTCGCACCTTGAGTGCCTGGCGCTGCGCGGGCGTATCGGGTGCAGTGCCTGCTATGGCCTGCTGCACGCTCAGCAGATCGTGTATCTTCTCATTGTAGATCTCAAAGTAGCTGACCTCCACCTCAACCTGTTGTTGACAAAAGACGTTAACAAGTTAGCAAAATGTCAAATGAATTCAATAAGAAAGTGAACAACCTGTAGGTGGTCCTTGACTGCATCGATGCGTCGGAATAGCTCATGGCAGAATCGAGGTATAATGCCTGCCTCAGCGTGCGGCGCATTGCCATCGAGGGCAGCATCGTCGAGTCCTTCAATGCCCATCATACTGTACGATTTACCCGATCCAGTCTGTCCGTAGGCGAACAGGCATGCATTGTAGCCATCGAAGGCGGTGTCAATTAGAGGCTGCGCTGTGCCGGCAAACACTGCTGACTGATCTGCAAAGTTCTTGCGATCGGGATCGCATGAATAGTAGACCTGGTCGTAACTGAAGAAGTGTGTTACGCCTGCTGAGGCATCCGCACTGCTGCCGGCCTGTACGGTTAGCTCATTGTTGCCATGCACTCGCACCACATTCGTCACATTGCCCCGCGTGCATTCCAGTGCATTCAGTGGACGCACACGCACTGCGACCATCATGTTGCTCTCCTCGGCAAGGCTGTGAAAGGATTCTGTCATGATGGCATCCTTCTCTTTGGTATGGGCCTTGCTGGCTGATTTGCTGCCAGCTGGGGTCTGATGTTGCCGCAGTGGCGTTGTTGTAGTCCCCTTGCGAGCATACAGAGAGGAGGGGGTATAACATGCATTCAACGCTGTTGGTTTTGGCTTTGGTTGCGGAGTGGCAATGCCACTACTAAACGCCGTGTTCAACAGCTGCTCTGCCTGTATGTGTGAGGAGTGTGTCGACTTTTCGGCACTGCGTTTTGGTGTGCGACTAAGCACCTTTCGGCGCAATCCTCCGGATGCAGCAGCAGCCGTTGCAGGCGTTTTGATGTCACTTCCACTGGTGCCTGTTGTTTCAATGCTGCCACGTGCATGCCCTTGAAATTGATGAATGCGCTGACGTACAGGCGTGCTTTTATTACTCATTTTACTTAGGCTATTTGATATATTATTAACAAATTAAAATGTTGTTTTCGAAAAATACCGCGCGACGCGTCGTTTGTTGTCAATTTTTTCGTACTAGTGACGTGTAAGTTTCGATAACACATTTAGCGTTGCCACTGCTTCTGCAGGCACATGTGCATTTTCAGGCAACTAGCTGGTAACGCTTAATGCATGCTAAACGGGCTATTCATTTTGAATTTTTGTTAATTAATTCTATGTTTTCGTAATTATTCATATAATTTTTTACTTTGATGCAAAACTATATAATGGGGAGATTGATTCTTATAGAACTCGACGAGAGTAAACGTAAATATTAAGTACAATTTTTCCATTTTTGGCTAAGTTTAGGAGATAGTTGTTCGATATAAATCAGTTTCAACACGACAAATTTCTTTCCCTTTTTATTTCGAGTATAATCCAACTTCTTGTTGGGTATCTCTAAAGGAAATATGTAAACACTTTTCGCCAGGAATAGTAATCGATAACAATGTTTTCATTCATATTTTATTCAATACTTGCACATACATACATGTCTTGTTTGTTTTGATATATTAGCACTTAGTGAGTTGTTTAGAAACCTTAAAAACAAAATAATCCTTAACACGACGAAATACTTTCCCTTCATTTTCGAGTATGGTCCAAATACTTGTATATTTTTTCCGTTTGCTAGCGCTCACGGAAAAACGGAAACACTTTTTGCAACTCCGCTTTGCACTTGCAGGCCTCAACCTGTGGCAATGTTTCGATAATATTCAACAAGTAAATTTGTAATTGTTGTCGACGCTCCTCGACAAACACAAGATTCATATTCCCAAAATGTTTTTTGGGTGGAAATTCGATGGAAGAAATGCTGGGATGTGTTTTCAGTAGCGACTTATGCAGCTTATTGAACTCACTGTAACGTCGAAAGAGAGTCCAGTGCTCCAGTCTCTGGCGCATGGTTATGTGTATCTCGTAGACGTAGTGGGAGCCCGATCGTGTGGACTTGACAAGCTTGACATGTGGAATGGTTATAAGGAAGTTGGAACAAAAAGACGAAGCCGGATCGATGCCACTGTCGTTGAACTGCTTTGTGAGCCGTCGAATGAGCTGGCGGTTCTGCAGATTCAGCTCAGCCACTCGTGTCTCAAGCAGAGCACAACGTTCGTTGAGCATCGAGACTTGCTCCACCAATGCTGCAGTCTGCTGTGCCCCCAGCCCATTGGCCGAGGATGAGGACTTGCTCCACTGCGATGAGGTATCACTGCGATCTTCGAAGAGTTCGTTATCACTTGCTGCTGCTACTGTTGCCCCTGCTGCAGCTGAGATCTGTTCCTGATCTGGTTTAATAGGGTAAACATCAGGCAGTGGAGTTTTTAGAAATTCCAACTCTGGTTCAATGGGATCGCATGGGACAGTTTCAGTTAAGTATTTCGGCACATCCAAAAGTTCCTGCTTGACAGCCTCATTCGATATCAGATGCTGTACTTCAAGCATTTCCCGGGGATTCAGTGCACCCAGTAGATCCTCAGACGATGTGGCGCACTGAATAGGCCGCTCTACAGCACTTGAGGCACCACCCTGCTTGCGCACAGCAACAGGCACCGCCTGGGGGGAATTTATAATGGGCTCTTCTTTCACCACGCCCATTGATGCTGTAGCTTGACGTTTTGGCGCATTCAGCTCGGGATTCTCAAGATTCAATGCAAAAAGTACATTCTTGAGATTATCTAGAATGTCAGGCAGCTTCCGGGCTGCCTCCTCGTTGAGCAACAACGACCATGGCGTGTAGAATCGCTGTAGTTGCGTTTCATCACTCAACCAGGTCAGTATATGACTTTGTAGCCTTTTCTCGTTGAGCGTGGCGCGTATAAAGGCTCTTCCGCGGCCATGTTTTGTCCAGATTTGCTTTAGCCCCTCGTAACGTTGCAATTCGTGCAATGTCAACTGCGTTTGACAGAAATCCCAAAACGTCGTCTCATTGTTGCCTCCTATTCCTCCGCTCAGGCTGCTGCCACCTGTTACAATTTCGTGCATGTTTTGAAATATACTGGCGGCAGTCAGTGTAACATTCAACGTTTGACGTAGTCCATACGCGAGTGTGTCCTCCAGCGCTTCGCACAATTCCTGCACTGCATCGTCATTCTCGGTGGCGAGTTCATTTTTCCCACTATAATTTTGGCTTGTTTGGTGCGCACTTCTTTGCAATCGTCGAAAAATGTCTTCCCTACGTTGGCCGAAAGTGCTGCCGCTTAACGCAGTTCTTGCCAGATCTGACACTGCATTTTCAGGCATTTTCTCGCATCAACATAAAATGCAAATTATTTTTTATTATTATTATGATTACAGCTCTCGGTTGTTGTTTTTGTTCGTTTTCTACTTATTTTTCAGTGTTGGTAAATCTCGTTCTTACACTAAATTGACAACTATTTATTCGATATCAATTGATTGATTTATCTCAATAATTTTAATTTTATCGATCCCCACTATACTTTAATAAAAATCAAGTAAACATAAATATATCTCATTTAAATTTTGAAAGAAACTTAAATTTGTTTCTATTATACATGATTTAATAAATACCTTAGTTTGGAAAGCGAAAACATTACTAATAATAATGGTAAAATAATTGAAATTTAAAATTTTTTGAATAATTGCTTTAAAGTTATGACAACTCAACTGTTAAATAAATAATATTCAGTGATAAATGATGTCATTTCAAATTCCCTCCAACAATTTGTTTGATGATTCTTTTTATTTCTCTTAATCGAAAGTAGTGTTTAACAGCACTGGCTTTCCACGCGAAACATAGAATATTAAAGAAATATCGCTTTTTAATGAGTGCACATCACTAATCATCGCAATACTGGCATAAAATTTGCGCGTAAAAGAATGCCAAAAGTCGGGTAAATATATGGAAAATATATAAAAAAAAGTCAAGCAATTAATAGCCAAAGTGAGAAAACAAATTGCAGTACAAAAAACTGTATTGCTGAAACATAGATTTCATTTCTATGATGTGTGAGGGCAACATTTGTGCGTTTTCTTTTGTGTTCGTTCGTTCGTCGTCTGCGCGCACGGTGCGCTTCATTGACTTTTAAAGCGAGAGTAAAACGTAAACCCAATTACAAATTGGCGACAAACTTTGTAGGATTTCCAGACACAATAAATATATATTAAATATAAGTTACTAGCAACCCATTACTACTGCAGTTCGCACACAAGAAGAACAATAGAAATTCGAGTGCAGAAGGTAATAAGATAAAAAACAAGTTAAAAGGAAACACATAAAACAAGCGCCCGCCGTCGCTGTCGCCGCTTGCCGATGACCATCCATATGGTCTGCGAGCGCAGGAGTCTGTTTACATGCCTGTGTGTGTGACCCTCCGTTTGTGTGTGTGTGCGCGTGTGTTTCCCATTGCAGTAAAAGTCTCTTAACTTTTGAGAATAAACAATAATCAAAGTGTGAACTAAAACAACAAAAGGAATAACAAAAAACAAAAGGAAGTAAACATGAATCCTGCCGAGCTGCGCATGATGTGGATGAGCACTCAATACAATTCAGAGCGCATTTCCCTCGAAGATGCAGCAACTCTTCTTGGTCATCCATCACTCACCGTCATGGAGGACATGACACATCAACCCACTTTGGTAAGTTCCCTTCAATTAAATATATTTATATTGACAAAACTCCACACCCCCACCCTCCCCGATCTCCTGCTTGCCAATCTTTCAACTAAACAAACCCAAATTCTAAAGATTGACTTGGTAATTATAATACGAAAATGTATGTTTATCAAAGGGGTGTACCAGACACCCCTTTGCACATCTCATAAGTTTTGCTTTCTTTTTGATAATTGGAATTTATTTACTTATTTCTTCTACTTTCTTTTCTATATAATTTATGTATTGGTTACGTTGTATCCATTATATACTATCAACTATATCCTGCCAACTGCCAAAACACACACAACAACTACAACAACAACAAACACACACCCACCCTGATACAATATGAAGGATATGAATCCAATGATGAGCATTGTTGGTGGGGATTTTACGGGACAAGCGGCGGCAACTGCTGCTGCACTGGGCGTCCAGCCGGGTACGCTGATTGCGACCAATACGAATAATCTATATGGCTTTGCCCACATTGGCGGACTGCAGCAACAGTTGTTGCAACAAACCGCTGCAGCAGCTGTATTCCAAAACTATACGGAGGCAATGGATAACGATCCTGGCATTGCTCTGATGTCCGGTGTGGGCGGCACATCGACGGTGGTTGTCGATGATGGAGAACAGCAACAGGTTTATGGCCAATTGGATGATGGCTACGATGATGGCGGTGGTGCCGTGGATGGCGGTGCTGGTAACATGTCGGATCTGGAGCCCAAGCAGGAGATTATAAATATCGATGATTTTGTTATGATGAATGAGGAGAATAATTCATATGATGGCACTGATTTTATGACCTCATCGGATAAGGATATATCACAATCATCCTCATCGTGTATGACCAGTTTGCCCACAAATCATGATCTTCTCATGCCACTCGGCGATGGCCTCATGCAGCAGCAGAAGCATCTACTACTTGGTATCCCAACAACAACAACAACAACAACCTCATCAAGCTCTGTCGGCGATATTCCATTTGCCAATATTCTCATACCTGCCGATGCAAGTGCAACAGTTGCTGCTGCATGCGGAGATAGTGGGCAAAAGAGCCTTCGTACTGGTTACAATGTAAGCAGTGGCAAAGCTGGCGCCAGTAGCTCCAGCTCCAGCTCCTCCACGTTACGTAGCCAGCGAAAAACACGCAAGATTGAGCCAGTAAATCGACCTGGCCTAGTGCTTAAAACACCGATAGCCTATAAAGGCAACATTGATCCATCGGTTATACCGATACAGAAAGATGGCATGGGTATGTTTTCCATTTTCCTACACTTGATTTTCCATTATTTTCATCATTATCTCGTCTAAAGCAAAATCTCTTTTCATTTATTAACGTAATTTTTTTGAATTTGGGTTTGGCAGGGGGAACACAACTTGCACCTAATGTAAAGGCCTGGGAATAACTACCTTATATGCTAAATATGTCGACTTATTTGTGTCTGTATCTTTTCTTACAGCTGTCTGCGAACGTTGCGGTGCTATTGGGGTGAAACACACGTTCTACACTAAATCGCGTCGCTTCTGCAGCATGACCTGTGCCCGTGGCGAGCTCTACTCGATGGTATTGAATAGTAAAATGGATGCACCTTCACCTTCAGTTGCTAATCTGGAGATGACAGAGATGTCAGGCACATTGGAGCAGCAGTCAGAACTGGCCACAGTTAACCAGGAGCAGGATCAGCTCGAACAGCAGCAGCAACAACAACAGCAGCAGCAGCAGCAATCAGATATCGAGCTGGCGTTGCAGGCAGCCCATATAAAGAACGCCAATTATCGTTTTCGTATTACGGATCAGTCGAAGATTACACAGCTAAATGGATTTGGAGAGCCAATGTCATTGGGTGGCGATGCGGCGGCCAATAATGTGCAGATGGCAACAGATGAAACAATTGCAGCGTTGAATGGTGGCGCAGTTGGGGATGCTGCTGCTCCCCCCGCTGAGGCAAGTGGCAGTGGCGCGGATGGCTTGGTGAGCACCAGCACTGCCGGCACCTTTGTGAATGCTGCAGCGGCATCCACGCCCAAGCCGCTGCGTCTCTTTCGTGATGTCTTCCCACAAGATGAGTTGCCTCAAATACCCAAATATGAACGTCTTCCGGCCCCGTGTCCTCAGATGGAGAAAATCATCAGTATCAGGAGGCGTATGTATGATCCCACACACTCCTATGACTGGCTACCGAGGCTGGGCAAGGAGAATTTCTTTGCAGCACCTGTGACCTGCTTTCCTCATGCGCCTGGCTATGAGGTCTGGGATAATCTGGGTGTGGGCATGAAGGTGGAGGTGGAGAACACAGATTGCGATAATATTGAGATCATACAACCGGGACAGACCCCGACCTCCTTTTGGGTGGCCACAATACTCGAGATCAAGGGCTACAAGGCTTTGATGAGTTACGAAGGCTTCGATACGGATTCCCATGACTTTTGGGTGAATCTCTGCAATGCGGAAGTGCATTCGGTGGGTTGGTGTGCAACGCGTGGCAAGCCCCTGATACCGCCACGTACCATTGAGCATAAGTACAAGGATTGGAAGGATTTCCTTGTGGGACGCTTGTCCGGTGCACGCACATTGCCCTCGAATTTCTATAATAAGATCAACGATAGCCTGCAGTCGCGTTTCCGTCTCGGTTTGAATCTCGAGTGTGTGGACAAGGATCGCATATCACAGGTGCGTCTGGCTACAGTCACTAAGATTGTGGGCAAGCGACTCTTTCTGCGCTACTTTGACTCGGACGATGGGTTCTGGTGCCATGAGGATTCACCCATTATACATCCAGTTGGCTGGGCAACCACAGTGGGACATAATCTGGCTGCACCGCAGGACTATCTGGAGCGCATGTTGGGTAGGGTTGAAGATGTTATCTAGGAGTCTTTATTTATCTATTTCCTATTACTCTTAGCTGGTCGTGAAGCCATGATCGAAGTACACGAGGATGATGCCACCATTGAGCTGTTCAAAATGAACTTTACATTTGATGAATACTTTTTGGATGGCAAAACCAATGGCTTTATAGAGGGCATGAAGCTGGAGGCTGTGGATCCCCTCAATCTGTCCTCCATTTGTCCAGCTACTGTGATGGCTGTACTTAAATTTGGTTACATGATGATACGCATTGACTCCTATCAGCCGGATGCCTCTGGGTCGGATTGGTGAGCCACAGAGCGACAGCAATAAACAGGCAAAACAATTACAATTTTAATTGCTTGCAGGTTTTGCTATCACGAGAAATCGCCGTGCATTTTTCCCGCCGGATTCTGTGACTCAAATAATATTGCTGTGACTCCGCCCAATGGCTATGATGCGCGCACTTTCACCTGGGAAGGTTATTTGCGTGACACAGGCGCCTTGGCTGCCGGGCAACATTTATTCCATCGCCAAGTGCCTGATCATGGTTTCGAGACTGGAATGAGTCTTGAATGCGCTGATCTCATGGATCCACGCTTGGTTTGTGTGGCCACAGTGGCGCGTGTCGTTGGACGTTTGCTGAAAGTGCACTTTGATGGCTGGACAGATGAATACGATCAATGGTTGGATTGTGAATCGGCTGATATATATCCAGTGGGCTGGTGTGTCCTAGTGGGACACAAACTGGAGGGTCCACCACGTGTCTCGCATCAACAACATCCCAAACCGGCAGCTAAACCGAAGGTGCAACGTAAACGCAAGACTAAAAAGGGAGCCACTACTCCATCTAATAACAAACAGGCACAAAATGACAACAACACAACAGCAGCAACAACACAAACAGGTGAGAGTTGGTAAAATCTATTGATAATGTCCAAGTAACTCAAATAATCATCTTTAATCTGCAGTAAAACCGCGTACAATTGCACTGAAGACGACACCACACTTGCCCAAGCTAAGCATAAAGTTAGAGCTGAAACCGGAGCATCACAATGCTGCCTTCTATGAGAATAATCAACCCGAGGAGGATGAGGAAGAGGATGGGATCGGGGCCGAAGAGGATGCCGATGGCGATGGTAGCAACAGTCACATATCCGAACAGTCTACCTCACAGTCTGATCAGTTTGGTTCAATGGGTTCCAGTAGTGCTGGTGCCATTACATTGGTAACACCAACGCCAGGCAGCGCCAGCAAGCCAGCAGCAGCAGCGGCGGCACCAGCAGCAACAAAACAATGGTAAAAAAATCTTCCATTAGTAAATCTCCTGCACCACCAACTGTGGGTCGCAAAGCCACTAGCTATATTGCGGTGAGTACTTGATATGATGATGATAATGATAGTGCGTATATATCGAATGCCATGCCACGCCCACGTACTACCGCCCAACCGCCCGCCTGCCGCAGCTCGAAACCACCCATTATTGTATAGTAAAATATCATCACATTACTCAATCAGCGCAGTTAACCAAAATTGTCATTTGTATATACAATAGATCATAACTTACTTATGTTTATGCACTGTTTATTCTAGGCTCATCCAACATCCATGCCACGCCTAGCTTAGCCCCCTTCTATCCTGCATCAAATAAGGTATTCATTTCTATTCCTTCCCTTACAGAACTCTGCCGTCACCAATAGCAAGTACATTCCTCGCCTGGCGGACATTGATTCGAATGAAGCGCAACTGGAACTGATGCCGGATACGTGGAATGTCTATGATGTATCACAGTTTCTGCGCGTCAACGATTGCACTGCGCACTGTGACACGTTTAGTCGCAATAAGGTCGATGGTACACGACTCTTGCAGTTGACTAAGGATGATATAATGCCCCTGTTGGGCATGAAAGTTGGACCTGCGTTGAAGATCTCCGATTTGATTGCTCAATTGAAATGCAAGATAAATCCAAGCAAGGCCAGATCACATAAGACGAACAAGTCACCGTTTTTATAGTGCGGCATCAAGTTTGTTATGATCATCATTATCGTCGAGAACCTCAAACTCACTCACAGACACGAATCACACATCAAATCTTAACTAAGCCAATACAATACAATATATAGAGTAGTCGTACTTTATTTTTTTGCACGCATCTACACGTGCCTATTAAGAGAGAGAGAGGATCGAAAGAGATCGATCGATCGAGCTGTATATATGCAGTATTTTGTTAGAGCATAAACACAACCGTTGCCTATAATGGATGCAATATCCATATACAGTTTGTATAACTAACTCAAGTCTCACACAGCGCGTTATAACAATATAATATCTATATATAAATAGATCTATATATATTATATAAATATAAACTTATCATCGAGGTAGTTCTTAAAGTACGCTCATGTTATATCAGTCAGAGTTTCTATCAAAAAACAAAACATTTTTAAACATAAATACACATATTTTTATAACTCAATGTTAGAAGCAAATATATATCGAAATGATATATGCTCCATATGATTATATATACATATATACCTTGTGTATTGGGTAGATTTTGTAATTGTAAATAAGATTTTTGGTCAGCTTTTTTTTTTGCATTGCCAGTCCAAAAGAAGTCGCCATCGCACGCTTTCTTCTGCGCAATCGCAACCAGTTATGAAGAGCATATCGCTCCTAGAAACAGTTCCCAACCAATAACAACGCGTCGTGTTATTATTTTTGTATTGGAATCAAGCAATTGCACGAGCATTAAGTACGTACCATAAAAAGGAACTTCGAGTGAAGGCCGAACCTTAAAATAGACTACGATTGTAACTAGATATACATACTTAAGATACCAGCTAAAGTCTATAAAATATATCAAAATAAAAACGAATTATAAATTGTATAAACTGTGTCTTTTTTTGTATGCTGTAAAACTTATGTATAGCGTATTTTGTGTTGCATACTTGTGGTGCCTATAGCTAAATCTGTTCGTCTACTAAGTTAATTTATTGAATAACTTCTCTTTTCAGTAACCAATTGCCAGCAAATATATAGAAAGCATTTTGATGGTGATAGTTATTGTACACAACAAAAAATTAACATTTTGGTTTTAAGATTACAAGTCTAAGTTCCACTCTTATACATTTACTTGGCGCAAGAGAGTGTGGCCAAACTCTGAAACATACTTTAAGACACTACAATGGATGGCAGTGTTGTCACGTAATTTGGAGAATCTACCTCCTTAAGTTTAAGAGATCTTGGCCTTCACACAGACAGAGGGACAGATGTAAAAACAATCGAACAAACATATAGAAAGGCAGACCTTCAAAGATGAAGACAGACACGCAGAGAGATAGTTAGACATATACAAACTTATATAAACCCAGCTTTTGTGCTGATTCAGAATCTACCATATATATCATATATATATATATATGTATATACCATATATATAATAGTTAAAAGAGTCGCAGATATCTTCTTTTGTATGTTGCACACAATTCCAAGTACCCAATAGAGAAAACATTTCTTTAAGATCCACGACCTAATAAGAAATATAATAATATGAGTGCCCACGCAGCGAAGATCACTGGAGGACTAAGAGGAAGAGAAAGAAAAAGAGAGAAGGCAAAACTGATAAAAGTATTCGTTTTCGTCCGTTTCCATTCTATACATTGCATACTTTGTTTTAATACATTATGATGAAATCTTTCAGCGAAACTTTGAAGATTTCGGGGACTTACCAGTTGAAAATCCATGACATTCGCAAGCAGAAATGATGAGTCATATTAAAATTCCCACAGACTACGTGTATATTATCTACATACATAGATACTTGATAGTAAAACATGCGTACCACAATCAATAAACTGAAGCTTTGTTTTAGAGCTCATCAACTTTCAATAGATTGGTTTATTTTTTTTTGTTTTCATATTATTACATTAATGCTATATAAACTAAAACTTATGAGCTAGAGTTTACACTTAAGTTTGGTGGCTATTATGCATATATGTATGTATTTTCAATAAATTTGCTAGATTTTTGATTACATATTTTAGCGCACATGCAAAATGAATCGATTGATCGCATTTTGGTGGCAAGTTTACGTTGTGTTTTAAGTTTGCGAATTGCTAATCAATAATGTGGGGGGATTATGTTTAATTTTGTTGTATAATATATATTGTATAATTAGATTGATATATATATTTACAATTATCATCTACCATTACCGATTTAAGAAGAGTTAAGGAAACAGAATAATTAGAATATAATAAACGTACATTTACACACACAAATAGGCCTATTTACAGAGTTCTTGTCCAGCGCTTATCTCTACAATATTTATAAACTTTTTATCTTTTATTATTATTGTTGTTGTTTAAGACATAATAATTGCATACTTTAGTGCTGAGCTTAGGCTAAAATGTTGAGGCTATCTTGCGCTATATAAATATGTTTATAAAGAGATAGCTTGCATCTCCAACTGTTCTGTTTCTTTTATCTAAAGACCTCAACATAACAACTTAATATGATAAAAATACTAACATTTACAGAGTTACACAGGTAGAATAATAATTAATAAATACGAATTAAATTTGTGTCTCGGGGGAGGGAGGCGAGGCGAGGCGGGGGATGCCTCGATTAGCTTCTCTAGACATTCGAATCCTCTCTGATCTCCAAATTGATTTAAAAACGTATTGCATATTGTTATTGTATAAATAAATATTAAAAGTAGTAGCGAAATTTCTAGGACACAACACTCTTTAAACAGTTGCTAGCTCAACTGTTTGATTTGTAGCCGCAGCCGTCGCTGTGGGCTGTGGCGTTGGCGGAGACGTGGCAGATGCAGTTGCTTCACTCGGTCGCAGTTTCTTTATGGGTGGCGTCTCCTCCGATTGATATTTCATCGGCGCCTGCAGATGAGCTTCAGCTGAGCTACGACGTTTCTGGCCAGGACTACCAAGTGCCTCAGGTACATCCAATAGATTGCTGGTGCTGCCGACGCTGCTCGAGATTTCCGTTACAATGTGTGCTTCAAGCGAAGGAGGCAGAAATGGGGAGAGTGGAGCATTAAGATCGCATGCTTCCTCATCACTTGCCACAACATTCCCAAACATGCCTGCACTGCCCACATCATCAATATCCTCATCGCCACCGACATCGTCATCATCGTCATCCTCATCGTCGTCATCTTCATCACTGAAGTCACTGTTCCAGAACACCTGAGCTCCGGGAAAGACATACGAGCTGTTCTTGCTGTGCGAGTAGAAGGTGCCAGGCACCAATCGCTCTGCAATCGTTTGTCGCTTGCGTTGTGGTGGCGTGGGTGTCAAACTTGGTGCAGCTGTCTTCGTTTCCTGCACAACATTCGTATCTACCAAATTGCTCGAGAACTCGCAATGTTCGATGCCGCTGTCCTTGGATGAATCAATGGAGAGATGTCGACCAACCTGTGTTGCAGGAGGAGCTGAGCAGGTGAGCGCTGTCTCATTGAGCTCCACGAGAATGTCGCTTTTGATACGCTCAATGGCAGCACGATCGACTGCATTATTGCTGCAGCTGTTGCTGTGCTGCACCGCTGTAAAGGTGGAAGACTCGAATCCACTGTCGGAGCAAGTGCCTGCTGATGAGCCCAGGAGGTAATCAGTGGATCCATTGGACTTAATCGATTGCGTATCCGTGTCTAGTTGCGAATTTCGTTCGCTCTCTGAACTGCAGTGCCGATGATGATGATGATGGTGATGAAGATGATAGTAATCCGTCAGGGGTTGCAGCTCCCGGGACTCACGCAGTACATCCTGATCGCTGCACAACTGTTGCCAATCAGCATCAGCAGCGCTCCCCGATAGACGATGGCAAATCTGATTGATAATCACATCAGAATCGCCCAAGAGCTCAACATCGAACTTCAGGTGATGCAATTGCTCACGATTGATCAGTATTTGCGGTACAGAGGCAGGTATACTACTGGGAATGTGAGCGACTGGACGTACCTTCAGTGAGGAACCGATGACAATCAGCAAGTCGCATTTATCCTTATCGGTTGCCATCACTGTGTGATATTCGTCGGGTAAGCCTAGAAAGAAATGGATCAAGTTTAGTTAGACGAGGGAACCGTAAGTGAATCTCTTAGACTGCCCACCTTCTCCGAAGAAAACAATGTCAGGCTTCATGATGCCATTCTCCACCAGGCGCTTAAGCTCCTCTTCGGTTACGGCCACCGATGCATCCACACTGTGCTCCACATTGGGTTGACATTGCGGGCAAACGGGTATGCGTTGGGCAAAGATGTCAGCACGCAGTGCATCTGCATTGCATTTGTATTTGCACTTTGTGCATGAGGCCGTCGAAAAGGAGCCATGGCATTCAATCACGCGCTGAATGCCTGCGACACGTTCCAGGGTATCTATATTCTGTGTATAGTTGCGCAACAGTTTGCCCTTTGTCTCCAGCATTTTGATGAATCGATGGCAAGGCGAGGGTTTAAATTCCCCCGGATAAATCTCACGGGCGAACTTGAAAAACGGTCGAGGATCTCGCTTGAAGTAATTGATATCGAACATAGCCTGCGGATCGGGTAGATCGGGAAAATCGTGGGCAAGACGTGCATAGATACCGTTGGTGGAACGGAAATCGGGTATGCCACACGACACAGATACCCCGGCTCCCGTGAGTACAATAATTCTCTCGGACTTGTGCAGCAAATCGATGACATCGTCAAATGTGTTCACATCACTCAGTTTGGTTCGCCTTTTGGGCTCATTCAACAGATGTGCCAGATAATCCCAGAGCACCGAGTCTTCAGTGTCTGCGGCCAATCCTGTTGCAAAGTGCGGCATTATGCTGGCAATCACCTGGCGCGGCACACGACCTGTATAGAGTTCACGCTGCAGCCAACGCAGTTTCAGATCGGTGGGACCCACCGACGAGCAGTCCGAGCTGGAGGAATCATCGTCATCGTCGCTGTTAGCCCAGCTAAATAAAGAGGAAATCAAATTAAAATAAATATAAAGAAAGTGTATTCATTTCAAGTTATCAATACTTTATTATAATTATTTTACTATTACTAAAAATTACTAAAGCGACCGAGGCCACCTGTCGCATAACGTACGACTCGAAAAGACGAGAAGGCGCGAGCATGCAGATATGTATGTAGATTAAGGAATAGGGAAGGGGAGACCGAACTTAAAGTTTTAAAGTGGCTACAGAGTTTGTGTTGGGAACAATGAAGTAGTAATTGTTAATATTTTATTATAGCTTAATATTTATTAATAATGTATTATCATTATTGTATAATTATTATTTTATGATGATTATTTTATTAGAATCCTATTGGCATTACTTTATTACTGCGAATATTTTATAAACATTGTTTATAATGATTATTTTGTTGCTAATAATATTGTAGTTTATTATTTGATTATCATTTTTTATTAACAATATTTTATCATCAGTTTATTATCGTTTTTTATCTATATTATTTTATTATCATTATTTTACTATTTTTTTTAGTACTTTATCATTTGTATTTTATTATTCTAACTTTATATTTGATTTGCTAATCATTGTTTTATAATCTTTATTTAACGTTATCATTTTTGTTCTCTCTCACCTTGATTTGTAATCTTCATTCTCGTCGTCGTCATAGTCTTCGTCGACCTCGAAGCAGGACTTGTCAATTTGATTTTCTTGCAAATCTTTCTCCATTCCAATTGTCTTCCTCTCTTCCTCTTTAGCATTTTGATTGGCGCCAATTTCTGGTTCTCCCATTTGAGACAATGTTTTTGTTTTGATTTCACTATTTGTTTTCGGTTGTAGTTCGCTTGTTGCTTGCGTCGTCGTTGCCGTTGCCGCCGCCGCTGATGTTGTTGCTGCTGCTGCTACATTTGTTGTCCGAATTTCAGCGCCAAAATCAAAAAGAGCCTGCGAGCGATCAATTAGAATAATTTCATCGCCATCCGCCTGCACCTTGATATCCTCAACCTCTTTAGCATTGATGTGTCCCAGTCGAACATCCATATCTTCACACTTTTCCATAATTTTCCAAGCGCGCAACACACAGTTTTCACCCGATTAGTTGTTCTCTGCTTCGTCGTGGTACGCGCGCTCTCTCACATACACAGCAGACTGAGCGAACCACCACCAACAGCTCGTGATTTCTTCTTTTTTGCTTTCTCGCGCGTTCCGTTTTCTCCGCTCTTTCGTTGATACACACACAAAATTTTACGTCTCTACTTTGCGTCCATTTTACCAGAGTAAAAAAAATTTTTTTCCGTTGTTAATTGAACAAAATTTTTTAATTTCGCAAATTAAATTTTATTAAATTTCTTAAACGATTTTATTTATGAATTATTTTGTTGAATTTTTTTTGGTTTATTTTTTCCATTAAATTCGTACGTAATTTCTGGAAAATTTTCCGACTATATGACGTACAAACCGTCCGAGTGTGCCCGAAGCAAACGATGGAATAAATAATTAAATTTCACCACGCCCAACGTGTTAAAAAAAGGTACCTCGCAGTGGTGACTCATATTCTTTTTTCTAAATGTCAGGATCTGGTCACACTACAACAAGTGTTCCTCTATTGTTGAAAAGAAGCAAATAATAAAACGTTTATAAATATACACAAAATAAATATTAATTATAAAAGAATAAGTTTTTGTTTTATAAAATAATCAATTTGTTTTCGTATTGGAAACAAATTTTAAAATCATTTGCATTATAATATGTTTGCTGGCGCATAAGACGAACACATTACTAATGATTTAGCTAATTTTCTTTGACCTCAACCATTTATTGGATGTATATAAGAATTAAAAAAATAAAATTACTTTTGTGCCAACTTGAAAATTCTTGTTTTAAATTATTGCATACTTTGCGCAATTCAAGCAGCTGCGCAAAACAGCTGATTTTCTCATTTCACGCAAATTGTGGAGGAGTTTGGGACGATTGTTTTCTTATGATTGACGATTTCAAAACATCGAAGCAATCCATGAACTGAGTTAAATTGTGTCAATAGCAAACATTTTATTAGACAAGTTTGAACAAATACCATGTGTGGGCAATTTCGTTTAATTTAGGGGCTAGCGGGGCACACTGAATAATGGACAAAGTGAATCTGTATGAGGTGCTTGGTGTGAGCAAGGACGCGACAGCGGATGAAATAAAAAAGGTAAAAATTTTCCAGTTGTTTCCCTATGTGATACCTTGACCTTTGTCTTTATTTCGCGAACAGAATTATCATAAATTGGCCAAAGAGTTTCATCCTGATAAGAATCCTAATGCGGGTGATAAATTTAAGGAAATCTCATTTGCGTATGAAGTGCTCTCGGATCCAGAGAAACGACGCGTATACGACAGACATGGCGTGAAGGGTCTGCAGGAGCGTGCCGATCGCTTTAGCGATGCCTCCGACTTCTTTTCGAATTGGTTCTCATTTGGTGGCTTGGGAGCTGATCGCGGTATTAGACGAGATGGTAAACTTCTGGTTAAACTAGAGTTGACGCTGGGGGAGATGTATATGGGAGCTAAGCAAAAGCCGGTGGAGTACCCACGTAGGGTGATCTGCAGCAAGTGCAACGGCGACGGTGGACCCAAGGAGGCACGTGAGACATGCAGGAATTGTGAGGGCGTTGGACGCACATCCGCCTTCGCCTTCTTGGGTCTAAATGCCTTCGATGCGGTAAGAATGTTTAAGTTGTTCCATACCGTACCAACTGTTTGTTTATGTTAGGTCTGCCCCTCTTGTGATGGACGCGGGTTCACCATCAAAGAGAGCATGCTCTGCTCAACTTGTCGGGGCACCTGCTTCGAGGAACAGAAGAAGAAGCGCAATGTGGACGTCGAGCGGGGTATGCCGCATATGCAGAAGTTGATGTTCGAGAACGAAGGCCATCAACTGCGTGACGGCCAGTACGGTACACTCTATGTTATCATCCTACAGTTGCAGCACCCGCTGTTCCAACGTCGTCATGCTAATCTGTACATGCGTGACCTGGAGATTAACCTAACCGAAGCCCTGTGTGGTTACACACATTGCTTTGAGCATCTGGACGGGCGTAAGAAAGTAATACGCACACAGCCAGGCGAAGTGTTGCGTCACAATCACATCAAACTGATGCGCGGGGCTGGCATGCCGGTATTCAATCAGCCAACGAATTTCGGGGATCTTTATGTGCAGTTTAAGGTTAAATTACCGCCGGATAATTTTGCCACTGCAGCTCAACTGGCCACACTTGAGGGTCTTTTGCCACCACGCGAACAAATCACTGTTCCAGCTGGAGTGGAGCCTGTACAGATGGCTGATTACAATCCCGAGGCGCACCGTCGTCGTCGCCATGAAACCGATGAAGAGGATGATGAGCAGTCGCCACATTTCGAGGGTGTTCAGTGCCAGACCGCCTAGTTGTGGGACTGGGCATATCCGTGGCTGTTGCAGGCGTTATATATCGCCTTGGATTCTTGGAAACTTCTGTCCACGCTCGGAATCGACGAGCTGTGCTTCTTGGTACCGCTCGTTGTCTTGCTATTTATAGTGCTATTCCTGTTGCAGGAGTATTTCCTGTAAAGAGACAGCTATGAGAGGGCTCTTTATCATTTTACCCCACCACACCCTCACACACAACCAAAAAGTCTAATTGGCCTTTTTGAAATTCTACGAGTAAACGTCATCAACGTTATTAATGCTTTCATTCCATTTATTTTTCAGTTTTCTGAGTCTATCTAAAGGATAAGTATTTACCAGATTACTAAATTACATTATTTATTATTTGTATTTATACACATTTTATATTTAGCGATGCATCGCTATCTATTCTATTTGTATTCCCAATTTTCTCATTTATTTTCTAAATTTCAGATACAATCAGTTTTACCTATTGGCATGTCTTGTTATACCCTTGCAGCAGATTGTAAGGCATGTTATGAGGCATCTCCAATTCTTTAAAGATATATATTTTTAGCCAGCATCAAAAGGAGAGTCTTACTAGCCACGTCTGTCTCAACTCAAAATGGTAACTCAGTTTTAAGGCTATTTTGATCAAACTCGACACACAATGTTGCACGTTGTAAATAAGTTGAAAAATACAAATTGAAGAATTATTATCTGTAGCTACTATAGCACCTATCGTTTAAAAAATTGCAACCAAACTCACAAGATCGACGTATTTCTATATAACTAATATGCCAGTCAAATTTAATTAAATTCGAACTACTATATCCTTATAGCTTACATAATCAGTCAGAAACTAAGATTTGCACTATAAAATGTGTCTTATGCATATGTCCTGCGATTAAAGTTATTATTACTGATAACGAATAAATGTGAAGATTGTTGTTAAATTCTGTATAGCCAGTTTATAAAACAAAAGGTTTAGATTAAAACCAAAATGATGCAAGGGTATAAAACCTTCGGCACACCGAAGGTAGTTCTATTCTTTCCTGTTTTATTCCCATCTTTCAAAACTTTCTTAGTCCCGGTGGCAGCCCAGAGAGTGACGACGTGTGATAGTGCATGGCAATACATCATTATATAGAGACGGAATAGTTAACCCTTAGCTAACCTATCTTTATCTTGGTAATACCTAGTAGTATCAATAGATTCAGCTTGAAATGAATGCATGGCAATGATAAATAAAGGAATACGTTATTTAAACAAGCTATTTATTGGTCTATTCTAATTACTATTTATATTCTAGCTAACTCTGCTACGAGGAATACGAAATCAGACCCCTCCAGGGCTATTGCAATCGCTGTTGGCGTGCAGCGTGATATATTACGTTCTGATTGCGTTCCTTCTTGGTGTTACTCGGCTCCAGAGACGCTGCTTTACTTGCTGTTTTACTCTGCTGCGGCTGATCTTCGTCCTGGGGCAGACTTTCCCTTTTCTTTTTGGCCACGTCCAGTGGTCCAGATTTGCCCGAGACACGCAAATCGAGTGCGGCAGCCGTCGCATCTGTTGTGTTCGCATCTAGCGCCAGTTCGTCGGGTAGCTGCGGTGTCACATGAATCTGTGCGTCGTAGCTGCTGCCCGACTGCATCTCGCCGCAGCGCATTGTCTTTGCATCGGCAGCTTGATCGGCACTCACCTTCATCAGTGTTAGATACTGATTGTATTTGGCATAGTTGCGTCTGCCAGTCTCATCATTCATCAGCACCTCAGCTTGGATGTGCGACTCGTCGCGCATGGCCTTGAGGCGAATGTGTTTGGTGATGTCCCAGCGCCAGTTGGAGCGATAAGCGCAGAGGGAGCACCCAAAGGGTTTGCGATTCAAATGACCCACAATATGCACATGGAAACGTGATGCTGTCGCAGCCCAGAACGTGCAGTGTGGGCACTTGAACACCTTCTTCAAAGCCTCAGCATCATCCGGCTGCAGTTGCTCAGTAACCTGTACAGGGATGGAATGAGATATATAAGTGATTTTCTAATTAGTTGGGAGGCAACTCACCTCGCCATAGCCGGGCGCCGTCTCCACGCCACAGTAGCTAAGATCCTTGCCACGGTATTGTTCCTCGTCTGTGGCCACATCCAGTGCCGGCTCACAGTGCTGTAGATGAGTGACTAGCTCCATGGCATTGGGCATGGTCTGCTGACAGTGCGAGCAGCTGATAGGCGGCAGCTCAGAAGGAGTCGCATTCAAAGCTTTTGCCGGACTTGCACACGATGCGGGGCCAGGCTCCATTGTCTCCAGCTGATCGAGCATGTCAGCACCAGCTCCCATCGACTGCAACTGATCCTGTGTGGAATAACGACGCGTCGCCACATGATGATTGAGCTCATGAATGGTCAGAGATTGCTTGATGTTTGTGCTGAAATCGCAGACGCCGCACTTGAAGTACCCATTGGCACCGTGGTTCTTGGTGTGCCTGTCCAGATTCCACTTGTATGGCGAGTGAAAATCGCACGAGCTGCACTTGATCAGCGGCATGGAATGGTACTTGACGTGCTTCTTGAATCTGGCGCGGATTGGAGTACTGTACGAGCATTTCTGGCACTGATACTGCGCGACCGAGCCAGATCCACTTGATCCACTTAGATCCAGTGCCTCCGGTGTGAGGCATTCATCAGCCTGGGGCAGCTCCTCTGAATCTGTATTGCTATGTTCGCCATCTCGCTCCAGTTCATCCGCTGTGCTGCTGGACATGTTCGACGTCATGCTCGATGTAGGAGGAAACATGCACATCTGAAACTCAAAGGCCATGGAGAAGATGTTGCCGCTGCGCGAGACCATCTGCTGTAGCTGCTGCAGTTGCTGCTGTCGATTGAAGGCCTCCACATTGTTGAGCAACTGCTGCTCCAGCAGCTGTAGTTCGCTCTTGAGCTGATTCAACGAGGGTCCACCTCCGACGCTGGCACTACCAGCGATAGCAGCACCTGCCGAGCTACTCGGGGTCTCGATGCTCTCCTCGAGGCGACGCTTACGTGCCATGCGATTGCAATGGCGTCTGCTGGCAATACTGGTGCCATCATCATCGGAGCAGCCATGCACCATCTTCATGTGCCGCACAAGCTTCTGGAAGTGCCGCGAGGCGTAGAGGCAAAGCTTGCACTCATTGATCACGATCTTTTCGCCATGGACATCGCGTAGATGCGACAAATGGCTACGTGGATTCTGCGTGAAGAAGGCGCAAGTGTTGCAACTATAATTGCGCTTGATTTTGCACTGTGGCAACTCTTCCTCGCCACGTGACACATCCAGGGACGTGTTGCTGCTGCTGCTGGTGGTGCAGGCGGTGTCTTTTAACTCAGCTACATCCCGGCTGCTGCCTGCTAGAGCCACTGCAGGCATCGCGGTGGTGAGAGGCAGCACCTGCTTGAGTGGGGAGGAGACAATTTGATTTTTCAGAAACTGCAGCTGCCGTTCGAGCAGCTCTGTTCCGACTAGCGGATCTGTCTCGACCGCCATGGCTTGATTTGTGGTAGCTGCCGCCGCAGTCGAATCCATTCGGGTCTGGAAGACTGTGGCACCACTCACCAGACTGCGCACCACTAAACGGCCTGCAGAGCGTTCGACCATTGAGGGCGCATCCATATTGTTGGTATTGTTGGTATCCAAGAAAGATGTTCAAATTGTTGACTTATTTTTTTTTGGGTTTGTTTTTCCCTATACTTTTCTTTAGTTTTTCTTTAGGCGATGTTAACACGTCGAGAACTTGCTTTTACTGAACCACTTTCTGACCAAAGAATCGTTGGTCGACTATTTTCTGTACGCAAAGGCTACTGGGTCGGAAATTTATGAGAGCGGTTCGTCGAGGCTCATCGAGCTTCTGTTACTCATCGACTGTCAAAACGATTGGTCCAACTAACCAAAGAAATAATACGAAGTGCAAGAAACATGTGTAAACACTGGTAGTGCTTTGCTTAGCAATGTTCTGCAAGGTGCCCTCTATGAAAAGGTATTTCATAATTAGACATACGTGGGGGGTGATTGAAAATAAATTGGTGACAGTTAAAGAGAGGTTACAATTTCTATGGGGAAATACGAACAGAAAACGGTCTTGAAAGATATCTTAGTTAAATGTATTCTAAGAAAGACGGGTACAAAAATTGGAAAGGTCCTGTTTGTATTCGTTTTAAGAATAATCCTGACTGCTAATCCTGTTAAATCAGAATTCTAAAGTTAGAATCCCTTCTTCTCTTCTTCTTATTTCAAGGAAGATTGTTGAGGTTAAGGGTCCATGGAAAAAATTGAATGCAAAACCCAGAAATCGAATCTATCTATACTAAAAATAATATATATTATATTCTCATAGATCTATAGAGTTTTCTTTAACAGCAAAAATTATAAACGTCTAAATAATCTCAAAGTTTAAAAAAAAACAATCCGAAGTATTTTATAAATACTAAATACTTATATAAAAGGATCTCCATAGTTTTTGTTCATTATTTCAATAATAATTTCAGAATTTCAGAATAGCTTTTATTTTCATATCGTATCCTACCATCGTTGAGAACCCTCAACCGTAGAGAAACGCATTTTTGAACGCCTTGAAATTGAAATCGTGATAAGTTCTCGACTCACTCTCGGATCTCGACTCACACTTGACGTTTCAAAGTCAATGACAATGGCGCATTTCGTGGGAAAATCTTTCGCATTGCACATTCAACTTGTAGTAGAGAAATACTCGTTAAAACCTGCCTCTGCTGTTTGTCTTACAGCCGACTGTATAATTAATAACATTGCAATGCAGCGCTTACGTCTTACATCTTTCAGTTAACCCCTATATATACTCCCCTCGCCCCGTTAGATTTAGCAAATTGAAAATCTTGTCGGTAGTAGTCACACCTTTGTGATGATGCTGGCAGAGCTGCCTCTGCTGAAGCTTGTGCTGGTGCTGGTGCTGGTACTGGTAATGCATTGCGGTTGCGTCCGCGATCTTGACCTTGAACTTGGTATTAGATGTGCGCTCTCTCGAAACCGGTTAGCCGTAGTTACTTGCTGGAGATTTTATAATGTAGTCGCATTTGATGGGCCCCGCTCAAGAAACGGCAACAGAACCCAGAAATATCTAACTTAATAAAGCTATTGGTAGTACTAAATGCGCGATTAATGATAGTTAAATTAGCAAGGGGCTCATAAATGTTATTATGAATATGAATATGAACATATATAGGTTACATTCGTAATACAGCATGTGATATATTTATTAACACTGAATATACGTTATGAGTTTGATAATGTAATTATAGATTTAATGCAGCAATACCTCCAAAAATGTGCAAGATCTATGTTTATTTATATCGATTTCTACTGTTATATTCTGTTTTTAAATTAGTTATTATTTTATTTAGTATTTTTTATTATGTTATATCAATATTATTTGGAATGAATTACGTATGTTTAACTCAGTTTTAAATCTAGAAATTGATCTACATTATATTTCAAGTTTTTTTTTTGAGAATCCCAAACTAAGTTTGCTCAATTTAAACATAAAATCAGTCTGCCAAATGTAAAAATATTCCAAAATAATCTTACATTCTTTATTTGCCCTAATCAGGTATGCCAGGCCACGCCTACTTTACATTTAGTTGACCGCAAAACATAATGCAAGACCCAAGCAAAAGTTGCGTGTGCGATGCGGTCGACAGTCAAGTGAATATTTACACACTGTTGTTAGACTGCTTGAGTCAAAGATACCCTGTATACCAGAGTAGTAGTTTAAGTGAGAGAGCAGACTAGGACTGGAACTGGGACTGGAAATGGGACTGAGACTTTGACTAAGATTGAGATTGATTAAGACTGGAACAAAGACACTCTGTCTGGGACTGAGGCTGGCTTTGAGAGAGAATTTGTAATTGAGACAATGCACTATGGGTAAAAAATCAGTTATTTTGGCATATTTATTTTATTTTTTAAAAATTCATCATAGCAGTCCTGTAGTGATGCCACAGCATCAAAGTCAGCTGTTTAAAAACTTTTACGTCACAGCAAAATTGGCCGAAAATATTTGCAAGCTTGGAAGGGACGTGCTGTGATGTAGAAAAGCAATTCAATACATTTAATAATGGAAAATCCTGGCAAAAGTATTTTGTTAACTTAGATACAATTAACATGTTTCGACTGATATTGACACGGAGCCTGAAACAAAGACTGAGAAGGAGTCTAAGACTGAGCCGGACACTGGAACTAAGTTTGACCACTAATCATTATTGATATGCAGATTGCATTATTTATGTGCCTCTTCCCAACTGTGTCTCAATTAGATATCCCCAGTTGACATTACCACTGCAGGGTAGTGCAGGCAAACCGGTTACTTTGGTGGCAAGACGGCGAACAGCTGCAACAAGCGAAGCCAAGTCGGGCCACACAACTGTGCCAAACCTGGCTTTAATTTCTTGCGCTGCATTTGACCAGTAGCGGCCTCTGCTGCTGAGGTAGTTTCAAGAACCAGGTCAAGGCTGCCACACAGATGGCCATGCTGGGTACCATCATTGCGAACTTGTTGCAAGCAGTAGCAACAGCAGCAGTAGCAGCAATTCGCGCTGCGTCATTCGCATACCCTAATTAGTAATTGGTAATTAGCCAGCTTGATGCCCCCTATCAGGCAGTCATAATTTTTGGCAATTTGCATGCAACGCTTGGCTGCTGTTGTTGTTTTTTGTTTTTTATTTGGGGATATGATATGATTCTCGCCTGGTTAAGCAAGGGTTCAATAAACTTTGCCCAACCTGGCGGGGGCAGACAAGGGTTAAGCTTTGCCTTCGCCTTCGACTTGGGCACACACATACACTATGGCAGTGGCAGTGGCAGTGGCAGGCTGCCTGCCTCACTTCCTGATGGAACTTAATGATCTTTTAACATGCATTTTAAATTAAGTGCGCCCCGACACTTAAAAGTTTCCATGTCACTTTTCCAAGTTCACTAAACGCACTGCCAAGTGCATTAGTCAAGCAATTACTCAGCTACCCAGATACGTCTGAAGTAGTATTAAATAGTATACCTACATATAGACATACATATATACATACAGAAATATATACATTTGTATACTTATAAAGCAACAAGTGAATGACGTATACGGTCTTCGTTTTATTCTGAAATCTTATGAGCTCTATTTTTAGGACCTTGACTTTTGAACATTATATTTAAGAGATTATTAATAAGAAGACTTAAGCTTAGCTTACATTAATCTTAAAACATCTTTATAGCGTCAATTGTAATAAGATTAATACTCGAAAATAATACGTTTTTCATTTGGAATACTACGTTTATCTTTATTAAATCTATATTTAATTTAGAATGAATTTTAAAATTTGAGAATTTCCTTACTTTTTTCATGGCATTTCCTGTTTAAAATTTTGTCAATTTCATTTCCTTTCTAAATTTAAATACCGTATTGGTTACTAGTATTGGCCATTAATCGATTGGACAGTTCCAAATTAGTTGAAAAAGCAGTTTAAAATTTTGAAAAGAATTAAAATACACCTTTTTTTCAGTAATATTTGTCTCTATCGCTTTCTACTCAATGAGTTTTAAGTACTTATAACTTATAACTTCCTTAGAAATCATGTGATTTTGTTATTCTACACCTGTCCCAAAACTTTAGCTATTCTACAGGGTATTCAACAATCAAGCTACAATTACTTTGCCCGTTTCTGATGAGGTTTTTCATTAGTTACTCTCGTCGATAAATAGACCATACCATGCTAATCTTGTGGCATTTTGCATCGTTATTCAGTTGCGCTTAGCAAATGACATTACGAGTTGACATATTATGCCTAGAAACAAGGTTGTTATCCCCTCACCCACACACACACACACACACAACACACACACAAATTGAACCGGGCGTGAGTGGATGCAATGGAGTATGGTCTACTCAGCGGCTTAGTAATCATTGATGCGTGCCGTGGACATGGACTCGTAACACCACTGGGGATGTTCTTTATCTACCTACTGTGTATCGAACGTGGGCGGGAGTAGGGAGTGGGTGAGGAAGGTAGTTGCCCTGACGGGACTTTTCAATGGAGCATTAAACTGTGCGAATCAGGCAGAAATCAATAACATGTGGGGACACAATTTAAAGCAGATTTGCACTAAAGAGTTGGAAAGGTTGCCCAGAGAGTGAATGCGTAATCGATTAGGTGACCTTTATAGAGGTAGTTTCCATTATTAAGCTTAGTTTACCTATAGAAAAGGTCAACCGAAATCAACCAGTAAGTTTCCTTTCCAGCGAACTTGATCCGTTTAACATATATATTGGGGTTTTTTTCTTACCGGTACCACTCTTGAATATCTATGGAGATATTTTGAATGGTCGTTATAAAATTTTTGCAGTTTCGTTCGTTAAAAGACAGCGACATGTCAAATGAAATCCATTAAAAATTGCTTTAAAGGTAAAGCCAGCATACAAATACCTGTGTGAGTGTGTGTGAGTGTTGTGCTTTGCCTGCGACTATGCCCCAAAACATAGTTCAAGATTTCACATTAAGATAATTCCAAGGAAATATCTAAAAGCCTCATCGTTTGGCTCTGGTGTCCCAATACCCGGCGCCGGATACTTCAATTGACAATTTCGTTTCGTGTTATTCGAAAAACAAAACTCAAAAAGGCAAAAAAATAAGGCAAAAAAGCTAAAAACAAAAAAAAAGAAACGGCAATTTGTTGCTGTACTACTTGGGCGTTAGTCTGCACTGAAGGTCTGCAAATAACACGTACCGAAGGTGGACAACTGAAAGGGATTGAGGCTGTGAGATGCCCTGTAAATGCAGTTCTTCTACTGGGTAGATATTATATGATTTATGTACATATATATATAATATATAGTACATATCTAGGATATAAATGTATATCATATTGTAAGATTTAAGGACTTGATATAATTAGCTGTGATACTATTTTATTTGATATTAAAGGATGAGTCTTATATGAAGTGATGGTGTAATAAAGTTTTACAATAGAGGATAAGATAAGATATGATATGATATGGTATATGATATTATATAATATAATATGATATGACATGATAAGTATATGATATTATATAATATAATATGATATGACATGATATAATATGATAAGATACGATATGATATATGATATGATATACTATATGATATAATATAATATGATATGATATGATCATGGGTTTATATTCACTACAATAAATAAGATATCATATAGCATACATATGTATATGTATAGTATATGCATGCATATATCAAACGGATGCTCAATATAAGACAATATACCACAATGAAATCTAACAATCACAGGGTATAGCAAAACATTTTTTTAGCCAGGTAGAAGTGGACGGTTTGACCATTCTTTAGAGCACACCCTGGTCCACATACACGCATAACACACACACTCATACCCACACTCTCAAACGCACTCGCACACGTAGTAACACACACACACTCAGAGTCACATACAGACCCTTATGAAGATGTTGTTTTACATTTTTGGGGCTGGGCTGCGCTTATGGTTCCGCTTGATTTTTATGGACTCATCGTGCAAGTGGAAATGCTTAAAAGAAATGCAGCAAATGGGATCTGTACTCGAAACCTATAGCCAATATATCGGTCATGAAGATAAAAGATCTTTAGTTGCTGAATGCTTTTGGGGTCATTAATTGTCTTTGCACGTTGATAACTTCGGATGCGGACACGTCTCTCGCTTGTTCCTCTTTTGTTGGGTGTGGCCGCAGTCGCAAGATAGGCATGCTTCAGGTACTGTATGACACACATACCCACACTATATACACATTATATATACAATGTTTATATGCATATTGTTTTACCGTAAGCCACTTTTACTTTTTTGGGTAGCGCGCAGACGTTTTTATAGGCTTAAAGTGGAAGCTGATTGCAGACTGATTGACAGTGACGCGCGACGACGGCTACTTAAAGCAGAGTTGAAACGCGGCTTGGGCTCCGATCTTGGCCATTTCTCAAGTCTCAGGAGACCCCGAATGATGCCTTCGCTTTAGCCAGATTCATGCATAACAAGTGTGTGTAGCTTGGTGTTGTTTGGGCCAAGTTTCTACTGTTGTCAAATCTTTCTTATATTATGAAAGATATCTTCCATGCTCTATACTACTTCTGTGCACTGTGAGAAACTCAGAAATCTATAAATTATTTTGTATATTGCGGGAGATATTTATGGAAAATTAATAAAATCTTATAACAAATCAGCTTGTCTTCACTTTATCGGACAATCCCTTTACAGGTTGTTGTTTAAATAAAGTTTTCTCATTCTTAATCTGCCTTAAATCACGCCCGAGTGCCTCGATGTGTTGTTCAGCTATAAATCTATCCATTTCCAAAAGTTTATTTTAATCCATAGCATACAATGAAAGATATCTGCAGATATGTACTATAATTAGTTCGTACAATGCTGTGGATTATAGGATACTTAGTAATATGAATTTTTATATTGGGAATTACATCAAAAATGTAAGCAAACTGTCTTTCTACTCTACATGGATCTACCGATATATAAAAAAGTGGTGCAACCTAAGTCATAAACTTCATTAAATACCCGATCGAACTCCTTAATGGGTTGTTTATTTGTAGTTCGATCTGTTGTCAAACCTTCACAGCACTATTTAGACCAATAAGACATCTCTTATGGCTACATATATATATAGCTAGTTCTATAGAACTAGACATTGCTTATTCAAAAAAACAACTTTATTTCTTTTGGCTGATTGTGCGCAATAATTTCCCTTGATGGCGCATCAACGTCAACACGGATCACCTTGATATGCGCCATCCATCATAATTGCCAGCTCATCCCGGTGGCAAAGCTGAAACCAATACGATACGATACGATATCCCACTGAGGAATCTTTCGATTATGAGCGCGTGCGCACAATCAACAGCGGGTCTGACAACTCACCCAGTGACGGCTTTAGTCTTAGTCTCAGAGTCAGACCCCGACTCGGTGTCGGTCTGGGTCTCTCTGTCTCTCTGTGAGTCAATTGTCATGCACATAGCGCAGTTGTTCATAAAACGATTCTGCGATTTCTGTTGGCCAAATGGCGTCTTGCGTTGCCTTGTTTTGCATGCCATGCTCGTTAAGACGATGCCGAGAACAATGCAACAGAGGCAGCAGAGAGCAGCAGTTATCCAACTGGTGTCCAGTAATGGGCTTAGCCCAAGTCACAAGCAATCCAAAGCCGCAAGCAGCTCTGGCTAATAATGACGCCTCGAAAAAAGCCTGCACTGCCAACAGTGGCCGTGTGGCCTGCATATTGATGAAGTGCGATGCAATAAACCCAAAGAATGTGCCAAGAATGAGCTTACAATAAGACGAGAATTGTAGCTAACTTTGATGATTGCATATATGAAAATAGTATAGATTGATTACTGAAGAAGATTTATAGAATTGCTTAATCCGAACTTCAACAACCAAACAAATGTGTCATTTTTAGCCTACTCATTCCCTTTTTCTCCAATACTAAATAGTACCCAATGGATTCCAAAAATATTCTTAAAGACACATCGCAATTCCAAATTTCCTTGCTCCCTGATTTCTTTTAAATCAGATCAGATAGTTTTCTGTTTCTTAGGTCTCTCATATTTATCTCATCAGCGGACCACACCTAGTTCCATAACATAATCCCCTACATAACATATATTATTATTATATTTTGGAAAAAGCGAAAGTCAATTTTGTGTTTATTTGACGACCTTGAAAGGCCGCCCAAAATGTGAAGACACCGTGAAGATCTAAAAGAAAACTGGTCATATTAATACCAACAAAGTTTGGGGATAATTAACATGCCACAGCAGAACTTAGTTTGACCATGTCACGGCCACATAAATAGCATAAATATGTTAATTCATGTTTGTTATGTCGTCTATGTATCGATACTGCTGGATTCTAAACCTAACTCAGGTTTCGTTTTCATCGAGTGACATTCAATTAATTAGCATATCTCTGATTTTTTGTTTATTGGTATATACTTTTATGGCTTAGTGCAGAATTATGTATTCTAGAATAAAGTGAAAGTATTTCGAGAGATAGAAAGGTAGAGATTCCAGTTTATCAAACGGGAATATGAGTCAAGGTTGAAATCTTTTTAGAATTTATAATATTTTCAATATGTTGCAATGTTGTAGAACAGGTAAGGTAAGAAATAGATTATATACGACTAAGAGGTACTCATGATACATATAATATTAATCTTTTGAGAAGAAATGCCGTAAGCATATCGAATTCTCTTTCTATAACCATCATCTCAATTTATAAAACATATTTCAGGTTATATTTGTTTAATAAACTACTAAGCATTTATTTAAATTTTGTCTAGCCTATTATCATATTCAGGAAGAAAATCTGAGTCATAAGCAAGTTTATAGTTGATCTGGTTAGCTTCTTACTTGACTCTGAAAATACTCATTAAAATATATATTTTATAAATTTTACTTAATCTATTAAAAAGAAAATTTGACTGATAAACCACATAATTGTCAGCTACTTTGTTCATACAATGAGGTTATGTCGGTCAACTGTTATGTTCCCAACTGGGATATTCCTTTAATTTTAAAGTTTAAGTCTCTTAAGAAGAAAATCGAAATATGAAAATCTTCTAATTGATAGTAAAGTTTTATTAATCGATATTTAGGATGTAAGTAAAGGGCTTAGGTCCATCAACTGTTGGACTCTTTATTACACAGCTGTTGAGTTTTCCTCTGTGTGATTTCCCTTGATCGATTAATTGATAATCATGCCGTAAGTAAAGTGAGGTTAGTCAACTGATAGATTGGTTCGTCCATGCAGCACTGAGCCATACAGTGCCTGTTGTCAATTAATTACCACATTTTTGGCTTACCAAACGCGCAACAAGTCCAAAAGCTGCATTTACCTGTTTATCTTCTTTTGCATTTTTCATGTTTCCCGCTGTTGTTGGCGTTTAAACCGCCAAACGTGCTGCGCATTGTTTTCTTGTTGTTGTTGTCGTTGCTGCTGTTGTCATTGCTGCTGCGGCGTGTTAAACAAATGCAAAAATAATTATAATTAATGCAGAGTTTTTGGCCTTGAACTTGCATAACCTGTACGCGGCTAAAACGTAAGCGTAATTGCCGCCGCTGCTGCTGCTGTTGCTGCTGTTGTTGCTGCTGCCGTTGTTGCTGCTGTTGCTGATGTTCTCCCGCGATGGCGTCGTCAAGTCGCGCTGTTTTTGGCCAGGCCAGCGCCAAAACGCGACATCGCAACGCATCGTATAGTGGGTGAAGTTCGCTTAAACAGAAATTGCACACACACACTCACACACACAGATGTCATTTGATTGCGATTTTGAAAATGAGTATTCAGCTAAAGTAGTTGAGGTATTCATTTTTTCGGCATCGCTGCACAGCATTTTGCAGTAGCAGCAGCGACAACAACAATAACAACAACACCGGGAACAATTGCCATCATTATTCACAATAGAACCGAGCGGAGGAGGAGCGTGGGAGGGGTGTGCTTTAAAAATGATATTCCAGCTAATCAGGGTGATTCGTAGCCAGTAAAACATTTTAAATTCTTCATATACCATTCACAAATAAAAGAATTTATTCGAAAAAGTCAATAAAAGAAGTAAGGAGGATTACTGTAAGATACCCTGGAGGGAGGAGTAATTTATAGGAAGCTACCTCGGCGAATATGTTCTACAAATATGCAAATTACTCGAAAATTGTCGTATACTTTCACAAATACCGACTTTATTTGAAAGGGTTAACTACATAAAAAAGGCTGATTGTGATACACAGGCCCGTAGCTAGGCGTGTGCAGGGTGTGTGGTGCATAAGGGCTCCCGCTCATGGCAGGCATTTCACTTATCAAAAAAAAAAAAATATATATATGTATATATATTTATACATACGTATACAAGTATATACGTTTTAGGGTTGGTCATATTTTCTTATGCGTAATGTGTTTAATAATTTCGAAGTTCAATGAGAATATAAATGATCAAGAATAAGAGAGCCCGAAATTTAGATTTCTCCAAACATATTAATGGTTTTGCCAGTATAAAATTGTGAAAAGGGGTATGTAGATAGTGTTAATTCTCTTTTTATTGGTACTACA
The DNA here is from genome assembly GCA_018903425.1 of Zaprionus nigranus. Taxonomy (NCBI): domain Eukaryota; kingdom Metazoa; phylum Arthropoda; class Insecta; order Diptera; family Drosophilidae; genus Zaprionus; species Zaprionus nigranus. The sequence continues at coordinate 277,799 of JAEIGD010000002.1, forward strand.
ATATATTTAAACCCAAGGCAATTACAACAAAGGCCCTCAAGAGAATTTGCATAAGACTTCCGAGATCATCGCTACGCCCCTGGTGATACCCGTAGGTATTCAGGAATTGGCTAAATACCAAATTATTGGCCATATGGTGGGATAGACAAGTCTTTAGATGGAATTACTCTTACTTTCTAAATTATAACACCCTTCTGCTTACATAATTACTGAGTATTGCAGTCCAAAGTATCCTTAGTCATTTTGTAAGCAGGCCTAAGTGCAGTCGGTTGAACGATGGATGGGAACTGGTGTCATTCGGGGTGCTAATTAATAACTCGAGTCGAGTCTACCGACAATGCCGAAGGTTGTTTTCAGTGTAGCGCGTGCAAAGCAATAAACTGAGAGAACATGATGATGAAAGACGAGACTGGAAAGAAAATGCATTCACCCCAAAACAGGCACAGCTTACGAACTTAAGAACCTATATTAGTAAGTCTTTTTTAGTTTATATTGATTAACAGTTTCCTATTCGAACTTAGTAAAAGAAACTTTTCTATGTACATGATGGTTTTACTGCAATTTTAGAGACACATTGTAGTATCTTTAATATGTATTCTTTTTGAAATTGAAGGAACTTTTTCGTATTCAAAATGAGAACAATTTTCGAAGTCATTTCCCTTTCACGGTTCTTACTGCATCAGCGGTGCTCGTGTCATGTCATTAGCAATTTTGGCCATTCTAATTTATTAGCCACTTCATTTTGACTTTGTTCCTGTGATTCACACACAATTTAAGGGGTTCGTGGCGGGGCGTGGTCGATTGTGGACACATTGATGGGGCCTGTTCACGCGTGACTCGTCCACATTGCCATAATCTGATCTCACTTTAATTGCTTCTAATGAGTGTCAACACTTGAGGTAGCACTAATTGGGTTGAAGAGTGGGAGAGTTAAGAGAGGAAGAAACAAAGTGAGAGGTAGAGGGAAATGCAGGAAAAGATGGCAGAAAACTGAGGAAGAGATGAGAAGGGAGAGGAAAAAGACTGAGATAGTTTCTGAATACGTTTGAGAAAAATGTAACGCAGATCTAAAGAGAGCACTTTTCCAAATGAAAAGGTAAGTTAAAGGTTCTTTCAACCGAATTTTGAGAATCTTCAATATTATTTCAGTTATATTCTAAAGCTGCATATCAAAAACTGCTAAAATAATGAACAGAATCTCATGACAAAGTATAGACTTGCAGTTTTCGAGCTTCGACTTCGACTCGACTTAGGCTATTGATTCGGAGTTGTTGGGGGTAGTCAGAATGCCGAGTCATACTGCAGGTAACCAATTGTTGTTCATTGTTTGGCAGGTAATTATCGTCGTTGTCGGGGGCTGATGTCATGTCAGAGGAACGAGAGAGAGACAGAGAGAGAGATATAGACAGACAAACTCAATGTCAAAGTCAAAGTTGTCGTTGCTGATGAATTTGTTCTATCTGGAATCCACTTTGAGTTTCTGAGTTTCTGTGATTGGATAAGCTGTATTGTATTATTTGATATGTAGCTGACCCATTGCTCATCTTTTTTAAGGGGGTATTCAACAGTCTGATATCATTGGGGTCAAGGTCAGTGACAGCACCCAGAGAGACCAAGCCTCAAGATCTGAGACGATCCATAAAAAAGCATTTCGTTTCAGATGCTGCGCAATTCAAAGAAATCCAGCCAAACACACACACACACACTTACGTATATATATTATATATATAATATTCGGCTGTGTCTGGATCGGTGGCTTTAATTAGCACTCGAATTCAGCTTTTTACCGCCGTAGTGTCATTTGGTTTGCCACGTTACCTGCGACTCCCAGTGCCATTCTGGGGATATCAAATACTTAAGAGAGTACATATACATATATATTATATATACACCTTCATATTCCAGTTTACATACGTCGCCGATTAACCGGCTGGCTAATTTTTCTTTAAACAAACTGTGAAAAAGAACGAAGAAGAGTAACGTGTGCAACTGAACTGAAGAAAGGAGAGAGAGGAGGAGAGATCATCATCAAGAGATTCTTGTGCCGGCGACCTTGAAATGTTGTTTTCGGATTTCGGTGCTGTGCGTTAACTTCTTTTTTATTGCCCTCTCTGATGCTCATCTGATTCTTTGCGTCTTATTTGAATATCATTAATTCGTAATGAGAGTGGAACATTTTAAGACTTTCGTTATTACTGAAATCAGGCTACTTGTTGGGATTGTTTACGGGTTGAATTTAGGGAGGTAAAGATCTTTCTAACTTCTAATAATCTTAGGTATTGTTGAAACCAAAGAAAAACAATTGTTTTGTTAAGTGTATTACGCAAGTATTCACAGATGCACTATAGAATAGGAATGATATGTGTATGTGGTATAACAGATCATTGGCCTCTTTGACTCGCCATAGTTTTGAGGTATGGCATGGCATCGTATGGCACTCTGTGTGCCCTGCATTCAATGCTTTCCGGCCACACGTCAACTGATTTACGGCGTCAACTGCATCTGCAGAGCTCATTCAAAATGGAAAACAGAAGCCCAACGGAATACTTACATAAAGGAAATAAATGGACTGCAATGGACTGTTGCAGATACATACATACAGATATATATATATATATATATATATTGTATTCATATGTATGTATGCATATGTCTGCGTTGTTCTAATAGACATAAATAAGTCAAAAAGAATAAGAAGAAAGAACTTGGTGGATGAAAAGTAAGTCGAAAGTTTGATACTCTTTTAGTTTATTGTAAAAGCTTTAAACGATTGATACCTAAAACACTATACTATGTCATATACACACATATATGTACATATGTAGTACACTTTCAAAAGAACTTTTACAAAAGCAAAGGAAGCTATTGAACTTTCACTTTGTAATTTACTTCATTATATTTATATTATTTCTGCTTGAATTGACTGTTTTTATATAAGGTATAAGATATAGTTATCCGATTTTTATGAATTTGGAAAAAGCGCTTAGGACATTGCAAAAGTAAATTGTGTTGCATTGTATTGCGAAAATAACAAAGATAGACAGATATTTTTGTATGATAAGTTAGCATGATACTACAATGGGATACTAAGATTTGCTGAATTTGGTTGCGTTTCCACATCGAATAACAAAGATAAGCTGCTAGTTTGTATTGAAACTATGTCCTTTATCGCCCTAATCAGGTCAAAAGGATATATCAACTCATTATTTTGTTGCTGATGAAGAAGAGACATTTATAGAAACATTTATATATGCTTGATAAGTTCACAGTTGCTTTGTGTGTATGTTACAAGATGCTGGTCTAAATCAATATACTCACTGTAGAGTATTAAATCTGAATGCAAAGACAAAACGCATCTAAATTGCAAGAATTCAAAACGAGTGGACTGCTGCACACACACACAAAAAAGAGTGGTATGAGGAGAGAGAGAGAGAGAGGGGGTAAATGTGGAACAGTCAGTGCTGGGTCTGTTGTGCCTCGTCTGCCTCGGTCGGTCGCTCGGTTGCTTCTTGTAACAATTACTTAATTTACCAAGAATATTGCAAAGATCACAACAGAACAGACAGAACAGATAACTGTGGGAATGTGGAGATGGAGGAGGGGCTGCAGGCAGGGGGAGGCACAGCCAGAAGCTGTATGCGAAATGCATCTGCAACAGCAACTGTTGCATAAGCGAAATAGCGCCGCATTGAAGCCAATAAAAGCCCGCAAAGTGGGTCAATTGCACTGGAGGCGAACCCTGTAGTGCACTTCCCCCGACAGTCCCCTCCTAGCCCCCACTAGGTTTAATGCACTCGTAATGAACTGTGTCACCTAAGATTAAAACTTTAATTTCATCGAATGCGAATACACATATGAAAATGAATATGAATGCATATCACATAGTATTTTGTGTAGTAATCAAATATTCACTCTCATTATCTGCTTCTTCTCCTCACTATCATATATGGATGCATATTCGCAAAGTATTACTTAAATATTCTCTGTCATTAGCCACTTCTTCTTCTTCTTCTGCTCTGGCGACCTCTAGCAACTGCACTTGCCAGTTTTAGTTTATTCAGTGTTCTCTCTGAGTCAGTTGGGATCTTTGGCAAAAGTTCTCCACATTCTACCAAGTCGTCGCATTTATTACGATGATGTATTTTTCGTGTATGAGGAATCGCTGTCAGAGGTGAGCGTTTTATGCATGAGTAATAATAATACTCGAATATGGCTTTGAGTGGTTTTTGCTTTGCTTCTTTTTTTTGTTGTGCTGTGTTTTTCTTTTTTAGCTTTTATGCAAATGGTCACCTTGAGCTTGGCAATTGAACCTGCTGGAATTGAGCAAAGTTCTTTGATGTACTCGGTATGTGCCCTTGCAGGGGTGTATATTCACATAGAGATATATTTCTGATTCAAGTATAGTCTTATATTCTTGATCTATCTCAGGTAAAACTTAGAGCCAACTTTTTTTTGCTTGTCTTGGAGCTTGTGTTTACTTATAACAAAGAATTTTATGCATTTCTTCTAGAAATTTCAACCTACATTTGTTATGCATCAATGAATAGTTATAAAACTCAGCATATATTTTCCTTTTAATGCACTTTATATACTGTACAAGTTTCATCAATATCACCATACTACATTTCATAATGATCATGAATGATTAGTATTCACAAAGAGATGTATGTCTAATGAATTATATTCTTATAATCTTGATCAGTCTTAAGGGAAAATTACAAGTAAAACCTTTGTATGATTGTCGTTGTGGCCATAATGCAAGAAAGGTTTTCAGTTTTACCTAGAATAAAGAAATCTTCGAGAAATATTGATCTATATTTATTATAAATCAAGATATCCTCATGAAACTCATCACACATTGCCATTTCGATGCATTCTATGCATTATTCCTGTGAGTAAACAGTCCAATATTTGTTAATTTGGTTTAAAGACTCAATATCGATGTATATATTGCTACCAAGCAGACCAAATCGAAGTTATTTCACCTCATACACATAAATCATATTGTTTTGACTGATTTTACAGAAATATGACGACTAATTTACTGTATAGGGAGGGGGAAAAGAGAAGTTTTTTCTTCTCGAAGCACAGATGAAAGCAAAAACTGCAAGAGGCGGCGGCAATAATTGCATATTGACCTATTTAATGCTTCAACACGAAGGGCGAACTGAAAAACGCAAGGCGTGGCGGGGGCTGCAGGAGAGGGGCGTGGCCACTCATTGTCGAGCAGGCAACGGAGGTAGCGTTGTTTGCCGATTGAGTTACGCATGCGTACGCGTTGCCTTCATTTAATTAGGCGGCGACACCTGTACGAGTACAATTGCACGTGGGTGTGTGTAGCAGTCTGTGTACGTGTGTATGTGTGGCAGTATGTGTATGCTTGTGTGTTTGTGCTGTCAGAGTCCAAGTTGAAGTTGGAGTCGCCATCAATCAGCAAAACGAGACGCAAGTGAAGCGTTAAAACGGCGAAAGAGGCGAGTAAGAAAACGAGATTGCAATGAAAACGAAAGGAGGGGGCAAAAGGGGAAGTGGAAGGGGAAGGAGCATTGCAACGACGAGGCGTGGCACTTAGCTTAAGCCCCTTCGACAATGAACTGCACAGATGACGCCGCCCGTCCCCGTCCTCGTCGTCGTCGTCGTTGTCGGCAGTTTCGCTGGGCGCGTTTATTGTTTATTATTTGCCTGGCCCACTTTGCGTACTGCGGCGATAATTGACGCCACGGTGGCTGCAACTGCAGCAACAGCAGCGGCAGCAGCAGCACCTCCGACAGCACCAACAGCAGCAGCAACAGCATCGCCAGCTTGCCCACAATTTGGATTGCACTTCACAAAAAGCAGCCAGCAAATTTGTCGCCCCACCACGCGTCACTCTGCGGCGAGTGCTTTCGCTGTTTGGGCCCCCAAAACGCATTTGGCCAAATTGCGTTTTTCATTTTTTATTTTCCTTTTTTTCATTTTGTATTTTGTATTTTTGTGTTGTGCAATACACTCCAAGCAAAGGCACTTGCGCACCATGAGACGTTAATGGGGCGTTGACAGGGGTCAACATTCAGAGTTTGGTAAGGGAAGATGGAGAGTGGAGGGTGAACAAGTGAAGAACTATGCTCCAATGAATAATATATTGGTAATTAAATATTTTAAGTAAAATAAACTAGCAACTATGTATAAACACTGGATTCAGTATGACAAATGGTAGAAGTATGCCAAGACTGATTATAATCATTATAATTATTAAAGTTTTTCTTGGTATTAAAACTATTATATGTATGTGAGGTGGTGAATTATATCAGATAAAGTGTGCAATTTATGGCATATATAGCATATAGTATGTGTTCCGTGTATGTGTTTAAAACAACCTATTTCAAACTATATTGACAAGGTTTATTTCGTTACTGCGCTATTTTAATTAAGTATATGAGATTATTAAATAATGTAAGAATAATAAGTTTTAGCTTAAGGGAAATATGCATTTAAAAGTACCTTTTAAAAAAGGTAGTAATCATCAAATTCCAGTTGCAGAATTTTTTTAAGGCAATCGGTTATTATGATAGTTAGGTTTACATAACTAGTAATCTATTTAAACTCCAGTAAGGTTTTTTTATCAAAGAATCTTATGATGTAATCAATTTAGAGAACAAGTTCAATATATTTAAACCAATTAACTAAGATGTCTGCCTTTAGATTTACCAACTAGTATGGCTCCTTCAATTCCCAAACTTGGCATTAAACATAAACAAATCCAAGTCACGTTCCCGTTCGATTTAAAGCTTCAATCATTGACGGGCTTATCAAGTAATCACTTGGCTCAAGAGTGACAAACAATCGACTTGGGATTTTTGGATTTTGAAGAGAAGATAGGCCGCACAGTGTCCAGTACAGTCCAGTCCAGTCCAACAGTACAGTCCAATTCAATTGGATCCACACATAAATCGTGCTCTTAAATAATGAAGATGATAAGCCGTTGAGCAAATCAAATTGGGCAATTCAATTGTCGTACCGTGGCCACTTCCGTTGTATATAGTCTCTCACTCTCTCTCACTCCCTCTCTCTCTATTGAGTCTATGTATAATTATACGAACTTGTCCCGAGCACTCACAACATCAACAACAACAAGGACTTAAATTGGGATTCTGTCTTTGGCGTCGTCGTGAACCTATCTGGGGTTCTTAGCGTGCCCTTGCGTTTGACTTTACGAGAATCTGTCGCTGGTGAAGCTTCTTCGACTTTTTATTGGCCCGATTGTTGTTGCTGCTGTTGTTGCTGCTACTCTCAGTTCTCTCATCAGTTCATATTTTCAGTGCTTAGCGTTCATTTCTTTCAATTTCGTGTCTTTTATGTGCCATTTGCTTTCTTATCTCCGGCTCGCTGTCTGTCTGTCTCTGAGTCTCACTGTCGTCTGCGATGTTTCCTTCGAGCTATAAATCGATTGTTGCTGTAACAGGGTGACAGTAAGAGGGAGAACGACAGCAAGACCGAGAGGGGGGGAATGAGAGACAGTAAGGGACAGAGAGAGCCTAGACAAGCAACAGCTTCAATGTGCGAGACTAAATCTGACACTCATTTTATGGACTCACAGTTCCGTTGTGAGGCAACTCAGACATGGTTAAATTTGAAACATAATTTCCTAAGTTTAATATGATACGATATGGTTCAAGTTTAAACATAATTTGGTCTATTAAAATCAACTTTTATATACCTTTACTTTCCCTTTCGTTTAACACAAAGTATCTAGAATTATTTCCTGTAGATTTAAAAGTTGAAACACCAATTTCGTATGAAATAATGATATGATAATGCGCCAAACATTTAAATAAAATGTACTTTCCCTTTCATTTACCCCAAGCATCTTTCATTCTTTTGTTTTGCACATTTCTATGAGTTATATTGGGTTCTCAAATGAAAACGAGTATCTGAAAAACGTGCACACAACTTATGTTAATTGACCAAAGCGGAATATAATATTAATGCGACATAAGAAAAAGATAAAAATGAAGAGAAAAAAAAAAAAAAGCAAACTGCCAAGCCGCAAAGCGCAAAACGTTTCTCGAGAGACAAATTAACATATTTATGCGATTTATGCGAGCGCCTCTTCATTTTACTATCAAATCGAGCAGAAGCTCGATGGGGCTTCAGTTGGAATGGAAATTCTCCTGCAATGCAAAGTGCTAATTTCCAACTCACCTGCTGTTCGCTCGACATGATTTCAAGGACTGTTTGTAAATGAAATTTGTAGAACTTGCTTCCGCTTTGGGCTTTTATTGTAATTTAAAGCAATAAAAAGAGACTTGGCTTGGCTTGGCTTGGACCGGGAAACCTGTTAGGCTGTCTGCTGTTGCCATCAAGTTGAGAATAAAGAAGCTATATATGCACATATATAATTCTTGTCTGGCCACTATTAGAAACGTGGCGACGTTACGTTCCATGACATGACCTGCTTAACAATAACGATCAGAAGCGTCTGGATTATAGAAAAGATGCAATTATCTATAATTATGTCGTATATCTTTGGATTACAGATTCGTATTTCTTATTTATTATTAGTTTTATATAAAATAATAACGCAATTCCATTTGCTTTTTCAATAAAGGCAATAATAATCATGTTATTGATCATAAATATCTTAGCAAACAGAAGACAATAGAATGTGAAGAATTCTTAACTTTACAGAAAGAAGTTGTTAATATATATTTGAAAACTTCATCCAAAAGTGATAACATAACAAATGCTCTATACCTTTCTCTCTTTCTTTCTGATTATATTTAATTTACGATACTTCCCAGATATATTATATTAAGTTATAGCTCATTGATAATGAGATCCGTACGGTGCGTTCATTGAACGTTTTTATTTGTAACCAGAAAAAAAAGCAATAAAACAAAGAGAACAGTGAGTGAGAGGGGGAAATTTGTATTTCAAACAACAATACTGAAATTAATCACCGCCCACATAGGCTAAGAGGGCCACATGCTACCTCATTCTGTCCCATTCCGAGCTCTCCACAAAAATGCGACATTTAAATTCAAGCGCAAGGCGCATAAATGAATCTCGCGTTGCGTATACGCAATGTGCAACGGCTGCCAGAGCAGAAATGTCAGTCTAAAAGTGCCACTGTGCGCGAACATGATTTAAATATTTTTGTTATTATCGTATCCCCGAAAAAAATGATGACGTTCTGTTGGCAGACACTTTGTATTTTGCCTGGTCCCAGCTGGCGCTGGGTGTCGTTTTCAGTTCGCAGTTTTCTCACTCTCCCTCGTGACACAATGACAAATTGCAGGTTGAAAGTTGAGTGAACTTTGTCGCGTTGTCCGTTTCCGTTGATGAGGTCTTCTTGGTGCCTGTCGCCTGGCTGTCACCTCCTGTTTGCGATTTGAGGCGCTGCCCAGCACAGCGTGGCCTTTGAAATTGATGAAGCTTTTGTTGTTTTGGCAAATGAGGCGCAGATAACGCGACAATTTTGATGCCGCAACATGCGTTGCTTCTCTTCTTTTCCTCAGCTCTTCTGCTTCGGCTTCTTCATTGCCTTCTTCTTCTCTTTTTTTGGTTGCTTATCAACACGGTCTGCGCTGGCTACGTTGTTCTTCTTCTCGTTTTTGTTGAACCTCACGAACTCTTAGCGCTCTTACTCATTTAAAGCAGTCTGTACCCATTGAAAACTGATAAAGCATTTAAAGATTGTCCAAAAATGGAAGCCTCTTTGACCTCCTGAAAGTCAATATACGACTAAGTATATATAATAATGAATTCATTACGTTAAATTGTCTACAAGATCTCGGAAGAAGAGCTAGACATAATAAATGTAGCTTGTAATATTAGGGAACAAGATTATCATCTATTTAGGGTAATGGAAGAGGTATTTCTAAATAAAAATAATGAATAAACTTATAATGTTGATTTCTTGTTATTAAATTTTACTGAAAAGTAATCTATTCTAGTAGGTAACCTAAAGTAACCTATTTATAGTACTATAATAAATTTTAAATTATTTTTCAGTTCGTAAAGACAAAAAATAATTAATCGAACCTGCTTGAAAAACAATCTTTCATCGCATATTTCACTAAAACTCTCCAAAGTTGTTAATCAACCAAATTTCCTTAGATTTTGTTAGTCAATTTGTCTTAGTTTGTCCGAATATTCTTTAAAATCTCATCTGACCAAAATTCTCGTTTCGTTTTTCTACAAGATTTAATACGGGAGACAACATTCTGCGTGTTTTTTATTTCCAAATGGCAAAAGGAAGACCTTGATCTTTAGATTATCACATCAATAAATGGTATTTTTTTATATTTTATATGCGCCCCTCCGCTCCTCGCTTGCCCAACTGCGTGGACTATCTATAAGTTCGCTTTTTTGTTGTACTGGTTGTCGTTGTCTTATGTTGGTGTTCGACTTCAAAGCAAACGAAAACGAAATTGAAATTCAGCATCCACATTAATGAACGACATCTACAGCGAACTGTATGGAAACTGGTGGAACCAGTCGAACGGCCATCCGCATGATCCAAAGCCAAAAGAACTTCTTGAACTGAGCGAGCGATCGATATTTCTTGGACTGCAATCTTAAACAGATTCAGTTGCCAAAGTATAATTATAGTTATTACGTTGAGTTGATTAAGTGAATAAAGAACTCGTTAAAAATGCAATTTCCACTCAGCGTGTTTTATCCCATTGTAATAGCTAGTTTCATAATATGATATTCAATAAACTTGGTTAAGTACCCGATATTAGCATTATTTGTCTGTCGCAATTGAAATTAAATTGTCTAAGAAATGCGCATTGTTTTCGTTAATGCTTGACAAAGACAGTTATTACTTGAATGGGATTGTGTTATCCCTTACAACTTACCCACCCAAAACACACACACACTGACACACAAACACAGACACACCCACTCGTTGAGGAATAATTGTGCTTCACGCATACGCCTCTCTGAGTTTGACTTTATTGCTTGGCCCGAGGCTAAACCCGAATCGGGCGACAAAGCAATTTGGGCTAAAGAAGCCAAGATAAAACAACTGTCGCGAGAGTAAGAATTGGATGTCAGCGACTGTGAGATACCCTCCTAACGTTACAGTTACTAATTTTAAGCTTTAATTAACAGAATGTAGCTAATAACATAAAATAAACATAACATTTTAACATAGAACTAACATAACAAATAACATATAACTTAAATTGTTCGATAACATCGATTACAATTAGTTAGAAAGGAATACTTCTTTAATAACTATTGAGTAATTCCTCAAGCACCGTGCGTAAAGCACCCTTAAGCCTTGTAGAGTATAAAAACTAAAGACAACTTTGGGTTCTTCAAGCGGACGCACGCACGACCCGTACATAAATTAAATTGGATGCTTGTGGGCGTGCGGGCACTCAATATGGAGGTCATGGCACCGTTCATTAATGCGCCCTTGTCATTGCCAGCAGCTCCTGGATGGCCTGAATCCTGGCCTCCATATGTGAAATATGCGAGCATATTGAAATCGATTGACTGAAACCCGGCAGATTGCGGTGGGGGAGGTTGGTGGTTCTTGGTAATTGATTTTGGTGGTCAGCAATGAGCGCTAATTAAGTCGGTTAGCTGTTATACGATTTCCTCGTGATTCATCGATAACATTCAAAGGGCAAATTATGTAACAATAATTAGACATTTATGTAATTATTATTGATATGGAATACAGAGTTGATACAACTAATAATCGGGTTTATTAAAAGGTGCCTGGAATCTTAAGGGACGCGGCCTTGTTTCGAACTTCAATTGATACCACTCAAAGCAGAATGCCTCATTCTTCAGCCACTCCAGTGTTTCGACAGGAAAGTCAATAGTTTTCAGAAAGTTTATTGCTTTCCCAACAATATCTGGCATTGGTGTACGTGTGCGGGTCAGTATGCGTAGCTTAACTAGGGGATTAGCAATAAGAATATACAGTACTCGATAATCCCACTCGTCTGTTACTTACTCCTGTAGAAGTCGGATTTCTTATCACAGGAATATGTGATCAGAAGTGGGCCATAGTTTGTGTACAGTATGTTGGTTTCGAAGTATGCTGCGATATGCCAATGCATATTTATAGAATATAAATAGAAGTCATATATGGCACATATACTCACGACTGCGCTTGACGTTATAGGCTGCGCAACGTCGCTGATAATAGTGCGTACTCAGAGGAGTCGTTGCATATGCGTACCACACGCCCAATAACTATCGAATATCTAAATATAATATGATATTCTTTATAATCGTTAGTCTGGACACACCTTTTCCTTATTGACATTTTTCATCGTATGTACAATGGGGAACTCCTTCACTTTCAGTTGACCATTGAAACCTCCCTTCTTAGGTTCCGATTGCGGTGCTTGATGGCAAAGATTACAATGCATTAAAATTAGCAAGAGGCTGAATAAACGGTTAGTATATTAATATAGAATGGTTGATAAGGAATTCGTTTTGCATCTTACAATCTCAGTTGGTTCATTTTCATGATATACAGAAGGAAGTTAACAGCAGACCTTAAGGTATACTTCGATTAGCTTCGGTTTATAGCGTGAGGCTCCAATGAAATTTACGTATGTATGTACCTCAGACGATATGTTTGACTCTGTCAGGATGATGAATATTCATAATAGGGTTATAACTTCAAAGTGAGAAAACATTATATATCATTTTGGACACTCAAAAACTGTACAGAAATAGAGAGAGATACATAGCTTTCCTCAAGTGCTTCTATTGTGTTGAACGTAATGATGAGTTCTGCTCTCTCTTCTTTTTTTTTTATTTTTGCACAATTTCGCACAACAATTATGGACGTAACCTTTTCAGGTTCCGCCTCTCTCCTTACACCCAATCCCCTCAACCCACATCGACATGATGATGATTTATTCAATTTGTGCTATGAAGCGTAAACGTTTTGTTTGCTTGTTGCTTGCTGTCGTCGTTGTTGCCTGTCATTTCGCTTTGGCTTTTGCAGTTCCATCGCAGCGGAAGCTCGTTGTGAGAATCATGCAACGAATCACGGCTCCCATGTAGTGCTCTCTCATCTCCCTACATTCCCCTCCGGCTCATTTGCCTTTAAATGTGTTTCGAAATTGCTGTTAACGTTGACAATCTGCTGCAGACCAAGTCAAGTATTAAACTATTCGATTTAGGAAACATTTTCAGAGAGTGTGGAAAAGTTAAGCGGAAAATAACCAAGTGTGGAATGTTCTGTGACTTTAATGTGCAGCATGCAAATTTGATGAGGTTTGTTCTATCGTTAAAGTAGTTTTGGTGTTATAACATTTACTTTTTTTCTGTTATAAGATTTACTAAAACACTCATGGAATAACGTATTTAATACTTACTTAAATACTTAAAGGGTGTTTCTAAGTTAATATACTACAAGTGTATACATTCAGGGAATACCTTTTGAAAAAGAGGTTTATTTTATAACTAAAAAACAATCGGCATATGAATAATGGCTGGGTGAGAAGTCTGTCAAAATACATTCACTTAGTGACTTATTACAAGAGTATGAGGAAGAATACAGTTAGCAAGTATTGTATAAAACCTCATAAATAGTAAAGAAAAATAAAGTTTCTTATTGATCTAGAAAAATAATTTAATATGGAGTAAAAAGAGTAAATTTTCCACTGAAATTTTATCTTAAATATATCCAGCAAACACCTTATTTATTTTAGTTATTTGATTATCTAATAAACTCACTAAGTCGCTGTAAACAATCTTATTGAATAAGGGTTTTTATATATACTATAAAGTCAAATCGTAAGCATAATTTGATCTAAGCAAACATCTTATTTAATTTAATAACTAAACTATCTACAAACCACATTAAGTAGAAGTAAATAGGCAAGTTTCTTTCGAATTCTAAATACGATAATACAAAGCAATTGCGTTTCTAAATGATCTGGCATTGTTCCCAGACTTTCAAGTAATAAACATATTGCTAAGCTCTATATTTGGCACCCTAGAGGCGGCTACTGTGCAACATTTTGCAGCATGCAATGACAACGTCTCGCACAATGTGTTGGTCGCATAAATTTCGCTGATGCCGGTTAAATTAATTACTGTCAACACATGCGGCGGGCAGCGGTAACAAGTGCAACAGCAACAACAAAATCAAAAACAACAACAACAACACAACACACTAACACCAAGAAAACAACAAGAACAACGAGAACTGCTCGTCAAGAATGAAACTAAAGCAGGCCACACCAAAGTCCGCCTGAGAAGAAGCTGGCAAGGCCTGCAGCAAACTGTGGCCGAGGAAAGGAGGAGGAGGAGAAGTAGGAGGAGGGGGTGCGTCGTCGAGCATAAACACAAAGTCATAAACTTTTTACACAAAAGCATTTAATTTTATTGAATTTTTGGGCAGCAGCCAGTCGCACAGTGGCTGCGTCCAGGCCAGACGACGGCACGGCCTCGTTTCTGACTGGTCTGGTCTGCTCTGGTCTTAGATGGTACTCTCAGTTTGTGGGTGGGATCGGTGCTAAGGAGGGGGTGGGCTAACTTAATTTGCTGCAAACCAAGCAAAACTGCAACAGCAGCCGAGGCGCGAGTGTGCGAAACTAGCGCAATATTTGATTTGAGGCCGACTGGACTGGGCAATTCTGAGGTTCCTCCATGAAGGCCTTGCTGACATCAGCGAATGAACATCGAAGAAAACAGCATGCTCGGATATGCCAAGATATATAGATGGAATTTAAATTGGGGTTTGAAAGAAGACGATGCTGCATGGGAGTAATTTGTTCTTATTACAGCACTTTTACTTCTCTTACTTCGTTTCAATTTCCACTTTTTGCGCACTTCTCTTTTAACAGCAATTGTACTTCTAACTCAGTTAGCGATCGTATTTTACACTCTGTTAGTGACTTTAACAACTCTGATTATTATACACGTAGTTCAACTATCGATACAACTTCAACTTAAACAAATCGATTGCTACAGTATTTAAAACAAATGATTATTAAAAATACAATTTCATCTGTCAGTTAGGGTTGAAATTCAAAATAATTTAGGGTTGACAGTTGTAAAATATGTTTCAGTTTATTTAATTGAAGATAACTTATTCATATTGTATATAAGCATAAATAGAAATAGCCTAGAATGCAAGAAGAAAAGAAAATGTTAAATAACTCAAGGATTAATAGTGTTTTCTGGCTTATGACTAAATATCTTTGCGTTCTCAATTCTCTAGGCGAGCTGACTTGGTCAACATTGTTATCGCTACTTAATAAAGTCTACAGCGTTCGCGGCTTAAGTGATTGATGTGGATACTGCCTGGCAAAGTCATTAAAGGTGAGCTTAGACAATTCTCGCCTGCGTTTCGTTTGCTTTACCGATTAGTGTAGTCACATCCGAGCACTTGTTTACAGACACGTTCACGACCACGTCCATGGAAAATGCCAGGCCAGGCAGAATGTTTGATGCAAATGCGGCTCTAGGGAAAATAAAAATGTTCTACGCAATTTGGCGGCAAGTTGCCAAGTTGCTTAACGAGCCAACAACAAGCAGACGGCGAAAATCGGTACACTGTTAACTGTTAACAGCATGTTAACAGCAGCAGCAGAGCATCAGGCAGCAACGTGCTTTCAATTTAAGAGCGGTAGCCCTTCGGGTGTTTGCTCTTCGCTACCTTTGTAGGGCTCTCTTATAATCAAGGTATTATTATTTATTCTCTTTGCTGGCTGCTGTGCAATTTCGGTTAAGCTAACAGCAGCAAACTAAACAATTTCAATTCTATCTAGTTTCGGCAAACACTTTACAGATTCGTTGCATGCGTAGGCAACCATATGCGTAAGCAACCCTTGGGTTTGTTGTCAACAAATTGACTCATCTGGCAGTTATATTAAACGTGCGTTGGCCCTTTTCCTTTTTCCGGTTGTGCAGGGCGAGCCAATACTGTCGGGCAGCGAATGTTAACAATGCGGCAAAATAAAAATAAAATCCAAACAAATTGTGCATGAAATCGTAACAGGACTAAAGGAATTCATTGGCAACCCCGAGCTGTCAGCACACATACTCCTACATACTTACATATACGATATAGCGGATACATGTACATACATATACGTGAGTCATTTGAAATTTGCCCAAAAACCGTGGCAGAAAATTGAATTACCCAAAAGAACAGAAGCAACAACAACGTGACGGCTACCGCAGTGAAAACAAAATAATAAAAGGGACCCAAAAAAGAGAGAATAAAAGTTGAAGAAAGCACAACAAAAAAAAAAAAAAAAAGAAAACGAAACGCCTGCAAAGTCAAATGAAAATCAGCAAGCCCAAAGGGCATCTCCAGCTGACTGTTATTTCTTCTACTCTACTTGCCGTGCCCTGCCACATCAACCACATTAGCCACGCCACACTGTGCCCCCCTAATGAGCATGCCAGACATATGCCATGGGCCATGGCCCATGTCCTACTACCTACATAATAATCTCCCCTCCCTCCACTCCACAACAGACCAAGGCGTCTCTTTATCTCTCCCTCTCCCCCTCTCACCCCACACACTCTGTTGTCTATCACAGCGCAGATCTTCGCAGACTAAAATAAAATTGGTATATTTGCTCTTTGAGGCAACTAGCATTGGGCGCGGGTTCCGGCAGCATATGTTCGAGTACTTTATGCGCAACACTCGCCAGATTCTTCCTCGAGATGTGCACAATATGTATGAGTAGGCAATATAGTATACAATGTAACAGCTGGTCAACTGTTTGAAGCGCACCATTGTCTCTGCCAAGACTGTAAAAATTTATTTTTCGAACATTATTTCTTATAGAGTTTGCTATATTTCGTTTGGTTTCGAGTTCAAGTATCTATAATATGCAAATATTGTTTTATATGTCCATAAAATACAATTTGGAACAAATAAAATACTATTGTGGAGTACCAGTAATGTTCAAACTTTACTTTTAACATTTTAATACTTAAACCGATGGACAGCTTATGCTATGTTAATCAAGTGGCTAATCGATGACCGTCGTTGTTATGCTTTTTTTAAACTGCAATATTTGCAGTGCAATGTTAATTGAGTTGCCAATCGACGTGCCGCCCCATAATTATCGAGCTGCTGATCGTTGGCGCTTCAATTGCCTATCGAATCAATATATGTATGTAACAAGGCTTGTTTGAAACATAATCAAAAACATATGCTCAAATATGTTAACTTACCATTCAAAAGAGCATATTATTAGGTAACACATGAAAAGGTGTCAAAAGTTTCCTTGCTGCAAGTATCTTTTTGTGTTAATGATAAGTGTTTTCATGGCACTGTCTGTGTCTGTGTGTGTGTGTGTGTGTAGTGTGCGTCACATAATGACAAGGAAGCCAATGGGTATAATAACAACATCAATGGACCTGATGATGATGCCCGACTGAGTGGCTAAGGTGGCGAATAGGAAGCAAGCAGCATCGCCCGCCTGAATGACGACGACGATGGCGGCGGAGCACTTAGAGCAGCTTGAAGTGCTTGTTAGGCGCTTTTCATGCTGTTGCTGTTCTTGTTCTTGTTGTTGCTGTTTTTGCTGTTGTCATTTTCTATTCGCCATACGCCATTCGTTTGTCGCATTGACGATGCTGTCATTGCGAAATTGAGCTTCTAGCATAAACACGTTGTCAAATGAAACGCGTGAGTGCCCACGCACGTACACGACAAGGGTAAGGGGCAGGGAGAAGGGAACTACCTATACATTGTATTATATACGAATCTCCTGGCTGGTCCATCTTTGTCACGGGGATGCTTCTGCTCTTTGTTACATTTGTCCATTTTACAGTTCCATTCAGGTTGATAAAATTCTGTCGTTTTTGTGATTTATTACAGTCTCTTTGTGTCTATTTGATATTTATTACTCTTGTGGTTATTTTTTAAGTAAAAGGTGAGTTTAACTTGCTGTAAACGAGTGTAAATAAAAAGAAACCCCTATATTCCTTGCTGTTTTATGCCTATTACAATAAAAATAGGATGGTAAGGGTTAGTTAGGGTCATTTAGGGTTAGCTTAAGGTAATAAATTCCCTCTTCTATGAACAAGAAGTTATTAATACTGTTAAAACACAGCTAGTTTGTTGAGCCAATAATTCAAGCATATGAAAATTAATTCTACAAGTTCCGACAAAGATATTCAAGCCAATATATCATATTGTGGCAGACTTTGCTGGGTCTCAAGTAGCGCAGATTTCATTTGAAAGGCAAATGAGAATGCTATGAAATGGAAAACTTTGTTAGTTTGTCCGACAAACATTCATTACCATCATCGCTCCAGTTTCAGCTTCCCAACGAGCTTAAAGTGTTAGCTCGCAGCTGTCGATTCGTGGAGCAACAGTCGCCATTAGACTTGGCGAATGAAACTTAAGTTTAATCCACGATGACAACGAAGAGCGCGAGCAAGGAGTGGGCGAACGTGCGGAAACGCTAATTGAAACCTGTCTGCGACTTATGCAAGAACTTTGAACAAGGCCAGAAGGCATCCCAAATGGAGGTTAGAAGTCAGATTGATTACAATGAAGCCTTTTGGCTAAATAATTATCTGGTCTTGGGTAATGTAATGGGGGTCAAGGTCGTAGATAATGCAGTGAAAATAGGGTAGAAATGCAAGTTAAAAGCTCTAATGGAAAATTCGGTTATGCAAATCATGCATATAATCGATATGTTCAGTTTAGTATTATAATTAGGGAATACCAACTTAGCATTCGCCAACACTGTCAAAATAAGATAAGGCGAGTAAGGATGAAGCTAATTGAAGCCAAATAATCGATAGATTTCATTTATTATTTCGATTAGTATTACAAAATACCAACTAAACATTTTTATGTTAAATACAGTTTATGTAAAATGCAATGTTAATTACTTGCACAGAACAATGTTAATTAAGTGAACAGTCGAAGAGCTCACATTTTACTATCGACCTGTGTGGCCTATCGATGGCAGTTTAATTGTCTATCGAATCGACGCAATTGCAATTGCATTTAAAATTTGTGGCAAAACCAAAGTGAAATCAACTTTGCTAGTTCAATGTATATTATAATCTCGATTCTAAACTTTATTACAGCATAGTGCAAGAGCTATTAAAGGTGATTGCAAGTGAGCGCAGCAATGATTGTCCCGTTTGTTGCCATGGTTAACTGGAAATCGGACGCTTCGATCAGTAACTAACTTAACTTTCAATGCATCTTTAGTTGGCAGCATCAAGTGCAACTGCATTTTCTTGCAATGTCAACCAAAGTGTTTACTTCGATCTGACGTAAGGCTAACCAGCTAACTGGCTAATCGGCTTGCAAGCACGAAGCGACAACGATGCGTATGAGTAATGTAATTGATGCCGCCAATTAACGCCAAGCGGTGGCGATGCTGTTGTCAGTCTGTTGTGCTATCGCACAAATCAGTAAGGTAGCAGCACAACACTTTGAGGTGTTAGCAGGCTGAAGTTCAAGTCGTACCCGCCATAAATAAACGAGTAAACCGAAATACTGACACAATGCTGCTAAGTAAAATGAAAATGAATTTGCCTTAATCAACATTCCGCTGGCCGCATCTCAATCTCTCTACTAAAAAGATAAATCTTTGCATCGTATTGAACTGCAGTTCAGAGTTCATAAAAGGATTTGAATTACTCTCTTGCTCTGCAATCTATTGTAGTATCATTTATATACAGTATAGATATTATTCCTACGCAGTGCATAGAAAATGTAACTCTCTCTCTTATCGAGCAGCCCATATCATTATCATTAGCAACATCTGCGCGATGACTGCAAACAGACTAGAAAAATAATAAAAAATGATAATTGTAAGAAAAAGAAAAAACGTAACAAATTCAACAGCTGCTTTAATTGTTGACTTTGACCTTGTGCGACAGTGTTTTTTCCAGAGAATCGCGATGACATTGATACAAAAACACAAAACTGAAAACCACAAAAACTTGCGACGATGTTCAATCGCTTCCTACTCAGGCTGAGTTGAGGCTGGAGCTGAGCTGACCAATTGCTTATAATGTGCCTCGAACATGCAACTGCTGCTGCTGCTGCTGGGGAAAATGTCTCGGAATTATCTGAAGTGGAGCAAGGGGTGGCGTGGAAGGGAAGGCAAATTGCACGTTGTCTCTAATCATACGCACCGTGGAACCGCGTTCAAATCGAATCAACATGGAAATGCATTTCCTATGAAGCGACGCGCACTAAGTAAGTGCAGCATTTTCAGTAATCTCATTGCTGGAGCAACAACAACAACAACAACAACAACAGCAGCAGCAACAAAATCAGCAAATGCAAAAACAAGAACATTAACTAAGCAGCGCATGGCGCAAAAACAATTTCAAGGCCATTGACACAGTTCAACCGAGAAGAGCGAGAGCGGGATGGAGAGAGAGAGCGAGAGAGAGAGACGGCAGGCATGAAGGGCATTCGAGTGCATATTGAAGGAGCTTGGCTGCTGCGATAAACCATGCAGCTGCCTGACGCCCCCTCCCTCTCACTCTCTCTCTGTGGCGCGCACTTGCTCTCCCCCTCTATGTCTCTTTCGCTCTCTCTCTCTTTGCCAGCCTCTTCTTGCTTAGATTCTAACAAGTGTACAAAGTGCAAATGTTTAGGTTTTCTACAGCTACAGTCAATATACACACACATGGAGACGTGCACAAACATGCACAGACATGCACACAGACATGCACCAGTTCAAAGTCGCAATACAAATACGTGCACACATAGTACACATAGTATATATCATGCCCGAGGCAGATCAACCCTTCCACATCTCGCTAAATGAATTTGCGCACAGATGGAACAAGATGAATGAATTTACTTTCAAGTTTCCAGATTTTGTACCTTCTCCAGACATTGAATTACCTCTCTGTACTAAGCTAACCGCCAAATACATCGATACTTCGATTCGATAAATAATTTATTAATTAATCAATTGTGGTCGACGGAGATGCGGTGCAAAGTTGATTGAACTTGCAGGTAGTAAGTACATAAGATCGTATCACATAAGATCATCGTTTCGCCGAAAAATCAAGAAAGACAAACCAAAACCAGATCGGACAAGACATCGATCGAGACATAAACAATTCATTCCAAATAAATTGGCTAAAAGGTAAAATATACAAATTAAGCAGAGTTCGATAAATGCTTGATATACATATATATATATATTTATACCAGATATATCTGTATTGTTTTTGAAGTGTGCTGGGCACGAAAGGAGGCGTAGCAGATCATGTAAAGTATGCGTGATTAGCTCAAGTTAAGGTTCGGCTAAATATACCTTGATTGTTATAATAGAATGCACGTGTTTCTTGATAGTAAAGACTGATTGGCTTTAAAACAAATCGAAGCGTCATTAATGATAGTTTTACTTATTATTAAATTCTATATTTACTATAGATCAGCTTAAGAAGAGAAATTTAGCTGTATATATGAGTAAGAGTGAAACTCTTTTGATATCTGAAGTATACTTTATATAGTCTCATTCAATATCATGCATGATCATTAAGCAGCTGTTGATATATTTAGGTTAGGTATATTATAAATTAGTTTAGTTATACCATTATAAGAGGTTGTTTCTTTAAGATATTATCAAAAGATACGTGGAATTTTAATATCTATATTAATATATATCAGCTATAGCATGAATTCGATGCACATTAATTATGATAGTTCTAGCAAAACTAATCAATAGATTTGATGCAGTTATCATGCATATCTTTATTGGCATACGACATTATACTTATCCTCACATATCGTATATGGCATATGACATTATATTTTCTATCTTTTATATCGTATTTTGTATATCTTCTTCAACTTATAGCAAATACTTTTACTGTTTTTATGGCAGCTTTGTGAAGTCTGCAGAAGCTCAATACGAGTGGCATAAGGTATATTCAACCCGGCTTGTAGCAGCGTCGAGGTGGGTCAGCTGCTGCTTCTTCTTTAAGTCATGTTTAAGCAGCTGCTGTTGTTGTTGTTATTAGTGCTGTTGTTATTGTGGTGCTTTATCAAAGCCATTTCTCAGGTTTTCGACAATCTTTATTAACACGCCAAAAATTCTCTCGAAAAACTCGCAAAGAGGAAAAGAGAGAGAGAGAGATGGAGAGGGAGATTCCCCTGCCGATTCCAATTCCGAATCCGATTCAAAGATCTTGCAAGCTTCGTTTACCTGGTGTAAAAGCTTGCTGACTTTGGCATCATTTGCGTCATGCAGCCGGTGCCGAAGTTGCCGCTGCTGCTGCTGCCTCTGCTGCTGCATGCATCCCCTTCATGTTCTTCGCGTCCATTTAAATTTGCAATTTATTGAAACGAAGTTGACCTTGAGGTTTGGTTCAAGTCTCAAGTCTCTTAACTTTATTTCGCTTTCGGCTCGCTCGCTTTTAATACGACACCGTCTCGCAGTCTCCCTCTTTCCTCTCCCTCTCCCTCGCCCTCCACGACGCTATTGCCGTCTTTGTCTGATGATGATGATGATTCTTGCTGTTACTGTTGATTACTTTAACGATGATGTCCATAAAATGTTTTGCGAGCTCGCACTTTTTTTTTGGCCAGCAGGTTTGACTTGGTCAAAAAGAAGAAGCAGCAGATGAAATGAAGCGAGATAAATGTTTATGTTATACACGATAGACATGCTGTTTCATCTCTCCCCCTTCCCTGTCTTCCTCTCATTTTCCATTCACTGATCAGTTTCTAATTTACACGACATATTCCAAATTCTTCTTTCTCCCACACGATATCTTCATCTAATCAGCTGCCGCCTTCGCATAACGGTGACGTTTTTTAATTTGTTTTATTTCTGTTTTGTTTTTGTTTTTTTTTTTTTTGTTAATATTATTTCTAGCTACTTTTCTATTCTGCTCTTTTTATTTTTGTATTCGTCTGGCGTTTGTTTCGGTTTGTTTTGTTATTTCCGTACAGTGAACTTGCTTCTATTTGATTATCGTAGACATGCATATAGATACGTGTGTGTGTGTGTATCTATGTGTGCGTGTGTGCCGAGTCAAAAATAATATTTAAGCGTACAAACAAATTTCTCACACACAGATGCGTACAGTATATACGCATATCATATGTACATATATACAAATATGTATATGATCATTGCTGTCTGTATATTCATAAGTAGTATAATCGGACTCTCCGAAAAATGTTTGCTCAATTAGTAGCTCGAGCAGTAGCAGCTCTATTTATCTGTTTAGGAGGTCATTGTCAGGGAATTTGTTTATTTTCACTCAGCTCCCCTCTGTTCTCTATCCTCTATTGTGCTGCGTAGGCATTTCTCCAATGTGTCATACGCTTTTCAGTGTCGATAATACTCAAAATGAAACAGAGAACTGCCCATTGAGATCTGTGACAGATCATCTAAGTGACTTGACAGCTGCTACTGATCACGCATTCAAATTAGTAGGTAGAGGTAGGTGGGTGGCGAAATGTGATCGTGTCCCTGACCATACTTAACTACATACTATAGAGTATTCTTCTTAAATACAATATATAAGTTGATCATCTGTTGATCTTGATTTGATGTGTTCTTTTTTCTTACTTTTGGAGAAGTGACAGGTTTTACGCAAACGGACGGTTAATATCCTATCTACCATTAATAGAATATACATATGTACCTATTTGAATACCTCAACCTCAACCTATATCTACACCTCAACCTCTATATACTATACAGATACTTTATAAATATAATATTGATAAGTTTAAGTTCTTGTATACTGTATGAAATGTTTGGTATTTTAATAAATTTACCAACTATTTCCATATCTTAGGATCGATTAAAGTACTATATCACTAGTATACTCTTTTCTTAGTATTATAAACTTTCTTCATCCTTCGTTATTTACCTTTTGGCTTCCCTGGATGAAGAATTAGTTAACATTCATACATTATAACATATTCTCCAAACTTTCCAATCAATAAGGGTAAATATATATAAAGTATATATTGTTTTCCTGATGTTACTACGGGTGTTCTTTTGTAGATGAAAAAACCCCCTAAGAATCTTTTTAAAACGGATGTCATAAATTGAATATTTCATTTAATATATATCACATAAATATAGTTCCGTTTATGACTCCACAATCTTGATCTTTCCTTGATGTATTACCTTGAATTTTCCAGCTTATGGGTTCAGTCAACCCGATTGCACAAAGAAAAACGACATACGGAAATCAAATGATGGCGACATTAAAAAAGGGAAAATACGTTTTCTAAGTGACACGTCTGAGAGAAAGATTCGTTCGAACCATTTTCATGCACAATGTCAAAGTCGGAGCGAATTTTACAAGCGCAAATTTATAGCACGTTGGCATTTTGTGAGCCGTTAAGCGCGGTGGTATCATTAATGACGATTATAACCAATAATTTTCATTAAATTATTACACTCGTTGAGCGCCCAATGATATATACGAATATGATGTGTATATAAATACCCTGCACACTCTGCCACTCAATAAACAATAGACGCAAGTATCGTACAGCGAACAACAAGCCGTATATAAGCATGATGCTGTTCTTTCCGCCCCCCTTTACCTGTCTTCATTCTCTGTCTTCCTTCTCCCTTCCTCCCCCTTGCTCGTCAGCTGTCTGTGTGTCTGACTGTCAACTGGGTCTCCATAAAGCATCAACGTTAAATCGCCAATGATTAATTCTGTCATTGTTCCTCACGCGCAAGAGGCGCATCTGTTGCGCCAACGACCGCACAGACGGTCAGGCGCAGTCAGACAACAACCCAAAAAAACAACCCAACCCAACCATCTGGAGAACTATATACCGAAATAGCTTGAGCAGGTTTCAATTAAATGAAAATTATTCGCCAAGGGCGCTCGAAATTCGTAATTCGTGCGAAATTTATTGTAGGCCATGCCAGACACACTGCCAGCCAGACAGTTGGGCTGCCAGCTGTCTCCAAAAATGTAGATATTATTGTACATATATTGTGCATGTATGACACATTATTATTATAAATTACATTCTTAATTCAGCTGGCTGAGAATGATGATTTGGATGATTTGGCAGTCTGTTAGACAGTTCGACTTGTGTTGGTTAAGTTTCTTGGGAATAAGACCAATATCTATAGAACTTGCCTGATATCTGTCACCTTAAGAAGTAAATACACTTTTGTCATTAAGATCTAACCTTACATAGCTTTTATTTTTACAGTTTCCCTCTCTCTCTATTTACAACTATCTCTCTCTCCTCTCTACCTTTCCGTTTCACAACTATCTTTAGTCTTTCTTTATTCAAAAAGTTGCTTAGAAACTTTTGGCATATTCTTGTTGTTTTTGAAGACAGCTAAACCAAATTCAGCAGATTAAACTGCTTAAATAACATTTAAACATCCTTAAAATTTCATCAAAATCACATTACTATATCTCAAACTTTTCCTCTTGATTGCAGTCCCTTTTCATAGCATAGCCATTAAAGTCTGCACATGCCTTCTTGCTTAGACCCTTTGTATAGTATTCTCTCTGAATTTCATCAAAATCGCATAACTAGTATACCCCCAAGCGTTTCTTCTTGTTCTGCTTAATGTAATTTAATAGACAATTATTTCGCTTAAAGTTCTTGTTGACATGGCAATGTTTTCTAGGGGCAGGCTGGGGGAGTATGGGTAGTGACGGACTGCGAACTGAAAGGTCATCCCTAAGAGGGCTGAGCATTTAGCATAATAAAATAATTTGTATCATGCCAACCGTTTCCAGCAACACTCGGCATGGTCTCTCCATCTCCATCTCCCTTTCCCCAACAACTTGGCAACAAGATGAAGAAACCAAGCGAATTTTATTTCTCTCTCTTGGCTCTCTACCCCCAGATTTACATATTATATTTGTATACACTTGAGCACACACACATGAGCAGCTCCTGGGCAGACTGTTTGCTTTGGTTAAAACGCGCATAACCAGCAAAATATTTGACATTGTCTCTTTGACTTTGATATGACTCAGCCGAAGAGGCAGCGAAGAGAGAGAAAGATGGGGAAGATGTAGAAGAATAAGCATTTGCATTGGTATCTTTTAATTCAATTTTGATGACTTGTGTGAAGAGAGAGAGGCCTGTGGATTGTACGAAGGGGAAAGGGAAAAGAGGTGAGCGAGTCGAGCTTCGAGTGCACACTCAACTGAAAGCTCGCACTGCATCGGGCTCAGACCCTAGGCCGGGTTGGGTCTACAAAAATATACATCCCAACCGGTTCTGAGCAGACCACACTGACACCTTTTAGTTGCATGAGTGTGCACTGTACTGAATCGAGTGTGTGTGTGTGTTGGTGTGTGAATGCGGTCGCATCTAATATCAAGTTCAAGGTCACTGTCAACGGGTAGAGCGCTTGCATCGCGTTGGCTGTGCTAATAAAGAAAACAAGTAAAGAAAGCCACGAGAAAGGGTGCACGACTTGGAAGGTACTCTGCCGGAAAGAGGCAGGAGTACATTATACATTTTAATGTTAGAGTATTTTATTGTGTGATCGATCTACAATGCATATACTGAATTTCATATCTTGGTTTAACTACCTTATGTTACATTAAATTCATTACACAATTAGGATCATTGGATTGAGTTGATTGATACCTTGTTTCTATTTTAGAAATTAGGAAAATGTCATATAAAAAGATTTATAATTTGGGAGTGTCAAGATTGATGATCTAATCGCTGCACATGACTTCAGTGCTGGAAAACGAATTCCAAACAGCTTTAGACATATTCATATTTAGGTAGGATATTTCTCTAGCTGTTCATTGCATGTGATGGATTGCTCTGATGGATAATGTGATCGCTGGATTTAAAGTTTTTTTATGGTTTCATAATAATATTGCAGTGTTGTAAAACGAATGGTAAACAACATTACACATTTCCCAGGCAGGGTATCTTGCTAACTGTGCATTGTATGTGGTATACTGTTCTGTTATTCAATAGATTCTCACGAATGCGCCCACACACAAGCACACTCACACTATCTCTCTCTCTCACACTACGCACATACAGATTGATTGATCTGTAACTACTTGGCCTGCATAACAATGGGCATAAAGCATGTGAAATACGCCCATGCAATCTACCCCATAATCTAACCACGAATTTCTTCGAACTGGTGACTAATGCTACAATTTGTTCCACCCTCCCTCTCCGACCAACACTTTGCCCCCTTGCAGTACAGTAATTGGAAGCTGCATATTCTATGGTTATTGTGGAGTCAATCTGAGGTGACTCAGTTGCAAAGTCAAAGTCGAAAAAACAAAAGAAATTAACACCGTGCGACGTGCATGGGTCGAATTACTCACGCGAACCAATCGGCGACATCGCGCTCTGACTTCACTTCGCTTTTAATTCTTAGGTAACATTACAGAAAAAACAGAAATACCATTGATTCTATGGTATATCGAGAATTTCAGGCTGAAATGCACACAACAAATTTACACGCAATTCCATGTGATATCAGCGCTAAGAATCAAATGGTCTAACTAGTCAGAGCGTTACGCGAAAATTGGAAAATGGGACCAACCATGTGTGAAATCAAATGTCTGTTAGAGCCACGCTCAACAGCAGAGCACTGCAATTGCAATTGCTCTACATATATATGGTATGTATATAGTATATGGCACATCCATTATATATTCATGACAACAATTGGGCTGGCCAAAAAGCGTTGGATTCCTTGTCAAGCAGATGATATAAACGAATGCGCATTCTCACATCGCAATGCAGGACAGCCAGCCTTCAATCAGAATTGGATGCCCTAACAGAGTGCCTTAGTTATTGCTAGCAGTTTGTATAGTATATTATATGGCATGTTTTTATATCGTTCAACTGTCATATTATTGTTATTACTTTGACTATCGCTACCAAACTCTGCACAGCTTGTGCTTACTAGACGTTCTAAGTTCTGCTGAAGTTTCATCATATTGCGAATAGTTTATACTATTGTTTCTTTTGAAATATTGTGTATGTTCTTTAGTTTTTCATCTACCATAACCACCTTATATATTCATACAAATTTCATCAAGATCGTATAAGTATATTTTATAGTTTAATAAGATTTCCAATAATAATATTCATTATAATTCATACATAAATTCTATATACATATTTCTGTAAATTTAAGGTTTAAAGTGAAATTCAAATAGAAAAGATTTTCTGAATTTCGCAAGAGAGTATTTAAATTTCATTCTGTTTCAAAATATATAAATTTTTTTGTAGTCAGCTGCCACAGCAATTGTTAAAAAACCCCAGATAAATAAATATTTCAATTTTAATTGCGGTGTGTAAAAATAGTTTAAAAGGGAAGTACCCTTGAAATCGAAATGAAAGGTGTAACCAATTTGTATAACCAATAGGTAATAGGGTGTAATAGTAATATTATAATGGTAATATTATAATATATTATATAATAACAATTAAAACGAGTTCATTTTAATAATGACGATCTCAGTTGAGAAAAACTCTCCAATAAAACGAGCACAAGTTATACATTTACTTCTAACTAGATGAACGGAATTTAAAATGAAACCTGTTAAAATTTGTGATTGAAAAGGAGTGAGTAGGGCAAGTGTAATGCTCAACTAATATTACAACCTAATAATCATTAGGGCCAACGATCTTTAATCTCCTCTAAAATATGTGTAAATAGATCTCTTTATATTTTTGACTGTTCGATTTACTTCTAGATCGACAGTTGCTTTCAGTTGTTCGCTTACACAGCACGAATATTTTCCACCAGCGAAGCAGAGAGAAGGGAGAGTGCAAGGAGAGGGAGAGAGGAAGAGCACACAAGGTATGTGTGTGAAGAGATTCTTGCTGTTGTGTGCGTGACCATGAAATATTCACACAACGCGAGCGCTTCCACTCAGCCGATTCCGGTCTCTTTGTGGACCTGGTTGCGACACAGATTGCCTCTTCATTACAGCCACAGCTACAGCTACGAGTACGTTATGCAATCCCGGCCCAGAGCGGAGCAGAACGAGAGAGTGGGATAGAGAGAGACGGAGAGAGAGGGAGAGCTAGCGGGAGCACGAGATAATTTGACGATGCCCGCGCCCTGGCACTGGCTCTGTCTCTGTTTCTGGCTCGGTCTGTGTCCGACTTTGTGCGCTCCATTGATGGCGCTGCTTTTCATGCAGTGAGTGCATGTGAGATCATCATCATCAGCAGCAGCAGCGGCGGCAGTGGCAGCAAACAAAATTCTACGTTCTGTATTCGCACCGTGGAACGGCCAGCACATTGTGGTTGCTGCGCTGCCCGTTTGCTGCGAAGCGTAAATTGCAATTATTTCACATGACATGACTTTGGCAGCAGCAGCAGCAGCAGCAACGAAGCAGCAGCAGCAGCGACAGCGACACCGACTGCGATGTCGTCAGGTGCTGAAGTTTGCCCCACCCCCAACCTCCTTTCGAATGTGCAAAAAAGTTGGACCTTGAAGTTGGCGCGACTAATGCACGCCAATTATTGTTAGGCCAACCAGCAGCAGCAGCAGCAAATCATATTGCGTATACGCAGCATATGCTCTTCAATTTGCATAAACAAAATATTTGTATGTGCTCTACCTAAGAACCTCGCAATGCATTTTACACATGTACGAGAAAAATTATCATTGTAGTTATTGTTGTTGTTGTTGGGTGCCAAGAAATTTATTCCAGCTTGAAGAACAACAAGAAGCGACGACGACGACGACGACGGCAGCGGCGACGTCTCGCTTCCAGTCATGATCAGCCTTGGACTCGTGTTTATTTCGGCAGTTAAACGATACAACAACAACAACAACAAGAACAGCAGCAGCAACAACGGCAAATAAATAAATAATACAATACGAGATCAGCAAAAGAATTTCTTGTTTTTTTTCTGTTTGGTCTTGCGGCATTGTGTGATCCGTAAATGGATCGCACAGCCACATAGAGTGTGGTCTCAAGAGAGTAAGGGGGTGTGTGTGTGTGTGTATGTGCGATCGCATCATGCACAAGTGTTAAATGAAGATTGAGTTATTGAGAGTGTGCAACCTGCAGAATGGAAGTGTGAAGGTAGAAGGAATTAGAATTCTCTGTAGAATTCTTATACCCGAACAGCAAAAGGGTGTAGAGAGGCAGAAAGAAGTCATGAGTAATGGCAAATCTGGAGGTATACTGAGTCAGCAGCAATATCTCACTGAATTCGTTAATTTTCTCTGTCTTTAAACGAATATGTGCAAGATCTCTGCTATTAGTGGAGTTGGACACATCAAATTTGGCATCCACAAGCTTGACTATCTTACACA
Organism: Zaprionus nigranus; assembly: GCA_018903425.1. NCBI lineage: Eukaryota > Metazoa > Arthropoda > Insecta > Diptera > Drosophilidae > Zaprionus > Zaprionus nigranus. The sequence goes on from JAEIGD010000002.1 coordinate 308,017, forward strand.
GCTGAAGTTTATTTAAAACTTAAAGTGTCATAGCCACGTTCTTAACAAATTAAGTTTGATCGATTATAATAGAAAGTCTCTAAGTAAGAACGAAAAAGCTTTGACATTTACATAACTGACCATAAAATATACCTAAGCCTTAAATTTCAACTTGATTGGACAGTCAACACAGAACTTATGCAAGAAACCAATTTAAGATTTGGTTTAAGTATTTCGTATTTCTTGCATGCTCTTGCTTACAGTTTCCTTTACTTTATTTCTTTATATTTATAAAAGTAATTCCTTTTTCTTATTTGTCAGCTGGATTTCAGTTAAAGTTTCTCATTCAAGCCAAGCAAAATTTATTTTCTGTTGTAGTTTATTGTGATCGACTATCAATCGAATGGCAACGAATCGAATTGAATCGAAATGAATCGTTTAATTCATTTGTAAATTTTATTTATTGCATGCGATTTTATTTAGCCAAAGCAATTTTATGGCTACATATTTTAACTCCAAAGAAACAAGAGAGAGAAAACGAGCAAAAATTGATTTTATTTTCATTTCGCCAAGTGGCTTGGCCTGCAGAGTTCTCGTCTCTGAACAAGTGTGAGTGTGTGTATGTGCGAGTGTGTGTTGAGTGTGAGTGTGATGATGTGTGTGCGAGTGTGTGTATCGCATTTCGTTTACCAATTTTGGGGTTTTCAAGTACGAAGCACGATACGAATTTGGTCATTTAAAATTGAGGCGCTGTCTTGGTTTGCGCGCTGATGGATGGATGAATGGACGAGCTGAGGAAGAAACAGGGGGGAGGAAGAGGGGAATAGTTGGAGAGGAGAACAGCTGGAGAGGGGAACAGTTGGAGAGGGGCTACAGACGGCTGCCTGAGTGGTTTGTTGTTGGATAGATGTTTGGTCTGCTGCTGCTGCTGCTGCTCACAATTGTTGTCATTGTCAACGTGTTTTACTCCTCTTTGGCGGGGCGTTACCCGCAGTAGAGAAGCAACAACAGCAACAACAATAGCAACAGCACAACAACAACAAGCTGGCGACAACCACAGCTTTGTCTTCGACAGCGCCACGCTGCAAATGACCCATTTAACGGGCTAGTGCACAAGATGCCGCCCCAGCCCAGCCCAGTCTTAGCCCGCCTTGGTCCGCCTTTGGGCTGCCTTGGTCCGCCATGGGCTGCCTTGGGTCTTGGTTAACAATTGGACCCTGGACGACAATTGAGAACGTGGGAGATTCACTGCAGCTGCTGCTTGTATTGATTTGCATTTGGTCAATCTGGTCTTGGTCTTGCTTAGTTGGCCAATTTAATTGCTAAATTACTTGCAATCTTCGCATGCTAATTCCGAATGAAGTGTGAACTGTGCGCGCTAGAATCGAGAGTAGATATTCAAGGCTGTGAGGTGTGTACGCTGGCAGTAGGGGACTGGAGAGGGCAGGGACTGTAGCAGGTCAAACTTGATGATCGCCACGAACAGCGTCGATTTTCCACTTGGTTAACTTGCGCAGTCTGTGCAGAATTAATCGTGGCTTATTTCTCATTTGGCTCAAGCTAGATTTGTTTCACAGATTGTCAATTGCTTATTTTGCATTACCTCTTGACGTCTACTTCTTCATCTTCTTCATCTTATTCTTCTTTGCTGCTGCTGTCCATTTAGCGTAATTTATGTCAATCATTTGTTGCTGCTGCTGTTTTGACATTTGCATAAATTCATTTATAACTGAGCTCAGATTGTTTGTTTATTTGCACAAGATATGCCTTGACTACTGTTTGTAGTTCCAGTTCCAGTTCCACCTTCCAGTCTCTCTTCCAGTTTCCAGTGTGGCTTCTTCTTCTGCACCTTCTTGCCTTCATAAAGATGTGTGTGCTTACATTTAATATGCATGAGCAGCCTTATCTTAGCTACCCTTTTTGGCAGCTTAACAATTGAGTGTTATACCCATTAGATTAAATGAAACTGTAGAGGGCATGCTCTACTAGAGTTGGTATTGAGAAGAGACAGCTTTACTGTTCCATGCCTATGAACTTGACTGATGTTTGCACTCGAGTATGCTTGACTAGACTTTATTTGCCAGGTAATTATCTTATAAGATATTGAAGAAGTCACATATCTAGACATATATAAGAGATATAGAGAGTGCATAGTTGCATGCAAAGGTGCAGGCAGGACGAGTATTGACGTGTTGTTCATTAATGAGTTGTAGGTTTGTTGCTTAAAATAATTCACAGGGTATCTAAGAGTCAAAGCTCTTAGCACCTGATATTGTTTGTGATATGTTATGTAGTTCGTTTGAATTTTCGATTTTTGTCGAATAGGTTCTTTAGACTTCTCTCTTTTCTCTCTTCAAATCTACAACTATTATTAAAACCAAAAAGGTTTAAACTTTTCAGAAACATGCCTTGTAAAGTTCACAAAAGTCGCTTCTCTTAACTCACAGTACCTTTTCCTTCTCAGTTCATTTTTATCTTCATCTGAATCAATAGTCCAATATTTATTTAATGGGTCTTTAATGAAGTTGCAGTTGAAAATATTGAGTACTGTTCCTTTAAAATCATTATATGCTATCTTAAAGTCGATGTCATATATGCATACTAACTTAATTACAAAATAAATGATTGAACAGCAATGTATATTCGATATTAATTAGTTGAGAGCCAGTAACCCTTGCAGGGTATCTTAGCAGTCGACTATCTTCACTACACTTGCCAGCCCGTTGACATGCAAATTGGTTTAATAGCCCGACATAAAACTATTATTTAAAGAGAATATCTGCTAAAGATATTCGACAGTTTACAGACAGAAAACAAGCTTAAATTGTGTTGGGGGAGTATCGAGAGCAGCTTGAATGGGGTAACTGAGTCAGCCACAGTGTTGCACAGGTGGCAACCTCATCCACCTCGTTATGATTTGCGTGAGCAATACAAGCAGCAAGCATCAACATTGGTATCGGCAACATCAACATCAACATCTACATCGGCAATCGGGCCATCAATTATGCAAACGGCAAGGTGTGAAAATGTTTTCAAACTCTCAGTCAAACACGTCGTCGTCTCAGTATCTGGATCTGTATCTGTATCTAATGCCGTAGCTGGTAGTTGTATCTATTAAATGGCAACTCGTTTGGGGCTAACTGAGTGATATCTTTTAGTACGATTTGTGGCGTAGCTGCCTAAGGCAAATACAATTTGCACGATTTTCTGTAAAACACACACACACACACACACACACTACTAAGTATCTGTATCTCTCTGTCTGTAGCTAAGTATCTGTATCTCTGGCTATGGCTGTGGCTGTAGCTGTATCTGTATCCGCTGGCATTGAATGTGTGCCAGGCCATGTCATGGAGCAATGCTGACTCAATATGCCTACGAAACGCTGCCTGCTGATGTTGTTGCTGCTGTTGCTGTTGCTGTTGCTGCTGCTGCAGTTGTTGTATTTGCATTGGTAATTTGTGTATGCACTTGAAATCGACTTGCACTGCAATTACTCGCATTGTAGCGCAACTTTTCGATGGCAAAACAGATACAGATACAGATACAAACAACGAGGCAACAAATACGAGACCAACAAATGGCAACGGCAGCGCAGCTAGCAGCACAGTGAGCAGAGGCAGCAGCAGCAGCGAAGCTGAACTTGAAATGTCAGTCGCAGTTGACGACGCTGTTAGCGTCGCAGTCAACATTGCAGTTAGGATAAAAAGCAAAGCTTCAACCTGCTAATTTGTACGTCAACTGCGAGCGGTACCCGCCCCCTCTTACACTGCCTTGCACTCTTTCCTCCCCCTCCTCTCGGCCACCCTTTGAGTTTGAATTTTGAGTTTTTCGCGTGCAAACAAAAATGTGACATGCAATTGCCAGCAACTGTCATGCGGTTGCCAATTGGAGTCCCACCTACCCAAGCTAACCAATCTACCCAACCTTGCAGTGCTGCTCTTGCTGCTGTCATCGTTGTTGCTGTTTTTATTGCTGTTGCTGTAGCTTTGCTGTTGCTGCTGTTATTTTTATACCAAGTGAATTTCCCATGTGCACTTCAAATAAGCATTGCGCATTCGCCGCATCGTCCAGTGGTGCTGTTGGTGATACCCTGCACTGCCCTCGAAGGGGGTGAAGGAGGGTATATTCGGTTTATGAAAAGAAGGCGTGGCACACCGAGCTGAAAAAGCTGTGTCAGTTGTTCGTTTGTCTTGCTGGAAGCTATCATATATCTAGTAACCTTTCTATATATACTCCCATCTCTGACCATGCGTTCTATATATTCTCATATTTGAGAGTGTGTCTCTTCTGCCTTTTATTAACATTAACATTATTCATTAACATAATTCTCATTATCTTTCTTTCTTAACAATCTATCAAAGCATGTACTATATCTATCTAGATAAATATCTATCCGTATGAGATATGTAACAGTAGGAAGGCACTTTCTTGAAACTAAAGGTATAAGGTCAATCAGTCCAAGAACAATTTTACAATTCCTAACTCAGCATAGGTACAAAAGGAAGTCGCTTTTAAAAACAAATGATATCTTTCTAACAGTCTTCTATTCATTTATCTTTCCCACTTTATATTACAGTATTTGTCTGTCTTTTTTAACTTTTAATGTTCCTCTATTGTCATATATCTCCTTCTTTTTACTATTATATCCAACTAACTAACTACATATACAACTCTACTTTAACTATCCCTGCTTATGTGTTTATGAATGTGTGGGTGCTCTGTTACTATAGATATGTATATAAAATTATGTATATGTTAATCTGTTAATCCATCTTTTTATCTACTACCTATCTAACAATATATCTCTTAATATTCCTTATTGCTCCCTCTTCTTCTAGCTCATCTGTCTGCTTGTTTCTATGTCTGTCTGTATTCTCGTCTGTTTATATATTTGTCTGTTTCCTCTGTCTGTCTGCACACCTGCTGTTTTATGGTAGTGTATCAAACATTCTACCCCTAATACATCAACATATAATAACTTCCCTTTATAAAATTCACTCAATGTACAGGGTATTTATTAGTCAAGTTACCTTTACCTATTGCTCTACGTGTTTTTTGATTAGAATATTCACAGTGAGCTGCTCTGCTGCTTCTGCTCCCCGTCATCATCATGAGGATGTTGACTTTGATCTTTTTCCGTGTTGGTTTTGCGTAAATTTGAAATTTTATTACTATAAGATGTGGCGAGAAACGGCTAAAATGGAAAGGCTAAAACTGAAAGCTGACCAAACCGCAGCACTGCAGCTCCGGCTATGGTTTCTGCGGCGACTGCTTCCTGGTTGACCTTGTGCAATTATTAAAATTTCCATTAAAGATTGTGCGACGTCCAGTTTCAGGCACCAATTCCTTGGCACTTGTTGACCTTCGACGGGCGCTTCTTAATCATGCATATGCAGCAACAGAATGGACAGACAGACAGATGGACAGACAGAGAGACGGACAGACAGAGAGACGGACAGACAAGCAGGCAGTACCGACTGGCAGGCGGCATTAAATTAAGCAGTCGAATCATAGCAACCGTGGCGACAATAATGAAGAATGATGAACTCGATTAAGGCAGAAAGAAGCCTATGCCAAACCAGTTGTCAGACCAAAACCAGAGCAATTCACTGCCAGCACTGATGAGGTGCCCCACTTCCTCCTCTCCTGCTCTTCCTTCTTCTGTTGATTGCGTCAAATCGAAGGACTTGGTCTTGGACTTGGCGCGGACTTGGACCTGCGGCACTGCCAAAAGTCGCTAAACATCTTTGCGACATTCTCGTTTTGCCACTTTGGGATTAAGCTTGAAATATGCATTCATAAACGGGCTAACGAAAGGCAAAGAGTGCAACCATAGAGTGAAGTCTGAATACCCTAACTAAAATATCTATAAGATTGTAATGCATATAATATTTATAACTATTTCTAGCTCTTTTCAAACAATTGCCTCAGCTTTTTCAACTTATGTTATGTTGGGAATCTCTTTAGTATTTCTTAGTTCGTATCAGGTTGGTTAGACTCCTTTTAGAGAGAGGGTACACTATCTGTAGCGTGTCTCGCAGAGACAGCCTCGCTTGAGTTCTTGTTCTTTGTCAACTTGGCCTTTTGCATATTCACGTATTCTTTAGCCAACATATTCTTGGTTTAGCCAAGGCCAGCAGCTGCTTTCAGCCAACTCTTCAGCCAGTTGCCAATCGCATCTCATCGGTCGGCTTTATAATTTCATACGTTTCATATTGTTTGTGATTGCATCCGTGTTATAAGAGCTACCAAGCTTTGTGAGATGCGGCTTAATATAAGTTAGAGCAAGTAAGATGTAGAAAAGAAAGAGAATTCGACTTGGGAAGAGAATTTAACTTCTCTTTTAACTCATTTAATAATACTTATATATTTTTGGTTTCTTCTTACATAGTACAACAGGTTAAATAGGGGGGAATAATTACTAGCTATCTACAGGGTGCACTACAAGGTACAATACAGGGTGCACTACAAGGCACATAATAGATGTAAGCTAAAGGCTACTCTATAATATTCTACAAGGTATAGTAGGTGTATTATTGAGTACAAAGTACACTACAGGGTGCACTACAATGTACACTACCGGGTGCAATAAAAGGTACACTACAGGGTGTACTCGAAGGTGTACTGCGAGGTGTACTACAGGATGTACTACATGGCGTAATACAAGGGACATAAAAGGTGTAATCGTAAGGGTATTCTATGATATTCTACAAGGTACACTGGGTGTATTATTGAGTGTACTACAAAGTTCATTACAGGGTGCACTACAAAGTTCACTACAGGGTGTACTACAATGTACACTACAGGGGTACGGGGGATATATATCAGAGTATATTACTAGCTATATTTGAGGCTAAACTTCAGGGTAAACTACGGCATACACCACAGAGTATACTACAAGGTACAGAGTAAGTACTGGGCAACAGACTCAATGATATCCTACAGGGTAACTCTAGGTAAAAACAAGCTAATTTTACATGATAAATAATCCATGTTATTAATTGAGCTACTACTTCAAATTAGCTAGCTCTATTCAACATTTAAATTGAATAAACACAAAGCCACAAAAACTATTCCCAATAACTTTCCCCCTATTTGATTAGCTTACAGGATATGGCACTCTCCGCGCACTTTACTACCTCATTTCTCATCAAGCACTTTCCTGCGCGATAATAAAAGCCACAAACATCCATTCCCTTCCTCATTCCACCTCCTCGCTTCCCCTCGTCAACAACAATTCAGCCAAACTGCGACTCAACTCATCAGAGCTCATCAGAATTAACAAAATGCATTGTTGGCCAAGTTGTTGTAAGCTAAATGACCAAAATTCGCATAACTCAAAATGGAAAACACTCAGTAAAAGCCGCGACTGTGCGAGGGAGAGAGAGAGAGGCGGAGAGTGAGAGGAAGAGGGTCTGAAGGGAGAGTGGGACGAGGAGAGACCACTAAAAAAGTCACATGATTTAGCTGCGGTCAAATGGGCAAAAGTGCGAGCAAGGAAGGGGGCAAAACACAGCAACAACAACAGCAACAATAACAACAGTTCTCACACAGCAAGAACAATAACAAAAGCAGCAATAACAACAACAATAGCAATAGCAATGGCAACAAAAACTTATTGCAAAACAGAAACCGAAACAGAAACAGAGAACTGAAAACTAAAAACTGAAATGCTCGCTCGTACATTAGAAGCTGTTGTACATTTATAGATGACGATGAGCGGGCGGGACGAGCCGACTATGGAAAATAAATCTTTACTGCGCCATAAGACGATGGCGACGACGACGACGTCGTCTGCTTCTCCATTACAGCGACGACATCGCGTCGCGTCGTCGTCGTCTCAGTCGGCTCGCTTAGCCTCGGCTTATCTGAGACGCTTTGCTCTCTGCTCTCTGCTGTCCCTCTTTCTCTCTCGCTCTCTCTTTCTGCATCTCTCTCTCCCCTTTCTCTCCTCTCTCTCCCCTCTCTCTCACTTGCTATGTGCGTGCTCGTTTGAGCTTCTAATGAAGATAGTACAAAACCCAAAACGCAAGCACTGCCCACCACCTTCATCCGCTGCCCACAAAGCCAATCAACCTCACCGCCTCATCCTCATCAAGCCACACTCAGTCCACAGTTCAACTGATCCGATCCGCAACCCGTTTTTTGTTTTTTATTCGTAATTATTTCGAACAAAAACGAAACTAAGCTGCATTTTGCGCATCGTGTGGTTGTCGGCAGCTTGTTGTACCCTGGAATTCTTGAAGATGAAATTAAGTTTTTAAAGAAAAAAAAACGATAGAAAGAAACACGATAAGGGTAATAAATGAGCAAGTCGATTGTGCCATATCCGTGAAAGCTATTTATACATTAGATTTGGAGAAATATTTTTATTTATATTATGTGTAATATGAGAAAGATTTGACAGTATTAAAATGTGGCTTTAGTTTATGAATGAGAAATTGCAGCATGGATTAAACATTTTCTATTTAATGCATATCCTACTTGATGCATATCCGAATTGATGCATATTCTACTTAATACATATCTTACTTAATAGAACATGTTTCCCTAGAAGAATCTCTAAAAGGAATTTATATTGTACGTATGCGAGTATAATAAAGAAGAACAGCAAATATCAGTTCAGTGTATCATTCAGAAGAATTATCAATAAGTATTGGAGTATTGGGAAACTTAGCTATGTATTCAATTATTATGATTATTTCATTAGATTTATTATCAATATATATTAGATATAGCCTTAACGAAATTAATACTAAATGCTGACAAAGAGTATACGTAACATAGGCCTATTACTCAAGAAATAATTAGTATTATTTTATTTGCAAATAAAGCATTCAAATCGATTAAATATATCAATTAAATATCATAATGGTATCATAAATAAATGTCAGATAAAATCAAGTTAACTACGTTGTATTAGTTGTTGATATGATGTAATTCAAACAGAAGTCTCCTTTTTCTTAAAATTGCCCAAAATATTTATAGTCCAAGATAATCTGCGTATAACCTAAGCCACAAAGTCATGATCGAAGTATGTTATGTATATATATACCCAAATAGCTAATGATCGTTAAAGTAAGTTATACAACAGATTGCAAATACAATATGATATATATCTAATCTTAATCGCATCTGGGAACTTCTTGAAGTTGGGTGGGGAAAACTCAGCCCCCGTTTATCGCTGCTGCTGCTTGGCCTTGAAAGTGTTTTTCTATTTAGCTGCCGCGATCTGCTTGCTGAATGAATGAAATACTTGCAAATATTTTTGTTTATTTCTTTATTTTTAACATCAACTTAGCATTGTTGTTGTTCTTATTGTTGCTGTTGTTGTTGTTGTTATAATTACTAATGCTGGACGAGAGAGCACATTGCGTCGTCGTCGTCGTCGTCTCCGTCGATTTGTTTCGTTTCGTTTCGCTTGTTTCAGTTCTAAGTTTGTGTGTTGCTGTTCCAGGGTGATTTTGCATTTGTGGTTGCTGTTGTTGTTGCTAAGTATTGCTGCAGCCCAGCAGCATTTCAAGGTCTTTTCACTCAGCGTGTGTCTGTGTGTGTGTCGCTGTGTGTGTGTGTGTGTCTGTGTTGTTTGCCAAGTTTTGTTGCCTGCACTCGTTCGCTTGTTTCTGCATCATCTCTCAATGCAATGAGAAGTTTTTGCGAAAATTTCTTCGCCTATCGCTCGACACACGCCCCTCTTCTTCCTCACATCACCCCTCACACGCTTCTCGACGTGCTGCAGTTTTTGCTCTTTTCCACTTGACTGACAATTTGATTGGCAGTTTGTGTATTTGTTGCTATTGCTGCGGCAGCGTCGACGTCTGTTGCTGTTGTTGCTGTTGTTGCTGTTGCTGTTGCTGCTTTTACAGCCCCGCAATTATATTTAATTTTATTATCGAAGATTGCAGCAAGATTTTCGCCCCAAGGTCAGGCGTGTAAATCTTTACCAGACAGCGCAGCACACTGAGAACAGTCCCGGCAATGATCACGTAAGCAACACTTTTTTCCTGCTCGTCGTCGTCGTCGTCGTTCTCGTTCTTGTTGCTGTTGTTCTACTCTTAGTATTGTTGTTGTTGTTGCTTTTCCAGCTAGTCATTTCGCAGTGAAAACTGTCGGCGATAATTTGCCGTCACCGTCGTCGTTGTCGTCAACCTTCTCGATGTTTTCGATGCTTCATTGTCGTGGATTTTAATGGGCCTAACAGTTGTTGTTGTTCTCGTTTTCGTTCTCGTTGTTGTTCTCGTTCTCGTTGTTGTTATTGTTGCTGTTGTTGTTGTTACTTTTGAGCAGAGCTAAAGCAATTTGAAGTAGTTTTGACATTTGTCTGCTTTAGTTTGGGGTTTCAGTACACAATATATTTTTTATAGCATTTCCTCTATTCGAAATCATTTAGTTCTTCTCATTTGCTGATCAGCTGATCAGCCTCGATCAGCTATTCTTGTTGTGCTTGTTGCTGTCTTCCCAACTGTATATATGTAATGTATAAATACCGGAAGAGACGAGACGTGCACGAAGCTAACAAATCAATGTTGTTCAATCTATCCAGTGGCTGACGCCGCGTATACGTAATGCCAAAGTACAATATGAGAAAAATGCGTATACGCAATGTGTGTTTTCTACTTGACTTGCCTAGGCGAGCAAATCGTTGCTGTTGTTGTTATTCTTATTGCAAAGTCTACACCTGACAATATATGCAATAGCTCCCTTGGGAAATTGAAATGATATGGGCTCTCAAGTAATTGGATGGGTAGTCTGAGCTATACTTTAAAGATGTACCATATAAATCAGTTAACCCAGCTTTTCTTTACCTTAAATCCTTATTAAATTTGCCACAATAAGGCCCTTAAGGCGACTCTGTCAAACCTTTGTCATCTCTGAAACAGAAATGACTCCAATTATATTATTATATACTTGTAGTTACAATTCTAGAGTATCGCTGATTACAAGCCATCTTCACCAAGAACGCCCACAGTACACGCAACACACTCTGAGCTGCAAACGCAGTCATCAACTACGTATTATTGTTATACTATTTCCCGAGCAAATTGCGGCGAGAATCGTAGAGAGATGTCGCGGCGTTTGGTCTCATCATTGCCGTCCGATGTGGGTTAGCGAGCTCTGCTCTTTTGCTCTCCAAGCGAGAACAGAGATATATACACACACATACGCACGCATGCACAAACACTCGCACGCAGCTACAGCTAGAGCTGTGTGTGAAGGTTACGCATTCGCCACGTATGCACTGCGAGCGCATTGTCTAAACAAATAGTTGCCACACAAGGCAACGCAAAGCAAATAGAGACGGACATGGACACTTGTGCAGTAGCCCCTCATGCATATACATAGACATGTGTGCGAATGTGTGTGTGTCTGTGTGTATACACTATTTATATACACATTAAAAGCATGTGTGTACAGACTAATTACACTGCCTTAGAACGCAAATTAAGAGAAAGACGAGAGGAAGCTGCAAAACAAACGACCAACTTGCAAGCGGAAACTCTCGCACTGTCCTGTGTGATATAAGTTTGTCATGGGTTTGTAGAACAACATTTGAAGAACTTATTTAATATATTTGTGGTATAAAGCAAACCACAACAAAATTTCATGTCACTAGATCTTATAGTTCTTAAGATCTGATTAATACAGGCATTTGAGTATGTGAAAGATGGAAGATGTCAGTTATATTTAAGTTACTTATGGTATATAACACTAAAACTTCATCTTGATATCTTGTCTTGTTCTAAAGATCTGATACGGAACGAGAAGAATATTTAATAATTATATAGAATACTATTTATTGATATCAAATTTACTCATACGATATACGCAAACTCATATTAGAACTTCGAGTAGCCCTTCTTGTCAACAATAACAATGTCATTATATCAATCGAATGTGAGGAACGGAAGGAATACATCAGATTTACTGAGGTCATAATGAAAGTCATATTTAAATTGGATATATCTAGCTGAGAAGTGCAATATATATCTCAACTTTTCTAATGACTCACAAGAAATCAAACTTACAATTAATTTCTTAAGCAACATTATAAATCTTACTGTAATTTAATGTGTCCAACTCTAAGATCTAATCGTTCAAGCAATATAAACAATTGTACAAGTATATAGAGACAACAGCAAATTATTTCCGATGGCTTAATTAAAATCATACTTCAATATCTTGTCTCTAGATCTTCTTGTTGCCAAGATCTAAACATATACAAATAGACTCTCCTGTTTACTTCTGATGAATCATCGGATATGCTTCAAGGTATAAGAAATGCTTGTGTGACCAAAAAATGCCACAAATGGTCACTGCATACAGGGTATATGCAAGCTAAACCTCACTACAGAGATGAGTCAATACATCGCGCCCAAGCACGAACAATTTGAACTAGCTCTAATCGTGCCGTGGCAGGAAATATGCGAATTTTAATTAGCCTGAGCTGACTCTGTTCGTCTGGGGAATTTGTTAACAATCGAAGTGCAGCGCGTGCGGGTAATCAATCAGGCATAGACAGGGGTAAAAGTTGGAGGGAGAGAGGAAGGGGAGGAGGGAGGGCAGGGCAGCCAAAGAGCATCCTTGTGGGCAGCTAAGCCACTGGCAGAGTCCATTGCCAGCTCGGGCAGCTCGTTACTGTGCAAGAATTTTAAATTGTTATGCAAATTTCACCTGCCCCCAGTTGCAGTAGCATGTACAGTAGGTTGAGGGTGCGCAGGCAGGGGGAGGCGGCGAGGCGTGGCAATCAACCGAGAGCCGGCAGCCGGCAGCCGGCAGCCGCCTGTCGGCAGTTGGGCGAGAACAAAAGCGCCAGGCAAACGTCATAATTCAAGTGGCCGCAGTGATTTCATGCCTGATTTCAATTATCAATACGCGCCATCGACATGGTCGACAGATCCCTGCCTCCATCCCTCCCTCAGCCCTCTCCCTCATCCCTTTTCCGTCTGTCCAATCGAACAATGGGCACAAATCATTTCATATGCCAAGCGTGTGGTCTGCTGTTGGTGCTCCCTCAATCCTCGCGCACAGTGGCCAGGGAATTTCGACTCGCACTGCAATATTTTATTTTAGAGCAGACTTCGAATCTTTCTTTTTTTTGGGGTAGCCAGAGTTGTCACCATTCCGTCTGTTGTTGTTGTCTTTTTCCGTTTGTTTTGTCAACTGTCAGCGGCAATGAATTTAATAATTTAAAGCAGCAAAAAGAGCAAAAGAAAAAGCCAAACATCATCAGCAAGAACATGATCATCCTTGACATCATCATCATCATCATCATCCTGTTCATCATCAACCACGTCGCTGTCCATCTCCATCGATGTCGAACATGACACAAAAGCTGCACTTGCCGATGGGCTTTGAATAAAAAATGCGAAAATGTATCGCAAACGATTTGCAAACGATTTGATTGAGCCACAGCCCCCTTCCCACAAGGGGGAGAACGGGTGGCCGTAGAGACAGCTAACATGGTATATGGTATATCAGGGCGTGGCACTGCGGATGCACTGCATATTTAACATGTTAAACGCTTTCGAATCGAATGCTTTATCGTCGAGTTTTTTGTTTGTGAAGGCAACGCATGGTTAAAGTTTCCTTTGAATATGGAAAATGATATGGGAAAATATTATGGGACCTTCAATAATATTTATGCAGGGTTTTTACAAAAATTTTACAGTGAAAACAATGTTATAAAAAGACTACAAATTGCTATGGTAATAAGAGTTATTAAATAAGGATATATTTGTGCACAAATAACAAAGGGGGGAAAAAGGGTGCCCCCTTTTTTTTTTTTTTTTTTTTTTTTTTTTTTTTCCACAAAATGCCGCGGCAAAAACCCCGGGGGGGGGGGGGGGGGGGCCTTTTTGGCCCCGCGGGGGAAAGAAAAAAGAAAAAAGGTTATTATATAGAAGTTCATAGATAATTAAATATTTCTATATTATGTAGAAGGATTTAGGAACTTAAATTTAATCTAAGAGATCTATAAGTTCCAATAAAAACAAGGAATTTAAAAATGAATACGTTGCCTTACAGAATTCTAGCAGAATAAGGACTGACCCTTTAAAGTTCAACATCGTCCCTTTAAATAAGTTAAAGTGAGCACCTTCCTTAGCACATGATTAATAATCAGAGCTATATTACCTCACTACCACCACGTGTCACTGTAACTGTACCTCTGTTTCCCACTCGTGGCTAACTGTCATTCTTGGTAGTCCATCAATGTGGCACGTATTAGCCCCACCAAGTGCTAATCGTAACTCGCGACTTTGCTTTCATTGAAATGCATTCGATGGGGGGGAATATTTCATTCGAATTGCCATCCCGAGTACTTGCTAAAGAACATTCATCAATTCTAAAGATCTGGGAGGAAATCCCGTGCAGAATAAACAACAAGAACAAATAAAGAGGGACACAATGAGGCGGACACGACTGTTTACTACCCTGCACACAAAAGATAGTATCCAATAGAGTATAGAAATGGATACTGATTAGATTTTCATCACGACATTGATTAAGTTTAATTGATTTAACTTAAAATTTAACTTTCCATTTCTAAAAATGTTTGACACGGGGATATATGAAATATATTAATACAAATTTGAATTGTTCAAGAAAACTAAATACAAATTTAATATATTTTGTGTGTATTTTAAATTAGAATTGTTCGTATTGACTGTTGTACACTAATCTTGACTAGCTAGATTTGTAGCAAAGACAAAAGTTAATAATGCTCAAAAGACCAAAAGGATAATCTAATTGGCTGTTTTTTTTTGGGGTTCCCAATCATCTGCAACAAAGTTTGTATCGCATATTTCCTAATTAACCCAAATAAAAAACAAACAAATTTAATTTAGCAAAAAAAAATCAAAATAAATATGTATTCAATAATAATAGACTGCCAAGCCTCCTTCAACCTGTTGCCCACACGTGCACAGGCCAAAGCTACCCCTTTTAGCCACCTTCCTTGCCTGACAGGGTATACAGAAAAGGGAAAGTCAATCGCTAACGTTAAATTTGAAATGAAGCACGTAAAGAAGCACGTAAAATATTTGAAGTCCATGACCAAACGATGGTATTGTATTTTATTGAAAATTCTCACATATTTATTAAGCGCGCGTTTTTGGCTTTGCCTTTGGCTCTGCCTTTGGCTTTGACGTTGCCGTTGCCGTTGCCGCTTTGCGGTTCGTTCGTTCGTTTGTTTGTTATGTAACGCAGCGATGCGACTTGTGGGAGGCAGTGCGAGGGAAGGTTTCAGCTTGAAAAATTGTATGAGACAACGAGCGGCAAGTAATTCTTATGATTATCATAATTTATATGGCCTTGGAGACTTGCGACAGGCAGCAGCAGCAGCAGCAGCTTTGGGCAGAGCCCGCAACCAGAACCAGAACAAAAGCAAAGTCTAAAGAAACTGAAAACAGAAAACAGAAAGAACAACAGCAAAAGCCAGAGCAAGAGAATCGAGAAGAAATCTTCTCCGTTGCTGGTGACGT
Organism: Zaprionus nigranus; assembly: GCA_018903425.1. Lineage (NCBI taxonomy): Eukaryota > Metazoa > Arthropoda > Insecta > Diptera > Drosophilidae > Zaprionus > Zaprionus nigranus. Next base: position 323,481 of record JAEIGD010000002.1, read on the forward strand.
CTTCCGTGCCGCTTCGTGCTTTTCTAATGCATGCGGAGCACAGGGAGCAGCCCATCTAACTAATGCTAAATACGATGACCTTGGAACTGCGCGCCATATCAGGGTCTTGAAAATTATATATATACATATATACAGAGAGAGAGAGTGAGACCTACCAGGGCAGAGGGGGAAGGGGGGGCCACTCAACTGAAAAAGCGTTGAACAAAAACAATTTCCACTCAATGAATAGAAAAATTGCGCACAATTGTTTGGCGTTTCATGGCGTTTTGTGGCCGACGTCGCTGCTGCTGCTGCTGCTGCTGCTGCTGTTGATGATGTTAACTAAATAATTAGCTGACATAATTCGCCCGAACATCGACTAAGACTTTGTCGACGGGGGCACCCATGCGCCCATTAGCCACTCGGCAGCACGAGGCACTACTCCACAGAGATCCATCCAGTGTCAAAAGTCGGGCCAAAAGTGTCAAATTAAATGCGCATTAGAGCGTCATTTGAAAGAAAAGAGGGCCCAACCGCAGAGACCAAAGGCAACAGCAGCACAACAAACAACAAACAACAGCAGCAAAAACAACAATTTGGATAGCAAAGCTTTTTATATTAAACAATTAAATGACCAGCAACATTTAATTGCATAATTAATAAACATTAAAAGCACTTTAGGTACGACAACAACATTTTAATACTATATAATTTGCACTTGTCGTCTTTGCCTCGTTTCTTTTGGTCTGAATCTTCGTTGTTTCTTCGCAGAGTCCATGGCAAGAGAAGACACGAAGCTTATCGCAACAAAATTGGAGATTACTGAGATTACGGACAAATGTTGTGGGAGCTGGTAGATTCATTCTTAAAGAAGAGAATAGTGAGTTCCATTCTTCACAAAATGTATCTCAGCTATTCCCAGCTCAATTGCCTATTAGCAGTAATTGTGCGCTGTGAGACAACATTTATCTATTATAATGGTAGCTATTTTATAAGAAATTTTTATTCTTAGTGGTTATTTATATGATCACCATATGTTGTATTAATTTTGTATTATGATAGAATGGAAAAGAATGGATAGAAATATTGTTAAAGAAATTTGAAAAGAAAAAGAAAAAGAAATTGAAAGATTCCTATTACAACTTGTTGTTGGAAAGACTGTTCCCATATTTAGAATGGTATTCGTCGGTATTATTAAGCTTAAGTTTAAACAGCATTTATGTGGCAATATAAATCTCCAATCTGCCAAGTTTGATTGCGATATTAACTGGATGGACAAGAATATGAAGATAATCTCTTTGGCAGCTATACTAGTTATCGACTTCATACCCATCCAATGTAATGGAACTAAGCATGGTCGTTCTCTTCATCACTCTCGTTTGTACCATTCTCTCTTCATCTTCCTCTCTTTATCTCCCTCTCTCTATCACGATTTGCCCAAGTATTCTCTCTGAGTATCTTAAAGATTCAATTCAATTGGTAGGCATGAATATCCAATAAATCATTTGGCAAGCAAAGAAGAGAACTGAGAAGAGAACAAAAACGTGTAGCGACCTTCACCTACAAGCGACCAGTTCCGGTAGGGCCGAAGCGGGTTGCGGGTAGCGGAACTAATGCCAGATTTGTATGGTCTACTTGGTCATTCCGGGCAGCGCCTACGCAATTAGCAGCGACCCAGCAGAGACGATAAAAATAGCAACAATTGTCGACAGTTCCCCCCTAAGGTCTTTCCCAGTGGTCGTGTAGAAAGTGAATGTTTATAGTTTTGTACGGTCACTATCTTACCCCTCTTCTTGTCCCCCTCTCTTCGCTGATTGAATTCAAAATCAGCTGAAATGAAATCAAAAGTTGACTTTACGTTTCATTTTCGTTTTTTATTTTGGTTTCGTTTTCTCATTTTGTATCGTTCTACGCTTTCTTCACGTCGTTTCGCTTTTTGACAACTTTATTTATTTTGTTTGTTCTTGGTATTCTATGCGCTGTTTACGTTTGTCTTTCTCGCACGTAAAACGTGCGACTTGAACATTGAATTAATTCTGTTCAATAATTTACATTTTTCCATAAGTTCCCCGCCTTGTCTCGCACTCTCCCCTTCCCACTTGGCTTGGGGTATTTGTGTTTTCTGTTATTCATTCTCTCTGCTGACTGGGTCGACTCGACTAGTTCTTGTCCATTGATTTTACTTCCCAGAAGCCTCGACATATTTTTTATGGGTTAGCTGACCAAGTGCCACGGTGACGAGGCCCGACTCCGATCTGCTGGTTACCCGTCGAAGGTGGTAAACAATTCCTGGAATCGTCTGTGTGTGTGTGTGTTTCGCATTGTTTATTAGTTTTTTCTTGTTTTCTGGTTTTTTCTGAGGGTGCAAATCACTGTACTAATCGCTTTCGATGGGAACTTTATAGTGCTTGAGTTGGGATTACCCAATGAGAACAATTATGTGATTGTCAGTATTGGAAGGTCTTTGGTAAGTGAGATATGATATCGTATATTTACATATTTATTTGCGATGTCAACTTTAAATAGTAATATTTGATAAAACAGTGTTTTGAATATGAACAACTAAGGAATAAAGTGAGTCAAGTTAATTTCTATTAAGTATTACAAACTATAAGTTAACTGAAATCAAGATTTTGTAGAGAAACTATAATAGTATATACAACTTGATAAGATGAGACAGATAGGAAACAAACTGACACAAGTGAATGATGTTTTAGAATAAGGTAAGGCCAGTATAGAGTCTTTAATTCACTGCTGCAACTCATTTATTGGTAAGTTAAGATAAAAGAGGTGCCTGGAATTGGCAAGCCCATGCTATAATAATGAAACTACATCATTGTGAAGCTTCAGTTAGATAAAAGAGGTTTCCAAATGCGTAAAATGCCTGATGTAAATCATTATCTAATAAAGCTTCTGGTGCTACGACATTCTTGCTTGTTTATCGCAAGAGCTAGCATAATATGTGTAAAAAACAGATCTCTGGAGAAGTTGAAATTGTTTCATTCTCTCGTTCTATTCTAATAAGTCATATTAGATCCAAGCGCCATGGCTTATCATGCACTCGCCCACACTCACAGCGAGGTGGCCTTGGCTCATGAGTTTATGAATCACTTTCCGGCAAAATGTGCACACACATATGGGTATAATATGTATTCATATACAGTACATGCAATCTTCCACGACTCTGTGTGCACTCTTCTCTCTCCCTTTCACAGCGCACTCAATTAGACATTGAGTGGATCTTTTTTTAAATGCATTTATAATCGTGTTTTTGAAACAGAAAATAACTTTATAAGATGTTGATGTATTCGCTTTCCGCTCCCTCATCTTCTTCCCAGTTTGTATTATTTATGCGGCAGACTGTAACGAAGCTTTGTCTTTTTCATTAACAAGCTTCCTTCTGGCACTGGAGGCGGGCACTCTGGCTTTGTTTGCACGTTGACACAGGTGAAACTAATTAGGCCACAAAACGCAGCTCATTTATGTTTTATTTGTTAGCCAACAAAACAGAAACAGTAACAGCAGCAGCAGCAGCAACAACAACAACAACAACAGCCACAACAGCGTCGTCTACAGAAATATAATAACAATTAAAAGAGGGAGAATAAGCTGGTGAACTCGTTTTCGCAAACAGGGCGGCTTGAGGGTTGCCAAAAATGCCGCCAGCTGCGCTTCTGGCTCTTCTGCCTTCTCTTTTTGTTGAAACAAGTTTTATTTTTTGGCGAGTTTTGTATTGTAAAAATCTAAAATGGAAGTCATTGAACTGTGTCTGTCTGTGTGTGTCTGAAGTGTATGTTTTGCATAGGCGCGTAAAATGTTTTTGGAAAAATCTACAAAAATTGACCCAAATTTTGTATGGACGCGGGCTAACTGCGCGTATACGTAATAACATTTTAGTTTCGCTAGTTTTCGCTTTCATGCGCGGCAAACAGCTTAACAACAGCAACAACAACAACAGCAACAACAACATGAAGAGTGGAAGCAGCAACAACGACAACAAAAGTCGGAAAAACGTGCCTATGCAAAATGAGCTTCAATTGCAAAGCGCGCGTGAAAAATTCATTAAAAAGCAACGTCGGCAGCTGAAAATGTTTTCAGCTTTTTTGCTGTGTGTTGGGGGAGAGGGGGAGGGGGAAAAAAACACATAATTGCCATTGCGTTTTTACTTTGTTTCTGGGAATGTTTTTTAACAGAGAGCAAAATGAAATAAAAACTCGCTCGAATGTTGCTTATTAAAATCGAGCGAAATTTAATAAGCCGCGTTTTATGCACACCAACGGGACGAGGAAGCGACGAGTCCCTGCCAAAAATGGCCAACGCATTTTCGGCCTTTTTTTTGTGATGGTGGATTATGAAACTGGTGAAATGGCGTCTTATACAAGTGCCGCACCCCGCCCACTGCCCGCCACGTTGTCCCGTCGCTGCCGTAGGAGCGTCTTAAGACACCTCAAAAATGCAGCCAAAGTCACGTCTGGGTAACTTGCTGCTGCTGCCTCTGCTGCTGCTACCTTTGTCGCTGGGTTCGGCTTAGCCACAACGGTGTGTGTGTGTGTGTAACCGCATGTTGGCCATAAAGCGGTGTATACCACACTAAAAAAGTGTAATACCCGAAAGCCATTTTGCAAATAGTATGCACACATTTTATTGGGCACACTCAAACTATGTATGCAAAATGTTAATGATCGCAATTCGCAACGTTTTGTGCAGTTTGAGGTTATGGCTGAACAAGAGAAATCATATTTATCATATATTGATAAAGATCTGTACTGACTAAGTAGGCTTAAGATATAATATTCAAGTCAGAGCTTATATCTAAACAGTAGAAATAATACAGGGTCTATGAAGAAGTAATCTATATTACTGTTTATAATGGAAATCTTCATATATCGAAATATTTCAGTTTGTAGTTATGGCTAGGCAAGGGAAATCAAATGTGATTGATAAAGATATGTGCTGAATAAGTAAGCATAAGATTGATTGATTGAGAAAGTTTGAGTTTAATAAGTTTAAGTTTGAGGTTATGGCTAAAAAGAGAATAAGAAATTGTACCGCCTACATAAAGAGGTGATCATATACATATATGTAGCTCTTTAACCATAAGAAGTGATTGCATTTAATACTCCTGTCATTTTGAAAAGGGAGTTTTCATCAAAATTATTACAATTTGAGGTTAAGGCCGACAAAAGACATCATATATCGAGCAAAAGAAAAATCGAGAAAAGAATTCATGAAGAAGATAAGCTAGGAAGATTGAGGAGGGATAAGGTATTCAATTGATGTCAATGATGTTTAATCAAATAACATTCAAATTTGAGGTTAAGGCAGAAAAAGTAATAAAGAACAGAAATCATAAGTATTGATCATGTGCAGTAGTATGCTTTTGTAATTGAAAATATATGGACTGTAGCCTTATTATATACAATTAAAGTTTGAGGTTATGGCTGAATAACAGAATTCATATGATGAAAAGAATAATATACACAAGTAGTGAAAGAAAATGGTTAATATTAAATATCTATACTGAAAATAAGACCTAACTGAAAATTAAGTTTTCAAAGAGTTATTTTCTGTATTCATAAATAAGATAACCGTCTGTTCTTCAGATACTACAAAATGAAACTGCCATCTCTACTCTCATATAATTTATACTCACATCTCTACTCCCATATAATTTACACTCACAGTTTTTGCAACACATTTCAAGTCCCATCCCTATCGCTGGCACTTTAAGGCTTACAGCGGATATCACCTTTCATATGAGTATTCGTCTAGCTAGTTTTAGCCTAAACCTAACTCCCATAGCAGGTCTTAAGAGCTTTGCACTTTTTGTCTCTGTGCCACAAATTTGTTTGCATAAACTCTCATAAAATTTACATTTCAATTATGCTCGGAATATTTACAACAGACGCCTATCCCACAGCCGACACTAGGGGCTGTGTTAGGGGGTGCCAGGTGTGGTGGGGGAGGGTGTGTGTGTGTTGGTGATTCAACCGTGTGACGCATACACCTGATGGTTGTGGGTATTGCCGAAAATCCAAAAACACAGACAACGAAGAGGAAGATAGCAGGGTCTAAGCAAAAGATGAGCCAGACATAAGACAGAGAGAGAACGGAGAGGGATGAAAGGAAGGGGAGACAGCAAGAAAAATATACAGAAAGTCTCGGCAGTCCCGTCCCGTCTGGCTGTGTTAGCATTTTCATAACCTTGTCAGCTTGATATGCGCATAAATTTAAAGCAGTGCACATTGTTTATTTAAATGCCGCCCCCCAAAACCAGAAAGCCGCCTTGAAAGTCCTTGGCAACAACCTCTGCCTGCCCCTCGGCAGCTTCTTTCTTGGTGCTGCATGGCATCCCTTGTCAGTGCGAGCCACGTTTGAAATGGGCACATATAAATGGTTAACTTATGCTCGCCATGTGAAGCTTAAATTGCAGCTCATGTGACACATGCGAAGAGGGTTCCATCGTCGGCTTAATGGCGCATACTTTGTCATATGTATAGCTGCAGCAGGCTGTGACACCTTATAAGCATTAGATTATATGACTAAACTGATTCCATTTTATTATTTGGCATTACTTTGGCCATCGAACTGGTAAAGTTTAACTATATCGTTTATGGGAAGATGTTGAAATAAGAAGAAAATGTTTTAAGGCAAGATTCTTGCAACTAACTTCTTTAGATTCTTCTATATTTGCTGTACACGAACCTCAATCAATATGATCATTTTATCAATATACTCTTCTTTTGCTATAATCGACACCTATTCATTATGCGCCTTCCCTCTGCGATCTTCAATGCATTGCACTGGAGTTCAAGTTGACCAGAGACTGTTCCAATTATTTCAGCAAAGAACTCCCCTTAGACTCGTCCATAGAGCCGTCCATTTAAATAGTTCATGTCACCTACTTTGGCTGGGCTTGCCTCGTAGCTTTGACCTCCTCAAGACCAGGCTAGGCATAAATTACATAGAAACCGAAAGCGAATGCCACATGGGTCTAGCAATTTATGCTAAGCAAATGCAGGCAACGCCAAGACAGACAGACAAATAGACTCACTGCGAAGATTAAAGACAACAACATGAAGAAGAAGAAGAGGAAGAAAAAGTAGATAAAAGGTATACAAATTGAAAGCAAAAGTCAAAAGGGTCACCGCTGCATTCCTTGGCCATATCAGTTGCCCACGTGGTTATCTCTGAGAGATCTGTCTGTCTCTCTGTCTCTGTCTCCGTCTCGCTCTCGGCACGCGCCCAATGATAATATCAATGTCATCTGGCTGCGACTTCTGCTCCAACTGGGCGTAAGCAGCACGTAGAGCCATGGATCTCTCTCAAATAGATCGCTTGCGATTTCACCCAGTGCACTGTGTCCCCAAAAACGTACGCAGGATGCGACGCAGTCGTCTCTCCATCTCCGTCGCCGTCTGGGCTCCGTAGACAATGATAATGTGTGATAATAATAAAAGCGAACATAATGATGATGATGTGGATGTGGATGTGGATGCGGACGCGGATGATGATGATGTAAAGATGCGTGACACTCAAGCAAATATTTAACTGTATCTCGAGATGGAGTCGCAGTCCGTTATGTGGTACAGTCGGGGGACCCCTCACCCCTCTTTCGTTCGCGAGGGCCTGGACTGGAGGCCAAAGAATTTGCGTAACTTTCTACGCGATTTTCACTTTTCATTTATGAGTTATTGTTGACGTAGTTGGACTGCCTTCCTCTGAGTGTATGAATATATGTGTGTGTGTGTGTGTGTGTGACATCATCAGAGGGTCTGGCCGCAGAGAGAGAGAGGGGTCTGCTCTGGTGACTTCTGGACACACAAGTCAAGTGTCAGAAAAGTGAAAACTGTGTTTATTGTGCCTGTCTCAGTTGCTGCTTCTGTTTATTTTCCTTTTTTGGCGATCCAATTTCAAGTGGCCTCTCTGTTTATTTATTATTGTACTCGGGTCGGTTGCCTTCGTCGCCTCTGCCGCTGTCTCTTCCTCTGCCTCTGCCGTTGCTGCCGCTACTGCTGCAACTGCAGCTGTTGGCATAACAAAAAGCCTCAACCAATTGTTAACAACTGGGCGCGTCTCGCAGCCGAAACAGCAACAGAAAGTTAGCCAAGTTGCAAGACTGAGCCCGCAATGAAGTCATCGGAAGGCAGCTGAGGCAGCTAAGGTAGACAGACACCTTGTATAATCCCCCCTATCTAACCCTGCCTAGTAGTGTGGACTGAACTCTAAGTCTGCACTAAGCGAACTTAAATGAATTAACTTCTTGCATAATTGAAAACTTATTTGAAGATTTAGCATAGTTCATTACTATGAAATGGAAACTAATTGCAAGGGATTGCAGATTGTTATATAATTATAGGGAAATAACAAAGGAAGAATAAGGTACATATTACCATCAAACTTCTGCCTTCCTCTTAATCTTTATCTCTTCTTTCTTTACAGTTAACTTCATTGTCCTGTCTCAACCTCTATTTCTTCTTCTACCTCCCTTGCTCTATCTAATATTCATCTCTTTCTCTGACTCGTTGCATCTCTTCCTCCATTTCTCTTATTTTTTAAATCTATATCTCTATCTAATTTTTCACCATCCTTTCTTCTCAGTGTTCCATTTAGCTCTACTTGAATCTCCTATGCCCTATGTACCTATGCCCTTGTGCTGCTATGTCTCTAACGTATAAACTTTCTTTCTTTTTATTTCCTATTACTCCCTCTTTCGCAGCTCATCTATATCTTGCCTTCTCTCCTTCCCAAACTCCCCAGACAGCATAACTTCCATATCAATCGAAACAAAATCCACCGCACTCAACTAAGCAAATTAAATTCCTGAGCCTCTCGCCTCTGCTGCTTTCCCTCGCCTTCTTTCTTGCCAGTTTTGTCCCATAGAACATCACGAAATGTCGCAATTTTGCGCTTGGCCAAGTACCACAGCTAGCGTCAAATAATAAACACATAAAAGTAAATAAAAAATACTAACAATGCGGGGAGAAGAAAACGAGAAGAGAATCGAGACGAAATCGAGGAATCGAAGAAGGAAGTAGCCCCACCAAAAATTGGCCATGGCAAATAAAAATAAAAAGAATTTTGTGCCAAAACAGCAATAAAGTCGAAGTCGCAAGGCAGTTTATCAAATTTCCACGCAGCACACATCCGATTACGCGGGGAAAGCGGGGAAACCTCCAGAAAACAAGAACAACAACAGCTGAAGGAGAAGGCAGAAGGAGAGGAAGGAGTGGGCTGGGAGGATTTGTTGAGACATGTCGCCTGGACAAACAAAGTTGTGCCTGGGTCCACAGAGCACACGCTGTAGGCAACAGACCGCATGGCAGAAGGGGGCGTGGGAGGCGTGGCTAATGGCGGGCAATGACAATGGGTAATGAAAAAAGCGTTAAATGTCTTAATTTTTCTTTTTTGGCCCAAGGGGAGGGCCCGGGGCGAGACAGGGACAGCTCGCTCAGTGAAAATAAAACGCATGACAGGCAATTTTCAAAAGTTTTTTTTTAAGAACTGTTAACGAGTGAGGAGGGGCAGGGGCAGGAGCAGGGACCGTGCTGAAGAGGTCACTGTAGCTGGCGGGGGCCAATAAAGTCGCGTCCAATGAGGCGCACAAAGTGAACAATGTGGGCGACGCTGAGGCAACGCTTTGTGGTCTGTTGCTTCGCTGAATGCGCTGACCAATCCTCTCTCCACCCCCGTCCCCTCCCCTCGCCACTCACACTCCCATCCGCTTCGCTTCGCTTGATGTTGACAACTCTGACATCTGTGTCAGGCAAAAGTATTTGGCACTCGAATTTCTGTGGCCGCTTCCATTGGCGCGCTGACCACTAAATTCTGTTCTAGCCCAGGCCTGTGCGTGTATTTCTCATGCATTCCGCTTGCGGTGGAATGTGGCGTGTGTAATTCGAGTTGTAGGCCGACTACAGTGAAAACCTTTCGCTAACGAAGAAGGTATGCCCTGTAGAAGATCTCTGTTGAGTTTCATGGAAATCTAAAGAAGTTTAATGTTTATATTTTGAATTATAGCAGGATTAACGTGAAGACCTTTAAGCTATAAAATAAGCATCTCTTCTAAAAGATTACTGCTTAATTTCATTTAAATATAAACAAGTTTAATGGTTGTATTTGCAGATATAGCCCGAACAAAATAAAGATCATTAAGTTATAAAATAAGTATGCAATGATGTAAGTAATAAGATTTCTTTTAAATTTAAGAATCCAAAGAAGTTTAATGGTTATATTTTGAGATATAACAGGAATAGATTAAAGATCTTCTAGATATAAAATAAGTATACTCTGTAAAAGCTCTTTGTCCAATTTCATTAAAATCTAAAATATATTAAAGCTTTATTTCGTTTTATATGAAATTTCATAAAAATCGATTGAAGTAAAACAGATATATTTCGATTTATATACCGTATACAGCATGGATCTTCGACTAACTATTTAATTATGCCCTATGAAAGCTCTCTGTAAAATTTCATATTGATCAATAAAGCTAAAGGCAAATTATAGCTGGATTTCGTAAAGATATATGCAAATTGAGTGCGATAAGCTGTCGAATTGGCATCAAAATGGGTTTTACTGCAGAAAGCATATTTACCAGCGATTTTACAGCATGATAAATCACGCCAAGCTGACCGTCGACATATCCTCGCATAATCAGACAGGCAAACAGATAAACGCACAAAGCAGACAAAGCGGATAAAAGCCAAAAGAGCTGGGACTGGGATTGGCAGTGGGATTGGGATGGAACTACGTTGGGTCCTGTTTATGAAAATAAACAGCGCGTGGAGCGAAAAATAATGTGAATTTATGCGTGCGTGTGGCAGTTAAAGACTAAAATTTTGACATGCACACACCACAACGGAAATTTTCATTAAATTATGATTAAGAATTTAATGGAAAATTTAATAATAAATTTAATTTAAATGAGAATGAAAATTCTTTAGTGTAACATTTTCTCAGATTATACAGATTTTGCTAATGAAATATAAATGTATGCATTAAATTATTTGATGTTATATTTTTTTAAAAATTGCCTCTGAATATTGAAAATCATTTTCTCTTAATATTTGTATGATACTAATTACGATTCAGTTTTTATATGACTTACAGCTTACAGTTATAAGTATTCTAATTGTTGGAAATATAGAACACATTCATATTATTTGATTAGTTAATTTTATAAAAGATCAAGCAACCTTCACTTCGATTATTCGATATAAAGGGCATATAGTAATTGGAAAATTTGAGTTATTTCTTATTGAAAAATCATAACAATGCTGTCTTTTTAACCTATATTCATATTTAATATTATTTGATTTAGATACAATTTTTAAATTGAATTGAATCAAATATACATACATAAGAATAAGCAAATATAAATATAAATAATTATAAATATAAATAAATACAAATATTCTATTAAGTTTGGTTGAAATGTTTATTAAATTTGTAAATAATTAAAATGTGTAGTTTTTCAGATCCCCATTGTTATTATATATATGTATATTCTATTACCCACATATTCTGTGTGCATGACTTAGTAGCTTTCCTAGTAAATGGTACCTTCCTGTACCTTCTTTTACTGGGATACCCAATCCCTGCCACAGTTTCCCATATTCCTCCTTTGCACAGCCATTTCTCATATTCATCTCGCAATTAACGCATTTCATGTGCAAAATAGTTCATATGCCACGCCTCTCGCCTTCACTCCCTCACAATTGCATAACTGACGCAGTCGCTGTGCTGCTGCGTCGACTGCGACGTCAGCAGCGGCAGCGGTAGCAGCAGCTGTTGCATCTTGCGCTGTGCTGCATCTAATTATGCGAATTCATTTAAGCGCGCAGCATTTTTGCTGCTGTTGCTCGAAAATTAGGTCAGATTTAACATATTCATTAGAATTTGGCGGGGAAAAAGGCACTGGGAGAGAAGAGAAGGGGGCGTGGCACTGCCTTCAATATGGGGGGCTAATGGGGGCAAGAATTCTGAAGAGTCAAAGGAAGCTGGCGGAGCTGCTGTTGCTGTTGCTGTTGCTGCTGCTGTTGCTGAACTCATGCTGCAACTTGTGAAGCGCTTTAATGCTGATTACAAGTGCCACACACACACGCACATACGCACATACATGGGCACACACATGGGCACATACATGTGAGCACACACACAATGGCAAAAAATTATTAGAAAATTGCATTGGACGACGACGTCGCCAACGATGACGGCGACGACGACGACGACGGCGACGGCCTCGTTTCGGCTGCTTCGCAGTTGCCCTCGTCACGATAAGCGACTGCAAAGCGGGGCAGGGGTTAGGGGTGAGGGGCAGCAGGCTCGGGATGGGACTGGCGTCGCTGGGTGGCTGTTTGGCCCGGGCAGGCAGCAAAGCGCAGCAGGCAAAGCGATTTGAAAGAAGAATTTGAAGCCCTGATAACGACAGCAGCAGTACAGGCAGAGGCAGAATCAGTGGCAGCAGAGGCAGTGGCGGCGAAGGCAGTGGCGACGAAGACAGCGACAGCAGAAGGAGAAAGAGACAGGGGAAGAGAGAGCTGCGGCAGAGGCAGCAGCAGCGGCGACGTCAGCGCCAGTAAAGGCGTCAAATGTCTCAATAGACAAACTGACACTCGAGCACGCAAACCAGACACACACAAAGAAAGACACAGGCACACACACAGATACAGACACAGGCACACACACAGTCACACATACAGTCACAGACATGTGTACTTACTGCTCATGTAGTAGACTCAATGAAGCATGGAACGAGCAATCCATCGAGTTGTTGTTGCTGCTGCTGCTGCTGCCGCCTCAGCCGCTGCTGATGAGCTCTTCAATTACAGAAGCACGCAAGCAGCAGCAGCAAGAAGCAAGCAGCAGCAGCGTCGTCGTCGTCGTCGTCGTCGTTTAATGGAATTAGTACAATGACAATTGGCCACAAACCCAAAGACGTTGCCAGCAGCGGCAATGAAGACTGTCCCCAGCAATAGAAATAAATTGAATAAACGCGCTGCAGCGGCAGCAACAGCAACAGCAGACAGAGGCAGCAACAGCAGGGGCAGCAGAGGCAGCAGATGAATAGGCCGAGGCAGGCAGAGCACACTAGGGGAAGGTGGCAGCAAACGAGGTCAGCTCAGCTGATAATTTTGGGCAGATAGCACGGCAGAAAACACGCCAAGTCAACTCAAGTCAAGTCAAGCTAAGTCGAGCAACAGCAGCATCAGCATCAGCCGTGGAGCAGCTGCCCATCATCAGCTGGAGATCAACAGAGCACGAGGCAGAAGAAGCTCAGCACAGCATTCACAGTTGACTCTGCCATTCCCACATTTACCGTAGCCAACCACAGCTGCAAAACATCAACAGAAAACATGCTAAACAAAACACAAAGCCCCGTGTCGATGACAATTAGCGATTGGAGACCATTTTGCCTGCCTCAGGCCCCCCCCTGCTTCCTCCCCCTCCTTCTCCTTCTGCTGCTGTTGCTGCTGCTGCTCACCCAGCTTGACCCAAGTGTGGCGCACCTTTTGACATCGCCCTGGTCTCTGGTCCCTCTCTTTCAGTTCGTATGTAGAGCATGCAGCGTTGCCATAAATTAAATTTAACACCAGATCGGGGGCCATTGATAGCTTCGGGGCGCTTCCTCCTCGCCCAGGGCAACGCATTTCTAATGGCAAGTGAAGCACACAGACAATGCCAGCCAGCATCAACAATCAACAATCGACAATACGAAGCTACACGCTTCACTGCATTCAGGTAAATACCTCTTCCCCCTGCTACGCCTCCACCTGGGCTAGCTACCTAGCTACACAGCCCAACCCACTGCGAAACAATCCACAATCCATCTATCTGCTTATCCAATCACCCTAAGCCAAAGCTGACAACTATGTTCTGAATGAGATGAAAGCAGAACTGAGAAGATATAGAGAACAGAAAGGGAAGATGTTGGAAAATAGAAGACATAAGAAAGATTTGAGCTGCAGATGAGCCCAGGGAATCGTAGATTTTGATATAATAGAAAGATTTAAACAAGAGATGAACGAAAAGAATCATATATAATATTAATTGAAGATACAGCGAATGAGGAATATATTATAAAGTGATAAATGTATGAGTAGAAATAAAACAATTCTACAGAAATTAGAGTAAATATATATCGTCTAAGAATCTTTCATTTATACTAATAAAGTCTCTTGTTGACTGTACATAAAAGTCAATCCTCTTGTATCTATTGTAGTATAGTATAATTATTCAAATTGTTATACTTTTGTACTTAAAATTTTTTTTTAAAAATTTAAAAAAAGGGGATGCTAGGTACTAGGATCGAATGATTCATATATAACGTATAAGATATATATCTTATCAATACTAGAACATTTTCTTTTATAGTAATTCTTCATTATGTACTATATATACATATATGTATCCTAAACCTAATCCTCGTAATATGTGTCTTAATCCTTCATTATTGAACAACAGAACAACAGTCGAGCGGCATGCGAGGTTTAAACGTAAATGGTGCCTAATTGTACGATCTCCTCTACTCTTAAATGAAAATATTGTAACGGAAGCCTTCATGTTCATATGTCTGTATATGAATACAAGTATATGCATGTAGCATATTCATATATAGATATTAAAGTTAGCAAAGTCCACATCAGAAAGTTGTACCTTTTATAAGTCGCGTACAAATCGAATTAAAAACCGCGTAGCACCAAACATTTAAAATAAACTTAATCAGCGTATAGTATTATATACAATAATATGTATATTTACGTAATATTACATTGTTCCATATTTTTATTATATAATATTGCAATATAGCTGCATTTATTACCAAGTTAATCAAGTGATGTCTACTTGCAATTTAATCATATGACATCTACTTGGTAATTATAACACTTTCCATAACTAACAAATCCCATTATATACTTAGCACCTCTCATACAATTTTATAATGTAAATATCAAGAAATCGTTGGATTGTTTTGCCAATTAATTCAAAGACGAATGCAGATAGTTAGTTAATTAGGGGATTCCGGGTAAACTGGGGAATCCGGGCTGAGCTTCGTTTGTTCAGTTTCAGCTTCAGCTTTAAGTTTCAGTCAGCGATTGACGTCGCATTGCCTCGTTCAAGGGAAGTCCATCAGAAGTGCCTGCAAAGTATCGTTTAGCTTTATGTGCGACGCGTTAAAAATAACAAACGAATGAAAAAAAACAAAGACAAGTTTAAATAGAAATTGCTAAATACGCTAACAAGAGAAAAGAGAATAGAAGAAAGAGAAGAAGATACATACTATACATTTACTTAGTATAAGCTCTACTGCAGTTGAAGATGGAAGATGTAACTAAGTTCAGAGATTCCCACTCTGGCTTAGGGTATTCTCACTGATAGAGTAAGTTACAGTTACAGTTGGTTATCACTTAGGGTATCTAACTAGTGGGTTGGTTCCTCTAAACAAATCGAATCGCTGGCGCTGACTCGTCGCGCAGATAGCATCGTAATGTATCGCTTTGTGCTGCGAGTGACGCGTATCATTGGTAATTAAATTAAACATACACACAGGCACACATATACACACACTAAACACTCATAAATACAGTGAAGCACAAAAGTACGCGTTCACAATGTCAGCCCCATAAACAACTGATGTATCTGAGTGTGCATGTGTGTGTGTGTGTGTGTGTGTGTGTGTGTATCTACAACTACATTACAACTAACATATGCATGTCTGTGTAGATGTATCTGTATCTATGTATCTGTATCTTTAACAGTTGTTGCTGCTGTGCTGCTGCTGCTGCTGCTGTTGGCGTCTGTGAGTGATTTTCGCCAGTGACATTTTAATTGCTGTTATGTTTTATTGATATTCAAAAACTACAATTGCTAATTGTTTTATTGTTCATTTGAAAATGGCATTTATCGCTTGCTGCCTTCAAAACGTCACTGCCACTGGCACTGGCAGTGGCAGCTTAATAGCCGATATTAAATACTATAACATCGCACAATTAGCCCGATTATGGGCAGTTTATTAGCTGCCGATTGCCAATTGTAATGCAACACAAAGCGAGGAAAGGAGAGAAAGAAATAGAGAAGGAAGGGGAAAGGGGAACTAAGTGATAGGTGTAAAGATGAAATAGTGCCGGGATGCTATTGGTTGTACGAGTTGAACGACTGCAAGATACCCTGCATGCTAGTTTGTTTCACTGAATATATCTCAGATTGAAGAAACGCGTGTATTTATAATTTAATAATATTAATTGTTAAAAATAATTCTATATTGTATAACTTAAATAAATTCTATTAGTTTTGACCATAATGAAAAAGTTATTACTAGTATAGTCTTTGATTGTATTTAGAAGGGCATCAATTTATATCTATTCATTTACAATAGAAGTTTATTTCAAGCTATATTTCAGCTTGTTATTCATATAAAAATACTCAAATTATAGTTTAAACTGTATCTCAGCTTATATCTAAAGGTGATATATAAATTGTTATATAAATTGTCTTGGGATAATGTGTAAATTAAACTCGGGTTATTTCGCAGATTAAATCTGTATGATTTGTTTCTATGATTATAACAATGGCTTTTTTATTGAATTGTATATAAAAGTGTCAATTTGTAGCGTCTACGAATGTACTTAGAAGGATGTCAAGTAGTGTATAATATCTAGACTTATATTAAAATACTCTTTCCATGAGTTTAAATTGTATGATGCTGAAGGGGTAACTGATGTTGTTTCCTCGAGTGTAAACTCTGTTATAAAAGTGTCTTATTATATTATTTTAAGCTCTATTTCATATTATATTTCATGTTATTTTTGCAATACTATTATATATCCTATCAAATCATATTCTAACCTTACAAGTTATTTATGAAAAAGAGTTACAAGTTATAATATAAGTTACATATACACTTCTATTACTTGCAATTCTTAAGTTTCCAGTTCCCTTGATCATTCCAAGAGTTGTTTACCTCGAGACTTGTATTTTGAGTAGAAAGTTTTTGAGTAGCAGCGCAGCTGATAAGATTGCAATTAGTTGAGGTCGTTCGGAATAATACAACATGATAGTGCTAGAAGACTTATCAATAATATACATACTCATAATAATATTGCGAAATTTGAAAAATACAATTTGTTAGTTTTTGACTTGTCAACAAGTCGAAGCGGAGATGAATTGTGAGGATGAGCCGAGACATTGATATATGTTAGGTCTAGTTCTGCGCATCTATTCTCTATATATATAGCATGGCATGGCATGGTATATAGTGTGTACTATCGTTACTTAAGATGCCTAATTCAATTACGTAATTTCACAAAAATTGAAACTGACTGTAAACACTTGAACTGTCAACGGTAACTGATGGCATGATGAACTGATGGGAATGATGAACTGACAAACTGCCCTCGGCTGCGCTTCACTTTGGACAATTGCCGCCTTTGCTGTTGCCGCCTTGCGCCCCCGCCTCCCGCCCTCGCCCACGCCACAAGAACTGCGATGCCGGAACGTGCACAACAGCTAAAAAAATGAACGAGGCGCGCGCGTCATCAGCTCAAAGCTTATGGCATTTCCGCACCTGACGCGTCCCCAATGGCCGCCAGCAACCACCACCACCACACCAGCACTACAACAGCAACAACAACAAGAGCAGCAACTATAGCAACAACAACAACAAGAACAACAACAATAAAATGGCCTGTCCATCTGTCTAACCGTCTGTCGGACTCTTCTTCGTCTGAAGTGGCCCTGCTTGAGTTTGCCTCGCCTGCTCTGCCTCCCTCTCTCTCTCTCTGCCTTTGCTCTTCTTTATGGCACTTCTGCTTACTCTTACTACTTCTTCTTCTTGTTTTGCTTCTTTTTCTGCTTCTTCTTCTTCTTCTTTTTCTTATGCTTGTCTTGCTTTGCTTGTCATTCTTGTCTTTGGCTTCTTTGGCAGCCGATTTGATTTGGTCTCTTGCATTTGCCCTGCGTTCTGCTTGTATTGCAATACAACACACACACACACACACAAGCACAAATACTATATACATATAAATACTCCCTCGTAGTCCCCCTCTCCTGTTCTCTGCTCTCCTCACTCACATGCAATCGTAATTTCTATGACACTTGTCCATGCTGCCACTTGGCTTCCACTTTATGTGGTCCGCGTCGCTGCCTCTGTTCGCTCCTCGCTGCTTCCGTCGCAGCGCAAACACCTCCATACCCCCGCCAGCATCATGCTCCAAAATGATAGCAGCAGCAGCAGCAGAGAGGAGCTGTGGCAGGGGCAGCTGAAGAGGCGCATCGGCAGCATTGGCATTAGCTAAACGAAGCCGCTGTACACTTTCATTTTAGTTTTCACTCGCACAAAGTTTTCCTAATTGCGTTTGCCAGCTGTCTGTGGGTGTGTGTGTGTGTACTGGTGTGTATGTGTGTCATGGTGTGTGTGTGTGCCACACTTAAGAGCTCAAGATCAGAGAGATAAAACTTGGCGACATTGCATAACTTTATGAAAACACCTTCGCTCCTAAGTGAGGGTATTCAATATACACAGAAAGAGAGAGAGAGAGAGACGACGTCGACGAAGACAGGCACTTCAATTGATTATTGCCCACTGTACTTGGTGTTGCTGCTAGTACTGCTGCTTCGGCACAAATTATTTACTTTTTGCGTGGTCTTGCAGGGGGGTATCTTCCATTTGAAGAGGTCTTTGCCATGCCTAAGGGCAGTGCACTATTTTATCTATTGGTATACATTGGTATATATTTTGTATTTTTCAAGATATTTGCAATAAAAAAACTAACCATACACTTGTTTTTCTACTCCATTTTCGTGCTCTTCAAATTTCAACAAAATCAAAGCAAAGCTTTCATGGAAAGTAACCATCAAAGTTCTTTATAACAATAATTCTAATACCTTTAAAGATAATTCAAGGTAACTTGTCATTTCATTATATTCCTCTTTTTCTATGCCTTGACTAAGTTTGATCAATGTTCAATGTAGTATAAAAAACTATCTCAATAGAAAATATCATTCAAATTTTAATATTTTATAAGCAATCTTTATGAATTCAGAAGGTTTCTTGGTTTCTTCTTTAGATGTTTAAATGGCATCCTTTTTTGTACAAATCTTTCATTGAAAAGATCCTCCAAATAGTGTATTAAACCTTCGTCATGCCAGAGTTAAACATTTCTGTCTTTCTCATGTTTTTGCTTTTGATAGCTTTTCTTGCTTCTTGCTCTGCTATTCTACTCTTCTGCTGCTCAGCCTCAGACTCTTTGCTCTTTGCTCTGCTCTGCTCTTTGAAATGCCAAGTGAAACTTGTCTTTTTGGTCTCATTTTGCACTTTTGATTTCATTTCAAGTTGCGGTTTAACTCGATTTCGTTCTGGGCTTCTCTCTATTTGCTTTTCTATTGTTGTTGATAGTGTGTCTCATTTATTGTTGTCTTCACTTTTGTTTGCTGCTTTTGCTTTTCAAATTTGACTTGTTTCCACGTAGTGCGCGATATTCTATGCTACTTTTGGCAGTTTGTACATGACACATAAATTAAGCTGCATTCTGAGCGAGTATAAAAAGATATTAGTTGTTGGTACTAGAGACTATATCATCGCTTTTTGCTAATCGTGTAGCCAACGCAATTCAATTCTGCCCACACAAAGAAGATGTTGTTGCTGTAGCTGTTGCTGATGATGATGATCATCCAGCCATAATTGCTTGCCCAGTCTCCCTCCCTACCTCCCTCTCTCTCTCTCTCCTTGGCTGTCTTGCTGTCTCTGTCCCGCTCTCCATTCAAAGCACGTCAAAACCACACAGCATACAGATTAATTACGCCAGGCAGCTTTGGGTCGAACTTGGATCTCAGGCTGGCTGGCTGGCTGGCTGGTGGGGAGGTCGACGCGTCTAAGTCGCCATGAAGTGCATTTCATTTATTCTAGAAATTATCGCCACGAATTGTTCATGTGTAACGCCAGACACATTTGTGTGTGTGACTGTGTTGTGTGACTGTGTGTAGTGTGGTGTGTGCGTGTTAGTTTTTCCAGCAGCCCCGTCGGAGACTTGACAAGCGACTGTTTGTGAGAGACAATCTTGTACTGCACTACCGCCACACCCAACCCTGCTAGTATTTTCTCAGTACCCTCTTTATCCTACCATTCCCTCCACCCTCTACCCATTACCTTGTACAATCTCCCTCTTGCCCTTTACCCAGTAACCTCCACCGATCCATCATCCTATCTCATTTCGAACCTACTATCAGCATATCAGTACCCTCTTCCTATTAGCCTCTTCTTCTCAGTACTCACTGCCTATATCCCTCGAGCCTCTGTCCCCAAACCCTTAACTCCTAATACACTTTACCCCCTAACCCTCTTTCATCTACCCTTTACCTTCGACCCACTTGATTCTGTCGTTCCTTATACTAAATACAGACTGCATCTAGCCCACTACCCTCACACTCTAACCCTATTCCCATAATCCACTTTTCCACCTAACCCTCTATCCCTAACCTACTAACTCTACCTACCCACTACCCTACTACCCGTTGACCAATTCCCTTTGCCCTTTCGTAACACAGCTACCTTCGATTCACAAGCAGCTATCAACTGCAATCAAGTACCCGCTAGGCCTCTACCCCTAAACTTCCCACCCAACCGGCTAAGTAGAACCCACTATCTCTACCTTCCCCTACCTTCTGCACCATCACCCACTACCCCCCAACCTGCTAACCCACTGCCCACTGCATCTAAGCACCCTCTACCTCTACTACCTCCGCCTACCTTCCATCTAATGCAAGTCAGAGCCTAACCCTCTAACCCCTTCCGTGTACCCCCTGCGCAAGCTCACAAGCAAGTCGGCACCAAGCCGCCCACAGTTGAGTCCGCCATCTTTTTTGCTTCCGCCGTTTGCCTCGTGCATCTTAATTACTTTTGTTTCTCTTGCTGTTGTTGCTTTTTCTTTCCCGACTACTGAAAATTTCCACACAGCGCAGCGAACGAAATTCAATGAAAAATACTTATTCAAATAGCCGCAGCCGCAACTACTGAGGCAGCAAAGAAGGCTGTAAACGAGCTAACACAACACGAGCTACAGCAACAATAACAATAAAACCCAACAACAACTAAAGGCGACGACGGCGGCAATCTTACAGATACAGATACATTCCGTGTTGGGTTTTTGTCGAACGCTTCGCTGCTTTGCACTTGAGATTCTTATCGCCGCTGGCCCAAGTTGATTTTGATCTTTACAATGCATTATGCAAACAGTGAGAGAGAGAGCGCAATAGAGACGATGAGAGAGCACGAGAGAGAGAGAGAGATAGAGCGAGTGAGTGAGAGGGTATTAGCATTAGTTGCATATGCGCCTCACCCATCAGCATCGTCGCTATCTCTCTCTCTCATTCTGTGGTCTTGCAAGAACATTTCCCATTTGACTTTTTTGGGCAGATAGCTAAGCTGCCACGCCCACAATGAGAGGGCGCTGTCGACATAAATCGTCAATGAAGTGACACAAGAGTCTCTCTCTCTTGGATCTCATTAGAGGTACTTTAGTGGGCGAACCACCCTCCTCCCTGCCCCAACGAGGGCAGTCTGCATTGGAATCCGAGTCGTGGTCTGACCTCACTTTGGCCTGGCTTTACAAAAGACACAGATTAGTGGCGAGGTTGTGTCTGTGTGTGTGTGCCTGAGTGTGCAGTAATGTGTGTGTAAGTAGCAGCACAAAGTGTCAGCTTTGAGGCAGATTTAAGAAAGCTAAAGAAGAAAAGCAAAGCAAAGCGAGAGAAGAGAAGAAGAAAACCGAGTGCTAAATTAGTGGCAATTGTGCGCGACAAGAAGCAGCCCCGCCAGGCAGACGCTCTGCTCCAAGTGCCTCCAAGCACACACACACACACAGACACACATACACTGGCACTTACTGTGAGGTCGTACAAGGTACTTGTAACTATTTATTTAGTTGACTGCGAATGTGTCCCCACTCTGCGCCAAGTGGACGCTCCAAGTTGCCGTTACCGGCCAAATGGCCAACGATTTGTGGCCCCGCAAGGAGCAACTTGCGCCATTTGTGCCGAAGCTATCATGGCGAAACTACCTTGCAATCCCTTTAGTCTCTCCCCCTTTCTTACTTTCCTCTCCCGCTCTGTCTTGCTGTCATTCACTTAAGCAACTTCGTCGTAATGTTCTGCAATTAGGAATATTAACGAACCATCAGCTTTATAGAGAGCAGGAAATTACTTGTAGTTCTTGTAG
Source organism: Zaprionus nigranus (assembly GCA_018903425.1). Lineage (NCBI taxonomy): Eukaryota > Metazoa > Arthropoda > Insecta > Diptera > Drosophilidae > Zaprionus > Zaprionus nigranus. The sequence goes on from JAEIGD010000002.1 coordinate 345,673, forward strand.
TTCTTGCTCAAACTTTGCCAAAATCTTGCTTAAAGTTTTAAGTATCTGGTTCTTCAACTGTGAGTTTGAGTGTTGGAAATAATCATCAGCGTCCTTTATAATTTTGCGGGATTTATTTGCAGGCGTTCAACGCGTGGTTAATTGTTATACATCTTGTCTCTTTAGACCAGAGTTTCTGTGCAGAAAATGTTCAAAGAACTCTTTAAAGTGTTTTAAGTGTTATAAGTTGCAATTTTCAAATATTTTAGGTCTTTTGAGTTTGTATTTTATTCATTATTATGGCAGTTCCAATAGTTTTTAGTTAATCATCAATAGTTGCTTCAAGGTTTACTTTGGTTATGTGTTGCTCAAGTTCTTTGTATTCTTTAGTATAAGTTTCCTTGGCTAACTTCGATATTTATTCAGTTCTTAGTTAGGAACCGCTGTTATTCAGTTGTAGTCAGGGCTCTCTGAAATACTTAGGATGTTACTTGTTAAACTATCTGACGCTGATATCTACTACATTCAGGGTCTAGAAAAATCATCTAGGTTACTTCAACGTTCCCTTTGCTCACGTTCTTTGTATTTTATAGTAGAACTTTAATTTTCCGACTTATCATTTCTCAGTTCCTCTCATTGCAATCGTTAATAAAGAAAATTAGGATCTATAGAAAAATTCACTAGTTATTACTTCAATGTTATCTTTGTTCAACTACTTCTAAGTGTTCTTTACATTTACTAGTGGAACTTTGCTTAGCGGACTTCGATTATTCTCGGAGTTGTTTGAATTTGATACTTATTTGGAATCGTTGGTGTTCCCTAGAGTTCACCTTTAGTAAAGGTATTTCTAATTGCACTATCTGTGGTTGACTTTCATAATTATCCAGTTAAGATCTGCATATCATTCCATTTACGCGTGCTTATCGCCAAGGTCTTCTCTTTGGCTGGCGTTGAAATATGAGAAATTTACGAGCCCACGAGCCCCAACAGGCCCTTTTCTTGGTGGTTTCTTGATCCGTCTGGTTTTTCTGCTTGCTGCTATCTAAATTTGGGATTTGTGGAGTAGATTATGCAGCCGGCCCGAGAATGAGAATTGATAAGTTGCCTTTCGTATGGTTTCTTCCGTACCGTTCTTCCATCTTATCGCGAGGCAACCTTTCAGATACACAATGCAAATATTGTATTAAAATTCTAGCGGCCCAGCTTAGACGGTGGCGCGGCAGAGCCAATGGTCGCAACGTTTATGAAACTGTCTAAAAATGTATTCACAGTAGACACACGCACACACACAAACACACATACACTAGTGTGCGTTGTTTGTGTGTCTGTTGAAGAATTTTTGCATGCCGCTGCTCATCTGCTGACCCAAAAAGCCAAAGCAGACAAATTAAACAAACGCGCTCGCGAATCCAAGCAAGTCAGCAGCAGCAGCAGCAACAGCAGCAGCAGCAACAACATCAGCCAGTGGTGCCTTGAAGTGGTCCATGCCCTACCCCTCGACCTGCTCTGCCCCCTCGTCGCTGCCGTCAACTTCTATTTCTGTGGCTAGCCACTGTCGTCATCATCATCATCATCATCTTCGACGGCGTCGTCTGCATAAATACTGTGTAAGGCCTGGCAGCCCGTTAAGTCTTCTGCTGGGCGCCCCTCCTCTCCCCTCATTCTCCTTTGCCACCCCTACAATGCACAAGCGTGCACAATTTGCGGCACAGTTCTCGCCGTTGCCACTGGCAACAGCTTCTTTGAAGCCAAAACCGGGCCAACTAATAGAGTTGATGCACTTTTCAAATACCCAATTGAATTTGCCCGTTTGTGTGCTTGTGCCTGCCCCACTGTGCAGAGGCTAAATATCCCCAATTGCATCAATTGCATTGTTATGTTTTCTGTTAACAGGGGTAATTAAAGTTATGTTAAGCACTTGCTAAGAACTTAACATGGGCAATTAAAGTAATGTTACATGCTAAGCAAATGGTAAAGTAAGTTAATTGCAAATGGTAACATTACTTTAAATGTTAAACTATTGTGAATTGCAAGCCTGGCTTCTACTCGATTTCCCCTCCTCAATATTGGCACTAAGGCAATTTATTAAATGCAACTTGATCAGAGCTTTACCAGGTTATTAACTGTTAGTTTATTAACATAAACTTAAAAGTTAAGCCTATGTGAATTGCAAACCAGGCTTCTGCATAATTTCCCCTGCTCAATTATTAAATGTTAATTGGTGCAATTAAAAATTTTCAGAAGTTAATAGTGGCAATTAAAGACGTTTGAGGATTTTCTCTTTACTAAACATTGTCAGTTTGCGTTATGTTTAATATTTAAGAAACACGTAAATTGAAATTTGATTAAAGCCTGGCTCTGGCTGCCTAATTCCCCCATTAACAAAGGTTTTGTTAAGGACTTCGCTATAAGTTAACATGGGAAATTAACGAAATGTTAAATATGATCACTGTAACAGCAAACTAGAGATGGTCAATTGCAGTATTAATGTGCATTGTCATCAACAGAGTTTTCGTTCACAAATACTGTAGCCCTAACTAATTCACCTTTTAGTTCCCATAGTGAGTTTTGTTGTTGTGTCTTTTTGGTTTCTATGGCATGGATTTGAAGGCGACACTCGGCACTGTGGAACAATTAGTCTGCGCGCATGCGTCGCTGTCTCATTGTCAGCGTAATGCGAAGAGACGCGTTCGCGTTCGCAGCGCTTTCCCATATTCAAAGCTATCGGGCGTAGTAGTAAAAATGTAATTAAATTCAATTAAAATGCGTCGCGGGTCTTCGACAAAATGTTATTCGAATTTCAAGGTTAATTTGACAGACGCTTTGACGCTTTGTCGAACAAGAAGTGCCAAGACGCACGGCGCCGCGTCGGTTCTCTCTCTCTCTCTCTCTCTCTCTCGGTTTTTATGCGTACTGCAAAGTTCATTTGTTCCGCAACATTGATGATTTATCTATGCGATATGCCTCTGCCGTCTGACCGTCCGTCTCTAAGTCACAAGGTGAAGTACACGACGAGACCTTTTTACGAGCGCCTCGCACGGAATGCTAATGGGGCAGTGCAAAAGCAAACGCAAAGTAAAACGTAGCCAAACAAAAGCAGCTGTGAGTGCAGTGCGAGAATAGCAAATACACAAGTATCCATAGTACATTCTGATTCCGCCTCTGTATAAATATGAAATTAATTTTTGGTACTTGCTGAAAAATAATAAAGGCCCCAAAAGCAAATGTAATACAAATTATGTTGCCTGCCACAAATTGTCCAGACAGCTGCGCCACCTCTTGCCACACAACACACAACCAGCCCAGACGAGACCAGACTAGACCAAGCCTCAAACCCCCCTCCCCACGGCCCCCGCACTGCTTTACCCCATGCGGCGTCAGCTGCGACGGCTGCCATTTAATGAGTGAATGAATGAATGAATGGACGACACGGCACATGGCACGTCGTTGTTGTTGTAGTTGTTGTTGTCGTTGTCGTTCTTGTTCCTGGCGGGGAGCAGATGCGGTCGAGACTGCCTGGTTGAGTGAAGCCTTTAGGAAAGCATTTAATGCTTTTATTTGCGGGTGGCAGCCCGAAATGGAACGTGCAACATGTTGTTCTTGTCTTGCTTAAAGGGCTTGAAGCGATAATTCCTTGCAAAATGACATAGAGAAGTTCCCTCAGTTAAAGTGACTAAGAAAAATTCTCTTTTTTGGCAGTAGGACATTTATTTTACACTCCCATTAGTTAGGGACATTTTTAACAAACTATCGCAGTTTATCTACAGAATTTCCCATACTTAAGAGCGCATTCTCTGTAAAGATTCATTTGGGGAAGTTCAGCATAAAATATCAACGTTTAAAAGATCCAACGAAGTTCTTTTCCTTGTAAGAGAATTTCTTTTACTAACCATCGCATTGTAGGAGTAAAAATTTCCTACACTAGTTAGGAAAGTACCTTCAAAAACTATCGCATTTAAGTTAAAGATGTTCCATCATAGACTATCAAAGTTTAAATTAATCATTTAAGTTCCTTCACTAGTTATTGCAATTCGGTTAGAAAAATACGCATATTAAAAGAATTTCCTTTAATAGTTACGGAAGTTCCTGTAAGAACTATTGTAGTAAAGTTGGGTTAGATTAGACAGTTAGGAAAGTTTCTTAACTGCCGCAGTTTAAGTAACTTACAAATATTTCTTCACTACTTATCGCAGTTTACTTAGAGAAGAAAACTTACTAACTATCGCATTGACATAAAAGACTTTTATTTATATATGTTTCATAAACTGCAGATTTGCAAAAACATCGATGTTTGCTGAGGTTTTTCATATGAAAATATCGATTATTTTTCATCTCTAATCACCTATGGAATCACAGTTTACACGCTATACTTTCTTACTTAGTAATGGTAATTCCTCTCGTATCCCTTCAAGTGTAATGGAGCATCGTGAACTACACATTTTACCGACAACTTCTTAGCCATTTAGCTATGTAGTCACTTTATCAAAATGTGCTTTAACGACGACAATTTTGCTAATTGCATCCTGCATCGTTGTATAATCCTTCATCTGTTAAACGGACAATTAGTCTAATATTGCCTGGGTCCACTCTTGCCATTTCTCTCTCTCTCTCACTCTTGCTCCTTCTATCACTGTCATTCTTCCCCTTGCAAACAGATTGATTTATGGTGCAGCCGAAACTGCAGCCGAGTCAATATTTTCGTGTTTGGAGAGCAGCCAGGAGGGACAGGCAGATATTCGTACCTAACCCAACTTGGGTTGGCTCCATGACGGGGTCAGGCAGAGTCAGGCAGCCATGTGAAAGACAAACCCCCGATCGAAATGAATTAAGTTATGGTTATTGACATTTAATGCACACATTGGCTACGGCTTAGACTCAGCTGTGGTCCCCCTCCCCACACACCCTCTGTTCGTATTGGAAATGAGACTCTGCTGCATGATAGCTGAGAGTTGTCCCCAATGCGACAGAGCCGTCGAAAGGAGTGCAAAATGAAGTAAGCATTAAACATGAGCACTGCGACAGAGACAGACCAACAGGGGAGAGAGAGAGAGAGAGACAGAGGGACAGCTACCTTACACCATGTATGTGTATTTGTGAGTGTTTTCCAGCTGTTGACTGTGAGTACTCGTATTCACTTTACGAATTGTTTACTCATGCACCTCACTTGCGTTCTCGCCTCTTCCTCCTCCTTCTGCTCCTCCTTCTGCTTGTCGCTGAAATTTGAGTCTAGCATCATTTTCCATGTTTGTGAGCCACAAATCACAGCAAAGCACACACACACACACACACACACATGTGCACATACTGAGGCGAGAAAATGATATGGGAGATATGAGAAGTGTTTTTCGATTGTCGAGGAATTTGGGCTTGTTTCTGGTAATCGCATACGAAAGAAATGACTTGCAGGTTTGGGCTTTGTTTGAGGATTCCTAAGACATATCGATAGTGTTGCGAATAGTTATGTGGATAGAAGAGCTGATTAGGCAGATGTTTTGAAGATATCTAGAGGTACATTGGGGTATGTTTTGGAAGTGAAGGAAGGGGAGTAGATAGGCATGAATATGATGGTTTAGATTTGTGGAGGAAGAGAAGTAATTGAATGGAATTGGGTATAAGCAGAGTAAGAAAGAGAAGCGTATTGATAGGTATACAGGGACATAGAAAGAAGTAGAAGGAGATAGAGTGGGAAAGGGTGGCATGGAATGGAATAGGAAAGGGTAAAAAGTGAAAAGAGGTGCAATTGTATGGTACAGTATCGGATGCAGTAAAGTTCAATTGAATATAAGTTGCAGTAGGACCAGATAATCATTCCCTCTCATTCTATTACAACCTATATTACACATATATCGGATATCATACAATCCAAAGGAACATGGTATGATAGAAGAATAATATTTGTAATTGAATTGCATATAATATAACAGATAATGATGTGAATGAGGCAGACTAGGATAGAGTATGATAGAGCAGTACGGCAAATAATATTAGCTTAGCTTAGCTTGAGTAGAGTTGGTGGGGATAGGGTACTAAAAGTTCACAAAACACCATTAAGTATAGGAAGAGAACATGCTTGCAAAGAAAAAGATATTCTCCTCTCTATACTATACATGTAAAATACATACACACATACATTGCCTGCAGTAACATATATACACACATACATTGCCTGCAGTTCAATTTGGTGTTATTCCCCGCAGTTGCCCAAGCCACTTATCAAATTCGATGAATATGCTTCAACTTCTGGTTCTGTTACAGCAGACAGCGGCATGAGTGGCTGAGGTATCTCTGGCATCTCTGGCATCGCTGGCGTTAACTAATCTCTGGGGAAATGAAGCCCAAGTTCAAAACTATGCAGCAGGTCGAGCATATGAAGAGCAGGTCGAATCGAGGCCACCGGAGGCCAACGAGGCGCAGCTAACCAATAAAAACGAGACCCATCAGCGAAAATGAAATACCGCAGGTGATTGACGCATGCCACACACAACACACACACACACACACACACATAGAGGAAGACCGACACCCACATACAGGCACAAACACGTAGTCATAATTTACATATTTTTTGCCGTGCGACCCGAAAAAAAGAATTGAGCTGAAAGATAAAAAAAAATGAGCAACAAAAAGCAAACAGAACTTTTTGCTCTTTCGTCTCGTTTGTTGCTTTGGGATGCACCTTTTTTGCTCAAGGGGGGTTCGCTGAAATTGAAAACGGCGTTGATTATAATGTCAATACTCATAAAAACGAACCCGCACAGAGACGGACACACACACACACACACACACACATACATATATATGCCTTATAGAGTTGGGGTATATCGCATTGCTCTTGGGTGCGGTCAAAAACTTGGCTTATTTTGTTTTGATTTCTGGCTGGCAAATTGTTTTCTTATTTCGCTTGGGTTTCTTTCGGTTATTTTTATTGTTGTTTCTGTTGTTGTTTTTGTTGTTGTTGCTTGGCGACAGATACAAATACAGATACAGATACAAATGCAGTGCAAATGTATGTTTCATGTTATTCGCTGGCACTTTCATGGACATTACTAATGCCTCAGCTCGGCTCTGCCTCTTTTATTGTTGGGTTCCTCGCTTAGGGTATAGGCGTTAGAGTCATCGTATTGGAGCCTAACTAATCGTAGTATGACTGGGTGGAATTTTGACTCAGCTTTTGTTTACAGTTTTCTTCTGCCAAGACACAATCTTAGAATTATGTATTCATAGTTTCTTTAATACATTTTCACTATATTTACTTTATTTTCTTTATTTAACTTGCCTTATCATTATTTCTTTACTTTGCATAGAGGAAATTCTGATTAGCTTGGCGAAATTATGAGTGATTAATCTTTAACTATTCTCTTGTTATAGTACTATGTGTTCTTGTTTAATTTCACATCACTTTATGATATTTGAGTTAGATTAAAACAGTTATTGCTGTTCTAGAGACATTCTGATGGTATATTAATTTGATATTCATTAAGTACTTGTTTTTCTTTATGGTGTATTGAAATTTTATGATATTTGTCTTAGAATTAGTAGTATTTATCTGCTGCAATGTTTCCACAGTATTTTCATAGTACTTTTCATCTTTCTAAGACACTTTTTAATGTATATGGTTTAGTGTTTTATAAAATACTTGACTTCCTTTAAAGTTGATTATAAATTAAAGATATTTTGTTAAGAGTAAAAGACATTAATCAACTAAAGTGATTCTTTAGAGTTCTTTTAATACTTTTTTCTCTGAAAATTTCTAGAGACTTATTTATCTTTAAAGGTGAGTGATTTATGAAATACTTCCATTAGAGCGTACTGCAATCTTATTAAATAAGGTTAACAATCAACCGATTCTTTCAGGCGAAGAGTTTCGACCTACCGCAGTTCTAAAGACTCATTTATGTTGAAGGGTTAGTGTTTTATGAAAAGCATGAATTCTTTATAAATACATACACTACAAGTTGAAGATATTTGGTTAAGCATTTAAAGCTCTTTCTATTAAATATGTTCCTCAATGCTGTCCTCAATACTTTTCTAACCGTTCTTCCTCTGCTTCTACACACCTTAATATTCAATCTTTGCAATATTCGGAGTTTGCTTGCCCGCTAATGCCTCAAGAGTATTTCGGCTTCGTCATGGCAGCACAATCCCCTTGGGGCGACTACCTGTTGTCATGTCGAGGGTGTCCTGTCCTGCCTGTGCCCGCGTCTGTTTACCTGCGAAGAAGGAGAAGGAGAACCAAAGCCAAAGCAGAGTCAAAAACTTAATGCGCTTTGGCATGCTTTTAGGCAATAATTCATGGATTAACGCCATTTGGCTAAAGCTGATTTCTTTGCTCGCTTTTAGCGCATTTTCGAACCTCAGCAGGGGGATGGGGATAAGGGGGGCGGGGTAGGCAGGGGATGTTAGGGGGACCTCACCTCGACGCCGACGCCATTTCGGGTGTCTTTTTTGACATTCTTGCGACGTGACTAATCAAGTTAGTCCCGGATTGGGGAGCTACCCATCTCAGTCACTCCTCACTCACTCTCTCACTCACACACTCACTGACTGACTGACTATACCTGTCTCGCTCTCTAATGATCTCGACTGCGACTGCGATTTGTTTGGCGATTTGTTGACCACAACAAATTGCATTCTGAGGCGACCATAAATAACTCTCGTAGCCAGTTTCGGGGAAGGCAACGTCGACGGCATCGTCGGGGTGTCCTTCGTCTGGTCGTGTCGTCGTCGTCTTCGTGGGGTCCTACCTGGGGACAGCAGCAGCACGTGCTAAGTGCCAAGCTATGTGCAGAATCCTTCGGGCTCATTAATCAATATGACAAGTGCCAGAAAGCGAAAGAGAGTGGGAGGGAGAGTGAGAGAGTGGGAGAGGGATGGGCAGAGAGGGGTTACCCTTCTGATTTATGCAGCAAAACTTAATTTTAGAATATGGCATCCAAAGAACTCAGTGGACTTTAATCGTCAATTTGCGCCTGAACAATTCATAAGTAACGGTAAAACTTACAAGCTAACTACCCTCCCCCCGCCCTCCATCCCTCTTCTTCTCCACTGCATTGTGTTTCTCTCTCCCTCTTCCTTCGCGAATTTCCTGTGCATTGTTTCGTCCTAGCCTTGTCGCCATTATCTATTTAACTAAAAGTTTATTCGCATTCGGCACATTTATTAAGCACTTACTGTGCTTCAGCTCCCCATTGTGCGCCTTCGCTGCTGCTGCTGCAGTCGCAGTTGGCGGCGCTGCTGCTGCGACTCTTTAATTTCGCGACGAAGTTACTGCTAATTATGAGAGCCATCAGTTATCAAAAATCTAGTTACATCTGCCCCGAAAACATACGCTTACACACGCACACACAGATGTGCACACTGCATATGACCAATGCATGTGTGCTGCTGCGACGCCTCGGCTGCTGTTGCTGCTGTTAGCAGCTCGTTTAACAGACCAAACTACGCAGAATACTCGTGCGCTCTGCTTTTGAACATGGGGCTTGGCTTAGCCGCCGCCACTGCCTCTGCCTCTGCTTCCGTCGCTGCCACTGTTTGGCTCGTGCGCTCAACACTGTTAGCTCTGTGTGTTAGTCACTGCTTAAGTAATCGTAGCGCTCTGTCGGCACTCACTCGTCGAATCGTATTACAGTTTGCCGATGGCGTCGTTTGACTTCGGCTTCGGCTTCGGCTGTTGCTGTTGCTCTGCTGCTGGTGCTGCTGCTGCGGCTGCCGCTGCAGGTCGGTTCGGCTGCTTCAGTTCTTCGGTAGTCCAACAACGCAGCAGCACGCGGATGCTACGCTTCGTTTTTTTTCTTGTGGCCGCGCGCTCTCTTTCACTTTGGCTCTTAAACTTTGTACGTGCACTCTCTCGCTCTTGCTCTCTTGCTGTGAATTGCTCTCTTGACTTTCGGACACACCAAGCACTGTTGCTGCTGCGGGCTGCTGCTGGCGTCGCTGCTGCTGTTGTGTGTTCTTGAGTTGGCTGCGCTGCTGTTATTGTTGTTATTGTTGTTGTGGTGGTCTCGGTCTCGGTCTCCGTTTCGGTTTCGGTTTCGTTTGTCTGCCGTGCTGCTGCTGCTGGTTTGATTTTTTGTGCGCTCCGCAGCGTCGTCGTCGCCGTCGTCGTCGTCATCGCTGCTGTCGTTGTCGCTCTGCAGCTGCGTTCGTGCGCTTTTTGAAAATAGTTACAAGATGTTCATCGGAGTGAGTAGAACGCCGGAGCGGTAAAATGAAGACAAAGACAAAGCACACACACACGCACAGACTCACACACAGTCACACGCAATCGCATACTCACGCAGAAACACGCACGCACGAGACATCGCAAGTTGAGAATTGTAACTGAAATTGAATTGAATCAAAACTGAAACAAGTGATAAATAAAAATAAAGAAACAAAACAAATAAAAACAAAATCAGCAGAAGAATGAAAAAACATAACAAAATGCAAGTGTAAAGCACATGTTTATTCGTGTTCGATCGCGTTCAAGTGCATGTTCCATCCGCATATGAAAATAAATACGAATCACGCGTGTGCTTCGCACATCCGAATTATTCGAAATTCGTATTCGAATTCGAATTCGAATTCTAATCGAAAATAGTCATCGCAATTGGCTTTAAAGTTCCATGTCTAAGTTAACCGGAGCTGCTGTTTTGTTATTTTTATATCGCTGACCGCAGAAAATCTAACGCTATAAATAAAACAGACTAAAAACGAAGCAGCTACAGCAGCAACAACCAGACAACAACACAAACAACAACAACAACAAAAATAAATACAAATAATAACAGAAGACGCCGTGCTGCGTTTTCCTTTGGCGCTCTAAAAAAAGCCTCTGCAAATGCAAAGGGCAAAAACTCGCAAGCGACAAGCAACAACAACAACAACAACAAGTGCTGCAACTACAACTGCAACAACAACAACAACATATCGGAAACTTATAAAAAAACACACACAAATAACGCAACGCGTACAGCGGCATTTTCCACATGTGAGTGAAATATTTTGTTGGTATCATTGGATGACGCTAAAAATAAAACAAAAAGCTAAATAGCAAATATTTGCCCAGCCTCCTCTTCGCACAAATTCTGTCTCTCTCCCCCTCCCCACTCTCTCACTCTCAGTTCTAAACAACATCTAAAAGGGAAGAACAAACCGCAAAAATTATCGGTGCATTCTGCAATTACAACATGTGTCAAAGTGAAGTGCGAAAAGTTTCATAAACGATTAAAAAATCTACAAAATTTTGACAACATCAACAAACACACACACACTCGCACATTTGCAAATATAAACAAAAACTAAAAATAGAAAAGAAAATGAAAAAAAGAATATAAAAAAGAAGAATAAGTTGAAATTTGTTGAATTGAAATTGTTTCTGTTTTGGATGGATCCTTAAGTGATTTAGCAAGCCTGCAAGGCAACTCTGGATACACACACACACATACACATACACACACACCGTCGTTAGGGAGTGACCTTTATTTATGCATCGAGTGCTAACTTCTGTAATTTTTTTATAGTCAAAAGTTTTGCGTGCTTCGTTCTGCTTGTGCTTCTTCTTTATTGTGGAATACTTTGGATACGTCGTCGCCCTAAGGGAACGGAATATACATAACTATATATATTATGCATATAAATATATATAACTTGTTCAAAAAGGTTGGTAAATCTCGCAGCTCTTTAACGTCTCTTTGTCTTTTGTGTTTTAAGTTTGCAAATCAAGCATACGTGTTGCGTATACGCAGTGTGAGTGCAGTTTAAGAGCATGAATTGACAGCAGCAATGGGCTGAAATTATAAATAAATAAATACATTTATTTCAATTACATTCCAACATTTGTTTCCCTTTTCGTTGAAATTACAATCATTTAAAATTGTTCAAATTATGTTTACCTCTTTTCTGCTGTAAAAACATATGATTTCATTTTCTATTCTTAGGAAAAGGTTTACCTATTTGGCATACATTATATAAACCTTTAGAATCTATACAATTTTCGATAAATTCATCGTTTATTCATTAAGTGAATGCATTCAAATTTATTCAAATTAATTCGTTGCTATGAAAATAATTTCCTACAAAAAGTTATTTCATTTTGCAGCTGCGTAACAATATTTAAAATATTCTAAATTAACTTTTTAAAGAGAAAATCTAGCAAAAATATATCTGTATTTAATATTGATATTAACATAAAACATGCATGCATACATATGTATATGTATATTCATAAATTCGTTCTATAAACTCACTCAATTTAAATGTTCAATATAATAGAATTATTTCCCAAAATGTATCAATTAAGAAGTGAATTAGTAAATAGTATATGAAGACTTGCTATAATATTTAGCTATAAAATTGCTAAGACAACAATTTGTGATTATGCCAACTTAAAGCTCACAGGCAGTTCAGTTATTTCTAAGCAGACTCCCCTCAATTAGTATGCTTCCAATTAGTTAGCCCTCCCCACAACTTTGCTTGAAAAAGAAAACTTCTTAAGCGCAATTTCCTTTTTAAAAATAAATATATCATTGCCTGTAACATGAGGACCAACGTGGCAACAGTGCACACGGATAGTTGGAAATGGCCTTTCCACAGAAAAAATAGAACAACAACCAGACAACAACAACAACAATATGAACAAGAAGAACAACAGCGTTGCCAGACACCTGTGTTAGTAACAAAGAAAGCAGTGGCTGCTGGTGTGGGGCGCTGTAGCTGCTTAGCCAAGTGCCCCAGCATATCTCATTACAAGCCCAAGGATCATTGTAATCATCGTGATGATGATGAAGACTTTTGTCTGCCTGGCGGTACGAAGAAAACAACGCGAAATAATGAGAAAGAGAAGAAGAAACCAAGAACGCAAACACAAAAGAACTTTTCTCATTACCAACGCAAGTGTTTTAAAAGGGGCAGAAGAAAGAGTGGGAGGTGTAGAGAAAATGGGAAAATGCTCCTGCCAATATGAGCCTAAAGATATGATTACGTCTTTCTTTATCCCTCTCTCTGTCTCTGTCTCTTTCTCCCTCTGGTCAGTCATCGTTCTTCAGAAAAGACTTCAGTCAAGCGTCAGAGCGAACAGGCTCATAAAAAGCGATGACAATTTTTACATCTGTCATAAATTTTGCGACAGTCGTAAATCTATTTTCTGCATTTTATTTGTTTATTTAAAATTCCTAAGAGAAGTCGAGAAAAAGCAAGAACAACAACAACAACAAAGTGAGGGCAAAGTGGGCGCCTGATTGATGTGACAATTCCTTAATTAATTTCAGAAGAGAGTAGAGAGAGAGAGAGAGAGAAGAATGCACTGAGGATCGCGCGTGGGGTTTAATTAGCAGATCTACTTGGGGGTAATACATCAAAGTAAATTATGAAAGTGCCGTGAGTTTATTCACATTCGACTTTGCCAGGTTTATTGCACGCTTATCTCGACTGTATTGCAGGCAATGCTGAGATTCTCTATCGATTTCGATTACGATTTCAAATCGTTTTTCCCACGCTCGCCAAATTCACAATTTCTAAATTCAAATAACTGATAAGCAAATGCCTTTGTGTGTGTAAGAGAGAGGGAGAAGAAGAGAGCAGAAAGAAAGAGAGAGAGAGAGAGATACTGTCTGTGGGTTCAATGACTCGTTTTATCATTTCGCCTCTGCTTGGTGTTGAAACATTTGGCCCAACATTCCTCTTGATAAGAACTCAGATCTGAGAGCATTACTCAATGTATAGCAGAAGGGGGGTTGAGCTTAACGGAAGGGCAAGGGGAAAGAGGGCATGGTTTCTTGCTGCAATGATGCGCCCCCAAAATGAGCAGTTTTCTGTTTGCCTGCCCCGCTTTGTTGTTGCTCTCTCTCTCTCTGTCTGTCTCTAAACGGGGTTAAGTCATCGTAATCATTTGCAAGTGTTTTTGTGTTTCGCTTCTTGTTGTGTAAATACTTTTTCAGCGATATCAAGTCTGGTATTTCCAGGGATTACGTATTGCAAGTTGACTCTCTGAACTCTTTCGTTGCTCTTTGGCATGTTATCTATGAAGTGTTTAACAAACTTAAGCTTGCACAAGCTAAGAAGTGATCCACTAAACTAAATGACTGAAGTCTGATTGAGGTTGTGCTCTTGAATCATTTATCTATGTATCAACATCATCTATTTCAGTGTAGAAAACTTAGTTTGCTAGAACTTAAACTTTATATTGAAACTCTCTTTCATTTCTTTTTTTCTGGAACTGCCTTTCATTTCTTGTTAGTAAGCTTGCATTCTGAAATATCTTTTAATTTTTTTTTGCTGAAGTAGAGCATATGCTTTCTTGGTTGATCATTTTAAAAACTGTTAATATAACTTACCAAACATTCTTCAGCTTAAACAAAGGAACTTAAAGGAACTATAAGGAACTATTTTATTTGATGAAGCTTGCATGAAGTAACCTATTTTGGATGAAGCAACCTATTTCTTGTAACCTAATCTAACCCTAAGAACAGTATTCAACCTTAGTTATTACTCTGTTTCTCATTACTAATCAAGTTAAATCCAATCTCAATTCTTCTACTTGCTCATCTCTTCAAAGAATCGATTTATCAAGCCAAAGTAGTGACCTCAATCCATAGATAACTCTGTATCAGTTTTCTTTACAGTTCTCTTAGAAAACTAAAGCACTAAAGCAGCGCAAACTTTTATAGCTGAGGCCTAATAATACTGCTAGAATTCGCTGTTCTTCAATATACTTTTTATGACTCTCAAGAAAAGTGGAAAACTTTTTGCAGCTGATACAAAACATGCCTCCCCTGCACTTCCCTCTGCGTATCTTTTGATCTCCAGCAGCGTCTTAAGCATGCAAAATATACGATACGATGCCACCCACCCAATTATAGTACACACAACATGTAGTACACATGTATGTATGTGTGTGTGTGTGCGTGTGTGTGTGTATTGTGGATGCTCTTTTTTGTGAACTGCAGTAAATAAGCAAACAGCGAGCGAGGGCAGAAATTTCTGCGCCATATTTTGCAGGCAGCGCACATAAATCTGCTTTAGTCCAAAGCCAACTTGGCCGAGGTTGTTCGAGATGGATATCCCCCCTTGCCTGCCTGCTGCCCCTAGCACTCTGACTGCTGCTGCTGTTGCTTGCCACCAAAAGTAGCTGGCAAATGGCCAAAAAGGCATGGCCAAATTTGCCGCCTCCTCTTGTTGTTGTTGTTGTTGCCTCCTCTTGTGAATTTGTTTTCATTCTTGGCTACTGTTGAGGCCAATTGCGGCGGCGGCTGCTGTACTTCAAGATGTACCCATCGCCTACACCTCCTCCTTCTCCCCCTCCTTCTCCTTCTTCTTCTTCTCTGCTAATAAATAATTTTAATTGTATTCATTCTCAGGCTGCACTGCCTGCTCCACTTTATTACAGCAGAGCAAAAGACGGTCAAAAATTTGCCAGCAAAACATTTTCGCGAAATATTTTCTGCACTCAAGAAACGTATTCGACGATCGTTGTAATGCCTTCTCCACCTTCTCCATGCCCTGCTTTATCAGCTCTCTGCCCTGCACTGACGACGTCGTTGCCCGCTTCGGTTTCGTTTTTCAGTTTCAGTTTGCTCACTTTGCTTTGCAGTGTGTGTGTGTGCGCCTTGGCTTGAGCAAACTTTGGCACTGATAACACGCCAGCAATAGCGACTCACCTCCATTTGGTGACACCCCCTAACCCCCCATCCCCCCTATTTCCCTGCACCTACTCCTCTTCCTCACTTCCACCTCTTGGCTCTTTGTCAGCCAGTTTGAGTCATCGAACACGTCTTGAGCTCACTCGCCCGCTTTATGCTTTCCATTTAGATATGAAGTGAGCGCATATTGCGCATACGCCTTGTGTGCCTTTTGGTTTTTGGCGTCTTCGTCACGTCTCTGCGTTGTGCACTTTGTGCCTGCCCCTCATTTGGTGCTGCAGTGAAACGTGCAAATCGTCGGAAAGAAAACCACAAAAAAAGTTGAATTTGCATGCGCTGCAATTATTAGAAATGTTATCGATAACTTTATTGGTGAACAATCGATTAGAATGTAAATGTATATGACAGAGAACTGCAACGAGTTAAGAACTATGAACAAACGAACTATCGATGGTATTAATCGATAAATGCAATCGATAAATATGATCGATAACAGTTATTCTAAACTTAATGCTGATAAAATGCCAATTAATATTGAATTTCTCAAGGTACCTCTTCCTGTGTAATCCACAACGATTCAGTCTCTTGTTTTTTAGCTATTTTATAGCTAAAACCGAAAAAAGTGTTTATCGATAGTTTAGCATTTGCAAACGCACATAATACTTATAAATTCAGCAACAAGCTAAGTCATATGTTTAACTGTGACACTTGCAACGATGCTGGCAGCTTATTTCTAGCTTTTTTATAGCTAAACCTTAAAATTAGTTATCGATAGCTTATTATTTGCAATATTAATAAATACTTGTAAGTTCTGCATAAGGCAGAGTTATTTCTTTCACTGTCACACCTGCAACAACGCGCGTTTTTGTCTAGCTATTTTCTAGCTAAAAACAAGCCAAATAGCCAAATTATCGATATGTTATCGTTAGTAAAATTAGTATTAATTAATTATATGCATGTTAATTACACACAAATTGCCACAAACGAATTCATGGCACTTTCTTTTCCAGCTTTTTTATAGCTAAAGCACTAATTGTCAAAGTTATCGATAGTTTATCGTCTGCCATATTAATTAGTGCGCAAACATTCTGCATGAAGTGAAGCGCAGTCTCTTACGCTGTGACACTTGCAACGACGCCTGCAGCGAAGCGACGATGCGACGCCAGCGTCGGCAGTGACGTCGTCGTTTATTGTTGCTTGTTATTGCGCCCCCTTTGTGGCTGCACAGTGCGCTCAATGCGCTCGATATCTGCTGCCAATACATGAGCAGACACTCACACACACACACAGACAGATGGACACACCCACACACACATACACATGTACGCACTGGCTGTGTGGTGTGTGTGTGTGTGTTTATAGGTGCGTTGTATTTATGCGCCTCAATTCTGGGCCAAGGTAGTTTTTATCTTTCTACTCTTTTTGCTCGTTGTCTGGCTGTTTTTTGCTTGCTTGATTGTTGTTGTTGCTTGTTGTTGTTGTTGCTGCTGCTGGTTGTTGTAATTGCAATCCTTGAGAATTTGTTGTCACACACACACACGCAATTACAAACACAAATAAAACACTTGGAAAACATTTTTGACCGTCATTCGTGGCTTGTCACGTCTTCATCGACTCATGAAGCCCCTTCCTGTGACACTTCTACCAAACCCCCTCCCCCCACTTATGCCTGCCCGCCCTTCTCATTTTGTTTCCCGCAACTTGCATATTTTTTATGTATTTATTTAATTTTCGTTTTCGTTTCTTTTATTTGTTGTTTTTATCTCTTTCGCTGCCTGCCACACGTTTTCTTCACTATTAGTCACAGTTTGCTGTCTCGACGAGTCTGATTTCTGTTTAAACAAACAAACGCGCATGTAGGGTATGTGCACAGCGTAAACTGCTGATAATACCCTGTGGAAGAGTGTGAAGAGTAGCTGCAAGCTGTGCAGATATAGAGAAGGTGCTATTGGGAGTACAGGGTATATGATAAATAGGTTAATATAGTGACCTATTACACTGTCTGGCATGTGGAGTTACAGACGGGTCTGTAGGTACTGTAAGGTACTGTAAGGTACTGTAAGGTACTGTAAGGTACTGTAAGGTACTGTAAGGTACTGTAAGGTACTATAAGGTACTATAAGGTACTGTAAGGTACTGTAAGGTACTGTAAGGTATACAGAGTATACCATCAAAAATATACAGATCACTTTGTCCGTCGTTTGCATATATAGATTGAATGATGAACTATATAGAGAGTAATAATGCTGATGTGTATCTTGTGGATATAGATGTATACCTTGTATAAGGTACTCAAATATACACAGGGTTATACAGACTGTACAGTTACCCCCTGCTCTTTCTCCCAACTCGACACCTTCAGCAGTCATTACTTTTACTCGGAAATCATAGCTCTCTTTCTGTGCTTGCTTCCCATTCTCAATTTTTGTCTACAGGGTATAAAACAGTCGACTTGCACTTGCACTGCATAAATATGAAATAAGTTTGGAATTCAGTTGGAAATTTAACATTCATTTAAAACTGCTTGTGAAGATTTCCCCATTTCCCGTTTCTCATTTTCAATATTCAATTTTCGATTTTCATATTTGCAATTGAAATTTTGTCGATGGCGCCTGCTGTGTGTGAATTTGTACGCCTCCAGTTACAACAATTGGCACTTGCAACAATTGGTTGCCAAGTCAAATGAACACAATTGCCCTGCCTTCCCTCTCTCTCTCTCTCCCCTCTCTCTCTGCTTCTCTTCTCTTTTCTCTCATTCCCTTTTGATTCAGGGACAGATAATGGCCACCAACTGTCAGTGCCATCGATGGGAGTGTGCGACTTATGTTTGCCAGCTGAACGCCTTTGCGCTTGAGTCCCTGATTTGCTTTCTCCCTCTCTCTCTATCTCTCTCTCTCTCCCTCTGTCCCTGTATCTCTGCCTCCCGCTCCCGCTCCCTCTTCTTCTCTTTGCTTGTTGCAATCTTCTTTGCAGTGTATCCTTTCTGCATTCGCTTGCTGTGTTTCCCATTTAGCTTGTGCAATCAATGAAGTTGCCGCTGCATGCCCCCTCTCTCTTCTCTCTCTCTCTCTCTCTATCTCCTTGTCTCTTTTTCACTCTGGCAACTGTCAAACAAGCTAACACACACACACACAACATACACACGTATCCTTGGTGTGTTCCCGTCTCCAAACTTAGTTGTCAGTTTCATTTTGCACTTTAAATCGACTGCGAAACTTTTCAATGCCTCTATAAGTCCCCCGCTATATACCCCTTATATGCCTCTCTATATACCCCCTCCATCACCACTATATCCTCTTTCTATCCCCTCTCTAACCCCCCTCTATTCCATCTTTAAGCCTGTCGCTAAGTCCTTACCCACCACGTTTAAAGTTTTTTCTTCTCCATTCTCACATCAATTCAATTTCTTTTTTTTTCACTCTTTTTGGGCAAACTTTTCTCTCTAAATCTCTTTAGCATTCGCAGTGCAGGCGAGGCCAAAAATTTCTCATGCGCTTGTTTATGCAACACAGTTGTGAATACACATAGTATTCCCCCCCCTTCACCCTCTCCTCGCCTCTCTCTTCTCTTTCTGCAAACCTGTCGTATCCCTGGAGGCCTTGTTTAGATTTATTGCTTTGCCTGTTCTCTGTTCCTGGGGGCGCGTGATAATTGATGTGAATCCTGCTACCAAATGCAGACAGGCTCTCTGTTTCTCTCTCTGTCTCCCTCTCTCTCCTTCTTTCTCTTATCCTCATATTCTCATCATTGTCGCTTGCTTTTCAACTGTGAATTGTTTTCAGCTTCAGCTATTTGCATGACAATTTCTCAGGGATCAAGCTATATAGAAATTTCCATCAATGATTCAATTAAGTCAAGTGCATTTCGCACACACACACACGCACACACACACACCCCTCCTCCCCTCACACTCACATCCATTGCCTGAAATCAATTGGGCTCTGTATGAAGGCGTTTCCAGGTGTAAAAGCGTCAATAAGACGCACTGCAAAGACACACGCAGCCAGTTAATCACGCGGCTTAACAGGGAAGAGTAGGAGGGAAGGAAAAGGGGAAGGGGAGAAGAAGAGAAGCAAGAAGGTGCTAGGGAAACTGAGCTTGAGTAGGATGCGTGCCCAAATGGCTGCAAAGTAGGCAAATGAAAAAACATAAGACAAAACAAAAGAAAAAAGACATAGAAGGTACTTGAAGTGGAAGCGAAATACGACTAGTAGATACCTAGCAAAGAGCAAGGCGGATATATAGACTAGAAAATGAAGTAAGAAGTAAGATATGATATATAAAGAACAATGGATTATGCTGCTGGTTTTGTAATGCTAACAAGGGGAGAGCTTGAATGAGCTAAACAGTCAGCAAGGTAATCAAATTGGGAAGAAAAGTGAATGGAAAATGTACAAAATTATTATATTGTTTTGCATACAAGAGAATCAAGGTATCTACAATAAATACTAAATAAATAGGGAAATCCTATAATAAGCCACGCCATTAAAAAATCATATAATTTTACTTACTTTCCATGAAATATGTTCAGTTTAAAACGTATTTTACAGTAAAAAAACTTAATATTTCTTAAAATTGATTTATTTTTGGCAGAAACCTATAGAAAATTAGTACTTTATAATATTAGCTAGTATGTCTTCAAAGCTGTCGGGCTGCCCTAATTGAAGCATCAACTCTCACTGCTCATTGCATGTATTACTGCATATGCAATCTCATCACTAGTTATAGGCTATGCTGAGCAACACACACCCTATGCTGCATATAGCGCAGAGTGAAGGTGATTTCAAAGTTGAGTAAAAGAAACTACTCTGAATTCCTTCTAATATTTCCTCTATTCATGCTTACAGTATATGCAATGTGGCAGCAGCACTGCTTGCTTGTGACTCCTAGCTGAGCATAGCCCACAGCCTGACCACAGTTTACAGGGTATAAACTGAGCAACAGTCACTTTAATGATGGCAGCAACCCCAAAAAGGCAGCGACCTCCAAGCAAGATGTTTATTGCTTTTGTAGTTGTTGTTGAGGTTGTTGTTGTTGCTGTTGTTGTTTGTACAGTTGTTGTTGTTCGCACTGTTGTTGTTCGTACTGTTGTGCTGTTGTTGTTAGGGTTGTTGTTGCTTTTGTTGCTGCTGCTGTGTGAATGATTTGGCGACGCCTGCTGATGACAAGTGTTGCGTGTTTTGAATACGCAGGACTTTACCACTTACACACACACTTATGTTACATGCAATGCGCACTTGAGGGCACACACACACATACACACATGACACACACACATACTCGCTCACATATACACAGACAATGGTCTTTCAAGCACGCCCTTCTAATGACAGCACAAGGGAATCTCTTCAAATTGTGGCTTGATTACAGCGTGATACGCATTCGGGTACACTTAAAACGGGTACTCACACACACATAAACAGAGTTAGTCACTCACACTTGTATATCGCGTAATTCGCGGTTTCTTTCGCGGCATTTGTCAGTGCAAGTGCCTCCTTGAGGCAGACAACGTGGCCACTTTGCCACACAGCGCAACAGCTGCGAATCACTCGAGAGAACAGAGGCAGGCAGACTTGAGGAGCAGAAGGAGAAGGGGTAAGTAGCAGAAGGGGTAGGGTTAACACCTCCAACTGCACGGCCTGGATTGATTAAGCTGGCCAACTTTAACTTTGTGCAACAGCTGATGCTGCTCGCTTTGCGCCTGGTCAGCGGCATTTAAACTTTTTCAGCGGCATTTCCTGTGCTGTTTTCAACAACAATGTTTTACCCCAACTTCTGCTACACCTCCCTTCTGCCCCTTTCCCTTCAGCCTCCCTCTACTGTTCCTCCCTCTTGTTGCTGTTGTTGTTTGCTATTTGCGTCTCGTCTGGCCCTGGACAAAGTTCTGCCTTGTTAAGGGCTTTTTTTCGCGCTCGCACGCTGCGCAAACAAGGCAAAATTTCATTAGTTTCAATCAATCATCTGCCAATTGCTGCCACGCCTACACAATCAAAAGGGGTGTGGGAAGGGAGGGGGAGGGAAAGGGCATGGGGTCAGCTTGTTAAGGTTCAGCTCGTCATATGCGCAAAGTGCGCCTAAAAGGCTGCAGCAATTTAACTGCTTGCCTAAGGGGAATCTCTGTTACTCTTTCTACAGTGCCTGCTTGCCTTTCGTCTCGTCTCTCTCTCTCTCTCTCTCTCTCTCTCTGTGCCTGTCTCTATCTCTTGCTCTCTCCCTGTATCAACATTCCATCTTCCTCTGCCTTTTTCTTATCTCCCCATCAATGTTTAAACTGCGCGATAATTCACCAGAAGTAGCAGCAGCTAATCGAGCTAGCTGGCTTAATTTGCCCTCTAATAAATATAGTATATATGTATATTCCACATATATATATATATATATATATATCCCCACATACTATATATCTGCAGCTTTCCACATTGTTTTGGCTTTGTTAACCTTTGCAAAGTTAGCCATAAAACACGCACAGCAAAGGGTTTGCCTGCCTTGTCAGCTCTAAATCTTTCTTTCTTTCCTTCTTTCTTGCCTACGTTCTTTCCTCCTTTCTTTCTTCTATTCCTGGCCAACAATCTTTAGGCCAATCAAGGTGGAATATTTCTGCCCTTGAGAGTGCAAACCTAAATCAAGCTGGGATTACCTTTTCAATGTATCTGTTTCATCTCGTAGGAGATGTCCAAAATGGAAAACAGACTGCGTTTCTTCCTTGCGCGGGAAACATGCGGGGCACTTGGGCATGACTGTGGCAGCCCGAGTTGCCAGACAACCTGTGCTAAGGGGCCTACATTCCTTCAGCCCCCTAGCATTCTGGCTTCTATTTTCTAACTCATTCTAGTACTCCATTAGCACAGCTGTCTTTCGTTTACTTTGTTCTGAGCGTCTTAGCTTCTTTCTGCTTCTGTTGCCCGCCTTTTCTTCTTCTTTTTGTCTTCTTTTACATTTTGTTACTGTGTCTCTTCTTCCCCTTCATTCTGTTCTATCTGCTCTTCTTTCTACTGCTCCTAGATTGCCTTACTTTAAGTTTTTCTAATCTTGGTTCCTACTCCTCTAAGTCTTCCCCCTGCATTCCCCCTATGCCTTCTCATTAGTCTGCTCAATCGCCTGCTCTGTGTCTATATCCGTCTCTTTTCCCATTTTCTTTCTTTCTCCATTGCTCCGTCCTGTACCTTATATATACGTAATCTCTGTTCTTCATCATTTTTTCTTCTATTATTCGTCTTGTTCTTCATACTCTTCTTGAGACATCTTTATGCTTTCTTCTCTTCTCTATGCTACTCGTATTATTCCTTCCTATCATCTGATTTCTTTTGGTTTTACTCCACCTTTTCTTTTGCCCACCCTCTCTTCATTCCTCTTCTCCATCCTCCTCTGCCTTCTTCTCTCTATCCTTCTCTTCCTTACTCTTTTCCCCCCATCTCTTTTCCCACTGCCCTTTTTCCGCTCCCTCCTCTTCTCATTTTCTTCATCTGCTTACTCTTCTCTTTCCACTCAACTGTTCCTTCTCTCACCCTTCACTCTCTTTACTCTTCCTTCCTTCCCCTCTTCCCTCTCCCATGCACCTTTGGCAGCAGGTGCAAACTGATATATGGCACAGGGCAAAGTCGTTTTAGGCCCAGGTCGCCTGATATATGCGGCCACGTGGCGGCGGTTGTCCTTACACGCTTCAACCTCTGCCCACATTATGTGTATGTGTGTGTGTGTATGTGGCTCTCCCCCATCTCCTCCATGTAAGTCTGTGGCTGTCTTTGTGTGTGTTTTGCTGGCATTGCCGGCAATTTGAGTTTCTAATCAGGCTTATTTTATGTCCGCCAAGCGCGCACTTAATGCCCAAATTACATTTTTAGTTATCCTGCCAGGCTGCTCCTTGTTGTTGTCCTCTTGTTGTTGTTGTTGGCCATTTGGCTGGCATCTGAGTGGGGCGCGACTGCTGATTCCTTTTTTGGCAAACGCTGCGCATACGTGATAAATTTCAAGGCTGGATTTGCCTCGACTCTCAATGCGATTTCAGACACATTTAACAGTGTGCCTCTGCCCTTAGCTAATTAGGACAGTGCAGTAGAGGGGGAAGGGGCAGAGGGAGCAGGGGCAGGTAAGGCAGAGGGGCTGAGGCTGTGGCGGAGGCTGGGGCCTGCTGGCTTCGTTGTGCATCCTGCGGCGACGCTCTAACAAAGCCAAATACCAAAGACAGACAATAACAACAACAACAGCAATAACAATGCCAATTGTTCGCACTGACAGCACCATTATCGTAAGCTAGGCAGGCAGCAAGAGAGAGAGTGAGAGGTAGGTAGGCGTGGCAGGAAGCCTGGGTTAGACAATGGGCAGCACTTGAGGCCGTCATTTGTTGCCTTGACTTGTTGGCTCTGGCCACAGTTGCTGCTGCTGCTGCGGTGCTGGCCAAATTTGCCAAGCTCCTCTTCCATCTATCGTTCTCTCTCTCTCTCTCTCTTTCCCCCTCTCTCTCCCTTTCCCAGGCCCTTCTTTGTCTCATCTACGCCTCAAAAATCATTATCATTATGTTTATTACGGCTGCTTTTGTTGTTCTTGCTTTTGTTGTTGCGGTCGCAGTTGTTGCTCTTGTTGTTATTGTTGCTGTTGTTGCTACTCTTATTGTTCTGCTCCCCTCTTGCTGTTGCTGTTGTTGTTGTTATTGCACAGTCGGCTTAGATTGCCTTGTCCTGCCAATTAGTTTGTGGGCCCCATTGCAGTTTGCGCTTCAATTTCGTTTTGGTTGCGCTGCAAAGTATGCTATGAAAAGCAGCAGACTACATTGCTGTATATGTGAGATTAGGGAGTAGAGTGGATGAAGGAGAGATGGAGAAGGAGAGAAGGGGAAACAATGGAGAAGGTAGAGACACCACAAAAGCTGCCGCCGCATTCATTCATCAATCAATCAATGCGCGCTGAATGAAAAGAGTTTATCAATGCATGAGGAGGAGAAAGAGAGACAGAGAAGAAGGCAGACAGAGAGGGATAGAAGTAGAGAAAAGCATAGGATAGGGAGAGAGAGAGTGCTATAGGGAGGTAGACAAGGCATGTGCAGGCCACATGTAACCCACATTGAGTGCTTGTCAAGTTGCTTTTGATTTGACACTCGTCTCATTTGCTGTAACTGTCAGACATGCACGGCATGAGTTGCTGCTGATAGATAGCTAGATACCCTAGGTAGAGATAGACAAACTATTGATTATCTTAGACAAGCAAATACTTCTTACAAATAGATCAGGCAAAGACCCTAAATAGAAAGATACTCTAGACAGACAGAACCTGGATAGACATCCTGATATCCTTGACAACTAGATACCCAAAACAAACAGATATCCTATGCAGAGACACATAATCTAGATAGGGATAAACCCTAAACAGTCGGTTATCTTAGACAGGCAAACACTTCTTACAAATCGATCAGGCAAAGACCTTAAATAAAAAGATACTCTAGACAGACTGAGAACGTAGACAGACATCCTGAACCCCTAGATATCCTTGACAGCTAGATACTGTAAACAGCAGATAATCCTAGGTAACAGACACATACTCTATATAGGAATAAACCCTGAACAGTCGGTTATCTTAGACAGGCAAACACCTTTTACAATTAGGTATCTTATAGTGGACAGATAGGACACAATCTAATCACTTCGATAAGTTGGTCACTTTAGATGTGTCTAGAGTACAGACAAATACTGTAGATACCTAGATACCCTAAACGAAGACTAGATATCCTAAACAGACCGATATCCTAGACACCTATACGCTTAACAGACAGAGACCCTAGGCGAATACCTTTTACAATTATATACCAAAGACAGACCGACATCCTGGATACAGTTGTGCAAGGCACTATCCCGATTCCTTGGACATCTGTCCTTCTCTCCAGCCCCTCTAACCCTAGACATATCTTAGACACCTACATACCCTAAATAGACAGATATCCTAAGCACCTAGATACCCTTAACATACAAGTTAACCTAGACCTAAATACCCTTTCAATCTATTGACATCACTTAAAATTGACAACAAGTTTCCTAACTCGTAATTAACTGAAATGTTTTCTCATCTTTCTTCATTGCAGTTGATATGTTAAACGGTTCAACGCAGCGCCGCCAACCACTGTGCCTAACGGTAAGTTTGTTTTTTCAGTGGCAAAAACTCATTAAACGTGAATGTGGCCAAACAATTCAAAACTTTGTGGCAGCCAAAAAGACGCAAAGCGTGCTCATAATTTGAACCCAGCAAGGCCGCAGAGCAGGCAGGGAGAACATAAGAGGGGGAGAGTGAGAGAAAGAACAGGGGGAGAGGGAGAGGAAAAGAAAGAAAGAGAAATGTTGGCAGGGAGTGTGACAAACAAACAGACAGTCAGAACGGCAGAGAGCAATGCTTAAATAGCTAATCAAAAATACATATTGACACCACACACAGAGAGGGGGGAAAGGAAAGAAGCATCAAGCAGCAAACGGAAAGTGTGGAAAAGCAAGTGTAAAGAGTGGAATAGAGAGAGAGAGGTGACAAGCGAGAGGTTAAATGAGAGAGAGATGACAAGCGAGAGGCAAATTCATATGTGAATGGTTAACAGGCTCGAAGGTTGCGAGCCCTGTCTGCCCTGCAGGGCAGACATAAAATTGTTTGGGGCCACAGTTTGTGTGTGTGCAGTCGTGTGTGTGAGTGTGTGTGCCTCTGCGTATACTTAATAACGTTAAAAAGACACGGAAATGCTTAAATTAATCATACGCCATGTTGGTCTCACACTCCTGCTTTGGCAATGGGCAAAACTTGTGCAGGAAACTTGTCGCCTACATGGAAATTTCATTAAGTTAGAGAGCGCAAGAAGGATATGCTGGAGGGAGAAGGAGGGTGAAGCAGGGAGAAGGGGCGAGAAGGTGGGAGAAGGAAGGAAAAGGAGGGAGGGAAGGAGAAGGTGAGAGAAGGAGAGGAAAGAAGGAGAAAGGAGTAAGGAAAGTTGTAGTGGGGAAGTTAAAGTGAAGAGGGAGTGAGTGAAGTGAATGAAGACTGAAGAGTCTGCAAGAGAGTTGACAAGGGGAGTGTGAGGAGGAGAGATGCGTGAAAAGAAGGGAGTGTGAAGAGAGAGAGAAGTATAAGGAGAGAGAGGAGTGAGAAGAGAGTAGAGAAGTGTCAAGTATGGGCAGAGAATTGAGATACATATCTCGTTCGTCACCCAAAGCTGTCATTAGTTGAAATCACATGTCATTGGCAGTGAAAAGTGACCCCAAACACGCACATGCACACACACACATAGATGAGATTACATGCGCCTACGTATGTGAGTATGGTGTGTGTGTGTGTGTGTGTTTGTAAAGGGCAAAGCGCTTTGTGCCAAGTGTGAACAATTGTTGTTGTTGCTGCTGCTGGCCTGTTTGCCTACGTGTCAACTGCTGTCAGCGACAGCGAAGGCCTTAGTTAACTCACACTGACTGCCCCTCCTCACTTCCCTCTCTCACTATCTATCTCTACAGTCCTGATACCTCCCCCCTTCCTCCCTCTCTCTAGTCACTCCTCTGTTCCTAGTTGAACACATGTGCTTGTTGTTTTATGTCAGTTCATTGATATTCATTTGGCTGCATGTGATGTAGGACGCACGCCTGGCTTGACCACGTCCTGTTACCCTCTTCTCTCTCTTCACCCTCCTTCAAATTGCCCTCAATGGTTGGTAGACAACACACACAACGAGGCCAGCCAGAAAATTCAATTAAAAACGCAAATGTGCAAGCGGAGAGGAGAGAGAGAGAGAAAGAAGAGAAAGCAGACAGAGAAGAGAGCGCTGGGCATAAATACCTTCTCCATTGGGAGACGTACCACAAATCGGCTTATCTGATACTGCCCAACCCACCTCCTAGCGCCCAGCCACGCCCACAGCTGCCGCAAAGTCAATCAAACTCAAGTTTGATATCCTCTCTCTGCGTTTTGCACTTTTTATTGCATACTTTGTGGCGTCGCCTGCATGAAGATGACTTCCAGTTTCGTTATAGATTCATGTGCGCCACATTGCCATGCATATGAATGCCAGCACATCCCCTCCCCCTCCTCCCCCTCCCTATTGACCTTCCTCTCTGCTCTGCTATGCACTTTTTTTGTGCGACGCTTCTTTTTTTTGCGCCCCTGACTAGAAAAACTTAAGCCTCAAGGCAGAATGAGGATGTTGCCCAAGGCGATGCCCTGGCTTTTATCCGCTTGTGGTATTTGCTCACCCTGCTGACTATCGGCATGCTCAACTCAGGCTCACTCCCACTCCCTCCTCTGCCTCCTTCTGGCCCTCCCATACTTTGTCTGTCTTTCTCATTTCCTTGCGCTTTAAAGTTGAAGTGGATGCTGGGCAAACTTTGCTGTTGATGCCGGAAAACTAAGGCTCAAGCCGAAAATCTCATCAATTTTTCAATGCGCACCTGAGAGGCCACTACAGTGGCATAAGGAGTGCAACAAACAACAACCACAACAAGAAGAGGGCCAAAACAACAAGCAGTAACAGCAGGAGAACGAGAACAACAAGTGGCAACAAAATTAGCCAAGTTGCTGGCCAAAGTTCCGTAGCGAAGCGTGAATTTCAGCTGGCTAACCAATTCATTGATAAACATCTCTATACAAGTGTCTTTTCTCTCTGCCCTCCCTCTCTCTCTCTTGCTTCTCTATACACCCAGTCTATCCCTCTCTCACTGCCTTTCGACCAAACTGACAGCAAGACACTTAATCCGCACGTTTACACCTCAAAGCACACACACAAAATGGGTATCGAAGACGAGTCACAAAAGGCAAACAGAGAGAGATAGAACGATAGATTGAGAGAGAGAGGGAGAGAGAGGGAGTAGCATTGGCAATAAATTCGTGCATCTACTTAATAATTAACTGGCAAAGTTTTGGCTACCACAACAATATGACCTGTGGCAAAGGGACTGAAGAGGGAATACTACGCACAGCTTGTTTGTTCTGCGCTTTGATGAGGTCTTACCTTAAGCTAGGTATCAATCGGTTAAAGATCAAGCTTAAGATGGAGATGTGTCTAGTCTTGCATGCAGAGAAACTTTGGCAATTCCCTTTTGACTTTAAGCTGAGCTGACAAGGCTGTAAATAGACTGGCTGGACTTGTTTCCACTCTTTCATGTACTACTGATGATATATATCTAACAACTTACGATATTATATATATAAAATAAATATTTATGTATATGTGTATATGTAAGTTGTAGCAGATATATACAGTATATGATGATATGCATGTATCTTAACCTTATAGCACGAGCTTTACTGCACTGTGTCTTTTCTTCATCAGGTTTCAATAATCATTTCTACTCCTTTATTCACTTATGATATATTCAGATTTACTCATCTGTACTTCTTTGCCTACATCTAATTACTTTTTAGTTCTTTTAATTACTCTTCTAACATCTTCTTCTTCTTTCTATTTAGCTGTATTGCTCTGTAGTGCCTGTTCATAGCAACCTAACAGAGCGAAATCAACTGCAAGCTTAGTTGGATTGTTGAATCAACTTCTTCAATCATCGAACATATTTTTTTAAAGTTACTTCATTATTATACTACTACTATATTATACTACTATTATATTGTACTACTACTATATTGTACTACTTCTATATGTATTCACTCTCTCTTCTTTTTTTCTTTACTCCATTACCTTTGTAAGTTTCAGCTTTAACTTTATACTGCAGCAACCTCGCAGTTCTACAGCTTCATTTGTTTCAACTTCTTCTTCTAGTATTAATAAGATGATATATTTGCACTTCTACTTATCTTAAGCTAGTGACTACTTCTATCTTCACTTCTTTCTCTACCTCTTTGCTCTTCTTCATCCTCTTTTACTCTCCTCTTCTCCTTCTCCATCTTCGCCCTACACTTGCTCATAGCACCCTATTGGACCCCAAGCAACTGTGGCGATTACATGCGAAATTCGAAGTTTGCTTTAATTGCACTTGAACTCGCCCCCAGTTGCAGACCCCCAGTTCCCCTCCAGCTCTCCCCTTCTCCCCTGCGACAACCCTCGACAGCAGTTCAAGTTAATTTGCTCGGCGCCGACTCGACGATGTTCCACAGTTGCTCATTAATTACAACTTAGTCGTTGCCGTAATGATTTACCTGCAGATGCCGAGATGTTGTTACCAGTTACCCAAGGTACCGCAGCTTCTCCCTGCTCCTCTCTCCCCCCCCCATTGTCTGCCTACTGCCCCTAGTTATGGTTGTTGTGCTGTTGATGTTGTTATACTTCTTGTTGTTTTATTATCTCGCTGATTTCTTTTAGCGGATTTTGCTGATTTTCGCTGCGACCTTTGTGGACCCTTTTGCTGGCCTTGTTATCCTTGGTTTCTTCTTATAAATATCTTGTAATCAAATACACAAACACAGGGACACGCATACACATAGAGAGGGAGATGTAGAGTGGTAGAGGGAGAGAGAGAGGAAGGCAGTTCATGTTTGCCTTCGTTTTGAAATTCCCTCGTCTTCTTTTTCTTGTTTGATTATTTTAAGCCATCGCTGACTGCCTGTTTTTTGCGCCTCGCCTGCCACGCCCACTCCCACACTTTGCGTATTTAATTAAGCAAATAGCAGCAGCAGCAGCAGCTGAGCTTGCTACATATATTTCTTCTCCTCTTTTTTCTCTGGGGAGAGGGAGGGGAGGCCTTTGTTTTTTATTATGTAAAGCACTCGTTGCCGTATTTCGGGGAATGCTTCGCACTTGTTGCCCATTTTGTGGCAACTTTTGTGGCGACTTTTGATGTCTGTTTTGGGTGTAGGAATTAAATATTGAACGGGGCAACGATGGGAGAAGAGAGGGGACATGAAGAGGTGAAGGAGGTGGGGTCTGGCAACAATGCGTGCAATTAGTGGGAAACTGACTAAGTGCTCGTGAATGACATGATATCAATGATATGCTCGGTAGTTAATCCACATCAAGCTTAATAAGTAAGGAGAGCAACAGAGGAGGGCAAAGAACTGTTGTCTAGCCTGCCTGTTAACGTTAACCAACACTGTAATTTACTGTAATTTACTGTAGATCATCTCTATCACCTCTTCATCTTACTTTCTATCCCAATACAAACTAAAGGAATTAAGAGAGCACATATAATGAGCATTAACGTAAGTATAGTCTAATTCTAGTATTGCAAAGATCGTTAAGCAACACTGTAATGTAGCTTAGATGAGCTCAGTTATATAATGAAGAGCTGCATCTTTATCTCTATTCAAAGTAAATAAGTAAGTAATAATGAAGAGCATTTACTTTTGTGTGGTTTGTCTCTAGTATTGGCAAAAATTGTTAACCAACACTGCAGTTTGCTATAGATAAACTTTGTTACCTATAAACAAACTTGATAGGTTTCCTTAACTAGATATATATAAGTAATGAAAAACAAAGCTTGCATTGTATACTCTGTCTATAACATCGCCAGCACGTTGACCAACACCGAATGTTAGTTTATAATAATAAGTATAATAAATATGTATAATTATAAAGGAAGTAGAGGGAGATTAAATAGAGTGCACATAACTGTTGATGCATATTATGCCTGTAATTTTGTATAAACGTTATACAACACTGTTTAAGGATGTACAACAAGCTAACCTTACTTAAGTCACTTAAGCTAAAACTGAGTGAGAAAGAAGAACAAAAGTGAGGGACAATAACTATTTTAGTATACCCTGCCTTCAGTTCTTAAACAATGTGACGTTTTCCAACACTGGTCGCTGTTCTGAAACCTCTCTTAACCATGCTTAACATGTACAGACTACAGAAGTTGCCGTTTAAGACTGTCATATACCCTACCTCGAAGTTGACAATCAACCTTATACAACACTGTCTTTAGTACACAATGCAACACTGAATAAAAACGTCTTTACCTGACTACCCCACCAGCAGCTTGAAGTGCACTTGCCACGCTGCTGCTACGTGCCTTGCTCTGTTGCAAGCTGCAAGCTAAACAAGCTGCCACATGCCGTTGCACATTGATTTCTTTTGCTTGGGTACCTTCTAGCAACTTGTCGACTGTCTCTGGTCGCCTTCAACTGCACTCAGTGCCAATTTGCAACTAAATTGCAAAGCTGTCATTCGTGCAACCAGCGGAGGCAGGCAACTAGTGTACAGCACTGGCCACAACAACAGAAGCAGCTGAATCAAATAGACTCGGCAGCTCAGCAACATTTTCATTTTTTTTTTTGATGTTGCACGGCAATGTGACAACTGGGAATTGTGGCAGGGAGGGAGAAAGGGAGAGGGGGAGGGAGAGAGGAGTCTCTCTCTCTCTCTCTCTGTCTGCCTGTTTGGCTCTGCTTAAGCGAATGCCACGCCCGGCTGCACAGGCAACCAAGCAGGCAAAACAGGCAGAGCCACAGTGGGAACCTTTTTGCCTCGTGCCTCATGCCTTATGCCCCATACGGCAAGTGGGGCACCCGCAACCATAATTGAATTTAAATAAAATTTTAAAGCAATTAACTTACGAGTTGCGTCGCACTCGTCTTGTTTACAACAATTAATAATGCATTAAGCGGCAGAGGCAGAAGCAGAAAGAAACAGACAGAGAGAAGGAGTAAGAGAGCGAGTAATAGAGACTTAAGCCCAAAATGTCAAGACTGCAACTGCAACTGCAACGAGTCGAGGCGAGTCGAGTCGAGGTCAGCACATGTTCGCACACGGCCAAAGACAACTTAATTAACCTCGACCTTCTACAGCAGGCGACGACGACGACGACGGCGACGACGGCGACGCTGACGTCAGCTTGCTGTCCGCCGTTTAGCCAAACAAGCCACATTCAATGCCGCAGCAGCAGCAGCGCGGCCCGCGTCCAGTTGACCATCGCCGCTGCCACATTAAGACATCAATAATGAAATAGTTAATAATGCGTGTGCGTACAATGTAAATATGAAGCTGACTGCGACGTTGGCGCCGACTGCGCTGCGCTAAATGCCAATTCACCAAAGCGCACACTGCACGTGCGAGTGCGAGTGAGATGGCAACAGTGCAAAGTTGTGTCACTGCTTGTTGAATTTCGCATGCGCAACAGTTTGATCGAACTCTCCCTCTCTCTCCTCCCTCTCTCTCTCTCTCTGTGTGTGTGTGTGTCTCCTGCTCTGGCTCTCCTTAGCCGGCAGCGTCAAACCCGTTTGGCAGCCTCTCTTGTGGCAGCTGCTGCTGCAATTTCAAGAACCGGGTCAAGGTTATTGCTGCAGCGTCGCCGTCGCCGTCCCCGATCACAGCCAGCGGCAAAGTCATCGACGACGTCAGCAGCGCTGTCAGCGTCGCGGCGGCGACATCGCTGTCGCCTTGTTCGCTTTACATTGAAAGTCAAGTTCGTGCACATGTTTGATTGGCATTGAACGCAACACGGCGCGGGGTGGACACACTGGACGCGCGGCGCATGATGATGATGATGGATGTCGACGGGGTGCGACATCAAACATGTTCGATGCCAGCCAGAACAATTGCAACATGTGCTGTGTGTGTGTGTGCACAAGTGTTTTGTGTGGTGCAGCAGCTGTTCTAATTGGAAAGATCGCGAAAGGAAATGTGAGGTTGGAAACGATGGAAATGCAAAAGAAAATAGAGGAAGATGTATTATAATTATTATATATATAAATTAAGTATAGTAGGTATATATAATATAATTATTATTATGTTATTGTATATATATTATGGAGCAACTTGTCATTAATTTTTTGTCAGCACTGAAGTTGCTCTTCTATTCCACTTAAGTGTTCAGTTATTAACGATATATACATATATATTATAAACATACTTATCACTCTCCTTTAGCCTCTACTCATCACTCGACTACTTTGATCGGGGAAAATGCGCTTTCCTTTTTCCCCGCCTCTACTCTTTAATATAAAAGTTGTTCCATTATATGCATACATACATATATACAATAGCCGCATAGCTGACGTCATGAGCCTTGTCTGTGTTGTGCGCACATTTATTTTCATTTACTTATGAAAATTAATAGCATTTTCCCTCGAAGGAATCGAACCAACTCAAGAAGAAGAAGAAGAAGTGGAAGATGAAGCAAAAGAAAGGGAAGAATGACTGACAAAGAGGAGACTAAAAAATTCCACTTGAACATTAATCAAGCTGAGCAGCGAAACGAACTTAAAGTGTTGCCTGAGTTGGCCGACAGGCGGCGCCAGCAGTGCGAGAATTACACAGAATGCAAACAAAGATAAAGATAAATGTAATTTGCATAGTTTGCCCCTTAAAAATGAACAATTGTGCAGAAGATTAAGGAGAATTGGAGAATTTGCTGAGCTACGAGGCTGAAGAATTGCTGGAGAGATTTACAGTTATTTTATGAATACTATTAAACATTACAGTAGAACTAATAAAGGGAAAATATGACAGATATAGAGAGGTATAAGGGATGCAATTAGGGGTAAATATATAACTAGAAATATCATAGGAGCAACGAGCGGGACAGAGGGGGGAGGGTGTCATTCAATCACAGGCAACAGAGCAGAGGCACAAACAGCATATGCAATGCATAATAAGTGACGCTATGCATGTGCCCATGGGTGTGCGTGTGTGTATCTGTGTGTACATGTGTGCGAGTGTGCGAGTGTCTTGCAATGAGAGTTGATTTAGATGCACAACGTTAGATTTAATGCAGCTGTCGGCCATGAAGAAAAGAGGCAGGCAGATTGAGTAAAAAGGTGTGAGAAAGAAAGAGATAGGAGGAAAAGTGGGGGGAGAGAGAATGTTAGACAGAAAGGAAGAGAAGTATAGAGCTATAGAAAGTATGCAAGACAAGATGACAGGCAGAATGAGAAGGAAAGCATGGCAAGGGAAGAAAGGGGCAAGGAGAGATAGAGGCAAATAACATAGGTAAGGAGCAGGTGTACAGAGAGAGAGGATGAAACAGAAGAGATATAGAGGCACATCAAAAACAAACAGTGGAGAGCAAAGAGAGAAGAGAGAAGGAGAAGTTAAGGAAAAGATGGCTAAAATAAAGAGAGAAGAGAGGAAACAAAGCAAGAAGAAAGGAGAGAGAAAGAGTGTTGCCACAACCAACGCTTGACTTAATCTTTGCACGGGTCTATTTAGGTCGTGTCGAATCGCATTGCCCCCACAGTTTGCACAGTGGGCACAATCACACAGGCAGCGTCAGCAGCGGATCACGCAATGCTCGCGATGATCTTGAACTAAATCCCGCCAGTTGCCCAGGGCCAGCAACAGCAGCAGCAGCAGCAGCTGAATCACTCTCGCTGCACAGCGCTGCACGGCGTTGCATGCGCCATGCGTAAGCGCAATTTGCACTTGAACTTGCTGTAGAACGGCTAACGCGGCGTATGCGCAATAGCCATATTTGCGCATTGCGCATACGCAACGTTGTTGACCTTAAAAGCAATAGCAGCAGCAGCAGCAACTGCAGCAACAACTGCAGCAACAACAAAAACAACGTTCCTAATTAAACTTGCGACTTGCGACTCGTTGCTGGTTGTCAAGTGCATTCGCAGTTGTTCTCCGCGCTCGCCTGTTTGATTATCAATTAGTCAACTGGCAAAGCGATTGATGATGATGCGGCCGAAGGCAACGTTAGCTATACCCCTCCCCCCCCCCTCCCTACCCTTCTATTGCCCCACTCTACCCTTGCTCACTTCGTACCCATCGGCAAACGAAGCCAATGTCAAATGTGAATAGAGCAAACTATTTTGCAGTCTGTTTGCCATTTGCATAGTGCACAAAGTGTTCTCTCTTTCTCTGTCTGCTCTATCTCTGTTTCTTTCTATCTCTATCGGTCTTTTCTCCCTCTTTCTGCTCGTGGTTATTGCATTTATCGCTGCGTGGTTCGCTGCGATCGCATATGTTCTTCATGCATATAGTATATCATTTGCTCATGCTATATTTGCTCTATATATAGACCCGCTTTATGGGGCCTGTTCGGCCTCTGCCTGCGCTTACTCACGCGATGCTCCGTGCACAGTGGTCGTCGATAAGCACTGCTGCTGCTGCACATACATATGCATATAGTATGTATAGCATACATATACATTCGAGTATCATTTATGTGCACAGAAAGCGAAGACTGAATCAATAGCAAATTCAAGCTGACTTAGTTACTCAGTTTGCTGGTGTCACATAATGCCTGTAAGTCTGTTAAATACTTCTTCCAATGCAGGATAAGATACTATACTTAGGTTATTTAAGATATATCGCATAACTGCCTTGAAAACTAGTTGCTTTTAAATTATGTATGGATAACTAGGTCAACTTCAACCACATTCAAAACACTCGAGTTCTTGATGGACAACCACAAACGAAACCTTTTTTTTATGTCTGTAATACAGTAGTACAATATGACAATAATATGACAGTTGAGCAAAACAGTAGTATACTATAAGTATAACAATAGTATAACAGTAGTATAACAATAGTAAAACAGTGGTATAACAGTAGTATGACATGGTATAACAGTATTATGACAGTAGTGTTACAGCAGTATAACACAAGTATAACAGTCGTATAACATAAGTATAACAGATGTATCACAGTAGTATAAAGCAGTGTTATAACAGTAGTATAACACAAGTATAACAGTAGTATAACACAAGTATAACAGTATTATAACAATAGTATACAATATGATATCAATTTTATTGATAATTAGGTTATAACTAGGTTAGGTTAGGTTACCAAACACAGTAAAAACCTTAAGTTCTTTAAACGATATCTAGCATACTACGTTGACAATCCCCATCAAACTCAACACAATTTAGCTTTAATATCTCATCTATATACTCTTTAAATTTCAGCACATTCCCATGATTATATCTACTAGAAATGATCTATTAAAAATTGCTCCAGTTTATTCATATCTCCAGTTCTTTATTCAAAACCACATGCGATTCCTCTCAACGCCTATTTGCATTTTCAACACAAGGACCCCCTGTTTAGCCCCCTCTCTACACTGCCCCATCCTGCTGCCCCCTGCCCCTTCCTGCTGCCCCCTGCCCCTGCTGGCACTGCGAGTCGCGTCGCGTTGTCGGAGCACGTTCGCAATTGGCGCACGTTTTTGGTGTTTGCAGCCGTCGGCATTGGCAGCGTCGGCGTCGGCGTCGGCTGCCAAAGTTGTTGGCACATTAATCATAATTTAATGATTAGCGCAAGTTTTGTTTATTAAAAATGTCAGACGAGTTGTTGTTGTTGTTGTTGCTGCTGCTGCTCTATGTTGTTGTTGTTGTTGTTGTTTTGCTTATTTACGATCGGCGATTGCCACGCGTCGATTGTGGTGGCATCGGCATCACCATAAATTGCAATTACTTCGCCATGGTGCAACAGCGCAGCCAAACAATTTGCAACCATTTTTGGCCACTGCTGCCGCTGGCGTCACTGCCTTCGCCAGCACTCCACGTCAGGTGGGGCAGCCTGCCTGCCACGTGCCCAATCCGTGCCAGAGAGAGAGAGTGAGATCCCAAAATCATAAATAAAAAATGAAGATGCCAAATGCGAATTGGGAATGAAGAAGTGAGAATGGAGAAGTGAGGCAGCTGCTCCGCATGTGACACAGTTTTGCAGCAGGCAAGTTAAGGATGAGGGGCAGGGGGGGAAGAAGAAGTAGAAGGAAGGGAAGTCTCTTTTGTCCTTTGAGAGGCATCTGTGACTCGTCGCTTTGTCTGTCACGTAGTCAGAGGCAAAGCCGCAACCAGTGAGTGCTTTCTGCCTCGGGATTTCGCTATTTGGGTCTGTCGCGGTTCATAAAGAGGTAGACAGAGAGAGAGAGAGAGAGAGAGAGAGAGAGAGAGAGGGATGGGGAGAGTGGGAGACCAGACAGAGACAAGCTCAGCTGCGGATTGAAATCTAGGCCGAGCATTGGTTTTGCGCCTAATAGCTTAAGTCGAAAAGCTTTTTGTCTGCAGGTTCATGAAGAGTTCTTTAAATGAAGAAGATTTCAATTAGCAGTTAAATATTTTGCATAAATATAACTGAAGATAAACTGTAGATTATTTGTCTAATCTTTAAAGTAAGATCTCGTTTAGATCTTCAGATTGTGACAATTTAGATTCATGAAAACTTCTTAATTAAAACTTATAATTAAAGCTCATTTAAAACTTAAATAGTTCAAAGAGCAATTCGATTTTCTATCAAGGAATACTTTGGATTAAATGTAGATTCTTAACTGTAGATAACTCCTCTCTTATTAAGAATAATACATACTGCAAATTAAAGTTTCTCTGGGGACTTTGAAACTCTGCTGACGTCTTCAAAAGCTATTGAAACACCAAAGTTGATTGAAAACCGTATAAAGCCTACACGCATGTGTTAGTTTTCTTTTTAAATCGGGTTCCTCTAAGATTTCGCTACCTTTTCGCTGTCAATGTCGGCGCAGAACTAGACAAAGTCAGCTTATAAAATATGAACGAAGTGCCTTGTACCATGTGTGACTAGGGGCCGCTTAATCCTGCGGCTGCTGTCGAGGAACGTACAGAGAGAGAAGAGAGAGAGAACTCAACTTAAAAGCTTGTCACACATTCTGTCAAGCCACGCCCCCTTTGCCAGCACTCCTTCCTCTCTCTCTCCTCTCCTGCTCTCTCCCTCACATGCCCTCGTCCTGCAAGTGAATTCAATTTCTGAGGGCGTCCTTCGCCTTCTCGTGCCTTGCCTCGTCTCGCTTTATGCCAAAGAAAAGTTGCCAAGTTAGTTGCAGCCTGAAGGAGAAAGCAGCATAAGGAGGAAGGGAGAGCAAAAGGGAGGGGTGGAAAGGAATATGGGGAGGGAGGAGGCGGGCAGAGTCAACTACTAAAGGTATTATTATTGTTGCTTGCACCTGCAGGTGGTTTTGCTTTACTTTGTCACGGATCTGTTTTCTTTGCAACTTGCCACGTCAGCAAGGCATGTCGAGAGAAGGGTGTGTGTGTGTGTGTGAGTGTGTGTGCAGGAAGATAAATAGGAAATTTTATATGCTTTTATAACTGTGAACGTGAACGTGTTTACAAGGACGCAGCGCCCACTAGCAGCCGCAGCCAAATCTCAAGCGTGTTTCCTGCTCTTTGTGTGTGTGTATGTGTGTGTTCGTGTGCGTGTGCTGGTTACCTGGCAGCAACTTGTTCACTCGTTTGATCAAGTACCGTTAGTGGCTTTGCGGTTTTGATGGGCACGCGCCCTTTCAAGTGCCCCACCAAAATATTGCCCCAAATAACTGAGACGAGAAAATTAATCAAATTTGTCGATGGCAACAGAGAGAGAAAAAGAGTAGGAGAGGGAGAAAAAGTTGCAGAGAGAGTGTATAGAAAGAAAGGTAGAAAAGGAACAGAGAAGAGTGTAGAAGATAGACCGAAAGAGTGCAGAAGACGGACTAAAGAAGAAACTAGAACAAGAACTTAAATAGGGAAGCACAAGAAAGGTATTGAAACTGAAGTAGAATAGGTCGAGAATAGGTCTAGAATAGGTATACAATAGGTCTACAATAGGTCTATAATAGGTCTAGAATATGTCTAAAATAAGTGTTAGAGAGAAAGAATATATATTCTGTAAAGAAACTAGAAGAATTGACTTGAAAGAAAGACTACTAAAAGATTTGATAATTGACAACCAGCAAAGACTCAGCAAAACTTGAACTGAACTCAAGCTGAAATTAGAAAATTGAAATTGTTTAATTAAGGTTTTTATAGTTAATCATAAATTGAAAAAATTAAACAGAAAATTAATGAATTTTTAACTCTTTAGTAACTCTTTTCCCATATTTCTACTTCATAGTTGAAATGATATTCAGATTTTGAATAGATTTGAAGAGTTTTCTAAGAGATGCTTAACTCAATGGGCAGTCAGTCTCTTGTCTCTCTTTCTCTCTCTCTGTGTCTCTTCCTCACTCCCCTTTACTCCATATATCTTTCTCCCCCACTCTTTGTCAAATACCACTCAAAATGATATACAAATCTCCTGCAACTTTATTTACCTTAAGAGCAACAATTGAGCCTGCTTCTGTCCAAGCCGAGTAACCAGTTTGGTATGAATTTGTGCAGCTTCATTAAACCATATCCTGTGGTCAACTGCACTTACAGTCACTGGCACCACCACACACACTCCACACACACTCACACACACACTCCCTACACACACTTCAGCAATTGCCCAGATCCTGCTGCCTCCACTCACATGTTGCTTGCTGCACTCACAAAACTTTGCTGTGGCCAAATCGAGCGGCTTCATTCAACAAGACAAGCACGAGCAGAGGGGAAGGTAGAAGAGGGATGCAGAGATGGGGGAGAGGAAAGGCAAGAGGACAGGCAACAAGCAAACAAACAAGTTGAGCTTTGGCAGTGGCTGCTTGTACAAACGAACACACAGCAATATAACCAGCCCCCAGTCCAGTCAAAATGAACTCAACATAAATATACAAGCAGACACACACAAACACACATGTATACACACACACACACACACAACACACACTCACAAGCACAGCAACATGGCAGAGTATATCACAGTTTTTTTGGCGCCCTTAACTGGGAAAGCGTTGTGTGTGATTAGAAAACTTCTTTGCCGCATTGCGCATCAAAAGTTGCTAGAAAGATTTGCCCAGAAACTTAACTGGTTAAGCCAGTATGGTCAACAGGGACAGGGACCAAGCCACTGTTTCTAACTAGGATAGCTGGCACAAAACTGCACTAGATAACAGAGTCTCGACTACTATCTCTGCTTGGAACAGTCTTGAAGTATTACGCCAGAACTCTAAGGCACTCGAAAGGGGAACTGCATTGAGGTTGGACTAAGCAGAAGCAGAAGGTATTCAGTGTAGAAGACAGTCTAATGGAACTAGGGAAAGGAAAAAATTAACTGAGTAACTGAGCTGTCTATCTTAACGAAGCAAGGCAATAGCTCTAAGGCATTTCTTTTGGGATCTCTCATCATGTCTGCCTCACCAGAGAAAGAAGAGGAGTGTAAAGAATCTCAGACAGTCTTCTTGCAAAAGGAAGTATCAATTTACCAGTAGTTTTCTGCCAATAGGACTTGCTGTTGACTGGGCTAGAACTCGAGTAGAGCTCCTATTTAAATTCTGTGCATACAGAAAAAGATAAGACCTATGATTCTAACAAAGAGGGCATCACTTCTCTAGGGTATCACTGGACATAAGATGCATTTTCTGCATTTTTTTTATATCTCTGATGACGTTTAATGAAGCGAGTCTTAATGCAGGAAAAGTCGTCACTTTTTTACCACTCTTCTTTCATCCAAGGCACTTAAGTAAGTCACTAATCGTGTGAGCTGTCCATGCTGGAAGAAGAGAAGCAGTAGGCCACTCATTCCGCTAGTCTTACAGCATAAGGAGGCATCCACTTTCTGGTAGTCTTATTTCTAGTGAACCTCTTATGCCTTTCAGTCAGTTCTCTTCACACATTCCGCCCCATCTACTTCCACCTCATGCTGTGCCTTCTTCGTTTTTTAAACATTTTGCTGTATTTAATTTCGATTTATATTTATTTGAGTTGGCGAGGCGAGTCAATATATCATATAACTGTGCACATAAGCATCAACTTTCCGCCTGTCTGTCTCGCATGCCTATCGCCCCTTCTCCCTCTCCCTCACCCCCCTCTACCTCTCTTGGTGTGTCTGCATGTGTGTCCTTTCCTTTTGACAGTCAGAGAATGTCAAGTGTTTGTGGCTGCCCTTCTGTGTGTGTGTGGTGTGTGTGCCTGCTTATAGCGTGGCTTGTTGTGCGCCTTCTAACTGTCTGTCTCTCTCTTTCTCTCTCTCGCCCTCCCCTCGTGTCCTTGCCGGCGCGTTAAGCATGCAGACTAAAACGTATAAAAATGCATGACCACAAAACATTTTTCAGGCGGCCATTCAACAAACCCTTCCCCCTCTCCCACTCTCTCTCTCTTTCTCACACTTCTTGGCTTCGCCTCTAAAGTGTTAAAATGTTGATTGTCCTTTTTTGTCTCTGTCTGTGTGTGCGTGTGTTCGTGTGAAGCTCTGCGGCCATCTCTGCCTCCCCCGCTGCCCTGCCCTGCCCCGCCCAGTGCTGCCTCCCTTTTTAAGTTAGTCTCGTGCGTGTCGCAAATAAATTTTTAAGTAGCATTTGTGTTGATTGCGTTGAAAGAGGACACACATTCAACCCGACCCCCTTTTTGCCCCAACCCTGGGCCAGGGAACCCTGTCTAGCGGCATGTTGAGAGGCCGCTTCAATTTGGCATTTATCAAGTGGGATCACTTTTTTCTGCTTGGTTAGCGCGTCAAGCAGAGCAAATCGCTGCGAAGAGTGTGAAAAAACCTCAACCTCATTTAATAACTCAATTAATTAATTGCAAAAGCATTAAATATGTTAAACGAGAGTGCGTTTAAGCGTTAACTGTTATTGCACTGTAAATGTTAAGTTAGTGTTGAGTAGTTTTTCACTTTGAATGGCAAATCAGTATGCATTTTACTTGCCATTCACGCGTGCCTGCATTTAACACTTAACAGCGCAAGTTAAGTTAACAGCGCGCATTAAATTAACAGCACAGGTTAACTAAACAGCGCCAAAGCTGCTGCAACAGTTACGCTTTGGTATTTAAGAGAGTTTACAGTGCTTAACATTGCAAGAGGATAACGTCGCTAACAGCGACGTCGACGTTGGCAGCATCAGCAGCAGCAGCAGCAGCAGCCATGGCGGCTTTACTTCTTTTGCGTTGCTGCTCTCAGTTGTTGTTGGACCGCAAGAGTGTTTCGTTGTGTGGCGTCGGCAGAGCAACGACAGCAGTAAAGTAAAAGAGTGTGAGAGAGAGATAGAGAGTGAGCACGAGTGAACAGGCAAACGCGAGTCTGTTAAACGAATCTTGTGCATGTTAAACGGGTGAGTGTGTTTGCCGTGTGTGTGAGTGAGACAGTGTGAATGAGTGACTGAACTGCCAAAGGCTTTGTTAGCCGCCATATGCACTTTATGCCTATGCGACTGTCTCTCGGTGTGTGTGTATATGTGTGAGCACAGACAATGTGACAGCAGTAGTAGCAGCAGCGCATTAGTTGACGTTGACGCCGGCGCTAACTGATGCTGCTGCGTCTGCTTTTACATGATACCTTTGGGTCTCTGTTAATTTGCATGCGGTCGCAGATGGTTGCATACGGTTCTCGGTATGAAGTTGTTGTTGTTTTGCGCTATGAAGGTGTTGTTGAAGGCTGCTTTCTTGTGGCCATCGTGGAAGAACAATTGTCACACTGTTGTTGTCGCTTGCAGTTGTTGTTGTTGCTTGCAGTTGTTGTTGTTGCTTGCAGTTGTTGTCTGTTGAGTATCAGCTAGTCACAGCGCTTTAGAGCATACTTTTAGGCTGACTAAAACTGCCAGCATATGCCGCCTCTAAGTCCTGCCACCTTGTAGCTATCTCTCTCTCTCTCTCTATATGTGTGAGCTAATTAAGTGGCTGTGTGTGGTTGTGTGTGTGTGTCCCTCTGTGTCTCTACATGTGTCTATGTATACAAACCTCTCGCTGTCTGTGTTTATGCGTGAGCTTCATTCCTTTGCCCACATGGCGTATGAGTAATGAGACAACGACGTCGACAACATTGACAGCCTAAGCCGCACTTGTTACATGCCTTCATGTGCCTAGCTCTGTGTTTAGCTGTTTACGAAGGTCGTCAGGTCGTGCCACCGGAATTGATATTCATGAACGTCGCACAGCAGGTAGGCCTTGCCCCGCTATCCCCCCTTCCTTCACCTGCCCCTTTGAAACATATGCTAGCATATGTAGAGGCGCAGCAGCAGCAATGCCTTTGCACGCTTTGCAACACTTGTTTCCACTAATTGCACTATCAACTAGCATGAGAATAATGTTGAACAAACTCCCAGAAAACTTTTGCCTTTTCTGTTTGACATTTTGTCTATTAAAGTTTAATCAAAAACGGAAGTTCGTAGGGGGCGCAATAACAAAAACAACAGCAACAAGAGCAACAACAACATCCGCTGCTGCTGCCAACTTTGTTGACCTCACCAGAGTCAGAGGCAAATAAGCTGCATGGGGGAGAGAGAGAGGGGAGGCCTGGTAAGCATAGCTAGCGTAGCTTTTTAAGCAAGGACGTGATGACAATGCCATCAGTGGGCAAGAGATGGAGATGGTGACAGAAGGGATAAGGGGCAGG
This sequence comes from Zaprionus nigranus, assembly GCA_018903425.1. Taxonomy (NCBI): domain Eukaryota; kingdom Metazoa; phylum Arthropoda; class Insecta; order Diptera; family Drosophilidae; genus Zaprionus; species Zaprionus nigranus. The sequence goes on from JAEIGD010000002.1 coordinate 389,320, forward strand.
AGGAGAAGAGGCAGAGGGAGTAGGGAAGAGGGAGGAAGGAAGGGAAATGAAGCTGGAGGTGAAGCCAAATGCCAAAGTGTCCAAGCGCGGCGTAAAAATTTCAATTGCTAAGCAGTAGGGGAATAGAGAAGGAGGGGAAGAGGAAGAAGGAGGGAAGAGGGAGGGAGTGAAGAAGCAGGAGCAGGAGATGGGGAGAAGGTTAGAGAAGAAGAGACAGCATGAGTGCAGAGAAGAGGCAGTCGGAGGGGAAACAGGAGAAGAACCAAGAGCGAAGGCAGTTTAGAACGTTGGAGAGGGAACAATCTGGGAAGCAGTAGAAGCATCTGATGAAGAGCAGCAGGAGAGGCCGAGGAAGCATTCAAGAGGCAGAAATACAGAGAGAGGGATCAGGCTAGAAGAGAAGCAGGAGAAAGAGAAGAGGGCACAGCAAATGTCATTCAAAAACCCAAAATCAGTGCTAGCTAAATATTTTGAAAATTTTAAAATACCAAAGGAAAGAAGGTAAAGAAAGGAAGTGGAAGAAGAGGAGTGAAGGAGCTGCAGTCAGAGCAAAGCAAATACAGTTTAAGTGGAGGAAGAAAGGAATTAGAAAGAGCGAGGAGGTGATAGAGGGAAAAAAAGAGGGGAGGAAGAGAAGGCAGAAGAAGAAGTAAAAGAGGTGGTACGAGTGGAGGTACAAACGAAAATGCAGTAAGGGGAGGTAGAAGAAGAGGTAGAGAAAAAGGTAGAGTATGAGATATAAAGGGAGAGGTAGAAGGAGGAGAGGGAGGCGGTACAGAAGACTCTGGAGAAATGGGACAGTAGAAGGAAAATGAGGTGGAAGAGGAGGAGTTATAGGAATAGATAGAGAGAGGTAGAAAAGAAGGTAGCGTAGGAGGTACAAGAAGAAGCACAAGAGAAAGTGCAGAAGACGGTGCAGGAGGAGGTCAAGCAGGAGGTACAAGGTGAAAGAGGGGAAGGTAGAGAAGAGGGTAGAAGAGGAGGTACCAGAGGAGGTACTAGAGGAGGAAGTAGGACGAAGGTAGAATAGAGGGGGAGAAGCAGTGGCAGAGGGAAATGGAAAGTGGAAAGTGGCAGAACTTAGAAGAAGGAATCAGTGACATTTCCACTTTCCCCCCACTCAATATACGTCAGCTAGTGTGTGCCCATCTATATGTGTGTGGGACGTGTGTGCATGTGTTTCTGTGTCTGTGTGTGTGTGCGTGTCTTTGCTGGTGTAACTGACAGTCTACGTGACAAATCTTTATTTAATTTCGCAAAGAAGCGCGTCGGGCAAAGAAAAACTTTCGACTTTTGTTGCGATTTATTTTAAAGAGGCAAAGACAAAGTTTTACTGGTGCCACTCCTACCACTCCCACTCTCCCTCCCTTGTGGCACCAGCTACTTTCTGCTGTGATTGCTGGCTGCAAAAAGTTTTGGCGTGGCTGAAATCTGTGCGAATAAATAGAGAACAATAAAGTGGAAATTACCAGAAACTGCAATTGGCACGAATGAGATTCGTTATTATCATCATCAGGCAGAGGCAGAGGACAGGGAAAGGGGGATGGGGAAGGGGGGTGAATCTTTTAAGAGAATCATTTACATCAACACGCTGGCGATTAATGTTCGCTTAGCCTCATGCTGAAGACAAATGCAGCAAGTTTGTCCAAACAGAAGTTTGGCAAAAAAGAAAAGTAAAATTTAAGAAACATATTTTAGCCATTTTATTTAATAATTTGTAGCTATTTTATTTGGCTTTATTTGAACAGCTTTAACCATTTTATTTGCACAGTTTTATGCCATTTTATTTGGCTATTTTAAAACATTTTCTTTGCACATTTTTAGCCAGTTTATTTGGCTATTTTTCAATTACTTTAGCTAGCAACAAAGGCAACAAATTGATGCTAAATAAACAGGGCGAGGACCTTCTTTCTTCCTTTTACTTTAACTCCCCTCCTTTGCCTTTCTCATTTCCTCTTCTTCTGCCTATATCCTTCTGCCCCTGCCTCCCTCTCTACCTTCCCCGTTTGCGTGTTCATCTTCAGCTTTTCGTATTTATTCAGCAAAATTCGCCACGCTGCCGCCGCGTTGCAGTTGCAGTAGCCACAGTGGGCACTGCAGCCTAATTTGTAGCGACACATTTTTAATTTCGTGCCCGTTGGGCAGGAAGTAGCCCCTTCGCTCCCTTCCCCACTCCATTTCCTTCCTTCCACAAACATGAAATTGGCCTAGCCAGGAACGTATTTCCCCCTTTGAAGCAGGAAATGGAGCCGGATGCGCGCTGTCACAGTTTGGCTGCATGCCCCATGGTGCAACATTTGGTAATTGCGCTTAAAGACTGCCGAAATGTGCGAATGAAAGAGAGGATAAGAGAGAGAGAGAGAGAGAGCAAAGAACGCAACAGTTGTTGAATATTGTTGAATAGAATATTTCCCAATTTAAATTTAAATGAAACGCAAAAGTCAAAAAGCACAGAAAAAACGTCGTGCCACGCCTATCAATCAAAATAGAAGACGCCTCATTATCAGCGTGTTACAGTCAAAAAAGGATGCACACGAAAAAAGGGAAAGAAAAGGAGAAGGAGAAGAGGGGAAAAAGGAAAGTAAAACGAAACGCTCGCTCAGGACGTGCTAAGCCCACGACAAGATTAATTAAGTTCGCGCGCACCCGACAGCAGCAACAACGACAACAACAACAAGAATAAGAACAACAACAGCAAACAGAGCCAAGCAGCAAGAACAACAAGAAGCAACGGCGACGGCAACTTGAGTCGACGTCGCGTCGCCCAAGTGCGTGTTAATGTTTCATTCTCACACTTTGTCGAAGCATACTTTCCAGCGCCGTGCGAAAAATTAAAATTTCAAAGCGCCGCAAAAATTGCGCGAGCCTGCTTAAATGCCTCTCGTTGTGCGTACGTTTGCGCACTGTGTGTGTGTGTGTACTGTGTATTTACACAGCAACAACAACAAACAAACAGACGTTAAGAAAAGCAAATAATCAGCAAGCGACAGTACCTGCGTTGCCTTATACCACGCGTAATAAGCATATTTTAAATGAGTCTCTGCCTCGACTCGGCGTCAACAATGCCACAGGATATGTCTGCCAAAGTCTACGGCCCTGTCGTTTCCTTAAGCCAACCCCCTCTCTTCTCTCTCTAGCGCTCCTAGTGTTTTCTACCCCCTCGTGGAGGTGTTAAACAATGACTGTCATCACGATAACAGATTAAGCACATTTCTGTCTGTTGCACGTTATGAAATAAAAGCAACACATATGCCGTAATATTCAACTATTATTGTTATGTGCACGTGCCCCGAGAGAGGTATATTGCAAAAGTATTATCATTTAAAATGCTAGCTAAATAGAAATAGAATGACATTTGATTTTTGTGTGTTATTTTCGTGCCATGACTGCCAAGATTGATCGTGTACAGCAACTATCGATTACAACTGCAAACTTGACTGCTCAATTTGAACTGTTAACAGTATTGATATCTTAGTTTAACTGTTAATAGTATGCTGGAAAGGGAATGGGTCTGTTGGATCAAATCAAACTGTTAACAGACACTGCAATGTTAATGTTTACAATTCATTTTACTTCTCTCTTTGTAAACTGTTAACAGTATCGTTAGCTTGCTAGTTGTGTTTACAGCGCAAACTGTTAACAGTATCGATAATTAACAAGAAGATCAAGCCTTTGAATTGGCGTGGCAGCTCAATACAAACTGTTAACACTATCGATTGTAGCACATGTAGATAAATTCAAATGGTTTAAAATATCGATAGCATTGTGAGCTTCGTTTAATTGGCTTAAACTTTGTGCTGCGTAATTAATTACCATTATTTACCATGCCGAGGCATTTATTATTTTATTTGCATGCACAATTCTATTAACGTTCTGTTTTCTGCAAATTGCCCCATTTCGATGCAGTAATTTAAATCACTTTTGTGCGTATTATTTTGCCATTGCTAGCAGAGAAACACAGACACACAGACCACATTAGAGATTCAGCTCGTCATGGCGTTGATAAGGACATTGAGAGTGGTCCTAACAGACTGGGCTGCCCGTTGAGGGTGCGAAATACATAAACATATGTATGTATGTAATACATACATACACACATCTGTACACGTAAGTGCTAGATGAGCTTTTTGCTGACAATGTCAAGTGTACAGCGAGTGTTGTCGTTGTCTAATGTAATGTATGTACGTATGTGTGTGGTGTGTGTGTGAGTACTTTACTGTTTTTTGTTTAATTTCCACACACACACACACACTTTGCCCTTGCTGCTTCCTGCACTCTCTCATCCTGTTTCCGTCCGTTTCCGTAAGCCCGAAACATAATTGCGGCTTTGTCGAGCGCTTAAGACTGTGTTCGCTCTGCTGCTGCTGCTTCTTCTTCTTCGTCGTCGCATTATGCGCCCATTTAATTCAATTTTGGGGCACGCTCTCTCTCTCTCTCTCTTCCTCCCTATCTTTCTGTCTCTCTCTGACATGTGTGGCAGCAAATTTTGTGATTTCGTTATAAAAAAAACCCCCCCACACTCAAAGGATTAGACACACTTCACATACGAGTCTCTCCTGCGCCATTTCCACTTCCTGTTGCCCCTTCCTGCACCCCCTCCCCCTCCTTTTCCTGTTCCCCCCCCCGTACACTACTTGCCCAAACTTTCACCCAGTTTATCTTCTCAAGCGCAATGTCCATTGCTGACCTTCAAAAATTCCCGTTTCGGTTGAGGCCTTTTCCGTTATTTATGTGTAAGCATCGGCATTTTGGTATTTCCTGCCCAAGCAGCTCCAATTAGCCTTAAAATGGATTTGTGTAACACATTTGGGACACACACACACACACACACACACACACAAACACAACTACACAATGCATGAAAGATTTGTGGCCCTCTGCGTGCTGCTTCGCTGACTCGCAAATTTACATTGCCTACTGAATTTATCTCTCTCTTCTAGTCCCCAGTCAGCATAACAGTGGCACTGTCAGTTCCTGTCCCTGTCCCAGCTGTATGCCATTGCTTCGGTTTCACTTTTATGCCCAGCCCAAGCATTGTCAACTATGTTGACTATGTCGCATTGTCGTCCTGTCGCCCTCTTCCTCCTTCCTCGGACAGCGACATTAAAAACGACACAAACATTTCATTTTAATATCCTTTTTGGTGGCGGCAAGCGGAAGGCGCGAATGTGACATACAGCAGAAGCAGCACAACAAGAGAGGCATCCCCTTCCCCTCCTCCTCCTCCTTCTGCTTTTCCTCTTTGCTTTTATATGCCCTGCTCTGCCTCAGCTGTGCCTTGCTGCGCTGTTGTTCTCTGCAGCCGGAACTTAAAGCGCTGAAATATTTATGAGCTGCAACCGAGTGTCGAGTGTCGAGTGGAGACTGTAGACTGGAGAGAGCACAAAATGCAGAGTATACGCACATCCGTAATGAGTCTTGTGTCGAAATCTGCATTTAAGGCGGTTACAAGAGGGTAGAGGGGGTTTATAAGAGACAGATCTCTCTGTGATCTCATTAAAGGTGTGTGAAGAAGATATGAAGAATGAGAATTTATTTGAAAACATTAAAAACATATTCGCCTTTAAATTCTATAGGTATATTTATATAATTCTATGAGCAAAACTGTAAAGGCTTTATTCCCATTTGTACCACTATTTTACCAAATGTTTAAATGCTTAATAATCTGTAACTCTGTCTATCAATTGAGTGAAGACTTTTTTTAATGGGAAACTGTTAACAGTATTGACACATTTGACTTGCGTGTGCAGCTTATTGTTAACTTTAATAAGTATAGTATAGTAATAGTATATATAACAGACTGATGTTATTAACAGTATCGATAGCTTTTAAGCTGTGTTTGCAGCTTAATGGAAACTGTTAACAGTGTTGATAACTCACAAGAAGATCAAGCCTTTGAATCGGTTTGGCAGCTCAATGTAGACTGTTAACAGTATCGATTGTTGTACTTGCAGCTGAATTCAAATTGTTAAAATTATCGATAGCAATGTTTGCTGCGTTTAATTTAAACTTCCATACCCTCTCATTTCTCCTCTCTAAGCTCCTAACACGGTAACTGTAACGGATGAAATCCTTTTTGAAAACATCTTGATTATCTTTGCTGTTATTCTCCTGAGATTATATTAGTTTTATTATGTATATTTATTATATTCAGTGCTTTTTCTAAACCAAATTGTTATAAAACTGGGAGAGATCTCTTTTGAATGCATATCTTTTCACATATCTAGGTTTCTAATACAAATTTCTCTAATTTTAACGCGAATGTCAATTATAACTGAAGCGAAGTCCTGTGAATACTTTGATTTGCTTCTCTTTATGTTTCTACTCAAATTTAAACTTATCTTTACTGCTTACTCCCACACCAAACTAACCCTCCTTCTTCCGCTCTTCTCTTGCAGCCACACACTAGTTAAGTGACCAAGTCAACACATACACACACACACAACAATCTCAAACACAGAGAGTCGCCATCATGGACTTGCCCTCGATGGTGCAACGCTCTGGCGACACACTGATAGTGCGCAGTGTCGTCAGTGGCAATCAGCTCTACATGGATCAGAGTCACAACAATGCTGGCAACATGCCCAGCAACAACACATCTATCGCATTGGGCTCCGGTTCGTCACCAGTTGCCAGCGCCATGGATCAGCAGCTGGAGCATTTCCGTCTGCAGCAACTGTTGCAGCAACAACAGCAACAGGCAGCCGTGGCAGCTGCTGTCGTTAACAGTGTGCAACAGCAGCAACAGCAACAACAGCAGCAACAACAACAGGCCTCGCTCTCGCTGGACGCCAAGGAGGAGGGTCTGCCGCAGTGCAAGATCAAGCGGAACTACAGCTGCAACCACTGCGCCTACTTCACCCAGAACCCGCGCTACCATTTGACGCACCTGCGGGATGTGCACGGCGAGAAGATTGTGATCAACAAGTGCAAGTTGTGCCTGTATGCGTCGCGGCACTTTCAGAAGCTGGTGCGGCACATGAAGATGGTGCACGGCTGCACCGATGGCATACCCAGTGGCCATGGCCAGGCGCGTGGCAAGCGTGGCATGAGCCGCGAGGCACGCAAGCGGCGACTGGAGGAGAGTGTCGGCGTCATTGGTGGACAATCGCCAGTGATATCGGTGCCAGATATGCCCACACTGGAGCAGGTGAAGCGGGAGTTGCAGTTGCAGGAACAGAAGCTGCAACGCGACATCGAAGCCTACAATCAGAGGCAGCGTGAGGAGCTGCAACAGCGTGAGCAGCAACTGGAACTGGTGTCCAACTACGAGCGGCAGTTGCAGGTGACCATGAGGGATTTGGATGCACGTGAGAGTTACGAACGGCAATCCTCTCCCGCGGAGCCCCCAACACCTTCGCCCAGTGGCTCAGCATCGCCTCCCCTGGCTGCGCTCTCTTCGGGCGGCGAGGAGCCACAGAATCGTCTGCTCAAGTGCAGCGCCTGCGAGTTCACCACACTCTATCGCACCCAACTGCGGGGCCACGAGCTGGACGAGCATGGCAAGACGAAGTTCTTCCGCTGCGACAAGTGCAGCTATGTGACACACATCAAGGCGCGCTTCAGCAAGCACGTCAAGTACCATTCGATGCCCATGATCAAGTGCGTCACTTGTGATTTCCGCACCCCATACAAATGGAATCTGGACAGGCATATGAAGAACCACGGTGGAGCGGGTGCCTTCAAGTGCGCCGCTTGTGACTTCACAGCGGACATCAAACAGTCGCTGACGGTGCATGAGATGAATCACCATGTGCCGCCAGTGGGCAATGCTGGCTCAATTTGGCCACGACGACAGAACAAAGTGGGAGCCAGCGAGATGTGCGATGACTTTCTCAGTGACTCAGCAGAGCTGGAGGATCAGTACAACAACAACAATCTGGATGATGATCTGGAGGAGGCGGAGGTAGGGAGCGGAACGGAGGAGCAGTACGGCAAGCGTAGCAAGTACGATGAGGATGAGGAGCCCACAGATCTGTCGCAGAAGGGCGGCTGCTCCTCGGATACGTCCAGTGTGGGCACCGCCACGCCCCGTGCCAAGCGCCCTGTGCCGAATCTGATACCTATTACCAAGAGCCCCAAGGAGTAAGTAGTGCAAACGAAATGGGAGGGGATAACTGACTAACTTCTCTCTCTCTCTCTCTCTCTCTCTCTCTTTGTTCCTTCTCGTGCTGTAGGGTGCTCAATCTCTCCAAGGACATTAACGCCTCGCGCAGCTCGTTAACGGAAATCGCCTCCATGTTCTTCAACGAGAAACAAATCTCAGAGATGCTGGACAAGTCGGACATACCACAGCTGTCGCCCGCCACAACCATCACCTCTCAAGCCTCCTCGCGCAGCCTGTTGCAGGCCAAAAAGGGCGGTGGTTCGTTCTTCGATAAGCTAAAGACGGGTGCACAACTGGACAACCTGATCTGCCAATGCGGTCATGTTGCCAAGTGTCTGTCAGAGTCGATTATTCACGGCAAGAGCTGTCAGTCTTCAGCGGTGGTCATTGACGATGATGATGCTGCACTGCATGAAGACGATGCCGACGATCGTCTGGAGATCGATGAAGATGATGAGGATCGTCAGTCACATTCAGCACTTAACTTGAGCGTTTCGGGTTCGACACGTTGCCAGCACTGTCGCCATCGTTGCAAATCTTCCACAGATCTGTTGCATCATCTGGCACAGTGTGCCGAGGCGATTCGCTGTGCCAACGAGATGTACGACTCGAACTCGGGCGAGAGCAGCGAGCGACGTGCCGAGGCCCATGCACTGCAGCAGCAACAGGCTGCAGTGCAGCAGCAACGTGTCTGCATCTGGAACAAGGCAGCCAAGGAGATAGCAGCTGCAGTGGTGCATCAAGATAAGGGCGGGCTGCTAAACAAGTCAACGTCTTCAGGTACATCGGCAAGTGGTGGCAGTCAGGTGGTTAGCAACGAGGAGAATAGCTACTACGGCGTGGAGACAGCACCTGGTTATGGTGAGGTAAGTACAGCAACAGAATGACACATGGAAGACACACACACCCAAGCTAACCTCTCCAGGGGTAAATCTTTCCTTGGGTTAACATCTCCAGGTGTTAACCTTTCCAGGGTTTAACCTCTCCTGGGGTTAACCTCTCCAGGGTTTAACCTCTCCAGGGGTTACCCTCTCCAGGGTTTAACCTCTCCAGGGGTTAACCTCTCCAGGGGTTACCCTCTCCAGGGTTTAACCTCTCCAGGGGTTAACCTCTCCAGGGGTTAACCTCTCCTAGGGGTTAACCTCTCCAGGGGTTAACCTCTCCAAGGCCCAGGATTAACCTTTCCAAAGAAAAACCTCTGCACGAGTAAACCTCCCACAAGAAAAAACCCATACACACACACCCTCGCACACATACACATCCAGCCACAACAGCACGACAAATGCGTCAAAATGAAATTTGACTCTTTCATGCACTGCAGGTAACCAAAAAGATGACGCCCGAGGAGGAGGCAGCCAACTCATCGCTGAAGAAGGTCTACAAGTGTCCGCATTGCAGCTTCTGGGCCTCGACAGCATCACGTTTCCACGTGCATATCGTGGGTCACCTAAATAAGAAACCCTTCGAGTGTTCTCTCTGCTCGTACCGTTCCAACTGGCGCTGGGACATTACCAAGCATATTAGGCTAAAGACCATACGCGACCCCTCGCACAAGACCGCCAAGGTGCTGATGAACGACGAGACCGGGCGCCGCAACTATACCAAGTACAACAAATACATTACCCTGATGAAGGTCACCGAAGAGGATGGGGATCCCAAGCTGATGAAGTCTGGCGAGATGACACCCAATCAGGTAGCCTCGTTGGCCTTCCTCAAGGACTATCAGAAGGTTGCTGGTGCTGGGGGACATGACATAACCCTAGAACCGGTGACGGCCAACAAGAGCAATCAACCAACCCTGGACGATGCGCAACTGGCAGATAACCTAATACGTTTGCCACTGCTGGCGACCATGATGAATGCTGCCATGGCCAAGCAGCAGCACCAGCAACAACAGCAAATGGTGGAACAGCAGCAAGAACAGCACCAGCATCAGTCCACCATGATCACACCCTCGGTGACTATTTCGCCGGTGAAGCGCCTGCATCAGTCGCCGCCCGGCAAACCCAGCGATGATCTCATCACTGAGGTGCATCAGGAGGGTAGCGAGAAGAAGACCTTTTACAGGTGCCGCAAATGCAACTTCAGGTGAGTAGCAGCAAACAAATATCACGGGATGAGAGCAGTAAGTCAACTTTCTTCTCTCTCTCTCTCTCCCTCCCTCACTAGACATCACAATCGTGACGCTGTGCTAGCTCACGTCAAGATCCACTACCAGGAGACCAGCTACCCCAAGTCGACGTCCTCGGGCAGCAGCACCTCGCCACTGCAGGTGTCTGTTGGCTCGAACCAGCAGCAGCTCTACATGAACAAAGTATTTGCTGCCATGTGCCTATCCCAGCCATCGCCCACAGGAAGCTCATCTGTAACAGTGGGCGGTAACCAACAACAACAACAACATTCCCTTATCTCAGCCGGTCTGCTGCAACGTGCCATACAGGAGGCACAGCACTCGCCCACACCCAATTCCAGTGCGCTGAGTGGTCTGGCCCTGGCCCTGGCTGGTGGCAAGTGTCCATCGACGACGACATCCACGCCCAAAGCCAATGCCGCCTCCATTTTAGAGCACGGTGAGCAGAAAGCGAGTCAAAACGAGGCAAGTGCCGACAGTCTGACGTCGCCCACAATCACCAGCAGCAGTACAGCAGCTAGATCACTGCAAGATCTGCTCACCTCACCACGTACTCGACATGGTCATCACTTTGGTGCCGGTGCTTCACCATCAACAACAACAGCAACTGCCTGCCCATCGGGCAGTGCTCAAACTAATCAAAATAATGCTAATTGTTATAACTCGGTTGTGGTTATGGGTGGTTCGGCTGGAAGCAGCAACAGCAACGGTACCAGATACCACCTGGAGAGCAGGAAATCGTTGAACGCATCATCAACCAATACAGCACCCAATAGCATCAACAATACACCATCGCCTATGCCAGTAACTACCACTCCTACTCCTATTTCTACTTTTCCAACTGGTGCTAAGTCTTTGGTTCATTCTCTGGGTACTGGTCTCAGTAGCAGTAACAGTAACAGCAATAATAACAATAACAGCACATCCAACCTCACCGACACCCATCCACATAATCCACTCATCGCCGGTGATGGTATCTATCTGGCAACGGGCTTAACCCACGCCTTGCATTCTACTAATCTCAAATCGAAGCTATCGTCCACGTCGTCGTCGTTACTATCGGCATCGGCATCGTCCTCATCAGCATCCCAGGCATCTGCCGCGTCCTCGCCGCACTCGTCGCCGCCATCGTCTTCCTCGTACATGCCACAGGCCATGACTGGCCCAACGACACGTCTCCATAGTCCAGGTAGTCCTGGCCTCTTAACGATGAACGACGCCGATCGACGCGATCCGTCGCCATATCGTTGTGGCCACTGCCATCAGCTCTCGAATTGGAAGCATGTGATCCAGGTATTTGTTTAAATGCATTTTACAGTTTGTGTTTTGTCCCAAATCAAAACGAAACCGAGTACCCTAAAAAAAACCCACCCGACAAAATGTGAAACAGTGATCCGTCCGTCAAAAAGTAATTTCCTTACTGATCTTTACTTTTTTCCCGCTTACAACCGTTCTACGAGGGGTAGCCAATCAAGAGGTAGGGAGAGTAACCTTTCTGGAGATAGCCTCTCAAGGGGTAACCTCTTTAGGGGTACCCTCTAAAGTGCTTTTATATCTACAAGGGTTTACCTCTCCAGGGGGTAATCTCTCCATGGAAAAACCTTTGTACGAGTTAACATCTACAGGGGGTAACCTCTCCAGGGGCTAACCTCTCCAGGGGGTAACCCCTCCATGAGGAAACCTTTTTAAAGAGCATGCTCTCCCAGAGGTTAATCTGTCTAAGGTGTTACTCTTTCTGGGTCTAACATCTCTGGAGTAACCCCAAAAATTAGTAAACTCTCTAGATAGTACCTCCCTCAAGGGTTCCCCAGGGGTAACCTGTACAGGGTAACCCCAAAAGGGAACTGCTTCTGGCTTTTCTGTAACAGCCTCCCCCCCTCAGTCGAAGTGTACTGTCTGATCATTCACACACCTTCTCAGCTCGATATTCCATCTTGTCTGTAGTCCCTAAGTAACGCTGGTAAATATGCAACAATAAATTTTGTTATACGATTTTGTTTTTTCTATATACGACTCCCTAACTATGCCTATCTATGTTCCATGTGTGGTGTCTGGTCTTCTTTTTTTTTGTGTACGATTACGTTAACGATACCGATAACGATTATAATTAAATACGTTTATCTCTACGTCTATTTATAAGATATCATTGGTGAAAGTTTTGCTTGCCCTCGAAACTAATTCTAAAACACATTTACCGTTACAATCTCGACTCATTCTCGAAGCTAAGGAAAGATCATACGGTGTGGGTGTTTCGATTGGGTTTTCTCAACACATACACACACACCACACACATTATACACCTACACATACACATGCAGTAAATGTACATTGAGCGACAGCATGCTAATTTGAGCACCTCTTCTCTCTCTTTCTCCCTCTCTCTCATCTACAGCGGCACTGTCGCTTAAAGCATTCCGGGGATATTCGGATCGAGACCCTTGAGCGCAGCAGCAACAGCAGCAGCAGCGCTGGCCCCAATGCACCGCCCATTTACCGTCCACAGGGCGTGGGTGCCAGCAATGAATCCCAAAGCCATCTTGGCAGCAACAGCAACAACAACAACTATAACAAACCTGGCAACAACAACAACAACAGCAGCAACTCCTTGCTCAGCAAGCAACTGCTGCACTCGCCCCTCTCGGCCAGTGCGGCCGCCGTAGTGAATGCGGCGAACACGCAACAGGATCTGCAAGCAGCTGCGGCCTACTGGGCTGCAGCCTGCAAGGCAGTGAGTGCTGTGGCCAGTGCAGGCAGTGCCGAGGAACTGTTGCAGTTGCAGCAGAACGATCAAATCGAGATAACCAGGCTACCCGCCAGCAACAGCAACAGCAGCAGCAGCAATGCAGCTCAGGATCTGCCCAGCAACAACACAAAGAGCAAGCAACAAAAGTGTCCCGTCTGTCCGTACATCTCGGAGAGTAAATCGCAGATGAACTACCATGTCTCGCTGCACAAACCAACGCAATACGAGTGCCGACTGTGCACCTTTGTGTGTGCCAAGAAGCAACACCTGAGCAGCCACATGCGCAGTGTGCACCAGCAGCAACTGGGCACAGCTCCGGCCCCCACCGTGGCCACAGCTGGAGGATTGGACTTCAGTGTGGCACTGCAACTAGCCGCAGCCAAGCAGATACAGCAGATGCCAGCCAGCGTGCCACTAGCCACCATTGACCTGCAGCAGCTGACGCAGACGCTGGACGAGGCAACTGAGGCACTGCACCAGCAACAGCAGCAGCAGCAACAACAACAGTTGCCGCCGGAGTATCAATACAAGCTGATCAGCTACTGTCCACGCTGTCCGGCACGCTTTGCGCAGAAACACAACGATGAGCGCAACGCGAAGCTGGAGCTGGAGCAGCATCTGGCAGCGCATGCACCGAGTGACGACGGGGGAGGCGGAGCAGGAGGCGCATGTCTGCACCTACTGCGAGTATCGAGCGGGTGCTGAGACATTGCTGCAACTGCATCGCGCTGTGCACATGTCGCACTACCAGGAGAAATGCCAAGAGCTGTACAGGAATTGCAAGGAAGATGTGCTGTATCCGGCGCCCAAGTTGCTGCAAATCTCAGGACCCGAAACTATTTGGGTGGTGGACAATGAGCTGGGAGCGCAGCTGCTGCGTCAGAATACAATCAGCTCATCCACGGCCACTGGCTACGATAGTGCCAACTCGTTGCTAAAGAAGCAGCTGGAGTCGGGCACGAGCGGAGCTATGGTACGAGAGCAGACACCACCACCCAAGGCACAAGCTGAGGCTGAGCTGGAGACTGAGGTGCAGGAGGATGAGGATGACCAGGAGGAGGAGCGTCAAAGTAGCTCGACACCCTCGACAAGTGCCTCGGTGGCGACCAGTGATCTTGCTGCCGATGCCAGCAGTGATGCTGGCTCCATGGACTTGCTGCCTCCAGTGCCACCAGCAGTTCAACGCTGCCAGCACTGTCCCTACGAGACATTGGAGCTGGAGGAACTGCAGCAGCATATGCAGAAGCACAGCCAATCCCCGGGAGAGCTGCAGCAATGTGCCCACTGTGACTACAGCTGCGCCGACGAGGCCGAAATGGAGGAGCACACGGCAGTGCACTTCAATGCCAGCGAGAAGCTCAAGTCGGTGGAGTTCTTCACTTGCTACGACAAGCTTGAGATCAGTGTGGAGCAGGAAGCAGATGCAGTAGCAACAGAGGACAACAAGCAGCTGGAACACAACAACAATCAGGACAACGTGCTCAATGCCAATGTGCAGCAGCAGGAGCAGGACCAGCAGGGGGAACAGCAGCAAAAGCAGCTGGAGGAGCCGAGCATAAAACCCTCAACCAAGCTGATACTCTACAAAAACGATGGAGCACTCAGTGTGAAGACGCCGGAGGAGGCAGAGAGTGGCGGCGCACAGGGGCGTGGCGAGAATATCAGCGATCGATTGCGACGTCGCAGTTTGCGCGGCACAACCTCTGCCTCGGCCTCTGCTGCCACGCCCACCAACGAACCTGAGCAGCCGGACAAAATGATACTGGTCAATGCCAAGACGGGCAAAGTCATTTTCAGAAAGTAGGCGTACGCCCACGCCCACCTTTCTTCAACTTTCTTGCGGATGGAAGTGTGCATATGAATTGGAGGTGAAGAAACATCGATGCTATATCGATGAACATCGATTTTTACGGAAGCATCGATGTTCCTCCAGCTCTAATAAGAATTGCATCATCAATATTACAATTATCATAATTATTATTATTATTATCATAATTACTACAATTATTTTTATTATTATTATTATTTTTCTGGATATAGTTTTACATTTTGTTGTTGCTTTTCATTTTGGGTATGTAGTAATTAATCAGGATTCGTTTTAAGCGCCGATTTTTATTTAATTGTTACTAACACACACACACACACACAGATACTACAAATGACAGTTGGAACATGTTCCTGCACGTTTATTTTTAACTATATAAGTTCTTATTCTTGCATCGGATAAACCCGTTAAACTAAGGGGTATATGTAAGCACATCACCTGTTACAACTTGTTTTCTACCATTTTGTAAAAGTATCGTTGACTAAATAATCTATCGATAGCTCGATAGCAAAGTGTAATCGGCTGGTCAACTATTTTACCACAAAGCGTTTCAAAGCATCAACAAAAAATTAACTTTAAAAATCAAAAACAACAAAAACAAATTCAAAATTTTGTCTTGTTTTTAACTGGGAACTGTGATTATCGATTATTGTAAATGCAAAACAAAAACAAAAACTAAATTTAAACAAAAAACAAAACAAAGAATAAAAAAAGTATATCATTTAATGAATATGATAAGCAGCATTGCAGTTGAACTAAGAAATCAAATATAATGATATATGAAATATGAAAAAAATATACTGTATGATAATTTGCAATATTTGCAAAGTATAATATATATATGATGATTCTGTAAATCGTTGGATAAGTAATTTAGTGCATTATTTGTAGTTAAAGTTAGCAGGTTTTGTTTTCTATTACACACTATGGTTTTATAGCACAGTGTAGCACACACTGCACTACGGAACGGAACGTTATCATAAACTCTAAGTAAAAAACCAACAAGAAACAAGAAACATATGTGGAATAGTGGGGCCATATTTAAATAGTTTAAAGAGAATGAAAAACAAAAAGAAAATGAAAAAACATAAGCAAAACAAGTAAAGCAGAGTATACAGTAACTTACTTGGATCTATAGAGAGACATAACAACAACAACAACAACAACCGCCTTTGATATACATATACGATACGATACATAAGCAACAAAGGTTTGTGTATCGACCCAGATATCTACCATATACATATATCTAAATATATATATATATTTAAATAGTCGTTAGCGATGAGATGTACTTCTAATTCAGATTAGTGTATTGTAAATAACCAAGTTTTCTTTACTACGCACACGGTATGCCCTATATGGATGCATACATACTATATATATACGCATATACACGGCCAACATACAAACACACACACACACGTTTATGGCATAAAATTAAAACAATGAAAATGTACAAAACAAACTGTTAATAAAAGGAATCAAATAAAAAGAATACACAACCATGTGCATTTAAATACCGTTTGCTATTCTTTCTATGATAACTAGGTTTCCGATATTCTTTCTTTATAATAATCAACAGGTACAGTGAAATCGAAATTGTTTCAAAGTTAACGAAAGAAACTGTCCAAAGAGTTAGATATTTGAAATAAAATATTTTATTGATAATTGGAATCCGTTTGTTTTCGTGGAACAGTTAAAACCATTATTGAAAAATATATAAAATTTTTGTATATAATTTCTTTGTGAATATGTTTTTCTCCTGATAAAGCAACCCATGAAGTTGAAAAACCAAATGTGTGCTCTACAGATTTACTTTTTACTCATTCCAATTTTGTTTTTCGTAGTGTGCACTACTAAAATCTGTTGCCCAACATCTAAAATCATTTGGTTCTCTATTTCAAACTAGTTTACGGTAAATATTTTAAAAGAATATTTTAAAAAAGGAATTTTTTCACAATCTTACAAAAAAAATTATCTTTTTTAGAACAAGTGTAGATAGGCTCCTGGCACAAGTGCAACACACTCGAAGCAACAAGATTGGACGTAGCCTCTTACCTGGTTTCTCATATTTTTCCTGCTTGATCCACGTACCTATTTCCGTAAGTTCTCCTCCAAAATGTGCTGGAATCCTGGCGGCTGCTGTGGTCAACCCGCTGGCATCCAAGTAACGAATTTTTGTTATAATTACTGGACGGGTTGTTCCACCGGGGTGGTCTGTAGGCAGAGCTGTTCGCCAGCATGTCCACGTTATCGGGGCTGCTGTGGAGGACCCCGCTGTGGTTGGTGCTAGAGAACTTAGAAGGGAATGAGGATTCTTGTGGCAGCATAGTAACTTTTTATAATTTTGTCGTCTCTTATACTGCTGGTATTATGTGAACTCCGACTGCTTTCAAAATAAATTTATATTTTAAATTATTTTCGCAAAACTAAAATTTTGTGATATTTAAAATGCTCAACGAATTCTCTTTTACGATAAATCGGATTTTCAAATAAATTCGATTACTTTAAAGCGAGTTAGCAGCGCCAACCACTGCGTATGTAAACAATCGATGTTTACTATCGGAATGGCAATTACAAGATTGCTCCTCACTTAACTGATTTGTTATTTTGCAGTAAAAATTTTGTTTGAACGCGTTGCACCTGCCACACATGGATACCAAGTCCAATGACGACTCGGGTGGCAGTGACTCTCTGGACAAATCCATGCAGAGAAAGTGCGTAATGGTCGAGACGAGCAGCACAATGTCAGAGGAGCCCGCAGCGGAGACTGACAATTGCAGCAGGGATTCCGCTGCATTGCACGAAGAGCAGCCGCCGCCAGGTGAACCGATAACTGATGCGTCTAGTGGAGCAGGTGAAAGTTCGCAAACATTCAAAAGCAACAGTAACAACAACACCACAACAGCAGCAGCAGCAGCGAGCGCGGCATTCGAAACGAAAGTGAAGCTCATTTCTCAGAACCTGAAGGAGACAACGCTGGCCGAAACAGATACATCGGAGGCCAACGTGGACACCACGGATAACAACAATACCACAAACGAAGCAACAGATAAACAGGATTGCGATCATCGTGTGAAAAGAGTTCGTTTCCATCCGGACGTCAAGCCAAATGACGGAGGTAATCGGGTAAAAAAGAAAAAGCGCTGTTCTCATAAAACTGAAGGCGATGCAACAACAAACCAGAGCTGTGATGGAATGGAAATGGATGACGGTGATGATGATGGGGATGTGGATGTGGAAAACGACGACGACGAGGACGAGCAGGAAGAGGAATTTAATTTGGCCAAGACAATTGCCGAGGCGGAAGACTACTTAAAGCAGCATCCGTTGACGTTTGTCAGGCGTGTACAACAAAATGGCGATGAAACTGGAGGAGGTGGATTGAAGCATAAACACAATATGCGAATGGCAAATACGATGGACCACGAAATGGTGGATAAGCACGACAGTGACAAAGATTTCTACAAAAAGTGTAAGCCAGAGAATGGTATAGAACGTATTCTGGGCAAGGAAACCAAGGCGGGCAAGGCAAGTACCTTCTCATACATGACACTATTAGATCTCAATAATCCAACTCATTTTTCAGGTGGAGTTTTTATTGCGCTACGAGAATCAAGGTGGGCTCTTCTGGGAGTCTGCTGAGTACATACAACGTATGTGTCCAACGCTTTTAAAGGCCTATGAGAGAAACCGTGCACGGCGTCAACATCGCTTAGTAAGTTTAGTAAGTTAATTGGCAACAATTTGGGAAATGTTAAGAATCGGATCTTTCTATTCGCAGATGCATCACGTCGCCAAACGCCAGACAATGCGCCAGCGATACACGGATTTCTAGTTATATATACAAATAGCTTTTAGGTCTTTAACTAAGATCCGCACGTAATTGTAACAATTTTGTAATATGAAGTAAATAATTTTCCTTTGTTGAACAAATCTGATTGGGTATTGGCGGTCTATCGATTTATGGGATGGAGGCAATCGATTGCCTTTGTGGGTTGTTTAACATAAATGTTAGTGTTTGTAACATATATCTAGCTGACATTCATTTATTATGTTATTCAATATTCATTTAATAGAATTATTAACCTAATTAATTTACTGTAGTCAGTCTTTGCCATTCAGTTGTTTACGTGGAACAAGACATCTTGCGCATATCGATAGTCACAGTGTCCCATCGTTAAGTCGTCGTACATCGATACAACATCAACAATCCTAGTTCTAGTTTGACGGACGGACGCAGTGTGTCTAAAAATTAAAAGTAGAATAAATAACTGTGTGCAAACGTATGCAGAGATTTCGGCAGACGCGCATAAATAATTAAGTTGTTTATTTTGAGAAGCGCCGATAGGAAGCAAATAACAAAAGGCAACATAGACCAACCACCAAAAAAAGAGTTGCATCAGAACAAAAGAGAAATTTTGTGTGTGTCACCGTCGTCCGTCATCCGTCACCCTCTGTGCGATCAGATCAAAACGGCATATCAGTAAGTTCAAACGGGGAACGTTGTCAAACAAAATGCAATAGAGTTTAGAGCAGATTTAACAAATTGAACTGAACTATTCTCTTTGTGACGGCAGGTGAAAGTCTCCATTTAAGGTAAGCATCACAACAGCATTGCGCATTTTCACCCTCCTATTTCTCTAGCCACACTTTATATACATATATATGTACATATGTTTATATATATATGTATATATTGCAGTTGTTTTTGGGTGCTGTTTGCCTTAAGAAATGCGTAGAAAGCATTTATTTTGTAAATATTGTTTAACGTGTTTGAAAATATATTAGGGATATTACTCGGTGCTTAATCGATTACAGTCGGATAAATTTGCAAATAAAAGTAACAAAAATAAAATAAAAGTAAATAAAAAAGCATAATTTGCATAAAATGCAACTTTTGCAATAATTGGTGTAAATATAAAGTTTGCTGCATTGTGTATCGATGTATGTTATCGATGTATATTAATCACTTGTTATGATATCGCTATTGCACTCTACCTGCTGTCAGTCAGATAAATACGCACATACATAAATACATGTGTGTGTATGCATGTGTGTGTATGCATGTGTGTGTATGCATGTGTGTGTATGTGCATTTGCTGCACTCTAAATATAGTTAAGCCGCTGCTGCTGCTGCTCGTCAAGAATAGTCTTTGTCATAGGTCAGAAATCAGGAATCAGAAATCGCTGTAGTGCGTAGTTCATATCGAAAGATCACAAAGGAAAAACTTAACAGTGTCTGCAATCAGATGCTGCGCATCGAGCGCAGTCGAGCAAGAATCATTGTCTTCTTGTGAACTTGACGTTGACCGCTGGACTTTTGTTTATTTGTTAAATGCGCGTGGCAGTTCACTCAGTTGGCAATCGCAATTGTCTCTCTATACCTCTCTCTCGGGTCTCTCTCATTTTGTGGTTCGTATCTTTTTTAGCTTTTGGCATTGTTTGGTTCGTTAACCCGGAGAGAGCGGAAGAACTACGCAACAAAACAGACATACGTCAACTAGAGGAGAATTATAGCAACGCAGTTGGGGGAGGAACCATTATGCCAAAGGAGGAGCCGTCAGAGAAAGCAATGGACGAACAAGACCAGGCCGAAGAGCAGCAGCCGCCAAGTGCTAATGATGTGAGCATTGAGCCGTCAGATGGGGAGGCACAGCAAGAACAGCTGTCGATGCACACGTCGCCGTCAACAGATGCCGCCTTCATCCCAACCGAGCTGTCTGCCGAGGAGGCAAGTAGTATACCAAATAGAACCCATAGCCTTGTCTAACATATCTTGTCACATATTTGCAGATGCGCGCCCGTCGTCTTCGCACCTTGGCGGCTCGTAGCAGCATCATTAATCCCGTTGCTGCACCATTGGTCGAAGATAAGAAGCAACGCGTGCAAAGCGAGTCAAGACTTGTGAGGGAAGCATTGGCAGTCTCCAGCAGTGTAGACACTAATCTCGGCGATAAAGCCTCCTTAAATAGTTCTCCACTTATGAACAAAACAGATACAGATGTAGAAATGAAATCGGCGGCATCAACACCTGTACAAGATGTCGAAATGGCAACCACACCTGGTCTCCACGCCACGCCACCAACACCACTACCAACAAGTTTTGGCGCCAAGCCCGTGCAGCCACAGCAGCCCGTGATCATTATAAAGGCATCACAATTGTCTGTGGATCAACAAAACGAACAGATGCTGTCGCGCTTGTTGAATGCCACATGGAATGAGTATGGGAGTGGCGTCATCATTTGTGCACAGACTGCCAGCTTTCTGGAACAATATCCTGCACTGCGCTTTGAATTCGAAGCGATCATATGCAATGTGCTGCTAGAGACTGTGGTGAAGTTCTATAACGACGAGATTGATGATTCTGTTAAGTTAGATGGCGAAACGTCAGTGACTGCCACTGGCATAAGCGATACCTATGGCGATGATAAGGAGTTCTCTTCAGCCAAAAAAATCAAATCAGACGACACTGAGGTGCAGGAAATCTTGGCCAATGCCGTGGAGGCCAGTGCTGGTGGCGGTGGTGGTGGCTCTGAGGAGGATCAGCGTGCCAGTGCTAGTGCCACTCCCAGTCAGAGTGAAATCACCCCGAGTGGAGGCGATGCATGTGTTGCCTGTGTAGCTCCGTCTCTGCCCAACATTGTAACCACGTTCAAGCACAATGCACTGCTCCATTTGATACGTTGCTATCAAAACTATCACACCGAATGTGAACGCACCAAGGCCAATGATCAGTCTGGCGATCAGTTCAGACAACAACGCACACAGGAAGTGCTCAGGTTGGCGTTCCAGTGCATTATGCGCTACGTGGTGCTGGAGCTGACAGATCGAATACAACAAAACCGCAACTATCTGTCCGATCAGTCAACGTTGCTCGAACTGATGTATATGGATCGTGTCAGCGATGACTTTCTCATCGATCTGGTGGCAGAAACCTATCAGAAACGTGAGGTATTTGACAGCATATTTGGTCAAGTGCTGCGTGGTCTCTTCAGTGGAATGCAGCGTAATATTTGCAGCTATAAGATTAATACACAACAGATCGAATGGCTGTCCAGGCTGGTTGTCATCAAGGTGGGCAATTCACGTCCCATTGCCGATCTGATTGCACGTCAGCCAAACTATATACCGCCAACGTGCACCAAAATACCCGGTAGGGAAATTGTCAAGTGCAGCTATCTGGGTCCCTTTCTCTCCGTCTCGCTGTTTGCCGAGGAGAATGTCAAGTTCGCCGAGTTTAGTACCAAGAATACGCTTGAGGAGGCGGCAATATCGCGGCTACGTTGGGTAAGCTAAAGACAAAGTTATATTGAAGTTCCCCTTCAGGCTAATCAATCTTTGGAATCTTTCAGGAACTCCACTCGATGCGCACTCACATGCATACCGTATTCCATTCGCTGTGCGTCAATGGCAGCAGTCGTCCCAAGACTCTGGAATATGTTTCCCAGATCCTGCGACACAACGATCGTCGTGTGCAGTTCGCCAGCGATGAGAAATTGTTGGCACGCGATGGTTTTGTCATCAATCTAATGAGTGTGCTGCAGCAGTTGTCGGTTAAGATCAAACTAGATCGTATTGAACCCAACTTCCATTATTATAATAATTCATTGGTGCATATAGAACAGGATACAAAGATTCGCTTTAGCGAGGAGGAATACAAAAGTTTTTTGGCCCGTGACTTTGCCAAGCCCGTGCAGAATGTCAATTTCCAGACACAGTGCTGGTTTCTAACCCTCCAGGCCCATCATCTTGGGTATCTGCCAGCGATACAACGCTATCGCCAAAAGGTGCGCGCCATCAAGGAGCTGCAGAAGCTCATCGATGAACTCGATCGCACTAAACCGCATTGGGTTAACTCACGCTATGCCAATCGCAACAATCAGTTTAAGGAGCGTTGGGAAAAGCAGCTGCGCAAGCTGAATCGGTAAGCAACAACATAATATAACTATACAATATCTATATAAATATATATGTATGTCTCTGTTACAGTTCAAAGACCTGCAGTGAGATAACCCTGCTGGATCCGGCATTACTTCAACGCTGCACCGAATTCTATTCGACAGTGTGCGAATTTATGCTTTACCAATTCGAGGGACGCCCCATTGAAGGACCCTTCATCTCGAAGCTGCCGGTGCAGCAGCTGAAACCGACTGATGCATTTTCCGCACTGCCCGAATGGTACATCGATGATATTGCCGAGTTCATATTGTTTGCCATGCAACATGCTAACGTTGATATACGGCAAGGCATCGGTCATTCGATCATCACGTGGCTGTTGACCTGCGTCTGCGCCTCGCATCTCATTAAAAATCCCTATGTAACTGCCAAGCTAGTTGAGGTCATGTTTGTCTTCTCCCTCAAGCCAGCCAACTCGGTCAATACAGCGGTAAGTTCACATACTATGCCAAGTAGAGAGATGCAATTACTTTGAGTTTGTTGTTATTTACAGATGTGGAACCATGAGCTAGCACAGAATGCACTGGTCTGCGCGCTTATGCGTTTCTACGTGGACGTGGAGACCACAGGCCAAAGCACTGAGTTCTATGATAAGTTTACCATAAGGTAAGAACAGGATTAACTACACAAAGTGCAGATTTTGTGGGGTAGAAGACATAATGAGCAAGCACATTTGTTGAGCTTTTCCAATGGATAGAAATTAGCACAACCTCCTCCTTCTAGGCTTAACTAGGAAAGCTGAAGAACTGTTGTCTATTTAGAAAGTTTTATGCACAAATGTTCATGCCTGTTCTCTTGAGTGTAGACTCTCGAAGCCAACAAGACCTCCTCTGCAAATATCCAGTCTTGGTATGGAGTAGTATGCAACATCTGCATATGAATATAGATTAGAACATTGTTTTATTGTCTATCTAGGGATATTTCTCTACTGGAAGATCTTTAATATCATGGTTAATTAAATATCATTTTTTCTTTTACAGATACCATATTAGCCATCTGTTCAAATCCATGTGGGAAAATCCCATACATCGCCAGGCTGTTATCTGTGAGTCGAGGCAGGGCAATCAGTTTGTTAAATTCGTCAACATGTTGATGAACGATACAACATTTTTGCTGGACGAATGCCTTGAGAATCTAAAGCGTATACATCTGACACAGCAGATCATGTCGGATATACAGAACTGGAGCGGCATGAGTGCCGAGCAGCAGCAGAGTCGTCTCACACAGCTGGCAACAGATGAGCGGCAGTGCCGCTCCTATTTAACACTTGCTCGCGAGACTGTTGATCTATTTCATTATCTAACTGTAAGTAAACCAAGGAGAATTCCAAGTTTGAACAATAATTATCTATATATACTCTTCTATAGAGCGACATCAAGGAGCCCTTCATGCGGGCTGAACTGGTGGATCGTTTAAGTTCAATGCTGAACTTTAATCTTAAACAATTAGCTGGACCCAAGTGCAACGATCTGAAAGTGAAGAATCCCACAAAATACGGTTGGGAGCCGCGCAGTTTGCTGGCTCAAATCTTTGACATATATCTCCACTTGGACTGTGATAGATTCGCGCAGGCATTGGCCGCAGATGAGCGCTCCTTCGATGTGCACATATGCGATGAGGCAGCTTCGCGGATTAAGCGACTCGCTCTTCGTTCTGGTGTAGAAGTGGAGCGTTTTAAGGCGCTTACACAACGTGCTCATGAGATTTATGGTGCGTCGAGGAACTCCATCGCTTCGTACCTTATAATTAGATATAGAGATATATATTGTGCCTTCCTTCTTGCAGTTTCAAATCAACAGACTGAAGATGAGTGCGCCGATGCTCCAGACGAATTCAAGGATCCGCTTATGGACACCCTAATGTCGGATCCCGTTGTGCTACCATCGGGCACGGTTATGGATCGTGCCATCATCACGCGTCATCTGTTAAACAGCTGCACGGATCCGTTTAATCGGCAACATCTTACCGAGGATATGCTTGTTCCAAACATTGAACTGAAGCAACGAATCGAAGCCTGGCGCAAGGAGCAACGCGGCAAGCGGCAGCCAAGCCAAAACAATAGCTAAGTGTTGTGGCACAGCTAAATCGCTCTAAGATCCCTGTTATTCATACATACTACAACAACCATACAACATAGTTTAATGTGCAGTTTTAGTGTCTACCTATATCTCTATACAAATATACATTAATATCATTATACGAGTATGCGATTTAAAGGCAACTGGAGATCACTATTTATTACCCATTGGGTGGAAGGTTATTATAGCAAGTATATCTAACAGGCAGTAGGAGGCATCTCCAAGCTCACAAAGTTAGATACGTAATGTATACAATATATATTGATATACAAAGCATATACAGCCACGTTTGTCTGTATGAACATCAAGATCTCAGAGACTGTAGAAGCTAGTACAAACAAATTTACTGACAATAGGTCTTGTTACTGTTGTGGCTACAATTTGTTCAAGAAGTTGGCCACGCACTCTTCCGTCTCCATAAATCGAATTTCTAGCGTTATATTAGAGCTATTACTTTCATGTTTGGTATACACTTTAATTCCCATCATGCTCCAAATGATTAATTTTTTTTTGAAATTTGGCTGCGCCCCGTACCGCTCTTGTAAATCAATAAAATTGTATTGCTAGCGTAATTTAAAAGCTAAAGGGTTTATGTTCAGTGTGCATAATAATCGTCACCATATAAATAAACCATCTTAATGTTGTGGTGACCTGATAAGTAACATCGAAGTTGTTAAAGAAAATTACTTAATGCACTGATTTCTGAGACGCCGCCTGTAGGTATGCCATACAAAAATACGATAAACTTAGTAGTGGAACCCACTCGACTATAGCCTCCTTAAATGTTTATGCTATAGATGATGATAACCAAACTCGCGTCAAGGTGGCTATTCTTAAACTTCTCCCATTTGTAGAAAATTTGGAATTTAATTGCAATTGGAATTTACAATAAAGTTTAATGAAGCGTATTTCTAATATAAATATAAATTATACATATACTTATACGTGTGTGTGTGTGTGTGTGTATGTTAAGCTTGTGTGTAGTAGTTTGTTTTGTATCTCGTTCAGTCAGATGGAGATTAGGTATGGTAAGGTTAGGTGAGGGAGGCAGGAAGGGAGGGAGGGAGCTGGGGATGGTGGTTTACCAGAAGGGACACCAACCAATGTAGCACTGACACAAGTTCTCATTGTTGGTGGCCTGCTGGATGAGTAGCTCCACTTGCTGCTGTTCGGTGACACCATCCTTGGTCTGGAAGTCGGTGCCAGTTAGCTTACGATTGACCCGCTGTATGACCATGCTCGCCTTGCTGTTGGTCACATCAGCGACATTTGTGTAGCCTACATGCAGTTGCTGTGTCTCATAGGTCTTGGACTTGGCCACCGGATTACCCGCTAGCAGTGACTCCTGTTCCATTGAATTGCTCGGACTGGCACCGCTAGCACCGCCAGCCGTCGTCGTCGTTGATGTGGCATCGTTGCCCTTCTTGTCCACATCGAGTAGACGCCAATTGAGCAACGGATCATAGACAAATGCCTCCAGTACAGCCATCAGGGAATCCTTATTGCGACGCAGCACCAGCATAACACTCTCGCAGGTGCGTCGATAGGTGCCCTCAATGCCTGTGACCTCCATGGCCTTAATCAACATTCGCGTCAGCCGGAACGGTATCTTCTCGGGGAATTTCTCACGTGTCATTGCAACCTCAAAGCAATCACCGAAATCAATATGCAATATCTTTCCACTCATGCGATCTAACATAAGATTCGAGGGATGACGATCCCCCAAGCCGAGTATGTAGCCGACCATAGACATGACCGCCAGCGAGCGTGTGTAGTTGTTGCGTCGCTCGAACCACAACTCCGAGGAGGGAGACTTGAGCCACAGCAACTTGGCCAAATCATCGCCCTGCGTCTGACCGAGGGCATATTCAAAGACCTCCACCTTTTTGCATCAGCGTTAGATGATCATAATCTGGGGCATAGTTCAACATGGTGCGATGCTCCTGATTCAGGGGTACCTTCTTCTTGTCACGATAATCCCGGATCAAAGTGTGCAACGTATCACAGTGTGGCACCCAACCGATCAGACCCGAATTGGTGCTCAACGGTATCACGGCATAACGCTGTATGGCCAAGTTACGACGGAACGTGTCGGGATCGTCCAGGAGCAGCGTATTCACCAGCGAGAAGAGTTGCATGACACGCTCATCCTGTCGCAAATCCTCATGACCCTTAAGCAGATACATATAATCCTTTCCATTCGATCCACGTATGCATAGCTTGCGTGGTCTCTGCTTGGATGTAATCACTTGAAGATTGGTCTTAATGTGACTGATACGTATCAGTTCCTGGCCAGGATTATATGAACCGGGCACAGCCAACTCGAGATCCTTACAGGTCATCAATTTCGGCGATACATATGGCAGCTCCAGCGATGTCAGTTGTGGCAACTGTCGCGATATCTTCTGAAAGACATGATAGTAAATGTCCCATGCACGATCCAAATCCATGAGCACATTGGACGTCTTGTAGCGCTGTGTCCACTCATAGGCCTCGGTCAGCTCTCGGCCATAGGCCTGTGAGAATGAGGTCTCCTTCAGTGTTTGCGGTCCACGATCCAACATCGCATGCAATGGTTCCAAGATCTCAAACATGCCCTTCACATTGCGATCCCCAAAGTAAAGACGCGATGCCTCCTCCAGTCCTTCGTGCCACTGTTCATGCCACAGGATGGCAACCCTGATCAGCTCCTCGCTGCACATCACTGCCTGCTCCACCAAGGTGGGTGAATGTTTCCTCATCGAATCGAGTATTTTAAAGGCGGCATTTTTACGCGCCAACGATGCCGATTTGGAGGCTACAGTGAGTGGATAGACCAGTGCCTGCGGATGATTCTTGCCAATGTCCATCAGCAGTTGATGTATCAATTGTCCCACCAGCTTGCGATGCGTATCGATGCGTGCAATGAGCTGTGGTATCACTTGCAACCATGTGTTAATCTCAATCAGTTTCATACCGGACAGCAGTGCCTCATAGACCTCCGCATGGTGGCCATAGTCGAACCAGAGAGTCAACAGACGCAGTGTATCCTGCAGTGAGTTACCCCTTATCAGGCTGATGGAACGGAAGAATCCTTGCACAGCTGGCACTGCATATTGCTGGATGATCAGTCGCTCATTCTCCAATGCCAGTGTGGGTGGCTGTTTATCCAGTTCCTGTTTCTGTGCCTGCACCACCTTAAAGTTCATGTACGCCCACAAATGCCACGCCTTATACCAATTGGGATCATAGGTGGTTGCCTTCTCGAAACTCTCCAGCGCATTCTGCACTGCATCCACATCGGGTTTGTTCTCATGCAGCTTATTCTGCCAGGTGGCAAGACGGAGATGACAACGTGCCATCAAACGTTGATCCTGTTGCTTCAGTGCCTCAGGGAGCAGGCAAATCACCTGTGTGCTGTAGGTGTTCACAAAGTGCTGCAACTGATCGTAGGCCAACTGCAGCTGATTGGAGGCAGCAAGGTATTTGGTATAAGCATAGGTAACTTGGGGTTGATTGCATGGCAGAGGTTCCAATGGTGCCAACTTTGGATCGGTGCCCAGCAACATGACCAGCGTCTTGTGGGACAAATTCAGTGAGCCGCTCTTGCGACACAAGCTGGCATACTTCAGCCACGTGTGGATATCCTCATGCGGCTTCACTACCAACGAATGCACCTGTATGATGCGTCGCCAATCCTCGACAAGTCGTTGACCACCTTGTAGGCGCTTCCACCACATGCCTTTGAGGGGTTCCCTGCGCTCTGGTATCAGTTTATATTGTATTACCTCCTCCAGTTCCGCAAGCATCTGTACACACACCATGGCACCATAGGCACGTTCATAGGATTCACCTGCCATGGAAGTAAGTTCCGTGTCCAGAAGATCCCGCGTCTCATCGATTCAAACGTTGCGCCGTCTCAAAGTCATCATGATGCACTGCAAGCACAGCCCTATAGTAGCTGCCATCCTGTGTGTCCACTGGAATGCAATGCACATATTCCTGCATGCCTTCCCAATCCTGCAGGCCCCAGGCAGCCACTGCAGCCAATGGACTTGCTCGGGACTTGGCCTCCACGCTAAAGTTCGACCATTCCTGTTTGCACTCTGCACTCAGTTCCGACCAATCGCCGAGTGCCTCCAGACAGCGCATGTGTCCCAGACGTGCCTCCAAATCAGCGGAATCCACACGCAGATTATATTGATAGTGACGCACTGCCTGATCCCAGTTGTGGAGCTTCTCGTACCAACGTCCCTGCACATTAAGCTCATTCGCTGCATTTCGGTATGTGGTGAGGAGTCCCTCGGCTGCCTCGCGTTGCTGCAGCTTGTTGTTGATCAGAATGAGGGACTCAAACACATGTGCATCCTGTCGCAGCACAAATTCCTCCTCCTTGTAGCGCAGTGCCTTCGCATAGGCACGACAAGCCATCGCTCGCGTGCCCAGCAACTGCGTCTCAATGGGAATCGGATCACGATCACAATGTTCCATGAACTCCGCCAAATTGAGTATGGTTTGAGTGATCTCAGGCATATCTGTGATCTGCAATGCCTGTATAAGGGACTGCGTCAACTCGTGCTTATGCTCCGCCGACAATTCGGTCCAGCAGGAGATGAAGGCGGCATTGAAGAGATCCCTCAACAAGGTATCATAATCCTGAGCCAGCACACAACAGGCACGCAGTGCATGCGATGGTGACTCCTTCAACAGGCCAATTGACAACCTCTTGAGCCACTCAACCCAGTCATCCTTGGACACCAGACGCGTCACTTGCCAGGCAGTACGCAGTGCTGTTGTGGACACCTTTAGATTGTTGCTGTTGTTGCTATCGATCACAAAGGGTTCATTATATTGTCGCTGTTCTTGCTCCGAATCCCCGTTGTCCATGCCACAGCTAACGCCACTGGCATCTGGCAAGGTGCTATTGGATTGTATCTTCGACACCATCTTCTCATATTCAACATCCGAAATGCGATGCTTCTGCATGGTGCGCTGCACCATGGGCACGAACACCAGGTACTTCTTGCCCAGCTGTTTGACCAGCGAACGTAGCGTAGTCATTGCCTGATCGCGCAGCTCTGGTTCCGCCTCTAGGACACGAACCAGAGGATGTATGATGCGGGAGGAGAAGTCCGTGAAGTCCAGTTGGGAGGCCAGATTGTTGATTGTCTCCAGTGCCACCAGGGACACCTGCTGCGGCACATATGGCGAATCGAAGAGCTTCACAATGGGCGGCACAATGAGGGGCAAATAATAGCCCAAGGTGCTGCCGAATTTCTGCAATGCCTGCAAGAGACGCCGCGTAACCAGGCGATCTTTGGAGCTATCATGTTGCAGCACACGCAATATTTGTGGTATCAACTGGGCGAGATAATCTCTAAACTCGCAGCCCAAAGCGACAGCAATCTGTTCAATGAGATTTATCAGCGTGGAATGCAGTGGCGTATTGATTGTCCAGAACTCCTGAATCAACTTGAAGATGTCGTCCATGTAGCTAATGATGTGCAGCTTGACAAAGGCCACCAGAATGGCCAATTGCTGGAAGAGAAACTCTCTCAAATTGTTGTCTGCTGTACGCACATTGTCCAGCAAATTGGGCAACACCTGCGCCAGATAGGGAACACATTTGATGCCGAGTGTGTGAAAGATAAAGGTGACAGCCTGCACCACACTGGTGTGTCTCCTGCTCAGCGTGGGATCACGCAAGATACGCATCAGGGCGGCAATTGCCACTGCGGGATAATACTCATCCAGGGCATTGCCCATGTTCACTAGCAACTCAGCCGTGGATATATCCTGACTCTCATCGGCTTTGCCATCGGAGTAGGCAATCAACACGTTGTCCTTCTGGCTATCGATCAATCCTTTGTTCATCTTATGCTTATACGGATCCATTGCTCCTAGCAGACCCAGCACACGTATCGTTTCACGGCGTATCGAGCGACGCTGTTCGGTTTTCAGAAAGTTTATCAAGATGTCGATGAGCACGGGATACTTGTGATACGGACTGACCACACGTCCAGTGGCACTAATTAACTGCCCGAGGGTCCATAGCGCCACTCCACGCTTATCGGGACTGCCAGCATCGCCAAGCATCTCCAGTAAGATGGAGAGTAAGTCATCTGCCCACAACTCCATCTCATTGGAGCCACCATTCACCTCAGCCAGATCTCCAATGGTGCGCAGCACATTGAGCACAACGCCAGGATTCGATTCAGGTTCGTGCAGCTTGGGCACCAGCGCCTTTAGTATCGGATTCATGTAGGAGGAGATCAGACGTGGTGTGCTAAGCACCAAATGATCCAACATACGCGCACTCTGCTCCTTGTTGCGACTCATTCCCGAGTACTTGAGATCCGTGAGGAGTTCAATCATTGTCGTCCTTAGTTTGGGCATCACATAAGCAGGATTCATGGAGGACAATCGACCAATGGTCACCATCGCCAGCTCACGTATCTCAAAGATCTCATCGTGCAGTGTAATGAACAATGCATTCAGTGATTCGGGCTGTGCCAGTTTCGCATCAAATGTCTCGTCCAGGGAGCGTAAGATGCGTATTCTCACATTGCAATCCATGTCGGTGATGGCCACAGTCAATAGTCGTTCGATCACATGCGACACTGTGTCGCTGAGGGTCTTTGAGTTCTCCATACTCTCCGCAGACTGCACAGCCAGCTTCAACAGTCGCGTGCATGTCTGCACTGCCTCCAAACGTATCTCGGGCTGTTCGTGCACGATAAAGAAGTCCGCACAGCTGTCGAAGAGAAGAAGCATAAGTAATGGAGTACTCAAATCTACAGCCAAGTGTGCTGGACTGTTTAATACACCTCTTCTATGTTTAATCTAGTGTGTATGGATCATTTGGATAGTGAAAGTTATTGTGATCATTATAAACTAAAGTTCTAGCTTTAATATTACATCTGTAACTTGATTTTCTATCAATTTACGAAGACAAAAGGGGCTTGGCTCGATTCCAAAATTTAAATATAATTGGGAAGGTGCTAATTATAGTTTACACCAAAAAAATAATATTCTAGCTTTAAAATGCCTCCTGCAATTCGATTTTCATCGATTTACAGAGCCGATAGTGGGCGCGTGAGAATTTCAACACTAACAATATCTGCGAGCAATATCTGAGACATATTATTACCAAATTTGGTAGTCCTAGCTCTTATAGTCTCTAAGATCTAGATGTTCATACAGACGGACATGGCTAGATCTAAAATAAATAAACTTTGTGGGTTAGGCGATACCTAAATTTGCCTAAAAAGAACTTCATTGATGATGTTTTATCTCAAACTCACCGCTGCACAAAGTCCAGCATATTTTGATCCTCGAAATTGAAGGTGCCCAGAGTCTTGAGGGCCAGTACAATGGTGGCACTATCGGAAGACTGCAGCAACGAGGCATCGATGCTAATGGGCGGCATGGTGGCATAGGGTATGACCGCATGCTTGTTCATCAGCACCTGGAAGAGCACTCCAATCAGTCCCTCCGTAATGAATGGCTTCAGCTCAGGCACATTCTCGGCAAGTTCACGCAGGCAGACAGTCAGTGCTGGCGACAGTCCTGTCTGGAACATTTGCTCCAATATGTCGCGTACATCGTCTGCAATCTGTGACTTGACCGCATGCGCCAGCAGCGTGATGCAAGCAAAGACAGCCGCATCTACAGGCGGCTTTCTTTTGCTGGTCAACTCTTTGGCCGGCAGTGCCTGTTTAATGATGGCCATGATGTGCTTTAAATGTTTCTCAATGTAGTTGCCCACGGCTACGGCAATGCAACCAATGGTGATATATGCCACATTACGATCCTTCTCCTTGCCACGCAGTATTGCCAGCAAGTGAGTGACGCATGTCTTCAGATACTTGGAGACAAACACTTCCTGATTGAAGGCCGCCAGACGTGGCATAATCTGCAACAGCGACTGCTGCACATAGGGTGACTTGGAGGAGCGCTGCTCCAGCAAATTATCGCAGGTGTTGATGTAGTACTCCTTCAGTATGTCATGCGCATACGCCGACTCCAGCACATTTTGCTGAGGGAGAAAGGGAAATCAAGTAAATATCGTATAATGACAAAGCATAATCCTTTACTCATACGTTTGTTAACTTGTTTGACATGCCGTAGTGCTGCTCCGCCTCCATGTGCATCTGTGTGCTGCCCAGTTTGTCCACAAAAGGCACCTTCAGGCGCGGCACAATCGTTGTTAATTGATTGCCCACCGATGATGAGGTGTTCACCTCCAGATATTTGTTATTCTGTGGCTTTGGGAATAGCTGCTTCAGTGTCGTATATCGTCGCTCCCACTGTGCATTGGCACAGCGAAAGAGTTCGTTAAACACAATGAGACCGCCATGGATGCGATCATCGCGTGTCATGCCCTTCTGTTCCTTACCCGTTGGGCCATCCAGATTAAAACTGCTGTTGGCCTCGTCGTAGCAGATCTTATACCATTGTGGCTCACTCGATTGCTTTGTATTCTCACGCTGTGCGGTCACTATAAGTGCAGCACGCAGCGCTTCACCCGCTGATTCCCGTATTGCTGGCTTGGGATCAAAGATGGCATTGAAGATGTGCTCGAAGAAGGTTAGTATCTGCTGATAAAAGTATGTGGGCAATGCAATTGCCAGCTCTCGTAGTATAAAAACCGCTGCATGACGGCGATACTGCAAAGAAAATTGATATAGTCTTCATTTAGAGATTCCCAACTGATCTTCACCTCTTGTCTGTCGCCGCTGAGCATTTCGAAGGCCTTCTTGATGTCGAAATCAAAGGATTCGGCGCCCTTTGAGCCCGGCATGTTGGCCAACTTGACCAGGGAACGAGCTGCAATTTCCATCACGGACACATCGTTGATGAGCAGCAGATCACGCAGTCGATTGAGGTAAGGGGAGATGCCTTTGCGTGTTATGGGACCGTCTCCACTAATCAGACACTCTAAAAACAAACACAACCAATTAATTAGTTATTTTTGTATACATAGCAAAGATCTGAGCAACTGATACGCACTCATGGCTAAAGCACCGCCTTTCTTCTCATTTATGTCCGTTGCATTGACCATATTGAAGATGTGGTGGTCGAAATCTTCGAAGAATTGCACCAACTCCTCCTGCGACATCTCGCGCAATTCTGTTTTAACGTACAGGAAAAGATCCTGCGCTGCCTTGTTTTGCACATTTCGATTACGTGACTTGAGTCCGTTGACGAACTGCTGCACAATTGAGGAGGTCGACATTGTCAAGTTCACACAGTTAAGATCACGGGCGAAGGGGCGACTCCAGTCCCCCCAAAATGCTTCGAATTGCAAGCAGGTGCACCCGCGTCTGGTTTAGACTTTGAGGTTATACTTTCGCTTGCCCGGATTATGGTTCTATCCTGGGCACGTAACGCAATATTCCACAACTCGTTGGTGGCACTCTCACATGTTTACAATGCGTCGCAGCTACAGAATGCCTATGAAAGTTACTTTTCAATCGATATTATGTTTTTAAATATGTTTCTTGTCTCCCTGTTTTGCTAAGAGTTTGTTTTGCAGCGGAGTAGGTAGTAGAGATGTGACAAATGCACTTACCAAAGAGCGATAGAGACAATAGTGCGTATATCGATAGTTCGCTGCTGCACTCGATAGTTGAATAACATTCAAATGTGGGCATTGTGCACTAGACAATATTTAACAGCTGTTAGTTCTAAAAGCGCTGATTTGGTAAATTGTAAATAAATGAATAAAATAAAGAAAATAAAAACATATTTTTATTTTCATTAAAAAGATATGTATATGTGCAGAATAGCTGTCGTACAATTTATTATTAATTGCAATATTAAATTAGCGGTTTTGGAAACAAGTTCAAACTGTTTAACACTGTTTTTTTTTTAATCAAACATAACGTAATATTTAAATTTTACAAAAACTCATATGAATATATTGTCACTAATTATTATTATTAATTCATATCTATACTTTAAATTGCTGTTATTTTTAGTACTTCCAACCGCAGTAACTGCCTCTCCTAGTGATGTGACTGTTAAACAGCCCCCGATAGGCGAGTTTTGGAAAAATCGATACGTTTTCTTTGAAGATATTGGAAAATTTGGGGTGCTGCCAATCTGATTAAATGAAAACTCAGTCTGCTGAGAATTTTCATAAGAGCTAAAACAAATGTGAGTAAAAGCGTTTTTTCCAACTGGGAAAACTCTTGTAATTGCATTAAAAAACATATTGTTTTTAACATCAAATAGCCTGAAAGTAATTAAAATTGCTGCAAATTGTGTTGATACCATTGAAATTTAAAATAAAACGTTGCAAACTGTCGGTTGTGAGTGTACAAGAAAAAATTCCTGTGGGGAAAAATCGATCATCGACTGAGGGGTTTGAAGCTTTCACTGGGGCTGCTTGTGTTGCTGCTTGGCAGCTGCTGCTCACCGAACACAGCAGCGCCCTCTAGTTTTTCTTTTCGTTTTCCTCTTGCCACAAAACAAGCGTGCAAAAAAATGATGTGTGTTTGTTTATAACAAAAATAAAACTTAATTTATATCATTTGTTTTTGTGCAATCTTAGCGAGCGAACTACCGACCGTTGCAGTTGAACCGAATTCACCTCAACTCACAATGTCAAATCTGAGGAAAATGAAAGACGAGGAACGCGAATCCGAATACGGTCGCGTATACGCCGTCTCTGGTCCGGGTAAGTAGACGGCGACGTCATTAGTGTCCTTCACTTGGCTGACCTTATGCCTAATCTGATTACTCATATTCCTATCATTATCATCATCATCATCACTATCATCATCATCATCTTTACCTGCCCCCGTTCCGCAGTCGTTACGGCCGAATGCATGTCCGGCTCGGCTATGTACGAGCTGGTGCGTGTGGGCTACTACGAGCTGGTGGGCGAGATCATTCGCCTGGAGGGCGACATGGCCACCATTCAGGTGTACGAGGAAACCTCTGGTGTCACAGTGGGTGATCCTGTGTTGCGCACGGGAAAACCTCTGTCCGTGGAGCTGGGACCCGGCATTATGGGCAGCATTTTCGATGGCATCCAGCGTCCACTGCGCGACATTGGCATCATGACCAGCTCCATATATATACCAAAGGGCGTGAACACACCCGCTCTCTCCCGTTCCGAAATGTGGGAGTTTAATCCCTTGAATGTGCGCGTTGGTTCTCACATCACTGGCGGAGATCTTTACGGTGTTGTGCATGAGAACACGCTGGTCAAGCAGCGCATGATTGTGGCACCACGTGCCAAGGGCACAGTGCGATACATTGCACCTGCTGGCAACTACAATCTGGAGGATGTTGTGCTCGAAACCGAGTTCGATGGAGAGATTACAAAACATACAATGCTGCAGGTGTGGCCAGTGCGTCAGCCACGTCCCTGCACAGAGAAGTTGCCAGCCAATCATCCACTCTTCACCGGACAGCGTGTCCTGGACTCGCTGTTCCCTTGCGTACAGGGCGGCACCACTGCCATTCCCGGTGCCTTTGGTTGTGGCAAGACAGTCATATCGCAGGCAAGTAGACCCCCCCCTTCCCTGCCTGTCTGCATTCAGTGCTAACTCTTGAGTATTTCCTTCCCCCACACAGGCACTGTCCAAGTACTCCAACTCGGATGTCATCATCTACGTCGGCTGCGGCGAACGTGGCAATGAAATGTCTGAGGTATTGCGGGATTTCCCTGAACTGACGTGTGAAATCGATGGCGTCACGGAGTCCATCATGAAGCGGACGGCCCTGGTGGCCAACACTTCCAACATGCCGGTGGCTGCTCGTGAGGCTTCAATCTACACTGGCATCACCCTCTCGGAGTACTTCCGTGACATGGGCTACAACGTGGCCATGATGGCTGACTCCACCTCCCGTTGGGCTGAGGCCTTGCGTGAAATCTCCGGTCGTTTGGCCGAGATGCCCGCTGACTCGGGCTATCCAGCCTATTTGGGTGCACGTCTGGCCACTTTCTATGAGCGTGCTGGACGTGTCAAGTGCTTGGGTAATCCCGAGCGTGAGGGCTCCGTCTCCATTGTCGGTGCTGTCTCGCCACCTGGTGGTGACTTCTCTGATCCCGTGACCTCTGCCACGCTGGGCATTGTGCAAGTGTTCTGGGGTCTGGACAAGAAGTTGGCGCAGCGCAAACATTTCCCTTCCATCAACTGGCTTATCTCCTATTCCAAGTATATGCGCGCCCTCGATGAATACTATGACAAGAACTTCCCCGAGTTTGTGCCACTGCGTACCAAGGTGAAGGAGATCCTCCAGGAGGAGGAAGATCTGTCCGAAATTGTGCAGCTGGTGGGCAAAGCATCGCTGGCGGAGACCGACAAGGTGACGCTGGAGGTGGCCAAGCTTCTCAAGGATGATTTTCTGCAACAGAACTCATACTCTCCGTACGATCGTGTGTGTCCCTTTTACAAGACAGTCGGCATGCTGAGAAACATCATGGCGTTCTATGAGACGGCGCGTCATGCTGTCGAGTCTACAGCCCAGTCGGACAACAAGATCACCTGGAACACCATCAGGGAGTCAATGGGCAGCATTATGTATCAGTTGTCTTCAATGAAATTCAAGGTGAGTAGGAACTAAAGGGTCCCAATCAACTAAGGACTAAGGAGTCCTTTATCTAGTCCCCATTCTAATATCTCTTTTATATTCCTTCCATTTAGGATCCCGTTAAGGATGGCGAGCAAAAGATCAAGGCGGACTACGATCAACTGTATGAGGATCTACAGCAGGCCTTCCGAAATTTGGAGGACTAAACGCACACACCCAAACATACACACACACACACACACACACACATATACAGTGCATAACAAAGGAACTAAAAGAAAACCAAAATACCAAATGCAAAAATACCAAAACCAAATACCAAACGAAATAAGCAACCAAAGTTAGGTTATATTATTCGAATTCCCTCAATCAAGCTAGTCATATTATACATAATGCGTAATAAGATATATATTTGAAATCAATTTTATTTTTAAGTTAAACAGTTTTAGAACGTTTGCACTCGAGGAACACTCAATAATAATTGTACACACAATGAAACAGAGAAACAGAAAATATGTATGAAAATCGAACCGAAGATGATGACAAAAAGTTAGGAAAGACGAACAATAATTAGCCGATAGCGCAGAATGAGGAAGAGGAAAGTTGTCCACTAAACCAGCCATATAAATAACATACACATACATATATTACTATCTATCCATGTTGATATATATGTATACACTTACATAATTATAATTGAAACGCTATTTATTGTTAGTAATCGAAAAAAAAGAGTAAAAAAATTCGTAAATTCGTAAAGTTATCTAATTGTGTTCTCTACGTAACTGTAACTACAAAATACTACTAACACTTATTTAATGTTTTTTGCCATTGCGTCGTGTTACTACAACAATGTTAAATACAATATTAAACATTATAATATATACATACTATATTATATAGACCTTTACAAATGCAATAATTACGTAGCCCAAATGCATCAACCTTTAAAACACAAATAACTTGTATGCGTGTTGCCCATTTGGTGCTATACGAATAAAAATGTATTATGAATGTTAACATTAGCAAACTTCTATTTATACTTTGTTTTATTTGATTTCGAAATATGCTTTGTTTTGGGATGTATATTTTATATAAAGAATTTTTTAATTTTCAACAATTTTAAACGGCGCTCAGTTGAAATACACGTGTTTACCAACACTGGCATACGTTTAACAGCGAGTTAACAGGTAGTGCTATCGGCTTAACATGTTTGAGTTCACTGTGAATGGCAATCAGCCGTTTGTCAGTGACGTGTTGCACTTTATTTCATTAAATTTTACTTAAAATATTGTGTTGAATATTTGAAACATGTCTCAATTTGGTGGCCCCAACGATTTCTACGCCTCTGGGCCGTCGGCAGATGCCAGTTATAATTTTGATATGCCCGAATTCGGGCAAGAACTGTAAGTTTTGCAATTGGCAAGTTCATTGGCAGCTCAATTTGTTTACCATTTACATATGTTTGCAGCAATTTCCAGAACTTTGACAACACACAGCCCTCAGTGCCGCCAAACTATGATGCCGGCTATAGTAATCCGAATCAAAATCAGGGCCTAGGCGGCTTTTATGATCCAACTGCCTACACAGACAGCAGCTTTGCGCCGGACAAGTCAAAGCCAGGTGTCGGTGCTGCTACAAGCAACGAGTTCGAAGATGAGCCTCCACTGCTCGAAGGTAGACACGATTCGAGGCTTAACTATATACATATTTAGTTTGTTTAATTGTTGTTTATCTTTTTGCAGAACTGGGCATCAATCCGAATCATATATTCCAGAAGGTAAGTTTGCTCCAGTTCTGTCACTTCATCAGCTCTTCTGACCAGACATCTTGAAGACTTCAGTAAATTGCATGTTGCTTTTCCAATTTATTCCCCCTCTCTCTTTCTCACTCCTCTGTCACAGACTTCATAAACTGGAGCGAGCGAGATTGGCTCACTTTGTTTGCATGCACAATTACTCCCTTCTGTTGCATTCTTCTCCTTTTGCTTTTACGCATTTCGCCATTGTTTTCAGTTTTCTAATTTGCAGCAGCTTGCAAGAAAGAGAGTAAGAGGAGGAACAAAAGTCAGAGCAGGAGAGGGAGAGCAAGAGAAGTGTGTCCACTTTAGGCCGAACACTTTTTACCGCAGCCAACTTTGCTTTGCTGCTGGCAGTGCTGCCTCTGCGTTTCATTTTTAATTGAAATTTAAATGTTTTTGCATTTTGCTTTTGTATTTATTTATTGCACGCCGCTTTTGCGTGTCGCTCTGCTTCCTTTTTCTCGTTTTGTGTTTTGTTTTTGTTTGTTGTTGTGCGCTGTGCAGGTTTTGCATTGTTGCACTTGTTGTTTTGTCGTTAATGAAGACATATTTTTTCATTTCTGCGTTTTAAATAAATAAAACAACTTTTGTGTTTTTAATTAAACTTTTTCCTTCGTATTGCTTGCGCACTATGAAACTTTCACCTCTTGTTTCTCCCCTCTCTCTCTCTTCCTCGCTCTTTTGCTCTGTCTGTCTCTCTGGCGTTTTTGTACATTTTGTAAAAATTTGCGTAACGTTGTTTTCATTTTTATTTTGTTGTGGAATTTATTACGTTTGTGTTAATTGAAAAATGAAAATGTTAATGAGTTTTTGCTCGCCATCATAAAATTTAAATGAAATACTAATTAAATTGTACGTCCTATGCGGGTGGAATAAGTGGGAGAAAGAGAGACAAAGCAAATATAACTGACTCGCAACTGATGTGGCAAAGAGAGCAAGTCCTGCTGATGACTGGCTTGAAATGATGTGTGAAAAACGTCAATTAGAGTTGAGGTGAATTATCAAGGGAGAATTGCACAGCGCAGAGAATCTTATTAATTAGTTTCAACTTAAATGTAAAGTGTTGAGTAACTGTCAGTAGAGTTGAGGTGAATTATCAGTTGTTAATTGAGGGAGAGACTTGCACAGCTAGTAGAATCTTATTGGTATAAAGTAATGTGTTGAAAAATATCAATTAGCTTCATGGTGAGCTGAGTTAGTCAAGCTTCCCAAAGATAGGTAAATAACAATGCAATGTTCAAAACCTAATATAAAAAGGAGGTGAATTAGTAAATTTAACTTGAGATACGAAAACTAAACGGATTGTTTACCCATTAATAAACGAAACTGTCTATAGCTAAGCCAGTGTTAATAATCGAAAAAGGATTTCACGTTGATCAATTTTGTTGCTCACACATGTGTTCCCCAGGGTATTGGGAGTGGGGGGAATTGTTTTGTTTCTGTTGTTTCATTTATTTTGGTTGCGCTGTGCCGTCAAACAAACGTTGACAGCTTCGTGTTCGCTGCTCTGCTCGCCGCTCTTCACTGGTCAGCAATATCATTTATCATCAATTTCCATTTTTCAAATTTCACTGCGAATGCACAAACATACACAAACTAACACACACACACACACACAATGGAAGGGAGAAAAACAACACCGAATTCTGGTTGAACTGTTCAAAAACCGTACTTGGCCGTCCATGGGTTTTCGGTTTTATTGCCGCCGTGCCGGGAACAAATAAATTGTGTCGTATCCTGCCGCAGGTTGTGTTGCTTGTGAATGATGACGACGGGTTGTCGCAGCTGTAGATCCCTTGCCAGAGCAGACCACACCATAGCCCACTTGTTTCCCAGCTATAATTTCAATCCAATAAGCTTACATTGTTTTCATCTTCCCCCTCTCTCTCTCTCTCTCTCTCTCTGTCTTTCTCTTTTTGCAGACTTTGGCCGTGCTTAATCCGCTGCGCGGCACAGACCAGCAAATACTTCAGGACACGGACATGGCTGGCCCGTTGGTGTTTTGCCTGGCACTGGGAGGCATCCTGCTGCTGGTGGGTACAACAATCTAATTACATAATGTTTTCTCTCCCAACTACGGATTACTCATCCACTACATTTATGCGGTCTTTCTCTCTCTCTTTCTCTGTTTTATCTATCTAGAGTGGAAAAGTGACCTTCTCTTACATCTATGGCATCGGCGTCATGGGCTGCATATTCTTCTACTGCCTGCTCTCGCTGATGGTCACCCGCTCG
Organism: Zaprionus nigranus; assembly: GCA_018903425.1. Taxonomy (NCBI): domain Eukaryota; kingdom Metazoa; phylum Arthropoda; class Insecta; order Diptera; family Drosophilidae; genus Zaprionus; species Zaprionus nigranus. The sequence goes on from JAEIGD010000002.1 coordinate 430,730, forward strand.
CAAGTGACCTTCGGTGCGGTGGCCTCTGTCCTCGGCTATTGTCTGCTGCCCATGGTTGTGCTCTCCGGCGTCAACATTTTAATCACCATTCAGTAAGTAATTGTTGACACAACTCGCTAGCTTTTGCATCCAGCCCTGACCTCGCATTCGTCCCCCTCTTCCCTCACCATCACCACCAACATCCATCATCATCATCATCATCATCAGCTTCATCGACGCCTCCCCCGATTTGTATTTATGTTTTTAATTGAAAAGTTGCCAATGCATTGTGTGGAGCTGTAATTACAAACTTTCCCTAAGTCACTACAGCTGCGACTGCAGCACGTTCAACTACTTAGCTCTGTTTGACGATTGGATCCGAATATTTCCAGTTAGTTGTTGCTGGCGGGGTCGCACTGGCCTCTATGCCAGTTTCAATTGTTTACAATTTAAATCCAATTTGGCATAGAATCGAAATGATTTCAATCACTTCATAACACGAATAGGACCTTCAGGGAATGATATCTAAAGGAAACATTTGTAATAGTATCTGAACGAAAAAGAAAGTATCTTCTGCGCAACTTTAAGCAGTCACTTTTAGCTTGTAATTCTAACTAGCAAAGTCAACAAAGAAGTATCAGAGCTAGAAAAACATCGATGTTACATAGATAAACATCCATTTTTCATATGAAACACCTTAGCAAATATCGATGTTTCTCCAGCTCGAGTACATCCTATGAGATTACCTGGCATATTCTTTACAGTTCCTCCTCGTTTAGCTTGTAACTCTAGCAACCAGACTAGGACCCTTTAAGAAATAGATCTACAGTTGATAAAGTATGATTCTTGGCAACCTTCAGCACTATAGCTCCCTCACTTACACCAAGTAAGCCTGATTAGCAAAGTACAAAAAGTTGATTAGGGTATTTGAATATTTGCCATACAAGCTTTATCAAATATTTCTCATTGGAAAGGGAAAGAAGGTACCTCCTATGAGATTATCTGCCATCTTCTAGTTCCTCCCCTCGTTTAGCTAGTAACTCTAATTAGCAAAGCAACCAGATTGTTAATGTTATCTGCAAAGTTAGTTATGTCTTTATCTTTATCTCTGTTTGGTTGTCTACCCTACACACTATACATATAGACATTACACATCACTCATATGCAGGCAAACTCACCTTCAATCATCCCTCTCCACGGAGCAGCCCAAAACTGCTTCCAGACTGACACGTCTGTAGTAGTTGTACAGCTTATCCCCAACATACGCAGAGAGGACTAGCCAGTACCGAGTACCCTGTACCCCTTACCCACTACCTTCTACCTCCTATCGACCCCGCGTGCTACGTTCATATGCAATATTGGGTTTTAATTTTGTTGCAGCGGTGCATAAAAAATGGGCAACTTAATTTGCGCTTTTAGTGTACTCTGGGGCTACAATTTCCAGCTACACTCTTATACAAGGGCGGAGGCGGTGGGGGGCGTGAGATGAGCAGCAGTAAACAAAAAAAATAAGCAGCCTAGCGCCCAACTATGCGCCGTTTAATTTCGCGCGCCACTCCGCAAGTGGAGAAGTTTACGGCGAAAGATGGGCAGAAAAGGAAACAGGAAGGTAGAGAAAGAGAGACGAAGAGAAAGAGAGACAGAGAGGGGAGGAAACACAGTTAGCGGGTGGCGTACCGTGTCCGGGTACAGCCACAGTTGGCCACGTATTTTCCTTTTCAAATATGTGTTCAGCACTCGGTTGGGTATGTGTAGCCGACGCCGCTGGTCGACGCTTTTTGTTGCCTTTCTTCGTTCTCTGCTCGCATCACGCAAATGTTGCGTGCACCATTCCACAAAAAAACAGTACGCTGAACGACCCACTTCAGAGCCCCCTCCAGACCCCTCTCTCCCAACCAACTTTATCGAGCCTTTGGCCAGAACTCCGGCACGTCATAATTTCAACTGGTGCCGGCACGAAAAACAACTATTGCACAAACTTACTCGACACCAGCACTTCGTATACTTCTGCTACCTTTTTCCCATTCCGTGTACTCCTGCTACCTCTTCCCTTTGCCTTCCTGCAGCATCACCATGTCCACCCTGTGCTGTTTTTTGCCAACTGAAGCTGCCCAATTGCCATTTGGTTGCCAGTTTGCTTGCATTTTTTATTTGTTGGTTTTAAACGCCTGCACTTTGTGCTTGCCGGCATGTGTGTGCCAGTGTGTGTGTGTGTGGGTGTGCTGATGTTCATATAGTCGGACTCGGAGTAACCGTGCTGCCCGAGCAAGTTTACAGTAAATATTTTTGCGATTTTTTTAGACAGACTTTTTAATTGAGTTTGTTTGGTGATGCAAAAGTGCACAAAAATTACACAGATAGCGCTGTACACACTGGATGTGTGTGTGTGGGTGGGTGTGTACAAGTGCGAGTGGGTGTAAATGTCCCAATGAATCTAGTGGAATAGCCTTGCGACCTTCTCTCTTCCCCCCTGATGGCACGCAGCATTGGTTTGATTGGTTTTAGGCCAGGCAATACCATCGTCGTCGTCGTCGTCCAGCTCCATGTCGCGCTGTGGGCCACCGCATGGGGGAGTCTGTTTAAGCTACGCCAGAAATCACTTGACACAATCACCGACGGCGGTGGCAGCGGCACCACATGAATTGTATCGTATGTAAGGACCCAGTAGAAGCAGTGTAGCAGCGTAAAAAACGAAATTACAGCAGAGTCTAACCGCCTACGGTCCAGGGGTTTAGGACAGTGTGTAGGTTACTCTTGTACATGGGTTAGATGAAAGCGAATTGCGACAGTTTTGGGACCAGGTGACAAGCGATAGACTCTCTCCTTCTCTCTTTCTCTCTTCCCTCTTCTCTCTCTCTCTTCCTGTGACCGCACTAGAAAAAAAGGCAATCCATTAAACTTAGCAACCTTGGGTTAGTAATCGGAGAGGGGTCTAGCCCCCTGGCTGGCTGGGACAGTTCCCTGCACATTCACAATGTCTGTGATTTTCTTGTCTTGATTTTTGTTAGGCATATGTATTGAAATTATTTTTAGATTGTGCACATTATGTAGATTGTTGCTTCACTGTGTGGGCTTTAATATCGCAAATCAATTCTATTTACAGCACTTTGCTAGTTCCCAAATCAAGGAAAATACATCAATCTCTGTTGTTAGCCACAGGCTCCTCATCAAATTAAGTTATAGCTAGAAAAAATGTCTTTAGGGGCATGTGGGGACTTAAAAAGAAGTTATAGTACATGGAAATAACACAATGTTGCAATAAAAAGCGAATAAATAAAAAAGAAATCATTTGTATTTATGTTTTTTGTAGGGATATTTTTATTGTGTAGAACGTATTCTTTGATATAATATGGTGACTATTTTGGACTTACCTAGTAGAAACTTTTGCTTTAGTTTTGTTGTAGAGTAAAGCTGTTGATTGTAAAATATGCTTAGTTTGTTATAGCTCATAGGGTCCTCTATCCATAGGTCCTTAGGTCTTAGGGATCTTTAGGAAAACTAATAGTCTGTTCAATCGAGCAAAGTGCATAGGAGAGCTTACACAATTCAAAACTTTCATTAAGCTCGTTCTGTGATTTGCTTTTATATTTCAATTTTCATTCTTTTACTTCCACGGCCTCTTCTACTTTTTTTTGCTCATCTTTTTCCCACGCCACACGCTTTGTAGTTGGGCCATGTTTGCACATCCTTTGCACATTGCCTTCTCCTGTCTTTGTTTGTACTGCTCATTCATTCACAAAATACACACACTCACACACACCCACACACAGATGTGCATATGCATACACAAACAATTTTTTTATTGCAAACACTCACTCATTTGCTCGACTACCCACATACCCTTTCCTTGCCTTTGCCTTTGCCTCAGCCTTTGCATTCCGGCCTCATGCATATGCATTGTTTATTGATTTTGCCTTGCGTTGGGTCGCTTCGCCTCGCTTGCTTTGCACTTCTCATCTCTTCTCTATTCACTGCCTCAATTCTTCATTTATCCTATGCACACTCTTTCTAAATCTCTTTGCGCTTTGCAGGGGCACACTCGGCCTAATTGTGAGCGGCATCGCCATCCTCTGGTGCGCCATATCGGCATCGAAACTATTCGCCACGGCATTCTCCATGGACCATCAACAGCTGCTGATTGCCTATCCGTGTGCGGTGCTCTATGGAGGATTTGCGTTGATTACCATTTACTAGGGCGAACCACTCTGCACTGCTCTGCCCCCGCTCCCGCCCCCCTCGCTGCATCCCCTCTTCCAGGCAACCTCTGGCAATATGCTGTCTGCTGTCTATGTATATCTCCGGTTGGATCTGTGTGTGTGTGTGTGTGTGGGTTCGTGTTCGTGTTGTGCAATATTGTTGCATGGTTTTAATTGTCATGCATACACACACACACACGCACACACATACCACAATATACACATGACAATATTTTAAGAAAATAAGCGCCAATTGCAAATTTATTTTTCATATGCTTTCTCGATCCTGTAATAAATTCGATTGGAAAAAAAATAAGTAAACAAACTGAAATTGCGTTTTTTTTTCAATACATCAATACCAGCATGTTTTTTTCTCTCAGTGTAAGGCAGCGTATTAAAATTTCACTATGTACATAAGCGAACATGAATATGTAGTGTGTGTGTGTGTGTGTGCTTACTATATGCATATGGCGGAAAACTGTTTCAGGTTTGCTCAGAGCGGATATTATTCGACATTGTTCGACAGTTGATTTAACGTGGGGGCCAAGGGGGTCTTCAGTGAATCGAAATAAGTGCAATTATTTATTATAGTAAGTGAAATAAAGTAAAGTTTCTTTCTCTTTCTTTTTGTTATCTTTACTTTGACTTCCCTTTAGTTTAAGGGTTTCAATAGATGAGCCTGACTGGATTGAAAATGCAGTGCTAATTGAATCTGTTAAGCCGGAAAGTAGGCAAGAAAAAAGTTGAACAGCAAGACTTGTTGGGTATACTCGACTAGGGGAATGCCTTGATCAGCAGAGTAACTGATTAAGCTATTGAGAAGAGGGTGTACTCGACTAGGTGATACCCTGTATGTGGGTAGTTTAATTTAAGCGGATAGTTAGAGTGTACCCGGTAGCAGCCCGTATGGGACATATGTACATAGGTAAACACCTTGAATTGAAATTTTGGATTTCATAAGCAAAGATAGAGATCTAGGAGCTGTAATAGATCTATAAGATTGCGGTACAAATAATAATACAATACAATATTTAATACAATATAATACAAATAATTATACATTCGTTTATCTAAATAATAATAATATTTCCAGCTAAAATGTAAAAAAAGCAAAATTGGCTTTTTTTGGCAGAATATTTCCGTTAGATGATAAGCTTCAATGCGAATTCTAACCGAATTCTTGACTTCGAGTTAGCTAAAAAATACTTATATAAATATTATTATATTATTATTATTATTATCTTAATTTTATTATGTAATTATCTTTATTATGTTATTATTATCTCAAACCTCCCTACTTCCTTGCTCTCTACAGGGTATGTAAAAAGAAAAGGGTCCAAGCAGCTCTAGTTTAGCTCCGTCTGCTTTGCCTGCTTACCATATGCAAATAGTCCCCGACTTAGTCGCTGCTCTGCTTTCCTTGTCCTTGTCCTTGCCAGTCTCCGTCATCGTCGTCACATTTTCATATTACATAATTAGCGGCGTTTTGGGTCGCCTTCGTCGTCGTCGTCTGCATGAATAAATTGCAAAATGCGTAGCATACTTTTGTGCTTTGCGCTTTTTGATTTCCGTTTTCCATCCCTCTCACTCTCTTTGCCACTCTTCGCTTATGCAAATCCTTGTAATTACTACAATTCGGTTGAGCATTTTTATGGTCGAGAAATAAAAAATACATGCGGAAATATTTGTGTGCTAATTGCGAGAGAGAAAGAGAGAGCGAGAGCGGGAGGTGGAGGGAGAGCAGCAGAGGGGCAAGCGGAAGGGATCTGTGTGCACAGTTGGTGCTCATCAAAGGCTCAGCTCGCCATTAGCTCCGCCTGCCATTAATAAACACTCGTTAGCGGGTGTTGTTCCTGTTGTTGTTGTTGCACTTCCCCCTCTTTCTCTCTCTCACTCATTCGCTCTCTCGACTGTATAGCTGATAATTAGAATTAGCTCACAATTAGCAGGGAGAAGAAGTGAGAGTGATAGAGAGTGAGCTTAGCTGTGCTACCATGCTAACTTTTTTACGGTGAAATCTGGCTTTTTAAAGCCCAACTTGAAGTAAACAAATTATGTTTATTTATAGCTTTTTCTTTATTTTAGCTTTTCTTTGTTTCTATCAAAATCTACAATAGTTGTTTTATTGCTCAAACATGTTGGCAACACTGGAATTTAAATGCAGTGCTGGTTTGAATCTTAGGTGTGTGAAGTGGGAAGGGGAATGTGGTGTAGCGTGGTGAATTTCTATGCTCTAAGCTTATTAGCGCCGCTCAATTTTGAATTAATAAGCAGCTTGGACAGCTCGGCGCAAATCCTTGGGTAAAAAATGAGCGTCATTATGGCTGCCAGATACCGTTGCAAAGCAGCAGCAGCCGAAGCGTTCATACTGAAGCGTTAAACCAACAACAGCAACACCTGCGGACAAAAGCAGCTTAACAAATGCGCACCTACCAAACGCAAAAAGTGTGGTCGGGAGGGGGGCGGAGACGGGAGCAACAGCAGCAGCCACGCGTAGCAGAAGCAGCAACAAAAGCAGCATAAAGAGCGGATTGGGCGTGGCCACAACAAGAGTTATTACATTTTAGCTCTTTCCGCAAAGCTCCCTTTACTCCTCCCCCTTCCCCGTCACTCTTTTCAACAACTTCTCCCTGTTCTCTTGGTTGCATTTTAATAAATTTGCAATATACGTAAAAACGCTGCTGCACACACAAAGAGAAAGAGAGAGAGAGAGAGAGAAAAGAGTGGGCGAGGAAGAGGAGAAGAGCGTGCGGGGAGCAGCAGCTGCGTCTGAGATGCAGCCAATGCCAAAAGTGAAGGCGTTAATTGCGCTAGCTCTCTCTTTCTCTCCCTCTGTACGCAATATAAAACGTGATGGCAACGCCATTATGCATAAATGACATGAGGGTGTAGCCAGAGCGGCGGTGGAGGCAGCGGGTGCAGTTGCCACATTTTTAATTAGCGCGCTTAAAAGCCCATTGAGCGCTGAAAGGCGAAACCATTGAGGCCCGTCAGACATCAGACAGGGGATCATGCGGCGAGTGTAAGTGTGTGTACAGGTGTGTGTGTGTGCTTAATATATTTGTATAACAGTGCAATGTGTGTGTGTGTGTGTGTGTGTGGGCGCTTAAGGTGCGCTATGACTACAAAATAACCGCAGCGGCAGCCGTGCCAGTGGCAGAGGCAACTACTGTAAGCAGCCAACGGGATTTGGGTTAAAATTGGAGCTTGAAAAAGATCAAAGAAACTTGCAACCGAGTTGCAGCTCACAGCACACATGTTTGCAGTCAGTTGCAGTCGTTTAGTGTACATGATTGAACAGGAAGTAATTAAGGTTAAGGCTGGAGGTGAGCTGAGTTGATGGTAAGTATATTATCTATGATTTATTGGAAATGAAACAAAAGATTGACAAGGCTAACATTTTGTAAGAATTCCCAACAGCTAATTGTGCACAAATTATTAAAGTAACTTATTGCTTAGTCACTCACACATATGAACGATTGAAGGCAAATATTAAAAATTGTATAAATATTTTATTATAGTTATACATACATATGTTCAAGTAACAGTAAATGTATTTATGTAATTATTTACAATAAGTGACTAACACATTAAAATAGAAATACTTGTAGTGCTACGAATTTTTACTATCAATTAGGAATCTATAAGAAATAAATCAAAAAACCACAGCCCACCCCCATCATGAAATATATATGTTTGAAAATGAACTGAGCCAAATTACCCTGCAAATAAAGAATCCCAGAAATTATAAGGTAATTAAATATTCCTGACATGATGCAAAAACTTAATAAGGTCGTGTCTAAGTCTGTTTTCGTTGATTTATTTTTTTCGGTCCAAATATTGGTCTTCAATTATATACAAAAATTAATTATAATATTGATAGGGTATAACTTATTCCATATACACATATAATTATATTTATTGTAAGTAAGTAATGAATTTATTTTATAAGTATGATTTAAGGCACCCTCATATGAGATGTAGCTGCTTTTCGATCATTTTGTGTTGAATCGCCAAGTGAGAAACATCTAAAAAATGGAGACATTTGACGGTATTTTTCCGAAGAAACTACTTAAAGAGGGATTTAATGAGAAGAATATAGACAAATTTGAAGAGGCAATTAGATTGGGTGCTCCCGTTGATGAACCTTTCGAAGGGGATGAGTCGGAGAAGAACGTGTACGAATTGGTACTCTCTACATTTGGATATAGTGAATTTGTGAATGCTTGCATCTGTCTTGCGGGCTGCGATGTGAATTATGTAAGTCCAAATCAAAATTGTTACTATACAATTTTATACCAATTATTTATGTAACTTAATTGTTTATTGTTTAGAAAAACCCGAAGCTTTGTAAGCCGGCCATTTTCTATGCTGTAGACTCCACAGATTTGAGAAATTTAATGGAATTATTAAATCACGGTAACCAGATTATTAACATAGATAATATATACAATGGTGAGACGGTGTTGCATACGCTGGTGAAGAGCTTAGATGAGAAAAAAAGCAAAACTGTTAAACTATTTATCCAAGCACTGCTAGATGGTGGGGCTTCTCTAATTTACGAGATAAGGAGGGTCTAACACCCTTGGAAAATTTACTCTGTAATCAGAAAGTATCTATTCCATTTTGCTGCACATTAGTTACTCAAATTATTACAAACAAAACTCTCGAGCTTCCACTCTATCTCAAGGGTCTGGACTATTTGCTACACAATTCTACCGATACGTACCAAAACTACGATTTGTTGGTACGCTACTTTGTGAATATGAGAAAAGATACACTGATAATGAAGTTAAGATACTACGAAGACACTTTCCCTGAATGGGATAGACATGAAATGCAGTTAAAACTATTGTGGGAGCATATCGAGAATACGGAGAATAACCAGAAAGCACTAGATGCTCTCATTGCTATGATATTGCCTAATACACAGGACAATGAAGAACTAGTTGATATTGCCATTAGAGCGGGTAGCTGGACCACCGTAAGTGCCCTGCTAAAAGTCAATCATATAAAATCTCTGTCTTGGAACAACCTACTACGATTGACAATCAGTCAGACCCAACATTTGCGTAATTGTGAGGAATACCAGAATTGTCTTAGTACATTTCTAGAACTTCAGGATGACTTGCTTTTGTCAACGGATGATGATATGAATACGCCCCTCCATTACGCCGTGCAGTGTCGCAATGAGAATGCAATCCGTGTACTGTTGCGCGCAGGTGCTCCCCTTGGTATTCGTAATAAGAAACGACAATTTCCAATCGCGAATATAGACGAGAATTTATTGGAGGAGCACTTCGATTATTGCATCACAGATCAGAATCTTGACACAGATCCTGATCCAAGTAATTTGAATTACACGATTAATATGAACTTTATGAATCTTACCAAGCAGCCACAATGTCTGCATATGCCACCCATTGATTATATGGCCAATACAAAGAATCTCAGCCCACTATTGTTGCATCCGTTGATCGATTGCTTCTTGCACATAAAATGGCAACATGTTAACAAAATTCTCACACTAAAATTTTATTTTCACGTGATTTTTTCAATCGTGCTGATCGCAGATGTTTTGTTAAATTTTCCAAGAGGCACTTCAACTTCGGAGTGGGCTGTATTACCCAAATACCTTATCGTAGTTTTATGGTGTATATACTACATACTGATCATGGAATATTTGGTGCTTTCAACATTGATTCAGGATGCATTAATTATAGTGGTGGTCGAAATATCGTGGCTGAAACAACACGAAGAGATTCGAGGTGTCGGCGTTGCCACTGTTTTGTTAATGGCATGGAAATTATCCACTGTTATTGGTATACTGCCATTTTCAACTGTGTCGACGCATATGCTGATGCTGCGGAAGGTTACGGTTACCTACCTAAAGAGTCTTGCTATCTATTTTGTATTTCCGTTGTCCTTTACTCTGGCTTTTTATTTAATCTATGAGGAGCCAAAAATTGGTGAAGAACCTAAGGCGTTTCTAACATTTTCCAATATGACTAACTCATTGTTAAGAACGATTACCTTGTTCCACGGTGTTATTGACAGCGAGCAAGATTTTACCGGATACTGCAACACTATAATCTTAATTCTGTTCATGTTCCTAACCATGGTTCTTACCAATTTAATGAACGGTTTGGCTGTCGATGATACACAGGTAATGCCAATAATATGTATATACATATATTTTCTATACATTTCTTTTTCTATACATTTGCACAAAGTAGATATACCCATTCTTTCTTGTTTTAATTATAACGTATAGTATATACTTGATTAAAATTATTTAGATTATCTTATTTTGCTTTCTTTTTTCTACTAGAAAATTCAAGCTGAAGTTGAACTTAATGCCGTAAAATATCGAGTCTGTTGGCTGACAAGATATGAGTTTCTAAAAAAAACAAAAAATTGGAAAACGCGACTGCTTGGTTTCTTGAATTGTTCTTTTATTAAAATGTCTCTGTATAAATGCAATATACCGAACTATAACGGCTTAGCCTTATACCCTAATCAATCAAACTGTGCAAAAATAAATGAAATAATCCACTCTGAACATAAAGACAGCCGAGGATCTATAGAGCCCGAAAATGAAAGTCTAAATCCCGTTTCAGACGCACCCAATAATCATAAAATCATAATTAAAGAAGAAGTGTTTGTTAATGATAAAATGATAACTTTAGACGATAAAACTGTTTTTAATGCACTGAATGTTTTAAGAGCAAAGTTTAATAGTCGTGCTTTAAAGAAACGAGAAGAACTCATAGAGAGGCGACTGGAAGGCATTTCCAGCAATGTGCAATCCAATAGTGAAGAGTGTAAGAAACGAGAAGAACTCATAGAGAAGCGACTGGAAGACATTTCTAACAATGTGCAATCCAATAGTGAAGCGTCTATGAAACGTGAAGAACTCATAGAGTGGCGACTGGAAGCCATATCCAACAATGTGCAATCCAAAAGTGATGCGTTAATGAAACAAGAAGAACATATAAACAGTCGACTGGAAGACATGTCGAACAACATGCAATCAATTAAAGATACTTTAAAGAAACGAGAAGAACTAACAGAGAAGCGACTAGAAGACATGTGCAAAATGATGATGCAGAACTTACGCTTAAATAGGTAATAAACTTTACAGTAGAACGCATTTGATAGTACGATATTATTTGACAAGCTTTAAGTACGCAGTATGTATGTAAGAGAAAAATTATTGAGACGTTCCTATATGTGTAGTCTTGCCAAATTCACTAAACCTTAAGTGTTTAAAAAACAAAAGAAATATTATTTAAATATTGAAGAAACTAATTATAATAATAATAATAATTCTTATTTGTATTATCGATATAAATTCGATTTCTTATATCTTATACTATAAATCTGCAATTATAAAATTGATCTGCAAACGGTCGGACCAGGGAATATACAAATAGACGTACACGGCACCGGCAATATTATCAATCTGAAATTAGAGGGCCCTGGAATACAACTTTTTTTAAAAACTATCTATGCTTTTGCCATTATAAAATCGCGAAAATGTCGATATATGTTAATTAGTATTAAGTTTCCACGTTTTGTGAAAAATTTGATCAACTAAATACTTATGGTATAATATTTGAACACTTCTGTATTTCTTTTTTGCATGGACATTAGGCTTGGGGCACTGAAAAGTAGTGCACAAGGGGCCATGGGAAGGCTGGTACGGCACGAAACGATATGGTATGATATTTATGATACTTAAAGAATAGCACACTCGTAGAAGAAGTATAAGAATGACCCTACAAGTATTATGTGTTATCATTCTGAAATAAAGAAATATATTCTGAAAAATGACACATTTGTTAATGTTTTATCTATCTAGATGCTATTGTAGATGAAACTGGAATCTTCTTGAGAAAAGGTTTTACCGATATTTGTTTGTTATAAATACAACTCTTGACTGTAATCAAGAGTTAATGAAGTGCCCACTTTCATACTCCATATTCATATGCAAAACCGCCTCGGAATCCAAAAACCAAAAAAAAAAAACGAAAAGGTTATGATGAGCACAGAATTTTCGCCGACCACATTTGCGGCTGCTGAATGAGCTGAGCGTGGCTGGCAGTGCGCTATATCGGGGCAATTGCTGGAGGGAAGGCCCCTCCCACTTCCACCTGTGCTGGCTGAAAAGGCAAGCTAAATTTCTGGCTAGCCTCATCTGCATTCAGGCGGCCATTTGCCGCTGCTGCTGCCGGGGCGCCGCCAGCCAACCACGATATGTGAGTCCACATGAGTGCTGCATGTAACATTTATGACGTTGGAGGGGCAGGAGGAGGATGCAGTGCAGCAGCAGCAGGCGCAGGTGGCGTAGAAGGAGAATTCAGTGCGACTGAGTGCGTTGATTGCTGCCGACGCCGCTGGTTGCCTACTCCCGGTGCAAGCCACAGAGAAATGATGAGATCACGCAGTGGCAGAGCCAGTTGCAGGAGGCACAGGGGTCAAGGGGTCAGTGTGTGTGTGTGGGGGGGGGCACTATGCAAAGACTAACAAAACAAAGCACTCGAACTGAAATTAAGCCTTAGCACAGGCTAGGAGAGAATGTACTAAGCATGTTTATTGTTTTTCACTCGCTTCATGTGCTTCAATGAGCTGCGACTTGGACCTGAAGCAGCTGCCCCCGAGTGTGGCACGCTGATAGCGTCGGCCCGCCTGGCTGCCTCCGCCTCGATTTGAAGGGAACTGTAGATAATCCCCTGACAACAGCAGTTAACAGGCAACGATTACTTGGCAACAAGTCAATTACGACGAGGAGACTCCGAGTCCAGTGCAGACTCGGACTTGAGTCCACGCCTGGCGCTGGCTGCAGCGATAAGTGTCTAACACAGCACAATAAATTCCCCTTCCCTTCCCTTCCCTACCCTGCCCTACCCTCCTGAACGGGCTGCAGATCCGGTTTAATGCGCCAACTAATTGAGCGGGCCACTGCGGATGCGAATACTGAAGCGGATGTGGATGCGAATGCGGGTTACATCTGAATCGCTGGTGACCTGAGCTTCCCTTATCGTCAGCTGGAAATCGCTTGTAATCTGTTTCCTTTAGCTTTCCTCGCCTCCATCTTCAACACTCGGTTAACTCACGAATAAAGTTTACCACACTGCTGATACCCTATCCGGATGTGGAGTATCAATAGTTTGTCAATGGGTTTGCGAGGTAAGTGGGTATATGAAAGGGTTGTATGGAATATAGCATATATAAATATATTTATATATACATATATGATACATATATGATTTACAGGGTATTCCATATTGTTAAAGCTAAAGTTTATCGAGCTGTATGTTGTGATTTATCAGGGTTAACTATTTTAATTTATTATAATAAAGGAAAACGAGAAAGAAAGGCTACTTACGGCATTCCCTTGCAGCTTCTTATCTCTTCCAATTGTTCCAATTCTAGTTATATATATAGAATGGTTCAGATTATAAGGGTATTGTGTATATTCATTAGTATGTATCATTTTGATTGGCACTGATAAGTAAGTAATTTCTAAAATCAATACTGTTTTTTTTGTAGAAACCTTGCACTTCGGCCGATTATTTCTTTGGCAACTATACGTGTATGTTATAGTGGCCCGATATTTATAAAATTTTATATGCATATTATATATAAAAAATAGAAAAAACGAAAATCGACAGATAGTTTGTATGACAGCTATACGATATATCGGTCCGATCCGGCTCGTTCTGACTTATTTACAGCGTGCAGCAATAAGAAGCATGTGTGCCAATTCTCATCAAGATAGTTTTAAATCGGAGAAACTTACGTGTAGTTTGTGTTGCAACAGACAGACAGACAGACGGACAGACATGGCTATATCGACTCTGTTGGCTGATTCAGAATATAAAATATAAATTTTATGGACGATTTTATAGATGCGTTGCAACCACCTGGACAACATGAGTATACCCCTGATAGAGTGTAAAAACTATTTATAAAATATAATATAATATCATACAATATAATAACATATCATAATACAACATTATAATACACTATTTCCTACTGCACTTCCCACTTGCTGTAGGGTATCTGCAGAGTCACTATAAAGGGGCAGTCATTTTATTCCATTTAGCTTGTTCAAATTACTTTGGCAATTTTTACAACATTTTTATTGCCTGTCGAATGGTAAATTGCGAACTGCGTCTGGCTCTGGCTTTGGCTCTGGATCTGGATCTGGCTCTGAAGTGTGGTCAAGATTTGGGCGGCTTAGCGATTTCAGTTATGCGGTCTATCTCTCTGGGTCTAACGGTCTTTGGGTCTTTCGAATTCAATTAAAAAGACAACACACACATTTTTCACAAAAGGCTTGGCCTGCTGCTAGTTTGGCCAAGTTGCAGCCTGGAATCGTGTGCGATAAGGCCAAGTAAGTGGGGGGGGAATTGGGCTACAGAAAACTTTGCAGCACGTGCTGCAAATTTGGCTTGGGAATGCCTCGCTACGAATCATTCAGGCGGCAAGAGACAAACAGACAGAAAAAACAATGCGGCAAATATCGCGAAGGAGAGAGAGACACAGACAGAGAGAGAGAGAATGACAAAGAGTGGAGTGGAGTTTGTGTTAACGAGGGGAAGGGGCGGATATAGAAGTGGCATCTCACACGCTCGGCTGCATTTGCATATTTTGTTGCGAATTGTTGCTCGACTGGCTGCTAATAGGAAAATGCGACACAGACAGACAAACCGGAGACGCAGCACAGACAGAGAGAGATGAAGAGCAAGATAGACGAGAGAGAGAGAGGGAGTAAGAAAGAGAGATTTGTAGTGGGCAGTGTTGCCATTTTAAGAGCTTCCCGCTGATGCACAATTATTCTCGGTAGATTTTAATATAAAATGCATTAAAGTTTAAACTCTTGATGACTTTGTCAATTATTAATGAGATGATTATACATTTAAGATGAATTTCATAGACAAATTTTGCTTAATTTACTTAGTTTCTATGAAGTTGCCTCTGCTTTCTAGTTTTCCCCCAATTCGTGTGCAAAACAAGCCAGATTTGACGGGAAAACAGCGCAGAGAGCAGCGTTGATTCGTGTTGGCACGTGTTGTTTTTGCATGTCTAAAATACGCTTTGAATTCGCTCGGGCGCTGCGAGGAAATATGTATGTCAAATGCTTAATCAGCCGCACATACTCGCACACACACACACACACACACTCGCACACACACACACACAGGCAGAGGTTGAGTGAGGCATGCAAACAAAGCAAACGAGTGAACGAGTGTTGCATAAATATTTCATAGCATACTTTTCGGCTACGTGCATATCGAACTCTCCGCAACTCACCATACTCCCCTCGCCAAGGCAGACGCAGGGCCGCCTGTCCTGTTGGGCTTCTCTTTGCTCTGCTTCTCTGCTTCTTTGTGGAACTTTGCTGCATTTGATTTAACATAAATAATTGAAGAGCTGCAGCAGACACTCGCCGACAAATCGGATCGAATCGGATCGGATTTCCAGACGAATCAAGTTGGAGGAGTCCGTCGTCGTCGTATATCGGCAATCATTTGCACGGCTGGCTCGGCAGTAGAAACTGCACTTGGAAAACTGCATTCAGTTGGGGAAGTAGCATAAGGTAATTAAACCCTGCAGTTGCTCTGCATGAACTCTCTGTTATTAGAAACATTTGGAGCTACGGACTGCCAAATTTAGCATGAAGGTTTCTACTATATACGAGTATACCGTATACAGATTAAGATTGTTTTTTTTTTTCTCTGTTTTTCTACTGCATCTTTATTCCTCTTCTTTTATTTCTGTCTACACTTTCTGTTTCCTCGTCAAATTTGTGAAATACATTGATCGAGTTTTCGCTTTGATTGGCTAAATTTCTAGCTTAAATCTTATCAGAGTAACCTCAAAATGGATTTAGTTCTTGTAATGTAATTTCTTTATAATTAAAAGTTTAGTTGTTTTTAAAAATCGAATTCAGTGAAAGAGCTAAAAATAATCTGGATAAATGTTGGCCCTAAGATAAAAGAAGCACAAAACCTATTGTCGAGTGTAGTCGACTTTGATATATCCACTAAATATATAATTTCTATTTTTAGCGTATTTTGTTTTGCATACTGCAGGGAGTGGTGTGGAAATAAGTAACTCCTACAATCATTTCTTAAATAACTTCTATTTTAATGATCCGATCGTAACCAAACTTTCAAAAATCATTTGGACATAGATAGTTATTGTGTTTATCAAATATAAACTGCATTAAAATTACGCGAGGAATAATAATAATAATAATCTCTAAGTTATTGATAACAGTCACAAAAATAGTACGCATTGTTAGATTCAAACGATACTTGACATTCAGTCTCTGTACATTTATAATGATAACTTTGATTAGTTCAACAAATAATTGAAGAATTCTCAGTGATAGCGATTCAATTATTTAGTAAGTTCAATGCGAAGGCGTCGCGTCGCTTAAAGCGGCCAAAGTTGGATTTAAATATTTGAGCTATTTGTCTATGCGTGTGTGTGGGTGTGGATTTTTGGTATGTGTGTGAGTGTGTGTGTGTACTAGATGTGTGATTGTTGTGCGTGAGAGTTGTCGAAACAACTTTGCGATGTCTCAAAGTATTTCAAACTCATTTAGCCGCGTCGCGTTGCGTGGGCTGCTCTTGCTGCTGCTGTTGTTGTCGGCGTTGTTGTTGTTGTTGCTGCTGCTATTGTTGCTGCTGTGGTTGCTGTTGTTGTTGTAGTTGTTATTATTGTTGCTGTTGGTGTTGCTGCCTCGACTCTCGCTGTAATTTCGTTGTCATTAAGTTGGCATTATAACAAAATGCCTTTTCAATCACTTTTGACTAAATGCAGCAGCAGAGACTGTTCTCCATCTCCCTCTACTCCTCTCATTGTTCCACTCTCTTCCTCTCCTCTTTCTCCCCACTCTTCTAGCACCTCCCTCTGCTGTGCGACCGCATCAAGGACGCGCTTCAATGAGTCTCGGCAATTTTTCGACAGGGATAAGTAAACACAACAATGCGAAGAGCGGAGGACGACGAAAACAGCAGCAGAAGCAACCGCAAAGAGAAGAGAAACAAAAAAGTGAAAAACATGCGCCACGAGTGCTTACTGTACGGTCAGCAGTGGGAGGGGGGACAGCTGGAGCAGAGGGAGGGCCAGTCAGTAAATTTGGAGCGTTTCGTCAATGTCACTGTGGCTGAGCGTAGACCAAGGATCGAGCCCCGTACAGGGCCGGCAGAGGCTCCTCACTCAACCTCCCCCCCCCGCCTCTGCCCGCCCACGCATTTCCCTTTTGTGTTTAAAATGTTTGCCTCGCCTGATGAACAACGCGCGAAACTTTTGCTCTGCTTTCGGCTTTCTACTTTCTTTTCGGTTTGCTTTCTTTTTTCTTTTTTCTTTTTGATTTTGCACAGCGCAACAATTTCATTATCTGCATGGCAGGCACTCACCAGAGGTAGGGGGGGGGAGGTATGAAGAGGAGGAGGGGTGCAGAGAGGGAGTGAGGAGACACACTTCCTTCTTGGCAAGGTTTATGAAGAAGCCGCTCTGGCAAGGAGTGACATACTCAGGCAAGGAGGGGGGCAGTCAAAAAGAGGAGGGGCTGATGGAGAAATAGACAGAGATTGCTCCAGCTCTGGCGGAGTCTATGAAGAGACCGCCACGGCGTGACAAGGCGACAAGGCGAACATTAGTATGCCCAAAACTTTGGCATATAATAGAAGACAGTCCAAGGGGGTGTGCGAGTGTGTGCGAGGTGTGTGTGGGCGTGGCAAAAGCTAAGCCAGTGCAGCGATAATACGGCGTTAATATAACGCACCCACCGGGCAAGAGGAGTGGGGCGTACTCCAAACAGGATACACGCGCTGCAAGGACAACAACAAGAAAAGCAACCAAACAGCAGCTTCAGGCGCATTTGCATAGGCTTCATTTAAATTGCCTTAATCAGAAGCATATCAAGCAACAACAACAACAACACAGCACAACAACAACAACAACAACAGCAAGCAGAACAACTAGCAGAGTGACCTAAAAAAGGACAACGAGTGAAAGTGAAGGACCTTAACAGGACCCTTTTTGGCATGCAAGAACCAAGAAAGCCGAAGAAAGGTTCGCCTAACTTTGCCAAACAACTGCAGGCGTTATAAATCTGCACAAAAGGACATATCCAGTCATCATCAAGCAGAAGAACAATAACAAGGCGGGGCGCGTACTGAAGGCAGCAGCTGTGGGAGCCCGGTAGGGACCTCTGCTGTGGGACCTTGTGCCTTCAAAAAATAACAAAATCAAAAGGCCTTATGCGTATAAGTTGCAAATTAAGTTGCCCCCCTCGACACAGAAGTCACTAACGTCCTTGACGTCTGCTTATGATATACCCTTATCCGTACCCGTTATCCATTTTTGCCGCTATCCAGTTATCCATTTATCCATTTATCCGCTTTGGCCTTGAGTGACTGCAAACACAACCAACGAAGACGAAAGTTAGAGTACTCTTCTTTCCCCAGTGTGCACAGATAGTTTACTTTGTTAGAGAACTACAATATAGTTTTAAATATGCTAGTTTTATTTAAGATATGTATGTGCAGTAGAAGCATAACATATATACTCAAAATACAAACATCTCTATACGCCATTAGGAATTATAGCTCACTTAGTGGTGTTAGCATTAGTTTATTTATCGATAACTAGATTGCAGCTCTCAAGTGCTTAGCATTGCATATATTTTGAAGGTATTTAAGTATTTGATACATTATAGACATTAATGTAAAACTATATAAACTATATGTCTAAACTATATATAAATTATATATAATTTATTATTATATTCTTCCTTTATTTAATTAAATAGCCGATAGCACAGTAATCGACAGCTAATTTGAAGCTCTCAGTTATTTTTCATAGCATTTAATAAAATAAAATTGTTTGAGAAAAATAAATATATTTCCACAAAGTAAGTATAGCCTTTTTAACCATTTTCAATGGGCGAAGAGAATAAAATTATATGGTAGGTACAGTCAAATATCAGCTAAAATTCTATTACAGTCGATAACTTAGCTATCGATAGCCTGAATATGATATAACTAAACTGGTTTATCGTTTTAAGTTTGCTCTGCAGATGAGAAAGGCAAACTCAGCAATTACAATTTCAATAACACACACATACACACCCTACACACATATATATGCCTCCCACACACGCACATATACATTTATATACAGCTCACACATTTATGCAGCTCTCTATAGCCGTAGCCCTTAGGTCCGCTTGCCTTATTTGTTTGTTGATTTTGATATTATGCTGATATCCCTATTTATTTGCTTTATTTGCTTAACCCGTCGCCCAGCAAAAGCGGCTTACTCCCTGGGGATGTGTCTGTGTGGCAACTTGAAAGAGTGAAGAGATAGAGGGAGGGGTGTGGAGGAGGTGAGTGGGTTGCCTTATCTAACAGCCAACATCAGTGGCCTTTTTAGCCTGAGACCCTCCCCCCGAAAAATCCTTTAATTGAGTGCACACTTATGCCAAGCAGCGCCCGACACACACAGCCGCACACACACACATACACAGTGCATACTACTGCAAGTGTGACACCCAAGGGGTGAGGGGGGGGGCTTGCTGCCTTCTGACTGTGCTGCCTTTTTTATGCGCTTTTAGCGCCATTATCCTTTTACGATTATCGCCGCTAAAGCGAATTGACTGTTTGACGTTCAATTGAAATTTTGCATTAAAGCTCAATGGCTTAACCCCTTCAAATAATGCAATAACGCTAGAGAGAGAGAGAGAGAGAGACAGGGCACCAACTGCCTCTCTCCGACGCCCACCCACATTCCCGCTTGCCTGGCTGTTCCTGCTTCCTTGGCTGCTGCCTGCGACTTGAGCGCAGCAAAGTGAAAACTCGCATTGGCAGCTGATGCAGGAGGCGGCAATGAAGGGAGGAAGACGGGAAGGGGGAGTCGGGGGTCGGGGGTCGAGGCTCAGAGGTCGCACTGCCACTGACATTGGCGGAGCAACGGCAAACGGTAGCGGCAGCGGCGGCGGCGAATGGCGGCCAATTAGTGCGCATTGCTCATACGCCACGTTTGTCATGGCAGCGGCAGCAGTGGGCACAGCTCACACACACACACACCCACACACACATAGGCGTACACCAATTCCTTGCGCCATCTCTGCCTCCCCCTCGCCCTCCCCCCACTTAGCTAGCGGAAACGGAAGTTGTAAGGGGATTTTCAATTTGCAATTGAACTGATTTTTTGGCTTTCGTTTCGTTTCGTTTTCGTTTTGGCTTTTTTTTCTGCTCTGCCCGCTCATTTTATGGCTGACTTGGTTACTTGGCTGCGGTGCCGCAGCAGCAGCAGCAGCAGCGACTGCGGAAATGTAATCATTGCAATGCCCCGCCACGGACCCCTTTCCCAGCCCCCTCTATTGCCAGCAGCTCCTGCTCTGCCTGCACAGCTTATCGGCAAGTCAAACGTACAAACACAAACGCATTTCGACAAGCACACATACACAGAGAGGCAAACACAAACACACACACAGGCACAGTGCTGTGCATATGTATACTTACATTTAATTTCCACTAATTGAATCGAAATCGATCTCTGCATTTTTGTGCGCTCTAGGGTTGACGTTGGTTTTGCGAATTTGTGTGCGAGTTATAGGGCCGGGTGAGGGGAGGGGGAGGGTGGGGGAGAGGTGTGAGTGGGAGGTAGGCGTGGCAGCTGCCAACGCCTGCTTTTGAGCGCATTACTAAACTTTTCGTATAAATCAACGAATTTTGTCGACATTTGGCAGGAAAACCCAGCGAAATTTGAAACGGAACCATGAAAAAGGATTAACGCAGAGAGGGAGAGAGAGAGGGAGAGAGAGAGAGATTGAGAGAGAAAAGAAACAGGAGAGAGGGGAAGAGAGTAAAGAGTAATGACTTATGTAATTGGCAGTACGATATAACTGCAAATTGAAACAAGAATTTCGCGATATCTTCGAGAAACAAGAAACAAATGATAAGCAAGAGCAACATTATAAGGGACTAAGACTTTAGGAATTCTACACTAAGATTATCTAGATAATTGACGACCTTTTCCTACAAGCTTTGCAAGTTCCTTTTGCCAGGAAAGAGTACTGCAGTAAATGTTGTCGATATGTTGATGATATCTTTGAGAAGAAAAGAAAGAAACAAGTGAACTGAACGAAGAACATTATAAGGGACTAAGACTTTTAGACTCTGTAGACTAATATACCCGACATCTGGCGCCATTCTCCTCCAAGCTTTGCAGGTTGCTTTCGATAGAAAGAGTACTGGCTTAAGAATCGTACAAATTGATGATATTTACTACAAAAATTAAACACTTTATTAAAAAAGGTGAACATAATAAGAAATCATTTAGACATATTTGCCGACATTTTCCTCCAGGTCTAGCAGAGTCTTTTGCACTTTGTCGTGCAGAGTTTCCAGAACATTCTCGACATGTTGCCTACCCATGTGGGGATCGGTAAACTTCATTTGGCTCAGTTCGTAAAGAATCTCTGGGCAACGCTCGCGTATCAGACCCCATGTGACATGGGCCTCATTTGCCGCGGTGTTAACTACAGCCAGATTGGCGCATTTGTAGAAGGTCATCATGTTCTTCAGCATGCCCACAGTCTTGTAGAAGGGGCAATACGAATCGTAGCTGCTGTACGAGTTCTGCTGCAGGAAGTCATCCTTGAGAATTTTGGCCACCTCCAGCGTAATCTTGTCGACCTCGTTGAGGGATGTCTTGCCGACCAGTTGCACAATTTCCGCTAGATCCTCATCTTCCTGAAGGATCTGCTTGGCCAGGGCACGCAGTTCAACAAACTCGGGATTAGTATCTTCATAGTAATGATCCAGTGAGTGCAGGTACTTCGAATACGATTGCAGCCAATTGATGGATGGAAAGTGCTTGCGCTGTGCCAGTTTCTTGTCCAGTCCCCAGAAGACTTGCACAATACTCAGTGTGGCAGATGTAACGGGATCGGAGAAATCACCACCAGGTGGCGAGACAGCACCGACAATCGAAACAGATCCCTCACGATCGGGACTACCCAAGCACTGAGCACGACCGGCACGTTCGTAAAACGAGGCCAGACGTGCGCCCAAATAGGCTGGGTATCCTGCATCGGCGGGCATCTCGGCCAAACGACCGGAGATTTCACGCAAGGCCTCAGCCCAACGGGAGGTGGAGTCAGCCATCATGGCCACGTTGTATCCCATGTCACGGAAGTATTCCGAGAGGGTGATGCCAGTGTAGATGGAAGCCTCACGAGCAGCCACCGGCATGTTGGAGGTGTTGGCCACCAGGGCCGTACGCTTCATGATCGACTCTTCTTTTCCATTGATTTCAATCTTCAATTCGGGGAAGTCCCGCAGTACCTCAGACATTTCATTGCCACGCTCGCCGCAACCGACGTAGATGATGACCTGCGAGTTGGAGTACTTGGATAGGGACTGTGTAGGAAGAGGGTAATCAGGTTGATAAGTCGTGACTACACTCGGTACTTACCTGCGAGATGACAGTCTTGCCGCAACCAAAGGCACCCGGTATGGCTGTAGTGCCACCCTGTACACAGGGGAAGAACGCGTCCAGCACACGTTGTCCGGTCAGCAGTGGATTAATGCCGGGCAGCTTATCGTTCACCGGACGACTCTTACGCACCGGCCATACCTGCAACATACTGTGGTGGGTCTTCTGATCGTTCAGTTCGGTTTCTAGAATCTTTTCGTCTACCGCGTAGTTCCCGGCGGGTGCAATGTAAGTTATCCGACCCCGTTGACTGGGATGAATCATTATGCGATGATCCAACATGCTGTTCTCCTGGACATCGCCAAAGATATCTCCGCCTGTGACAAGATCACCGACCCTAAGTTTTCTTGGCTTAAAGGCCCATAGATGGTCCCTCGAAAGACTCTTCAAGTCTACACCCTTGGGCACATAAATGGAACCGGTCATTTCGTTAATTACCCGCAGTGGACGCTGAATGCCATCGAATATGCTGCCCATAATGCCGGGCCCCAGTTCCACGGAGAGTGGTGAAGCGGTCTGATAAACTGGATCGCCAACACTCACACCGGAGGTGTCTTCGTACACCTGCACAGTGGCCATGTCACCCTCGAGTCTAATGATCTCGCCCACCAACTGAAAGTGACCCACACGCACCAGTTCGAACATGGCAGAGCCAGCCATGTGTTCGGCATTCACAACTGGTCCAGAAACCCCATAGACGCGACCCACGTGTGTAAACCCATGCTCCAATTCAAAGTTCTTGTGTAGGTGATCAATTGAGGTATTTGTACTTGGGCTTATTGGACCTAGTGGGGTTCTTGGCTCTTCTTCTTCTGATGAAACTGTTGATTCTATTTTTTGTGTTGGAAGATCTTGTGCTGATTGTATTTTGTGTGATGGAAGATCTTCTGCAATAAGCGTCACACTTTTGATTATTTTTGGGGTAGATAACGGTTCCTTTGGGGTTCTAATTGATGGGACAAGCTTATCCACTATTTTTTTTTCTATCTGTCCTATCTCGGTTATCTCCTTATCGATTACACTTTCTATCTGCTCTATCTCTTTAACCTCCTTCTTGATTTTCTTTTCTATCTTCTCTATTTCCTGTAACTCTTTTTTCTTGAAATTTTCTAACGATTTATCTCTCAATTTTTTCTCTTTCTCTGCATCCGTTTCTTCAGCTTTTTTCGCTTGTTTCTCTTTTCTATCTTTCTCCTCATCCAATTCTTCCGCTTTTTTCGCTTGTTTCTCTTTTCTATCTTTCTCCTCATCCAACTCTTCAGCTTTTTTCGCTTGTTTCTCTTGTCTATCTTTCTCTTCATTCGTTTCTTCCGCTTTTTTCGTTATTTCCTGCTTACTCTCTGTCTTCTCTGTCTCCTTTGTGACAACTTGCCTTAATTTCTCGACTTTTTGTAGTTTCTCATCATTCACTCCTATATCCTCACTTATGAATGAAGTATTCGTAGCAAGGTCTTGCTTAACCGGCTTAACCCTTCTTTTGAATTCTCTCATGAGGGCCTGCCGTGCCAGTTGGCTCCTTTCTTCTGCTTTCTTCGTTTCTTCTTCTTCCTTTTGGCGCTCTCCGCTTTTCTTTTCCATGGCTTGATAGGGGAAAACTTACGAATTTAGCTGGTAAATTAAACTAGCAATAATTTTGATGGAAATCTATGATATGTTTAATATAAAGATATAATATAAAGTATAATATGTTTTTAGAATTTGTGTAATACGAGAAAATTATTATTTGAAAGTTCAATTGAGACTTGTCAAAAAAGAGAGAGTATTAAGTCAACAGATCATAC
This sequence comes from Zaprionus nigranus, assembly GCA_018903425.1. Classification (NCBI taxonomy): domain Eukaryota; kingdom Metazoa; phylum Arthropoda; class Insecta; order Diptera; family Drosophilidae; genus Zaprionus; species Zaprionus nigranus. The sequence goes on from JAEIGD010000002.1 coordinate 455,217, forward strand.
GATTTCCGCTGTAGCGTTGTCGGGGGATAAAAGATGGCCACTCTCGACTTTAAGGTACCCCTATAAAGATAAAAATGCATACGTAGTACGTAAGACACAAGTACATAAGATTCGTCATAAGGGCAAACTCTTAATATTCAAAGATTTACGTATTTTTATATTCCTTAAGGGTATCATACATAGGTATTAAAGATTAAAGCAGATCAGACGAAAGCTATCTTTATCTGATATTTGGGGAGTAAGTTGATAAAGTATTTATTTATAAATATGTTAAAGCAGAAAGTTATGACTTGAAAAGTTTGCTTAATGATCGCAAATTACAGCGTTGTATAGGCGTTGGTTATTTCAAATACACTTAATCTGCGCACTGTATACAAACTTTCAATCCAAGTTTTGAGTCTTCAGTTCTTATAGGAGTTGAGGTCTTGATGTTCAAAAAAGATGGACAGACAGACGGACAGACAGGCAGATGGACGGACATGACACAATCGACTCAACCATTTCTGGTCAATACTCGATAGGTATGAAAATAAAGATGCTTAACTACATTCATCATCCATTTCAATGGAGCTAGCTCAACTCAAACTGACAATATCTTAATATATACTAATTATAGTCAGAACTTGCAGCTACTTCTCTATTAAATTGAGTCTATCCCAACCAGTTTCCAAAATTTCATTGTCATTCGATTACCCTTTGGTCCATGTATCACATGTTTATTGTGTGACGATACCCACTTTATAACGCAGGAATGCGTTGCTGATGATTTTAGAATGCAAAAATGATCAATCGAGTGAACGAAAAACGCGTGCTTTCAATTACATTAAATGTATTTGTTGTTTGCACTTTATTCGTACATTTAATATTTCATACTTTAAATATTTACATAAGTTTAACAAACAAACAAAGAGAAAACATGACTTTTTCACAAATAAACAAAAGAATTTCCATTCATTAAACAATAATACTATGCATGCATTTGTATTTGCGTGTGTGTGTGTGCTTCTACGCATTTGTGTGTATGTGTGTGTGTATATGTGTAATGGAAGTACATAGAAGGACGTTAGTTAGTATAGCCAGAAGGCGTGGCGGAGGCGGGACGTCAGAGGGGCTGGTAAAGAAGTAGCAACCGCAGGCCGGAATGTTTTCATCTCTCTTTGTCTCTCTTCCTGTCTCTCTCTCTCTCTATCAGGCTACACATAAAGCAGGAATGTTCACAATAGTTTTGGGATGCTCGGAATCTTTTGTTGTTGTTGGTGTTTTTGTTGTTATTTTTTTTTTTCATTTCTTCTGCACGGAATTATTTAACGGAACTGTACGCACTGAACGTTCTTGTTGCCATTTTTTAAAAGTTAACTACATAACAATATAAGATTAGGGTGTAAAAGTACGCCAAATGTCTCTCTCTCTAATCCTCCAGATTTCTGAAGGCCTGCTGCAAGTCCTCGTGCAACTGCTCGAAGTCAGCCTTGATCTTGGCCTCACCATCCTTGACAGGGTCCTGCAAAAGCAAAGAAATCAAAAGATCAATGAGTATTATCCTCTAATAGAAATGTACAGGGTTTACCCACCTTGAACTTCATGGACGACAATTGGTACATGATGTTGCCCATGGCCTCACGAATAACATTCCAGGTGATCTTGTTCTCGGACTGGGCGGTCGATTCGACCGAGTGACGAGCCATATCGTAGAAATCGATAATGTTCTTCAGCATGCCGACGGTCTTGTAGAAGGGGCAGAACCGATCGTAAGATGAGTACGAGTTCTGCTGCAGGAAATCATCCTTCAGCAGCTTGGCCACCTCCAGTGTGATCTTGTCGGTTTCGGCCAGCGATGCCTTACCAACCAGCTGCACAATTTCGGACAGATCTTCTTCCTCCTGAAGGATCTCCTTGACCTTGGTACGCAGTGGCACAAACTCGGGGGAAGTTCTTGTCATAGAAATCATCCAGAGCACGCATGTACTTCGAGTAAGAGATGAGCCAGTTGATGGAGGGGAAATGTTTGCGCTGAGCCAACTTCTTGTCCAAACCCCAGAACACCTGGACGATACCGAGAGTGGCAGAGGTAACGGGATCGGAGAAATCACCACCAGGTGGCGAGACAGCGCCGACAATGGAGACGGAACCCTCACGCTCGGGGTTACCCAAACACTTGACACGACCGGCACGCTCGTAGAACGAGGCGAGACGAGCACCCAAATAGGCTGGGTAACCAGAATCGGCAGGCATCTCAGCCAGACGACCGGAGATTTCACGCAAGGCCTCAGCCCAACGGGAGGTCGAATCAGCCATCATGGAGACGTTGTAACCCATATCACGGAAGTACTCGGACAGAGTGATACCAGTGTAGATGGAAGCCTCACGAGCAGCGACAGGCATGTTAGAGGTGTTGGCCACAAGGGCGGTACGTTTCATGATAGACTCAGTGACACCGTCAATTTCGACAGACAGCTCGGGGAAATCACGCAATACTTCAGACATCTCGTTACCACGCTCACCGCAACCGACGTAGATGATGACATCGGAGTTGGAGTACTTGGACAGGGCCTGTTTAGGGAGGGGAAAGTCAAACGTTAGCAATGGTTGTTATGGTTCTCTTGGTCTAATTCTTAGCTTACCTGGGAGATGACAGTCTTGCCACAACCGAAGGCACCGGGAATGGCGGTGGTACCGCCCTGGACACAGGGGAAGAGCGAGTCAAGCACACGCTGGCCGGTCAACAGGGGATGGTTGGCGGGCAGCTTCTCGGTGACGGGACGGGGCTGACGCACAGGCCACACTTGCAACATAGTGTGCTTGGTGATCTCGCCATCAAACTCGGTCTCCAACACAACATCGTCGACTTTGTAGTTGCCCGTGGGAGCAATGTAGCGGACTGTACCCTTGGCGCGTGGGTTGACAATCATCTTGTGCTTCACGAGGGTGTTCTCATGGACCAGACCGTACAGATCACCACCGGTGATGTGGGACCCGACCTTGACGTTCAGGGGGTTGAACTCCCAGCTGGCAACACGCGACAAGCTAGGAGTGTTGACACCCTTGGGGATGTAGATGGACTCGGTAAGCTCGTTAATGTCCTTCAATGGACGCTGGATACCATCAAAAATGCTGCCCATAATACCGGGACCCAGTTCCACGGACAGAGGTTTGCCGGTACGCAACACGGGATCACCGACAGTGACGCCAGAGGTTTCCTCGTACACCTGAATGGTGGCCATGTCACCCTCCAGACGAATGATCTCACCGACCAGCTCGTAGTAGCCGACACGCACCAGCTCGTACATAGCGGATCCGGACATGCATTCGGCCGTCACGACTAGAAGAGTGTAGTTGGGTTGGTTGGGGTTAGGTTAGGGGGGTTTGCTGATCCTGCGGCTGGTTGCTGTTGACTTACCAGGTCCTGAGACAGCGAAGACACGTCCGTATTTGGACTCACGCTCCTCGTCATCGAAACGCTTCAAGTTGGACATTTTCTTTTATTTTTGCCTTTCAACTGCAAAGGAAAATTCGAATACAGGCGGGTTAGTATCTTCAGCGTGTTCGTAGGGGCAGTTTCAGCACACACACAAGATACGCGAATGACTGAAAAATTTCTTATCGCTGTCAGCTGACAAATACGAGCGCACGTTGGTTACAGGTATCAGAGCTATCTATGTATGTATCTGCGTCTGTATGTATTTGTGTGTATCTATGTGCAGTCCGAGGTTAGGTGAGAGACTTATTTAAATCTAACAGCGGGTATTATTCGGTTTTAGTCGCCTTATATTGGTCTTACGTATATAATTATTTGTAACTATTTTATGCACTTAACTCCTCGTCGAGAAGAAAAAAAAATGTTACGCTCAATGAATAAATAAGCAGAGCTTTTATTTCACGTGACAGAGCTTTGGGCAAGTTCGAAAGAAACTTCCACGATGTTGGTAACTTTTCGAGAGATATAGAAAGGGAGAGCGCGGGAAGGAGAGCCGAGTGTCAACTTGAGTAAAGAAAGATTGAAAAATAAATATTGCTTGTTTTTTTTCTTTTCTTCACTACTTTTAAGACAGTCACAATTTATTACTAAATGCGGGTGCTTCCAGTTGCGTTATCTAGAGAGAGTGTAAGCTAGGGAGAGTGTGTTCCATGATGTCGCTCTCTGCAACTCTACACTCTCTCACTCCCGCTCTCTCTGTCTCTCTTTCGCATTCGAGTTCGAATATTTGACAATTGGTTTTTGACGTTGATCACAAGACTACTGTCAGCTGACAAATGGAAAAATGCAGACTTTACGAACTGACTCAAAGAAGAGGCCCAACGCGAGGGCCACCATATTGAATTTCGGGGGAGTTGCAACGCCCCTTCGCCACTGTAGGTCCCCTCAAGCGGGGACTTGTGTTTTCTTTTGGCGATCACAAGACCCGCGCGAGGCCAGCGAGCCGCGCGGTCGGAAGGTCAGCTGACTGTGCAAGTCAGTATTTCTTTTATTTTTTTGTCTCCTCTCTTTTTTTCACACTAAACAATCCGCGTTTTTTTCATTCGTATTTTGCACTTTCTGCTGCCCACTGTACGCACGCAGTACAGTTGCAACGGGTGCCGCCTGTGCTGTTGCAGTTGCAGTTTGCTGTGTGCAGCATTATCTAATAGAGCGATATGTCTTTTTTTTTATCTTTTTCTCTCTGTTTTTTTATCACTTTCTGCCTAATTGCGCCGCAAACCTCAGTTTGATGGGGGAAGATCGAATTAGTTACATTTCTTTTTTCTTTTTCTTGTTTGCCCTGTCTTTTCTTGTGCTTCTCTCTTCACTTGCTTTGCGCTTACGTTTCTATCTTGACGTTCCACTGGCGAACGTGTGTTGCTGCTTTACTGCGACAGAACTAAAACCGACTGAGCAGCTGCGCCAGCAAATTTGTCGCTCGAACTTCGAAAAGTTCCAATGCGACGTCGACGTTTTGGAAGTCGATCCAATTGAAGATCTCAAGCTTGCGAGAGCTTGAGCTTTCACATGCACGCACGCAAAGCTTTTGGCATGTCTATGTGTGTGTGTGCGCGAGTTGTGAGCAATCTCTCGTGAGCACGCGAAGCGCAGCTGGCTTCAAGCGCGCAGCGTTGCCAGATCTAGGGAGAGAGACTGTGTGAGTTAAAGAGAGCGGGGCACAGTGCTGCACAGTTAGCTTTTTTCTCGTCAAAATTGGTGTTATTTATGAAATGCGGGATATGTTTACGAATTACGTCGTGGAGAAAGTTTTGGATAGAAATACTGTTTTTCCGCTTTTTTGCTTTTTTACTTTTAGATAATTTTTTATTCCACATTGAAATGTTTTTTATCGATCATTTACAAATTAGTTTTGCACATTGCGTAATCATTATACCCCTGCAGAGGTTATACCATTTTCAATTCATATAATTTCTGCATGTTTTTTTTGTATGTTCTACTTTTATGTTATGTTAATTCAACTTATTATAACGCTATTTATGATTATTAATATTTTTTCATCGCTTACTTCTTTGAAGTGGATGTTTAATAATAAATTAAATTTTTTTTGTCAATGAGTGTTTATTTTTATGGTTTTATTTTGTCAATCAATTCATGCAGTTCCATTTTAAATGTTTTGTAGTTCTTTGTGTTTACCGCCTTTATATGTATTTATACAATTACTGGGGACACAGTTGGCTTTTTCCCTTTTTCCGCATCGCTTTCTAAAAAATCGAATATCGAATTGCCGAATATTTGTCAGAACTATTTATTATGTTTCAATATTTTTGTTTATAATATTTGCCCTTTAGCGCTATTAATGATAACTTAAACAGCCTGGTATAAATAATTTTTTTAATATATGTTATATTGTCAGTGAAACTTATCCACTTCTATATCAACGTGTTAGAAATTTGATTTTTTTCAAACTATTATAAAGTTTTGAATTTTTAAAGATAATAATTTCAACCTGTTAAAATTATAGCTTTTCTTCTGGCTTTTTTTTATCGTAGCTGGCCACTGAAAAATAAATTAGTAGTCAGCATTGTCGGGGCAACAGTTAATGAGCAATGAATGCTCGTGCGTGTGTGTGTGCGTGTGTTTGTACTCAGCTCAGTAGCGCAATGGGCGTACAGAATTGTGATAAGAAGTTGAAGTAGTTGGGTTGAAAAGTTTAGCATTTTATTGATTAGTTTTTTGTATACCCTATAGAAAAACGGAGCTGCATTGTTTGTGCACTACAAAGAAATTGCTGCTGCTGTTCGCTTTGCTTGCGGCATTTTCGTTTACTTTGCTTCGCTTCGCTTCTAAATAAAATAAATTTTTCTTTTCGCTGCGACGATGCGGCGAGAGCCAGCAGAAAAAAACTTGATGAAAAATCACATTGTAAAAAGATATGCACAGCATATTGTTGTTGTGGTTCAGGCTGTTATTGTTGTTGTTGTTGTTATTCTGTTTCTTTATGTTTTTGTTATGCGCGCTTTTGTTGCGATTTTTGGTTTTTTGTTTGTGCGCAACCAATCAGCAGCGCCAGCTGCATTGGGCAAAAACCTGAACTCTAATTGGAAACTTGCACACTGAGAGAGAGAGAGGGAGCGAGAAGGGAAGAGAGTGGAAGAGAGAGAGATAGAGGGGAGAGAGATAGAAGGGGAGAGGGAGATTGATTTTGCTGAGAATTCTGATTGCAGTCAGCAAATGCAGAAGTGGCAAGTTCAACAGTAAACCGTTGCTTACAAAGTAGTCAGCACAGAAGGGGGTGAGGAGGGACAAGGCAACAGTGGCGAGTGTTGATTCCTGCATAACTTATAAATCGATGACGTTCGCATGCAGCTTATGGGAGTCAGCATCGTCGATGGTTGAGGACATTTGCATAATAAGGCAAGCTGCAAACTTGGCTGCACTTGGCTGCCAAGAGAAGCCAAGAAAGAGCGAGAGTGAGAGAGAGAGATCCCCAGCCAAGACCAGCCACTTGTCTGTCCAAGCACATTCTTATCCCCTTTCCCCTTGCCAGGCTCGTCTATTGGTCGAGTGTCGGATTGTGTGTCAAAACGGCGCAGCAGAAAAATCCTCGAGTGGCAACTGTAGAGGCGGGTTCACTGAAAAGTTCACCAGATGAGCGCCTGCAACTGACAGTTGGACAGTGGGCTGGCGGGGACTGCGGGGACAGTGGGGCAGATAGACAAAGTGACATCCGAGATATCGGTCTGACATATCAGGTATCTGCACATCTGCGGCATCAAGGGTTGTGAATCTGTCTGCCGCATGCCGCACTTTAGTTCAAATTATTGTTGCAAGAACACAAGGGAAAGGGGAAAAAGGTAGAGAGAGGGAGGTGGATAGCGTCGCAATGCCAGTGAGGTTAGGTTGAACAAGAAAAATATTATAGCAGTTTGAAAAATTATTCAACATTATATGATTAGGAAGTTAAACAATATTACGAATATATATTGAATAATTCAGTTAACAATCTATGAAGAAGAATATTATAATTAACTCTGGCTAAAGATGAAAGATTAAAGTGAGGTTAGTAAGGTTAAATTGAAAGAACTTCTGCTATATGTAAAGTAAGATTTCGAGAAAACAGATGGAATATTTAAAATCCCAGACTATGATAGCGATAAAGTAGTTTAACATAAAATTACTTGATTACTTGAAAATTACTTAACTTGAACCACTTCTTAGAGTGAATTTTGTATTGACTTTTTTGTTAAGTAAAGCTTTAAGTATACGTTGACCGATATGGTACCTGTATGAGCTCAGATACGAGCAAGGGGTGTTCCAATCTCACTTTGTATCACAGTAAGTTCGCCAGTTCTTTTACCAGATCTGAATACATTAAGTCATAACTTCATTTGCAGCACGTTCATATTGTTTAGCCAGCTTCGCTTGACCAATAAATTCATTTGCACACACCATACACACACACACACACACACATGCGCTCAAATACTGAGATACACGAGCTCACAGATACAAAGATACGAAGCGCATGGCGGATGCATCCATGACGGAGCTAATCTTGTTGCGCATTGCCATAATTTTCAATTTACATGCGCCCAGGGGAGCAGGGAAGGAGCGAGGGGAAGGAGGAGAATGAGCAGCAGGAGGAGGAGTAGCTGGGGCGTGGCAGGCAGTAGCATTGTCTCCATGCTGCTCCTTATCGTGGTGCTACAACGTGATATTGGTCACAATAAATTAACTGCAATGGGTGAGCGCTGTTCATGTGTCTGTGGTGTGTGTGTGTGGGGTGTGTATGGGGTGTGTGTGGTGTCCATTGGCATCCACACTCTTGATTATAGCCGACTACCTCCAGCACTACTCCCTCCACACACTGCAGTTGCATTAGCCTGTTATTGTTGGGTCCGTTGGGTGCGTTGTTGGGGCAACCTAAGTGCAACATTTACATTTGCGCCATCATTTGCCATTGTCCCATGGCCCGCATCCGCCTGTTCATCCTGCCCGCTGCTCTCTGCTGCCAGTCGCCTGCCCGCTGCCTTATCGCCTGCCCAATCATTGACACATTCATTGATGCATCGGGGCGCCATGTGGCATATTTACGAGCCTGGCTAATTGGTTAAAGTCGTCGCTGCCCCATCGCTAAGGTTGTCCAACTGCAAGCAGCATGTGCCGCAAATTAAATAATTAAGTCTGCAAATGTGTTTGGCAATTTGCAGAAATGCACAAACACGCATGCAAAAATATTATAGAAAGAGAGAGAGGGAGGGAGAGAGGCAGAGAGACTCGACCTTTGACCAGGCTTGTTGCCTCCCACACTCTGCTTCTGCTTAGCACTGAGACGAGAAACCATGCGGCGGCTTAAGCTGGGCCAAGTGCATTCAGGCACCGCAAAGAACAAACAGCAGACAACAAACAGCAGCAGCAGTAGCAGCAACAACAACTGCAACAAACAACAACAAGTAGAACAACAACAGCAATGAGAAAGAGTAGCAGCATCATCAGAAGCTGCAGCAGCAGATGCAGAAGCAGCTTCTAGCTCCGAAAACAATAAACTTTTTTCACACACACACACACAAATACCAAGGCAAACACACTAACACATACACATACATACACACGCACACACACAGAGACTAGCACACTCAGAGGATTAAACTAATTTGCAAGAACATTGAAAATCCTTTAAAACTGCTACAGTGGCAAAGGCAGAGAGAAGAAGAGAAAGAGAGGGAAGGAGATAGGGAGAGGAGATGAAAGAAAAGAAGAGAGCAGAGATAGCTGATAAACCAACTTGCAGCCATAAGCCGGGACAAAGAGTACCCCCAATATGAAGTGAATTCTATGCGCAAGTTGAGCAAGTTGCGAGCAGAATGTTTCCCCTGAGTTCTTCCTCGGGTTTTCCCCCGAGTTCCTCGCTCGAATTAACTCCTCGATTGCTCACCCGATTTCCTCCCGCAATACCATCAAGTACCCTTCCCAATACGCCCTACGTGCCTCCTCGTGTTCCTCCTCGGGTTACCCCCGTGGTCCTTTTCGGGTTATCCCCTTTCCTTCGCGGGTTACACCAGAGTTCCTTCATGCGCTATCTCTTCCTAGCTTAACCCTGGAGTTCCTCCCCGGTTTTCCTCCAAGTTCCATCTCGGGTAACCCCCGTTTCCTTCCCGGGTTACCCCTGAGTTCCATCACGGCTTACCCCTAGCTCTTCCCCGGGTTGTTCCCGAGTTCCTCCTCTGGTAACCCCCAAGTTTATGCCAGGGTTCCCTCCGAGTTCCTCCACGATTTACCCCGAGTTTCTTTCCGGGTTACCCCCTCGTTCCTCCATGATTTCCTCCCCAAGTAACCCCCGGTTTACCACCAAGTTCCTTGCTGAGCAACCCCCTCAAAGTTTTCATTTAACTAATTGAAAAATGCGCAAGTATTGAATAATGATGTTCCCCCTTTTCATCTAGCAGTAAATATCATGTATGGTTTATAGAACTTCTCTGCTTGAGCTTAAGTTTTCGCTAACTTAATGAAAGCACAGCAGTTGCTGCAGAAGCGAAACTAAGAGGGAGAGTGGGAGAGAGGGAGGAAGTGATAGAGATTGATGACAGCGTTCGATGCTTCGACCAGCATCTGCAATAAGTTGTGTTCCAATTCATGTTTCAATTATCAGTTCTATTCAGGGCAATCAGCGAGCAGCTCATCGAGTCCAAAGCATTCCACATGGAGGTGTCTGTGTGGAAGGGGAGAGGGTTCCAATTATTGTGCTACTGCTCTGCCTGCTGCTATGCTTGTTGGTCTACCTGCTGATACTGATACTACGCTGCCTCCGCCTCTTCCTCTCGTTGATAATGCTCCCCCTTCTTTGACTATTGCTGCTGTTGCTTCTCTTCGTTGCCCTACCCTTCTCTGTCTTCTGCTTCATCTGCTCAATCGTCTGCTACTGTACTCCCTGCTGCAACTGCTGCTGCTACCTCTTTCACCTGCCCCTCTGCCCTGCAGCTGTTCCTCCTCTCTCTCCTTCACATCCTCCTCTATTGCACATTTCAGTTTAACTGAATTATTAGCCGAGTTATGTGAATTATGATCTCTTAGTGCAGATACCAGGCCACACTCTGCCTGCTGCTGTTCCTGCTACTAATCCGGCTTCCCCTTGCCCCTTGCCACGCTCACTCTCCTGCACCTGCTCTTGCTGCACTTACCCAGCACCTTCGCTTGTGTGCGGAATACCCCGTTGCAACCGCTCTCTCTCTCCCCCTGCCGTTGCAAGCACTTTCCTTAATGCACTTGCCCACTGGCCATGTGGGATTGTAACCAGTTGTTGTTGCTGTTGTTGTTGGCCAGGCAATTTGAAAACAATAACAAAAACAAGCTGAGGCGCGCCGAGTCGAGCATGGGCTGCAATGGGGCACGAACTGTTGACTGTTCACCTGAAGCTGGCCAGGCTGCAGCCGCAGCACAGACACAGATAAAGCACACATACTCGCACACAAACATAGGTAATGTGTCTTCCTTTCCCCCCCCTTTCCTCCTTCCCTTCCTCACTCTCTCTCTCTCCCCAAGGAGAAGTTTTCCGTCGCATATTAAACAAAAACACTTTTCAATGCTGCTGCAGCTGGAGTTGATGCTGAGGCCGATGCTGGAGTCTGAGCCTGAGCCGGAACTGAAGCCGGAGCTGAAGCTGAAGCTGGAACCGGGGCTAAAGTTGAAGCTGCTGGCCTTTGTCATATTCATGATGTTGTTATTGCTTTTGTTTTGGCATTGCAGCCACCACAAATCCCAGCAGGTTGCAACGTTGCTCGCCAGACAATAATGCAAAAGCGAAGCTTTTAGGCTGCTTCTGCTTGAGCTCCTCCTCCTCCTCCTCCCAGCCTGTCTGATACCCGATTGAGAAACTGTCCGGTGCTGTCCATGCTGTCTCTGTCGCATGAACCGAGGCGGATGATTTATGACGCAGCTCGAAAGGATTAGCATATGAAACCAAACAAAGATGTTTGCCCGACGACGACGTCGGAGGAGCGAGCGAGTCATGGGTAAAATCGAACCGGCAATGGCTTAAGCAAACACACACACACACACACAAGGCCAAAGTATACAAATCTGTGTGTGCGACTCTCTCTCTCTCTGTGTGTGTGTGTTTGTGTACGTTAAGCGATTTACGGACCTGCCAAGGACGCAGCGAGCCACAAAGGAGCCGAACCGAGGCGAACCGTAGCCGTGCGGGGGGAGAGGGATGAGCTGCAGCATGCGTAATTAACCTTTGACACTGCCCAGCAGGTGTGTGCGTGAGTGTGTGTACCAAGCACACATTCATATTTCATTTGTCTGTCCAGCCCTTTGGCAATTAGGACAATGCAGGTGGCAGCGGGTAGCCAATTGAGCTTTGAACCTCGCAGGGAGACTGGGCTGGAATATGAGGAATACGCTTAGGACCTGCAAAAGGTTTAATGGTGAAAAAAGCTGGCAAGTGTAGGCGGGGGTAGCCTGAGTCCTAGCTAGGACTTGTGAAGAACTTAAGGGTTTTCCTAGGTATTTGCCTTCAACATCTTCAATATGCTTGGGTGTTGTGTACCTTGAGTAACAATCAATCCCTTACGCTATTAGAGTAAGTTTCCGTCAATTCTTTGTGTTACTGGGTTGGCTAGTCTCCAAATTAGGTCTTCCTTGCTTAACTATAGATATTAATGAACTCCCCTTATAGCCAAGTCTGCGCTGGAATATGAGGAATATGCTTAGGACTTGCAAAAGGTTTAATGGTGAAAAAAGCTGACAAGTGTAGGCGGGGGTAGCCTGAGTATTACCTAGGACTTGTGAAGAACTTAAGGGTTCTCCTAGGTATTTGCCTTCAACATCTTCAATATGCTTGGGTGTTTGGGTATAACAATCAATCCCTTACAGACTCCTACAGTGAGTAAGTTTCCGTCAATTCTTGACGTCAGTCTCCAAATTAGGTCTTCCTTGCTTAACTACAGATATCAATGAACTCCCCTTATAGCCAAGTCTGGGCTGGAATATGAGGAATATGCTTAGGTCTTGCAAATGAAAAAAGCTGGCAATATTAGATGGTTGTAGATGAGTCCTAGCTAGGACTTGTGAAGAACAGGGTTCTCTTAGGTATTTGCCTGCAACAGCTTCAATATGCTTGGCTGTTTGTGAATAACACTCAATGCCTTACGGACTTTCAGTAAGTTTTCGGCATTCTCTCTGTCTCTTCTCTAGATATCAATGAACTCCCATTACTCCTTATATTACTGGGTGTGTTTGTTTATTTATTAAGCGCAATTTACTAAGTTATTTGGATAAGTCCGCTTAGACTCATCTGTGTCCCTTTAATGATGTCCGTGATCGTGTTCACTGCTCTTCTTCTGCGACTTGTGCCACTTCTTTTTGTGCTCCTCGCCGCCCTTCTGGCCGTGCTCCTTCTTGTGTCCCCACTTCTTTTCCTCCTCGTGCTTCTTCTTGTGTCCCTTGTGGCCCTTTTTCTTGTGACCCTTCTTGCTGTGGCCCTTTTTGCCATAGTGCTCCTCGTGGCCGCCCTTTTTGTGCTCGCCCTTTTTGTAGCTGCTGCCCTTTTTGTGCTTTTTGCCCTCCTCGAAAGCGCCGTGCTTCTCCTCGCCACCCTCGTCGTGATCCTCATCGTAGTACTTCTTCTCCTTTTTGTCCTCGTTCAGTTTGTGTACATTGTGTTTGCCTTTGATGGAGTGGCCCTTCTTGTATGTACCGTGATCTTCGAATTCGCTACCCTTTTCACCCTTCTCGCCCTTCTTCTTCTTCTTGTGATGCCCCTCGGAGTGCTTGTGCTTCTTCTCGTGTCCAGACTCCTCGCCATGTTCGCCCTTTTTGCCCTCTTTGTCGTGATGTCCCTTCTCGCCCTTCTCGTGCTTCTCGCCATGCTTGTGACCCTTTTTGCTCTTCTCGCCATGTTTCTTGTAGTGCTCGCTGTGCTTTTTCTCACCGGACTCCTCTTCGCCCTCCTCCTCGTGCTCCTCTTCGTGCTTCTTCGAGGCGGCCGTCTGGAGGTCTGCATCCACCACGTCCAAATGGGCGTGGAAGTCGACCAGGTCCGTGTTGCCCAGCGGCAACCCGATTACCATGGCCTTGTCCTGAGCAGCGTAAGGCAGAGTTGCCATCGCCGCCGCCATTGCTGCCAGTGCCGCAAGCGTGGCCAGGCATGCCAGTTGCCAGGGTATCCTGCTTGGTCTGCTGCTGGCTGCCATTTCGCCTAGTCGTTATCCTTTGAGGCTGAAGCTGCTGTGGCTGCTGTGTTGCTGCTGCTGCCACGCCTTGTTGTCGTTGTCTGGTAAACTGTTTTGCAGCTACCTTCGCCTTTTATGTGCCCGCCCCGAGGCCACGCCTCACTGGAGGCCAGTTATTGCTGCTCTGCGGCTGATTTGGCAACATTTCTTTCTGGCCCTTGTCGCCCAAGCACCAGCCCAGGCCAACTCAGCTCGGTCTAAGTGCATAACGCTGTTTCAAACTAAAAAACCCTTCCAACAAATGCCCAACTTCTTGCGGTTTTTCGCCGGTTTCTCGGGCTGCCACTTCTTGCCACTTTTTGTTGCCCCTTCCCCCCTTCCTACCTCTTCCCTTTTCCCTGTCGCAAGTCGCTTGTATTACGTACGACGACGCATTGCGACAGTATTTCTAGCAAATGACCAAGAGACCAAATGACCAAGAGACCAACTCGATGATCGGGTAACCAGAGCGTGCACAGTGGAGCAACAACATTCAGTTGATGAGGTAAGGTAATTAATAACAGTTTCTGAAATGCGGTTAGATTAAAATGGCTGAGAAATTGACAATTTTGTGCTTTAAATAATTGCACAAATTTGATTAAAGCTGTTGCTGAAAACTAAACTGACTTTGCTAAGGAATTGGTGAGAAACATTTAAATTTTAACGAGGCTGCATAATGTTTTGTGTTATTTAAATAATTGATAGGCAACTTTTAGAACTAAGGGGGAAAGTCCATCTGTCCTGAAAAATCTCAAATTTCTAAAGAAACACTGCTCTAATAATAGAGCTATAAGCTCAGCAAGAGTATAATAGATCTTAAAGGTCACATTACAGACCTCCTTTTTAATCATAATAAATAATTTATAAATAAAATATATAAATAAAATGTGTTTACGACTTTGTCAGTCTCGTTTTATGATTTAAAATAAGCGCTTTGCTGTAAAGTAACATAATTTTAACATAAGCTTAACATCTTAACATAACATTTCTTTACTTAAGATCAATACTTTACAATCTGCAAAACTGTGTATAAAATACTTCTTATTTTATGAGTCTAGTATTCGAATATATCAAGAAATAAATATCTGTGGTGTCAATATCAACAGTTCTATCTAGTATTTATTTAAACTATCAATAAATATACCTTCTAACGTTCTTTAACATTTACATAACATTAGCTAAACATTGTTTAGCAGTTACTTAACATAGATACCTGTTAGCCATTGCCTTTAGGTCATTGTATATCGTATCACTGCAGTAATTTACAGCAAACATCGATACATCGCTGTTAATGCTCCAGAAGGCAACGTATTATCGATATGCATGCACTAACGGAATATCAAAAGAGCAGAAGAAGAAGAAACAGAAGCAGGCGACCTGCTCCTCCTCCACTTCCTTTTCACGTCGTTTTGCACTGCAGCTGCCTTTTGATTATGAGAAAACCGACGTCGACGGCGGCTCAATAAGGCTAAAAGCCAACAGAGCACGGCCTTGGTATTAGGCTAATTGCTGGCCATCAGCCGCGGGCCAGAGCCAGGCAGGCACTAGGCATCAGCAGGCAGCTTAGATGTCCTCGCCACGGAGCTGGAGTTGAATTGGTGAAGAGCAAAAGAAGGAGGTGGGGGAGAAGGAGCTGGTCTTGTCCTGCGAGACTGTGGGCTGCCTGTCAATGCCAAGCGTAGTTTAATCAACGTTCTGTTCTCTTTTTTTTTCTTTTTTTGTTTGCCATTTTCCCATTCACTTCTCGTTTTTCCTGCTCTTCATCTGATGATGCTGCCGCTGCTACTGCTGCCAAATTAATTCAGCAAATTCAATAAAAACAAGCAGCAAAACATGGCAAACAACTCGCAGCCGACGATGCTCTCGATGCTGCGATGCTCCGGCCATGCAATCAAAGAGCGCACAAATAAATCACCAGGCTAAAAACTAAGCCAAAAGTGGTGGGATGAAAAAGGAGTAGGGAACAGTGGAGGAAAGGGGTGTAGGGCAACCCGCTGCACGGCCAAAATGTCAATGCAAATTTAATGGCTGACAATTTATATGCATGCCAAGTGACTTTTGCCCAACTACTGAACTTTCCACTCAGCCCAGTCTCTTTCTCTCTGTGTGTGTTTGTGTGTGTGTGTGTGCTTTGTGCATGCAAAGGTTACCGGCTGCGTCCTGCTGGGGGTTGACAAAGGCAAAAGTTCCAAGGTGCCAAGTGGCTGTCAAACTTTTGCTCCGAGCGCGCACCCAAAATCGAATCGAGCCGAATGGAATGGAACGAAACGGAACGCCAAACCAAATAGTCATCATCAGGGGTGGGACTTGCAATTTATCGATATTGCTATGGACAAAACTATCGCATTGAACTACGAGGAAGAAACGCTACCTTCGCCATGACGAAGGTATATAGGTTCCTATTCCCATAATTGCACTTTTATATTATGGTTTTCATCATTATGTCTCATATTGATTATCACTGATAAGTTAAGTTATTTCTGTAATATTATATTGCAATAACAATCAAGCCCTAAGTCGCTTGGGCAATATCGATACCCATCGCTAGAACTCTCAGGCTGTTGAGCGTGCCTCTTGCCCCTCGTCTACCACATTCCACGTCCTTATTGTCGCCAGGGCACATAAATAAAGCGAACGCATTGCCAAGCTGCTCCTTGCTGCGCCGAGCTGCTTCCCTTTGTGCCCCGCCAGCGTTTGCATGTTAACATTAACGGGTTATTTACGCCGCGCGCGCGAAATTTAAAATGCATTTGCTGTGCCACGACCTGGCCTGGAGAGGCCACCAGCTGTGCATTCTGTTTCATCCCCTGCTCCCCTGCTCCATCTTGGCCAAGCGGGCCCGTGAGAGAGCTTTATGAACGTGTAACGACGGCGAGCCAAGCATAAATACCAAAAGCCACCGACGACAGCCGGGCAAAATGTGAGATTAACTGTTATTCCTGGAAACTTTGAGCACAGCAGGAGGAGGGAAGGAGAAGGAGAAGGCCATTGGCCTCTGTCTCTGCTGGCTGGCATATCAATCAACGCTTTATGGACAGCTTCAAGTGAACGCTTTAGCTGCTAATGAAGCCACAACTAATAGAACATGTTCGTGCATGCAACAAATTGGGGAGCAGTTGAAAGAACTAAGCAGTCAAAGGCAAGGAATGAATGTCATAGCTGAGTTTCAATTTATATGAGGGTTTTATTGCTGTGACAAAAGTTACATCCTCTCTAGTGGGTTTTAGAAGTTGCGATATCGCCCTCCCCCTTCCCCATTTGCCATTTAAATATTTAACTTGTTCTACCTCACTGTAAATGGGAATTTTAAGCTGCTCTCCCCATGCGAAAGGTATTCAAAGTTGACTGTTTAGTGCCCATTTCGAAAGAGAGAGAGAGAGAGGGAGAGTTGAAAGACATTTCCAGTTGAATGCAACTTGCAGCTTAAATTGCGAGCTGAAATTACCGTTAAGTGTTATTTACCTGTTGGCAGCAGCATCGCTGTGGCACCTTGGCAACCAGCTTGGCTTCAACGACAGTGGCAAACCTAACCTAACAGACGACAACCCTAGTCAGGGACAAGCTCACTTACTCCATCACTCAAACCCTTACTTCCTCACTCTTTCTTTGTCTCTTCCCCTTTCTTCCTTTCTCTCTTACTCACTCTCTCTCGCCCTCCTCTCTTCCCATCTGCTCCTTGCTATTCTTAGCTAGGTTTATTTATGGCAACATTTTGACAAGCTTTAAAATAATCGCAGCAAAATCCGCTGAACTTTGATCTCAGCTGCCTCGCAAAATCTCCAAGGCATAAGGATGCCAGGGCAGTGGCGTAGGTGTAGAAGGGGGGAGAGAGGCAGCACGTGCAGCTGACGAAATCAAATGGCTGCGCACCTGCTGAGCCAAAGGGGGAGCCCCTTAGCAAATGCAGCGTGACAGTCGTGGCTAAAATGTATGCCACATAAGGTGGCTTGTAGCGGGCAAAAAAGAAAGGAAGGTAGCTGAAGTAGAGGAGAGTAGGGGGTGTAGAGAGGGGCACCTCCTTCATTGCTCAACTCGCATCGGTCGCTTCCACTCGCTGCGTTTCAGAATTCAATAAAAATCTTTTGTTTTCCCACATTGAAAACTTTGAGCCAAGGTTTTTCGGCTGACGGGGCGCATGACTTACGGGCATGACTTACCCAGCTACCCTTTCCTCCACTACCTTCTACCTACAACCCTCTTCCATCTACCCTCTACCCCTTTGTCTCTCTTTTACTCTGCAACCTCTGCTACCACCCTCTACCCAGCTTCAACACCTTCTACCGCCCAGCTCAGCTATCTCTCTTTCCTTCATACAACCTCTTCGTCAACTACTTGTGGTAAATTTACACGTACGCTGCATTTTTACGCTGCACATTCTAGCAACATTTTCTTTTTGGCTTTTCCCACTTTCCACAGTGTATTGGGGTAGGGTGGGGGAGGGTGCTGTCACACGTGTGCGTTGTCTATACAATTTTAAATAATTCGCTGTGTGTGCGCGTCTTTTCATTAAGCCCGAATCCAAATCCCGAAACCTGAGCGAGATCAACGAAGGCTTTACAGTTTCAGTGCCATGGCAGCCCTGAACAAGGGAGGAGGAAGGGAAGGTAAAATCGATTACCGAAGTTGAGTTGAGTTACAGTAAAAGAGAAAGAAGTGGAGCACTGAACAAAGGGGATATTTTAAGAACAAAGCTAATTAATTCCCCACGCGCCCAGGTGAGCTTGACAGTTGCGAGAGACCTTTGTGGGTAGTGCAAGAGCAAGGTGTTGTACTGCCAACTGTGATTGTAAACAATGAATGGCATAGCTTAAGATAGATATATAGCCACTAAGGTAGAAGGGTATTATAAATTAATGCAATGCAATATTGTAACAAAAAGAAGGCATATAACTTGCAATGTATGTTTATTCTTCAACAGCCGTTTTCATAGCCAAATTTAGCTGTTTGTCTGTATGAACACTTATATCTCAGAGACTATATAAAGTAGAGCTCCCAAATTTGGTGGCAATATGTATTAGTAGTGCACGCAGCTAAATTTTTTTCTACATATTGGCCGCGCCCCTTTACACTCACGTAAATCAAGAACCTTTTCAGGTATCACGTAAATCAAGAAAAACCTTTTGCAAGCGTCATTATAAATTGTTTACTTTGTATGGTGTTGCTCCCATACATTAGAGCTGTGTTTGCAGTCATAGTAAGTAGTTTTATCATCCACTATGTCTATAAAAAACTAAAATACACGTTTCTCTCATATGTTATCGATCTCAGCATTTGTTTTCCTCAACTTAATAAATCGCAGCATATAGAACAGCACATAAACATCTAAGCGAACAAGCGCAGCTGCAGCAGTTACCTTTGCATTGCTGGCTAATCCCTGCTGTATCTAATTTGTAAGCTTACCCCTCCCTTTCCTCTCTTCTTCTTCTGCTCCTGATGTGTCGGATAATATTTAACATGATTGGATCGGGGGAAATAAAGCAATCTTGTTGGGTCTTACTGAGTTGCAAGCTCAGGCTCAGCTGCAGCGGGTTTGCCATCTCCCCACACACACCTCGCACAATCCCCCAGACAAACCTCTGGTCACCCTCCCCTAGACACAATCTTCCTCACACACTCCCCCCCACGCAGCCCCTTTCTTTTCTACACTCGCTGTGACACGCTCAGCGGATGATATCGCATTGTGTTTGTTCATTGGTTTTGCTACCTTTATTCTTTATGTGTATTGATTCGAAATGAATCTCCCTGTAAGCTGTGCAGGCGCAGCATCCTCTACTGCTCCTCCTCCTCCATGCCACGCCCCCTGCTGCCCGTGGTTTATCACGCCATCTAGCGCCACTACAAATTGCAATGTTTGTTTTCCTTTTCCCGATTCCATTTCCTAGCCGGGTTTAGCATATAACTTACTGTCATATTTTCATCTCTGAGCAGGGGGGAGGTGCAGGGTGTTGTGCTCTGTTCCGCTACTGTGACTCCTCCTCCTCTCCTCTCCCCTCCCCCACTCTCCTCTTGGCTTTTGTTATTGTTGTGCATTCGATGCTTCTTTCGTATTACTTGCAAAAGTTCTTTTCTTTTTGTTCTTGGATGTGTTTGGCCCGCTCCTCTTTGAGGCTCTTTCGGTTACTTTTGCTTCTGGATTTCGTTAACTTTGTTATTTCTGCTTTACAGCTACGTCCTCTCTCTCTCTGTCTATCTTTCTCTCCTTCTCTCTCTCTCTCTCTGCATCGCTATTCAATTTTCAATAAAATATGCAAATTTATACCGCATCTCGTTGTGCTGGCGCTGCCGGGAGAGCGCTGCCTCTTATCTCGGCCGTTTCTCATCGACAACATTTGATAGCTACAAGTTATGGACAGGCAGAGATGTTCTTCTCCCTCTCTCCCTCTCTCTCTCTCTCTCTCTCTCTCTAAGCAGCAAAGTATGTTATTAATTTGTAATTTGTTTACGGTTATTTGTGCACAAATCAAAGGGCAAAGATTGAAACTTTGACTGGCCCAGAGAGAGAAAAGATAGAGGAGAGAGAGAGAGAGGAAGGAGGGACGGAGACAGGCACACAAGACTAGCGAGCAATCATTGCCGTGGAACAAACTTTATGCTGATGGTTCTCGCTGTCTATCTCCATCTCTCTCTCTCAGGGCTTTTGGCTAGTTTAGTGGGTTGCCAAACACTTCAATTCCCCAATGACAACTTGACCGGGTTGCCGCCTGCTTTTCCTGTTTTTTTTTTTTTTTTTTTTTTTTTGAGGGAAAACAGAAAAACAGATTTGTTTGAAGATAGTTGAAACACTTTTGGGGTACTTTCGCCCCAGCATTGGGTAGCTCTGGTTTCCCAGATACTTTCGAGTTGAAAATAAAGTTTAAGCAAGAGACTCCAATGTGATAATGTGGGTAAATAGAGTACGGTTTCAATGTTCAAGTTATTGGTCTTTGTGGGGTTAAGAGGACAATAACAAAGATCAAATCTCTGGACACACGTTGCAGTCATTATTACGATATCATAGAACAAAGAGCAACGAACGTAGAAAATGAAACATACATAGAGCTGAGAATGAGGAATGTAGAGAGGAAAACAGCACTTAGGAATGAGGAATATAGAGTGAAATACAGAAGGATACATAAATGTCTGTGCTTGGAACATAGAACATGAATCATATGGGATTTAAATATAAAAACATAGAATAGAACAAAGAACTAATGACTGTATACAAAGCACCAAAGAAAGAAGTCAAAATAAAATAAAAGAACTTTAAATATGTACAATGATGGGAACGTAGAAAGATTAAAGCAATGAAAACAAGACACATAAAATATAAACATCGGAACATACAAACATTATACAATTAAAACATAGCATCATAGAAATATAGTATATAGAATATATAAAACTACTAGGAAAGCTAAGGAACATGGGATTAAACATAGAAACTTTAATAAAGGCACATTAAAACATAGAATAGATCAAGATACTAAGAAAAGAAATGGAAAATATAAACGAAGAACATAGAAACATCGCAATATAAAACAAAGAAAAAGAAGAAAGATGCATAGAAATTGAACAAAATTGATTCATTGATAATGAATAGGCATACAGCAATTTCAGGTCGTCGAACCACTGTGCCAATGCCCTTGTCCACTACTCCCGAATCACTGTGCCCCACAATCAATCATTTAAGTTCAATAGTCCTGCCCAGAGTCCGGGGCACAGTCAAGTCAACCAATGAACTATAGTAAAATGGATGGCAATAGCAATAGGATTGTCAGGCCTGTTACGGCTCTCATCATTCGCCTGTTTGTCCGTCTCCCCGTCTGTCTGTCTCTCCTTCTGTCTGTCTCGCTGTCCCTTTTGTTGGTTATGTACTTGTATTTTATATTTGACTTTTGCATTTTCCAAACAACGCATTCACCCGACGCCCTCGGCCTCTGGCTGCCATTCAGTCGCTCATTCACTCATTCACTCACCCACTCACTACTCATTCATTCATTGTCATTCGCTCAGTGTGTATTTATTCATGCATTTGTTTGCCTTCTGACGCATGTTTCCGAAAAATTATGTGCAAACAAACTTGAATTAAAACAAAAAAGAAAAAGCGAAATAAAAGTAAAATAAAAATACAAAATATAAAACGCAAAACAAAAAAACAAAAATGTCAAATAAGCGCAAAGTCAAACAAAAGCGATAGGGAGGGAGACAACGGAAGCAGAGAGAGTGGGAGAGAAAGAGAGGGAGAGAGAGAGGAGCAACGAAATAACATGCAAAAGCAATTTAATTGCGTGGCCAACAACAAAGGGAAACTCTCATTGTTTGCTATTCGCATTGTTGTTGTCAATGTTAATTTTGCTGACGGAGAACAAGTTCATAAATAAGTATGCATATAATTTCTTCTTTTATTTCTCCTGCTGTTGCTTTGTAGCTGTATCTGTATCTGTGTATCTGCTAGACCCACTCGACGTGGAGCATTCAGCGCTGGGCAGGCAAAAGGCAGGCTGCGGCAGGCAAGCTCTCAAGTTCTCTTCCACTTACTAAAACAAAAGTTAATTAGAATGCCTCATCATAATGCGAGGCCAACGCAGAGCTGAGCGGAGCCGAGACAGAGCAGAGCGCACAAAAGTTGCAGGCAGTAAATTAGATTAGCAACAACAGCAGCTATACGAGTAACAGCAGCAATAACAACAACAACGTTGACAAACAACAACAGACAACAGAAAGAGAGAGAAGCAATTAAAAATGTAAAATTTTTGTCGGTGCCCGAAAATGTTTGCGCCATTTTTAGCTGTTTTCCCTGACAAATCTAGCCTGTGCGAGTCGACAGTTAAATTGAGCATTGCATACTTTTAGGTGGTGCGCTTTTGTTGCCAACACTTGTCACAGCAGTGCCGCACAATGCTGCGCTCTGTTGCTGTTAAGTTTAACAGCGCCAATTGATCAATTTGCACTGCTTAACAAGAAAACAAAAACTGTTATCGATTTTATGACTCTACTATCGATTTGCTTGGCAAATAAATAAATCACTAATTCAATTATCAATGAATTCAATCTATATAATCTGCTGTACACTTTGGGGCAATTAAATATTGTAGCTAAGCTGTAGATCAATTTGAAATTTGCATGCAATGAACAAGTTAAGTTATTGTAGATTCCTTTTACATACTCAATAGGGTAATTACATGCAACTCTGCCGATCGATTTATTTGAATACATGTATTAGCCTGTAGTACACTCCGGGGCATGAAAATACAGCAGCAAAACTCTCGATCGATTTATAATTTGCTGAAATGAACAAGTTAAGCATATAGTAAACTTTTGTTGCATACACTACGGGGTAATTAAATGCTTAAGCAACTGTTTATCGATTTTATGTTGTGTCTTTGGAGCATATATCAACTTTTAACTAACCATAATTTATGATACTCCTCCACGGCCAGTTTGTACAACTTTTTTGCGGTTGTCCCCAAATACTTTGAGGACGCACATTTGTGCCTGTTTTTCTAGTTGTAGTTCCAGTTGTTTGTTGTTGCTGTTGTTGCTGTGGCTGCGTGTCCATGTCTTAAGCTATTTTTAAATGTGCCTCAACGCAAAGTTTCAAGCGGCATTTCTGGCATTTTGACAAATTTGTAGCGAGCACTCGCCAAACTGACTGCAACACTGTTGTTGCCCACTGTCCGCAATGATAGTCGAGAAGTTGTTGCAACTAACAGGGGCAATGGGTTTTTAATGAAGCTGCAAACAGATTTACGGGACGCGACTTAAAGTCAACAGAGAGACGCAGCAGAGTTAGCTTTAAAGCTAGAAACACTTTAGCCATATTTTCGACACGGTTGCAAAATAAATAACAGGACAAAGTTTTCAATAAATAAAATTAAAAACTTTTTTTGTTGCTCGCTACGGTCAAAAGTTGCTGGCAAAGAGCAGGCGGGGCAGGCTGGGGAGGCGTCGCCTGTTTCGAGTTGAGCTGTGCAAACAAACCGAAGCCGGATGAACTAAAAAAGCAAAGCGAAAGGCAGTAGGAGCAGAGTTAGGGGAGGGGAATGAAGGGGAAGAGTGGATGGAGGGGGAGGTGAGGGGGGTATATAGGCGCTCAAACAAACGCCAATTGACCGTAAAAATGTATATCTACCAGTTAAGCGGTATGCCCACGGACACTGGGCAAAGGCAGACTGGAGTAAGGAACCAGGGCAAGGAGTAGGGGAGAGCAGAGAGAGGAGGGAGTAGGAGTAACTGCTTGAGCCAATGCCGTAGCTATAGTTGAGCAATTGAAGCGCTTGAGGTTCGAAAACAATCACCTTGACAGGGCCGTCAAGGCGCGGCGCTTGGTCAGTAGAAAGAGTATATGGAATTCCATTTACGTTTGCAGGCCACGAAAAAAGTTTTCTTCTCCCCCTTTCCCCTCCCGCCATGCACTGCTCTGCCGCCTTGGCCAATCAGTTGGGCAACTGAGTCAAGAGCGGGTCGCGTCGCGTCGCGGAGGGGGCGACTAAATCAACTGAAACTTGGTGCGAAGAAACACAAAATCAGATTCGTGAATGGGAAAGAAAGTGGGCAGAAAGAGAGGGAGAGGGAGAGAGAGAGTGTGGAGAGAGAGAAGAGCGGAGAAAGGAGAGAAGAAATGGAGATGGAACAAAGGGGGAGAGAAGGCGCACGGACGGCGGATGCTGTGTGAAGTGCGCAAAATGAATTGGTCAAGTGGAAAAAATTGGCAGTGCGAGCAAAGCATGAGGGGAAGTGAGGCGGGGTTGAGGGGGTGCCAAAAGTATTGAAATACATTTAATGAAAAAGTTAGACGCGGGTCTCGTGGGGGGCGGAGGGGGTAGTCAATCGAAGGACGCTAGAACGCAGCAATTGAGCAAACACAGCTAAGTTGATGTGATTTTCTTGTAAGCAACACACACACAGCAGCGCAAACAAGACAGCAACAAGAGTAACAGTAACAAGAATAACAACAAGAACAGCAACAACAAAGTGAACACTGCTCAACACTGATTACGTTTTAATGCCAGTTATGGATGAATAGACGAGGAGTGCGGCACAAAGAGAGAGAGAGCGCTGTGTATGTGTGAGTGCCTTGAAGAGAACAGCCTTTAATAGGGCGACCAATTGATTGGGAGTCTGTTAACAGCAGAGGCATGTTAACTGCTACTATCGATCTCTGTTAGAAGTTCACCAACAACAACAAGAATAACAGTTGCAACCGCGACATTAGCCAAGTGAACACAGACAAAGATAAACGATGTGTATGTGTGTGTGTCACTGTGAGTGCTTGGCAGATGGCATCATAAAAAATATGAGAGGAGAGAGGTAGAGTGTAGAGAGTACACAACAGTAAGAGAGCACTCTGTGCAAAACAGTGCTAACAAACTCTGTTAGCAACAAAGCCATGTTAAGCGCTGGTATTGATCTGCTTATGCTCTTGTCCTTTTCTGTTAACAGCTGATTATGTGCACACGAGCACCACAACTCTTAGTTTAAATATGGCCCATTGTTAGAGGAAGTACTCAACTGAACTGAAGGCAGTGTTAACTAACATTCTTAACAGCAGTACCATGTTATTCTATTAGTCTGTTAATGCTATATTTCTTCAGCTGAGCACATAAATCGCCTGACAGCGATCTGGCAGCACTGCAAGCGCAATTGTCAACTGTCATGTTGCTCAGCTCTGATATGCGCAAATGCTTGCTGTCTCTCTCTCCCACTTTCTTTCCCTTCCTTTCCCTTACTCACTGTCTCTGCTTTAACTTTGCAGAGTATCATCGTTTCGTACTTGCTTTTCAGCTTCTCCCCCCCTTCCTCAGCCCTCTGCTGACCTCTATCCGCACTTTGCTTAAGCTTTGCTGTGCTAATAACAAATGGGGCAGCAGCCGCTCTTGCTACTGCGGCGCCAGCCATACAGATATTCCCATATTTAACTGCTTGGCATTTGCAAACTGCAGCGTCATTTAAACTTTTCTCATTTGCTGGCAGCGCAGCAGCAGAGGGAACAGCAGAGACTGCAGCAGAGCAGAGAGAGAAGGCTGAGAAGTTTGTCCTACTTTGTCAGCGGTCGGCGACGGCGGAAGTGAGTATAAGATGTTGAACAAGGCAAGAAAGACGAGGTGAGGAAGGCGAGAGTGGACAGGGATGTTGCAGCCACTCGATGCAGCTCCTTGATGCAGCTCGTCATTGTTTGGCTAAACATTTTTAATATGCGACTAATTTGCTGGCAGAAGTCGACGCACTGCGACAAGGATGACGCAGCTCTGCTTGTACTTGTTGTTGTTCCAGTACCTGTAATTGTTGCTGTAGTTGTTGTTGTTGTAGTTGTTGCTGTAGCTGTGCAGGACTTGCTGCATTGCATTTGAGTTGGGTCCTGTGACAGGGGCTATTGTTTAAATTCAATTCCCGTCTTTGTCGTCTCAACTACTTTGGAAAGTTTCACCGGTTTTCCAATGAGTTTCCACTGAGCAGCAGCAGCAGCAGCAGCTTCGGCTCTGTTTGAGTTGAAGTCTCGAATGATTTACCTTACAAGATAAACAGTCAACGACGGCGATGGCGATGGCGACGGCAGCAGAGCAGCGGCAGAGTCAGAGCGGCAAGAAGGCTTTGAGCTTTTGTCTGAGCAGCGTAAGTTTGACTTTTGTCTTTTGTGTGTTGCGCTCTCCCTCTCTCCTGCCTTTCCCTTTTTCTCTCTTTGTGCTCCTCTCTGTATATGTGTGTGTTTATATATTTGTGAGAGAGAGGGAGTGTGTGTGTGTGTGTAAGTACTCTGGGGTAATACGCTTGAAAGTGTTGCTAGGAATTGCGCCTCTGCTCAGCCTTGCACAGCCTCTGCTTCCCTCTCTGCCGCTGCCTCGCAGTCGCTGCCTCTCAGTCGCTGCCTCTGCGCATTTGGCCTGGCAATGCAATTTAAACTCTTTGATAACTCCGAAAAGTGCATTTGGCTGACGAAGGCTCCCTCCCTCCCCTCCCTCCCCTCTCTCTCTCTCTCTCTCTCTCTGTCTGTATGTGCGCGTTATCAGTGGCAAGTGCGGGAAACGGGTGCGGGATGGAGATGGAGAGAGTGAGCACAGAAGACACATGAAAACACAATAGCCAAAGTTTGATATGAAACTGCAGCAGAGCAGAGCAGCGCAGCCCGCGCTCGCGTCGCGTATTGCAAAACTTTTCAATTGTAATCTTTTCTTTCTTCCTTCCTCTTTTTTTTTTATTTTGTGCGCGCGCGTTTTGTTTTTCCGAGCAAGCTGCCCGCTCTTTTTTATTATATCTAACCAGTACCCCCGTTCCCCCCCCCCCCCACACTCCTTAACTTGTGTTGAATTTTGAACGATGCCTGGTCGATAAATAGCCCAGGATTTGCATTCTCTGCAAAGCTTCACACGCGCTTTGGGCTAAAAACTTTTCATAAAAGACTCGAATTGCAGAAAACCGAAGTGAATTTCCATTTCTTTACATACACAAATATGTATTTAATGCATTTAATGTTTAGTTGAAGACATTTTAGTGCAATTGCTTACATTATGTAGCAGTTGAGCACCCTAGCACACTACGATAACCATATCTGTTAAAAAACATACTCTGTAAATATTATACATATATAAACACTCTGTAAATAGTAGCCATCTGTTAACATTAACATACACTGTACAAGTAGAATAAGAACAAGAAGAATAAAAGACAGTCTAGAACATAAAACGAGAGAGACGAGACCTACAATTATGTTGATAAAGCTTTGCATATTTAAGATATAGAAGAAGTGGAACATGTGGCAGATATTGATAAAAGATATATGCCATATTTACAATATCTTTAATATAAAAAATAACTACCAATATTGTTAGTTCTTATGGCAGCTACATATACTTTAGTATGTCGGTCCGATTCAATAGGAATAATAAGTATGTATGCCAAGTTAGAATTGAACTTAAAATATAATAAAAACACATTTGCGTTTATGTCGACAAAGATTACAGGCTGCACAGGCACCAAACATTCCACAGACACAAAGGGATCCATGGGTTCCACATAATCCACAAGCACCACAGGTTCTTTTCTTTCTTCCTCTCCCGAGTACTTACTAGAAGATCATAATTGTAAAAAGCGAGTGACTAGGGGAATCATTAGAGAGGTCGAAATATCGTTATTAAATTCATCAGAGATTAGCTTTTACTTTGCAGCTTAATGTAATTGAGGTTACATTAATCTATGTACAATAAATTACTGATAACTTACTGTTACTTTGCTGTTACTTTGCTGTTACTTTGCTGTTACTTTGCTGTTACTTTGCTGTTATTTTGCTGTTACTTTGCTGTTACTTTACATACCAATTTGGTTCTCGTATGTTTTATTTACATTTGCAGCCTCATCAAGTCTGTCAAATGTAAACCACATCGCTGTCATCACATCAGTTTACCTCTCTCTCTCTCTCTTCTTCTCCTTCTTCCTCTCTCTCTTACTTTCTTTCACTCCTGAACGCTGTGCATTTTTGCTGACTCATCAATTTAAAGCTGAGCAGAAGCAAACGATTGCTCTGCCAGAATGTGTCACGTTCTTCGATGTCCGTCGCCGAGTTGCCAATAGCTGCAGGGACACATGTTCCAGTTCCAGTTGCTGCTGCTGCTGCTGTTGTTGTTGTTGTTTTTGTTGCTTTTGTGGCTGCCTTTCCTGTCGTCACCTTTCACGCCATGACACACATCCCCCCTCTCTTCTCTTCCCTCTCCTTTCTATGTCCGTCGTCCAATCCAAAACTTGTCACTTTTTTACGCGCAGCTGCAGTTTATTTTAAGATTGGCCGCGCACTTTGTCGCCTTGTTTTGGCGTCGTTGATGCTTGGCTTACTTTCCGCTTCTCTCGAGCAGTTGGCGCTGTTGTTGTTCTTGTTGCAGTTGTTGTTGTTGTTGTTGTCCCCGCTGTGTCCTTTGGCTGGCCGAAAAGTTTTCGTAGCGGGGTCACCTCCTGCCCCTGCCCCGTTTGCTCTTAACACTTGTCGCTACTTTTTAGCTATTTTGATTTTTAAGAAACAACAACTGAAAACTTTTGTTGCTGATTTCTTTTGCAATTTTGCACGAGCAACCAGAGAGGGGGAAGGGGAGGTGCAGGGGCAGGCGGAGGTAGCAACGTCTGCGTCATGTGCGAAATAAGTTTCACACTTAACGACATAACAAGTTTTCGAGAGCGCGCTCAGGCAACATTCCCGCCGTTCAGGGTTGTCAACACATTTGCCGAAGCATAGCAAATATTGATTGCCAGCTAGTTGTTTAATCAGATAGTATAAAAGGAGTAGTGAGCAAGTATCAATATAGATTGACTACGCAGAAGATTTTACATTTGTAATTAGAGTTTTGTATTGAGAAAATTCCTTTTGTTTTTTGGAATTCAGGTTACAATTCTTTCTTTATTTCTGGTACTGCTAAGGTTTTTCCAAAGAAATGTATTCAAAACTATAATATTTGATTAAACGTCTTTCAATGGTTTATAGTATATTAAACTGAAAAGTGCGTGTTCATCAATATAAATATATATGTATAAATAAATATAAATATATTTATAGGTATAGATATGCAGATAGATGAGATAATCACACAACTTTTAATTGTAATTATCAATACATTTAATGCAGCTCTGGCTTACCAGTTTGATTGCAGACAGCACATCACATTGCACAACACACTTATTAATCGCACTAGCACACAGATACTTCACATTGCCTTGCTGTGCAGCCCTGGTTTGTTCTGAAGTCATTGCCGAAAGTGTTATGGTCATCAGATTGTGGTGCCCTGCTGCATCTAATGAATACGACAAGTGCAGCTGCTTGCATATTTCGCAACTGTTGCGTTGCAGTCGAAGGCGGTACAATATTTAATTTAATTTCATGCATTGCGTGGCTAATGCGCTGGGGCGCTGCAAAGTATGCTATAAGTAAGGAAAGTGCTCAAATGTGCTTAACAAAAAATAAAAGTTTTCGTTGGCAACAGTAGGAGAGCGGGGCAGGCAGGACGGGAGCGGGAGAGGGAGGCACGCCTCGTTTATGCCGCTGCCCCACTGCCCCCGATTGCTGTTAGTGTCGCAAGGCAGCGGCCTGGAAACAATGCGCGACATTCAGGCGACATTGTTGCCAAAGCTTTTTACAACTCACATGAGTCCCCTCACGGTTGCCACTGCCTCCTTATTCCCTCTTCCTGCCCCTCTTCTCTGCCTTCTCCTCCTCGCTTCTGCCTCTCCTGCCTGCCCTGCCTCGCCTGCTTTTGTCTACTTACTCCCATTGTCATTTGTTTGCGCCGCAGCAGTTGTAGCATATTATCTAAATGTGTTGCATGCGTGTTAGTGTGCGTGTGTGTCTGTGTGTGTGTGTGTACGCTTCAGCATTCTATGATTTGTTGTTGTAATGTGCTTTAATGTGAAAACTTTTTAATGCTTAAGCTGCGCGTCGCCGTTGACGTCGCTGCTTTACTCGCGCTTAAACCAAAGAGCAACTCGTGGGGCGCCTGAAGACGCCACTCATAGAGCCACTCACACACACAGGGATACACACACACATACACCAACACACACACACCCACATGCAGTTATTTTCTTTGCTCAGTTCTTCTTGCTGCTGCTGCGTTAGTTGGCAACTTTTATTTGTGGTTTTTTTATGTAAATGCGCCCAAGTGATAAGGCAACTTTTTGGCTACTACAGGAGTTGACTAAGGGGGAGAGAGTTCAGCAAAAAGAGAGAGCGAGGGAGAAAGAGAGGGAGAGAGTGAGCAACTGACAACTGGCAGAGGGGAAGGGGAGAGAGAGGGGCTGCGACTGTTGCTGTCATGTTTCTAAGAGCAGCAACATGAACATGTTGCCAAATGCCATTCTAGTTCCTATTGTTGTTACTGTTGTTGCTGTTGTTACTTGTTGCTGTTGTTGTTTCTTGTTGCTGTTGCTGTTGCTTGTTGATGTTGTTGCTGCTGCTGAGCCAGTTGTTGTTGCTGTTGTCGTTGCCTGGAAATTAAATTTCAGTGACTTTGTTGTTTATTTGCAGCCTCGTCAAGGGACTCCGCAATGGGAGGCAATGAGATTGCAAACGAACGGGTATTATGACTTTCAAATTGGCCCAGGCCAGTGGGCGTGGCATAAGGGGCGTACCAGAGGATATGCCTCTTTATCGAAATAGTGGCGCTAATGCTGACCAGGCCACTATTTTTAGAAACAAACAACTCATTTCGCATTTACTTATACTTGTGTTTTCATTTGTTCGGGGAAAGTTTTTATTGTTGGACTTCATTATGTGAAAAGTATTTATAAATATTATAATTACAAAAGGTTTGCTTAATTATTCAAGTTATTTAAGCAATCTTATCTAATATTATTAAAACTCTAATCTAATTTAGAAGTTAGTAAAGTAAATTTATTAAGAATGCAACAATTAAAAAGAGGAATAAAATTTCCTAAATTATACAGTATAAATATGAAAGAGAATTTCTTATCAGGATATAAAATTTGACACAGAGAAGTACTGCAATAATAGGAAATATATTCCACAAACCATTGAAAGAATGATTTGCAGTTAAATCATTATATTGAAATGTTTTAAATCAAGAGAAACCTTCATTTAAAGATATTCTGCAATTAATGTATACAAATATTCGAGTTACTATTTTAAAATCTCGAGTCGAAGATCTTAGACCAGCAATAAATATATATACTCAGAAATATTAACAATAATATTATTATTAAAATGATCTGCAATTAATATGAATATAATATACTTGACAAAGAGTTGTTCTATTAGATTAATTATAATATGTATCATGAATGTGTTCTCACAAATAAAACAGTAATAATTGGATATATTCCATATTTTAATATAGATATGCAGCTGTCTCAACGTCATAATATAATGTAATATATAATGCAATTTGGATATTAAGATGAAACTCCATAAAAATACATATATGCAATGGTTTATCAATTTATGTGGGTCAATGTATATAGATACATATTTATATATAGTTATTATTAATATATTATATTATATTTTTGTTAAAATTATTAATAGTTGAAATATTCTGAATTATCTTCATAATGAAATAAAGAAAACTCGCTGTAAACTTCACAATAAATGCTCTACAAATGAACCATCAATGATCTTATGCCTTTCTATCATTTATACCTAAAGAGAATCCTCAGTTCGTTGTTATTCTTCTCAGTACTGTATGTGATTCTCCCTCAATGTCTCTCTCTCTCTCTGTCAGTGTCTGCCTGTCATGTGTGTGTGTAAATTAAAGAAATTTACGTTTATTATTATTTTTAGTGCGACTCGCTCGTCATAGTTAGCTACCCCCCTCTCCCTCTTTCTCTCTACCACTCCCTTCCTCCGCCCACTCTCTCCGACTGCCTGTGTGTTTCAGCCATTGTGTCGAGGGCTCATCCCGACTCATCTGCCTGGCCAACTGTGTTATATTTATGCTTTCAACTACAGCTCTATCTCTTGCTCCCTCTCTCCCCCCTCCCTCTCTCCATCTCTCTGTCTCTCGGCGCTGAGCACTCGTCGCCTTTTGTGTTTGCCGCTCATGTGTGGACTGAGATAACGGGAAAAGCGCTGCAATGTGCTGGGACTGTGACTCCAGCTGGGAACTCCCCTGGCAGTGGCACTGCGGATGGGCAGTGGGCGGTGGGCGTGGCCAGAGACAGCTTTGAATATGAGATGCGAGTGCAAGTTTGGACGCTGCGTGATAATTATGGGCGCTGCAGGCGATAATTGCCCACTAAACGCGCCGTTATATGGCAAGAGTGTGTGTGAGAGAGATAGAGAGATAGAGTGTGTATGTATGTGTGTGTATGTGTGTGCCACACAATCTAAACTGTTACCAAAGCTGGCAAATTTTCTGGCAAAACTTTTCGTTGAGGCCTATGAAAAAGCTGGTTAAACTGCGGATGCGAACGCGGATGCGGATGTGGATGTGGATGAGGTTGCCAGCCTGGTCAGGAATTATTCATGGAGTCAACTTTAGCTGCATGTTTAATTGCCCAGTGCTGTCATTAAGAGAGAGAGCGCCGCCCATGACAATATAAAAGATATTACAAAATTTTGCGAGGCAACAGTTGAGCAAGCACCTCGTATCCCTACAATACTAAAGAGGGCAGGAAGCAGGAGGGAGCAGGGTAGGTCGGTAGTGCTTGAAGAACCTTTGCTTATTTTTATTTAAGCCTCAAGTTGGCGGCTTTTATGTCTGCTTGGGCAACAAAATGCTGCATCCTCCACACGCCACGCCGTAAACTATTTTTCCCGCATTTACGTGACGAGGTACGGCCCACACAGAGAGAGAGAGAGAGGGAGGGGAGGGCGGGAGAGGATGCTGTAGAGTTACCACAAATGCGAAAAAACATTATGCCTTATCCTTTTTAATAGTCAATCGTTTTGACATTTTGCCAAGAAGAGAAACAAAATAAAAAAAAGCGAATTAATTTTATTTTAATGCTCGCCGCGTTTTGTTTGGGATTTGTGAAGGGTTGCCAGATCTGCCGCCAATCTGCTTCTACTGCCTTATCTGCGATGCAGATGGTAGCGCAGGCTACGTGGTAATCGGACGGGTGTCGTAGGTGGTGTCAGGTGTGTCTCGCCTGTCTTGCCTGTCTTTCCACCTTTCTGCGTTATTTATTGCAGTTTAAGTGAGTTGTCAGCCGTACTGGCCGTACACAAGGAGTGGCTGCCCTGGAGGAGGGTAGGCTGAGGAAAGGGGGTAACCCACAGCCAGGCACATCGCACACTTGACATGAGGACAGCTTTGCCAACGTTGCCCACACGCAGCACGCCAGATAATGCGTTTTTAATTGAAAGTTAAGGCAATTTGGAACCGCAGCAAGGCCAAAGCGAGTGGGCGGAGAGAGAGAGTCGCAGGCAGCGCAGGGAGGACCATAACGGAAATACTTTAAGAGAGACTGACGTAGGACCGTGTTTAATATTTTGTGGCAAATCTACACTAGCCTAGTAAGAACTCTCGTTAAAGAGTTGAACATATAGATAAAAGTTAAAGATGGATAAAGATTAAAGAGATGTTGAGTAAAGGAATTAAAAGGAAGAGACGATAGTTGATTTGATATTAAGTTTATGGAGTAAGTAGAAAAGAGAAGACAGTTAGATGTAGAGCAAGAAAGAGGTAGACGAAAGAGTAAGAGGAACTGAATGGTCTATAGAGCGCGAATGAATTAGAGGAGGAGCCAAAAAGAGTAACTAAGAATAGAAGAAATTAAGCAGATTTTCAGCTATTAGTATAATAGAAAGAAAGCAGAGCAATGAGGGAGAAAGAAAGAGATATTTAGATATCTCATCACTGCACCTTATTATTATTATATGTTTTGGGTAAGATGTAATGATACCTACATCTGTAGATCTATTGAACCCCATTCAGGGATTATAGCTTCCTTTTCAGTAGAGTTGTTCTTAGGAAATACATAATTTAACCTGCACTGGTCGACCTTATCACAACAACTCTGAGAAGGTGCTTGCAAAGAGATGCCACCTTACTTACTTAGCTTCTCTCTCTTCTGATTTCATTACTATACTTGCTTAAACAAATCGATATTTATATAATCCCAATACAGTTTACTGCATACCCCCATAAGCGGAAACCTTTTAAATACCTACAGCATACTTTATACAGTATATACACTCAAAACCTCTTTCCCTTTCCCACACAGCGAAATATCCACTACTCAACACGTTCCCTTATTCCCTTCCAGCCTCGTAAATCATAAGCTGAGCGAATTGAAATTCGCAAGAGGAGCCTGTCGCGCCTGTTCCCACTTACCCCTTACACCCCTTACACCCTACGCCTTGTACCACTTACCACTTGCCCCACTCTGTCTACCTACTGTCTGCCTATCCATCCATCTCTCCATTTCGGCGTGTCTTCTTCTCATTCTCATTCTCCTTCTGCTTCTTATTGTTACAGGCTCAAGTGCTGCTGTTAAGCTGTTGCTGCTACTATCTTGGCCGAGCAGGGAGGGAGGGAAGGGAAAGGGTAGACTGGTGCCTTGTTTCGGTTCTGCTTTTGGCCACGCGAGGCCTTTTGTGTGTGTCAGGTACTACTTGGCTCAGTCTGGGGCTCCGCCTTGGCCAACACTTTTCACGTTGCGCGAAATTTATCATGATTCCATTACATAATTAAATCCGTTTTAATAGAAACTTTGCGCATCTTTGTTGCCTCCCCTCGCTACTGTTGTTGTTGTTCTTGTTGTTGTTGTTGTTGTTGCTACTGTTGCTGTTGTCTCTGCTGCTTTTGAGATGTATTTGGTAAAGTTTTCGCCCCAGCGAAATTGAAAAACAAAACAGCGACAGCGAAAACGAAGGCGAAGGCGAAGACGGCAGGCAGCAAAGTTGGCGTCGCTGTCGCAGCGCAAATGAAATTAAGAAAGTAACCAAAGAAGAGAAGAGCTCGCCAAAGTTGGCAGCACCAGCCACGCCCGCCCCCCTTATTGCCTCCCTCTCTCTCATTCCTCTCTTTCGCTCCTTGATGTCCGCCCTCTCTACCTTTGCGAGTGGCTGCTGAAATGCTTTGCTTTATCTGCTGCTGCCATCTCTATCTCTCAATCCTCTACCTCTCTCTCTATCTCTCTCTCTCTTCTTCTCTCTCTCACACTTGCTCATCCCCCTCACACTTGCCTCTTCGCCTGTCGCAGCTTTTTGTCTTGATAAATTACCCCGTCCTTGGCTGCGACGCCGGCGACACAGTAAAGTGATATTTTTATTTGCCCGTCCGCCACCCTGTGCAGCCAGCTACACCCTGTAGACCCTGATGTACCCCGATACTTCGCCACCCTGTGCCCCTTTTCTCGACATTTTTAAATCTTGCCAAATTGTTAACGATGTGAAAGTTGCCACCGTAGCAAGTAGGCAACCAATGATGAGGGGAAGGAAGCTTGTGGGGGAGTAGGGGGAAGCGGGGCAGCTGGCTCGAAAGGGAAAAGTTTAGTAAATGAAAATAATTTGCAGTTGGAAAATTATTTAAAGTAGTTCATTAAGTGGCAGCATTTTTAGACAAGTCAAAACTATGCGCCAAACTATTTTCCATTCTCCTTTTTTGTGGTTAACATTGCAATTCCAACATGAAGGACATGCGAAAAGGTGGAGGGAGGGGGAGTTAAGGGGAGAGGGAAGAGGTTAAGGAATCTATGTGGAGGCGCATTGACAATGCAGTGGACTTATGAATGCCTTGCCTTTGATATGCTTGTGCCAGATATGATGGAGACTATGGCTCTGTTGACCATTTAGGTCAGAAGTTAGGGTGCTTAGGGTTAGATTTGGGGTTAGCGTTTGATAGGGTAGTTAGGATAAAGTTGGAATGGTAGATTAATATTACTTTAAGAAAGATGAGCTACAATAGATCTCTAAACTGTAATCAGGTTAAGGCTCAGTCAAAATAGATTAGTTAGGTTTGGGGTTGGAGTTAGTTAGGGTAGAAAGAAGAAAAGAATACATATGAATTTTACCTATAAACAATTTAAGTTAGTAAAGTAATCTTAACTCTAAAAAGGTAAGTGCATACAGAAAAGGTATATTACTTTGATTTTACTGAACATTTACGTGTAACTTTTGATTTAGTTGGTAAACTAGAGTGCTAAGCCACAGATGGAATCCCTTTTGCACAACTGCAATCTGTCATGCGTTAATGAACACTGCACTTTAATGAAGCCTCCTGAAATACCTTGTACTGGCTGCTGAAATGAAAGTGAAAAACTGTTTGTGTGTTTGGGCTGAGGGTAACCTTAGTGGAATTGCAGTAAGGGTGTCTAAATGAAAGTAATTCCAAAGAGTTCTTTCAATCAGTAGTCAGCTTTATGTTTAAGCAACCTTTGCCTAGTTTCATTTTAAAGATTTTGCATCATGTTGAGAGTATCTTTATTTGGTATTTATATAACAGAGTAGCAAAGGTAACTTACCTATAATATTGTGCGTTCCTGTGACTTCTAGTCTTTATTTCATGCTCTAATTGCCTTTCTCGTTTGTTTCTCATCTGCAGTTTTTTTCACTTGATACCTGCAGCTCTTCATGGGCTTAGACATCCATCCCCCCCTCGCTGACCACCTCTCTCACCCTTTCCCTATCTGCTAAGGTCCATGTGAAGAGGGTCCTCACAGCAACCTGCAATTCTTGTGCGGGTTTTTATCCCAGTTCAGTTTCGGTTTTTGCTATTGTCATTAAATGCCAGACACCCACCTCTCCTGGCCTCCCTCTATCCCCGCTGTACTCTACCTTCTCTCTACCCTCTCTTTATCATCCTTCACTCTGTCATTGTAGGCGAAAGAGTTGGCCAGCTCAGCTGCTTTCGCACATTCCATAAATTTGGTCGCTTAATAACATTTTAATTGTTGTTGTGGGCTTTGACCAGAGGAAGAGCGAAAGATAGAGAGAGAGAGAGAGAGAGAGAGAGAGACGGAGGTGGAATAGGGACAGCTAAGGGGGTGCTCGCTTACCGAAATATTTTGTGTAGAGCTTCGCCCCCCATCTCCACTGCGTTATTATTATCATAATGAGCGTGCGGTCGAGCTGGCGATCTCCAAGGGGAGAAGAGAGGGTGCCAAAGGGTGTCCAAAAGGTACTCTTCTCTCTATCTCTCTCTCTCTCTCTATTCTATCTCTCTCTGTATGTGTGTGTTGAAAGGAATGTTGCATAATGTTGCTGCCCCTCCGCAAAGCATTCGAAATTATGCACGCTGCGGTATTTTTTTTAGCCATTGTTTTTTTTTTGCCGTACGTTGCTGATTCCCTTCCCATTCTTTTTGTGGTTCTACTCCTCCATTTGTGGTTGTTGTCCTCCTCCGTCTGTTCTTGTTGTATCCCTTGGTCTTCTGCTGCTGTTGTTGTTGTTGCTGCCTTTCGCTGGTTTTTTGTTTCATCGTAGAAATAAAATAAATTCCAAGTTGGCTGTGGAGTCTATTTAGATTTAACATAGCGCCACGCCTCGCTGACTTTATTACCGTTAGGCGAGTTTAAAGCGCTTCTGAGAACGGCGCCACCGCTTATCAACTTGCTATTAAATCTCCCCAAGAAGCCAGCAAAAACTTTGCCTACCTAGTCGCAAATGAGGTCTCCGTCTTCGTCTCAGTCTCAGCCCTCTTACCCCGCCACGCCTCGCTGATAAGCAAATTTCACTGTTTCGCTGCAAATTTATTTGATGTCTTTTATTGTGCTGTTAAATTTCGCGTGGCGCCCCATGCAAAATGCCACAACTCACCGTACCCCTACCCCTAGTTCCAGTTCCAATGCCTCTCCCCTTCCCCCTGCATACATTGTCATGCTCTTCAGCTTGCTTGACTCGCATCATGCTGGGCCGTTTATCATTTGCAGCGGCAACTCTCGACTCGCATTTCTCACTCGCCATTCGCCTTGTTCACCTGCCGCATCTGTCTCGCTCTCTCTCCCTTTCTCTCTCTGTCTTACTCTCTGTCTGTCCAACTGTCACCCAAGTTCATTAAGAACAAGCTGGCATCGGGAACTGTTCTTATGTGGCTTTCAAATTGTCTTGCAGTTTGTTAACAGCTTGTTAGCTTG
The DNA here is from genome assembly GCA_018903425.1 of Zaprionus nigranus. Lineage (NCBI taxonomy): Eukaryota > Metazoa > Arthropoda > Insecta > Diptera > Drosophilidae > Zaprionus > Zaprionus nigranus. The sequence goes on from JAEIGD010000002.1 coordinate 493,335, forward strand.
CTTTCAATGCTTTTTTTGCGGCTATATCTCGCCATTTTATGCCTCATTTCCGTGGGTAAATTTCGGGAATAGCCCAAAATGAAATATTTGAGTGGAGATTTAATAAAGATTTCAAGTTGAAGATGCATGAAATGTTCTAAGATGATATCTTTGAAATGTAAATTAAATATATTATATATTATGAATATTATTAAATGATAACTGGCACATAAGTTATCTGTCTTTCACCTTATTATAGTTAAGATATTCTAGGTAGATATCTTCTACGGACGTCAAATATTTAATAATAATGAGGGATATGTTAAGCCCCGTAAGGGAATATCTTGTGTTCTTCCATTGAAGAAGAAATCGCAAGAATAAGCAGAAGTTCGTCTAGCTTTGTTATTCTCTTATTTAGAGTTGGTCCTTTGAGTTACCATTAAACGGTGCACTGATACTAACTGATATACCAATGATGTCTACAAATGTGGATTACCATACCAAAGTTAAGTAAAATCTGCTGGCATGCCATTACCTTCTTAGAGGATGCTCTGGACTTGTAGATCGGGAGGAACCATTAGTGCCAGAAACTAACCCGCAGGGACAGGTGGAGTGTACCATCGAAAAGGGTCTCTTGTATTTGGTTGAAGATAACTGGAAGAAAATGGAGTGTAAGATTATTATTACTTTGTGGTAAACGAAAATAAATGTATCATGCTGAAAAGGTATCTGCACCCCACAAGTATATGTATGTATATATAGTATATATTCTTGAACAGCATCAACTAGCATCGATAGACATAGCTGAATTCAAATGAATATGAAATACTTTGGTTGCAAACGGATAGCTTAAATAGAAGGTATTTTATAAATAGTTTTAGTAGGGGCTTAGATTTCCAAGGTACTGCCTGTGAGTATGCAATACAAAATACCAGTTGACAAATGTTATACGGACCTAATTGGATCATATGGAGTTAAAGTATTTAGAATGAATATGATAGCATAATCCTTCATTTGTACTTTGTATATATAATTATTTAAGGCACTTTATCCATATTATTTTTTAGCTAGCATTAGGTTAAGTTCAGAAGGAACTGAACGATTCCTAGTGACTATAATAATAATAAATAATAATTTAAATAATAATTAATATTTCCAATAAAAAAGAATGAATATGTTCTTTAAATACAGAATTGGTTTGATATTGAATTGAAACAATATATTGCATTTAAATCTCTGCTTAGTCTGGCTGCCACTGCCGCAGGCACAATTCAAGTCAGTTTTACCGCTGCAGCTGCCTTAAGCTGCATTTGTCGTGAACACACTCACACACAGACACGGTCAGTATAGGTGGCACTATCAACAGGCGCAGCAGAAAAGCCAAAAATGCAGCTGCCCGTTGGCGGGATTATCGTTTATTGCGTTTATTTTTATGCGATGAACGCGCGTCGATTAGAAACTAAAAATGTATTTCTTATTTCCCATTTCGCATTCCGAATTTACTAGCTTGTTGTGTGCCTGGCTCAGTGTATGCTTGTGTGTGTGTTGAGTGGCACAACGACCGAGGCGAAATGCAATAAAAGTGGAAGAGGTAGAAGCAGAGAGAGGCGAATATGGGGGGAAGGAGGGAGCGCGTAACGAGCAGTAGAGCAAATGGCAATCGCATTTGGCGCATTGCATTGCCAAGCAGCAACGGCAGCAATGGCAACAGTGGCAGCAGTGGCAGCAATCGGCAGCAACCATCAGCAGTTAACAACAATATTGGCACCTTAGCTTGGCTTGCTGCCGGGCTGTTCTCTCGCCTGTCTCTCTCCTCTGTCTCTCTGCCTGGCTAACTGTGAAATTGTGGCCATAAAACGTGGCGCATTACAAGTGCAAAAGGCGCCACAAAGTAGCTGAAGCAAGCAACAACTCTAGACACGGCAATGGCAATGGCAACTCTGGCCACTGTGCAGTGCAGTGCAACTGTTACGGCGCATTCCTGCGGCAATTGCTCAGCAGACACACAGAAATCTTGTGCGGCCACACGCGGCGTATACGTGTTAATTTGGGCTCAGCGATTAGACAGGTCAGCCTGGCAGGCAGGCAGGCGGCAGGCAGGCAGGCAACTCGTCCGGGCAGTTCCTCAGGCAGTCACGCTTCGTCTGTCTGTCTGTCTGTCTGTCCATCTGTTCGTCAGTCAGTTAACCAGTTCAGTCACTGTGCTGCGCTCACTTAGCCAGGCTAAATTGGAGCCTCTCTTGCCTTGCCTCGCCTTCTCTCGTTCCCCTCTGTGTCTCTCTCTATAAATTCTGCGGCTGTCAAGCAGCAATCCTCCCCCTGCAACGCGCTCTTCCCTTGAGCGATACGTTAAGTGCATTCTCTGAGCCATTTTCAATTTAGCCGTTTGTCCGCTTGTCCGTTTTGGCCTGTCCGTTTTTAGGCTAGCCGGCAAAACACTATATTTTGCCGGCGTATAAGTAATGATGTGACGATTTGGCAGCAAACGAGCCAGCGACAAGCGAAACAGCCCGCAAAACAGCCCAATGGAGAGTAGTTAGCCTTCTCCTTCCCCTCTCTCTCTCTCCTTTGTTCTTCTCCCTTTCCTCCTCACTTTGCAACCTGCAAAGTTTGCTTCTTTGCTGGCGAATTTCGGGTTAGCTTGCGGGGGCGTTCGCTCAGAGCGAGAGAGAAGAGTTCATTGCACTGTGTCTGCACTGTGTGGATTGTGTTGCATAGTTCAAGGCGCTTTTTGTTTATTTCCAAGTGCTGACGAATAGTGCATGTCTGTGGGGTCGATTAGCCAAGACAGGCAGTTGGTAGGCAGTATCTGGAGTGCGCTGCAGAATGAACAAATTATGTTTTTGCAAGGTTCATTGTCATATCTATTTATCAATCTAATCTACAGACTAATTAGACTTTAAATTATTACTTAATTGATTTTTTATTTATTTATTGTGTTTTATGTATGGATGTATATAAATGCTTTAGATTTGTTAACCAATAGCATCTATGATTCATTCAAAATTAATCTATTCAGCTACTTAGATAATTTTACATAGTTCAATTAAACTTTCACTAAACCCAAAAATATTAACTAAATTTAACTGTACTACATTTAAACAAATGAATAGTCTTAGCTTTTCACATGATTATTCATTTATTTTATTTATTTACAAGTCAACTTTTAAGAACATGTCGACTTTAGGGTAACCATAACTATTAATTTAGATACAAAAATTATCATTACATGACTTTACATTAAAATTAAATATAAATTCAAAAAATTAAATAAACCCAAGAAATATATATGTTAACCAATTAAAATTTAAATTTAAATAAAATATAAAATTTAAATAAATAATAAACTTCACATTTTTAATTTTCACATGTTTAAATGTTTTTATTAAATCTCTAAAATGAATTTAATATATGTTTACTCTATTTCTAATCAACCTCACTTTGTTTCTACTTTTACATTTTTAATTTATATAATCTTAATTTTATGTTTAATAAACCTGTCTGCATTTTGCATTAATTTTATCTTTTGGTATTTGTTGTGTTGCATATGAACTTTATCTAGTTAATGTATCTTTTATTAATCTTTTCTCAGATGTATCTATATATTCTTTTTATATCTATTGTATATTTAATCTATCTAATTCATCTCTCAGTTAATCCTAATATTTTATTAAATTATCCATATTGCATATAACTTATAATATCTATCTTATTTAACTGATTGTATATTATGATAAGGGATATATCCCTTTTCAGTTCCTTTGCTAAAGGGTATCTCAAGTGCGACTACCTTCTGCATTCGCCTCTCAACTTTTCCTTGTTTGTTGCTGCTGCTAAGAAAATTTGCTTTGGCATGCACTTTGGGCATACATTTTGATGAGGGGGCCTAAAGAGAGGGGCATGAGCTGGAGGTAAGGCGGTTGGGGCACGGTTCGGGTTTCGTTAGTTGGTTGTTTGGGTAGATAGTTTAGTCTTGTTGGCCAGCCTGATAAATTGTTTCCGCCGCGCAAGGAGGCGGCGAGCGAGGCACGTAATTGCTGGCGGATCGATGAAAAGTGGCTTAAAGCCTTTAGCCAAGTTAAGATGCCGACGAGTTGCTGCTGCTGCTGCCGTTGCTGCTCTGCTCTGCTGCTGCTGCTGCTCTTGCTGACTGTGACAAGGCCAACTAATTTGTACACTTCATGTTGGGAGAGAAAAAGCAAACGACAGTTGCCAAAATAAGACAATCCCACAGCATGCGGGGATGTTGCTGTTGTGGTTGCTGTAGGTGTAGTTGTTGCTGCTGCTACTACTGTTGTTGTTGCTGCTGCTACTGCTTTTGCTGTTGTTGCTGCTGCTGCCGTTGGCTGTGTGAAATGTAATGCAATTTCATGTCAAAAACTAACAGAGCGACAGGCAGCAGAACAAAACTTTAAAGTGATATTTTTGTGTCGGTTAGTGCAGTGCACCTGTCGACTAGCTTCACTAGCTGTTGTTGTTGGTGTTGCTGTTGTTGTTGTTAGTGTTGTTGGAGTTGCTATTGCTGTTGCTGGAGTTTCTGCTGTCTTGGTTTTTGCTGTCACTGCAGCAGAGGCAGCACTAGTAGCAGTGGCAGAGGCAATGCCAGTCATGCGCCGCAAGAAAACAAACTTTTCCTGCTGCTGTTGTCCTTCGCCATCGCCGTCGGCAGCGCGTCCGCCTGCTGCCTGCTCCTTGCTGCTTGCTGCTTGCTCTGCTCTGGCAACCGCAGCAACATGACGCTTACTTCCGCTTTTGAGTGTTAAGCAACACACACACACCACACACACACACAAAGACAGTTACAGTCAGTCGTAGTCGCTGTCCTGTCCTTTGACATGCATGTCTCGGTCTTTAGTCGTTTAAGCCCCCCGTCTTAGCCCCCTCTTCCGCACTTCTAGTTGTCTCTTTGCCTCAGTGCGCGCGTCTCTCAGCTGTCTGTGCTGTTTTGTCAATGCCTGCCCCCTGCCTGTGCCACTGCCTGTTTTCCTACCCCTCAGCCTGCCAGTGTTGGCAGAAGCAGCCACTGAAGTTATGACAAGACTGCATAGACCTGCCACGCCCCCCTCCAACTCCCCTCCGACGCCTTTGTCTGCTGCACTTGGCACTTGCTTACGCTTTGCCACTTGCCACACGGCTGCGAGAGGCAGCTGAAAGTGCAAAAGGAAGCGTTAAAGGTGATTCACTTGTTTGTTGCTTGTTTGTTTGCAATTTGTTGTCATAATTTGTTGTTGCTACTGTTGTTGCTGCTGCTGTTGTTGCTACTGTTGTTGCAACTGTTGTTGTTGTTGCTCATGTTTCTACTGTTGCCTTGCATTTGGGTGTCGGATCGGACTTACTGTGCAAATTGTTATGGCAACAATGAATCGCACTGTGTGCTGCAATGTGTGTGCGGTGGCAATGAAGGAGAGAGAGGGAAGAGGGAAGAGAGGGGTGTGGTTAAACAAGGGTTAAAGGAAGGAGGAAAGGAGATAGAGACAGAGAAAAAGAGAGATGGATAGAATGGGATAGACAAAGGGACAGAAGCAAAGTAAGAGAGAGAGGAAGTGGGAAGCTAAGGTTCTAGATTGATAGGTTCCTAAGTAGTTAGGATCTTTTCAAAAGAATAAATTCCTATGATATAACAATATATATTTTACTATATATTCTATATATTTTACTTTATAGTATATAATATATTATTGTTATTTTTCACACTTTCACTCTGGTATTAAAACATGAACAAATTACAATAAAGATGACATTTTTAAATTTATATAAATTAAAATGCAAATAAATTAGGTGCATTTAATAATCATTAGAAGCGTAACATTCTTTGATTATTTATTACAAATAATGAACAAAACAAGAATCCAATACAAAACTGGTTAATTTTCTGCCAAAGTTATAAGGCTTAAGCTGCAAGCTGAGTTAAAACTATTTCTTTCTGGTTATAATGCTAAACAAAAAGAGAAAGTTCAGTTAGTTGCACTGCTTACAATCTAAGGCTTTATTCTTTTCGCTTTCGCATTAAAAGGAAACCGTTTGCAGTCGCTTAGAGGCGAAAAGAGACAGAGAGGGAGGGGGAGAGAGAGTAAGAGAAAGAGAGTAAGACAGCTGAAGATATTGTGGCAGTTAACTCGTGTGTTGTGTTTACTACTTGGTAGTGTCGTATAATATCCCGTTCTGATGGCCATATCAATTTTGTTTCTGGTTCGCATTATCGTTAAAATTGTATTGGGTCAAAGGGGGTAGACGGAGGGGGAGGGAAAGAGGGGCATGCTCCAAACATGCTGCCGTTTGCCGGGCTTCCTACTGTGCAGAGTCCATTGTGACTCTCCAGGTCCAGCTTCAGTTCCAGTTCCATCTTGCGGTGCTTATTGTAGTTCTACCTCTGTGTGTGTGTGTGTGTGTGTGTGTGTGTTTATAGATTTTCTGTTATGGCCACACGAAACTCTTCTTAAAATGCGATTTTCAAGATTTCTTTTGCCTTGCTTCACAGGCATGGAGCAGGGGCAGAGAGGGGGGGCCAGGGGTATTGCCTCGTTTTGGCTATCGTCATTTCAGCCTGGCACGTTGTAGTTGCCTTTGACGCTGATTTTAAGCTGCCACTAGCATAGCTCTCTCCCTCTCTCTTCTCTTTCTTCCTCTTAACTTGCTTTCCTTTTGCTGCTGGCTCCTTTACCCCTTTCTGGCCCTTCTCCCGCCCTTGCTTGCATGTGTCAAAAGGTATTTTTATGTTCAGTTTCGTGTTTTCCAACATTTTCCAGCGTTTTATTTTGCTTTCTTTGGCCCCTCGCATGGTTTCCTGCTAAAGCACCCTGCTACCCCGCAGGGCAGCCAGGCAGGAGCAAGGGGGGGGTGCACGGCAAGTCGAGGCGAGTCGGTCGAGTCGAGTTGAGTCCCGTCTTGTGTGCAGGTAATGTGGCACTTGGCTAAAATGGTGTGTGAAATTTTATGCGAAATGGCTTAAGATGTTGTTGTAGTTGCTCTTGTAGTTGTTGTTGTTGTTGCTGTTGTTGTCGAGGTTGGTTGTTGTTGTTGCAGTTGTTGTTATAGTTCTTGCCGTGCTTGTTGTGCTGATATTTCTGGAACGGAACACAATCATTTTGCTATGTTGCACATAAAAAGTTACGTTGAGTGGCACTATACGACTCTCTCTCTCCCTCTCCCTCTCTCCCCTCTCCCTCTCTCTCTCTCTCTTTCTCGCTGTAAGTGTGTGTGTGGCCAGATTCGAAGAGGATGCAATGGATCGGATTGTTAGTGCTTGTGTAGGGATTGAGGTTGAGTCTCAGTCTGGGTCTGGGTCTGGATCTGGGCAGCTGCTGCCTCTGCCTCTGCCGATGCCGTTGGCTTTTCGGGCCAAGCTGCTGATGATGACATTTTCGTTTCGGTCTCCTTCGATTTAGCATTGGCCAAAAAAAAGAGCGAAATGTGCAAAAAAGGATTAGTTAGTTTTCGTTAGCTTGGGCACCTCACCTCCCCTCCCCTCTACCCCTGCTGAATGTTGCTAGGTTAGGTCTTGTGTGGGAGGGTCCTGAATTCGATTCGATTTTCAACTGCTTTTTGCACATGCATTTCTATTGTCCGTCTGTCCGTTCTTCTTGTTGTTGTTTTGTGCGGACAGGGGCTTTAAGTTACTAGTTAATGGGCTCTTTTACCCTCTCTTTCTTTCTCTTTTTCTCTCTCTCCCTCTCTCTCACTTTAATGTAAAATTGATATTTTCCACTACATACGGACTAAGCTTGGGCTTACTATGCAAACATAATAAGCATAGTTGAACTGAAGGTGAATATGCTGATTGGTTGTGGCATATTTGAGTATTAAATTGAATTTCACTAAACATAACCTCAATTTTAAACTGCTGTTGAAAAGAGTTTACTTTAAATTGAACTAGTGATTCTCAGTTATCACAAATATAGATTTGGTATTGTAAAGTTGCATATTTCAATAAATATGCAATAAAATATGCAAATCAAATTGTTAATTTGTAAGGTTATGTTGAGTCAGCTTTTATATTTTTAATATTTTGATTACATTATTACATTACAATATTTTTGTATGTATTAAAACTAAGGATTTAAATATGTTACAATTCACATTGACACTTAAAATTACTTCACAACCATTTTATATTAATATTAAATTTATGAAATAGGTTTTGTTGAAGTTATATTGAGTTGCCTTAGAAACTATGTTACGAAGTTTTTAAAGTAATGTGTCACACATATATAATACTTACAGACTTTTTGAGTATGTTGTATTTCTAAGGACATAAGTTAGACGACTGTAAGTCTAAAACCCTTTAGAATGAGTAACATAACCTCAAACTCTATTTTAAGAAATAACTCTATCTTAAGAAATCTAATAAACTCGTAAATTACTTTGATTATTAAAGAACTAGTCTGACAATAGCTCTAATTGCTGCCTTGAAGTAGACATAAACGAACTACATTATAATCTTATATACAATAGTATAGTTTTGTATAGTATTAATAAATAGTCGAGTTGTATAAATTATTTCCAGTTGATCGGGATAAAGGGACCTTAACAAGCCTCTTTCCTAAGAGAACCAATGAAATGAAGTTTAATTAAGATTTTGAATACTTTTCACCAAGTTATTCAACTTGTGACATACCTACTATATATGTATATGGTACAATAGACCAGTCATTGTCCCATTATTAGCTCTAGAGGGACCCATCTGTGGCTGCTGCACAGCTAATGGAAATTACAGGCACACAAAGAGTACCCCCTTTAATTCAGCGTCCACGCTACTTAATCACTTAGCCAAATTACACGATAGCCCCAGGGTAGCCCTGCAGATATTCCCCATATATATATGCCATACCATTCTATGTATAATATATATATGGCAACTGAATTTGGCCCTCGCAAATATTCAATGAGCAAAGAGAGCGACAAAGAGAGAGGGTGAGAGAGGAGACAACAGGATTGACAGAGAAAACAAAAGCGTCAACTCTCTGTGACATCACGATGCGCTGCCTGCGCATTTGATACACGCTCTGCGATATATCGTACTGTACTTTATATACCATAGCATACTATATGGAATTGGGGAGCACAGCAACAAAAACACAGAATGATTTTTATTTAATTTTCGCACCTGTTTTCAGGGCAAATAAGTTTCGTATTTTGCGTCTCATTTCAATTTTACATGCATTTCAATTTGTTTCGCCATTTTTTCCTGTCACGCTCTGCGAGTGTCGAATGTTTCTAGTAGAATTTCGGGTTATTTTTTTGTTTCTGGTTCTTTTTCGATTTTTTTTGGCACTCTCTCTCTCTCTCTCTCTCTCTATTTTTTCGATATGCATTCCACGGCGTGTGTTTTACATGTCAAAGGAATTTGGCGCCAGCAACTCGTGCATTCAAGTTGAAAGTGTTTCGTTACAGTCAGTAGGCGGAGGGCGTGGCTCTTTGTCTAAAGGGCTCGTAATATTTTTTGATGTTTCAATTGTAAATGCTGCGCGGAGGTTAACAATTAAAGCAGCTGCCAAAAAGGGAAATACAACGATGTTCTACAGGATGATGACGATGATGATCATCATCCCGATGATGCTATTGTTCTTCATTATTAACGCGATTGTTATCCTGCGCAGACATGCTGCTGCCTGTCTGTCATCGTCATCGTCATCGTCGTCATCATATTTTGTAAATTGCTCGTAAAAATGACTTTTAATTGCACGTGTAAAAGGGGTGCGCTTTAAAATGTGCCCAGCACTCAGTCGCACAGTGGGCTACCTTCCCCACTGTGCCCACAGTGTTATGCCTGTCTCTCTTCCCCCCTTCTTTTTCCCCTCTTCTGTTTGAAATTTAAATGCTGCCGAGATTAATTCAATTAACCTGCACCAAAGCGACGAAATCTGAGTGAGAATTTCATGGGTGAACAGCATTTTAGAGGTCGCCGCCCCTGACACCGCCTCCGTCTCCTGTTCTTCCCCTCGCTACGGCCCTGAGGCAGAGCTTCTGCTGCTGCTGCTGCTGCTTTTGACACTTTTAATTGGTAGGCGTAGCAAATCATTAATTATATTTCGAGACCTAAATGCATCTCACTCAGCCTGGAAGGCGGATCAGCAGCACTCAGGCAGCCCAGGTTAGAAAGAGATGGCATGCCTCTGGCGCTGTCAAAGTTTACACAGTTCACACTGGTAAAAAATGCAAATAAAATCTAAGCTGATAATTAATTTAAGCCAAGCTAATTTGGGCAACGCTAAAAAACGCTAAAAACAAATTTGTCACTTCCGCTTTTCCGGCTAAAAAAATTATGCCTTTACTGCTGGTTTTCGTCTCTTTTTTTAGCCGGAAGCACGTGGGTTTTTTTTTCACAACTCAGACCGATAAAAGGGAATATTTCCATATCCATATTATTATATTTGATGTTCCCACAAATGCATTTGAGCAGGTTCTTTGGTAAAGCAATTAAGAATTGTCGAAGTTATTCCATGTTACAATGCCGACAATAAGAAATGGCACACTCTGTATAACCTACAAAGTATTTCGTGGCACACCCTGTATAACCTACTAAGTATTTCTCTTCTCTCTCGCTTTATGTTCTAGACTGTCTTTTATTGTTCTTGTTCTTATTCTCCTTTTACAGTGTATGTTAATGTTAACAGATATGTCTATAGTATATGTTTTCTTATGGCTAATATTAACAGAGTGTTTATATATGTATAATGTTTACAGAGTGTGTTATTTAACAGATATGGTTATTGCAGTGTGCTAGGGTACTCAGCTGCTACACCTATTTTATCTTCTTCTTTTTTTGATTAATTACCTAACTTATTATATTAATGAGGGCAAAGAAGTTATTCTTCTAATTTTAACTAACAGTCACTACTGCATTACTTCTTCCACACCTCCGTCTGCTCTATCCTCATCTAAAGTGTTGCATACTTTGCAGATCCTGTGGCTCTTCTACTAGGCAGTAATCTTTCCTGCTGCTTGCACCTCTGCCTCAGGTGCGAATGGCTGCTTCTGCCCACTTTCTAATTTCTTTCTTCTTATTCTAACAATGTAGACTATAATTTTCAGCTGACTGTTCCCCTCTAACAACCCTCCCCCGCTTACACTGAACTTGACAGAGATTCAGATCGGAATACAGGCAGCATATGACCTGTAGCCAAACCCACGACAAGTTTGGCCGAAGAATCACTTGAACCATGCCGCATGCAGGTTGCGCCAGACCAGTTGAATGTCAGAGCTGCTCCTGTTCTGCTGCTTCCCTTCCCGCCTCCTCTCCTCCTGCTGCTCTCGTTGCCAGCACAGTCTGCAATCCTCTCTGCTATTTGCTGTGTTGTGTTCTGCGGTTTTATTGGTTGTGCATTTGTACATTCCATTTGCAAAATGATTGGAATTTATGCTTACAGATTAGATCAACCTACCCGCACCCCCTCCGTCTACCCTTTTCACCACCTTCTCCCCTCCACTGCCATGTCCTCTCCTGCTGTGGCTGCACTCCCTGCTGACTTTTGCCCACTTTCACTGGCTGCAGGGCACTGCGGTTCTTGCCCTCTGTCTTTCCCTCCCTCTCCCTTTCTTCATCTCTCTCAATGTCCAGGCCGTTGCACATGCATATTCACATGCACCGCAGCGACAACCCACACCCCACTCCCCCCTCTCTCGCCATGCTTGTTACCAGATTCCTGTTTTGCGTCTGTTATTGTTTCGAGTCCCTGGACATTTGCTTTGTGCGGTGTGTGCTGGCATGTGTCTTCACTCTGCTCTCTATTCTTTTCTCGCCCTGTCTACCTCACAACCCTCTCCCCCCCCACTTTCAACTCCTCTTCTGCCCTGCAGCCTTGTATCCTTTTCGGCACCCTCACTCTCCCTCTTCCCTTCCTCTCAAATGTTGCATTTTTGATTCGACATTCGGTCAGTTTTTGCGTGACGAGCAACCGCTTGGAGCTTGCCCAGCTACAACTACAATAAGCACATGCCAGATATGTATGTCATATACCGTATACCATATGCCAGCTGCCAGTTGCCCGATGATATCCGCCTTATGTCGCCCCAATCGGACGACGCTTGAAGCCTTCGTGCTGCCACGGCAAAGTCGCCACGCGGTGCTGTGCGCAAATTAAATAATACCCGACCTAGCGGTACTGCCACAATGCACTATATTCCAGCTTTAAGGCGGCCTACAGTACCAGCAACAAATTGCGAAGAGAAAAGAAAGAGGAAGATGAGAAAGTCTATGCAGGTTTATGCGGTGTAAAGGTTCATGGAAAGTAGATTTGTTGTAAGATAATGCAAGAGTGATTATCTAAGAGGAGGAAGTGAAGATATATAAATTATATGGAACAGGAACATATATTTTAACCAAATAAAATGATTATTTTATTGAAAATAATGTTAGATTAAACAAGTTTAGGTTTCAATATTAATAGAGTCAACTATCAAGATAATTGTTGTAATCCAATTTAAGATAAATGGAATATATATTGATACTCAAATACGTGTAGTTATACAATTATATTGTATATATATTATATATTTTTATATGAGTGATGACTCGAACTAGCTTGTAGTTTTGTATGTTCTCTTTGGATTGACCGTTCACTTTTCTCTCATTTTAAATCCACGCCAGCTTAATCATTATTATAATGTATACTTATTTTAATATTCTTGTTCCACAAACGAATTATACGATTATAGTTTTGTCTCTCATTCTTAATATGTACATATGTATATTGTATATCTATATATTATATACTATACTATATATGCAAAGATGCAATCAATTTTCTTGGTTGACTAAAGTAATTTGCATTACAACACATTATTCGTTCAGCTGATTGTGGTTTTCTAGATTTTCGCCAATCCTCGGCAACAAATGTTTGATAGATAAGTTATGATTACCACAGAGTACATATAAAATATAGAATAGGTTCATATTACTTGAAATCATAAAAGTAAATTGATTTTATAGAAATCTAATGCTTTGATTCTACATGCTAATTAATTTGTAAAGTATTTACAAGAATTTTACTAAATGATAAAATATTTTATATGTCTTTGTTAAGAAATGTAAGTGGCAAGGTACTCTTATTAAGAAAGTATTTAAGACGAGTATTTTACCATCTCTATTACTTACTGGAACCATTTTAAACACTCTATAATGCAGTTTAGTATTGCCAGAATCAGCAAGAGCAGGTTGTGCATGAACTGACAGCGCAGCAATGCACTCAAATACAGGTGCATACGCACACACACTACACGCTCTCTCTCTCCCTCTCTCACTCTCCTCTCTCTCTCTCAGCTTCTTTCTCTCCTTGACGTACGCACAACCTCGTCGCCGGCTACGTAGTTGGCTGCTCGCATAAGGTTACACACACATTTTTTAAGCCAATTTTACAGGCCACTGCCTAACAAGGACATTAATTGGTAGCTGCAGCAGCAGAGGAAGTAGAGGCAGAGCGCAGTGGCAGAGGCAGTGGGCAGAGGCAGCGCGCAGAGGCAGAGCAGAGGTAGCGGGCAGCGGGCAGAGGCAACTCGCTGGCAAAGCCTGCTGCCAGTTGCTGCTTTGGCTGGCTGGTCTGCCTGCCACGCCCACCTGCACTACGCCCACTTTGCGCGACATGACCAAAAGCTGCGTTAGCTACGTATGTGTTTGTGTGTGTGTATGAGTATTACACGTGTGTGTGTGTGTGTATTTCTCTTGCTCTGCTTGCTGGGTTTTTTGCCAACTGACTTCGTTTTTCATGCTTTTTATTCACTTCAATATTTACTTAACCCTTTTTTAGCAGAAAAGTTGCCATTGCCGCTGCCCGTTGCCAAAGGCAGCAGCAACAGCAACACAGCAGCAGCAGCAACACAGCAGCAACAGCAACACGAACAACAGCAACAACAATTTTAGTGTTGTTTTTGCTCTTATGATTAAACATGCCTTTTGCTTTTGTTTAAGCTCGGCCAACTTGCTTTAAATATTGTATGTATGAGCTAGCAGAGGGGCTGGGCAGGGGGGTGGGGCTTAGGGAAATGGATAAACGGCTGCAGTAGGAGGGGAGGTGGAGAGGAGGGATCACTTTGTACCTGCGGCCTGTTAATTAGTTGGGGCTGCTGACTTTTGACGCTGCTCGACATATTTCGTTTTAGGGTTCAAGTGTTTCTCGGCCATCACATGGGTTGGACACACTACTAGAGACGAAGCGGGAAGAGGAGGAGTGGGAGAAGAAGAAAAGAGAGTAGGACAAAGAGCTAGAGAGGGAGAGGAAGAGGCACAGGCAGCAGGAGCAGGAGCTCAAGTCGTAGACTTCGTTGAAGTTCTGCGACTGTTGCTGGCATGTAAAAGTGTGATTATAGTCGCATAATTATCACGCTGACATACCCACACACAAGCAGAGAGAGAGAGAGAGAGAAAGAACGAGAGAGAGGAGGAGAAAAAAAGAGAGCAAGAGAAAGAAGAAAAGGGGGTAGGGAAGAGGAAGGCAGGCAACTGGTGACGGGGGCAGCTGGTGCTCAGAGCAAATGCCGAAATGTAATTACCCAGCAAACAAACCGCAATTTCTCGGTACACACACACACACATTGCCAGCAGCACTCATACACACCTGTACACACTCACGCACACACAGTGAAAATGGAAGTGAAAGTGGACACGCAACAAGCGCAAAACTGGGCACCAAGCCAGAAATGGCAGCGCACCTGGTCGAGCCTCAAACCCTCGAGCAGGCAATCCTCCTTCTCCTTCTACCCCATAGCAACTGCAAAGCACTTCCTCCCCCTCCCTTCCCCCTCTTTCCACTCTCAGCACTCTCTAGTAGCCTTGCCACCTGGCTGGCGGGGAGGGGGTGGTGGGTTGAGTTTGTCATTGAAGGGTTTGCGTGTTTGACATGCGGCTTGCTTAAAGTTGCCTCCTTGTCGTTAGGTCGGCAGTTTGAAGGCGATATCGTTAATGTTGCCGTTGATTGTGCCCAACACTCACGCACACACACACAACATATACTCACACTCACTCTGCCACACACACACACACACACAAACTCTGCTTGGGGCAAGAAAGGTTGCCTAACTGCGACGGGTTTAGTTTTTCTTTTTTAGGCTGTAAAATTCGTAATTTATTTAGCAATTGGCAGCCGTTTGGCGCTTCACCTCCACCACAGCATACCTCACCATACCCCAAACATACCACTCCTCACCTCTCCCCTCCCCTTCTCACTACTGCACACCACATTACACCCGAGCTCACCGCACAAATGCAATTTTAACTCGCCTGCTAAGCGTATTTTGGGCTCTACAACATCAACAGCACTAACAACATAATTCCAGCATAAACAACAACAACAACAGACCCGTAACCAACAATAACACCAACACGAGGCAACAACAACAACAACAGGAGGCAACAACAACAGTGACACTCCCGGCAGCAGCACCAGCTGTTGACCAACACTGACAGCATTCAGGGCAACCTGCTGCGGATGAGCAGGCAAAGTATGCATGCAGGCAGGCACACAATAAGGGATGTCATATTGAGGGGGGATGGGAGAGGAAAGGGATTAAACTATGCAACTGACTCTGCATAAAGCGAAGTGGAAATCTGAACTAATTGATGGGCAAATTGGAACTTGGATATTCCCTATTAAGAATAGGGCAATCTTAGATCTTAGTTATTCACTTTTAAAAGTGGTTCAAGGCTATTTTTTGTTTATAGCATTCATCCACTCACAAAGGGTATAATAACGTTGTGCAAATCCATGCAGCAGGCAGAAGGAGGCGTGCCAGAACCCATAGTACTCAAGGTATATATTCTTGATCAGCATCAATAGCCGATACGATAAAGCCATGTCCGTCTATCTGTCTCAGCTATTAAAAAAGCTAGAGACACAAAATTTGGCATATACTGTATATGTAGGTTCATCAATCCTATGCGCAAATCAAGTTTATCTTCAATTGTTGGACTGCCATGTTAAACTAATTTTCATATATCTTAATAATTTGAATGTTGAATTTACTCAATAATTTGAATGTTTAATTTAATACTTAAACATGTATCAAAGATACAACTTTCTTCTTCAATATTTACTTATCTTATTATAATATCTACCTCTACTTCAAATTGCAATCTGTTTGGATAATAAACACAGAAGTTATTCAAGTCCCATTAGTGCTCGAAGTACCGAGCATGCACATGTGTGTTTTAGAGTGATAAAGCAATAGGCGACAGAACACTTTGTCTGGGAAATTAGTAAGTGTTATAAAGCCGGGACTAAAGGCTATCTGACTGTACGGTTTCCCCCTACAACTTTAAAACTTTATTTTTTGGGAGAAACATATGTTAGTTGATTACTGTATGCATCTATCTTTCAAATTATAATCGGAGCAGCGGCCTAGCGGGCGCAAGCAAGCTCCAAATTGGTCGAAAAGTATCTTACTGTCAGGTGCACTAGACTATAGCTTTGGTGTCTGGTTTGCAAGTTGATTTTAAAAGAAGAAGGGGATTGGGTGTATAAGGATATAAAGGAATTTTGATTAGACTTAGTGTATATAGTGTAGTCAGTGCTTTCTTATACATTGTGAATAACATATATATACATACACATATATACATATATATAGTACTCTTCCCCGCTCCCCTTTCCCAGCCTCTTTTCAAGCCACAGCTTATTTCTCTCCAGTGTTGCCAACTGCCTGCTCGATCATTTTCAGTTACTGGCAGCGAAACGCAACGTGTCAACTGCTCGTTACGCGCAACTTTTTGCTTCGCTCTCCTACTTGCAACGCGAAACTTGCCACGCAGTTTATTTTCGGCTTTGCCCGGTTGGCTTTATTGACCGCATCAGCCCGGCCGGTCTGGACGACTGTTTATGTAGTCAGTGCTGGTGACGGCGACTGCAATGGCGATGGCGATGGCGATGGCGATGGCATCAGCGTCAGCGTTGCCCATAACTGGACCTCGGTGGCGCCTGCAGCGTTGTCATTACCAGGAAAATTGGCTCTGCATCGCACGCTCTGTGCGCCACATGCAGCAGTGTAGAGGGGGCAAGGGAGTAGAGGGGGGTAGAGGGTGTGCTGGGTAGAGGGTGTCGAGTGGCAACTGTGGCGGCAGCTTTATGCCGATTGTTAACAATTCTGCGGTGCATGCTCGTTGACGTTTATGATGTGTTGCTGGCGTGGATGGGTGCAAGTGAGGAAAGAAAGGGATGGGCAGGGGAGTCGGGGCGGTCAGGCAGAGGAAGAAGCAGAGAAGAAGCAGCAGATAGAAGAGCTGGGAGTGTGAGTAGTGATGAGGGAGGCGAGTGAGCTGGAAGAAACGCGCAAGTTGGCGTATTGCGATGTTGTTCTTTTGCACTTGCTGCGCTTGTTATACCTCGTAATCATAATGAAAAAGGGTATTATATGACATATATTGTATTTATTATTATTTTAAAATTTGCCTGAATTTAATTTTAAATTTTAAATTATCAAAGTTTTCATTTTAATTGTAATTGTTAAACAGTCGACTGCTATAGCCGACTAAAATAAACAAAAATAAATAAATATTATTATTATTACTGTATTATTATGAAACAGTGCAGGAGTCAAAGTAGAACTCTTAGGGCTCCAATAAGTTATACATACACGTATGCTTGTTTAGCTTTAATTGCGAAGTAAATAGCTGAATTTGTCTGTATGAACAGCTTTATCTTGGGGACTATAAGAGCAAAGACCACCTCATTATATGGCAATGTTTACTATTAAAGCATGCAGGTATATATTGTTTTAGAATTAAACCACGCCCTCTTGTGCCCATGTGAATCGATAAAAATTGTATTGCTAGTGTATTTTTAAACCTAGAAGGTTTATTTTCTGTGTGAACAATTGTTATAGAATAGAATAGAAATGGAACACTTTATTTATAAACAATTTTTAATATTACACAAGTGTGAGTGATTATTATAATGATTATACATGAGTATTAAGAGTACAGGCTTTTCGCAACCTTTTCTAGTTAGAAATATGTTTTATACAGAAAATACATTTTGATTAATCATTGATTATACATGTTATAACGCATATATTATGTATTATAAGTAATTATAAGTATTATACATACGCATGATATCTGATTGATTGGAATGAGATAATGTACATGGAAGTTGCTTAATAATGGGTATATCATAGTCGCACACACTTGACTGTTGTTTGAAGGTATTCCTGCTGCTGCTGCTGTCGCTTCTGTTGTTGTTTTAGTTGTTGCTGCTGCTCTTGTTCGCCTTGCTGCCTTGCTGACTGTGGTGTGTTTGTGTGTGTGTGTTGCGTGTTCTATCATTAAGTGTCGAAAATTTCATCAAACACTTCAAAGCGCACCACGTGCTGCCCCCATTCCTGCACACCCCTGCCCCTGTCCCTGCCCGTGCCTCCTTCCTACTTCCCCCTGCCTTGTTTCAGTTTCAGTTTATGATTCTATTATTTTCACAGCAAATAAAAGAGAAACTGCGTATCATGGCCGAGTGCTAAATGGGCGTCAGGAAAATTGCAAAATTTTCCTTTTTTTTAAAGCTTTCTTTTATTTTTTTTTTTTGCCAGAGCAGCCAAATTTCCAATGAGTAGCGGGGAGGGGGGACGAGGTAGGAGCGATGTGGCAGCTGAGCACGTAAAAAGCGTTGAACCGGAACCTTGTGGGCAACATCTGCAAAGCAAAGTGTGCAAGTTGCTTGCTGTGTGTGTGTGTGTGTGTGTGAGAGTGTGTGTATGTGTATGAATGAGTGTGTGTGTTGTAGGGTGTGCGTAAGGCCAAGGAAAACGAATTTTCAGCGAGCGCGCGCCACGCAAAGTTTGCGCCATGAATCAAAGTTTAGTGTAGCATACTTTTAGGTGCGATTTATATATTTCAAAATAAAATAAATGAAGGGCGAATCGACGCGTCGCCCCGTCGCTCCCTTCTCTGCTTGCCTTTCCTCACTTGCCTTGCCTGCTCTTCCTGGCTTCTCTCTTCTTGCCTCTGCCTTCTTCTCACTTCTCTTTGCCTCGATTTACCTCTTCTCTTCTCTTCCCGCCTCGTCTTGCCTGCCTGCCTGGCAAAAGACAAAGCTGCGCTGTGGTTCAAGTGTAAAGAGGGCACAGAGAGAGAAGGGAGAAAGTTGAAGAGCAGAGGCAGCAGAGGGGGAGGGTGTCTGCCTGCCCGTTTGATTTAACTTTGGCTCTTTTGGCTGCAAATTCAAATTCTCCGTTTTATTTCAGCGCGCTGCAGAAATTCACACTTGGTTAGCTGATTGATGAATGCATAAATGAAGCGTACACATGCGTTGCCAGAGAGAGGGAGACAGGGGTGAGAGGGAGCAGTGTCAAAGGGGGTGGGGGGGGTAACCAAAATTGTTTCTGCAAGTTGAGCAATTTGAAAACTGTCGAAGCAGCAGCAGGTAAAATGCTTTCCCATATGAGGGGACTAAGTCGATTTACTTTCCCCCGTTCCCCTCCCTCCCCCTCCCTGTTCCCTACTTACAGCACAAGTCATTGATTTTCTTATTGTTATGCGCAGAATATGCAAATGTGATTTTTAACTCAAGGCAGGAAGGAGGGCGGGGCCTGCCCCCGATTTAACAAATTAACTTTATTTATGCCACAATCATTTGGGGCGCACGCTGCGTATGAGTAATGTGAGAGCTTTGCCCTCTGACAGCAGCAGGGACAGGGTGAGGCAGGGGCAGGGTCATGGCGAGGGGAGCGCAGCGCAGTCGCTTAATTAGGGTGCCTCTATCTGTGCATGATTTGTACGCATAATTCTGTTTAGCGAACATAAAGTCAAATTTATGGCCAACAAGATTTGCGGCTAGAAAAATGGCCAAAGCAGACACGACGACGACGACGACGACTACGTCTATTCAAATGCTGCGTAATCTGCGGGCTGGTTATGTGTGAGAGAGAGAGAGAGAGAGAGAGAGAGAGAAAGGGAGTGAAAGAGACACACAGCCCTCTGTACTGTCCAGCGTATGCCAAAAATGAGGCGAAATTACTTTTAATATGCGCAGGCAGGCCAAAGATAAGCGAGTAGGTGGGTAGAGGGGGAGAAAGGGAAGGGGAGGGAGGGTGCTGCCAAGGCCGTTGTCAAGGCAACATGTATATCTATATCGCTGTCTGTGTGTGTGTCTCGACAACATAATTTCGTAATTAATTTGCCAAAACACGAATGTAATTTAATAAAATTGCGCATACGCCGCGTTGCCCAGCCAGGCTCACCCGCTCATTGTGTGTAGCAACACAGCACACAGCAGCATCTTCATTTCCTGTCAAAACATTGAAGTAATTTATGCAGGGCCCAAAGATAATTTGCGGCAACAGAGAGAAAGAGAGAGCGAACGAGGCAACTGCTTCGACTCCTTCTACGGCCTCTTCTACTGCCTCTTCTACTCCCCCTGCTTATCCTTCTACAACTGATTCAACTTGCCCCCCTTGTAAGCGACGCTTATTTATGTGCTATTTTTGAGCATGCCACTAATTATGCCGCCACTTGAGCCCAGCCACAGCCGCGTTGCCAGGCACCTCGAGGCAGCGGAGTCTCCAATTACTTGACGCAAATAAATCAGAGGCGCCAAATGTGGCAGCCACGAATCGATATCAGTAACAGCTCTATATATATCTTTATATATAGTATATAGCACTGCCTGTCAATTTTAAATCAGTTGCCAAACTATGCGCGACTTCTCTCACTCTCCCTCCCCCCTACCTCCCTCTCCCTTGGCTATTTTCCTTTTGGTTTTTCGAACTTCTTAGATTGCCCGCTGGCGCTTAAATCAATTGCCTCAATTTAATAATATTTCAGCGGGGAATGATTATGAGCGCCTCCCAAGTGGCTAAGCTGGTAGCTTACTCATTCCACACGCTGTCTTGCCCTGCCCTTGCCCCTGCCCACACCCCCTCCCTCCTTATCCGCGCTATTCTTGTTCTGCCCAGTCCGCGTGGCGTTTTGTTGACATTTCCGTTGTCGCTTCCGTTGAAAAAGTTTGTTTTTCTTACTCTCCCCCTTCGCTCTTTTACTCCCCCATTTCCCCTGCCTTGTCTACACTCTTTTCCCCTTTCTTCTCTCTACTCTTTCCCTCTGTATCGCGCCTTTCTTTCAGCAGTTCATCCGCTTCACCACATGGCTGCCTTGTCTCGTTTGGCGCGTCCTTTGGCCACGTAAAAAGGATTTGGGGCAACGCATTTCAAATGCCTAAATGCCAAAAGACGTCGCATAAACATAGCCACGCCCACAGTGAACGCCTCCTTTCCCATCTCCCGTGCCTGTGCCCCTTCCCCTGCCTCGGCATAGCAACCTATAACGTCTTTGAATTACATTCCAGTTCGGGCAAAGAAAACCGCGCAGGACAGCACAAAATATAATTTTTTCTACTCCAGCCCCACCTCTCTCCTGCCCTTACTCCTCCTGCTCTACTTCCTCCTGCTTCTCCTTCTCCTTCCGTTTCTTCCTTTTCTTTAGTTTTTTGTTGTTGTTTGCCGCTTTGCCGGTTTTTCTGCGGTTCGCTCTCTCTTTTTTCCTCGCTTCGGGTTGTGTGCGCATTTGGCGGTTTTTATGAAAAATTACCATGTTTTCTTCGCACTCATTCGCAGCTACACCCCTTCCCCTACCCCCACCCCCTCTTCCACCCCACTTGCTGTGGCATTTCTTCTTCTTCTTTTTCTTTTGCTGCTTGGCAATTTTGGTATTTGACTTTTTTACGTCAGGCACTTGAGACGGCTAGCAGAGCAGTGGTGGGAGGGGAATGGGGGGAGGGGAAGTAGGAAGGGGGTGGTAGAGGGTGCATATGTGTGTGTGTGTGTGTGAGTTTGGTGTGGGCTACCAGCAGTCAAGCAGTGTGTGCCACACACACTTCATCTAATGATGCCACTTATGTCGTGACGAAATTATTTATATATGCATGCAAGTACAAGCTCGCGAATACCCTGTAAATGGCGGAGTGACTGTGAGGGGTAGGTGTGCAATGAATACAGTTTAAATTGATTGCAGTGTAAAGCCTCTACGAATTATTGATTGCAAAACCGACTGAGTAAACTTACACTAATGAGCAAAAAGCATTAACAGTAAGTGTAGACTAAAGTGAGGTTAAGTTGTAACGATGTTATAATAAATAGTTCATTTTACACTCAATGAAATACCTAAGCTTAGCTTGAAAAAAGGTTTATCACACTTTACTAACAATTATGGCAGCACTTATCATAATTTACGTGCTTATGCCTATTTTCATTTCCTAGTGCAACAATGTAAATTTCAGATCAACAGCAATGTAAATTTCTGTTTAACAGCAATGTTAACTTAACTTCTACTACAATGTGAATTTCACTTTTACTAATATGTAAATTACACTTCTACTACAGGGTATACTGCATTTAGATCGCCTCAATGCATTTTTATTCTTTCGTAAATAAGGACAATATATTTTTGTGCTCCTCAGAGCAACACTGAAATAAAAAATAATTATTACAGTCGAGCAATCAACATGTATATTAGTTTCTGTTATTTTCTGCGCATACTTTAAGTTTGAAGCGACTCAACTTATACTAAATGGCACAGCAATGATGCTTTCTCTGCCACTACAGGGTATATAGTAGTCGGGTTGAAACTACTTGCATTAATTCGAGGTATTTCCTGAGTTCTAGCAGATCTAATTATTGCAAGCCAATATATAAATCAATAATAATACTTTATATGTACTACTACAGGGTATACTGTAGTCGTGCTGCCTGCCAAGTCTCTCATTCAGCTTGTTTTTTTATGGGCGTTGCCTTTTGTTGCCGCTGCTTGCTTGGATTTCCGTCGCGCTTTTTGCCTATTTTTGGGCACATTTTCATTTGCTTTTCTTTTTCGTTTTTTCTACAGATTTTTTTAGGTTTTTCTTTCGTCTTCTTTTTTTTGTAGTATTTCCTTTGGAATTGCGTGCAAAAATTTGGAACTGCTAATTGGCTGCACATAATTTACGTGCTTATGCCAATTTTCCTTTCCTTTCTGCCTTTCTATTTTCGGAGCTCGCAGACGAAGCGTATCCTAACGATAACTCGCCTTGGAGCATGTGTGTACCTGCCGGTGTGCCTGTGTGTGTGTGTATGAGTGTGGGATGCGAGAATGCAATTACCATCTATGCAGAGTGCCGCCCCAGAGTGCAGCCCGGGGGCACTTACAGATTTGATTAACTGCTTCCGTGCGTCATCAAATTCGTTTTTAGATTCCCCCCCGCAGAGAAGGTGCTGGCTTGCAGTGCTGAAAAGGGGTGTACGTAGCGACTACTCAATAAAACTCATTAGTGGTGTTTTGTCGAGGTGCAGGTGCAGGTCCAGGTGCAGGTCGAGCTGCTGATGCTGGTCCTGCCACTGACTTGCTGCCAGCTCCAGCTCCAGCTCCAGCCTGGCAATTATCACCAGCTCCGTCCCCATTGACTTTGGCAATTGATTGCAGCCGTTGTCGCCGCCGCCGACGACGCTCACGATGCCGCGAGCAGCCTCACCTTACTGCCCCTCCCTCTCCTCCTCCTCCTACTCCTGATTCTCTGTGGAGTGCTCTGGCTGGCGCTGCCGGCGACAGCATCAAAAGTGCCGATAAAAATTTATAGCAAACTGATTTGAAAGTCAATTATCCTGCGAGCTGGCTTGCCTCGCCCTCCACTGCCTTTCTCTCCACCTCTTCTTCTTGTTCTCTCCCCCCTCTTCTACTCCCCTTTCGTGCCAGACTAGTCAACTATTCCACGCAGTCTACGACACTCTGGCATCGCTGGCAACGGCGTGCAAATGGGTTTCGCATGCAAACTACATCAGCATCAGCTGTCTGCCATTACTCCCCCCCAGCCCTCCTTCCCTGGGGACTCCTCTACGCCTACCTTTTTTTATGTTTTACGTTTAGTTTTTGCTGCCTTTCTGCTTCCATTCCTGGCTCCGTTTGAGCAAAAACTATGCCCAGTCTCGAGTGGATTGGTCTAGTGTTGCTAATGAAGACGCCGCTTCATTTGTCGATCATTTGTTGCAGTCGTTAAAGGTGAGTACCCTTCCCCTCACCCTCCTCCCTCCTTCTCGAGCCTGCACCTGACATCCTTCTCCTTCTCCTCTCTTCTCCCCCCCCCCCACACTTGTGTGTTTATTTCGCCTGTTTAGCTGTTTATGTTGCTCTCCTTGTCGACTGGGGGTGTCTATCAATGGGCTCCCCTTCTCAGCCTCCCCTCCTGCCAACCCCTGCTGTCTCGTGCCTGTGCATCTGTGTGCAGTTAATGAGTTTAATGGCGGGCATCGAATTTGAATTGCTAATGCAGCAGCTGGAAAAGCAGCAACAGCAACAGCAGCAGGAAAACGGAAATGGAAATACGATTGGAAAAGCAATAGACAGCAGGGAAATTCGTGGGAAATCGCGAGTGCAGGCTTATGACTGTTGTCATGTTGTTCTCGTACCATGTTTTCCACCCCTTCCCCCTCACTACGCCCCTCCTCTCCATGCCCGCCTACAATTTCAAAGTGGAAATTAGGTGTTCATGAAAATAGAGCGCAGTAATTGCAGCCATTGAGGTCGAAATTAACAAGGTCTGTTCTCGATTCCCCAATTCCCAATACCCAATACGCAGTACCCCGATGCCCAATTGCGAGATCTGTTAAACAAATTCCCCTGGAGTGACAGCTAACGCTTTGTTCGAATACATTTAAGCTGAAATGGAAAATTATCAAGCGAATAAGATTGGCAAATTCTGCATTGAGGTCATGCTGTCAGTTTTGATTTGAACTTGAACAGAATTTGATGAAGATTCCCTCAAAACTGACAGACTAATGTACAGGGTAATGGAATATGATGGATTTCTATGCCGACCAAGAGTAAACCTTTTAAGATTTGTATAGATTGTTAACCTATTTGTTGTGCAATGAGGGGATGCCAACAGCAAATAGACTTGCTCCACTAAATTTGATGTGCATTCCTTATTCAGAGAAGCCTTTAAGAAGTTTTTAAGGATAAATATGTAATTAAAATTTATATATAAATTAATTTGTATAGACTCTAGTCATTGAATTAATAGGTTCCGTGTTTATCGACTTAGTTCTTTCTAGATAATGAGATCTCATGCTGTAGAGATCTCATGAGGTAAACGTTGATATAATAGATGTAGAATAAAGTGGTTCATTACCATCTGCATTATCAGCTGAGTTATACAGATTCAAATCATCATATCACATTAGATTATTTCTGAGGTATTGTATTATAAGCATTAGTGATAATTGTCCGCCATATTTGCTGATGATTCCTTTAGCACTGACAAACTACAGATTAACTGAAGCATATCAGATCCTTGGCCCGCTGAAGTATATAAAATAAATGTTTTTTTTTATATAATATATAATTTTTGTATAATATATAATATATTCGAACACCTTCTTGGGCACTTCAAGTTCTATCTAGCAAGAATCGTTCTAAACCTGCGTTATCATAGATGCCTGAAAAGACCTCAACATAAGCACCTGAACAGACCTAAACCTAAACATACTTAGTCATACTATAGGTACTTAAACAGACCTAGACTTAGGTACCTAAACAGACCTAAACAGACTTAGACATAGGCACCTAACCAGACCAGATCGCAGCCAGACCTGACAGACCTAAACAGACCTAAACATAGTTACCTAACCAGACCTGAACATAGGCACCTAAACAGACCCAAACCGAGCACCCTCTTACTGCAAGTCAATCCCAATAACACTTCCCCTTCCTGCACACACATTCTTCTCAATGTGCGTGTCCTGCCTAATCATATTATATAGCTTAAGCTTATTAAGCGTTTTGTTAGGTGACATTTTAATAAACGTTTAGTAGACTTCGCATACAAACATGTTGCCCTGACGAGTTATTTGACCCTACGCCACGATTTTACCCTGCGATGACACCCGATGTTATCTAAAACGTGAACTGCCCATTTGCCCCCCCCCCCCTCCCTACCCACTTCCCTCTTGGTGATAGCTTTGTAGCTTACACTATTTTTTGCTCCCCCTCCCATGCCTGTCTTGACCTCTGCCCGCATGTGAGCACAGACACACACATGTTCGACCATTGTTGTTGCTGTTGCACACAGGATAATGGCGGGCAGTGGCCAAAACATTACAGGTAATTTTGCGATACGCATCTCACACAATTGTTGTGCAAAGTGGTCAGCAGGGGGAGGGGAAGTGGCAGAAGGGTGAGAGAGGGAAGGAGAGCGAGCTGAACTGTCTGCTGAGCTAGCAAATAATTTAAATTAAATTTGAAGTAATGTTATTGTTAGCATTACGGTAACTGTTATTGTTATTGTTATCATTTTTTTGCCTTGCTAAACAGGGATTACAACAGATACAAGAGAGAGAGAGAGAGAGGGGAATAGATAGGGAGGGAGAAAGAGAGAGAGAGGGAGCGAGCACCGCAGCGTTGCTTTTGGTTTATTGTTTTTCCATTTGCCCATTGAAAATCTGCTCGAAGAGAGCCTTGAGCTGTTTGCATGCTCTCCTACTCTCTCTCACTCTCTCTCGCTCACGTACTCTCTCTCTCTGCCTTCTCCTGCTCTGCTTGCCCTTCTTGTACTGCTTGCTGGCAGCTTGTGCGCTTGATTTACGATTTCATTGCATAGTTTTAGGCGCATTCATCAAATCCACCAAGCGAATTTCTTTCTTCTCATCATTGTTAGCCGCTGCTGCCGTTGCTGCTGCCGCCGTCTTCAGGGCATCATAAAATTAAATTAAACACACAAATTATTTTCGTTTTAATTTTCATTAAATTTTTATGGCCCTCACATTGTTCTTGTTGCTGTTGCTGTCGGTATCTCTCTGCGGGCTTGTACTGCATTTTTTTGTGTCGCCGCAATTACGGCAAACAAATAAAAAGCAACAACAGCAACACACACTCGCATACACTCGCACACAATAAGAGGCGGCAATAATAATGTCACAGGTAAAATGGCTGCGCGCACAGGGCAGAATTTATGGGTCCATTGCCAGTGTTGCAGTGCTGCGTGAAAAAAAAGGAGGTGGAGGCAAATATTTAACGATTTGTGTAATTTTCTTGTTGCTACAAATAGCCAACATATGTTTTAAGTACAGCAACAACAGTGCAGAGCAACAGTAGAGTGTGGCAAATGCAAATGCACATACAACAATAACGATTTAATGGGCTTAAACGGGTTAAGCCGCGCCCACAACTGACCTGAGGGGGTTGAGGCTTCTCTCAATTGATGGGCTACCAAATCTATATACGAGTGAGTTGCAGCAAATGACTGTGCAGGTGTGTATGTTTGTGTGAGTGTGTCTGTGCAATTATATCTGCTTAATTGAACCCCAATCGGGCTACCTCTACGCATCCTCATCATCCTGCTGCTGTTCATAATCAGCTCATGGCTACGCTGGCAATCCGAGCTGGCCACCTTGTTAAGTATTATTGCACTCGGCTTATGCTACTAATTGCTGCACTCAACTGGCTGCAGATTTCTCACATATCTATTTATCAGCTCCTTGCTATGAATCTGTTCACCTGACCTGACAGACTGCAATTAACTGAGTGACAGCAGCTTTTGCGCAGTCTGTCATTCTATGCCATCATTGCCTCATCATCAATGTCTTTTCCCTTTTAGTACTCAGCAACTGCATGTTGATCTCTCTACTTTTTATCTTCCTTTTATTAATCTATCAGTCTTAAACTTTGCTTTCTTTACTTTACTTTCCTTCCTTCACCTTTCTACCTTTTTATATCTTACCTCTTTATCGCATTAACATTTTTGTAACTTTGTAGAGACTATGTTCATTTTGCACCGTAGTTTATAGCCAGGGCCGTAGCGACGGTCTCGGGGGCCCTTGTGCAAAACTTCGCGCGCTACCTCGTGTGATTGCTTTGCTTTTTTAATAGGAATGTGCAATTTATGACTTGTGTAATTCAAAATTTCAAATATTGAAGCCAAAATTAGAAAGAATATAGTTGTATAATTGTATGGTATGAATTTAGTTTATAAAACATTTTATTAAAATAAGATACTTAATTCTAATTACAACGATTTTTTCGATATTATACTGATAAAATCACCAATAGTTGTTGAGATATCCTTTTGTACTCAACAACAACAAGATGATGTCATTTCCATTTTGGGGTCAAGAGCCCCTGTCGCATGCATTTTTCTGCGGCGGCAGGCGATCAGTGTAGCCACGTGGGTATGCCCTCTTTGTGGAGTGCCTGACGATCGTGCAGGTCGATATTATCGTTGTAGTAGGTAATGGCATCCCAGCACATGTCCTTTAACTTCGGTATGGTCAACCACATCTTGTGGACATTGGTGTTTACTTGCACCCTCTTGCGTTGGCTGATCGTGGAGCCACCGTAGACGTACATGCAGCCGTTCTCGGCTAGCCCCGCTGAATGGCAATGCACACGAGCAGGCAGGTTACTCTGTATCATCGTCCATTGCATGGTCCGCATATTCAGCTTCCAGATATCCGATAGATCGTTCTCAAATACTCCCTGCTGTGTTCCGCCTGTGATGAATGCCTCAATGTCGCCAGTGGGGGACGTATGCTGAGCAGAGGAAAACTTATAGCGACGCTGCGGATATCCCTTGCACCCGTCTGGCAGCGTGTCAAAGAAATCCCAAGTGTGGGTCGCCAGATTAAAGGCCGGAATACGTTTGAGATTACAATATGCGAAACTGGTGCAGTTGCCCAGCACAAAGATGTGCTTGCCATCATAGATAATCTCGTTCCGATAGAGATCGTGCTGGAATCTTTGTATTTGCAGTTCGCATGTGAAAACCTTCTCCCAGACCATTGTACTCAAATTCAAGCGGTACACTTCGCTAGTGTAATCGACAGTCATCGGTTGGCCAATCGAATAGAGATATTTGTTGTGAATAACAGTCCCCTGTCCATAATCGGCTTGGGGCAAATCTCCGGTCATCCGAAAGCGCTCCAATCTGCCAGGAACTCTTTTGGGAGCATCGTCAGGAACTTTGGGAACTGTGTCCCTCGTGTGAAATACATAGCATTCGTTCGTTATCTCGTTAATTTCAGGTGTAATCATAAGACCGCCGAATAACTGCAAGTAGAATAGATATTTAGTATTCGTTTCATTTCATTCCTTCAAGGGGGTCCCTCCAAAATACTTACCAAAAGCATACTATTGTAAGGTACGATGGCACTTATAAAGAATGATTCCGGAAAGAACACATTGTCTGAGTCGAGTTCCTGTTTCCAACGTTTTGTGGCCAAGTTAAAACTCCAGAGCTCTTGAAAGTTGCGGAACATGTTGTAGGGAGGAACATGATTCAAAGCATTGTAGCCCCCCACGACGTAGAGATGCGAATTGGTTACGACAATGCGCTGGCACGTGCGTGGATAGGCATTGGCCTTGTGCTTCTCTTTGAAGTTACACTGGACCACACGTCCCGGCTGGCAGGTGTAGATTGATCGGGGTCGAGATGGAGATGGTGATGGCCCAGCTAGTCCAGCCTTTCTACGTTCACTAGCTATTTCGTTCTTTATTTTTATTAATTCCATGAGCTTCATCATCAGATCAAATTCTTCCATATTCATCTTGGATATTTTTTTAAGGAGTAAGACTTTGAAGATCAGAAATTAACAAACGATCTATGTCGAGCACAAATTGAGATAGTTGATATGTAATTATAGGAGAGAACACTATGATGCACACAGTATGAATGTGCGGAATGTACTGAGATGCAGATAGAGTAGAGCAAGCACATTATATACACCCTATATGCAGCAGGTGTCCTACCTACCTACGCTAATCCGGGGTACTTACCTAGAATCACCATATGCTGTTCTAGGTATATTTTATGACACCTATCGCGCACATACCTAAGCACTCTCAACACGCGGAAATTACACGGATTAAGACCCTAAGGGTTTTATGTTGTGCAGCTTGCACATGGAACTTCTGACCTGGCAGAACATTCTGAGTCCTCGAAGTGTAGTTATTGTATTGCTAGGTATAGATTTCGCTATTTCGTATGTATCTCTATTCCTATTTTTGCTGTCTGTCTTGTATGACCTTCATATTTGTTATAGTTTTGACTGCATCTTTACTGCAGTCAGTCTCAACCGCCTCTTGCTCTTTGCTTTCCACTCTCATTCCCTTTCATCTTCTTCTTCCTCTATACAACACTCTCTTATCCTTTTTCTATCTCCCATCCTTCACTTAATTAAAGCATTATTTCTGCCCGATGCACCTTCGACTCTATTTGCCAAAGACAATTAAGAGTTAACCTTATCGTCGGGCTTAAAGCGCATTGCCTGCTCCAGTGTAGGTGTAAGTAGGGGGGATGGAGGAGGCTGTTGGTACTGGATGATGGCAAATATTCGCATTGCAATGAAGTTTCTGGCAGGCTGCACTCGAAAGAAGCGCCAAATTGCAAATGGCTTTTCATAAAGCAAACGGAAATGCCCCCGCACTTCCAACACTGAGAACCCTAAAAATATGTGAGCGGCAACAAAAACCAACACACACACACACAGACACATAGACACATAGACAGGCAGGCATGAAC
This sequence comes from Zaprionus nigranus, assembly GCA_018903425.1. Classification (NCBI taxonomy): domain Eukaryota; kingdom Metazoa; phylum Arthropoda; class Insecta; order Diptera; family Drosophilidae; genus Zaprionus; species Zaprionus nigranus. The sequence continues at coordinate 523,766 of JAEIGD010000002.1, forward strand.
TTGAGTACATGTGTGTGTGTGTGTGTGCCATGAAGTGGCAGAAAATTTGCACTGGCACTTAAGTTCTACAACATTCAAAGATGTTCTTTGTCCGCGACAGACAACGGCCATAAATTCAGCGACCTACTGCCAACTATAGAAATGCCATAGGCTCTGTTGGTCTCTTGCTAGAGAGGGGGCGAAAAGGAGAGGAAAGGGGGTGAGGGATGTTGCATGTGTGTGCCGGCGAACGACGGCGGCGTCTTGCAGCAATAGTTTTGGCACATGCTCAACTAATAATTTGCCGTGTGCCAAGCAGAAGCAGCAGCAGAAGGGGGAGGTAAGGAAGGGGCAGGGAAAGAAAGGGAGAAAGCTAGAGAGAGAGACGAAGAGGAAGAAGCAGGAGTAGAGCAGAGAACAGGCATTGGAGAAGATGCAGGCAAGGGTGAAGAAAAGACTAGAGAAAGAAACATGGAAAGGAATAGGGAGAGGGAAAAGAGCAAGAAAAAGAAGAGAGAGAAGCTAGAGTAAGAGAAGTACCCACAGAAGGAGCGAGAGAAGAGAGTAGACAGTGGGGTAAGCAGGAGCATAACTACAGCGATTCCTATCCAAGGCAATTCAACTATGGTTTGGTTTATGCCCTCCTTGGGCAATGAGTGCAATTGGTGAACTGGGTGAAATGAGCATATTAACTTGCCATAAATCTGTGGACACTTATGCGAAACCAGAGACAAGGCAAAAACACTTGGGTGAGTGTGGGAGTGTTGGAAGAATGGCAAAGTGAATGCTGGAGTAATTGAAAGGTGCATTAAATGGGCATCAAAGAGATCGCATATGCAAATGTGACCAGGGACATGGGAACAGCAACTTGGTCCCCGGAGCTGGCATCCGGAAACTTAACACATCAAGCCATTAACAAGTATCGGTTTTTGTTAGGAACAAGCAGTAAATGAGGTTAGATTTGGATAGTGACTTAGCCATTATGCACAACGAACCCAAGCAATTCATTTCCAGTGCACTCTGTAAGTAAACAGGGGCGATTTTAGTGTTTGACACCTGGTCACACTAGTCATTTCAGCTGGAATTTGTATGCGAAATGGTAGACTATAATCTCCTGAACTAAGACGCAAATAGAAAATTTGTATTTATTATATTATAATAATATATTTATTTATATTTTCATCGTATCTCGTCAAGATTATATAATGGATCAATCGTCTGATCTTGGCGCCTCGGGAACTGCAGACGTGCCAAGAAAAATATTTGACGGAAAATTTTAATAATAAATTAAAAGAAGCACATTGATGAACACTGAAAAACAGTTTCTATGCATCTCTAGTATCGTTAAATATTAAAATTAAATATTCTATTTTGGGTTTATTTATTTATTATTTTATTTATTTTATGTTCCTTTGAATATATTTCTGTAATAAAAGCATTTGTTATGCTGTCTTACATTCTAAATAGAATGTTCTTTTTCCCCTTAACACGAATCCCAAAAGACATTAAATATTGTTCAATCATTTTATTTATAAAATCATTACTCTCGCTTAGAATCAGACTGATGAGTGTTGAATTGTTTCGGATCAGCCTATTTATCCAATGCAGAATTGGTTTTGATGGCAATGACAGACTCCTCGCCACAGGCCTTCATCACGGTGCACAAAAGGTCCTTGCCGTTATCAAAATCACCACGCAATGAAGTTCCCAATGTTCCCTCGGGCAATTTCAGATCTTCACGAATGTCTCCATCGTCCGATATCAGAGTCAAAAAGCCGTCATCGCTTATATCGGTGAGTTGAAAGTCCTCTCGCTTAACGTGCGGTACATCCATATTGTGTGTAGAAGGACAGATATCCTCATACTTCTTCTGGTTGAATATATCGATACCAACGAGATGGACATTGGCGTGACCATGCTTGTCTGTCTTCGAGGTAGACATGTCCACAATTTTGCATGGACGACTCTTGATAATTACGTATCCATTTTTGCGCAGTGCCGAGCATTGCATTGGGAAAGTGGTCGCTGCACCAGAATCTCCGCCGTCGAAATGGTCTTCATCGTCAGACATTTTAAAAATTAAGTAAATGAGAAATAAAAAAGAAAATTAAAACTTTACACGCGACACGCTCCGGAGGAAAGTCACGTTAAGATTGAGGAAAGAAAGTGTTTGAGGACGAGTACAGAATGCTCTTTATTAATATGTACGATATATTACGCTACAACTATGTTATGTTATTAACAGCTCATGTTATTTACAGCATATTTATGTATGTTATGTGTATCATATGTTTTCTTACTAGCCAAACTGCTGCATTACTTAATTCAGCATATGGCTTTGGATTTGAAATATCCCAGATTAGCATCGTTGGGTAAATTCCCTGCTACAGGGTTGCTTTTGCACTCGACATCATTTTTGTGATCGTACCTCAGTAGGCATTCAATACATTCATGTACAATATTTGTATAATATTATATTTATGAAATATTTGTAATGAATATAAAAGACAAAAAAAAAAATGGCAACAATCGAGTTTCTGCAAGAAATAAAAACAAATAAAAAAGAAATAAATTAATATTCTAAGTATTGTCAAGACTATAATGATAATTGCTAAACTAATAAGCAGAGCTCTACTGTTTATTGTATCTGCTATATTAATAACTTATGCTAGCAATTCCTCATTCAAAAGAATTTATATATCTTGAAGTATGTATCTGTCTACTCAAAGACACGCACAGTCAAAAATACAGATCAATTGTTACGAATAAAAAGATGATGCAGAGAAAGTATATCAAAGATTAAGCAGGTATTTGATAAATGCAAATATTTAGTTATATCTGTATATTGAATTATATATATCTTGAGATATAAAGTAATTAGTTTTGTAAAAGACTTCATTTCATTTATAAATGTTTAACTTATTTATACCTGGTCACACATACTGAACCTTACTTCAGTTTTCTGTTCACACTTTCCTCTGTCATGTATACAGGTCTCTCTCTTTCTCTCTCCCTCCCTCTGTTTTCTGCCTCTCTCTTCCCTTTTCCATTTCTTCCTTTGTCAGTATTCCCTCTTTTCTCCGGCTCAATTCCCATTCGCGAAATGAAATACGCAGTGGGCTACACTTGCCACGCGTCTCTGCTGGAATTATGGCGGGGCATCTGTTTGCCTTCGCTGGGGGGCAGCAACAGTGGGAGCAGCAACAGTGGTAGCAGCAACAGTGGTTGCAGCAACAACTGCATATTGGTTAAGGGGACTTGCGACGATGGCTGCCGCCTTCATTGGACATTTGGCTGATGGGTGTAGGCAGAGTAGTGGGCAAGATTCACCTAGAGTTGTTGTTATTGTTGTGCCTCTTTGTTGCTGCATGCTGTGACTGTGACTGTGACTGTGTCTGTGGCAGTGTTGCATGTGGTTGTTGCATGTGTTGTTCGCCTCGTCGTATGTTTGCGAATCAAATTCAATGAAAAAACCAAACGCAACAGCAAATGGAAATGGAAATGAGAACGAGAAAGCAGAGAAAGGAGAGAAAAAAGCGACGATGCTCGCCAAGATTTATGGGCAGTTTTGCGCGTTCTTCATGTGTGAAAATCATTTGGCGGCAGGCGGAAAAAGGACAAGCAGGGAGAGAGGGGAATGGGAACTGGGAGAGGCAGCCCAGCTGCCTTAGGCAGCCGCAACGTCGAGTTTATTTGAAAATAATGCTGCATTATTTATGGCCGAGGCGACTTCGGAGGCAACAAAAGGAATCTGTGTGCATCCGCAGGATGAAGAAGCTGCTGCATGTGGGTGGGGCGGTGCAGGGAGCGGTGCAGGGTTGGGAGGGTTGGTTGGTTGGATTTTCAATTTTTGTTTGTGTGCATTTTCACATTTTCACAGTTTGTGGTATGCGGCAGCCGCACGAGGCGAAAACAATCAACTGCAACAAACTGAGGCCGACACCGTGCAAGGAGCATGCACGGGCTGAGCAAGGGGAAGGGGAGAGGGAAGGGGAAGGGAAAGGAGGTTGGCATGCAATAAATGCAGCCCCACAAGCGTTGGCAATGTTTGCTTGGCCCATGCCACGTTGTGTTGCATGCAAATGCGGCATGTGGCGCCGCTCTTGATGCCGTGCAACATTGTGGCAACAAGTCAGCGGGAGGCAGCAGCAACAGAGCTGCCATCGAGTGTCCATTGTGGCCAGAGGGGTGCTTTGGGTTAGAAAGGGGAACTAAGGGGGCAGAGAGGTAAAGAACTCGGTGAATATTTTCCATAAAATTGACAGAAGAAAACATGTTAATCACTTACTAATTTAAACTGGCCTTTTTAGCCTTTTAAAGCTAAGCAAACTGACGGAATTTCTGCTAAAAAAATTCTTTGTAAGTCTCTACACTTGTTTTCTCTCAGTGTACTGCTACGATTTAATGAGCACAGCTGCCCTTAGCAAATTGTCTAGATGAATCGAAGCGGCACACGCTGCGTATGAGTAACAAGCCACGCGAGTTGGAGGCCACAGGCCGACGCACAGCTGACGCCTTTTCCAGACACACACACACACACACACGCAGACTGCAAGCCATTGTGGGCTTATTAATGCGTCCTCTCCTCGGAGACAAAGGATGTAGGTGCCACAAAGTAGGAGCTGCCTGCCCCCCTTTCCTGTCTTGGTTGTTGTTGTTATTGTTGCTGGAGTTATAATCGCAGCCAGTGCGATTTCATTTCCGTCTGTTGTTTTATTGGCCCCGACTAGGTGCGTGTGGGGGACACACATAGATATAGACAGGCAGAGGCAGAGAATGAGGCAAAGACAAAGGCAAAGCACAGCAGGTGTTTATGTTTTGTGCTTTTAATTAAAAGCAATTTACAATTTTCCTTCATGGAAATCACAGCAACAACAAGAACAACAACAACAATGATAACGTATCCTTACTAGACCACACACACACACACACACAGAGTTGCCATGGATTAGTCGCCTGGCACAGCCTGCCTGTCTGCCTTTGCGCGTATCTGATGAATGCGCTGCAATTAGAGGTCTCAGATTGCACATTTAGCATGTAAGGGGTAGGCAGAGGGAGGGGGAAGGGGGCAGAGGAGAAACTCCTTTGCTTAACTATTTCAAGTTATTGGCAACTTTGGGGCAGATAATGGAGCTGCCATTTGGAGTAATCGCTGGCGATAAAAGGCTCACGCAGCACACTCTGTGTACTAAGAGAGAGAGGGGGGGGAGAGAGAGGAGGAGAGGGGGAGGGAAAGAAGACAGACAAGGGTTGCCAAACTTGGCAATTATTTGCCAGCAACCTTATTAAATACAACCAATAATTATTGTTTGCTTACCTTTAATAAAAAGGTAGCGCGAATTAAACAGACATAAAAAAGGGGATTATAGACAGAGAAAGGCGTGGCAGTTTAAACAAAAAACATTTACGCTTAACCTGTTTCCATATTTGGCTATTTTTATGCCAGTTTCTTCTAAATTAATGAGCAGATCTCTGCTATAAGACGTGCTAGAGATAGCAAATTTGGTCGTCAGCCTCTTCTATTTAATATGCAACTGAAAAATATTTATGCTTAACCTATTTGCATATTTGGCTATTTGTATGTCACTTTCTTCTACATTAATGAGTAGATCTCAGCTATAAGACGTGCTAGAGATAGAAAATTTGTTCGTCAGCTTCTTCTATATATTATGCAACTGAAGTGCATATTTAAAACCTAAAGTGCCACGCCCACATCTATTGCAAGGCATGATTATAGTTGTATTCGCAGAACTACTTTATAAAACGAGCTAGACATATCAAATTTGTTCGTCAGCTACTTCTATATATTACGCAACTGGTGTTTTTATCAAATTTGGCTTTGCCACGCCCCCCGCCCCTTGCACATTAGTGTTTTCTTTGGGTTGTTTTAAAGCTACAACCAGCCTGATGCGGCATAATCAAGCACTCTGGTTGGCTTTCTTTAGCTATTTTACCTTACGCTTTAACGCGCTCAGTTTTGGCTTTGACTTGCCCCCCTCTTCCCCCCTCTCTTTCGCACCATCCCTATCTCTCTCTCTGTTGCCTACTTCTACTGCAAATACCTTTGGCAATCTCTAGCTGTGATTTTATGTGCTGTATTCGGTTTCGGTATCCGCAAATTTATTTGCCTGCAGTGCGCAGAGCGAAGCAAAAGTTTTCCTCGCTTTGGCTAGGTGTGTGTGTTTGTGTGTGTGTGTGTGTGTGTTAGTGTGTGTGCCAATCTGCCAGCCTCAAGCTGCCAGCCTTGCCTGACAGCGACCCCATTCCCAATTTGCCCCCGTCCTCCCTCTACCGACTCCAACTCCCTTTTGGCTTGGCCTTGCCACCCTTTGCTGCTCGTTTGGCGCGTTCGTTCGCCTTTGCCACAGCCAAACACACACCAACACACACACACACACAGTGGCAGCATTTATGCGACGTGCAACAAATTTTAATGCGTTTCTCGCCAAAATGTTAAAAAATGTGTGGCACAACTTGGAATGCCAGCAACAACAACAAACTGAGCTGCCATTTGCAATGCCCCAGTGTATGTGCCTGCATGTGTGTGTGTGTGTGTGTGTTGGTGTTGTCGTGTGCGTGCTGGAGTTTTGTCTGGCCTGCTGTAAGCCCGTCGCTTTGCTTATGATGGCTGCCACTGAGAGAGAGAGAGAGAGAGAGAAGGGGGGAACAGTTCGCAACTGTTGCCCGGAAAACTCCATGGCCAACAAAAGGCATCACGTACTTGGCAAATCGCACATTTGACGTGTCTGTGTGTGAGTGTGTGTGTGTCTGCTTTTATTTGTGGCCTGTGCGTGAGTGTGCTAGTGTCTGTATGTTTATGTATGTGTGTGTGTTTGTGTGTACCTTATCAGACGACACTCATCGTGTTGCTCTGCTTATCATTTAGCCGCATTTACAGCTCGGCCCAAATTTGATTAGAAATGTCAGCGATGGCGCTGCACATTAGCACGACAAGCGTTTTTTCCTCTTTTTCCACACTGCAAAGCAGGCTTTTCCTTACCCCTTTCCCAACTCTCTCCCCTTGCCCTTGCCTCTTCCCCCCTTGGCTGATTGCAGTTTCGATTCGTTACGCAAGACGCGCGCGCAGTTAGTTTATGTAATATGAATAAGCTGCCGCTGCAAACATGCAGAAATAACAAAAACAAACAGTGCCATGCAGCAGCCAGCAGACACAACACGCACACACACAGATGCACGCAGATACACAGATGACACATACCCATGCAGGACACTAAGGACTCAACTCGCCGACTGCAATTGCATAACAAACAGTTGCCTGTTGTAACGACAAATATGCGACGCATGCAAATGACTGACTTACAGCCGGGAAAGAGACAGCAACTGAATGCGAAAGAGAGACAGAGAGAGACAGAGAAAGAGAGACAGATGTGCAGCTGCAGCTGTCTGCACTGCGAACTACTGTGCACACTGGTCACAAGTCGACACAGGGTTGCCAATTAGCAACAAAAATATATGGTTTTGCAAGGGACAAAATTAAAATAAATTGGTGATTGGTAGCACTGGCAGAGAAAGAAGGAGAAGGAGAGAGATAGAGAGACATTGTCCAGTGTTGGGCAGGAAAACACTTGAAGTTGCAAGCTATAAATTAAATACATATATAATTGGTTGAATAAATAAGTTGAAGTGAAACTTACGATTGAAATAGTTAACCTTATTAAGGAACTCAGCAATGTTGACTTTTCTTTTTGTTTTCATTTATGCGATGAATATCGATTGAGTAAGTAGTTTTAAGCTTATGCTGTTTCAAGTGTTGCAAGGTGTGTTGTACAAATTGTTCGATTTGTTAAAGGTATTTCTCTCTGTTTCCTTTCCTTAAGTACTTTTTTAACTCTGATTTGAATAAAAGCAAGAAACAGGCGATGTACATTAATAAGACAGTTAGAGATAAAGAGTAAAAAAGGAAAGAAGTATTATTTATTATTTATGTTTATTTATTTTTAATTTATTTATATATTTACATCGATGTTCAATTTCCGATGTTCGATATATCAGCTACTACGAACAAAATTGAATGGTTATTTTAATTTTCTGATGTCTAAGGAATCGAATATTCGACAGAAACGGAATTTGCTTAGTTTGTTCTTTTGTGAATAACTGTGATTTTAAATTAAAAAAGTTCTCGCTCTTAAACTCTTGGAAGCAAATTTAAAAAATATACGTCGTTACATCGATGTTGTTCCAACAAATCTATCTATATTTCCTCTTGTATCTTATGGATTTATAAATCTTACATAACTTATGGACTTTCTAATATAAATTAAAGTGTTTATGTTTTTCATCCTTATACTTATTAAGAGCTCTTTCTTTATATACCTATTTAATTCTTATAACTTCAATACTGATTTAAGAATAAAACACATTTTTTCTATTAAAAGTCGACAAGTTTAACATTCTTTCACTTGCTTCTCATTGCACTTGCACCACTGTTCCCTTGCTGGTGCTGCAGGTTATGCCAGCGTCGTCTCCGTCGTCGCCACATTCCGATAAAATGCAAATCCGGGATTACTTTGTCGTTTTGCTTCGAGAGAGCTGGGCCAGAGTGGCAGCAGCAGCCACCAGCAGTTGCCACTCCCCTGACGCCTTCCCTTCCTCCTCCCCGCCCTTCCCCTTGCCCAGACTGGGGCAGAGGCAGCGCATTCGTATGCAATTCGTTTTGCCACAATTGATCCTTTTCATGTCGCTAGGATATAAGTACATATGCGAAATTGCATATCTTTGTCGCTGCCTGCCTTTGCTGCCTCGTTGCTCCTTTAGTGCAGCTTGGGTCCCACATGTGGCAAGTGGCAAGGGGAAGGGGCGTGGCAGGGAGCAGGGGAATCGCGTGCAAGGACGACGCCGTCGCTTCGTTTGCATTGTTTGGCCCAAATATTAAAATGCTTGACTTACAAATTTAATGGCGCAATAATGGCGCGCACGTCGCATATCCGGAGCGAGTAACCTCCCTCCCTCTCCCTCCCCCCACACACCACCTTGCCACACTCCCTGCGGGCCACGCCCCAAGCTGCCACACATGGAGCACGTTTGCAATACGAGCAAAACATGAAAAAACAACGTTGGAACAGTTGATTTTAAATTTAATAAAGCCGCGCTCGACCTTGACTCGGCCCCTATCTGCCCCCCCCCTCCTTTCCCTTCTTCCTCTCCTTTGCCGAATGTCCCGTTAGAGTCTCTGTGAAATAATTTAGCATATTTTTCATAATCGTACGAGCTGCGTTTATAAATCGTATGTCCTGCTGCGACACAGCCCGCACACTTAACCCATGTCCCCTCTCTCTCTCTCTTCCTTTCTCATTTGAGCAGCCTTTGCTCTTGGCCATAAATTCTCAGGCTGCTTATGGTATCGGTGTGTGTGTGGTGTGTGTTGCCTGGCTAAAAGCGAGGCGATTATTGTCATTAGTCTGCCATTATGTGCTGGCCATCAACTTCAGATGCCGTCAATGAGACCGACAACGACCACGACGATGATGATAGAGAAGGAGCAGAATATGGGAAAGGGGAAGAGGCAAAGGCAGGTATAAGGGCAGAGGCAGGGACAGGGAAAGAGGCAGAGACAGAGGAGAGCTCTTTGCGTGCCTGCTGCGTTGAGCTCTGTTTGGTGCCCAAGTTTCTATGGCCATTGATTGCGCGACCAAAATTATTGTTAGATTTGTGGTGAGGCAGCTTAACAATGCGCTAAGGGAAAGTGGCTTTAAAACGGCTAAAAGCTGACCACACACACACTCACACACAGACACTTACGAAATCGGTCTATAATAGTAATTGTAAGTGGACTTTGTGCAGCTTTGGTTCAACTGGTTGCTCTACAAGGCAATCGGTTGTGCTAAGGCGGTTAAAGGGAATTCACTTGGTGTGAACTACTTGGGAAGTTGGGGCTACAAGTCAAGGATTACCAGAAGAGGCAGAAGAACTCTTTTTGAAATACTTTTAATATAGCAAAGGTAGGCAAAATGAATATATTTATTCACACTAAAGTTCTAAATAATATATTTATATATATTCCTATTCTCCAACACTTGAGCTTAGTTTCCCTAAAAGAACTACAACAAAGAGTGCCTTAAATATTTTCATTAAAGTCAGACTTTAATCTGGCAAAGATATAGAAGCCATCGCTCAATCAATATATTTTTGTAGCTAACCTAAAAACGAAAATATTCATATCAAAGAAACTGAGGAAAATATAATTGTTAAACTAGAACAGAGTTGATTATTTTTCTCTCTCTCTGTCTCACTCTTAGATATTTACTCTGTGTTCTCTTTATGCAAATGAAAAACACTCCTTTTATTTGTTTTAGGACTTAATTGAAAATGAATATTTTTTGGCATGTTCTGTGCATAACGGCACGATGATTATTCTTTTCTACCCTCCATTCCCTGTCTGCTCCTCCTCTGACAAATACGTTGCGATTTATGATTAAACAAAAATCCATTGACAAGCAAACCATAACCGATTTCGGCAAGCCCATCCATTTCCAGCTCCATTTCCATTTCCATTTGTAGTTTCATTCTCCGATTCCCTTTCGTAATGAGAAATATGATTAATGTGCTGAGGATAAGGTTGGTATATGCCATATATGTATGGTATATGGGTTATATGTGGAACAGTTAAGCGCCACTAAATCCAGGCTAAATGCTCTGCTAACTGACGTGGCTTATAGCCAGCTGCAAATAATTGCGCTTTAATGCGGCTCATTGCCATTTTTACAATCAATTATGCCAGGCAGATCGCGAGGAATCGTGGCGAGGGGAAGGGGGAGGCAGAGGCGTGGCTGGCAAACATTTATATGAATTAGCATATGTCAATATTTGTTAAATTGAATTAACGACAAGTGCGGTTGCTCTCTCTCTCTCTCTATATCTCTCTCATTATGTCTGCCTTCTTCTCTGTCTGTCTGTAATTGCGGGCAGGCAGGAGCGTCTGCGGGTTGGGCGCACTGGTGCTTGAGGGGCTCCACCCCATTTGTTATCATTAATTAAACGACAACGCATTGAAATTTATTACACGCGTAGTTGACTATGGAGCCGCCCACATGTGTGTGAGAGAGGAAGAGGGAGAGAGAGAGAGAGAAAGAGAGAGAGAGAGAGAGAGAGAGATGTGTGTGCAGACAATGCCTGCAGAGAAGTTGCGCCTTGAAAGTTTGAGACATAAATTGAGGCAATTGTTAAAACTAAAACTCGCAACGAATGAAAATTTGCGTTCTCTGCACGAGTTGAGTTGCGAACTGTTGTACAAAAACTCAAGAGAGAGAGAGCGGGAGGAAGTCAGGGAGAGAGTGAGAGAGTTGGAAGTGTGTGAGAGAGAGAGGAGGGGGGGAACAGTGTGCTCGCTTGTGTATGCTGGTGTGCGTACTCATGCGTGATTCCCACAATCAAAAACTTAACTGTCTTACCATAATTGCGTGCACTTGTCTGTGCGTGTGTGTGAGTATATGTGTGTGCTAGGTGTGTGTGTGTGTTGCTGTGTTTAATGAAATTTTATTCGAGCATTCCAACTATGCCTGCTCCCCCTTTACTTCTCCCCTCTCTTCCTCTCTCCCACTCTCACTTCTCTCTAGCACTTTCAATCCCAGTCAGCCGCTACTTTCATTTGCTGCGGTTACACCACGCCCCTCTCTCTGCACCGCCCCCACTGTCCGCAACATTTTGAGGAGCAACTTTTGTGTACATGCCACACACACACACACACACACACACACACTGAGGCATTACCATACGTGGTTGCCCTCGACCCGCTCCTGCTTCAAGTGCGACCTGCGTCGTGTGTCGTCCTTCTGCTTGGTCTACTTAGCTCGCTAGGTGAGAGGTCTCTCAGAGGCAGAGCAGTGGAGGAGAGAGGGGGGGCGGGGCTCAGGCTAGTGTCAAGGGTTACGCTTACGTTTACGGTTATGTGGCACGCTGTGGCGCAACTTTTGCAGCTCAATTAATAAAGCAAGTCGAGAGGAAGCTGCTAATTGTGTGTGCGGAGCGGCAACTTGAGAAAAACTTGCCTGAACCCTTCTGCGTCCTCCCCCCCTCCTTCCCTACCGCACTCCAGCTGTCAACAGGCGACAGATACGAAGACTTTACAGCGATTTGTTGTAGTATTTGTTTAGCCAAGGAGCGAGGCGTGGGTGTGGCTGCCGCCCCCCTCTTCGACTGTTTACTTGTTCGAGGGTCACGTTGACTCGATTTTCGGCACAGTTTATCGCGCTTTAGTGTCAAATAATGAAATTGTCTGACTGATTTATTTGTTGACAGCACAGATGTTGCTTTTATTTTCAATTTTGATGGCATGTCCAGTGCCAGCTACAGTTGCCACTGCCCCTCCTCCACTCCGCCGTCCTTCTCTGGCCACAACAATGCGATAACAACAAATCAATTCGAGGCAAGCTGCCTCAACTAATAAAAAGTCCCCAGCAGACCCAACTGGAGCAGTCACTGCACCTCCTCCCCCCCCTGCGACAATAGTAGCCCATCTAGTTTGACACTGTCGCTGTTTGTTCAGGGGGGGTGGTGTGTGGGTGTTAGACACCCCCTCGTGCTGCGCTGCACAAATATTTTGCCATTGAAAACAAATAAAGTTGTTGACGATTTCATAAAAGCCTCGCGACGAGGCCGCCTTCCCCAATGTACATGGGTGGGGGGGGGGGCGTGGCAATGGGTAGCCTCCATTTGTGCTGTTGTTGTCGTATTGGGTGCCTGGCAAAAAAAAAAAGTTCTTCAAGAATTTTATAGTCAGCATTGTCGAGTTTGATTAGATTGCGATTTATAGCGAGCTCGCTTTTCTTTTTAGGTGCCCTGCGAAACGTGTTGAGTGGGAGGAGGAGGGCAGAGGTGGGGTATGAGCGGGGAGTTGGGTAGGGAAAGTGGAAGTGTAGGGAAAGGGGAAGACTAGGGGCCGGCAATGGAGAGGGGCAGGCGCACGAGCAGGAGCTGGGCAGAAGCAGGGCAGTAACAGAGCACGGTCAGGATATGGCAGGGACAGGCAGGGACAGGCCAGGGACAGGCAGGGACAGGCAGGGTACGCCAGGGCAGTGGACATTAGCAGAAAGTCCCATCGATTAACACGCTCAGCTCTAATAAACTGACACCTCTGCCCCTCTCCCACTCCCTGCACCATCTCAACAGACTCTGTGTTGTCTGTCATTTTAATTATGCCGTGTTAATCAATTTTCCCGAACTGTCGCCCCTGTTTGCACAGGAATGCAGCGCATAAATTCCAAGAGCAGCGTGAAATACCCTGGAAAACATCGGCTGAAAATATCCTGCCAAGGAATGTCTTTCAGCAAAACTTTAATGAAAAACTGCTTGCGAACGAGAAAAACAAATCGAATAAAGGAGAATTATTAAAGAAGAAATGTTTATTGGTATTTTATTCATTTAATAAAATCCTATTTTAATTTATAAAATAAGTAGAAAATAGTAAAGGCCATGCTCGACTATAACATACCCACTAAACAAAGCCCCACTTATTAGAAATATCACTGAAAGTCCTTTTATGTAATCTTATTATTATTAATTATGTATTAAGCAATCAATTGAATGTTGATAATTATTGTGCATACCAAAATGAATGGTTATATCTTTAAAGCTAAACATTCAATGGTTTTTTTAACGTTTTGCAAGAACGGAAGAGAGCATGGCTAAATGCTTAGTACCTTGTTTTAAAAGTGCATCAAGAAGATATATTGTCAACAAATTTGGTAATCCTAGCTTTTATACTCCCTGAGCTATAAGTGTTCATACGGACAAAAAGTCAGAAATGACACAACGGTTCACATTGATGAAGAATATAGACACTTGATCGGGCTGGAGATGGCTTCTTCTGCCTCTTAAATAAATTTGCTATTGACCCAATCGATATATGCTTATACTATTCTATACTACATATAGTACTATCTCCTATACTACCCTTCTACCCCATTGTTAGAGGGTATGTCATATCAGTGTGATGTCTCTCAAAGGTTTGTCATAACGACTCAGTTTAAAGATGCATATATCATACATTTACAATATTAATAGATATGCACATACAGTCGTGGCGTATATGCAATATGATACAGTAGAAATTGCCTAAGAAGGAACCTATGAAATAAAAAGAAATATATGTTGTATTTCGAAAGAATTTTCAAGTAGTTGAAACTCGTGTAAACCAAGAATGCATTGTCTTCTGGAATATATTTGTATACATATTTTCTATATGTACATATATGAGAGCCGTGCTTTTATAACCAATATATACTGTACTTCCAACGGCTTGCACGCCGTTCGCAGTTTCGCTTAAATGTTATTAAAACCTGAAGATTTCTTCACGTAGATAATTTCGCATACAAATTTGCATTTAAATGCGTATTAAATCGTACAGAAAATGCAATGAGAGAGGAGACACACGCACACACACCCTGATACACGCACACACACACCTATACGTGGCTACACCTACATACAAAGTATGTCGTGTGAGTGAGACAGTAGCAGCTGAAGTGGAAAAGAGTCGAGCAGAGAAAGCATATGCAAAAGAGAAAGAAAGAGAGAGAGACAGAGACAGTGAGGAAAGAGAGGAGGATAGCAAGTGAGTATGCAGTAAGTACACATGAGTGTGTGTGTGTGTGCGTGTGTGTGCGTGTGTCTGGGGCGAAAGATTAAACGCATGCTTTGCTGTGCATAATTGTTGCATAATGAAGTGCAGGATATGAAGGATCCGTACTCCCACACATGCCACGCCCCGCCTACGCCCCGCCCTCTGCACGCACTCTCGCCTCACTGGATATTTATGCGCCTGCTGAGACTCGGCGACCCGAGTCCGGCCCTGGACAACAACAACAACAAAAATCTGCAGCGACGTTAATTAAATTGCATTGCATATGCAAGTTGGTTGCATTTTAATTGAATCGGATTTAAGTATAATGCCCAAAGTCAGCAGGCAGAGCAGAGCAGAGCAGAGCAGAGCAGTCCGAGCTGTAGCTGATGGCAGCTTGTGGCTGCCGTGGCTCGTATGAGTGTCCCCCTGGGGGGGAGCGGGGGTAGGCGGAAACTTTTTCTGCCTTAAGTCCGGCAAGAAAGTTTTTGGGTTCATCTCGAGGGAGCTGCCACATTGCCACTGCCACTGCCACTGTCACTGCCCCTCTCACTCTTCCTCTTCTACTCCCCGTCTTCTTCTCTCTTCCAGCAGTAATGCATCTGGGGAATCGGCAAAAGATTTAGTTAACCCTGAGCTAGTGAGACAAACAAATTGAATTGGCAACGCTTTGAGTCCATTTCAGTCCAGTCCAGGCTGACTTCTCCTTCTGCTCGGGCCCAGGACTAATGTGGTTACGTAAGCTGCCGCAGCAGCAGGTTGGCTTGATTGCGAATGTAAATAGTGTTGCGGGTGCCTTGGGGGACGTGTTAATACTAACATGGGATTATGGCCAGTTTCAGCTTTAATCCAATCCACAATCCAATCCACAGTCCACGCTGTGCCCTTAAAGCTTCATTCGCTTTATTTTGTTTGCGATTCACGCCATTTTAATTTTATTATCCACACACACACACACACTCGCACACTTCCGCACTGTTTGCTCTCGCAGGAATTAACTGCATGCAGGGGGAAAAGAGGGTTGGAGGGGGGGTGTGGGAGCCCGTTTAAATCGCAGTCAATTGACTGCCTCGCGGCCTATGCAGAATTTGCATTTTCAACCTGTAAACAAATCGAAAAGCAATTAAATTATTTAAATAAAAACAATAGACGATGCTTGCCCAGAGACGGTGTGAGCAGTGGAGGGGGGACAGTTACGTGCGGAGGTGGGGCACAGCCGCACAATCAGCGTGTGGGAGCTCAACATAATGAGAATTGTGAATTAATAATGGCACCACACCCGTTGACGTTTCCGCAGTCAATTGCGAAAGGCGACTAGAGATGGACGCGATGAAGGCGTGAAAGTGTTGACTACTATCGAAACTATCGTTGGTGGCCTTATTAATTATATATAATTAATTAATTACATATATTTAATGAGGGTCACTGCAAGGTCAAGACTTGTTAAGAATACAGAGACAAATTCGAAGTTGAGTTCTGTTGCGAATTGTGATAGATATAAATATAATGTGTGCAATTCGATCGATAATATGGTACATAATAATATGTATCGATATAATATAATAGAGATAGTTTGAAATATGGATGAAATTGGGGAAGGATATATTAATAGACAGTTGACATTAGGTAGACCGGAAGATAGACAGATTGAATAGATAAATTGGTAGATTGTATTGATATAATAAATATCTGTATAAGTAGGATGATAAACCGATAAATAGGCAATAAAGAAATCAATAGAGCGATAGATGACTTCATATAAAACTAGATAAACACAGAAATCTAATTGGAGTAAAGTATTTGAATACTAGATATAAATAAAGTGCTAGAGTAATATATATTCATATGTATGATACATAGGTATTGAGCATCATAAACCAATGGGTAGAAAAATATGTTGATAGGCAGAAAGACACATTATAAAATAGATAGATAGGTATAATGAAAGATCAAGAGAAAGAGAAATCATAATTATGTATGAACAATAGACAACGATAGGTAGATTTAATATCAAGGTTGTATATATTTACATAAAATAAGAAGAATTGAGATATCGATTATCAAAGTTTATATGGCGATAGTTCATTTTTTTATATTTGTATTTGTATATTGAGTAAAACACTCGGACTTATGAATCTATAAATACGTAGACTAAACATATTGACAGATTGATGGGCAAATATATATTTATATATGCATGATTGATAGACTTTGCTAGAATAGATTAGAATTTAAGTTTGTTATACTTAAAAATCTGTACATAATTAAAAAGATTGGGATATCTACAATTAAAGTTCCTATGTCGATAATTCATTTCTTTTGAATCTACTCATTTATTCATATATCCATATAATATATAGTATAGTATATGAATGGGATTCAGTTCGAAACACAATCGTTTAAGTCTTCCTGCTTTAATGATTTCCCTTAGAATTGACTTCAATCTCCTATCGAAGCGTAATTCAGGTGAGTTTAATTAGCGCATAATTAGTTCATATCTAATGCAAATGTTTCGGCCAAAGCGGAAGGTAGGAATGGCAAGAGGAGTAGGGGGAGAGCAAAGGGAAGGGGTTACAGGTTGAATGCTCTGTGGAAACTGCATGCTCTATGATAATAAGACCAGCGCGGGGATTGTGAATTGCCGCGCTGCTGCCTTGAACTGTCGTTAATATTACTCATACGCTCAGTTGGCCAATCAATGTCGATGTCTCCCATGCTGCAGCACTCAGTATACACTGCACGCACACAATGGAACACACACACACACAGGGCACAGTCTCTGGCGTATAGAGACATACATAATCCTTATCAATTGTATTACTTCCGGTCAATACTAAACACCGACATATCCTATTAATTTCATAAGCAATTGAGTGCAAAACTGTAAAACGCAGAGCCAGGCAGCATGGCAGACGGGGTGGGGGAGTGGAGGACAAGGGGACATTGCTGACTGCGTACGTGACTCTTTTTGATGCGATTGAGCGCACTCGCCGGGACATTTTGCTGTCGAAGGATGAGAAAACGGAAAGAAAAGCGCAAAAACAGCTTGGCCAGAGAGAAGAGCCAATTCGAGCTAAATCGAAAATGGCACATTGTTCACGTGCCAGCAAGGAGCACAGCATCCTTCCATACCCCGCCTCCCCTCCACAGCTCCTTCTCTTGCTCCGGCCACTGTCCACACTCTTTCCCCTTTCATTCTTCTCGCGAGCTTACTGCAAACTCTCATTATTACAAACGGAAGCCCGGAAATGAAGTGGCTCACAGTATTGCCCAGTTGTCTCTCTGTCTCTGGGTCTCTTCCATCCCCTCTCTTCCATGTCTCTCTCTTCTCAGCCCTCTCTTCTTCCCTCCTCTCTACTCCCTCTCCGCCTCTCATATCGATAACTAAGCAAATTGTTTGGGCAACGCGCCGCACAGACAAATATTTTAAATTCCGTTCCCGCTGCTGCTGCTGCCATTGCTGCCTCTGCTGCTGCTTCTAATGTTGTTTTAGCGCAACTTTTTTAATCTGCTCAGGCGCCGCTGTTGCCACCGCTGCTGCTGCTGCTGCTGCTGCTGCCGCTGACAGAACCAATTAAGCGCAACCAAATACAGCCAGAAACAAGGTTGAAATTCCAACAATTTCGCTGCGCATCGCTTGGCCAAGCATTTCATTTCGCTGCCAACTGACATTGGCCATGGCCAGCATGGCAGCTCAGCTGTTAACCCCCCTTCCCCTGCCCCTGCCAGTCACCAGTGAGCTGCTGCCCCCGCGTCAGAATGAGCTTCATCTCTTGCCCTTTTTCTGCTGCTGCTGCTGCTGCTGCTGTCCGCAATCAGCGAGGCACACCAAACTCAACTGGCCCCAGTTGTAGTTCGCACGTGTGTGTTTGCCAGTGTGTGTATGTCAGTGTGTGTGTGCCTGCGTGTGCGTGTGTGTGTGTCTGCGTGCCTGTGCCCTCTGCCCTGTTGTAAAACGTCAAAAGCGTTAAACGTAATTGAGCTGCGCGCTCAAATACAAATAAATAAATACCGTGCTTCACTTTGTTGTTGCTGCCAGAGAGAGAGAGAATGAGAGAGAGAGAGAGAGAAAGGGAAAAAGGGGGAGTAAGGGAGAGAGAGAGGGGCGTTGTGGGTTCCACATTGTCTGCTTGCCTGAAAGTTGAAATGTTATTTGAAATGTTGCAACGCCAGCAACAGCAGATGTTGCTCCCGTTCCCGCTGCTGCTGCTGTGTAACAAACAACAACAACACGTCGAGCTGGCCAAAAATTGCTATTTAATTTCCAACTGCAACTCGCTGTCCACAGGGGGACGAATCAACCAACGACGACGGTGACGCCGCTCTGCCGCTGCCGGCCAGCAATTTTCCCACATTCCACATTGAGTGCAACAGGGGGTGGGGGCGAAAAAGCAATAAGCCTGAGGGGGGAGAAGGATGGGAATGTTGGGGCTGACGCTGCAAAGGATCATCTTGGGTTGGGAACAACAGAGATGCAATCCACATAGAATACACACACGTTCCAGCCTCTTTTCTGTGTAGCAGACGCTGCAGATGATCGTCAAGGCGTTGCAGCAGCACAAAGTAGCGGGAATAAGCCACACAGAATCACATACGTTACATATGCCTAGCACTGTGATAAGCCACACAGCAATCCACACACGTTCCATATGCTCATTAACATTCACATACAGTCCACAGCGACATAAGATCCAAATACAATCCACATGAATCCACATGTGATCCTTACAAAGGATTCCACAACACAATTCCACATGCAAGCCACATACAATCCACATACAATCCACATACAATCCACACATACAATCCACATACAATCCACATACAATCCACATATAATCCACATACAATCCACATACAATCCACATACAATCCACATACAATCCACATACAATCCACATACAATCCACATACAATCCACATACAATCCATACATACAATCCACATACAATCCACATAAAGCCCACACACAATCCACTCACAATCAAACGACCATCCACATACAATGCACAAGCATTACAATTCACACACAGTCCACATACTAATCCCCTTCAATCTACGCTACGTTCCACATGCGTATTACACACGTTCTACATTTGTTCCGCCTGGAGTTTATCTACATTCACCTTCCCAAACTGCATTCACCCCACCCCTGCCAATACCGTCCACAATTTCAACACCCTTCGCATTATCTCTCTTTCTCTCTCCCTCTTGTTCATTTCATTTCGTGTTTTTCATTTAATTTGCCTATTTTAGGCAATATGCAGCGTGGAGTGTGTGGATGCTTTTTGTGGCTTTCTAACCCCTCCCCCTTCCCACTCCTTCACCCGCTTCCCATGGTACCACCCTGATAATCATTTATGCAAATAACTCATACAATTTCGATTAGGTGGCACTTAATCAACCTGCTAAGCGGGCTGAACAACATGTTCGGCATATCCTGCCAATGCAATTTTGTTGCTGCTGCTGCTGCTGCCTGCGCCTGCAATAACAATAACAGTAAACCAAGCCACTGAGAGGATAACAATGAGGAGAGAGCAGTCTGTCCCCTTTCCCCTTGTCCCTTCCCCACCCGCTTCCTGCCATTGCCTGCTGGGCGTATTTAAGTGGAAAATAATGCATAAATTACAGCCCAAAGACACTCGAGAATACTCGTATATCTGTCTCTCTCTCTGCCCAAGTTTAGCATAACTTATCGCATATCCTATTTAGATGACAACACATTTAAACACACCAGCACACACACACACAAGTTCACACACACACACATTTACAGGCACCGACTAACGCTTATTTAATTAAATATAAATCGCTGAGCTGCTGCACATAAATTTTAAACAAAACAAGACGAGGCACGCTAGCAAAGCTGCTGCCAGGCAGACTATTTGATACCCTAGAAAAATGGGGGTAATTTTTAAATATTTGTAAATTGTCTGGGCTTTTGTTGGCAGGGTTGCAAGACAGTAGCATTAAGTTGTCTATTTAAATTATTATTTTTTGAGCCTTGAATTAATTAAGAAATGAATTCTGAGAAATTTAATCGTATTCTTTTCTTATACTTTAAGCGCAAATATTATACTATACACCTAGAAATAATATTATGTCTATATCTCATTACAAACACTTACTAAGGTCTAAAAAAATACTTTGCATTTTTATAACGTTGACCAACACTGTAAGCAATTCCTCACTCAAGACTTTCAATAATCTTTAAAATATAAAAGCTTTTCACTTTCTTATTTGACACAATAGAAATTTCTATTGTTATGTATTGTATTATGCATACAACTTAAAGAAAATACTATTTAAATTCTGACAAAATATCTTTAAAGTTTCTCACGTTAATCAACACTTTCAACAATACTCTAGCAAAGTCAAAGATTCTACTTACGTGACCAAACAAAAGAAAATTGCGAACAATTCGAATTCATTGCGTAGCGAAATAAATAAAAGCGCCGCCATGCTGCATTCCCCATCCAGACATACCCCATACCACAACACACACACACACACACACACACACACCACAACATACATACAAACACAATGCAGCAATTAATCATTGCGTTAAAGCAAGTGGAAATCAGATTGTTTACTTGCATTACGATTACGTGGCGTATGCGCAATGCCAAATAAATTATCATTTAGGCAGAGGTAGTTGCAAGGGTCGGTTAAGGGAGGGGGGCACTACCTTTGAGCAGCTGCTTTAGCTCTTTATATGTCTGTCTAACTCAATGCGGAAGTGGAATTTGCAGCCTGCTAATCCCTTCCCTTCTTCCTTAATGCGTGACGATTGTTTAAATCGGCCTGAACAGGGTGTGTATATATAAGGTATATATGCATATACATATAGGGTATATTATAGGCTATACACATGTAGGGTATTTGTGCGCTCTTTTCATTATTTATGCTGCATAATCAATCAATATGCTGCTTGATTTTATTATTTCTTTATTTTCATTTGCTCTCGCCATGATTGCTGACGCGTCCCTTAGATGGCGATGGCGACGGCGTCCTTTGCCTCCGCTGCCTGCCTCTCCTTACACCTCCTCTCCTGCCTGCCCCCCCCACCCCTTTGCCGCATCGCTGGCCTTGCTCTGCTCAGCTCTGCTCTCGCGCTGTAATTCGCGTTAGTCGCTCCAGCAATTTATATCAATACAAATCCAATCGCGTGTCCTTCATGCTTACCCCCGCTGCCTCCTTCCCCTCCTCTGTGTGTGTGTGTGTGTGTGTGTGTGTGTGCTGATTTGATATTTTTCTTTTTGTCTTTGATTGAGCTTGTTATGTGTCGCCCCCGCCCACATTGCCGCCCTTCTTCTCCTTCTTCTCCTTCATTGTATTTGTCTATATAACTGCAGCACTGCCATCAGTTATGGTCGCGCCCCGCCCCCTCAGCGCCCTGCTGCTGCTGCTGCTGCTGCTGCTGCCTTCATCTTTATTGAAGTCGCTTTGCTGCTGTACATGCCTGCCTGCCTGCCTGTGTGTGTGTGTGTGTGAATTGGATTCGCATTCAGCTTCAGCTTCTGCGCCTCTTTTGATTTGATGATGTGCCTGACGCACTCGACTAACTGCCGCAGCGCTATTTAAATGTCACGCATCCTGTCGCCGCCTGCCCCCAGGTGACGCCACAGAGCACGCACACACACGCTTTAAAGACGCGCCCTCTGACCTCGCAGAGACTGTCAATATTTGTTATTGATTTGCCATAATAACATTCCCAGTGCGTCGATAAATTTCAAATAACACATTCACCTTGCGGCCAGCACTGTTCCCCCCAGGAGAGAGGGGGTGCAGAAGACTGTGTCAAGAGGGGGCAGAGTAAAAGAGACAGTGACAGAGGGTGCAGAGACCGCAGTTACTTGCATTGATTTGCCTTCAGGCCACGCTGATAAATCTTAACTAAAAATCTCGTCCCGACTGCCTATGGGCGTAAATGGTCGCCTGCCACGCCCTCCTTAAACAAAAGTAAGTGCACATTAGCGCACAAGAATTACAAACAGTTACACCAATGACAGTTTGCCATAGAAGGGGGCGTGGCAGGCAACCTACAGCCAGGAGGAGAGGAGGAGCTGCAGGAGGGCAAGCGATGGCAACCTGAGCTCGTGCGCAACCGGATCGAGTTGCTAATTAGAAAGCGTTTTCGAGGCTGCAGCCCTGTCAGCTCAGCTCAGGGCAGAGCAGGCAACCGCAAGCAGCGTGTGATGCGATGCGATGCGAGCTGGAAGAGGAGCTGGAAGAGGAGGAGGAGAAGGTGAAGCAGGCGAAGGTTGTCGTGGCAACTTTTAATCGGCTCTGCATCGCGTAGTTGCTCACCACGGGGCAACTGTGGCAGCAGCATGGTAGGGGCAGGGAGTACGGGTAGAGGGGTGGGGAAAGGAGCGGAGCGGGGAGTAACTGTAGTCGTGCTGTAACTGAGGCAACGCGCAATCCGCGTGCGACGCTTGTCAGCGCGATGCGTCAAACTGAAATTCGCATTTGCATACGCTCATCAGTCAGGAGTCGCAGCGACAGGCTTATGTGCCTGCACTTATACGCACACACACACACACACATCACACACACACACACACACACACACACACACACACGCACGCACACACATGAGCTGAGAGCTGCTTTGCCTGCCTCCCTGTGCACATTCGTCTTGTAAACATGAAGTTAAGCGCCATTAATTTACTCTGCTTCCTTCTCCTGCTCCTCCTCCTTCCTCCTGCTCTGCCTTCTTTTCCACCTCCACCTTGCTGTTCATCTTGCTTGCAGCCACTCCTCCTACTCCTTCTCCTGCTGGCATGTCCTCTTACTCTTCGCTGACTGCCTCCTCCATCCACTTTACGCGTTAAAATCACTTTGGTCGTCGTATTAGTGACGAGCACGTGAAGCCTCCGCCTTCGCCTCTTTCCTTGCCTCCCTCTCTTCTTACTGCCTTCCTCTTTGACTACCTCTTTGCCTACCTCATTGCCTCCTTCTCTCTCCCTCTTTATTTCCCTCCTTTCCTCCCCCGTTTTTCCACCCTCTCTGCCTGCACCTCTGTCTTCGTCTCTTCCTTCTTTTTCTCCACCTTCTTTGCTGCCTTCATTTCTTTCTACAGCTCCACCTCTGTTAATCCCTCTGTTCCTCCTTCACTGCCTTCTTCTCTATTTCTTCCTCTGCTCCTCAGCCTATAACTCCATCGTGTCTTTCTCCTCCTTCTTCACCCCTTCTCCACTTTCTTCTCTGTCTACATTTCGTCCTCAGTCTCCTCATCTGCAATTGCCTTCACCACAGTCTTTCCTTTTCTCTCTCTCTCCCCCTCTCCTTCTCTGTCTCTCTCTCTCTCTCTCAGCCACTCTCCTTCCTTTCTTCCCTCTTCTTCTCTATCTCTCTTCCCCCCCTATTCACTTCCCCTCTCTCTCCACCTTATAACTTACTTCCTCTCCTTCACCTTCTTCTCATTCAACACGTTCGCTGCATATTTCTCTTTCTTCCCCTCTCCCTCTATCTACCATTCCCCTCCCAAACTTTATCCTCCTATTTTCAATTTCTGCTTTTTTACAGGCACTGTTAAAAAATGCTTAAGTGAATTTCGGCATGTGCAGCTTACGCACCGCACAACGCCAACTCCAATGCAAACCCCCAATTCCCCTTCATTCCCGTTCCCAAATCCAATTTAATGCCCCGCCCCCCTACACCCCTCCCCCCGCCCACTGCTTGTGATTTACGCAATGCTGCGCAAGTTTTAATTTAATTCACTTTGATGCGATTATTGCGCGCTTGCTGTGCTGTCTGCAGCACACGCTGCGTATGCGCAATATCGATGCTTATTAGCTGAGCCAAAGGCAGGCGAAGCATTTCCCCAGCGTATTCTGTGTTGACACAACTAAAGGACGCACCTGAACGAAGGCGACACCTGCCCAGAGCCAGCCAGACTGTTTAGTCAGACAGTGGCAAGGGAAGGGGCGTGGCAGGGGGCAGGGAGGGGGAGAGGGGGGAGAAATACACGGCTGGGTTTGTCGTCTCAAGAGGCTGCCTAATGTTGATCCCTATTAGTAGGACAAACAAGTTGCTCGGCTAGCCAGGGATATGTGCAGATGTTATCTGGCAAGGGGGGGGCAGGAGGGTAGAGGAGGGAGGTGGGGCAGGGGTTTGTGGCATGCAACCAGTGCCAGCTTCGCATTGTCCATTCGGCTTAACCGCAAATCCTTTTTAACATATAAAAAGTAACGTTTTGCGGAAGAGCGTGTGTGTATGTGTGTGTCTATATGTGTCTGTGTGTGTGTCTGTGTGTGTGTGCGTGTGTCACTTCATTGCGTGCGTGTATGTGTGTGCGTGTGTGTGTATTCCCATTGCTGTTGTCAACACCATTTTATACCAACGACGCTGTCCAGGCTTAACTGCAGTGTCCCGTGTCCAGGCTCTGTCCATGTCCTGCCCTGTTCCCCCTCCCCCGTCTTCTGTCCTCCCCTTGTTGGCCATGTCCTGTGTGCGTTGCGTTCAATTGAATTTGCGATATGTGAATATTTAAGCACTGTGCAGGGACACACGCAGCTCCCGCGCCAGTTCCCAGTTGCCAATGCCAGCTTCGACTTTCAGCTCCTGGTTTTGCTTGTTATTGCTGGAGTTGCCTCTGCTGCCTTGTAGTTTGTTGTATCCACATAACTTTCATTGCTTTTGTGTCCTAGGCAGGACAGAGCAGGGCACAGAGGAGGGAGGTGGGGGGCAGGTGGTGGCGATTGCTCGATGCGATTGAATTTTTATTGCATGATAAAAGCGAGCGACAGAAGTCGAACAGGTGAGCTAAGACGAATGGCAGTACAACAGTTGATGGGTGGAGAGAGAGGGGTATAGAGAGGAGGGAGAGGGAAGAGAGGGGGTATGTCTGCAAACATTGTAAACATTGCAAAATATTTGCTCGAAGATTTCTGCTAAACCACTGGAAAAGTTTATTGATTCCTCTCCTCACACTTTGCATATGGCGCACACAGCAGGACAATGGGCACAGTGGGGGGACAAGGGAACAGTGGACAGTGGGATAAAGGGACAAGGGATAGCGGACGCTAAACTGACAGCACTTGCGAAATGACACACGTAACGAGACAGCAAGAGGAATGTGCGAAGGAGAAGGAGTTGCAACGGAAATTTACTGTACAGCAAGCAGACAGCAAAGTTGTGCCGGAAGAATGCAATGTTAAAGTGGTGGGAAAGAGGGGGAGGGGAGGAGGGAAGGAAAGCGAGAGGGAAGTGCAGTAGACACAGGACAAAGAGAAGAGAGACAGAGAGAGAGAGTGAGGGGGGGAAGAGACAGTGAGATGTAGAACAAGAAAATAATTTTAAAAGCTGTCTGACATTTTGGCAATGACTTCATATGGAAATTGATTTAAAATACGTTTGTAGCTTTTAATAAATACCAACTAGGAAATGAAGTAAGAAAGACAGAGAAATATGGAGAAAAAGAAGAGGGAGAAGAGATAAATAGAGAGACGGAAGGAAGAGATAGCGGAAGAGAGGCGTAAAAAAAGGAAAGAGAAGTTGCTTTAAATATAAAATGTCGTACAATTCTAGTTTTAAACGTGTTTAAGTATTTGCAGCATTTTACTAAAATATACACAAAATACTAATAGTATTTTAAAATACAGTACGTACTTTATAAATACCAGTAATGTTTTTTATAAATAATACTTAATCATGTTGACACTCTTTAGTATTTAAAAATGTACGAATCAGTATTAAATAATTAATGTAAAAACTGAATAAATAAATACTAATAGTAATAAATACATACTAATTACAGTGCACTTAAATACGACATGTTAACACAGTATTTAATGGAATTTATTTAAATTACGCATGCAGTATAAAATAAATATTTTCAGAATTGCATTTATAAATACAGTTAATATTTATAACAATTTTGTTGAATTTTTAAAGACAGTATTTTATGTAAATCAACTTAAAATATGCAAGCAGTATTTAATAATTAAAGTGGATGGAGAGAGGGGAGAGAGAATGAAGAGAAGAGAGGAGGAGGTACAGTTTGCACTGTCTTTAAAGGTTGTATACTCTTTTTTAATTTCTTATTTTAATTGTTATTTATTTAATATTAAATACTGCATACTTTAGGGCTGTCAACGTGGCACATTTCGAAGAATTCACAAATGTCTAAAGAACATCTAAAAAGCTCAATCGCCAGCAGAGACACTGCGTGGGCGACTACAGATTACAGGGTATTGCACAGCTTACACTGCCCACACTGCTTACCTCCCAGCCGGGGTATTATCTTGTACTTGTTATTTATTGTCGCCGCTCGTCTGCGTTTTTTGATAACCAAGCGAAACGTAGACGGGGGAAGGAGAAGGAGAAGAGGAGAAGGAGAAGAGGAGAAGTAGACAGGAGAAGGAGAAGGGGAGAAGGAGAAAAGGAGGAAGAGCAGAGGAGAAGAACTTGCTGGGCCAAGTCAATTTCGGGCGAAAAACTTTTTAGAAAATTGAACCGAATTTACAGCGCATACAAGCAGCGAGTGCGGGTGCGAGCGAGACAGGGGAGTAGGCAGAGAGTGAGGGAGAGAGAGAGATAAAGAGACAGAGAGACGCGGTGGAGCAATGCGACCCGCATGACCAGAAAGGACATTTGCCCAGATGCTTTACGCTGCGCCTGTTTATGTTTACGTTTATGTTTATGCGTGTATGGTCGGCCGAGTGTGCGTGTGTGTGTGTAAGCGTGTGTGTAAGCGTGTGTGCCAAGCAAAGGTTTTACTGTCTGTGATTTGATGTTTACAATGGGAAAGGATGCGGCCAAGACAGGGACAGAGACAGTGACAGAGACAGCAGAGCACAGGCACAGGGCCCTGGCGACTGCAGTATGAAGGACGGGACGACGACGACGACGACGTCAGCGCAGGCAGCGACGCAGTGAGCGACGACGCATTTGAGGCAGCAGCAAGTGATTTCAATAAATTTGATGGTTTTCCATTTGCAACCCAAACTCAATCGTCTATTCGCAGTAAAAAATTTCGAATTACGCTGAGAGCGAAAAAGCGCAAGAGCCGAAAAGATTGTAAGGGTAGCTGAAAGGGGGGAGTGGACAGGGGGGCGATACTGGGTCGAGCTGTAGCTGTAGCTGTAGCTGGAAATCCTGCCTTACTCAAATGACTAATACAAGCAAAGTTATTGACATGGCAGCGGGTTTTAGCTGTGCCCTCAACGAGGGTAGCTTCTAGTTCTCCACACACACACACACTCGCACACACACATAGACACACACACACTAGCAGACACTCGCGAGAAGTATGCCCCAATTCGGGCTGCGTATAACTTCAAAATGACTGCTTTATGTAAATCCCACGGATAACGTTTTGCAAATTGAATTTTTAGCATTCTATTTTATTTATTTTTCACATTTTTTTTTCGCCCCGTCGCGTCGCTGTCACCAGGCAGAGAAAGATAGAGAGAGAGAGTGGGTGAGGGACACGGAGAGGGGGGAGTGGGTGAGAGTCCTTGGCCCAGTGCTATCGGTTGCCTCTCATCCGCATCCGCATCCTCATTTCTCGCATTTACTTCAATCGCCTCATAGATACTTTTCCCTCTTTACTGTAGTTGCATGACAGTTAAGCCGCACCCTGATAAGGCAGCGCCAGCACTACCGACTGCGACGGCGACGGCAACATCGACAGCGACGCCAGCATTGAAGCCTATGCCAACACCAACTGTCAGACATTGATATTAACAGCAAGGCGTAGATGGGCTGCCTGTTTAAATGGATTCTCTGTCGAGTCTAAACCTCGCATTGCCCCCTCTCTCTCTCTTTCTCTCTCTCTCTCTCTTGGTCGCCACGCCCCCTTGGCAAGGGGTAGTCAGCTCTGACGTGAGACGCTAATTTAATATGCCTGTGTTTTGCGTATATTCACTTTCTGACTGATAGATCATTGATAGCCGTTTATATGTAGATAACACTTGCTCAATTTTCGATTCTTAGAATTGGGAGAAGCATATAATAAGATTCTACAGAGTTAGGATATTCGATTCTGGGGCGATATGTGCAAAAAGTCTTTTAAATATTTATAAAGTGCACAAGTTTAAGACGTTGTTGTAGCTCAAGAAAATATATAGGCTTTATAGCCGCTTCAGGAACCTGAATCGTCGCTGTTCTTCTTGCTGTTCAAGAATATACATATATGTATATGATATATATTCACCTATTATATATAAGTTTTCAATCTTATCTCCTTCTGCGAATGTCTTCTGGAATCAAATAGAATAAAAGATACCTAAATAGTAGATAAGATTTGGTATCAATCGTTGATATTGAACAGGAATATATAGTATATGCTTTATGGCTGCATATATAACTTAATATGCATTTTTAATCCTTTCTGCTATTTTCAATTGAAAAGTAATACAGAAAAAGATAAAGAGGAATACTTTTCCAGCTAATTCTCTTCAAACACCTTTGGCTAATTAATCAGATTTATTTCCACTATGTTCATTTATTTAAAAATAACAAATAGTTGTATCATAAAAATCTCGTTTTCACTGCAAAAAACCTGGGACCTATATTTGATATAAAACAATGCAAATCATGTATTGTTAATTAATAACCGGAGCTTGTTAAAACTGATTTCTTGTGCCTTTTTCCCCTGTGTGCGCGATCAATATACTGATTTGTAAGTGTTTTCATTCAATTACCCGCATTCCCCTTCCGGGCATAATCTTTGCTATTTATTACAATGAGAAGCAATTAAAAAACAGACTGAAAAAAAGAAATGGTTGGCCTCTTTTTTTGGAGTTTCGTTAAATGTTGTCGTTCTCATTTAAAATTCTTTTGCGCTGCATGTGAGACTGGGGAAGTAACAATATTGATTGCTGCATGATGAAATAAATGTGAAAATTGTTTTTTTCTTGATTTAAATCATCTCAATGAATGTCATAATTAATAATCTGAAAGCAGTAAGGGACAATAAGTTAAAGCAATCGACCCATTGCTACTCTGTATGCGATTTTAAAAGGTCTACACATTGTGACAGTAGAAATAACTGATTAAAATAGATTTTCAAAGAAGTTTAATGTGTGAGACAATATTTGAAAAATACTTTAGTTGTGCCTAGCATAAATTAATTTAAATCCCAAATTTAATATGGTTAGGTATTGTATTAGCAGAGCTCTTAGTGTTCATACGGACAGGCAGGCTAAGGACGTATGTTGAATAACTATGTTAATACGAATGTTGACCTGTTTAATCTGTCACTCTCTTCAACACAAGCTTATCATAACTTATTTCTTTTATATTTAATGTGTACAGGGTGTACAAATAATTGATTACAAATAAAACGGTTACAAATTAACATATTTCCACTTTAACTCAAAGTGCCCGTTAAAAATTGCAGAAAATTAACATGCCAAACGTTTATTTTGAGGAATTTGTCGGGGAGAAATACAGAAAGGGAAACAAAGAGAAGAAGGAAGCTTGAGAATGGAAGGCAAGTAACTCTGTAGTCAATTGATAAAGTAAGTGTTTATGAATGAATCGAATCTATTTAATTACGAGAACTTTTACAATGTTATCTGTGCAAATTTCTTATCAAATCAGGGAGATGGAGGGAAATAGAAAATGAAAGAGACTGCATTTTCATGCGATTCTGTGATAAATCGATAACGTGTATTTAATCTCAGTGAGCTTAGTTATATTCGATTATTGTTAAATTGATAACTTGTTACACATTCGATTTATGCTTTCATTATGCGCTCTACTTGTAATTGAGTTGGAAGAGAAGAGGAGACTAAGAGATGTGCGCACATTCGTGTGGTCTGTGGTCAATCGACAATTTGTAACTAAATTCGATATATGGGGGGGGGGGGGGGGATTTTTCATGCATTTTACTTGTAATTATGCGAGGCACTCTTCAAGTTTCCTTTTGCCATGTTTATCGTGGTCTAACGTGACTCATAAAGCAGGTTGACCTACCTATCAATTAAGTTTCATTTCCATTTCGATTTCCCACTTCGATTTCCCATTTCCATTTCCCCCCATTTCGTTGTTGTTGTTGTTTTTGTTGTGGCTGCTGCTGCTGCTATCGGTTATCATTGTTTTTATTGCGGGTCATTTGATTTCGTTTCAGTTTGGTTGGGTAAGTCATTATTATGGTTGCTCTCTGAAGTTGCTGTTGCTGTTGCTGTTCTTGTCATCGATTGTTGTTGTGGCCATGCACTGTTGTGTTGTTGTTGCTGTTGTTGCCTTGTCATTTGGCCAGCGCCTAATGAGTTTTGTGATTTCTCATTTATTCATTGAATTTTTTAATTAGTCTCGCATTGCTTTTTATGTGGCACGAAATTGTTGTAGCTGCCCTCGTTGTTGTTGTTGTAGTTGTGGTTGTTCTTGTTGCAATTGTTGTTGTTGCTACTGGTTCTGCTGCTGCTGCTGTCCTTGCTGACGGGATAAATGTCGTAATTGAAAAATAAATGAGGCAATCAACTTTCTGACCTGTCATGTAGCGAATATTTTAGCTATTGACCTCGCACAGCACGCTGCACGCTGCTGTCACCAGGCCACCCTGTGTGCCACTGTGTGTGTGCGGGTGTGTCTATGTGTGTGGTGTGCCTGGGCCACCCTGTGGCCAACACATCAAAATTACAATGTTGTGGCAGCCGCTGCCGCCAACGTTGACAACCCTGCCGCCCTCCGGAAAGGTAATTATGGCCGGACTGCATGACGGCCTGACTGGCTGCAATCGTTGCCCCCCTTCCAGACTGCCCCTGCACCCTCTCTGCTTCCTCAGACTGCCCCTTGGCTGCCCCCCTTTTCAATGGTTTCATTTTGCATGTTGAGCTTTTTTGATTGTAATTGTTCTCGATTGTCATTACAGTCTCCCACCCCTCTGAGCCCTTCTGACCCACGCTGACCCCTTGCCCCGCCATGCAATTGTTGCATTTTTGTTGCCTCTCTTGCCTCGTGCCTCATTTTGTTGCGGCCTTGTTGCGCGGTTTGTTTGTTGGCTGCATCGCATCGCGCCGCCGCCGCTGTCAACACAATTGTTGAGCCTGACGGGGCGACCTGCAGCCAGACCACAACTCTGTGTGTTGCATCGCCCTCTGTGCAGCATCAGAATTCGCAGGGTGAGGGGGAAGGCAAATTAACGCGAATTGAGTTGTAAGCTTTGGTTGGAGCTGCGATTCATTTGCCTCCACCCATGGATTATGGGCTAATTTAGTAGGCGCTGCTTTGTGCTTGGCCCGGGGACATCAGTGGAAAAGGGACAAGGACAGCACTTGACCCATTCAATAAGAGAGAGGGAGACAGAGAGAGAGAGAGAAAGAGAGAGAAGGAATCTCTTTAGGGTAAATGAAACATTTAGCTGCACTGCCTGACACACCCTGCCACTGCCCCCCGTCCCCCCTTCCTTCTGCTCCCTCTCCATATCAAAGTTCTCGGCAAAGATTTTGAGAATTTTGAGCACGTTTGCGACGTTCAAAAGAGATTAAAAGCGAATAATTGTCGCCTTAGCAGGCGAGAACAAGCAACGTGAGGGGAATGAAGAAGGGGGGGGGGGAGGGGTTGGGATGTGCCTTTGCCTTGTGAAGTTGTGCAAAGTTTTTCTGGTGGGTGGTGCTTCCTTGCTTGGCTGCCTGTTTTTTTTTTTGCTGCTGCTGCTTCCTCGCTGGGCTGTCGGGCATGATTTAGGCAAAGAGCCACGACGACGACGAGGCCGAAGCAAATTTAATTTCCGTGACAGAAATAAGTTTTGCGCTCAAATGCACAGCAGACCAAAGTGTTCCAGCAAGGAGCTCCTCGTTCTCATCGTTATATTGTGCCCAAGTCTCATTATCCTGCCATGAGGCTGCTCCTTTTTGTCTTTGCTTCGCTTCCTTCACCTTGATATTGCTCCGTCCTCCTTCTTTCTTCTGGTTCTTCCTTCTTCTTCCTTGTTGTACCTTCTTCTTTCTCGTACTCCATCTGACCTTCTTTCTCTTCCTTACCTCCAATACCTTCACTGTCCTTCTCCTCTCATTTGATCCCTGCTGATCCCTCAACTGCTCTACACTTGACTTCTGCTTATCTTTCTTCCTCTTTCTTGCTCCTACATCTATGCACTCCCCCCTCTTTTCATTCTCTTTTTTTTCTTTCCTGCTTCCTCCTTTCCTTCATCTTTCTACCACATTCTTATTTCTTTCTATCAGTCACCATTCTTCCATGATGACCTGTATAGCCTCCTGTATTATTCCGTTTAATCTTCCTGCATTTTGTTTGTTTCCTTCTTAATCCTTCTTCCACTCTCCTTCACCTTTTCACTTTCTTTGTTCCCTTCATTTTAATTCTGCTCCTACTGCTTTTCTCATTTCTCCATCTGCTCATCCTCTTCCTTCTCCCCTCTGGCATCTACATCCTTCTAAGTCATAGCTCTTCCTAAGTTCTACCAAATTCTTCTTAGACATGGTCCTGCCTCCTTCTGTCTTCTCCTACTGCCTCTTACTGCCTCTTGCTTCTCCCTGCTTCCTCCTATTGCCTCCTACTGCCTCTTGCTTTCTCCTACTTCCTCCTGCTTCCTTCTACTGCCTCCTACTGCCTCCTTGCTTCCTCCTGCCTCCTTCTGTCTCCTTCCTGCATCCCATTTTCCTGTGCCTAGGCAAAACGTGCGTGCCTAGGCCAGACAACTCACTCTGTCTCTCCCTCTCTCTCTCTTCTGTCTTTCATCTCTCTCTTCCTATCCCTCTTCTCCCTCTCTCTCATTCTCTTCCTCCTTCTCTTCGTGTGTGCCACATCGAACAAGTTGCAGCTTGACTTTTATTAAAAGCTCATTAGGCCAAAACGCGAAACTTTTGCTGGCTCTGCTCATAAAGCCAAAGCGAATCTCTGCTTCAGCAATGACGCTGCGTCAATCTCTGCTGCTCCCTCTCTTTCTCTCCCACTTTCTCCCTTCCTCTCTCTCTTTCTCGGTGTCTCTTGTTGAGCTAGTTAAGCGCACCTCATCCCATCACAGGGTGATGCGTTCCGGGCCAGTTTCGGCAAGTCAGTCATCATTAGGCTGGTGACATCATCATTATGAGCACTTGGGCTCACCTTGACGGCGACGTGATGCGCCTCACGACGTGCCAAGCCAGCCCCCCTTCCACTACTTCTCCTACTCCTTCAAAAGTAGCAGGCAATTTTTCAAAAAACGCTTTCAGCCCTCGACCCTCGACCAAAGCAAGAAAAATTGTGCGGTCCAAGCAGAAATATATTTCACTGCTGCGTGCCCAGTTCCAGTTCGAGTGCAAGGAGGAGGAATTGGAGGAAGAGGTACCTCTCTCCTCTTCGCTCATCCATCGGTTCCAACTGGCTGCCTTTGTTAGTCACCTTCTTGGGCTAAATCAAAATGGCAGCGCGTCTGAGACTGAAGCTGGAGTGATTTACTTCTGCCAGAGAGAGAGAGAGAGAGAGAAAGATGAGAGAGAGAGGGAGAAGAGATGAAGAGAGAGGCGACTCCTTTAGCCACGGCCTTACTTGGCATTCATGCCCATGAGTCCAGTGGGTCCTTGCCCCATCTCCTGCTCTCCTTTAACTGCTGCTCCAGTTTGAAGGACGCGTCGCGCCTTAAATTGCTGCGTCGCCTTCAGTTGAGGCTGCGCTCGTGCGCAAAAATCGCTCGGCAATTCTCACATGTGAAGCGAGTGTTGGGTCTGCTGCAAATTAACTTGAAACCGAATCATAATAAAGTCATGGTCAGCACAAAAGCGCAGGCTGGGGGAGGGGGCAGTGGCACTGGACTTGGTCAAGTGGCGTGCCTCGGGGCATGCTTGGAACATCGTTATGAGCGAATTATTTGTAACCATTCAAAAAACTCAAACATCAATCTTCAGCTGCACATGGGCAGGGGGCGGGGGTCTGGAGTGGGGGGCGTGGCAGTTGGCGAAGGAAGTGTCAGGCAGCTTGAGTACAAGATTGCGACTCATTAAATTACATTGCGAATGTCATTGTAAAGTGAGTAAAATGAGGCTGGCAGCAGGCAGAAGGAATCACTCAGCAGGTGCTTGACAAGAGGGGGAGTGGGGGGAGAATGAAAGAAAGAGAGAGAGAGTGTGAGAGAGAGAGGGGCACTGGCACTCGTTGCGTATACGTAACATTCATTTATTTATATATTACAGGCGACGCCTCCTTACGCCTGCTACTCTGCAGCTACCTTTAGGGCTCTGCCTACCCCTCTCTCTTCCCCAATCTTGCTACCTCTCTCTCCCTTCATTTTCCCTCTACCTCTCTCTCTTTCTCGCTCTGAGAGCAATTTAAAATGATAATTTACGCAAATGCGTTTAAATAAATAAAACGCAGCAGCAAGAGAGCACAATGAGAGCGAAAGAGAAAGAGGGAGAGGAAGAGTGAGAGAGAGAGGCAAACAGAAAGAGAAGGAGGGAAGAAGGGAGCGAGGTGGAAAGGGGCAGGGCAAGTGCTGCAAACGGGCAGGGCGTGGCTGAGGGGCCGCTGCTGACGCACATTTTGTCAGTAACAAAACTTCCGGCGACACCTTCCTCCCTCCACCTCTCTCTCCCTCTCTTCCACTCTACCCCTGCCCTGCCCCTCCCCCAAAAAGTTGCCTCTGTTAGGTGTCGGCTACAATTGTCCTTAAATCACGCGTAATGAAGTTGTCGCTGTGCGCCTCGCTTGCCTCGCTTGTTACTCTTGCGTAACTGTTTGTAACCTCGATAGCATTTGTTGTTGTTGTTGCAACCTGTTGTTGTTGTTGTTGTTGTTGCAGCTTGTCGCCATTTGGACTGCCTACTTACCTCCTCTATAACTGCCCCTTCCTGCTCGCCCTGCCTCTCTTTGTGTCCTTCTGTTTCTTATTGTTTTTGCATTTTATTGTCGCGCATTTATTTTTGCATCTCAATGACGAAGCTGTCGCCCATTAAGAGGCAACTTAGTGGACAGTTATGGTGACCACATGCCAAGCAACCCAGATCCATGATGATGTCAGCATACAGTTCGCCATGAGTTGCACAGGCATAAGCATTTTAAAGTGTGACAGGATCATGACATCTGAGTCTTAATGGTTAATAACTAGAAAGAAAGGCAACCTTCGGCAAAGGTTCTATAAAGGTTGCAGGGCTCGTTCCGAGACTTTTACAGCATGTAGGAATAAGAAGAATATGTGTCAAGTTTCATCAAGTTAGCTCTTAAACTGCAAGAATAGTTTGCGTTCCAACTAACAGACAGACAGACAGAAATGGCTAGTTTGACTCCTCTGTTGATCCTGATTAGGCACACATATAATTTATGGGGTCAGAGATGTCTCCTAAGGTGTGCTGCAAACTCCTGGTCAACCTGCATTTCTTCTATATATTCGACTATAAAGATAATCGAAAAGCTTTCCACTGTTAAGGGATGCTTCCTTATATTATGTATTAATATAAATTCAAAGTTCTCTGACTAAGTACAGACAGATCAATCTCTAAATTATCCCATATTTCGTTAGTTTACTTGTATAAAATGTTTTCACATTTTTAGCAGATATTTCTAATCAATACCAGACATTGAAAAGCTTTTTTTTATAGCGCTTATTTATGCCTCTCCGACATTTCAGGACTTTAGCTTTTAACTGCAATGATTGCTGGCTTAGTCTCATAATATCAGTTCGCTTAGTTCTGCCTAAACATTTATATTTCTATTTAATTTTAGCAATTTTGCTCCATTTCGCATTTATCAGTTGCAAAACTGTTTTTGTGGTCATTCTACCGTCGGCCACGTGCCAATTTCCCGTTAAATGCGGCCATTTGTCTTGCCCTCACCTGGCCGGGACTTCCATTCCCCGCTCCCTCGTTTCCTCTTCCCTTCTCTCCTCTTCTTCTCTTCTCTTGCCATCAAGCTTCATGCAAACAAATGTCCAACTGCAACGGTTTAGCTTGCTTTCCCCTTGCACTGTCTCCACCTCCAGCTTAGTCCCCTCTTTTCCCTCCTCCTTTTTCTCTTCCTCCTCTTCCTCCTACTCCTACTCAACCCTCTTCTGGCCACAAACAAGCAGCTGCGTGTGCTGAACGTCAGTGACAGGTTACTCACCACATATCCGCTGCAGCAGCGAAGGTTGCACACTCCCCTCTAACCCCCTACCCTCTCCCCCTTACCCCATGTGCCCCCTTTGGTTGCCTCTCTCTCATAGTTGGTGACCCTGCAGCAAATTACATGTTTACAGCGGGCAAAGCCAAATGTAAACGCAAACACACATTAACTTGGCCAGCACACAATATTTTTCACTCAAGGCTGTGCCTGTTCCTGTTCCTGCTCTTACTCCTGCTCCTGCTTCCCTTCCTTGACTGCCTCCTGTTCTCTCCTGCTGTTTATGCTTTTTAACTTTCTTCTGCTGCTCTTGCTGCCTCGCTACTCTGTCATTCCCTACATCCCTCGTTCTTCTCTTGCAAGTTGCTT
The DNA here is from genome assembly GCA_018903425.1 of Zaprionus nigranus. NCBI lineage: Eukaryota > Metazoa > Arthropoda > Insecta > Diptera > Drosophilidae > Zaprionus > Zaprionus nigranus. The sequence goes on from JAEIGD010000002.1 coordinate 560,676, forward strand.
CTCCCCTTTAAGCTTTCTCTTCTGCTCGCTTTCTGCTTTCTTTCCTCGCTCTACTTTCTATACTACTACTTTACCCGTTTCTACTCCGCTAGTTGCTGCTACTTCTTCACCTCCTGTAGCTCCTTCTTCTCGTATTACCCTTTTCCCTATCCCTTTCCCTGTTCCTTTTCGCTGTTCCTTCTACTGATACTCAAACTTCTAAGGAAGACGACCTCTTTCTCCCACTTTCCTTATGTCCTCTACCTTCTGACCCTTCTGCTTTGACTTCTCCTATTTATACTCTACTTTATCTCTTCTTCTTTTCACTCTCCCCCTTTTCCACCATCTCTTCAACTCTCCCTTTCCTCTACCCTTCTTCTTCTTTCTTCTCTTCAGTTAGAATGTACACGGTAGCTTCTGTTGTTCCTGCTCCTCTCCCTCCTTCTTAACCACTTCATTCTCTCCTTCCTCCTCCCTCTCCTCAACTCCCCTCTCCTCCTACACCCCTTTTCTTTCTCCTACTCCACTTGCTACCAACAAACTAAACAATGAGACGAGAACACATTCGTTTTCGGCTGCCTCTCCTCTCTCTCTTGCTCCTCCCCCCCCTTTGCAGCAATTTTTTTCAAAACAATTTTCCATTTATTTTTGCTGCGGCTAGATAAGTGCAGCGTGACAGAGGCGTGCACCAGGGCGGGGGGGGGAAGTAAGGGAAAGAAGCTGCATCCTGCAACAGCATCTTGGCAAAATATGAAACATGCTGCTTCCTGCGCTTCCTCTTGGCCATCGCCAGAGACCGCTCGTGCTGCTGCAGTTGCTGCCTCTGCTGCACAAGTTGCTGCGGGTTATTGCAACAAAATGTCAACTGGGGCCATAAATTGCGTCAGTCTGGCAAATTTCTGTTGCCAGCGTTGCCGTTCATTGTTGACATATTTGAGCAACTATTCGAAGGTGAGCGACAAACTTTGATTTCGTTTTCATCGCCGGGGCCAGTCAGCAAGGAAGGTAACAAGGCAACAAGGCAAACCAAGCAAATAATAAATAAGAACAGCAACAGCAACAACAACACGTGTAGCTGGTTTAAGTGGTTCCTGCTACCAGAACGGAGGGGGGAGTGGGGAAGGGGGGAGTTTCTGGCAGTTTATCCAGCACTTTCGCTGGGGAATCTTCTTCTCCTTCTCCTCGTCTTGTGCCTCGTCTCGTGGCACGCTTCGATTGCTTCGCGCTACGCCTGTCGCATATTTTAAATCCCCCGTTGAGTGGCAATCAAGCAAACTCACTAAACCACCCTCGCTGAGACCAGGCTGGCCCCACAGCAACATCTCCATTGCCTGCTCCGCCGTCTTTGGTTTAATTAAACAAGCGAAGCGACCAAGCGACTTTTAAAAATGATAATCATTTTCAGCCAGACAATGAACAGCGAGAGAGTGGCATAGACAAGAAGAGAGTGAGAGGGAGGGGGAGTCCGGAGAGGGAGAGCAGGAGCTGCCCTTTGTTTCTGTCTTGCGATGACACTTTGCTCTTACGGCTGCTTTGCGTTTGTCGCCCCCTCGCTGCCAACTCTCTCTCTCTCTGTCTCTAGACCATTGTGCGACCACGCAATGGACAACGTCTCCATTTTGTTATGGCCATAATTATATTTGACTGCCGTTACCGTTAGCCAACAAAAGGCAACACCAGCAACGGGCATCGTTAGCCATGGCCATTGCCACTGCCATTGCCAGCTCGCCTTGGCTCCACGTGCTAATCCAGGTGGCCATTGTCGATGTCGCCTTTGTCGCTGTTTTATTTAATTTCCATTTTCATTGCAATTGCCAGAATGGTAGAGGCTGGACGAGAAGGGGCAGGGGAAAAGGCAGGGGGAACGGGGTGTAGCCATGGCAATTTTGAACAGCAGCCTGCCTCTTCCTCTTAGCCCGCGCACAATTGTTTTATAAGTTGTAAAGAAATCGTCACTTCCCTCAAGTGTCAAATCATTGCCTTTTCTCACTGAATTGTTGTGCCTGTCCCCCTTCCCCTCTTCCTGCCCCTCTCCCTGTTGTTGCAGTGGCACGGCCAATTGCACGCTCAAGTGGCAAATCAGTCGGCCTTAAGCAGCGCCATCAAAGCTGAGGGAGCTGCATATTAGCACGTCGAAAGGTCGATGCGCCTTTGTGTAATGGCGCCTTTGATGGCGGCAACCCTGCCTGCGTACACGCTTATCACCTAGGCAACCCTGGCAACTGGGCAAGCCAGGCAACGGTCACGTGCGTTTCACTTCATTGGCCTCTCTTTCTCCCCCCTCTCTCTGTCTCGTATTGCAATCAGACAAATAAAAGTTGAAGGTCCCCAAGGATTATTGATATTAGCTGCAGCCAATCAGTGTTGGCAAATAACTTAAAGTGTTTGCAATACACGCTTAGGGTTACCTGCCAGTCTGTGAAATTTAACAACTGTAGCTTTGAAATACAGTTTGCTAACAGAAAACAAACGTTTTACATGTGCGTTGAGCGTGACACTTCCAATTGGAAAGATACTCTGGCTGTCCTTGGTATGGCAGCACCTTCATGCCAAATTTGGCAACTCTGGCACATGTAATAGCTGAGATCTGCGCGTTCATACGGACAGGCAGACACGAAATTGCTTGATATACCATAAAAACGCAGCTTAAAATGGTAGCAAAATTAAATACACTTGCAGCGACAATTGTCCAGTGGCCTGCACCTTGCATCCGCACGAATCCCGATACTTTTTTCATGTTCTGCAAACAAATTTAATTTATTCCAGCTTCGTTTATTTTTGTCCATTTCGAGTCGGAGCTCTGTTCGTGTGGTCGCAGCAGACAGCTTCAAGTTGCACTGTGTTGCTGATGACTGTGTCCATCCTGCAGTCTGCCGTATCCTGCCCTCCTGCTGGAGTGTCACCCCCTCTCTCCTCCTGCCTGCCCAACACCAACATGTAAGCGTCATCGCGACGCCAATTTATTTATTTCTGGATGTCTGTTTTTAGTTTGCCCTGCGAAAAACCGAAAAGAAACCGTATAATAGTAATACATTGCTGGGGATTATATGCCGGAGTATACCCTGTAATGTGTCATGGAGTGAAGGGTTGCCGGCAAGGTGGAGAGTAGTTGAAATGGGCTGAAAATGGGAAATAAGCTGAAGGGATAAGGTCCTTACCAGTTAAGGTCCTTCCTATGCAAGCCACTCTTTCTGCTTGAACTACCTCACTTGCACTGGCAGCTGCGTGGCATTAAAATCACTTGATGCGTTGAAACAGCGTTGCCAGACCGTCGAGAGTCGAGTCCGTCGCAGAGCGCGTTAAAATTTCGTTATTATGTTGACAGCATTTTTGCTATTTTTACTTGAAAGCTTAACCAAGCGCACATACACACACACAGGCACACACACTGGCACACACACAGGCACACACACAGGCACACACACTGGCACACACACTGGCACTCACACACAGGCACACATATGAGCCTCCCCTCGTGTTATTTTGGTGTTTCCCCGAGCTTGTTTTTTGGTTGGCTGGCCTCGGCCTCGTCCTCACCTCACCTCCTCCTCCTCCTCTCGCCACGTCGTCGCCTGTCACGGAAAACTCGTCGCACTCGCCATATAAAACATTTCCAGCCTGTGAGCCAACTGCAGCCAGTGCCCACACCCCGTACCCCTGTTCCTACTTCCCTTCACGCTGACTGCAGGCAACTGAGCTATTTTGTGGCAATAAGCATGAAATTTAAATGAGCGTACCCCCGCTCTCCGCTCTCGCACTCTCTCTTCCGTGGTCTCTTTCTCTCAACTGCACACTCGTCCACTTACGCTCGTCCAAATCCCAAGGGGGGGTGTGGCTATGGGGGTGATATTCATGTCTATCTCGGCCCTTGCGTATGCGGCGAATTTGAAAGCAACGCGTGCAATTAGTGAGCTCGTCTGTGAAGCAGATACCCAGATAGAGAGAGAGAGAGAGAGAGGAGAGAGAAAAAGTGAGGCAGAGAGAGTAAGCTGCCTTGCTATATGAATATTGAGCATTTATTCTATACATAAATTTATAACGCACCCACACTGTGAATGGATTTATGCAACTCAATCAAATAATTGTTCAAGTAGCAAGCGCAAAAACTAAACCTGAAACGTGCAGCAAAAAGCAAAAGTGAATAAAGTGAAAAAATTGCTCGAATATATATTTCGGGTTAAGCCAAGCAGGCTATCCATTCCCCTACAGAAGGATGTACCATGGTATACAGGCACTTGTGAATCACTTGAGGTGATTGTTTTGCCATTGTTGGGGCAATTTAACTGGGCAGTAAATCGGAAAAGGAATTCGCAGAATTATTAAAAATCTCTCTAGCAAACAAAAAGTACTATGAAAATACTGTGAATATCATTTACAAGCAAATACAAATATCTACTAGAAAAGGAAATCCATGAAAAAAAAATAAAAAAGCTGTTTGCAGTTCTTGAGTTCATCGATTATTCAAGTTGAGCTTGCATTCTTTGTTTATTTCTATCACAAAACAGATATGTATGTATAATACATTAAATATCCCGCATGTTTGTTTAAATACCGAACAGGAATAGTGCCCTCAACCCGACCGGATGTCAATTAACTAGAGTATACTATGAAATAGAAGTAAATAAATGCAACAAAACTTAACCATTGAAATCGAAACAAAAGCGCATTTAAGCATATCAAATGTTTCCTGATTCCGATCCACAAAAAAACAACAGAAACTAACACATTTTCTATTTGCAATGCCATCAAACAAATGCAATTTCCCAAAAAGAGAAACAACAGAAACAACAAAGGAGACTGTAAACAGTATACAGTATACGATATTAAGCGATAGTATCGGCCACAGTTCAATACCCTGTGGCAGTGCATGCAGTGTATGCAATTTTCATTAGGGTTGCTGATATTTAAACACAACTTTATAAACCGAGGCTGAAAAGAGCAACGAGAAGAAGAGAGCGGGAAAAGAGTAGAGGCAGAGCAAGGCAAAGGCAGTATTCGTTTAGCAACTTTATTTATTTATAACATTTAAAGCAAACGTTAGTTAATGGTTTACTCCAAACGAAGCACAAGCTTGCAGGGTTGTGTGCAGGGTAAATGCGCTTAGGGTTGTTGAACGCTCGTAATGCTGCTGCCCTGCTTGGGGTTCCGGTCGCTTGCAAAGTGCAGGAAGCGTGCTTGGCATAAGGGATGAGGTAGCAGAGGTCTGCAGAGGGAAGGGGGATGCGCTTACACAAATTTCTGGTATTATGTTGCATACTTCTCAGAGTAATTTATGATTTCGACGCACATTTGTGTGGGAATACCACGAATCAGAATGAAAATGCGATTGCGAACGGGAATCCAAATGAGCACAAACGGAGGGTGAAATAGAGCGTAAGAAATTCTCCTGTCGAAAACCAGAAGCAGCAGCTGTCGGTAAAACAAAACCAACAACAGAAGAACAGCAGAAGAACTGTTTGAAAAAAACCCTTTACGAACCGGAGCTGAACAAATGATGTTAAGTGACGCGCAGCTTTTGTGGAAATGAAAGCCAAGTTCGATTCTCAAGATGCATGATAAGATAAATAGAGAACAGAGCGTGGTGAGGCTAGAGGTAGAGAGGGTGCAGAGGGTGGTGAATTATGGTGCGGACACGTGCAGTCAATCAAGGTTGTTTCTACGTGGGGGAAGGTGAATTTTATTCCGATCTAAAACAAACATAACCCAGAAATAGTCAAGCATAAAAATAAAATCTGGCCAAGACAATCGATAGAAATATTTTGCCATAATAAAATAAATAAAATGTATTTATTTATTTCTGCACTTGCCTATTTCTGTCTCTGGTCTCTGATCTGGTCAGGTCTGTTTTCGCATTGGTTTTTCATGCTGGATTTATTTGTCTGCCACAAGTTTTGTCTAGTGTGGGAGTGGGGCGGGGGGAAGTAGGTGGATTCCTACTTGGCGGTGGTAAGCCATGTCAAAGTGCTTTGGACAATCCTTTTGTGGCAGTGCGAAATCCTTTCGGTTTCTATTTCAATCAGAGCTCACACGGTGGCCTTGGCATGGCTTCCATCGCTGATGAACTTGACGACTCTTGTGCATTATTTACACATTGCCATCGTAATACGAGAAGCTAAAGCGGATAAACAAGAGGGAGACAAGGGAGAAAGCTGAGGAGGAGCTGGAACAGTTGCTGAAGTTGTTCGGATCAGAGAGCAGAGCAATTAATACGCACTCTTTGGCTTCTTCTTTGACTGCCAGCGAAGCGTCATTAAAAAATTTCCATCAAATGGCAGTAAGATTGCTTCGCACTTTACCTCCCCTCACCCCTCACAGTCGCACTTGCTCATCCCCCTCTCTCTCTCCCTTTCTCACACTCCTTCCCTGCACTTAGTGTGCATATTTATTACGACGGGCAAATCAAAAATGCAAATAAATTTCAATTTTCTAACTGTGAGTTGACACGAGGCGGCAACATGACAGTTACAATTACAGTTACAACAAGCAGAGCAAATTGCAACCCAGTGTATGCGAATGTTGAACACCCTGTAAGGATAAATTTTAATTTTTAAATATATTATAATTGTATTGTATAGGTTGGTGATGTTGGAAAGAAATGTTCATAGTAAGGAGAGGTCAAAATCTTACACTTAGTAGATCTCCAACAGGTATAATTCATTAGGCTAGCACTGGCTGTTATCCACATTTATACAAGCTGCATGTACCCGATTTAAGTTATGCCCTTTGACTACAGGATATGCCCAGCACATTCACAGAGCGAGGGAGAGAGAGAGAGGGAGAAGAAGACAGCACCACAAATCACATGGAGGCCAGAGTCTCGCCCTCGACTCAGAGAAAGAGAGATAGCAAAGTGTTCTTCTCCAATGTGGCATGCATATTTATGAAAAGTGCAGTGGCATCTTGTCAGGGTCGAGACTGGAACTGGAACTAGAACTGGGAGCTGTCCATGACAATTGTTATTAAATAATCATTTTGCTGCAATAAATTTCAATTTGCGTCAGTGTCGCCATGAGTGGCAGCTTAATTTGAAAACGAGTTGATACCTAATTTACCCGAATTCCAATTTCCAGATAGACACAGTAAATGTGTGCAGCATACATATATGCATGCATTTCATATATAGTACGATATGTATGTGTTATATGTTTCCAGTACATGCAGCATTTGTTGTCTGATACTGTTAAATATTTACGCAGCAAAGTGAATTAGCTTCGCTTTTCACGGAAACTACAACTACAAAACTACTTTGCGGAAAACCCAATGAAAATGTAATTAAGTTTGCATGGCAAATGACTCGAGTGGTGTGCCAGGACAGAAACAAAAATTTGTTTAAATATTGACACAAATTTACAAGCTCAACAGCAGTTTCGCAGTTCCCTTGGCGATACATGGGCGTGAAGGAGAAAGAGAAGTGTGGGAATGAGAGGAAAAGCTTTTAGAAATTGGCTTTGGCAAAAGAATTTTGCAATCGACTCGCCTCGCATCGCATCGCACATTGAAATCGAGCCAAAAGTTAAATTTTAAACCAATTGTAGCCAGTGCAGAGCCTGCTCCTGGTCCTGCAGTGCCTGCTCCTACTGTTGGGCTGTGGCCACACCTGGGAATGTGCATAGCATCAAGTCCAGTTGAGTTAAGGCATTTGCATCACATGCCAAACAGAGTAGGAGAGGGAAGGAGGAGGAACAGGGCATCCCTCTGATTGAAATGCTCAGAATGCTGTTCGTTCTTGTGACATGGTCAACTAGCAGAAGGATTTGGGGGTAGGCAAGGAGGTGCAAGACTAGTTTCAGTTAGCCAACTGTGTCTGTCTGATATTTTTCGCCTAGTCTATGCCACAGCTGATGGTCTCTTTGTGTGTGGGCTTGACGGCGACACCAGTATAAGAGGTGGGCGAGTGGGAGATCTCTGAATTTTTGTCCGATAATCACATGAGCAGCTTGAATACCTTGCTGAATATTGACACAAGGGGAAAGCGAATATACTATTTGAAGTATAGTTTTTTAAAGACCTAAGGTAGTATGTGTGAACGGAAGAGTTGGGATAAGTGAGAAAAGAAGGAGATAAGGAAAATATACACAGACTGTACATACATGGGTATATGACTATATCCGACTGTATAACTGAGAGCCCTTATTGGTTTATAGTACAGCATATTCAAATGAAGCTCTCCTTATAATGTCTTTAAAGTTAGTTTTAATTTCGTTTGCTTGATATTAATTTAAGTGTCACTAAAAATTGAGATGAAAGAATATATTTAAAGAACTTGAAACGAATATAGCTTTATGGTTTAGTTAAACATCTTCCTGTATCGTTTTTGAATATGTTTGCCTTATTACAAAATGTTGGTAGTATCGTGGAACTGGAACATAGTAAATTCTGATGTAGTAAAAACAATTACTTAAAAAAAAAAATTGGTTTGCATGTTTTGTTCCAATTCTCTGGAATATATTGTTTAATTTGGTTTAAATTATATTTATTATATTTTGGTAGATATAAAAATTATTGTGGCTAGCTCAAAGGAACATTTTCCAAGTAAGAATTTATCTTTATCCGCGACAGAAATTCTCTTTAATCGTTAAATGATTAGCAAATAGACAGAATACTTCAAATACAGAGTATTCTCCTGAAACTGATACTCATAGAGTGTTGCTTCTTAAATCGATTATACTGTATATCAATGCGCCAAATTAACGGTTCCTTCTTAAGTATAAACACGCAACTTATACACAAACACCCACAAACACACCCACACACACACGGACTTGCAGTTGTTGTTAATGTGTCTAGTGGAGACAGGCACACGCATGTCTAATCTCCGCTTCTTCCCGGTAGTCCCCTCACCCCACGCCCTCCTTGATCGCTTTAAGCAGAGTAAACACAATTATTTTTCAAAATACATTTACGTACGGTGTGTGTGTGTGTGTGTGTAAATGTATATGCAACAGAAATCCCCTTAAGTTCTTATCACACACACACGCTCAATCGTCCCATCCCCATCGTAATTTTTGTTTGTTTTTGTATCGAATTTTTCTCCATTTTTTCCTTAACGAGATGCAAAAGGAAGACCAAAGACAATGCATGAGTAAGGGAAGAGGAGGGAGAGAGGGAGGGACGTGGCAAGCGGCTGTTTTTTGGTAAAATTATGCAAATGATTGGGCAAATGATGTCCAAAAGTATTCGTTCCGTTGCCAGCTGACCTGTGACCTCACCTCACCCTCCTCCCACCGAAGCAGACCATTACCATACTTCAAAACTTCAAGAAACAACAACATCATAATAATCGAGAAATTCTCCTCTTCTGATTGAGTATCCCCAATCTCAACTTGTTGTTGTCCCTGGCAGCAAATCTCGTCAATTGAAAATTTTTGTAAATAAAATAGAATACAAATTCTGAAGAGGAAATAAATAAGTGAAATAATTTCTGGTCGACATTTGACAGAGAGGGGAATGAAAAAAACAACAATATTTTGCTTCGTTTCGCTTTTTTCGAGGCGTTTGTTTCTCCAGCGCGAACGTGGGCGTGTTTGGTGGGGGGGGCGGCATTAACAATATTTCTTTGCCTCCAACGAAGCATAGGCAGCGAGAAGAGAAGACGAGGCAAATGGTTCCGGTTTTAAAGTTTTTGATGCAAACACTTTAACATGGTAATTATTCACCTAGAATAATCTAAATAGATAAAGACGAAGAAAACTTATAAGTTTTGGAAAGATGAAAAAGGAATATCAAGATAAGAAAGAAGAAAAAGCGAATGAAATACTTATTATAGTAAGACAATAATTAAGGAATGAACGATAAAGTTTCTGAGTTTTAAATAAGTATTATTTTGTGTTATACAGTCACTTTAGTCTACAAATGCGTATATAGCATTGTCCTTCCTTAGTTAAGTTATATAAACTCCGCTTATGCTGCGATTAATACGATAAAATGATTGCTGTAATGAATGTTAGTGAATGGAGCACTATTAAATACATGTATAGCGTATAAGGGTATTATAATTTTGTGCCAACTGAATAAAAAGTGTAACAGGCAGCCAAAGGCGTGGCATACTCCACGAAGTATATATATTCTTGACCGAGTTCTATAAACGAACCCATTTAGCCATAGTTGCCTTTCTATCTCTACGTATGTCTGTATGAAAACACAGATCCAAGCAATTATTAGTGCTAGAGTGACCAAATTTGACATGCACACTAACGAATACCATACACAGCAAAAGCTTATTTCAAATGTTTCATGTCACGCCTACCGCCCTGCAAATCAATATTTTTGTAATTTTTAGTTCGACTTTTTAAGCAACACATAAAATATATAACTTTTTGACTTTAAAACATACATAGCTGACTAAATTACCTCTTTACTAATTTACCTCTTCTTTGAATTTCAATCAGATCGGACAATAGACACAGAAGTTACATATGATAAAGAGTGAGAGTGAGAGAGTACTAGGAGGCAGAGGATATACATATATAATAGTTGGTATATTTGTAAAGGTTTTTCAAAGCTGGTTATTTTTAGGCAGTTTAAGTGGAATACAATATGAAACTTGAATTCCAGTACCTACACTTCCTTGGGACCCTCTTAAAAATGGATAATCATAACACAATCGGAAAATTGTCATTTCTAATATGAATTAATTGGACAGTGCAGAGTATTGATTACCTAAATGGGCAGTCCCAATTGAGATGGCATACCCGACTTTTATTGCCACCATGTATATCACAATAATGTGTATCGCAAATGCACACTGCATCGTCGATTATATAGAATATTATTTTATTATGGCTGTCGAATATCATTTGCAACTGTAATTTGCGTGGAAATATGCGCTAATTGAAACGTGTTGACAGTCCACACAAGAACCCACTCAACGTGGCTATTAATCCTCAAATCACGGGTGAGGGGGATGACAATTGAAGGGGGGCAGGGAGGTTAGTAGAGTTGCAGGAGGAGTCCAGGCGACTGCACTAAAACGCATAATGTTTTGCAATTTGCATTTTATTTATATTTTTCGCAGTCAGTTCACAGTTTTTTGTTGCATATTTCAATTTGTATAATGCGCAGCGGCGGCAACTTTTGTTGCAAATTAATTTGGCTGCAAAGTTGATTCTCCACGAAATATGGCAGCAGAGAAACAGCGAGAGGTAGACAGAGAGAGAGAGAGAATGAGAGGGGGAAAGGGACAGCAAGTCAGCTATGCAACAAGCCGCAGTCGCAGTCGCAGTCGCTGTCGCCGCCACCGTCGCTGCAGCTAAGCACGCACGTGTAAAGCCCTCGTACCTCTGTCGTAATAACCGCAACTTAGTTAACTAAACAAGCTGACAGGCTGGCAGATGCAGGGGCAGGAGTAGTGGGAGTGTAGTGAAGGGGGGCGTGGCCGTGAAGCGTACAATTGTTGCATCTCGCTCGCTCGCTCTCTGAAGGAAATTGCAAACAAAATTGCAACTTCCTGTCAGCGACAAAAACTTTGCTGTGGCGCCAATGTTGCCACTTCCGTTTAGAGCAGAGTATTACGTATGTGTGTTTGTGATTGTGTATGTGATAAGTGTGTAAGTGTGTGCGTGTGTGTGTGTGTGTGCTAAGTGCTGTCGGTTATTCATATGCAAACGCTATGGCTGAAGGCAGCCAGAGCCAGAGCAGCGCCATGTTTGACAATCAAAATATTTCACTAAATTGCTGAGCCAAAGCGAACAAAGCCAAGCAACAGCAACAGCAGCAGCAGAGGCAGCGGGCAGTGGCAACACGGGAGGGCAGAGGCAGCAGGCAGAGCCGGCGCCGACAGCGACTGCTGGCAGCAGCAACAATTTGACTACAACGGCCGCACCACAGGAAGAATAAAATATTAAATAAATTTTTGCAAAATTTTACAAACGTGACCAGAGCTAGAGAGTGAGCGAGAAAGAAGATACAGCCAGCAAAAAAATAGTGAAGATGAGAAGGGAAGGGAAGGTGCATAGAGAAGGAGTGCGGAGAAAGAGGTGTGGTGAGGTGAAGACGAGCAAGTTCTGGAGGCGTTAGCATATGTAAAACGTTTATCGAGGCTCAGAATAAGCACACACAGAGAAAGAAAGAGAGAGAGAGAGCGATGGAGAGACAGAGGGAGAGAGAGAGAGAAAGAGAGAGAAGGGTTTTAAGAGGGCACAGAGTCTGTTGAGGTTGCCAGGCAAGGAAGGAGAAGCTGCCACGGTGCGTGGCCACAGAGCAAGTGTAAAATTAAATAAGAAATACACAGCAAACTGACCGCAGGCACCCCATGCAGCTCCGACCATACCCTAACCAGCCCCCCCCCCCTTACTCCCCTCGCTCCCCTCACAGTGCCATTCAGCTACAGCTACGTTCTAATTCTGCCAACTTTCTCGCTTTTACTCTATACAGTTTGCGACTTTTTTTATTTGCAATACGCAACTTGCCCCACGTTCGGCGCCCCACACACCATCCCCTTGAAGTATGCCATGCAGGGGCTGTGACCTGCTCTGGATCGAGCTGAAGATAAGACAGGGACATGTTGCTTGAGATGAGGCATGGCCAGCGGCACCTCAACTTGGGTCAGCTTGCTTCAGCTGCCACTTTAAACTTGCCACGCTGCTCAAATGAAGCAAGGCTCGAGAATTAAAAGAAATAATTACATAAGAAAACAACAGTCACTGTAAAAATAACAGTTACATTTACTTTTACATCGCAGTATTTGCTTTGGGGTCTTTTATGTTGCTCATTTTGTAGTCCTCGTGCGGCTTCCTTGAGCTCGAATAATAAAGAACTTGAAGCACTAACTATATGTTTAAGTTGGGTAAGGTAATTTAAGAGAGGATGACGCACAGCTTCCTTAGGTTACGTTTTTTTAATGTATATTTTAAGGTTACGCAGGGCTTACAGTTTTTATGCATAAGTTATGTTTGCAATGCACCTTAGAGAACATATCCGAAATTATAAAGTATAAACTCATGTATATTCGGAATCATTACCAAAGGAGTCGAAGTCATCTCTTTCTGGTTGTCTGTTTTGCTTTCTGTCTTTTTGTCTGTCTGTTTGTACGTCCATCTGTCCGAATATCAGTCGGTCCGAATATCTGTCTGCCTATCATGTATTTGTCAGTCTTTCTTCTATCCGTCTTGTCTGTCTGTCTGTCCGTCCGTCTGTCTGTCTGTACATATGTCTGTCTGTTTGTCTGTCTGTTTGTCTGTCTGTCTGTCTGTTTGTCTGTCTGTTTGTCTGTCTGTTTGTCTGTCTGTTGTCTGTCTGTCTGTCTGTTTGTCTGTCTGTTTGTCTGTCTGTTTGTCTGTCTGTTTGTCTGTCTGTTTGTCTGTCTGTTTGTCTGTCTGTTTGTCTGTTTGTCTGTCTGTTTGTCTGTCTGTTTGTCTGTCTGTTTGTCTGTCTGTTTGTCTGTCTGTTGTTGTCTGTCTGTTTGTCTGTCTGCTTGTCTGTCTATTTGTATGTCTGTTTGTCTGTCTGCAAATTTGTCTGTCTGTTTTTCTGTCCGTCTTTCTGTCTGTCCGTATGTCTGTCTGTCTGTTCATTCGTCTGTCCATCTCAATAAAACTGGGCACCTATGCTTCTTATTGCTGCACGCTGTAAATGGGTCGGAACGAGGCGATCAGCCTAAACTTAAAGGATTTCTAGTCAATATTACACTAAAACATTATGCAGAACACAATTGTGTCCCTTTATGTACTGTATCTATTATTCATATGAATAGTTTGAGGTTCTTTATGATATAAAGTATGAAAGTGCCGTGTCTTGTCGTATCCAATAACAATGCTGGCTTAATTAAACATAAATCTTTCAACATCAACAGGTTGTATTCAACGTAATACACACTCACACACACACACACACACACATAGCACCCATACAAAGGTAGATACATATGCATGCTCATTGTATGCGGTTTCACGCGCATTGTCATTCTCAGGCCTATTATGTCAATCATATTTAACGACATCGCACGTGGGTGTTGATTGACAAATTTACAGGGAAATCAAAACAAACAGAAACTGAGAAGAAAAACACACAAGCACACACAGACAGGCACACACAGGCAGGCACCCACAGTAGAGACATACGCATACGCATCCACACACACACACATACAGAGACATCTTCCGCAGTCATCCTCAGTCGATTCTCAGTCCATTTGAAAAACCGCGCATTAAATTTGTGATTAAATATTTAACAATGCGTGCGAAGAAGCCACGCGCGGCAACACCTTGAGCGGGTAATGCGAAGCTGCCACAGCTGCCTCAGCTTGGGGCGACTAAGCCCGAAAAAGGCTTCACATGAGCATAGGGTGCATGTGTGTACCTGATATGTGTGTGTGGCTGTGTGTGTGCCTGTAGTGAGTGCGTATTAACGGCCAAATTATGATGAAGCTCACTTGACAGACGCCAGTCGCCTTCGCCTTCGCCTTCAACATTCGACATTCGCCGCCGCCCTAGAAAAAGCACCCTGTTGTGTTGCCTCAGTCTCAGTCTGAGCCTCAGCCTGTTCCTGCCTCTCTTGCTCTCTCTCTCTCTCTCTCTCTCTGTTTCACTTCCATTCGTTTCATGTGCAAGAGAGCGCCAGGCAACTCTCTCGCTCCCTCTCTGGCTGAATAAGCCGAATGTTGCATGGCGAAACGGTTGTGCAACATTTGGCAGCACAATAAATGAATATAAATAAATCTGTAGCTGCTTCCCTTTGGGGCCGCGGACTGAGGCAGATATCCTGCTTGGTTGCCTGCCTGCCTGCTTGCCTGGCAGCCTGTGGCAATGAGCAATTCTTTGATTAATTGTGCGCCGTCTGACATGACATACCATTTACAACGGGGCCCACGTGCTCTTTAAATATTAATTCCAATACACACACACACACATACGCATATATATACACATACATATATACATATATGGTATGTATATCTATATATAGTATATTAATCATGCGCTTGTCTTAACCAGTCCGTCTCACAATTGCAATAACAAATTGGCAGCTACTTGATACAATTGACAAAGCAACTTTCAACGCTGCCACTGACCGCTAGAGGGCGCCACTTGCACCCGCCATCCTTCGCGCGCTCTATACCTCTCCCACGCACACACACACACACACAGGGGCACATTAAATTTGATTTGGTCACGTTTCCAAGCTTTGTTCCACTTATGGCTCATTTTGCTGTGGCCTCGCAGCAGGACTCCAGTCTGGCCCAGAGTGATCCATGTCCAACTGGCAATGCAATCACAGCAACTCACTCCGCACTCTCCTGCCCCCCTCTTCCCCACCCCATCCATTCTGCCTTAATAGACGCATCGCTGTCATAAAATAATCGCAGCCGACAATAAATGTAACTGGCCTGGCCTGGCCTGGCCAGGCCTGCCCTGCGTCCTTTCACCTTGCCAAGGTTTGGGGGCTGATCATAAAAGCAGGCAGGGTTAACAATTGCAGAACACTCCCTCTTCCTCTCTCCCTCGCACCCATCAGGCAGCTGCTGCAGCGCATTCCTGCATACAAAATGCAGACTGCTTTGAAAGATCGGGCAACATCTCCTGCTAAGGCCTGCCACAAAGGATGCCGCTGTCGTTGCCCCTTTTCCTGTTGCCCCTGCCCCTCTCCCATTGCCCCATTGCCAGTTGGCATCGCCCAATCCGTTGGCCGATTGACAGTTGCGAAGACAAAGGAATTTATAAGCAGCAGCTTGGAACGTTTATCTGCAGATTGAGACAAAGCTCGTGCAGCTGCTGCTCCTGGTTTCGGTTTGACTTAATAGGCAGCAACTCTGTCGCAGCTTAAGGTTACCCTTCCTACTTCCTGCTCCTCCTTTTCCCTCTCCCTCGGTTTTCCTGTGGGTCTTAAATCAACGGCATGCTAGGGAACTGTCAGCGGCCTTTGATACGTCTTTAATGATGTTTGCTGACAGAGTCGAATATCAAAGAGCTCGTTGAGCACCTCAGCCTGCCAGTTGCAAGTCGACTGGATTGGGCTCTACTTGTTGGAGAACTTTTGCATAAGTAGTTTCGCTGTAACTGCGAATGACTTGACGAGAATTTAATCGAAGTGGGGCGGAGGGTTTACCGAAGACCTTTTTAACGGGTCTTGCAGACGGGTAGATATGCTGGGATATATGGCATGGATTTCAGGCATATAGTTTAACTTTGTTATTAACCAGCTTGCAGATTTACAAGGAAAAGTAATTGGTCTTGCAGATCTATAACAATACTAGTTTGAACAAAATAACTTCACAGCAACCCAACCATGTTTTCTTTGTGCATTTCAGTCTATCTCTTTCTCTGTTCAAATTGTTTTCCACTATAATATGATTATTGTGTATTGATAATATTATTTGTGTTGAGTTCCTGTTTCCAATGATTAGTGGCAAACTTGTAGCTTCAGAGCAAGCACCTCTCCTTGTTCCAACCAGCAAACAATGCACTTTGCGAACCCTAGCCTCCAAGGAAGTTTAAATGTGATTGTGTTGCAATGATGAACTGGACACTCCACCATGAACTAACACCTGACAAGACGTCCTTAATGGAAGGTAGATGACTTGAGATGGAGTTGGCTAAACGGGTTCAACGGGTCCCAGAGCCCCATTTGAGATAGTTTCGTTTTCCTTCAATTCTAGGCATAACTTCTTTGTATCCCTCAGGATTAGGAGCCTTCATCACGATAAACTTCAAAGTAAAGAGATCACGAATCATTTGTGAATACTAGCACTTATGACAACTGCAAAAGAGACTTCAACTTAACCTCAAAGAGACTATACGTTAAACCTAACCTCAAAGCGACTTTATACGACTACACATAATTTACTCCACATAAAATTAAGTCTGAAAATAAATACATATTACATTTAGTCTTATTCTTCAATGTTGCCTCAAGTAATATGAAAGTAATTAAAGAAATCAGAATGTTTTAAGCCGGAGAGACAGTGTAGCCACACTTCGTACTGTAGCTTATTCAATAAACTGTACTGTAGTTTATCCATCTTCATAGTGAAAACACCTTGGCAATGGTAATTCGGATTTCCTACGTATATTTTCTCTTGCCTACGCATGGACTTACTATACTTTTAGTTACTTTCTCTTTTGCCTATTTCCCTGTTGTACATATAAAAAGGCAGAATTGAAATTTTAATTCTTGGGCATATAAAGGCAACGTTGCAGTTGACACATGACAAGGATGACGAGCAAGGAAGGGGAGAGGGGAGAGAGCTCAGGAAGGAGTGGGCAGGCGACAAGTTTGCCAGCAAATTGAAATGCATGAAGGATGGAAAATAAACTATGATTGCGAAGAATACAAATTGATCAAATACAAAAAGCAGCAACATCAAAATAAAACTGAAGCGGCACGCGAATATGAGACAGAGAGGGGTAGACAAAGAGGGAGCAAGAGGGGGGATAGACTGTGCGCAAAGCCCAAAAGCACTCAACTAACGCAACCGAGTCCCACTCGGGGAATGGCCAGACCAGAACCAGTGCCAGTCCAGGGCCTAGGCCAGACGGAAGGCAGCCACGCGCCGCCAGCAAACCAGGCATGGAAGGGTCGGAGGGGGAGGGGAAGGGTGGTGCAGGGAAGGGTGGTGCAGAGCTGGCAGCTGCCAGAATCCATTCGAATAGTGAGCTCATCATGGGGAATTCGACTGGCGAGCAATTTATTTGATGTGTCGATACGTGTCGCCATATTCGGTTCCCTCACAGCACCCTCTCCTTCTTCCCCTCTTCCCTCCTGCTCTTGGCTGACGAAATCTGCAAATCAAATTACAAAAATCATCGCGCTGAATTTTCACACGGCAATGCAATGGGGAGTTGATTAGGATGCCCCCTACACTGCCCTACCCCACTTCCCAGTTAGAAATATCTAACCAAACCCAACGCAACCGGCCGGCAAATTGTCAGACGTCAAATGATGAAATGAAATCAAACAGAAACAGGAGCAGGAGCAGAGCAGAGAAGCAGAGGAGAGGAGCAGCTACTGAACAAAGTGTCGGATGCCAGCATAGTTGGCCAGTCAACTAGCTATGCATGTCCATGTCTCTGTCCCAGTCCGTGTCCCTGTCTCTGTCCCTGTCCCCATCCATGTTTGATGACCGACTAACTACAGCTGCAATGGATCGTTCAATGCTGCTCCAGCTCCTGCTCCTACTCCTACTCCAGCCGGGCACTCGTCGAGGGACTGTGCCAATCTGCGAAAATTTGAATTTGAAATTTTTATTTATTTACACACACGGAAAGACACACACACTCACACACACACACATTCACACACTCTCACATGAGTTGGAAGAAGGTTGGGAAAAGTGTGAAATCAGAAAAGTTGCGGGGAAAATGGATAAACTTGCTGTTTAAACAAATGAAGTGCCGGCATTTTCGCCAGCTAACCAATCGACAAACGTACCCTTTACACCCCTTACTCCCTTACCCCCCCCTCCCTTGCTAACCCCTTTAGGATGCTCACTTTTTCATTTTTCATATGCAAAACTATCTATAATTGATATTGCAACTTTTTGTTGAAGAACCAATGCCCAAGCGATTTATAATTGATATTGACGTTTGCCGAGCTCTTGAATAACTATTTTACTTTATGGCTACACACTCATACGCATTCACATTCACACTCATATTTGCACTCGCATGCGAATGTATTCATATTGAAATTAAAAGTTATTCACTCTTAGATGGCAAGATGAATTGGAAGAAATATGTACATTGTGTTTAATAATCCCTATATAAATATGTAAGGTACCTTTGTCTGTATATATGTATATATTTAGGTATATATAAATATATATTCGAGTATAACCTATTTTTAAACCCTTTGGCAATTGTCGAAATAGGGTATGTAAAGTGTTTCCTCATGGAGAAGCAGGCAGTAGAAGGCGTCTCAAACAGAAAATTTTTATATTCTCAATTGTCTATCTGTCTGTCTGTATGAACGCACAGATCTTAGCTATTATAAAAGCTAGTTATACCAAATTTGTCATCAAAGTTCCTGTATATTATAGTTTACCAAAGTTTATTTTATACACCCGCCAAAATTGTTTATCTGTGATTATTAATCAAAGTATTAATTTCACAAGTGATTGCTTTTTGTAAATACTTACATGGAAAAATACTTTATGCGCACATCCTCAAAAATAATATCCGATTGGAAGTTATTCAATGTTTTTTTTTGGATTTCAGAGCGAATAGGCAATAGGTGGTAGTAGAATTTGCTACATTTTGCTGTTGGGAATTGTAAGCCCAACAGTACCCGCAGAATATCTTACAGTCGTACTTGCTTAACTGTTGATTACGTTACTTAGTTTGTTTTATTATCATTATTTTTATTTATTATTTATAATAAAATTTGTACACTTTCGCAATACATTTATTCCCGAACTTATCAATGTCCCCTCGCCACAATTGTTTTTGAGTATTCGAATTCCATTTTTTCTCCCTTCGATCTCTTTCACATTCCCAATTAATTTGGTGGCGGACGGCCCCGTGTGACGTCATGCAAAGCAACTTACGCTAATTAAAATTCCCATTTAATTGGCATCAACTCTTGTTGTTGTTTGTCTTTTGGGGCAATTGCCCAGTCAGACGCAGCTCCTCTCTCTCTCTTCACCCTTTGCTCTTATTCTTCGCATTGTTGTTGCTTGATTTTCTGCTATTTTTGTAGCTGTCTCTGCATGCTTATTCAATTAAAATACGCATGAGGCAAGGCCAGGAATGACAGATGCATGCAGGATTCCAGTTGCAAATGCAGGTTGCAGCAACAGCAGCAGGTTGCAGGCTGAGGCCTGCCGAGACAGCGTATCAGGCCGCATGTCAGCGTGGCCAATGAATGAGCCACCGAAATCAATTTAATCGGCATCATTCAACGCCTACGACCACATACGGCAACACACGCACTCACACTCACACACATACATTGACATCAACACAAATTGACAGTTTATTAACAAACCGACCAAGCACGAAATATGCCTGACAGCCCCCGCCCAGCATTGTCGGATGCATCCATCGTCCATTATATCGCCACATTAATTAGTTGGCATTGAGCTGCAGTTGTTGCAGATGCCCTGACAACAGTAACATCAGGAGTAGAAGGAGGGGAAGAAACATCATCAGTGGCATTCCCCCCTATTCCCAGTGGGTCTCCGGCGACGACAACTGCCACTGCAGCCAGCAGAAAAGGAGGACCACACACCACACAGTGCGACGTTCCTTGAAAGCTGCGTCTTCTGATGGATGGTAGAAGAGGTTGCCAGCCTTATCTGCACTCAATTTTGCCATAATTTTTATAACCTTAAATTGAAATATAATATTCAAGAACATAACCTTAAATAAAAGTATAACCTTTAAGAACATAACCTCAAATTAATCTATAACCTCAACGAATATAACCTTAAAAATAAATATAAACTCAAAGTGAAGAATATCAAACATAACATCATAGGGAGAGGAGGGTCTGTTAATATGGTTTAAGTTTTCCCACGTTTAATTAAATAATTCGAAAAAAAAAACTTAAATGTTCTTCTTTTTTTTTTAGGGACAACGCAAAAATCATCCAAACCCATAATAAACGTAAAATTTCAATACAAATGGATGTAGTTTGATCTAATGTCCAAGCTAACTCTTTCATTGATAAATTTAAAATAAATTTGTTTTAGTTTTCTTTTAATTTTGTTGCCATGTAACAAATAAACCAACAACGAATTGTAAATTCAATGTTATAATATTTCTTTCATTAAATTTGTATAGTGTAATTTAGTTGTAATATTGAGCAACCACAAAAAAGGTTAAATATAATAATCGATTCGAATAAAATGTGTAAATAATTACATGGATAATGAAGCACGTGAATTTCCTATGCTTTGAAATTGATTCTTAATTGGGTCACTTGCGGCATAATAACTGGATAATTTCAATATTTAATATGGTATTGTATACTGAAGTGTTGTTCTTTTTCCTGTAGGGATTGAGTTGCCCTATATACGAGTTGTAATCATTAAAGACTTCACGGTGCGTTCCTTTTGTGGGGTGTTGAGGAACCTCTCCTCTGCCTAATTCTCCGTCTGCTGCGTTTTAGTTCGCTTGGGTGAAATCGAAAATCGCATTTAATTTAGTGGAAATCAAAACGAGTCGAGTATTTATGCCTCCAGTAAGACGCCGTGTGCTGTGCCATAAAAAGTAATGCGCCGGCAGAGGGCGCACCTGTTGTTGGGGCGCCCACCTCAGAACAGGTGTCTGGCTGTGATCGAAAGCTAGAGAATTTTGCGGACAAAGCCGCTAACAAGGCCGACAACAAGACCCAAGAAGGAAGGCAGAGACGCAGAGGGGGAGTGTGAAAAGGTGAAGGGAAAGAAGGTGTGGAGGATGGGTGGCGGGGGATGGAAAGTGAAAAGCGCGACGAGCCACAAAAACAAACAGGTGCTAATCGAAATATAATGTTTCAGCAGCGGTCGCACATAAAAAATGATACGCCAATAAAATTTAATAATTTAAAAATGAAACAACAAAGGGAAAGTGAGAGAGATGCTGCTAGAGAGAGAGAGAGAGAAAAGAGAGTGATAGAGGAAGGGAGTGGGAGAGATTGTGCTGTAAAGCCGGAAAAACATAATAAAAAATTCATGAGCTTTACAAGAAACGCCAACGTGAAAGAAAGCCGAAACAAAAAGTGCAAATAATGAATGACGAACGGACCAACAGAACGTGGAGGGGGAGCGGGTGGAAAGAGGCCGTAGATGGGGAGAAGCGACGACAGCGAAATGACATAAAAATGAATCGTTTTGCCTACTTAAAGGCGCATAAAAAGCAATTTCCGGTCTTAAAGCCGTAAAGCATGCACTGATATCGCCTCGGGCGGAGGCGGAGTCGTGGGCTGCCTGCTTATTGATTTGCCTCACAGGGTGATGCGGGGTCACTGCCAGACAGGGTGTCCGGCTAACCGACTGACTGACAGGGTGACTAGCTGTCGGACTCACTGACTGACTGACTGACTGACTGTCGAGACTGGTACAAAGCACTTAAGCAAACAGCAAATATTTAGTGTCGCAATGATAATTACAATGCCAACACGCCGGGTGGGTGGCATAGCATACAGAGGGAGGAGAGGAGAGGGGAAGGTGCAAGCACGTGTGGCAGGAGGCATGTGTGTGTAGCAGGTGGAGCTGGTGACACCGACATATATCCTTGATATATGCCTTTGTACTTACACATTTTGTGTTTACCTTTGCATGACCAGTCCGTCACTTTGACAATCATAATGAGGCAGCCCGGCAAAGACCAACAACAACAACAACAACAACAGCAATGTCCTGCACACTAAAATGGCTGACAGCAGCAAAGCTGACTGCAGGACCCCACAACAATTGAGGCAGCTAGAGATGAACACAGTCTAAGTTGAGGCTATGCTTTTCTAGAAATAACGTTTTCTTCTGGTGCAACTTGAAAGACTTTTCAAAGTTGCTTAGAATTGAACTCTATGTTCTTAGTTAGGTTAGGTTACTTCGGTTGTTTGCTTTAGGGATAATGGCAATGGAAGTGTAATTTGATTCATATCAAGCAAGTGAATTACACAACTATCGTATAACAAACGTAAAATATATGAAATGCAAATAATCTAATTACTTTTCCTTCTTAAAACAACTAATTGCTTGAAGCCTAATCAGTTGCATTCTTTATTGTTTCTTTACAAGTTTACCCTCTTCCGATTATCTCCTGCTTGTGACTCAGGCAATTATCGCCCAACAACTAAAAAGATCGAGGGATAAATGTAAAGAAATTAAACTTTTTCTTTTACGATTATCACAGGAATCAAAAATGAGCATCAAAGACCTTTTAAGATGAATTGAATAAAATGAACTGAAAAGCTTGCTTAGAGAAATTCTTTTAAGATTCATCATAAGATTCTTCCTTCACGCACATCTCTAGCGCGTGACTTATGCATCCATTGCAAGATCATGAGACAAAGATTGGTTTAGAAATGCTTATGCTATCCAACTTATTGTAATTTACTCAGCAACTATTTTTTGATCAACCAAGGAAATCATCAGTTGTCAGCAAAGAACTATGCGCTTAGCCGATACTTCCCTAACATACAATATTTGCTTTACGCTCATCTCTAGATTCTGACTCGATCGTCAAGTAATGAAAGTTATCGTCAAGTACTCAAAGAGATCGTCAATAGTAGGTAAGGAATCGCAACCCAGTTTAGTTTTGTATGCAAACGGAACTTCTCAATACAGATTACTATCGTGACTCACGCAACCATCGCTAAAGCACAAAGAGGTCGTCGGTCTGGCAGCAGGTCCAGTTGCGGCCCGCCGCGTGTCTCTTTGGGTTTGTCCGTTGTACGTTCTAACGATGATGGCTTACATGTTGCGTTGTGTTGTTGTTGCTGTTGTTGCTGCTACTGTTGTATTGTTGTTTACCTGGGCAGAAAGCAAAGGTAAGCAAGCAAGGCAAGCCGAGCAACCTGGGCAGCCTGGACAGCCTGGCTGACTGGCAAGCAAATCTATGTTCCTTGTTGACTTTTGCTTTTATTTAATTTTGTGGCAAGGTGGAGCGACTATAAATACGCAGGCACACACACACAGACCACACACACACATGCACAGGACACATACACACACACTGGACACACTGAAACCACACACACACACACAGAGACAGAAACAGAGACACCTTACTGCTTAGTTTACTGTAGACGTCTAGTAGGAAATGCGTGTTTCTTTCTCTCTCTCTCGCGCTGTGTCTCTCTCTCTCTTGTGCGTGTGTCTGTGGGCGTAGCAAATAAACTTTAATTGTTGCAACCACAGCGTGTCCTGACGTGTCTGTGCGTGTTCGTGTTCGTGTCACCGTGTGCAACGCTGTGAATTGTTGCCGTACTTGTTGTTGTTCCTCTCTTGTTGTAATGCTTAACTTAATGCGCTGTTATCCTTTAACTGCCTGGCCCGAGCAGCCACACACACACATACATATATAAAGAGAGAGAGAGAGAGAGAGAGAGAGGGGACTGTCACACTAATACATATTCATGTTAATGTCAGCGCATAAATCTTGCAAAGTCTTCCAACACCTGTCAGCCATTTTACAAGGTGTTTCCACTTAATACATCGACAGAGACACATACGAGGCCAGCAATAGAGGAAGAAAGGGGGGAGTGATAGAGATAGAGAGGAGGAGAGGCAGAGAGAGTGAGGTAGAGCGTGTGCATTGTAAGCATGTCCTTTGCCTTTGTACGCCATGTGTCAATGTGTCGGTCATGTGTCCAGCGCTGCGTGTGATATTGACAGAGGCAGAGAGAGAGAGAGAGAGAGGAAGAGTGATGAAGAGAGAGAGAGCGAGGGAAGGAAGGAAGGGGGCGTGCCACGTGGGCGTAATCGCCGAGTGAACGTACCAATTGCTGCTCACCGAAAAAGGAACTAAGCCGCTTCCGCACGGCAGCTGGAAAAACTCCTGTCCAACAGTCGCTGGAAAATTATGGTAGGTAAATGTGATGGCGGTTGCCCCAGGTTGGCAAAAGGTAGCACGGAGAAGAGGCATGCAGCAACAGTCGTAGTCAAAAGCGAGAGCAGGCGAAGCTGGCTGGGATCAGGCGCCAGGATGACAACGACGTCGTTTGACATTGATTGAACGTTGTCCACAACAAACACACAGCGCCACAGCAAGCACACAATGAGCGATGGGCAATTGTGGCTGGACAGAGACGGGAGGAGGGGCAGAACATAGAGGCAGAAAGAGAAAGTAAGAGTGAGAAAGGGAGAGAGGGGATGGGCAGCCCAGTGCGGGTTGTAAGTCGCACCGTGTTGATTGTTATGCCCTGACTATAATTGGGTATAACGAA
Source organism: Zaprionus nigranus (assembly GCA_018903425.1). Lineage (NCBI taxonomy): Eukaryota > Metazoa > Arthropoda > Insecta > Diptera > Drosophilidae > Zaprionus > Zaprionus nigranus. Next base: position 585,456 of record JAEIGD010000002.1, read on the forward strand.
TGACGGCAATAAGTTAATCCCTGTAAGGCGATAAGTTGTCGCCGTGCTGGATGGGATTAGCTCAAGGTCAATGCAACTGTGTGATATATCTATAGTTTTTAATTGATAGTCAATGGGCTGCTTTCTTGGAGATAACTGTTTATATAGTATAAATATATATGTATATATATTTATCGATATATGTATGTATATAGTAGCTTTCACTTCCCTTTAAAGTGTTCCCCGTACACAAGGAAGCCCTACAGGTGGCAGCAGAGTTGTTTGATGCATGTCTATTTTCTATCGATAGTTTTAAATTGGATATAAAATAATACTAGGATCTATGTAGCATCATAAAAGAAACATTTATATTGATTTGTAAGCTTTTTGTATAACAGCCGTGTATGTCGATAAATATCGATAGTTTACAATTGTTAATCGATAAAAATAGTCTATTACTTATTGATGATTTGATATGTTAAATCATATTTTATTTAGAATTATTTGTTTTATAAAAATATATGCTTTGATATTCCGATAACAAATATTTCCCTATCGATAGACATCGATTTTACAAATTAATGATATTAGGTTGTATATCATTGATTTGCATTCTCCACGAGCTCTGCTAATAGATGTCATTGTTATTTTTGACTATTTCGATATTCCTTCCTATCGATAGTAATATCGATAACTGCATATCGATAGTAATATTGACAATTAATATTAAAGAAACAAGTTATTCAGTATCACAAGACTTTTCTTGCTTCTCCTGGAGCTTCTGCTGTTCGATAACAGATATTTCGATAACTCTACGTTGCCTATCGATAGACAGATATGCACAGGTATGCTGTTACATGCCTAGCGATTAACCGATATGCATATGAATGTCAATTTAATCCTCTTAAAAGTTAACTGAAAGCGTATGTATGCTTCGATTTGTATGCAGGCAACAAGGGCAAATCCATTTCAGCTCTTGTGGCTGTTTTGCTTCTTGTTGTTGGTCTCTTTCTTGTTGTGTTTGTTGTTGTTGTTGTTCTTGCTGTTGTTGTTTTTGCTGTTGTTGCTGTGTAGTTTGAGTTGCGCATGGAGCTTTGGGTGTTTGGTTTATTTTAATAGCCTGGACTCTTTAATTGTTGAAATATTTAAATTAGTTTGCTGTGAGCTGTCGTCGCCGATTTGAGTGAGCAGGTGATTCACTTCTCTGTGTGTGTGTGTGTAAGTGTGGTGGGTGTGTGGGTGTGTGTGTTGCCCTGCTGGGGCTTAACTTTTCGACTTACTGTAATGCTCCTGCTTGGTGTGTGTGTGTGTGTGTGGCCTGACCATTGCTAGCCATTAAATCACATTGAACCGCACCCGAAAACAGGATACTTTGTAGCACACACACACACACTGACACACACTGGCACACACTGGCACACACACACTCACAAGCAAGCAGCGGCAGCAAGCAGGTTTTCGTATTTAAGACGAAATAAATTGGATTAGAAACCGCAAAAATCCAATTGTCTATTGTGGTGCGGGCTGAAGATGCCGCTGTCTCCCTCTCTCTATCCCCCTATCTTTCTCTCTCTTTCACACACTCTCTCTCTCTGCTGCTTGTTCTCCATCAACATCCGCATGCCCAGCTGCGTCTCCTATCGCCTTTAGATGTTTGTAACCTGCCCGAGTTCGTCTCTGATTCCGATTCTGTTGCCGAATGTGGGTCTTAAAATATTTAGCAAGAAATGTTGCGACTTTCCTTCTCTGTCTGTCTGTCCCTCTGTTTGTTTGTCTGTCTCTGTTTGTTTGTCGTTTGTCGTTGGTTGTGTCAGCCACTGCCCCCTCTTGCACCTTGCATGTTTGTGTGCTTGTATGCAAATCAAAGACTAATTGGATTTTTAAGCTCAAACTGTCAATGCTGCTACATGGCGCCTCCACCTCCACCTACACCTCCTGTGCCTGCTCTAGCTTAGCATTCGAATCGGCATCAAAAGCAGCAGTGGCAACAACTCCTCTACCCCCCCTAGACCCACCTGGCTGCCTGTGTTTGTGCATCTGGCTAAAAGGCAAAAACCGTTGACAAAGCCAAAACGAAATGTCGTCGACCGTCGCCAGAGTCGCCTTCTTCTCGCGGCAGCCCCTCTCAGTCTCAGTCTGCCTCACAGTCTGTCTGTCTCATTGTCTGTCTGTCTCCCTGTCTGTTTGTCTGTCTCTCCGTTTGTCTCTCCATCTGTCTCTGTGTGTAGTCGGATTTATGTTTTCGGTAAGCGTTTTAAGCTGCACAGCAAACAATCCGCAACGATTCCTCATGCAGCCACAATGCGCGTACATTGAACCTACTCTCTACCCCTCCCCTTCCCCCCTCTTCTGTCACTGCTCCCACACAAGCCTAAATCAGCGGGGCGTGCCCGCAAAGGAAGCTCAGCTTAGCTTGCCTAGCCTGGCCTGGCCTTGCCTCCTAAATGGGCGCACTAATTTGATTCTATTTAAATCTCGTTGCGGACATCTCAGGCGACTTGGCTTAAACGCCCACTGATGGCCCCTTCGGTTTGCCTATCCTCGTCCGCTCTTCCCTTCTTCCCCTCCTTTACCAATACTCATCTCTCTCTCTCTCAGTTGCCTGTCGAATGCTTCCTGTACTGCTGCGCTGCGATTGCGGTTTTTCGTTGCCCGCATGACGCGCACCTATCACGTAACAGTTGCCTCTTCCTCTCTCTCTCCCTCTCTCTGTCCGTCTCCTCCTCTCTCTGTCTGTGTGCGTGCGTTGTCCAAATGAGTGCCTTGAGTATCTTTTCTATTTGCGTGAACGCAGCTGCCAGCCAAACAGCGTCTGCAGCCTACAAACATGTCCTTGCCAGCAACAGCCACAGTCCACGCCTCCTCTTCCCCCTCTCCTCATCTGCTGCTCCAGCCTCCGCGTCAGATAACAAACACTCGAGTTGTGGGCTCAGCTAGTCCATGGCAGCAGCAGTAGCAGCAGCATGTGTGCTTGGCCAGTGCAGCCGATCGAGTCGGGTATGCACGCTGGACAAACAGCAGGGTAGGGTTAGGACCTTACCAAATACAGTTAGGCTTATGGGTTTTAGACACTCTGCTGCATTACCTAATAAGTAATACACTTTTCTGAGTTTCACTAGCCTGAAATATTGTCCATTCTTAGTAGAGACCAGTCTGCCAGACTCTATGGCAGATTCCTTTGATGGAGCCATGCCGAGAGTACTTTGACTTCTATTGCTTAACCCGTTGGAAAAAGAACTTCTATCTCATCATACCTCCTCTGAGGATCTATGTATAGCGATCCACCTCATTAAGGACTTCAAGAAGAAAGCCTTGCTAAGTGTTCTTCGCTTTCTGCTAGATTTTTCAATGATAGATAAACTTACAAGGTATTACTAGTCTATCAAGTTAGATCTCTGCTATATACCTGATCTCAAACTATTACTAGACTGTTATCCGACCTTAAAGAACCTATTCAAAATGAACCTCTACAAAAAAACCTATCCAAGAGAGAGCACTGCAATCTCTTCTACAAGCTCGCTATACCTTCCTCCTTTCAGTTTATACATACTCTATACACATATTGCTAGACAGGCTGGCTAGTTAGACAACTTGTCAAACAGAGCCCATTTAAATCAACTTCAATCTCTGCCCCCTCTTACCATCATACAATCCTCTATTCCAGGGTATGCATAGTCTATCATGCCGACCACAGTTCCCCCATAGTATCTGCATGCTGTTTGTTGTCGTTGTTCCAAATCGTCGCGTGTGACAGTGACACACTTGGCGCACAACACACTCGCCTTGCCATGCCTTGCTTTGCCTTGTCTTGGCTCGCTTTGGCTTTGGCTTTCGCTATTTTCGGCTGTCGCACAAGGACATCTGTCGCACTTGTGTGCTGGGAGGGAGGGGGAGGTATGTGGTAGGAGTACTCCCCCATTTTATGGCACACTACTCGAGTATTGGGCTGGTCGCATGAGAATGCGTTAAATAATACAATGGACACCTTCGTATCAAAGACTTTACGAGCCTCGCATTCATCATACGCCTCGTGGGCCGACTTACATAATACATATAGCCAAGTATATAGCATACATATGCAGGGTATATATAGTGTGTAGTGTGTGCTACGTGCTGCAGTCTATTAATTACACATGTTGCGTCAAACTGAAATCGCTTTCCATTTATTTTTATGCCTTGCTCTCAACAGTTTGTCAAGTATCGCAAAAGGAGAGAGAAAGAAAGAGATAGAGAGAGGAGAGAGGGGGGGTCAGGGTATTTCGCCTTGGGCCTTGGGTCGATTTCTGTTTTTACACAACGATTTTTCAAGTAAGTTATGACCATGCAGAGAGAGAGAGACCATAAAAATAGCCAGTCAAAGGATTTGGCCGATGGCCTTGCCCTCGGCGCGGCGCGGCTCGGCTCTCTAGGGGGATATATCGATGTCGTTGGGCTTTAAAATAAAGAGCATCAAATGGGCAGCAAAAAATATGAGAGAGGAGTGCAGAGAAGGGGTAGATACAGTGTGAAGAGAGAGAGAGGGTAGAGAGAGTGGCAGGAAGAGTGGCAGGGAGAGTGGGAAAGAGCTGTAAAAGAGAGCTGCCTAATAAGGTCGCCAGTTGGATGAAATATATATCCGAAAAGCGACACATGTGCTGCCGTTGCAGCATGCTCATCGCATTAAAGCCTCCTCCTCCTCCTCCCTCCCCCTCTACCCTCTCTAGACTGTGGCACAACTGTCGCCGATAGTCGATAACAGTTTTTGCCAGCATTATTTCTATTTTTTTTTATGGCAGCGATCACGTGCCATGTGCCAGCTGCATTAGCCACATTGTCCAGGAGGCAGACGCTAATTGTAAGTGAATTTCATTCATTAAGTTCCTCAACCATACCCCGCACCATCCCTTTCCCTGCCTCTCTCTCTCGAATTGAAATTCCCTCGAAATGGAGACGAAGCCGAGAGCAGCCGCAAAATTAACTTGGCCAAGGCAACTGGGCAGAGGCTTAACGCTTGGATGACCCACACCACAAGCAGCAGAGGCACCACAACAACAGCAACAACAACAAGAGCAACAGCAACAACATTGTCGATTTTGACAGGAAATTAAATTCGATGTATCGCACTGGACGGAGCTGAAGTCGAGACTGAGCCGAGACCTCACTTTGCCTTGGCTTTTGTTTTATGCACCTTCTTTACAGTCTGCTGCTGCTACTTCTGATTCTGTTGCTGCTGCTTCTTCTTCAGGCTCACAATTGGAAATTCATGCGGCTTCAGTTTTTATTTCAGGGCCCTCTCTCTGTCGGTAAATAAACCGGAGATGACTTTGCGGTTTTCATTGTGCGCCCAGAGAAATAGAAGAAGAAGAAGAAGCTTCATGCTGTACGGACTGAGTCGAAACTGGGTTGGTTGCCTGGCCTGGCCTGGTCTGGTTGGTTATTATAATTACTGCTCCCTGGGATACACTTAACTGCCTGCAGCGTCATGAATCTCCAAGACAGGATGTGCAACGGCGTAGCCCGCAGGAAATCTGCGGCTAACGTTGTAGATGGAGTAGAAGATGAAGAAGGCGATGGGATTGGAGATGGAGTGGGAAGAAGAACTTAGAGTAGCTGAAGCAGATGAAGTTGAAGATGAAATCAGAGCAAGAGAAGGAGATGGATGAGAAGAGGAGGAGTGGGAGATGAAGTTAGAGTTCGTTGTTGAAGTTTGGGCTGAACTGCCAAAATTGCTGGCGTTGTCTCTCAAGTGACCTTCGCTGCGGCTGGTTCAGCGTGAGTTCGAGCGAAATGAATTGATTTACATGCAATATTTGCCCACATGCGAGCTGAAAGCAGCCCACGTACTCTAGCTGGAGCTGAAGATGAAGCGAACAAGAAAGGCCACTTTACGAAAAGAATTGCCAATGAACGGCGCTGCAGAGCTCCTGCTCTATCCCTGGTCTGTCCCTTGTCTGTCCCAGCTCTGCCTTCTACTCTGGCTGTGCTGTGCTTCGGCTGGCTGCGACAATAAGTCATTGTCAAGGTGCTGAAACGACGACGACGACTGCGAGTGCGACAGGCAACAACAGGCAGGCAGGCAGAGGCTTTGCATGTGGGCAGCGAGGGGTGCCACGATAGTTTGCCTGCTTGCCTGTGCCTGGCAATGAAGTTAATTAAATAAAAATAAAGCGACAGCCAACTGAATTGCCCGCACAGCACATAGCACATGGCACACAATGTTGAAGAAGAAGGTGCGCCTTGCAGGGCAGGAGTGCAGCAGAGGACGCCCACGTTGGACAGGCAGCTAGCCAAGTTGGAGTTGATGTCGAGCACAGAGAGTGAGATGCATCTTGCCGTTGCCATGTAGATCACACAGTGTCTTTGGCAATGCCACTCCTGCCCAGACGCCCACAATGTCGTCGCAGCCTAGCCTCGAGATGAGCAAGATAACTCGACTCTGCTCAGATGCTGAACACGATGAGGATGATGAAAGATGATGATGTGCTTGGAATGCTGGCAAGGTTGGCGACTGGCAACATTATCGCATAACAACGACAAGCAACGCCCACGGAGCTGCTCAAGAGTTGAGTGGGTTCTCAAACCCGAAAGACAATCGAAAATGCAACTCGAGCGAGAGCAAACATGCATGATATACTGACTTATGCAAATTGTCCAATGCTATTTATGCACATTCTCCCATTAAATATCTCTCTTATCTCATATCAATTCACGATTTGCATTAGTCTTCCCAATTTCCCTCTTAACTCTTTAAGCTGTTGCTCTTTAATGAAATCCGTTTCTGTTCTTTTTCCCTTTAGTGTCATAATAATTATGGCGTCTTAAGAAAGTTTCTATAATAATTCAACGGAAGCCAGCTGCAAATAGAACTGTTGCTGTAGGCTGAGAAAATTAGTTCTAAGAAGCGAACTTCATGATTTGTTATTGACCTTTTCAGGTTAATCATCTTCGGTTCAGGTTGTGCCTTCATTAGGGTGACCTTATTTTGATAAAACAATATTCTTGGAATTAGGTCGGGATTCCTAGAAAATGAAGAAAGTTAACGCTGCCCACACAGATAACAAAATGTTGAACTATGAACGTATTTAGCTGCTATGTTTCTCTCTTTTCTTCACTCTATACCTTGCTGCCCCCCTTGATCTCTCCCTAACTATAGCCTTAGGTTCTATTTCTATTTCTTACTCTTACTTCTATTTCTTACTATTACCTCAGTCTCTTCTGCCCCTGGCCCACTCAGACTAAAGGGACTACCTTTCTCTCAACATCTCTTTACCTCTATCAGTATGGAATAAAGGGGTAAGCACTTAGAACATGAGGTAGATTTCTAAGTGCTAACCCCTTTAGACTTATGTCAGTCTCAAGACTTAAAGTAAAAACCCTATAATACTATTATATTTACCTAGCTATGAATATTTACTATTTGTATCACAGCTAAAACTTAAAAATTAAATACCTAAAAGACATACCAAACCTGAACTCTTCCGAATGTGTGTGGATTGAAGCAGTTAATGTTCCTGATTACTTTCTCTTGATTCTTTGCCCTTGTCTAGGGTAATGAGAGAGAGAGTTGTGGAATAGATTGATTGCTTATCGCTGTTGGCATTGTTTGTCATTTGCTGCCACCGCCGACACTCGCAAGTAGCTATTAATGTCAACTCAATCGCGTGTCCAATCAACAAAAAAGCCGCTTAAAAAGTTGACAACGCTCGGCGAATGTCATAAAATACGCTTCGAATGGCGTCGAAAGCGTTAGGAAAAAAAAAGGTTCCGAAGCCAAAAACTTTTGACAACGGTGACAATGACATGGACTCCAAGGAGTACCCTCCTCTACCTTTCGCTACCCACCTTCGCTTACCCTTCTCTACCTCCCTTCGAAGGCAATGGCAACCCTAATCAGCGCTCTGCGCACTTGTGTTCGACGTAGACGTCAATTAAGTGGCGTCGGGTACCTCGTCCTGAAATCCGCCAGAATTATCAACAAGAATCCGTGGAAAGTGTGCGGGGCGGGAAGTCAAAAAAAAGGCACGAAGCATGACGAAAATTTGCATCAATAAATGACAAAGCCATACGCAGATGGCAATGTAATAAGTGCCAGGCGAGTATGCTCCATCAAACAGACGAAGAGGGATCCCTCCTCGAGGAACCTTTTTGCATTTGCATGTCAGGCACAGATGTTCCACAATTAAAGCTGCCAATGGGTTTGCATTTCCACGCAGTGACAGTGTGGATGTGGGAGTGGGAAGTGGCTCTGGGTTTGGGTCTTCGAGGGTATCCGTATCGGGGCGAACCATTGAAACAACATTTTGACAAAGTGGCTGCTTAATTTTTCAATTGAACGAGCCACGTTGTTTCTGGGAGAAGGAAGGCAGCTCCGTCTAAAGCTGGAGGAGCCATCATGGCGCCATGTGTGAGCTACAGTTCTGTTAGTGTGTGCGTGCGTGTGTGCATAAGCGGACATGTGTGTGTGGGTGTGTGGAAGGGGTAGATACTTGAATGGATAGATTGGTGGATGGGGAATGTGGAAAGGTCGCATCAAGTGTCGAGTGCTACCACAGAGCGCTGTCACAATGTGTGCAAGAGTGTGTGTGTGTGCAAGAGTGTGTATGTGTGCGAGTGTGTGTGAGTGTGAGTGCATGAGCTACCCGTAAAGTGTGCTCTTGACTTTCACACGCTCTTCAAAAACTGCACACTCGATCTGGTGTCACCAACAGCAGCGACAGAGAACTTAATGATATATGAACACACACACAAATACACCCATAATAGCATAGGGTAGTCTAGGTGGACCGACTTTAATATGCTCTACCAACTACTTAGGGTACTTACGTGATTCAAAGTAAGAAATAAAACAATAGTAATCTCGAATTCTCCTTGAGAAACAACCTAATCAACCTAATACCTAGTCAACATAATTAAACAGAAGCAAAGCATTGTCTAATTAACTTTTAATGAACTTTTGGTTTCTTCTTAATAATCTTTAGTTTACTTCTGTTAAGAGAAACTACCCCACAATAATAATATGAAAACATAATGATACAATAAACTTTAAAAGTTCTCTTCAGCTCAAGTGATTGTATTGCCTGTAAATGACTTCCAAACACTCTCGAGTGCCTTTGCCGGCCCCACTCGAAGTTCAAGTGCGAAGTTGCATTAATAAATTATCGAAGTTTTGCATGATTCGATAAATTTTACAAATAACATTTTAAAAAGCCCCATGAATTGCCATCACAATCTCTTTTATGTGTGTTAGGGTATATCTTTATAAGTGTTGCGAGCACAAAAACAAAAAGTACAATTGAGAGAGAGGCACACAAATTGTACCGAATGGCAGTAACAACTTTATAACTGACCCCACGACGGATCCAGTCGGGCAGCTCATAATGTTAATCTTTCTATAAGAGCGAGAGAAAGAGATAGAGAGAGAGAGAGTGAGTTGGGGGCTCTCGACAATCGCCGCACGCTGATCAAATTAAGCGCGCATTTTAAAGTGACTTCTATATGGGCAAAAGTTTTTCGATTAGAGTTTAAGTGTCCATTTCGTTCACGAGGTGCCGACAACGACGGCGTCGAGGACGACGACGATGAGTTGCCAGTGTTGGAAACTTGTAAAAAAAAGTTGATTTTTGCATTTGGCCGCACAATTAACTTGAACGAGGCGACGGTACCGGTACCGCCCAGGAACAGCTGTCCGTTTTCCGAAAAACAGTTGCCGTTAACTGCTCAAACTTAGGTCTGGAAAGAGAAAGAAGGAGAGAAAGAGAAGGAGAAGGAGAAATTCGAAAATGGGTTTGGTAATGGGAACGGGTGAATGGTAACTGCTGAGTGACTGTCGCTTTGGCTGGAGAAGAGGGAGAGCGGGAGAGTGGGAGAGATGTGCGATGCTTTATGCAGCAGGATGTGGGGCAGGGTTGCCGTACTATTTTTGGAAGCAGGCTGCTGTCGTGGCTCATAGTTTTGCTTATCTTTGCATAACTTTTGCATAATAAACCAGCCAGAAATGGGAGACCCCAACAGCTGTCGGGGAGGAAGGGGGGGGTGCAACATGTCTACGGTTCCACAAAATGCGTTCTTTGTCATTAGTCGTGTGTGTGTGAGTGTAGGAATGGTCAGGGTCTACTCTGTTCTCCTGTTGTTGCCATTGTTTATGTATGCGCTAACATATATGCATACCACAACAGCGGGAAGGGGGGTGGCAGGGAGTAGCCGAAGGGGAAGCTGAAGAGGGGCCCCTACGGTTGGGGGCACTCCATGAGCAGACCGGGAATACATTCATATGCGTCGCCGAATCAACAACACAAAAATTCCGCAAGTGAATGCACGAAAATCCAAACAAAACAGCGAAAAAAGCCACTAACAAAATGCGAAAAAACGAGTAAAACAAAACAAAAGCCGAACAAAAAGAACCTTGGAGAACCTATGGATTTGGTATACCCTGCACAATCTCTAAGGGACAAATGGGCCAAGGCGAAAGCTAGCAAAAGTGTGAGAAAGGGAAGACGGGCCCTTATATTATCAATATCATATTGTGAATATGAACCATTTCTAAGTGTATTGAAATATCTTAATCTTTTTCTCTTTTGTCTCTTTATCTCTCCTCTACACTTAAGATTTTAGTAATCGATTATAAAGGTACCCATGGTAGTACCTATGCTGGTACGAATGATAGACTCTATTCTAGTACCTATTCCAGACTCTATGCTAGACTTTATACTGGTGCATATTGCTAGTACTCTAATTAGTACCTATGCTAGTGCCTATGCTAGTACCTAAAGTAGACTCTATGCTAGTACCTATGCGTAGTTCTATGCTTGTACCTATCCCAGTAACATGCTAGCTCTATGCTGGTGCCTAGCTAGACCGCGGACCATGCTGGTACCTATGCTAGTACCTATGCTAGACTCTGTGCAAGTACCTAAGCTGGTACCTATGCCAGTACCTATGCTAGCTCTATGCTGATGCCTATGCTAGTACCTATGCTGTTACCTATGCTGTTACCTTTGCCAGTACCTATGCCAGTACCTACACTAGTACCTTTGCTAGTATATCCCTATATCTTCCATCTCTCTATAATATCTGCTAGTCTGGACAACTCCCTGGATGTCCCATGATCATCTCTGGCTTGTTTCCACTTTTTGTTGTGCACTCTTGCGGGCCTGGTCATGGGATTTGCCTGCATGGGTTTTTCGGGTTTGGGGTTTGGCTTTAATTTGGCATCCCCCGGCGCTGTTGTTGCGCTCTTCTGCTCATCTACTCGTAGTCGTCCCTCACCCGATTTGGCTCCTCCACCCACTCGCTCACTTGTTCATCTCATGGCGCTGCAGTTTGCGGTCGCTGCTTATGTAAATTATTTGGCATGGCGCTCTGATGGAGCAGTGTAGCTTCAGCAACAGCATCAACTCCAGGCAAGGTTGACACCACAGTGGAGTTGGGACAGCGTGGAGTGGCTCCAAGTGGAGTGGAGTGGAGTGGCAATGGCTCCAGTCAACATCAGACTGATGATTTAATGCGAACCGCAGACTTTTGTCGAGCTAAGCATTTAATTGTTTCGCAGCGCGCACATTCAGCACGCAGCTTAGCCAGCAATGTAGAGACGGGCAGGAGGGTGCAGGGAGAAGGGTTAGTTCTCATCAGCAGTTGAGGGAAATATCTGCTTCGCCAAAAGTAGAAGTAGAAAGTCGCAGCTTGGGGAAAGTTTATAAAGTAGTTAATAGAATGGTCATATGTCTTCAACTGCTGCAATCCATTAACTCGAATTTGTTTTCTAACTCTATTCTAAATTTTAAAATGCTGTACTTGTTCGCAATGAAAAACAACTTAAATGCGAAATAGGTTATCTGTATTTTTATTCCTTTTTTTGTGGGTTTTATTTGTCGAGGTACTTTTAGGTCTTGAGATATTAAAATAATATTTAAAGTTATATATTTTCATTAGCTGAGAGCTCTTCAAGTGTTTTAGTTGTTGTAGTATTTTAGTTCTTAAATTTGAAAAAGAACAAACATATATTAAATGTGAAGTATTTTCTCTTTTTTGTAAGTATTTGAGTCCCTCAATAAGAATGTAAATATTATTACTCATTTCTCAAAGTCTCATAGTATATTCCTTTATTTATCTGAAAAAAACTGAAAACTGATAATAAAAAGAATAATGAAAAAAATGTTCATTAAAAAGCTCTACACAGTAAATATTCTAAAGGAAATTTCATTTAGCTTGAATTTTCCGTTTTATATTGAAATATTTCTCTCAATAAATTTGCCTGGACAGAGAAAACTATCGACAGACTATATGCAATTTTTCCCCTTGAGTATCAGCACCCCCGTTTTCTTGAATGCTGCTCGACTGTGAGATATCCTAATATTAAAGTGTGTATACTCATAAGCGACAATTTGAGCTTAAATCTGAAATTGTGAACTTACTAGCTAAGCATGTTTGAGCAACTCTTCATATAGGCACTCTCGGAGAGGGGAGGGGAGAGGGAGAGAGAGAGGCCCCTGTCAAGTTAATTACTTACATCTTCCTAGGCAACTTCTTAGATGCCCAGCATATTTCCCTTGTTCCTTGTTCCTTGTTTATTTACCTTTGTTTTATGATATACATCGGATGGCCAATGTGAACCCTTTTGCTAATAAGCCTATTCATTGCAGCAGCTAACTGCCTCTCTGCCTCCCTCTCTCTCTTACTTCCTCTCTCACTCTGTCACACACATGCTTAGCTGATCATGAGGATGGTCAAAATAACATCAAACAAACTATTCATCATCACTTTTGACGCGGCAAACTTACAGGATACATCGCACACACACACACACACACGCACAGCATATGCTACAGTTAATAGTTGATGTGCTTTTAAGAGTGTGTCTGTGTGTAAGGGGGAGGGGGAAGAGCTGGGGCTGGCGAACTAATGGAAAATTGGCATGAAAGACGACGCTGCTATGGAAATTTAATCACATTCGCATCTCACACAATACATCATCATCATTGTGTGTGCGTCGTGGGTGTGTGTGAACAGCACTTAAGACTGCTTCACGCATATTTATATGTTTGTCCTGCAAGTGTGCGTGTGTGTGTGGGTGGGGGGGGGGGGGGGAAGGGTGTGGAGAGTGTGTGCCTTGTATTTCCGCAAGTTTGTTAACTGCATTAGTGTGCGCTGCTGTGTTTGATTATGCCTTCAGGGTGTCCCACACATACACGCACACGCATACTAGTGCACTAGCCTCTCTCTCTCTCTCTCTCTCTCTCTCTCTTTCTCCCTCTGTGTGTGCGTGTGTGTGTGCGTGTCTGTGTGGGGTCTACTATGACGTCTACTGTTTGCTCTCACACGTAAATGAATGGGGATAAAGTTTTTAGATTTTGATTGCTTGATTGTGTGTGCCAACACAAACACACACACACTCGAGTACTGCCTGTGTGTACATGTATATGTGTGCACACACAATAGCTGTATTTATGCATAAAGATTTTGGGTATACATTAATGCGGATTTTAAAGCTTGCTCTGTCATTGTCCGCACATCGAATTGACTTTCTGGCACAGATTGACAGCACAGGACCTTGTCAGAACCCTTCTGCTCTCTGCCCCTCTTTCCCTGTACTACTCTCTCTCTCTCTCTCTCTCTTGCACTCCCCCTCTTCGCCTTTCTTTCTTGCCTTTGTCTCATTTGCCTTTCCCTAATTATGTTGTATCATTTACGGCAATCGGGGCTGAGTTTTATGTAAGCAAAACCAAAGACAGCGACAACTCTGGCGCAGCCAAGCGAAACAGAGCGAGCAGAAAGAGAGAGAGAAGGGGTGATAGAAGGGGGAGGAAGGAAAGAAAGATATGGAGAGGGAAGGGAGAAAAGAAAGCAGTAGTAGAAAACGACATTGGAATTGGCATCGACAACGGATTTGTTCAGAAGTGGAACAGGGGCCGGGATGGGAGGCAGCTAAAAGGGATGGGTAGAGGGACAGGTATAGGGGGGAGGTATAGTTAGCAGGTAGGGGGAGCATATGCTGCAGGGAAGGGCGGAGGTCTGCTCCGTCAGGTAATCACAGTGCCGCTTCCATGCACTGTGACAAAATTTTACGCTAAATTTGCCATGCAATGCAAGACGTGAAAAAAGAAGGAGAGAGGAAGAGAGGGGAAAGAGGAAAAGAGGAAAAGAGAAAAAGTGATAGAGGAAAACATAGAGAAGAAGAGGAAAGAGACAGTGAGATGGATAGACAGATAGAGAGGGAAGGGAAGAGAGACTGGTAAGAGACTCCTATTTATCAACGGTACAACGACGGCCGCTCGTCGTGCTTGGGCTACGCCAGCGACTTTAATTCCAGCTTGGAATTAAATATGTTAGATAACAAGCCAAAAGCAGCGGAAAATAGCGGGAAAACTAAAAAAACGTAACTGAAGAAATGAGCAAAAAGCGCGACAAACTCCAAACAGCAAAATGCAGCGAGCTGGAGCTGAGGCTGAGGCTGAATTAAAAGCGCCGTTGGCCTTCAAAAAAATAAAACAAGAACAACACTGTGGAGGGAGAGGAAGAAGGTCTGAAACTAAGCAACTATGTAAAGGCGAAACAACAAGAACAGCAAGAGAAGGCGGCAAAGAGAACTAACTAAACAAGAAAACAGCGGAAAAACGTCGCCCTTTTTATTCTAATGCCACTTCACGCTCTGACTGGGACTGCAAAGCACAAGAGAGAGAGAGAGGGGGGGGAAGAGAGGGAGAGGAGAAGAGGGGAAAAAGAGGGAGAGGGGCGAAACATAGTGAGAGCAAGCAGAGGCAAGCAGGGAATGTCCAAACCGCATGTTGCAACTGCAAACAGCCGCAGGTCAAGCCAGCAAACATGTGTAAAGAGTAGAAGAAGCTGCACACACATATATATATATAATATATATATATATATATATATATACCTATATATACCCCAGATCTGTGCCGCAATTAATTACACGCTAAGAAACTGCAGACAAGGTTTTTAGCCAGCAAAATTAGCGGGAAATTTATGGTACTTAGCTGGCAGCTGTTTCCCGCTGCTGACTTGAACAATGCTAAGTAATATGCCCAACGGGCAGGGCCAACAGGGTATCTGCATGTGCGCCAAAACCGCAACAAACTGGACTACAGGGGCTACTCACACGCTGTGCAGCAGAAACAGCAGCAACAGCAACAACAGCACATCAGCACAGCAGCAACAGCACAGCAGCAACTAGAGCAGGAGTTACGACAACAACAGCGGGCAGAAGAGGAGGCAAGAGGCAAGTCAAGCCTTCTATCGAGTAGTGCTGTACTGGACCAAGTACTCATCTGCCACACCCTCCCCCTCTCCTCCCACTTCCCCATCTCCTAGCCGAGTCCAGCGGAGACTTTTGCAATTTTTAGTGCAACTAATTCTTTCTGAAGTATCTCATTGTTGCCGAGCAAAGCCGCAATTTTGTGTGGCGTGTGGTAAGTGGAGAGTGCCCAGTGGCGCCCCCCCTGATGTCTCCCGCTGTGCAGCTTAAGCACAGCAGCTGCCGCTTTCTCTCTCTGTATGTGTGTGTGTGTGCGTGCCGCAGGAAGTCAAAAGTATCGCGGCAGCTTAAGCATAGAACTGGGCCTGCTACACAGGCTCTCTCCCTCTCCCTCCCTCCCTCTGTCTCCCTTTCTCCCTCTGCCTGCTCGGATGCTGCTAGCCAAAGCCCAGCGGAGTTTATTTCCCAGTTGATTGTCACAGTTGCCGGCCAAGAGTTGCAACTCTCCTCCTGCTCCTTCTCGTGGTTGTGCTAGTTGTTCTTGTCGTTTCACTCTTGAAAACAAATGGCCATAATAAGTTTGTTATATACTCGCAGTCTCACTGTGGCTCACTGTGGGGAGAAGGGCAGGTAGAGGGGATATCGGGAAAAGGAGATCCCAGTCCAGGCCAGACAACTTTTGGGTGACACTCGAGTAAGCTTAGATTGTGCTTAGAAACTGAAATATGCCTGCCCTGCCTGGATGCAACGGAGGAATGACGCTGGGTAATTGGATTGATAGCCATCGAGTATTCCTCAGTGCATTTATCTCGGGATCTTGAGAAGTATTTGCAGAAAACTAAGAAGAATGATATATAAAACCAGCAGATCAGTAAGTGATAAACAAAGAGGTGTGGAAAGAAGGTTAAACGAGGGTTAAAGCGAATCCAAGCTGAGAGTATCTTGACGTCTTGAGATTTATGCAATCATCAAATCGATAACTAATCAATATAATGATAACATTTATTACACAACATTTATCTAGTCTCTCTTACACTTATCTAAAGCATTCCCACATAAACCAGTCTCTTATTCAAGAACAATTCTTGTTACTATCTTCATGAAGATTGATTTTGATTAAGAATGATTGCCATCAAATTGTTGATATTTGATTGTTTATCTCGAAATATTTAGTTTTATTGGTTTTTATAAAACAGTAATGGCCAAGTATAGATTGTAAATCCTTAACAGTCAGCATGTTAACACTATCAGCATCTCAGTTATTTATCTCTAGATCTTATGATTTCAACAAAAGATTTAAAAACCTGTCCGACAATCTGCAGTCTCACTTTTGTTCTTTTTGAATGTCTACAATATGTTTATCTCCAAATCTTGATTAAGATTAATTCCTATTGGAAATCTATAAATCGTTCTTAACATCTTTAAATTGTGGCTTGTTTTGTAGGGTTGTCAGTAGAGATAACAGATCCTTTCAACAGTGTCAGGATACCCAGTCTCAATATACCCAAGCGATAGTCTTGACACTGATAACATATGAGCGGTTTAATGATATCTTAAGATTAATCGTGTTATTCAACATTAAGATATGAATTCCATTTTTTAAGATTCATTAAGATATAAACTTCACATTTCTAGTTTTGATTACAAAACCTTTATGAGCCATCCACCTTAATAACTTTTTCTTTAAAAATATTTACAATTTGTGCATTTTGATATCTGATGATTTATTTGATAAAAGCAAGCTTAACTTAAAGTGCAGACAGTAAACAGATAAGGATTTGATAAAAAATTGATATTCTTAGGACTGTCTGATAGTCTGGCATTTTATTTGTTTGTTCTTAGTGTTGCTAATCTTGCAACTCAATTGTTTGAATTAAGATTTGCCAGTAAATAACGTAGTTCAAATCATTTTATAGTCTGTTATTAGCTCTGATTCCCCAAGAAAAGAGAAACCCATCAAAACTGAACCGATTGAATCGTTCTGCTCCGTCAAAGTCCGTCTAGAAACTCCTCCCCAACTTGACTTGACTGGGAGATGTATTTGTATTGAGCAACTCTTTCGGGGTATGCGACACGCATCAGTAGCATTTATGAGGCACACCGACAATTGAACTTTGTACTCTGCCTCTTACCCCTTTTCCCTTCTTCCCACTTCCCACTCCTGACTCATTCGAAGCTCTCTTGACGAAAATAGCCAAAACGGAAATGAACAATTGGAGCGTGAAAAAGGCATAATTACTTCTAATTTTCAGCTGGGTTACACTTATGAATATTCTCGATAAGACGCCAACTGTGCCGTTGACTGCGACTGCGACGCTGACTGCGACTGGGACTGCGAGTGGCGTCTAATGAGTGGCACAGTTTAATTAAAACTTCTCGCAATTGTTTCTAATGGGAGTCGTTAAAGCATTTAACTGTGGCGTGTAAATCACAGAGACTGCTCCCCAGCATAGGTGAGTGTGTAGCAGACACACACACACACACACACACACGCACACACACATTGTAGATACATAAACACACATAATATAGATACTTAAGTAGATGTATCTGCAGCTATCTGGCCACTTCCGTTTGCCAAACACGTAGCCATAAAGGGCACCAAACACACACTGAAACACTGACACACACAAACACACACAGCCACACTGCAACACACACACTCCTATACTGGCCACTTATGTGTTTAGCAGTTAGCAGATTGAGGCAGAAGAAGGGAGAAGGAAGCTGGAGAATGAGTAGAAGGAGGTACGTTATCAGCTTGTGGCACCGCAAAGATTTAGCAGTCCGACACGTGGAAACGTGGCAAGCTTATGGCCAAACTCTGCTCCACCAGCATCTCCTTCATCATCATCTCCTCCCCCCTCCCCCCCTGTCTTGTAGTTTTTTCTTTGCAGCTACTTTCACTGGCCTATTGCCTCTTAATGCTAATGAAAAATATTTCCAACTGTGCGCGGATTAGGACGCTGCGTTTATTACCCAGACAAGAGCTGAGAGAGCAGTCCAACATCCTTGCTCCCTCCTCCACCTCCACTCCTCAATAAGTGGCATAAAAGCCGAAGCCAGCAGCGATGCCAACGCCAACGCCAAGGCTTTTATTATGTCGATGGCGACGTTTAATATTTAGTTGAAGATTTAACGCTCCCTCTCTCCCCAGAGCAACTATGATAAGCCCGGCCCGGTGGCTGCCTGAATTACATAATGAGTTGCCAGCACCCACCTAGCAGGCTCTGGCCCGCCCTCTCTCCCACACTCCTCCTCCTGTCTCTGTCTCTTGGTTACTGGAAAAGAGGCTCTTGAAAAATTATGACCAACGTTTTAGGGGCACGTCTTCAAGCCGCTTGGACTGTGGCTGTACATTTTAATTAACGCAGGAGAGAACGAGAGAAGGGGCAGAGAGGGAGATGGAGAAAGAGGAGAGAGAGCATATAAGAGAGCGAGCATACAGAGAGAGAGAGGGGGAGCGGAGAGAGTGCGAGCCCAGCACATACGCAACAGATTTCAATAAGTTCTATAAAAAGTTTCTGCATGAAAATGCCTGAGCAAATTAAATGCAGAGAAACAGAGCGAATGAGAAAGAACGAGAGTAGAGAGAGAGGGAGAGGGGGATACACAAGAGCGAGAGAGAGATTTATTTTTGGCAATTGAAATTTAAATGAAACTACGTGCGCCAGTAAACATCAAAATGCTTCCAAATGCTCAAACAGACTCGCAGGCCAAGCAGACGAAGGCATCGAGGAGGTACAGGAGGGCAGCGAGAGGAGAAGAGAGGGAAGCACCTTCTCGCAGGTAGCAGCATGCCCATAGGAGTCACACAACTCATTCATGCAGAAATCCATTGACATTTAATAGCCCCGGCGCGCTCTAAATACTCCTTACTTGCTCCGCAGAGCTTTAGCTTTAGGTCTTCAGGTGTTTCCCTTGTGACCAGACCCGGTGGTCAGACCTCTGGCCTGCCCTCGTCTGTCGTCTGCACCCCCTGCCCCCCCCCCTCTCTCCCCCTCTCTCTCTCTGTCTTTCTTTCAAGTGTTGTCGCTGTGTGCAAAGTCTTGTTAAACCTGAATTTTGGTATCTGTATCTTTTGGTCGAGTGTGCGGCGTGTTCTTTCCCTCTCTCTCTCTCTTCCCCTGTTTTGTGGGTTTTCTTTCAGTGCTGCATTCTGCACACAGGATGTGCCCAGACACAGGTGCACATGTCCAAAGCTGTCGATGGAGAGAACGAGGAGGAGGGGGAGGACAGTACTTGACTTGAAGCACGTAACGCATAAATCATAGAAAATTAAAGGGCTGCCCGAAGGCGAAGGCGAAGGCAGCTGGAATGAAACTTCCGCTCGAAATAAAATCAATTAAAGACGGCACAGAGCTGAGAGATAAAAGTAATGCGAGAAAAAACAACAACGATGAGAGTTGAGATGAGAGAGAACTTGATTTCTTATAGCACATACCTACATTAATTATGCAATTCGCAATCAGGAGCAGCTTCGGATTTCGTTGTACTGGGAGCCAAGGGATCTGGCTGTAACTGGTCGCAGATAGGGATCTATAAAGGTTTAAACTTGTTCCCAAGTTGCATTTATTATCGTATTCAGGAATTTATAGTGTTGTATAGTATAGTTTAGTATAGTATAGTGGTATAGTTTGGTATAGTATGGTGTATTATGGTATTGGATAGTATGATATTGTGTAGTATTGCATAGTATTGTACAGTATAATAAGGTATATATTTTAGGATAAATATGAATGTATATGGGATAGTTTTTTATAATACAGGATATAGATACTGTTGATTTTGACATTGTATTATAATAAGCTAAACAATAATAAAGAAAATATAAAAGAAAAACCTATATTACTATTGTATAGTTTGATTTGAAATCACTTATAGTGTGGTAAAGTATTATATATGATATTACTATAATGAAATCTGGTGTGTGTAAAATGGGATAGAGTAGTAGAGTGTACCACAGCACAATCTAAAAATAAATAGGTTCAAAATCGAATATATAGTACAATATATGTAGTTAAATATAATAGCTATAATATGATGCAATAATGAGGATAGTGAAATTGAGTTTAGAAGGTTTATAAAGTATTGGGTATTTAAGTAAGTATAGTAAAGTAAACTATTGTACAATGTAGCAGAGAAAAAGCCTAGTATGTCACACCAAAAGCCTTCCTGCTACCCAACGCGTGTATGATGGCACGAAATAATCCCCGTCTGTGGCTGGCTATGTGAAGCAGGAACCCGAAATTCGAACAGCGTAATACTCTAAGGCGATTAAGTGTTGGTCGACCCTCTGCTTGGGTCTTTCGTTAATCGGAGCAGAGCAACGAAAACAAAATACAGCTAACTGTATAGGGTCTCTACGAGCTGAAGTCGCTACACAGGCAACGTGAAACTGCTTATCGATTGCATGGCATAATTATAATGTTCTATCAGATATATATACATATATATCTATATAATAGATATACATATATATCTATATAATATATATACGTATATTACACTCATTAGCATTTGGAAGCGCAGTTAATCGTTTCTGAACGTGCACGCTGCAACCTCCCAACCATTTTGACCCATTAAGTTGCCACATGAAGAGGTCAATTTTGAAGACCAAGCTGCGTGTTGCGGTCGCGACGGTCCGTCTGTCTCTCTGTCCGTCCCTGTCCCTCCCTGTCTGTCTGTGTCTCGTACAATGAGCTGATTAGACAAACAATTAATTGCGCCAAGTTGTGGGTGGCTCGGGGTCGGTTAAGTTCGCTTGAAAACTGGAAACCACTTAAACTCGATTTGATTGAAAAGCTTAAAAGAACGACGGCCGACGCTGTGACCCAACACCTCCGCACCTCCGCCTGCCCCTCTTGCAAGCGGCCTTGCAGACAATTTGACATAAATCCAAACTAAACAAGCTGGAGACGGAGATAGGAGATGGGCCAGAGCTGGAGTCTGTGTGGGAGTGGAGCGAAGTGGAGTCTGTTGACTCGTGTTTTGGTTGCTGTTATTGTTGGTACTGGCTCCTGGTCCTGGTCATGGTACTGGAGAAGGCCGCAGGACTACTTCATTAATCAAGGACGCAAACAAGCGAGCCGCGACCCGTAGAACGATGACAACGCAGCCCGAAATGCAATGCGGGAGGGAGGCAAAGTAGGCACACGCACACACACAGACAGGGCGGAGAAGGAGACAGAGAAGGAGAGAGTGAGAGGCAAACACATAAACATAAATAATTAGCATGATTCTTTAAAGGGCAATTACCTAATTTGGACGCTTTGAATAATTGCCACGCGCTTCTCAGCCATGGGGCAACTGTGGCCAAATCAGTTTAAATGCAAACAGCAGAAGGAGGAGAAGGAGCAGCAAGTGGCAAAGCCTTCTCTCTTTCTCTCTCTCTCTCTCTCTCTCTCTCCACAAACAGGACACCACGACAACGAGGACTGCACTAAGCGGCTTAATGCTCAAATGAAGATAAAGCGTTTTCTGCCGGCATCTCCGGCTGCCCTTCTCCCTCCTGCCCTACTGCGGCTCACGCCTTCCCCGCTGCCCTTGCTCCTACTCCAACAGGACTTGGACTTGTCCTGTGCCGACCTACACTGCGACTGCATCGCCTGAGAGACATTTAAATCTCGACAGTTAGAAAATAATTAGAGCGTTTAGTGCCTGCCTAGGACAGTGTCGGAGTTGGACTATAGTAGATTGTGGAGTTGAAGTTGTAGTTGGAGATGGAGATGGAGGCGGAGCTAGCTTGCAGACTGCCTCCGGTTGTGGCCAAATGATGCAGGCCTGTTAATAGCCACAATGAACCTGTGGCACACCCAGCTTCTTCTTCATTAGCTATAATGTGATAAAACCTGGACTATTCTAGCTTAAGTCGAAAAGGAAACTAATGAAGATTACCTGTGTAGTAAGTAATATGAATGTAATGGATTTAGTATTGATTTCTTATCGGTTTTATCAATTAATTAATGCATATTTTAAAGTACACCCAAATATAAAGGCCTTCAAAGAAAACCTTAGTAAAATAAATGAAAATTTACTTCACAGTTTTAGAATTTATATCCATGTTTACAATATGTTAAAATTCCTTTGTACTGTTACTTAACTCTGACCTAACTATGTTTGCCTTGCTTTCTCTCTCTTCTCTCAACAATCTTCTTAAAGACTTAAGCTGTGAATGAGAAAACAATTCCAGTTGAATTTTAATGCATTTCCTGAGCTCAACAAAAATTCCATTGAATGCAAAATTTCTGCTTGGAGGTTTTATTGTTGCAACCGAAAACAATAACAACCTCAGAGATATTAGATTAATTGCTTTGAACGCAACACTCAAAGACTTTGATTGAATTTGATTATTGATTTTAGTTTTCATATTGAGACAGACAAAAGCAGACTAAAAGTCTTTAAGGCTCTTAATCGGTATTAAGAGTAAAGTTCATTGGGTTAAATTTCATTTGAATATATCAAAGTTACAAGAGAATCTGTGAGCACGAAAGCATATTGCATTATTATTGGTGTGAAAGTCATATAATTTTCTGGTTGGTATACAAATTTATGCGGAACACTTTATAAGGCCAATACTCAGTAATATTCATAATCAAATCTGCAAGAAAATCAAGAAAATTTGTCAAGAAAGAAAGGAATAATGATGGAAAATCTATAAACTCAATTGAGAATGAGGTATATTCGTGGTATACTTATGTTAAGATTAGTCAGGAGTGGAGTAAAACATGATCATTATTACAGTTGCTAAATATTAAGTGAAAGGAACCTGGATTGTATTCTTCTAACTCTGAAAATGTTTAACAAATGCACAAAATATATGAAAATTTATTTAAATAAGTTTGATGCCCAAAATGAGATTCCTAACACAAAAGTTAAATGATATTTGAGGAAGCTATGAGAGCTGCAGGTCTAGGAGGAGAAATGTCCTATTCTCAGGAAGACCCACAGAAATAATTATTTATTAGGTTCATGAGGCTTAAATGTATTATAAATCTCGAGAGGAAACTCTAAACAAGTGCAAATCTGAAGAGTATTTATGGTCAAGTTGAAGGTGTTGAAAGAGTTGCCAGTGTTGGAAGAGGTGATAAGCTGAGGTAAATATTAAAGCTTGAACAGGTGAAGACAGGTGTCTCTGTATGATGATAGTGGGAGAGGGAAAGAGAATGTGACACGTGATAGAACAGCTAAATGAATTCACAGATAATCAATTGGAAATCATCTTTCGAGCATGACTCGTGCTTTCTTCTTTCTGCTTTCTGGCGATTTGGAATGCCGTGAATAGTTGTTAATTAATTGCTGCGCACAATAATTATGTCCTGCAGCTGAGTTTTAATTTGCTTCCGTTATTGCTTTATATATAGCATATAATTTCTGCATTGCGAGGCTAATCAGGTGAATCGAGGGAGGAGGGGGAAAGAAGAATTCTGACTGTCTCGTAGGCAGACTAGCGTGAAGGTGTGGGGGAGGAACAGAGAGAGGGAGGAGGGACACAAAGAGAAAGAGAGGAGTGTCGACAGAGATAGCTAGCTTGATTGGGTGATGCATAGACAGCGAGGCAAAGCGTAAGAGTGAGACGGGGGAACTGAGGGAATCGGTCAGACGGTCAAAGGACACGCAGCGGCGTCTCCAAAGTGAACCCTTGACGCGGCGCCCGCTCAAGGGGCTTCCCCTTCGTGGGCACAGCTTGGAGTTAAATAAATGAAGGGCAATTAGGCGCCGAATTACGGGCACAAAGGTCGAAAGCAGCAGCAATAGAAGCAGCAGGCGGCAGCAGGGATGCCCAGCGGCGTCAGGTGATTTTCGCCTATCTGCAAATTATGTTCGCAAATATTTGTTTGAAGAATTTGCCACGCCCCGCTCCCTCTCCCAGTCTGCCTCCTCTTGCAGTGCACTGCGATTTTTTCTTTATAATTACAGCATGTTCCAGTGTACATTTTACAGTTGCTTCCTCTGGGCGGAAGTTATAATCCCCCTCTCTCTCTCCCTCCCTCTCTTTTTCTGAAGATTGGCGGTAAGTTGCCAGGTGCAGAAAGCGTAGCGCAAAAGCACTTTGGCCAATTAACTGCGGCTAATTGTTGCGCGTACAAAGCGATAAAGCAGAGTGGGAGAGGGGGAGGGCAAGAGGAAGAAGGGGAAGAAGAAGAATAAGATAAATCTACACGCCAATGTGAAAGCCAAAGCAAATTGTAAAAGAAGCAGAGCTTTGCCTCGTGTGCGATCGCGAAGACTGCAGTGGGTGGCAGACAGAAGAAAGACAGTGAGAGAGAGAGAGAGAGAGACAAAGAGAGAGAGAGAGGGAGATAGAGAGACACACATTCCCACTGTAAGCATAAAGCGAATGAAAAAACTGAACACGAACATAAAGGTAATATAAAATAAACAACAATCATAAAGCAGTCAGCGATTTCTCGCCAACTTCCGCCGACAGTCTTGTAGATTTGCATGGTAATCGAGTTCTACTTTCGCTTGGATCATCGCAAAAGAAACAACGACAACAACTAAAAAAACTCAAAGAATTTTGTACGCTTTCCCAAGCTAATGTGAAATATGAACTATCAGTCGAGTCGAAGATTGTTACTCGACTATTTTACACCCTGCAGACAGTTGCTTTAAATCTAAAATAGACTTTTAAGTGTAAAGCGACTTGTTTTGCTAAGTAGACGAGGCACATACTCTTTTAAATAAACAGTAGCTTGATATGGTATAGAGCTATATACACACCATAATTCATGACTGAATCTCTCATAATATTAGCAAATTCCAGTGGGAAAAACTTGTTATTATGCTTAGTGGGCGTGGCAGAGTGTCTTTCAAAAAACAGCAATTGGCTAAGGTATGGAGTTATACATATGCCAACCTTCATGACTCTACCTCTCTTCATAGCCGAGTTTAGGAGTAAAAACGAGCTATATTGTTAAGTAGGCATGGCACAGACTCATTTAAGTAAACAATAGCTAGATATGGTATAGAGCTACTATCATGACAAGCTTCAGGACACTATCTCCTATAATAACAGAGATCTGGCTGTTTTTTAAATTTTAAGAGAGATTTGAATGCATTTCTTTTACTTTCAAATAAACACAAGATGCATAAAGTATAGAGCTATGCACACTAAAAACTTCATGACTATAACTCTTATAATAGCAGAGATCTGCAAGTTTATTTGAATTCAAAGAGAGATCGGCAAGTTTATTTGAATTTCAAATGAACATTAGCTTGCTAGAGCATTGGGTAAGTGTCTTGACAAATTTAATGACAGTAGCTCACATAATAGCTGCGATCTGCGCTCTGACAGACCGACATGACTTGACAAAAACTTAATATACCCAAACAACACAGAGGAAAACATGAAAAGAAACAGAGAGAACTACAACATTTCATCACAGTCAAAATTAGTCGCATACAGAAAAAGAAAGGCAGACAGAAAGAGAGAGAGTGTGAAGGAGAGGGAGGGAGAGTTAGAGTGAGGGAGAGCGAAGATAATGTTGCTTTTTATGCTCGGGTAGCTCGTGTACTGAGCGGGGGATTTCACTTTTCGGCAATCAAAACTGACCTTAATCAATGTCTACAATGTTGTGTGTGCTACGTGTGTGTGTGTGTGTGTGTGTGTTGCACACACTCATTGTTAGCGGGTGGCAAGTTGTTGTAGTTGTTGTTTTTTGTGTTGCTGTTGCTTAAGCGCAAGAAGAAAAAGTATCTTTTGCATAGGCAATCAAAAGCTACTCTAACAAAACTGACAACAAGGGCAGGGGTAAAGAAGAGCAGGAGGGGAGGGGGGGGAAGGTAAAGACGAAGATGGGCAAGTTGCGTGCAAACAAGTTTGCTGCGAAAACTTCTCAGCGCAGCAAGTTGGCTACGAACACCACATACACACACACCACACACATACACACACACCACACACACACACACACAGCAGCTACGACGACGTTGCAATTTTCATTCATATGCAATAAACACAGAAGACATCAACGCGGACATCTGTGTCGACAGTGGTATGGCAGAGGGGAGCTAGAGGCAGAGAGGGAGTAGGGGATTGGCGAACAGATTACGCCGGCTACACAGCGAGCATTTCCTGTCTGGCCAACAACATCATGAGATATCATGTGCCGCCTTGTCCGTTGCCCCGCCGACATAACCAACGCAGCTGCCGCAGCAGCAATAACAACAACAGCAGCAACAGCAGCAACAACCACAGCAGCAACAAAAACAACAGCAACAACAACAATGCGAGCCAACTACCTGCACTGAAGAGGGCCGCAGGTGAAGTAACTTATATGAGACGCTGCCACAGCCGCCTCGAGGTAATTAGTTTAGCGCGAGCAGAGCTGCCCCTTCCCCCTTTTCTGCCTTCCTCTGTTGCCTCTTGCTTCAGCCTCTGCTTCAGCTTCTGCTTCTGCTTTTACCTCTGCGACTGCCTCTCCCCTAGCTTCTATCTCTGTCTCAGACACAGACGCAACCACAGCCCCTTCCGCAGCCCCTTCTGGCCTGTCCCTGTACTTCTCCAAGTTCTACCACTGCCTCTCCCCCCCTCTTTCTCTCTCTGCCTCTGTCCAGTCGCATCTTTCGTCGAGCTTGTTGTGCAGATCTCTTTCTCAGTCTCATTCAAAGTCTCATTCTCTATTCCCTTCCTTCTGCTTTGCCCTCCAGTCTCTTTCATTTTCCCTATCTCTTCGTCTCCTTCTGCTTCACCATCTACCTCCCCATATGCCTTGCCTTCTTCCACCACTCTTCGTCCTCTTCAGACACCTCTTTTCAGGGAGCAGAGAGGGCGAATTCTCCTCTACTCCCTGCTCTTCTTCTTCCTCCTCATCTCTCTCCTCTTCCTCCGCCTCTTAATTTTGCTCCTCTTTTCATTTCCTTATCCCTTCACTCCCATCTTCTCTTCTCTTTCTACTCCCTCCTCTCCTCCCTTCATCGTCACCCTCTTCCTCTTCCTCCTCCTCCTCTTCTTGTCTCTCTACACCACTTGCTTGTAGCCTCATCACATCATTAAAAGCCTTGTCGGCCTTGTTCTTCCCTCTCTCTTCCTCCTTACCTTGCCCATCGCTGTCTGTCTTCGCAGCCTTATCTTCATTCCCATCTGCAACTTTATTCCGATCTCCACTTCCATCTTCAGCTCCCTCCCTCCCTTCTGTTTCTAAATCTCTTTTCTTTTTTGCGCGATCTTCTTCTCTCTGCAGATCTAACAATCTTTTTTCAGCTCCAGTTAAGGTGTCTCCTGTGTAAGCTAACCAGAATTGTCCCATGCACACACACACACACACACACATACATACATTTATGTACATATGCATATGTTACATACAACATACATACATATGTATGTATATCTCTTTATCTCTATATGTACCCACTGTAAACTGATCTTGAGCCTCGCCTGCTCGCAATAATTGTGAAATTCAACTCACGTTGAATTCACAAATGCAGCAAATGAATAAAGCACTCACACACACACGCACAATCACATTCGTACTTCGCCTTCGCGTATCTGACGGATGTGAGTCATCCACAGTCGAAATACTCGAGACGAGCCCAACGAGAACTTCTCTCTGTTTGTTTACTTTGCATGTTCTTTCATGCTCGAGTAGGTCGTATCTGAAACAGAAACCGATGATTGCTTTGCCCATTCGAATTTCACAAGATCATTCAATATATTCGTATTCATGAGTCTCACTCACTAATTAAATAAACTGTGCAGCTAATGAATTACGTATTAAGAAAGTTTTATATCTTGATTAATGCTCAAGCACAGCTGATGAAATTTTAAATTATAATAGGTTTTACTAATATTTAAAATATTATTAAATATAAATAAAGAAGAAAAGGTTGAAAAAGAGACTTTTTTCGTACTTTAACTTTACTCGACTGCCTTGGCAACATGCTGCGCATATTAAATGTTGCTAGCCACTCGCCTTACTTAGCAAACGGTTAAAGCAACATAAGCTTAACCGCAGAGAGAGAGCGCAGCCAGTAATGCATTCTGTGCTCTCTCTTCAGCGCCAGCGCCATCCCCCGCCCGCACGAAGTGTCGACACTCGCGAATCCAGTCCAAGCGAACGCACGCACACACGAAGGCAAAGCCGAAGCCGAAGTCAGAGCCGACGATAACGAAACGTAACGAAACGAAACGAAACGAGTCGCTGCTGCTGCTGCTGGCGTTGGCTTTGGCTTTCGCAACGCAGTCGGCGCTCAGTCCATGTCGATGTTTGCTGGCGAACGGTTGCGTCGTTGCTCAATCGCGTGCTGCGTGTGACTCCCCACCTAAAGAGTGAGAGAGTGAAAGAGAAATAGAGAGAGAGAGAGAGTGAAACCGTTACAAGTGAGTGAAGTGAAATGATTGCAACGCGCCGCTAAATGAGGCAGCCACACATAATCAGCCAGTGCCAGTTGCAGTTGCAGTTGCACAGTGTGCGAATCGATGAATTTATGAATAAAACTCATCACGCGCCCCTCGTGTAAAACACGCAGCATCGTGTTTGTGCCTGTCGTCGTGTGTGAACGAGCGAAGGCGAAGTGTGAGTGAGAGTGCGTTAGTGTGTGTGTCTGTGCGCGTGTGAGCAAGCACGAGCCTGGCTGTGCTTGTGCCAGCCCGCCTGGCTGTCGTTCTAACGGTGTTGTGATTGCAGGACACACGACGAGAGACCTAACGGTAACATACAAACAAAAAACACCAAAAAAATAAGACGAACGCAAAGCGAAAAGGAAGAAAAAAACGTGAAACGCGAACGCGAATGCGAATGCGAAGGCGAAACGTGAAACGCGATGAAAATTAAAGCTTTGTGTGGCTAAAATCGCTAAACGACACCAACAACAAATAAAGATATATACAGGGTAAATACACACACACAGTTACCCTGTACAGCAACAATACAACAACAACAACAAGTGCAAGTTGCGTAAAAGTGAGGCTAAAAGCGATTATCAGCTGCCAGAGGCAGAAGGAGCAGGAGAAGGGAGGACCGCAAGGAGGAGCAGAAGGAGGAGTAGGAGGAGCAGCAGTTACTCCTCTTCTCTTGGCCGCGTTGCCAACTTGCTATAAATAACGTCGCGCCAAGCGCCGCTAATTACGCCAAAACATGAAAATATTTACAACAACAAAAGGAGCAAAAGGAACAACAATAACAACAACAACAAAAGGAGCAACAACAGCGCAAAAACTTTGGCAATTAATCAATTTTCCGCTTGACCAATACAAAATAATAAATTCATTGCCAGCCAAGGCACTATTATCATAATTAAATCCAGAAGGAGAACCCCTCTCCTGGAAAAGGGCAGTAAGGTAGTCCCCACTACAACGGGCATGCACTAGAGAGGATTAGACCCTACACTACCATGCCACATATCAGGCTCATCAACAGGCTGCAGCTGTTGCTGCTGCTGCACCTGCTGCCGCTACTCCCTTTGCTCACTCAAGCTCATCGCTCAGCAGCCGGAGCGGGAGGGTCAGGCAAGCTCTACGCGCAGCAATCCTCCCAGCAGAACGAGGTCTACTCCATAGCAGACAGTCAACCCATGACAGATGATGGCTACATGGCAGGCTCACCTGCTCCACCTCCACCCCCTCTAGATGACCTTGATCAAGGTGGATCTGTGCAACAGCTGAGCAGTTGCCAGACTGTCTGTGCCTGCAAATGGAAGGGGGGCAAGCAGACCGTGGAGTGCATCGATCGTCAACTCATTCAGATCCCTGAGCACATCGATCCCAGTACGCAGGTGCTGGACATGTCGGGGAATAAGCTACAGACCTTATCGAATGAGCAGTTCGTGAGAGCTAATCTGCTTAATCTGCAGAAGCTTTATCTGCGCAATTGTAAGATTGGAGAGATACAGCGAGAGACGTTCAAGGGACTAACCAACCTGGTGGAACTGGATCTATCGCATAATCTACTGGTCACAGTGCCCAGTCTGGCACTGAGTTACATATCCTCACTGCGGGAACTGACACTCGCCTCCAATCACATACACAAGATCGAGGCACAGGCATTTGCCTCCACTCCCTCGTTGCACAAATTGGATTTGTCCCACTGTGACATACAAACCATATCAATGCAGGCATTTAGTGGCCTGCAGGGATTGATACTCCTCCGACTGAATGGCAACAAGTTGAGTGAGCTGCTACCTAAAACCATCGAGACACTAAGCCGTCTGCACGGCATTGAACTCCATGATAATCCCTGGTTATGTGACTGCCGTCTGCGGGATGTCAAGCTGTGGCTAATGCAACGGAATATACCCTACCCAGTGGCACCAGTGTGTGCTGGAGGACCTGAACGCATCATTGATCGCACATTCGCCGAGTTGCATGTGGATGATTTCGCCTGTCGCCCCGAGATGTTACCCATATCGCACTATGTGGAGACAGCGATGGGGGAAAACGCATCGATTACCTGCCGTGCTCGAGCTGTGCCTGCTGCCAGCATTCATTGGTACTGGAATGGCAGGCAACTGTCGAACAATAGCGCCTTTAGCGCCTATCAGCGGGTTCACATGTTCGAGCAGCTAGAGAATTCCAGTTTCGAGAAGCGCTCCCGGCTGGTGCTGACCAATGCCCAGGAAACTGATTCCAGTGAGTTCTATTGCGTGGCCGAGAATCGTGCGGGGAGTGCGGAGGCGAACTTCACGCTCCATGTGAGCATGAGGGCAGCAGGAATGGCTTCACTGGGCAGTGGGCAAATTGTGGGATTGAGTGCAGCATTGGTGGCACTGATTGTATTCGCATTGGCTGCCATCATGTGCCTGCTGCTGCGTGTGAAGAGGCAGCCCTATGTGGACAGCAAGACACCCAACAACCACATGGAGGTGATCACCTCAGTGAATCATCAGAATTCCATTACGAACAAGACTCAACCGGCAACAGGGAATGGCAGTATTGGTGGCATTGTTATAGCCAATGGAGCAGTGGCCAATTGCCTGGATTCTGGAGTGGGAGGTGGCGTTGGAGGAGGTGTAGGAGTGGGAAGTGCAGCTGGAGGCACATTGGAGCGTAAAGGTAGCGCTGGTCCGAGCAGCTCATCGGTGGAGCCACAACGCAATCCAGCAAATCCTGTACAGAAACCACCGCGTCTCACCGACTTGCCCTACTCCACGCAGGGTTACGACAATGCTGGCAGCGCGCTCTCCACTGCCTCATGCTTCATCTCGCCCAGTGCATCCTCAGCAACGGGGCACGGTAATAATCCGGATCTGATCAATGATACCAAACGGTTTGGCAGTGATGAGTTTGCCGATCTCAAGCTGCCCGTGGTGATGCCCGGTGGCAGTGGGGAATACAGTCGTGCCAATGGCTGCGATTCCCTGTATCCCTCTGGGCTGTGGGAGCACACAACGGGTGCCAGTTCAGCCGATGATCTCTTCATGAAACGCTACACGGACAAGACGCCCATCATCGACTCCAGTCAGTTGTACGATCTGCACGAGGCACGCAATGTGGCAAGCGAATACTTCAGCAAAACATTCCCTCGAGCCCATTGCAATGCGGCACTGCAGCAGGGGGAGTGGGAGGAGGAGCTGGAGCTGGAGCTGCATCTACCACCTCCACAGCCACAACGAACCTGTCGAGCAGCGGCGGCAACGGCTCGTCGGGTTATCCCAATGACTACGGGCTGCCGTTGGTGCCCGGGCGCAGAGCATCAACACAATCATCAGCTGCAAATGCATCCACTGCAGCAGCTCCAGCAGCAGCTCAACTCCACGCTCAATCACCATCACCAGCAGCTCCAGCAGCAGCAACAGCTTCATGGCTCCTCCAGCGGTGGCTCTGGATCGACGCACAGCGGCAGTCCGCACTTTAGTAGCCGCACACTGCCACGCCTACACGATGGAGGAGGCAGCAGCAGCCATGGCTCCGCTAGCTCCAGCCCCACGCCTGCCCAGGCAGCCACAGCCAGCTCCAGTTCCTGCTCAATATTGCCCAATGGGCAACCGATCAATGCCAAGACGATACGCGTCTGGCAGAAGGGGGGCGTGCCCGTCCTACCACCAGTGACGGCGCTGAAGCGGGCTCTGATCAGCAGCAGCCGCAACTCGCCCGACGAGGGATACCAGGAGGGATGCGGCACCGATGTCTAAGCAGGAGAAGAAGAAGAAGGAGGAGCGGCAGGAGGAGATTCCCCAATCAGAACTGACTAAACTTAAACTTCAACTACAACACACACACACCCAACACACACACACACAAAGAAAAGTATTTTGTATGGCGAATTGCGGGCGAATTTGCGGCGAATTACGTGCGAATTTCGCGGCAGAACTGTTTGTGATAGTGTCTGATTAAATAGATATGGCGAATGACGATAATAACAGTTAAACAACAAGCGATCAATGCAAAACGAAAGCTAAACTAAATGTAAATAAAACAAAAAATATGAAAACAAAATTGAAAAATCGAAACAAACAAACTTGAATAACCGAAAAACTTGAGAGGAAAGCGAGTGAACAAAAAATGAAGTATACTTCTTGGCATAACCAAGAAAACGAGTGAACAAGGATGAGATAGATAGAGAGAGAGAGAGTATAAAATGCAATGTTAAACTAATACATATACACACTCACACACACATAAGCTTAGTAACTAAATAAGCAACCCTGTACATACCCAGCAACCCTAAAAACCCCAACTCGTTGTCAACTCTCGCAAATCCCCGCAAGTCATCGATATCAATGTAATCGAACCGAACACTATAATTAAAATGCGCATAGGCAACCTGTAAATGTAATTAAACGAGAGAACTCTACTATAACTAACTGTTAACCTAACTGTAAACCTAACTCTAACTCTAACTGTAACCGTAAACTGAACGTTGTGTGTGCGTGTCTATGCGTGTTTGTGCCAGTCTGTGCGTGCCTGTGCGTGTGACTGTGAAGACTACCGCCAAAAGAAAAGTATAACACCCCCTCTCGATATTATAGAAACCCTCCTCAACCCGCTACAGTTAGACAGAGACATACACAAAGTGAGAAAGAGAGAGAGAGAGAAAGAGAGAGTCCTACTAAATGGTATACTATACTATATACGATATATAGTGCATGGCAAGACCTAATCCATATTTGTGTAAACCAATAGTAAACAAAAAAAATAGCGAAAATTTATTAAAGAAATTAACTAAATGTGTGACAATTCTGTATGTGTAAATACCATAGATATATAGACGAGTATTACGAATATTATCAAATTCCGATTACAAAACACAGTTGATAAAGAGAACAATGGGAAAGTTCATAGCAAGGCAGCGCTAACTCAACCAAGAAGTTGAAAAAGAACAAAAGTAGCTAGTATAAAATGGATTATGTTTTGGATACAGTCTTGAGTTCTTAATCTCTTTAAGTTACTTAGATAACTTTTTATTCAATCAGTTTTCCAAAGTTAGATCCCTTTAGTTACTACTGAAATTATAAGCATAGGTGCTCTATACCAGTTCCATTCAAAACCAGCATTATTTGAGAACTAAATAGATATGATAATTACATGCAACTCAGTTACAGTTCTTAGTTTCTGAATTTCCAAATAATTACCATTATTTCCCGGGAAAACTTAAGAGTATTTCTTTTCCCAAGTTGCCTTAATTATGATTTCTCGAGTGTTCAAGTATGTAGGTCAAAGTTTAATTAGCAAACTTTTTCATTTTGTTGACTGTAAACGAATTTAAGAGCAGCAAGCAAGGTCAGAGCCAGTTGAGGTTAATTTTGGAACTGTATACATAGATTTCTATACGAACATTACCTTGGGAGACACAGAACAGACACAGAACTTTTGGAACTTAGGAGTCTCTTCTATTTTGCGTTTGTCATAAGAAAGAAAAGTAATCAAAGCAAAACAGAGAGAAAGAAACAAAATCATCGATTCATATGGAAATGCCAGACAGGGTACTTCAAGTACTCACACACACACACACACACACACACACACACACACACATACACATTCAAACTCACACATCAGACATCACTCGAATCATTCACGAATGACAATTACAAAAAGTATCCACAGATATTAATTGCCTGTACGAACTAAGCAAGAAAGAAATGAAAGCAGAAAGAAAACATAATTTAAGGTAAACCAAAGACTTTTTTCTTTGCATCTATATTCGAAACGAGGGGAGTACAAGGAGAAGAATACCGAAACACTCCCGCAACCCAAAAATAATAATGAGAGAAGAAACCAATGAACGAAGCAGAAGAACAAGAAAATAATCCTAACATTTAAGTTATACCTATGTATTGTATGATATACCTAAATGCATATAAAGATAATACATATATATATATATATACTTAACATAGTAATAGCTATATGTACTTATCGTGTATGAGAAGAAAGAGAGAAGGATGAAGAGATGGAAGAAGGAGAGACGGCATTGAATGCATGCAGAGCAGAGCAAAAATATATATATAAAACATATATGCATTAATATATATGACATATATATATCGTATATATAAACTGAACATGGTGTCATTACTCACTACTTTTACAGCCGGCACAGGTAGGTAAGGGTCGTGGCTCGAGGGTCGAGAGGGGCTTGACCCAATTAGCGTTAGTCTCCACAGAGACAAAAGACAATCGAATTCCAACGTTGCTCCCGTCTCTGCTGCTGCTGTCTCTGCTGCTGTTGCTGCTGCGCTTTTGTTGTTAACCGTTGTAGCGTTTGGCATATTAGGGCCAATCGTCTAATCGCCAATTATGCAGTTAACCTGCCACAACCTCGCCAACAGAGGCAGAGACAGTGGCGCGCAAATCGATAGAGAGCGGGAGAGAGAAGAAGGTGGAAAGCAAGCCACAAAGTGATAGAGAGACAAGGTGATAAAGGTAAGGCAAGACAAAGAGGAACAGAGAAGAGAAGAGAGAGAGAGCCAGAGAGAAAGCCATGTCAAAGTTCGCCACAGTTTAAGCGAGAATTGAAGCTCAAGTGATTTACCTCAATCAACTTGGAATACGGTGAAAAATCTTATGAAAATTATAGAGAAATTAATGAACATTTTGGGAATATACTGAAAAATGTACAGAGAAAGAGAAGAAGGGGAGGAAATGAGGTCGAGATCAATATAATATCTTAACATTTTAGGAAAAGAGAAATTTCAAATGTGGCTCACTTCACTTCTTACATTATCTATCTGTAGTATAAAGAGAGTGAAAAGTGTTATAGGACATGAAAGATATGCAGTGATTCAAAGCATGATAAGACAGACTACAGAAATATATGTAGATGTGACTCATTTCCTAAAATTATCTCGGAATACTTGAAAAGATACTTAGAAAATTTGTGAAAACTCGAAGAAAGCTTTTCTGTTCATGCTACGCTCGTAGAAAGTGAGAAAAGTCCTTGTGAAAATTAAGAAAAACCTTTCCCACTTCACTTCTCCACTTCTGGCATAGAGAGAAGCATTCACAGTTTTTTGTTGTTGTTGTCCCAATCAGACGATGCATGCAAATCGTATTATGCCACATCTAATTATAACTTTGCCTCAGCTTTGCTCGACGGACTGCATACCCTTGCAAGCGAGGTAGGAGATACGCATCTGTGGCGCAAGTGGGAGGCAGGAAAGATCTGCCAAGGAGGAGGTAGTTGAGGGAAAACGCGTAATAAATACGACTGCCTTCCCTCGGAGATTATATCATGGCATGCATGCATGTAAGAGAGAGAAGAGCAGAGAGGAGAGAAGGAGAGAGAGAGAAAGACTGTCTGATTCGTTGTGCCGCAGGCAGCACCCTGTAGTCTCCCTCCTCCACCCTCACTCCCTCCCTCTCTCTGTCTGTCTGTGAATTCGTATCCCTCGCCTTATTGACGACGCGCAAAGTTTGCCAACTAAACAAGTTTTGTGCCTCAAATGAAATTTAGGTTGCAACTGAAGCCCAACAAAAGCCAAACAAAACAAAGCAACAACAACAACAACAGCAACAACATTCGGGCAGCAAAAAAATTAGAACTTTTGCGCTGCTGCTAAAGGAAAGTGAATTTTATTTGCTCAACTTTATTACGTATACGTGCCGTTGTTCCGCCTGTGTAAATAACCAAAATGCAAAACGTGCCCCAAGCCACCATCGTCTGCACCCAAAACTTGCCTCAGATCTCGTTGTCTAATGAAGACAGCGTCGCCGCCGCCAGGTGGCGCTCTCGCACTTTTATGTTCATACATTGTCGACTGTTTAACGACGTACGACGCGCACAGAGTATGAGGAATTTCTAAAAAACCATATAAGCCTCCTCTTTGTGGGTCAAACTAGTCGAGAGAAACGTGCTCAACAGGTACATACCCTGTAGGGAAAGAGGGAAGGGAGGAGATAAAAGATATACAAGAGTTGAATTGTGTTTCATTCTCTTCTCTCCACTACAGGGCATGCGACAGTTAGGCAGTTCGTAAAGAGCATCTTTAACTGCGGAAGAAACCTATTGAATTATTTACCATACTTAACTTAAGTATTTATTACAGGGTATCTGACAGTTGAATGCACAAGCCTCAGTGTTCGCTCAGCTTGCTACACAGGATGTATGTCAGTCAGGCATTACTTGTGATTACTTGTGCCTCAATTTTCTTATCTAAAAAGGTATCTGCCAGTCAGACAGTACATCCACAGCTTCCACAAACGAGCTTCTACTGTATCAGCAACCTTCTCTAACAACTACAGGGTATCTGGCAGTCCATCAGCCACAACCCGTGCTCACAGCAACCGCGCTCTCATATGCCTAAGCCAACAGACCGTAAATATTGTTGAAAACGGCAGTTTATTTTTGGGCATTCAATAGGACTCGAATCGCTGATGGATGTAAAACAGCAGCAGCAGCAGCAGCAACTGGAGCAGCGGCAACAACCTTCACAAGTACAGCAACGACAACAACATGATTAAACAAGCAGCAGCAGCAGGAGACAAACCTTCACAGGTGTACGAAGAGGGAAGCGAATAATGGTAAAAGGCTTTTCTTGGCCGCAGGGTAAATAAGAAGCAAATCAGTCAGCAGGGAGAAGGATGACTGGCAGTTACCCTGTAGTGCAATTGAAGTAGATAATAAATAAATAAATAAATTAATAAATAAATAAATACAGAAAAAATTAATAAATAAATAAGTAAATAAGTAATTAAATAACTAAGTAAATAAATTAATAGATAACTTAAAAAATCAGCAATAATTAATTTGTTTTGTCATAACTTAATTGATTCATTCTTTATTTTATTATAAATCTTGACCACTATCCAGCAACAATAAAGTTAAATTAATAAAATATTGTGGAGTTTAAAATTGAGTTAAATTTTTATTATGAACAGTAAAAAAACAAACAGTATATTTTTTTTCAGAAATCTAAAGGTTTTCTATTAAATTTAGCTACAAGTTTTGATTGTTTTTCATTTTAATTAATTGTAAAAACAAATTTTCATAATTTCATTCTTTTGTTTGTTATTAATAATGTATTTATTTTATTTTTGTTTTTGTAATTCAAAATTCTAGTGTGATTGGCATTTTTAATATTGTATATTTTATAGTATGTATTTATTTATATGTACCTCATGTTTTTTAATAATTTGCAAACCTTTTTTGCATCAATATTTTATTTTACATTTTGGTATACCTTTTTTATATGTAGTGTATTTGAATGTATATTTTTATGTATATAATTATTTATTTATACATTTTTATGTGGTTTACATATTTTTTTTTTATCAAAAATGCAAATTTTCTTCCCTTTCAGCTCATGATTTTCCCACAGTAATTGCAGGCCTGGCCATTCCCCAGCCCCCTGTGGCGTCCTGCCTCCCTTCTGGCCGGATGTTGCTCAGACATAGCTCTGCTAATATACCCCGCAAACATGCTTCCTCTTCCTTCTGGCCCTGCTTGCACTGCTCTGCTCGTATTCCCCTTCCCCTTCTGCCCCTTCTCATGCTGCCTTTGGCAGCCATTTCATCTCGGCTTGGTTGGTTATAATGATGCACACACACGCACAACCACACACAGTCATAAATAGGGGCTCAACAAAGAGTTGTCATATGTGTGTGTGTGTGTGTGTACATTTGTGCATGTGTGTGTGTGTTGTCTTTGCGTGTGTCGTTCGTCGTCCCTTTAGCGTCTTCAGCATTTAATGGCCTCATTAATTTTCTATGCTTGGCCTTAAATTATTTTACTAGTCCCGCCGTCGTCGTTGTCGTTGTCGTTGCTGTTGCACGCTGCTCAGCAATTCCATTAACTTGGCGTAGGCACTCGGCACTCAGCCAGGCCCCCTTTCGCCCCCCATCTGTTGCCTTGCCCTGCCCTGCCCTGCCAAACTGCCCCTTGTTGAGAGCGCACGCCAGGGCCAATGGCAAACTGTATGTCTCGCTCTCGTCTCTCGTCTCGCAGTGCCTCATTGCCTCAGCTGGCTCTGCTCATCGACTGGTTGCGTTGTCGTTCATTTACATAAACTTAATTGTTTTATTTAATCAATAAAAATAATTAAATGCCATGTGCGTAAGTAATTAAAACAAATCGCTTTTACTGCACAACCAAATTGAAATTGCATAAACAGGCAAGTGGGAGGGGCAGGGGAAGGAGCTACTAAACGAAATTCACATGCAACAGGGCAAGGGAAGGGGGCAGGGAAGCAAGGGGTATGCGCTCTAATGATGTACTTCCCTCGTGTGTGTGTGTCTGTGTGTGTGTGTGTGTGTAATTATGGCACATCAAACATTAATCAGGCTGGCAAAATGCGAATGTGGAAAACGCAACTGCATAAAATCAGCGGAGCCACAAAGATAATTTTGTTGCTGCTGTTTGCTGTTGTTGGCTCAACAGCCAATGTGGCAGGGACAACAGCAAGAACAACAACTGCAATATCTATGGCAACAGCAACCATTTGAACTAGATATAGCAGCAACAGCAATGAGAACAGCATTAGCGGCAACTATTGCTGAAGAAACAGCAGATTACACCTCTACAGCAGCAGCAATGACTGCAGCAACAACTACAACAGGTACAGGTACAGGTACAGCAGGTACAGCAATAAGTGCAAATTCCATAATAACAGCAGCAACCTTTGCAGCAGCAACAACTGAAAGAAGTGCAACAACGACAACATTAAGAAGGATTAACTTCATCTGCAACTATTGCAGCAGCAACATCGGCTTCAAGACCAACAACTATTGCAGCAGCAACATCACAAACCTATACAACCATTCCTAGAAGAACAACCACGGCAACACTAAGAAGAAGCTAAGTAGAAGCAACAGCAACAATAACTCTGCAACTCGAGCAGCAGCAACAATATTAAGCAGAGCAACACAAACTGCACTAGCAACAGCAACTAAAGTATCAACAATAGCAGCAACAATTGCAGAGGCATCAGCAACAACAATTGCAGCAGCAAAGAAACTGCAGAGCAACCGCAACAACAACAGTTACAACTGCAACACATATGTCAACTAATGCAGCACTAACAACTGCAGCAACATCAACTGCAGCAACAACTACAGCAACAACTGTAACCATATTAGCAGCAACAGCAACAACTGCAATAACAACAACTGAAAAAGCTGCAGCAACAACAACTGCAGGAAA
The DNA here is from genome assembly GCA_018903425.1 of Zaprionus nigranus. NCBI lineage: Eukaryota > Metazoa > Arthropoda > Insecta > Diptera > Drosophilidae > Zaprionus > Zaprionus nigranus. The sequence continues at coordinate 625,140 of JAEIGD010000002.1, forward strand.
AGCAACAACATCGACTGCAGCAACAGTTCTAGCAACAACTTTAACAATATTAACAGCAACAGCAGAATAAAGAAAGAGCTGCAACAACAACAACAACATAAGCATAAACAGAAATAATTTGCACAACAACAACAATTAACTTATCAACAACTGCAACAGCAACAATCACAACAACAACAACAGAAACAGCAACAACATCGACGCCTCAACCGAATTGTTTTGCGACCACACACAACATACAAAAACCAAATTACTTTACAAGCGCTACACACTTTCCCGCACCAGTTCACTTCGCCCTCCCTTATCCCTTTCTCCCCCTTCCCTTCTCTCTGCTTGCAAACCAACAGAAATTTTCAATTTTTCAGCATAATTTATGGCTCACAAAGCGTAAAAACCAAAAACCCCAGCAAATCAGTACTAGAAATTATGCAAAAATATTTTGTGACGTCCCCTACTACCTCGTGCGTTGCCTCCACTCCTGTCCGGTCATAATCTCTGTATCCTCTCGCCAACTGTGGCTATCTCACTCGCACTCACATATGCTGGGCGTACATAAACAATGCGTGGCGTGGCAACGCTCGCTGCAGTCACAATTTGCAATAGGTAAAACGATTTAATACCGAACACAAACAGGGCAACCACACACACACACACAGATACAAACACACACACACACACACATACTGACAGCTATGCGATACAGTTAGAAATACAAATTAAACTAATGCCAGATAGATAGATAGATACATTTATATTGATCAGCAATTTAATGTAAATTATGCTGTCTATTTCGTGGTTCGCCCCCATTCGCTGCTGTTATTCTTTCTCTCTGTGTGCGTGTGTGTGTGTGTGTGTGTGAGCACATTATGCAAATCAGTATTTTGTAGAACTGTATCTGTTGCTTTTTATAGGCATTTGTTTTATTGCCATTTCACATGAGCAACAGCAGCAACAACAAATGACTTCAAAGCCATCAGCAGCACAATAGGCCCCTAAAAGTATGCCATACTCACACGCACACACACACACACACACTCACACACGCCAATGAATTGAATTCTAAATACACTTTTAAATTCAAGAAATCGTATTGCCATTTGCACATAAATCTGTGCAAATATAAGTTATATATGAGCTGAGATAGTCGCAAGTTTGCCTCGATTATATCATAAGTTATAAATTATGAATGGATGCAAGTGTGGATGCATAATTAGAGGTTAAGTTTTATATGATTTTGCGAGTTTTTGTTGTTGTACTACCTTAGTGCAGTCTGTTAATGTGTATATTGTATTAATGATGTAATTGTTATAACTTGTAATTATATCATCAATAAATGACTGTACATTTTAATGATATTCTCCACACTAAAGACTGTTATACAATATTTATATATATATATAGATATATATAGTATATATTAAAACATTTCTAGACATTCCTAACAGTTTTGAATTTCAGATAGATATATTACTCTGCATCCCTGTAGAGCGCCATTAAAGCTCTCTTTAATCAATATAATCTGTTGATAAAGCAATATAATCTGTTGAGACATAACGTCAACCAAAAAAACATCTTTAATTTTGAAAAAAACTGCTGATAAAATCCTTAGCTTACTAAGGTTTCTATGAGCAAGTGAAAATTTAATATACTTACGCGGAAATTCTTCGACTTTTTAGGGATTTAAAGAATAAAGCAGAAGTGGCGTGGTTGGAAAACACAAACGCTAACTAAAGACAGCCTTATAAATTATTGCGATATATTATTACTGGCAAGTGCGAGCGAGCTTGAAGAACTGTCCCTCCCATCCCAACTTCCCCCTCTGTAAAATGTATGCTGTGGCAGCATTTGAATACCAGCAATAACAAGTATACGCAGGGTAGGCCTCCTCAAGATCTCAGCTTGTCTTATTAAAAATTCAATACAAAATACATTGCCAATGCCAAGTTGTCTGTGTTTCTGTTGTTGTTGTTGCTGCCATTTTTTTGTACGACTCTCTTTCACTCCACCTCCACGATGACTGCCACGCCCCCAACGACGATTACATTTCCATGCAAATCAAATTGGAAAAGACGACATTGTACGCCAGGGCGACAGATAAGCCAAGCCAAGTCGAAATTATAAAAACAATTTGCAATCATTCGACAAGTGAAACACAATAAAGATATCGCTATCCATCTTCCCCCTGCGGTCTCTCCTACAATATTCGGCATGTTTGGATAATTAGAAGCGTGTCGCAGGCAACCCGCAATACGATGCGATAGGTTACGCTGCGATGCGATGCCTTGCGATAGCTCCTTTCCTTTTTTATTGATTCATCAAGTACGACGCGCCCGAGTAACAAAGAGAGAAGGGGAGAGGGAGAGAGGCCTATTAAATAAGCGTGGTCTGTCCGTCTCTTTATCTGTGCGTGTCTGGGCTGAGGCACGTGGCACGTGCATGAATTTATGACGTATCGATTGTTATTAATTCCAACGCCGGCCCCGATGTTTAGTCAATTTGTCAGACGGAAAACCTTTTGCTCGATTTCAGCACTTCAGTGAATCGTTTGAGTGGGCCACCAAGGGGTTAATAATTCATTTGTGCAATGTGCTGTGGCGACCCCAAACAACAACAACAGCAACTTTCATTTACGTTTATCATCTGTCACACCTCATCAACGCGTGGTGCGTGCAGCTCAGCACCCGCTCTCCGTGCACCCTCTCTCCCGCTCTCAGTAATTACTCTCCCTGGCAATATTGTCAATAATTATCTCCATATTTCACGAAAAATTATAGACAAATGCGAGGCCGTTGGGGCGTCCGCACTTCCCACTGTATGTGTGTCCCACTGTATGTCTGTCCCACTGTGTGTATGTCTGTCCCACTGTGTGTATGTCTGTCTGTCTATCTGTCTGTTTGTCTGTCTGTCTCTTTGTCTGTCGCTTGTTTATTTGCCGCCTGCTGCTGCCATTGACAAATATGTGTTAATGGAAGCGAACGGAAGCGAGTGGAAAAAGGATGGCAAATGGATAGTCAGTGAGAGAGAGAGAGAGATGGAGTGAGAAGTGAAGAGAGTCGCGCGTCCAGCTCAAGCTTGTTAATTGATATTGATACGACTCGTTGTGGCATCGAATGAAGGCAACGCATAATGCGCCAGATGCTTATCAAATCTGGCGCATAAGATGTCGCAGGCAATTTGCAGAGATTTTATTTATCGAACATGCTTACGTGATATGTGGGCACGGAGATATATAGTAGAGCATGGGAAAAAAGGTATGTACCATATATGATGAGTGAACAGGTAAATGGATTTGTAAGTAGATTAAAGCGAATAGGTTAGGCATCAAAGCTGATACATTGCTTGAGGCAACAGGAATATACATATATAGTATTTATTAATTGGGAGAACAGAAAAATATATATATATAACACCTGTATAATAGATGTACAACAGATTAGCATTAGAGATGTAGAACAGATGTATAACAGATGTATAACAGATGTATAACAGATGTATAACAGATGTATAACAGATGTATAACAGATGTATAACAGATGTATAACAGATGTATAACAATGATGTATAACAGATGTATAACAGATGTATAACAGATGTATTACAGATGTATTACAGATGCTATAAAATATGTAAAACAAATGTATAACAAATGTATAAGAGCTGTATAACAGATGTATAGAATTGACGAGGCTTTAATTTCACGAGTATTCATTAAAGCTTAATACGTGTATGAACATATATCAATATTATAATTAGCTGAAATATTTGCACTAAATAGGAATAGTATGGAATAAGTGTATTCTTCATAGAAAAATTTTAAGTACCTTATTTTAAATTTATGCATAAATATCTCGAATATATAAGAAATTTCGTATTGGATAATAAAATATCAGTTAAAAAAATATACAAGACATATATATATGTATTGTATATACGTCCATTAATTAAACATAAATACTCAAGTACCGTACAAGTTCCTTTTATATTTAATACCAGTAAAAACTTAAAAGTGTTGATAAGAATTCAATTCATGGCTATGAAAATGAATCATTAAACTATAAAAAAGCTACATACATTTTTGTATATAAACGTATATATAAATATATATAAATCTGTTATGTATATATGTATAGTGTTATGTTTAGATAGGTACATATGTATGTATGTATGTATATATATGTAGTATGTAACTGCTTCGCGGCAGTACGTCATCGTAGTCTACTTAAACATAAAGCTTCCATAAATCCCCACAAATATTACAGCTTTAATTCGGCACCCTCTGACATCACACATAGAGACAACAAAGACGTCATCCTATGCTGGCTGAAATACGTTATCGAATAGGAGGTGTTGACTGTGCAAGCCCAAAATAAAGCTTAAATCATAAATTAATCAAATCCCGCCCACCTCCTCCGATGTGTGTGCGTCATTATCCTGCGAGTGGGTCAGGTCAGGCGAGTCTATGAATCTTTGAGGTAGCTGCAGTTTTGAACCTTTAAAGCACTGCGCCGATTCGGCTTCAGTTCAAATTGGCAAAGCCTGCCAGGCAATTCGACCTACCTCCCCTCTACCGCGCCCCTGGTACCGCCCATTCATCATTATTAAGGCCTTTAATTTATGGGGCCGCGTTGTCGTTTTTTATGGCGTGTGTTTTACATTGACTATAACATCGAGTCATATATAGTATACTACTCGCATGTACCACCAGCACTCGCATGTTGTGGGGCACGCCAGCTGCCGCAGTCGACGTCGCTGCTGGGTTCAAAGTACGGACAGGTAGCAGTGCCAGAGGCAGAGGCAGCGACAGAGGCAGCGGCAGCGGCAGCTCCACATAAAATCGATAAATCTTAAAAATTCAATAACAGCCGCCATCGCCGCACGCGAATCGCAGGCAACAGCAGCAGCAGCAGCAGCTACCCTCTGCTTGGGGTGGCACTACCCCGAGACTCTGCTTTCCCCTCTTCTCACCTCTCCTTTCTCGACTGCCTTTCACGCATATTTCAAAATCAAAGGCGAGGGTCAATGGCAAATTGGATTGCTTCGGCTTGCTGCTGTACTTGTATTTTGTACTTTATCTGTGTCTCCTCCCTCTCCCCCCGCCTCCCTCTCTATGCCCACTCTCTCCCACACTCCTCTCTCTTTTCTCTTTCTTTCTCTGTGCTGTAGTTGTAGTTGTGTCAGAATTAAAGATTTATCAAGTCGAATCAGGCTGGCTGGCATCACTTCTATAGTGGCGAAACTTTTAATTGGCGGCTTTAAGCCACTATGAGCTATGGCCCAAGCTAAATACGCCACGCCCACTCGTTGACTGGCACTGACTGACTGGTGACTGACTGACAGGCACTCACTCTGGCCATAAGCCTTCATCGATGCAAGTGGAGCAGCCGCTTCAACTGGCTGGAAAACATGGAAAACTTTTTGCTTTCATGTCGAGGCCGACGCGGAAAACTTAAAGTGAATCTCATTATTGGCCTCCTTTCATACTTTAAAGGCAGGTAGAGTGGGCAGGCGGGGGGGGAGTCATGTCAGGTGGGCAACAAACAATTAATTATACACCGAAATAAGAGAGAGAGAGCGAGAGAGAGAGAAGGAGAGGGAGCGAGACTGACCAGAGCAGGGCTGGAGGTCGCAGACCTGGCATGGCAACAGGCGAGCGAGGAACACAAATGACGACGGATAACGGCATTTTTTATGATTTGCCACAAGGCAGCTCGTATTTATTTATGTGTATATGCGACTCTCTGTGAGTGTGTGTGTGTGTGTGAGCGACTCGCATTTCGCATTATTTATTGCCCATTCCACACACACACACACACAGGGACAAAATATGTAAATGCATGTGATATTTGTTTATTTTCGGCGACGGCTGCCCGCATCTACCCCTCCCCCCCCTCGCTTCCCCTTCTACCATCTCCTCTTCTGACCGGATACGGCAGCTGAGTGCCATCGTCTGCATTCCAGCAGCGTCTCAGCGGCACGCGAAGCGCCATTAAAGTTTCCAGTTCAACATTTTTCGCATGACCAGAGTGAGTGGAGAGGGATGGAAGAGCGAGGTGAGGGAGGCGAGATCGTAGAGTGGGTTCCTTGTTCGAGTGCATTCGCCGCGATAAGATACTTTAGTAACTCAATTAAGCCTGCCAACTGATACGGGACATCCCATCCAGACGAGGCAGACTGGCAGCCAGGCCGCACTAGAATGCAAGCAGCACTTGATGCGATTGATTAAGCGCTTTTCACGCTAACCAGCGGTAAAAACTGTTACAGTTAATGAACATAAATTAAAAGCGAATTTCATTTTCACAAAATTAACGAACACCAACAACAACAATGTGAGCATAAATAAAAGACTAAAAGGGCTGGCTCTACGGCCTGTGGAAGTTGGCATACGCTGTGTAAAACTGTATATTGAATTTATCTTAAGAAAAAACGGGGAAAAGCAAAGGCCACCTTCGACATGCTGAAGATTCTATACCCAAGCAGATTCTTATATCCTCCGATCAGCGATAAGTAGCATAAGTACCGAGCTTCATAAAGATAGCTCTAAAACTGAGAGCGAAGTTTGCGTTGCAACTGACAGACAGACGGACGGACAGACAGATATGGCTAAATAGACTTCCCTAGTGATGCTGAATGAGAATATATATAATTTATGGGGTCGTAGATGTCTCCTAAGGTTACGTTGCAAACTCCTTGCCAAAATGAATATATCCTCTGCAAGGGTAAAACAATCCAGACGAAAGCTACAGTCGAATACACCCGACTGAAAGATACCGTTCGGTCAGATTTGCAAAACCATTAAAAAAAAGTGGCACACAACATTTGAAATTAATTTGATCAGCTTACATTATCTAGGAACTTTTATGCCAAATTTAGTGTCTCTAGCTTTTATAATATCTGAGATCTGTATGGTGTGGACATCACACAGAATATATATATTCAATGGTCGAAGGGTATTAGAAGAACGGCTACAGCCAAAGGTATCAATCGATCCCCTTATCGAACCGTACTTTTAAGTTCCACACGCGTACTGCCCATTAATTTGTTGAAACAACGTCATCTTGTGGTAAGCAACAATAATATCAAATATATTATAAATATTCTAAGAACACTTCAAACAATAAAAAGTTTTATGCAAATTCTTAAATATAAATTATGCCATAAATTATAAATTCAGTCCCTAAAGGACCCATCTCAACGTTTCAAAAATACTTATTTTCAGCTTCGTTAAATAGCTTTCAATAATTGTGGATTCAGTTAATGTTATTCATTTGCAGTTAACACATTGAAAAAAATGAAAAACATAAAAATGTGGAAAATATTTTTTGGATGTTTGTGCATATTTATTAAGATAGGCAACTTTAGTTCGCAGGACATAAACTTCTTTTGTTGTGATATCTATGAAATCGTCTTCATGAAAAAATGTATCTCAAGCTACGTTAGCGAAAGCTTTAACGACAATAACGCATTGCAGATAACGATTAATTTTGTAACGTTTGACTGCAATGGTCTACTGTTTGAAGGTATAGTTCATGAATTCACTGGATCGTTGAGGCCAATCAATGTGTATGATTTTAAAGAATGTATCCGAGAACTAAACAGCACATATCGGAGAACTGTTAGTGGTTCTGTTTTCCATAAGCATATTAAAAATAAACACGCAGTCTGCAAGCCGCACGTTAATATTTTGGGTATAGCTACACATAACACTACGACACTGTCTGAATTGAATACTATAGCACAACGAGCACCGAACATAGAAGTACTCCGTTGGTCCATGTATTTAAAAAGCTTTCAAGTGAATCAATTTATTGGCCAATTTGAAAAACTTCAGAATTTTACTTTATTTAGTCGAACGGAGGATCTCAATAGGTGTGAAGATATCACTTATAACAACGTAACTCAGCTTGCACGATTTGACCTTTATCTCGACTTCAGTAGTGCCACTATAAAGAATTTTACTTTACCTGCATTATTACGTGATATGAAGAGCTTGCAGCGTTTCTGGATGAAATGTAATAAGAAGTAAGATGAATTTGGTGAAAAATCTTTACTCAAAACTTTAGATTAAACACTTTCAAAATAGCAACTTTTATAATTTAAATAACACAAGTGTAACTTTGTTTCTCATTATGTCATTAATTTTGCCCAGATGTTTGCTACGCACCTTATTCTAAATCAGCTTCAAAAAAGAATCGGGCTAGCCCTGTCCGTCTGTCCGTCTGTATATTATATATATTATATTATATTTCTGTCATCTGTGAAAATGAAGGTTTTTGTTATTTTTTATTTTAGTTTAAGAAATAACTTTTATAGGAACGATCGTAGGATATAAGAACCTGCAAGGGTATAAAGCCTTCGGCATGTCGAAGGCACCCTTTCGTTTTGGTTTTACAATTAACCTTTCATTTCTCCCACAGTTCGTGTGACAAAATGTGCGAGGTCAGTCTACACAAAGACATGTTTTGAGGCTCAACAAATTTAAAAAAGTGGGTATAAATGGGTGTAACTTTAACAAGATCACTGCAGCGAATTTCAAAGACATGAAGCACTTAACCGCTCTAAAAGTTGAAAACTCTGTATTCAACGATTTCGATTGGTTAACGTAAGTAGTATTTTTATAATATTGTAGATTAGTTATCATATTATCATTAAATGGTTTTTCTAGAAAGGGATATACTTCTTCAAGGGAAACTAGATAAAACAAGGGTATTATCGCCTTGCAAGTTTGGGCTTTACCAATTTACCATATGCTAGTTATATATAGTAGTACTGGCCTGTTGTTTCTGTAAATTTTTTATGCAAAACATTCTATTTCATTTGCAGCTCAACAACTTTGGAAAATCACTTGACCTTTTTCGACATCTTTAGGACAAAAAGAAAAGGAAACACCGAATATTTCAACAACTTTACACATTTTCAAAATTATAAAAACCTAAAGTTTATCGAAGTAGATCCGGTGTATAATTATACGCTCTGGTTGCCAGCAAATAACATATTACCATACATTTGCACGAGAGGTAACTGCAGCTTTTTTAAGGATAAAGATGGCAATAAATGTCCCATTGGCTGCGAATGCGTATTCCAACGTGATGAGGAGAGTCTAGTAATCGATTGCAGGAATCGTTTAGCAGTCACAGAGTTCAAAGCGCTTCCAAAGTCATATATTGGAGGCGCAGCTCTTTACTTGACTGGAAGAAATCTAACCAAATTGCCAAGCAAAGACGTATATGGATATTCCAGTATACAAAAACTTTATGTTGATAGAAATCAACTCGATGATCTCACAATTTCCGAACTGCCAGAAAACTTAACATTTTTGAGTATAACAAATAATAATTTGAAGCTCTTAACCACAGAAGTTTACGAATTTCTAGGGCAACGAAAAGACTTGAAGATTCGACTATCGGGAAACCCCTGGAGCTGTGGGTGTACTGCTGTAGACTATATGAAATTTATAAGTAGTTTTGAAGGAATTTTAGATTACTTCAAAAACATCAAATGTAAGGATGGGTCGAAAGTCATTTCAAAACTCGACGAATGCAGAGTGTTTGCAAATTACCTAGTAGGTGGTCTATCGTTTCTCCTCATTGTTATCTGTCTACTTGTGTTCTGGTTCAGGAAATCCATTCTAATGTGGCTCTACGAACATGGCATACTTGTCGAATGTATTCGTCGTACAAACCATGAACTCGATCACAAATTTGATGCATTTATCGCGTATGCTCACGAGAACTTGAACCTGATTAACGAATACGTCGAGCAACTCGAGAATGGGCCATACAAGTATAAGCTGTGTTTCTATCACCGTGACTGGCTCATCGGCGAATCAATTCCAGCATGTATTCTTAAATCTGTTGATGATTCGAAACGTACCATTGTGCTTATGACCAATGAGTTTCTTAACTCCTCATGGGGTTCCTTTGAGTTCCGCACGGCCATCAAAGCAACCTCAATGGATCGGACCAAGCATCTGATTATTATTGTGTACCCCGAAGCGGAGGACTTCAGTAAACTGGACTCTGAGTTAAAGATTTATATGAAATACAATACATATCTGAAACGAGCTGATCCTCAATTCTGGAGGAAACTTTTCTATTCGATGCCGCACAAGAAAGTGAGCAGATCCAAGAAAGCCAAAAAGGAGACGGAAGTCTAATGATAGGTAATCTTTCTTTTTTTCTGCACTCTATTTTATATTTCTAACTGACTTCATCTTTTTGACTTTACACAAAACTATGTTAAACACGAGATGAGTTTCTTTAATTTTTTTCAATTTGTTTTTCATACTTTTCTCCACTTCTTTTCCATTCCAGGCTGCACTTGGCCTAGTGTATGTATGTGTTCCCATTAATCTGTATCATCTATAATCTATCAAGAAGTTTCTGTATTTGAGGATAATTACAATATGTTGTTTGATAAAGTATATAGTATAATTAAACAGAATCTTGCAAAAGAATGTATACAATATTCCTGTAAGTTTTGGCTTAAACAACATATGATATCGTACGCTAATTTTGGTGAATGTTTATAAGGGTTAAGCTGTTGAGCAAACTGTTTTGTGTTCGGTTGTGCTATTTGGATATGAAACAAATATAGAGAGATGACTAACAGATTTATTAATAGAAAATGGTTTTAAGAACAGACAGACAAACAAACAAAACTAGTTCGTATGTGTTGCTAAAGATCAAGAATATAATACCTGTATGGAGAGTTCTGGATACTTTCTTATGTGCATTGCAAACAGCTGTCACAAATTAATCTACAGATGTAATTTTCTGTAATTAATGATATAATGTGCATTGTAAAACAAATGAACTGGGTAAGCTCAGTTGGTTGAGAGTAAGTAACGGGACACAGCTCATACATAGGCAATTTAAAACTGGTAAGTCGGAGATGAACTTGGAAGACGAGTCGACGTTATTTGCGGCTTATCTTGCGAGTCGATTGCAGGCGACTCTTTTACTGTCAATGTTCGCTTTGTTGTCTCCGTTTGTTATTGTTGTTGTGGCAGTTATTGTTGCTGCTGTCGTTGTTATTGTTGCTGTTGTTGTGTTTCTGCTGTTGTTATTGCTTGTGCCTAACAATTAAACCATTTGCAGTTTATAACCATGGCGTGCCATTAAACAGAATTAAGTCAGTCCGGCAAGCGATCCCAGGCCACAAGCCCTCTCCAGGCCTACCCCTCCTACTTCTTTTCCTTCTGCTTCTCTCCCTCCTCCTCCTTCTTCACACGGGAAGCAAAACAGTCAGTCAAGCGCGACGCCGTCGCCGAACTCTCGAGTAGCGATTCAAGTGGGGAGCTGCTGCGCCATAAATCGCTTATCACGCGACATTAAAACAACAACCAGAACAGTAACAACACAACAGCAACAACAACAAGTTACGAAACAACAACAACAACAACTACAACAATGGGACGGCTGTTGCCCGCAGCCAAATGCCAAAAATTGCCGCACACAAAAACAATACGAAAACGAAGAGCGAGAAAATGTAACGGGCAACGAGTTTTAATGTACTACCCCAAGCCACTCCCCCCCTGCCACCAGCCCCTTGCCCCTTTTAGAAAACCTTGAAAAATGGCAACAGCAGATTAAGCGCATAAAATGGTTGCCCCAGCAGCATGCCGGCTGTGGGTGGGAACCCTGGCTGAAATTGGATTTTGGAGCCAACGCAGGCGAGGGCGAAATAAAAATTAAGACGTCATCAAAATGCAATTAAAAGAGTAGGTAAAAATGAGAATAGCCGCAGATTTATTTAAGCCCAGAGAATGAGAGAGACAGAGAGAGAGAAACCCTCAGTGCTCAACCCTGCACCCTCCTCCCGTGCACCCTGCACCATTAGGGCATCTGGTAGCACTTCCGGTCTAAGAACAACAAATAGATTTATTGTTGATGGCATTATTAAATTTTCTTGATTTTCGCTTTTTCTTTCGCGTCATAATAAAAATGGCCGAGCAAAAGAGAGTGTGATGATAGCCCTCCCGGCTGGGCAGTCTTCCCTACCTCCCTCCCTCCCCTCCGCCCTCTGGGGGCTGGGAGCATATTGGAGCAACGCGCTAACGATGAACGCCCTGTATAAAGATAGAGAGAAAAAAGGGGGGAACAGAGGCTGTAGAGAATGGGGAGGGTGGTTGGGGAGGCATGTCAGCGCACGACAACATCACGCCCCTGGGGCGACAGCAGCAACAACAACTACAACAATGGGGAAATGGGAAACTGAAATAAAAACAGAAGACACAAAAAAGAATCGCGGAAAATTGTAAGATGTTGGCCCTGAAATTAATGGTGAAGTTGACAAAACAGTATGCAAAATTGACCTTGAATAGGACAGTAAATTATAATAATAATAATAGACGAAATTCGAAAACAACTTTAAAGTGGGGAACTATAAGATTTAATAGAGATAATTGAGCTGGAAACGGAAACAGATGGTAGTGGAAACAGACAGAGCAGTTTGGAACCGATATTTAAGTTAAGGTTGAAGTAGATTATGCTGATCAGGAATATTAATAGTTTATATTTTAGATAGAAAGTGGAATTAACTAAAAATCAGAGACCGTAAAACACCGTTATGGGTATAGAAAATATCCCCATGAAGGGATCATCCTAAAAATTTTTCAAGGACGCAAAAAAATCCCTTTATATCAATAATATAATAAACATATATTTTGCAACTGTTATTAAAAAAGTCTTCTAATAACCGTTATTTGTGATTTTTTAAAAATAAAAGTTTCAAAATAATTATTATTTTTAATTTTTATCATAAAAGTTATAACTAACTTTTATTTTACAATTTTTATAAATAGATTGTATTATTTAATATGATCTGGTACAACTAAACTGAAATATAATTATTTGGAAATATAATTATTTAACTATTTGGTTTTCCCTTTTTTTCTTTTTTCTTGCAATTATATTAATACTAAAGAAATATACATATTTATTGTGTTTTAAGCTAAACTAATAAGTCGTTTAACTTATATTCGTGATTACAATATATGATACTGTCTTGTGTAGATTTCCTTTGATTCCATTTACTTTAAACGAACAACTCCGTTTAGGCATTAGCTGATCAATTGGGGCCCCATTAAAGCATTATGTGTTATTCCTGCTTGTCGATATCAGGACGACAGCAAAGCTGTTTTCATTATCAGAAGCCATTGAGAATGATGAAGAGGGGCGGAGGAGAGTGAAGGAGGGGTAGAGGGAGACACTGCGATAGCAGAGGGCTGACAGCAATCACAGTGCCGATAAGAACGCAACACACTCACACAAACATCTACAGCTACACACATGTCACAAGACGGGAGATAGAGAGAGAGAGAGAGAGAGAGAGGGAGAGGGAGAAAATGAGAGAATGAGAAGCTGTTGCAATCACAGTGGGCTGCTAAGCTGGCTGAGTGCGTAAGTAATCTCGATGCCGAGATTGCATTAAAGCCAAACAATATTTAAAAACGTTTAACTCATTTGCCACGCCCCTCCAACTCCTCTTGCTGATACCCCAGAGACATAACTGTAATTACAAGAGTACACGACGAATCGCGCTGCCACTGCTGCAGCAACGCGGCGGCGTCTGCTGCGGAAATGCCGCAAGCAGCTAAATCGAAAATACAACGAGGAGAGCAAAAAAAAAAAAAAAAAAGAGAGAGAAAAGTAAATTAAAAAACGAAGCATGAAATAAGAAAATTTATCAAGAGAAATACAGTTGGGAACGCGGGCCAAAGCCAAAGCCAGACGCAGCAGAAATGCAGGCGGCAGAGGCAGCAGGCAAAAGTACAGACTCTGAGGCAACAGGCAGTGGCAGTGGCAGTGGCAGAGGCAGCTCTTCGCAGTGGCAGCTCCTCCAAGCCAAGCTGCCAGGTGGGCACAATTTAATTTCTCAAGCTGTGTCTCTAATCACAAGGATTTTTATCGCCTTGGCAACGATAGCGACGTCGCGCCTTTGACAGCATTTTTATACAGTCTGAAAAACGCTGACAGTCAGCTGGAGCAGAAGCAGCTCCAACTACGACTCCAATTTCAGCTCAGACTCCGTGCTTGCGACTGAGGCTAACTGAGTCACTGTGACAAGGAGACGACATGAGCCAGGCCAGAAGCTTGCATGCAGTACGCAGTGAGGCGCAGGCAGCGCCAGGCAGTGGAGTAGGAAGTGGAGTAAGCAGCAGCAGGCTGAGCCAGGCAGGAACAGCAGGGAACAGGCAAGGGCAGAGAAACAGGCCAAGCCAGGCAGGAACAGGCAGTGGAACAGGGAGAAGGCAGGCAGCACAAGAACAGGCACAAGCACAGGCTAAGGCAGGCAGAGTGAACCAGGCAGGAGTCTGAACCAGGGCAACCGGGAGCAGGCCAGGAGCTGCCTGACTGAAGTGTGTGTCACAAACATGACAGGGCGACGTCAACCGCCGCCAGCTCAGAAGGAAGCAGAAAAAAAAAACACAAGTAAGATGCAAAGAAAAACTGAGTAAATCATTTGGCCAAGCCAGGCGAAAAGCTGAGTTTTCCTTACTCTCCCTTCCACTCTCCCTCCCTCTCTCTCTCACTCTCTGTCACGCTCTCTCTACTTGCCTCTCTCTCACTCTCTGTCCTGTTTTGATTTTTCCTTGCGGAGGCGACAACTAATTAAATTAGGCAATGCTTGCGCAATCCTTTTCGGCTGCTGCGGCTGCAAAACATAAATAAACCGAGCAGCGATGCCGGCGTCGCAGTCAAGGCAAACGTCGTGGCCGTCGTCATAGCCGTCGCCGTCGCCGCCGTCATTGCCTTCCGCTTCCATGCCGGAAACCATTTTGGCGTGAACTCAGCCAAGTTTTCTGAGAGTTTCTCATTTGCAGCGCATTTGGCTTGAATTTTGCATTAGCCTGGCGGAAGTCGGGAGTGTGGGAAAGGGGGTGAGGTAGAGGGCGCCTGGGGGCCGGCGCTAAGTGCAGGCTCGTTTCAAATAAATATGCCGCAAAGCAAACAAACAATCAGCAGCCCGAAGGGAACTGTGCGCAGGCAGGGGAGAGGCGGCCACAAAGCAAACGACGCGTCAGGCAACCGCAGTCCAACACAGCCATCAGGAACCGTTAGCCGGCAGCAAAGCCGTGTACCCAGAGCAGCTAGAAATCAGCACCTCCACCAGCACCAGCAGCAGCAGCAGCAGTTAGGAGTCACCAGAAGCCGTTAGCCGTGAGCCGTAAGCCCGCTTGAAGCCAGCCAGCCAGGCAGCTCCCCTCGATTGTTGAATGGCAGCTGTACCTGCCTCTGATGGCCTCACTTCCGTCGCCATCAGTTGGCAAACGACGTCAACGGCCGCCATTTGCAATTCAATTGCAAAAGCGCCACCTTTTGACGAGCGCCGGAAATCGCTTACTATGCTGCTAAGCGGCACCGAACCAAAAGCAAAAGGTTTACCCATACTTACTACGAACCCCGACCCCCTCCCCCGTCCCCTGCTTAACTAACGACGGCTTAATTCGACAGTCGCAGCCAGAAATTGCACAATAAAATGGCAACATTTCGCCAACGACAAGAACTAATATCATATATAAATATAGAGTATATATATAGCCTGTGTATATATTTTAGTGTGTGTGTGTGTGTGTGTAAGGGAGACTGCAGTGCGAACATTCAATGGGGGCCCAAGGTTAGGGTCGGAGATGGGCGGAGAGAGGCGACGTGGTCACGAGCTGAATGGCATATTTTATATTGAAGTAAATTTGAAATCCCACGAAGAAACCCTTGAGTATGCCAAAGATAACCTGAAATACTAAGAGAATTAACCCTATAGTAATCCTAAAGTAACCCTTCTTAAACCTTAACGTAACCATATAGTAAACCTATACTAAACCTACTTATAGTAAACCTATAGTAACCCTATAGTAACCCACAGTAACCATATAGTCTCCTTTAGTAACCCTATGGTAACCATTTAAGAATCCAATAAAGACACTATAGAAACCCTATACTGACTTGGTAACCCTTAAGAAACCTTCAAATATTCCGGAAGTTATCCTGTAATATGAAAGTAATATATATGAAATAACTATAAACTAACTGAAAAGTAACCTTGAAGTAACTCCGAACTAAGTAAGTAAAAACACGTTAAGTCAGCCTGAAGTACGCCTGAAGTAAGCCTTAAGTAATTCTGAAATGAAATGCCAATAACTTTAAAGTACCCCTAAAATGTTCCTTTGTTTAGATCCAAATATCCTAGCCAATTTCCGTCCGTTCTTGAAAATTCTTTATACCTCCCATTCCCATCTCTATCTAACCAAAATGAGTTTTCTAAATCAACAATACCTATTGCAAATTCCCTTAAACCATACTGCAAAATAACATAAAACCTCTGAAATGTTTCTGCTTTTGAGATGCCCATAGTTTCTGCCATATTTTCACTTCAATTTTCATTGCATTTCACTTTCACCAAAAGCTTTTCCTTGCAGAAAAACCACTGCAGCAGAAATGCATCAGCAACAAATGTTATATTACTCTTACTCACCACATCGATGCAATGCGGGATTAAAAACGAATGTGAAATCATATGAAATTGTAAAGTTTTACTCAAATTTTAAACGAATCCGAGCACTGTAGGAATTACTACTTATTCAACTCTATTTTAGCATGCTCTTAATATAAGTTTTTGTTAGGCCCCTATTATTTTAAGGAGATCTAAAAACTCCTGTGTTCACAACTGAGTAGTTTCTGATATAAAATAGGTTAAATGTGAAATAGGTTACATGAGAAAAAGATTAAATCATTTAAAAGCCACATTGCAAAAGCTCAAAGAAAAGTGCACTGGAATCGACAGTGCCAGATTCACGCAACCATCTCTAGTGGTCATTACTGAGGAAATCGCTGGGCAAAAATGCAAGTCAATTAAGTAGCAAACGGTTGGATGGCAACAGAGCAAACAATCGCAGCGAGAAGCATTTCAAGAAGCTTCTGCATAAATCGAGAGCAAATTGAGCCAATTCCTGGATAAATACTACGCACTAACGAGATGAACGATGAGAAGCAATGAGATGGGATGAGTTTGAGATGAAGGAGAAGAACGAGATGAAGACGGAGGAGAAGGCTGCAGTACCGGAGAGGAGGCGGCTGCACGATGAGAGTCGGCGCATTACCAGCAAAAGTGCCATAAAAATGTGTATTAAAATGAGTAAAAACATTTATTTGCATAAAGTCGGCCACGAGCGAATGCGACAGCAATTGACAGAGAAAGAAAACGAAGGCTAAAGGGGGGCAGAGTGAGAAACTCTACCATACTATACTATATACTATATATATAGAACGCTGCACTGCGGGTGGGGAGCAAAAACTATTTGGAGTGGCAAAAGTTTTAGCTGCGTACACTTTTAGCCCGACTCGAGCTCTCTCGAGGATGCACTCGAGTCACGCATAAGTTGCAGCAAGCAGGTCGAAGCTGGCAACACCAACAAATGACAGCGACGCATGAGGAGGAAGAGGAGGAGGATGGGGGGTGGATGCATCAAGGAGCGGCAGCAAATTGTAAGTGAAGCCAAAAGGTCACACACAAGCATACACACACATACACACTGCAGCCAAGTGCGTTTCAGGGTTGCAGCACCATTGGGCGCCCAACGTGCGCTGCATTGCCTGAAATATACGTTTGGCCACCCGTCTTTAGTTCCTGCAATTGGACTCGAGTTAATGCAGAATCAGTCTGAATTTATTGCATACACTTACGCACACTGCAACAAAATGGAACTTAAGGTTACAACGCTCTTGGGCGCCCAACGTGCCCCCATCAATGGTCTCCTTCTGCTTCTTTAATTTGACTCTTTGACTTAGTGTTGTATTATGATAATATATTTGAAACGTTTACTGCATTATGCGAACAAGCAGAAGAGTGGGCGCCCAACGTGGGTACATGATATGGGCGTTTTTGTACAGATTAATGTGACTATCACTTTCTTTGATTATTCCGCTAAAGCTAAGTAAATGAATAATAATAAATAATACACACAATACTGTTGGTAGTTCAATATCATCGAATCAATTGATGCACTACCTTTAATAGATAAGCAACCCAACATATTTGCAATTATGGCACACACAACTCACAAGACTGTAAACCAATATTCTTGTTGTATTTCGGTCAAATCAATTGTTTCTCTCTTTATTTAGCATATTCGGAATGTTGTCTAAACCTCAAAAACAGCTCTCCAAATGCACCTTGATTATGCATAACTAACCACTAAGGTTTCTCCTGTGGCCTGCTGTTGTCGTTGTTGTCACATTCTTCAAATGCTGCGTATCATAGCAAATGACACAGTTTCGCACAGAATCCTTCACTCATTCCGTCTCAGCTTGGAGAATGAACTTGGGCAGCAGCAAAGCACACAAAATGAAAATACACGCAATCAATTCTGTTTACCCCTGCAGCTCTCTATGTAGGGAAGTTATGCGTGGGCTACACACTACACTGTGTAGGTGTATGTGTGTGTGTGTGTGTACGTGTTATTCTCCATGTGTTGCCTGCTGCAAGTCAAAGTCAAAGTGCCGTCAAAGTCGTGAGGGCCGACGGCGATTAACTTAAGTCAAACATTGAGTGATTGTTTTGCACTGCCAGCGACAGAGAGAGAGAGAGAGAGAGAGAGAGCGAACTCTGGACAGTCGACTGGCTGATTAAGCCAGTTGCATTTGTTATCCACACGGATGTACAAATGGAGCCACAGTTGTCAAGGCAGGCAGGAGGATGGAGCTGGAACACAGCAGGAGACACGCAAAATGCGTCAACATCGACGTGGTAGCAGAAACTGAAGCTGAATCTGTAGTAGTGGCAGCCACAGCACTGACAGGATTTCCGCGGCATCCGAACGGATAAAAATAAATTCAGAAATTGCTACCGCTTCTGCCTGCCTCACACCAGCAGCAGCAACAGTAGCAGCAGAGGCAGCAGGAGCCGAACTCGCAAGTGGCAACTTTTTCCCAAGTGTCGTTGCTGTTGTTCATCTTCCTCCGTTTTCTTTCTATTAGCTCTTTTCTGCTTGGCATCCGCCGGGATACGTGTGTGCTTTAAGTCCTTCGTCGTTGGCTCTGGCAATCCAACTACAAGTATATCTGCAACGCTCTCTCCTCGTTGCAGATTCGATTTACGTCGCTTTAACTTTTGCCGTCGATTGCGTTTTGCATTCGCATTTTAATGCGCCCAACGCGACATGGCTCAGTCCCTAAAGCATTTGAAGTTGATCCAGTGCGTGACACGCATAACACACACACAGTTGATAGGCACTGTAGTGGCATAACTCGGCGACAATCCATCACAGTTTTGCAGAGAATATTTGCCAAGAAAATGAACATCAATTAGTCGGCATACAAAATTGATGTCAATCAGCTCGAAACGAGCTAAACAAATCCGCTGCAGCGACTCAATTTGCTCGCCTGTCCGAAAAAGCCGAAAAGCAAATGAAAATTTTCCGGTTCAACGCGGGGGGGGAGGAGGGGAGGGAAGAGGGGCAGACTGTGGCTCATCTATTAGTTTTTCCAGCTGTCGTAATTATGGCGCGTGTCTCTCAATGCACAGCGTGTTATGACTTGGGCTCAGTGCGATCACTGTAGTTTGCCTAAAAGCTCAAGTTAGGATGTCGCCTCAGTCTCAGTCTCAGCTTGCTTGCTCTGCCTCAGCTTTAGTCTTAGTTTTCTCTCTCTCTCTCTCTCCCACTCTCTCTCTCTCTCTCTCTCTCTATCCTCCGCTAATGATAAATGAACATTGGGATTGGCGATACGATAATGAGAGGGCACGTGCTTTCGCTATCCCTGTCCCTGTCCCTGTCCCTGTCCATGTTTGTGTGTGTGTGTCTTTGCCTTTACATTAATCATAGCATACTTATGAGCGTCAAGTGTAATTGAAAGACATTACGAAAACTTGTTTAATGGCCTCCGCATTGCTGTTATGGATTTATAACAGCACTTCTTCGCTTCTGCTACCCCTCCTTTCTCCCTCTTCTTCATCTTTTTGTTATTGTTGCTCTTTGCCAATGCATTATTGATTGTCAAACTTAGTCCATAACGCCGAAGACGTATCACTGCTCAAGCACACCAGCTGCGAGCGCTAATTGCGAGTGTGCCACACACTTCTCCCGCTCCATTTACAACTCCAACATTTGGGCCATGGTCAGTTATGTTGCTAGAGAGAGAGAGGCACGGCGCAGAGGGGCCTAGCTCACCTCATTAGGATAGATAGGCGCGTACACTATTTCGGTTTTTTTGGGGCCTTGTGCCGCTTTGATCAGCTGCGCGGATAAATTAAAATAAAAACCACATTTGCATTTTACACACACGCACGCACTTACACACACACTCACACACACACATACACATACACACACATATTATGCTACGCGCGGATTTGCCGGTGGCTTGGTGCCTGGTTCGACAGATTCGGCCGCGTTGGACGTGTGGCTTTTGTGGCGCAGCTCTTTGATTGATAGAAACACAAGCTGCACAAATTGCGTTACTCAGGCACATTCAATATTTACAGCATTCTTTGCGGCGATGTTGCTGGCAGTGGCTTTAAAGGCAGCACTTTAAAAATATCAATACAGACAGGCAGCTACCTAGAAGTGGCTTCAAAAAAAGTTATGGAAAATTGCAAAATATGCGCTAACAAACTGTCTCTCTCTCTCCTCTTGCTCTCTGCTTCTTCTTCCGCTCTCTCTCTCTCTCTCTCACTGTCTCACCCACGCGGACCCACACACAGTTAATAAAAGTTTATGCGTAGAATCAGCTCATAAAGCTGCCCTCTCAACTTTAGATATAATTAAATTTGGCCAACAATGTGCCGCACTGCCGACTGACTGCTGCTGTCTGCTGCCTGTTGTCCTTCAATGGCTGCTCTATATATGAGTATATATTTTCATATTCCTTGGCAGATATAATTTGCCAAAGCTTTTCATTCTTTACGTTTCCGTTTTTTTTCCTGCCTGTTTTGCATAAAGTACAAAGCTGGGAGCAACTGTGAACAAGGCTAATATCTTTCTTCAATCATAACTTGCCTTATAAACGCAGGGCCAAATACCTACCCCCCTAAGGCAGTATGCGTAATATGTAGAGGGAACGGGGGAGGGAGGAGAGGGGAGGGAGTTGACTCCCTCTTTGCATAACGCGCAAGTTAAAGTTCCGTTGGCGTTTGAATAATTGTTTGACATTTTGAATAATTTAATTCAGCGACTGTTTCTAAGTGTTGCTTGAGTGAAAATGAAATTGAAAACCAGATTTACCCAATGTGCTTCCCTTTCCTCCTCCCTACTACCCTCCCTCTTATGCTGCCCCTGCCAACCCTCTGTCGAGTTGAAGTTCAAGATTATGGCTTTGGGAATTTCGTTGACGACGACGGGCCACTTTTTATTATTTGTGCAACAAAGCGCCCGCGGGGAGGACGGGGAGGTAGGGGGCGTGTCACTCCCTGGAGGTGGACGTGGCGGCATGGCAGGCGAACTGTTCGCTAATCGAGCAATTAAACACGTCTCGCATTCGTTGCAGACCAGGCCAGCCAAGCGGGCAAACTGCCAAACAGCTAAACAAGCGACTCAACCAAGCCGTGGCAGTCTCCGCAGTGTGCAGGTAAACTACACTCGCCTACAAAGCACCTCAAGTTGGCATTGTCTGCTAAATTATTTAGTCACCTGTCCGCTGTCCACAGTCCGTTCAAGGCTCTCACTTGTCGACTGCCTTGACAACTAATTCGAGTCTGTGTAAATTATAGAGAGAGAGGGAGAGAGAGATGTAAAAAATATTTAAAACAGAATTCCTTAATGCACTACTTCAAGCTCAACTTACAGGCCGAGACTGCTGGCATACTTGAGCAGATTACCTTTGTGATTAATATACTATGTTTCCATATGCAAGCGTTGAGGGATTTGTAACATCTTTCATTTTAAGAGGCAAGTTCTTGAAATATAAGGTTAGCTTAGTATTTATGGGCATATACATTATGTTGTACTGTAGTTTCTACTGTTTACTCTGTGAAGCACTTAAGATCTGCACGAATTAATGAGGAATTCATATAAAATGGGATTTGTATATATCAATCAATATTTATTGGAATATATGTTGTTTGTTATATTACTAAATTATAAATGATTACACAGGAAAAACTGTAAGATACTTAGTTTTTTATGGAATTGTATAGGAAATGACGCACAATACTTATTAGTAACTATAAAGATTTCCAAATATAGTTTGCAATTCTTGTGAATTGATTTAAAAATTGATAAAGCAAAAAAAGATGTAAAAAAACTATAGCTGATTTATTAAATGCGTTTTCTTATTTGAACCTTATGGTTTTATAACTAATAATAATAACGAATATCTGATCGAGTGTACGAGTTAAAAATATTGTACACTCGATCAGATATTCGATTGAAGTGAGGAAAGGCAACATGATAAAATAATTAATCGATAAATGTAGTGTTGTGTAATGAGATTTTTGTAGTTGAAAAGTAATATTCCAAAAAAAGGCTTTCCAAAAGTTGATTATAAAGTCAAATGATCATTGGAATATGAAGTATTACAAAGTTAAGAAATCATATACATAGATATCCTCATCTGAGTTTCAAGAGCTCTCTCGTTTAGACAAGACAAAAATTAATTTACTTTACTGCTGACCTTGAAGACTCCGCAGAGTTCCCCTTAGTCTATCTGCCTCTCAGATATTATTTTTAGCCAGGCCTTATTCTACGTGAAATCCTCCATAAGACTTTGCTGCCATTACAAAATAATCCCCCATTTCAATGTGGCAGGAGCCCTGTTGCAGAGTGTACAGCATTGTTGTGGGTGACCAGTTGTTTCTGCTGTGCTTGCTGTAGTTGTTGTTGTTGCTGTTGTTGTTTCGGCACTCAGCTCGTTGCCACCTGCTGCAACTTCAAAGCGACGCACGACGACGATGACGACGAAAAAACTAAAACAGTTTAAGTGGCACTTTTATGGCATTGCCAAGAGGCCGACGTCGCAGTCGCAGTCGCAGTCGACGTCACAGTCAACGTCGACGCCTTGCCCTGATAATTGCCAGCTGACAAAGAGTTGGGAGAAGGAGGTGCGGGCATAGGTGCTTACCTGAGGCCGAAGACATTTGCAGTGGCTTAGGGCCGGCATATTAATGGCCTAAGCAAAGCCGACTACACAACCAATTAAAGACGTAGCCGGGAAATGGATAAAGTGCTTATTAATTCGGCGCTTTAATTTCTTCATTTACCTGTTCACACAAAACAAAGGACTCTCTCTCTCCTTCTCTCCCAGTGCCTGCCCCATTGGCCATGCAAAGCCAATTGTGTGACTAAATGTGCTCCATTTCCATGCCCATTTGCGCTGTCTCCTTTACAGTATCTCCCTCCCTCTCTCTCTCTG
Organism: Zaprionus nigranus; assembly: GCA_018903425.1. Classification (NCBI taxonomy): domain Eukaryota; kingdom Metazoa; phylum Arthropoda; class Insecta; order Diptera; family Drosophilidae; genus Zaprionus; species Zaprionus nigranus. Next base: position 648,482 of record JAEIGD010000002.1, read on the forward strand.
TCTCTTGTTAGTGTCTCTTTCTCTGCGCGCTTTTCCAACTGTCGCACATTTGACTAATGCACAACAAAAGTGGAGTGTTACAGGATATGCATAATACATCGGGTACACTTGTAAGTGAGACAATAATAGAAGAAGAAAAAGCGCTTCGTCGCACACAGACAGCGACAGGCTCAAGCTGGCAGCAGCATCAGCCTGCTGTCGGATGAAACACACACAGATACAAAATGGGCAAAGCAAAGCGCAGAGAACGAGAAGACAAAAAGCAACGGCAAAAGGATGACAATACAAACTGGCGTTGCTCGGCTCGCACGCAGTCGCTAGGCCAGGCTGAGTGTGCGGCTCGACGGCGACAGTATGCCACAAGAACTCACACATATATACTTGCACACACACTGACAACTGGCAACTGGCAACAAGAGTGCAAAAACGGACACCGACAATCGGCAGAGTCAGCTTTAAAGCATGTCCTGGTCCTGGTCCTGCTCTGCCTCTGCCTCCGTCCGTGTCTCTGCTCTTAGCTCGACCCCTGCACCTACCCCGACTCCAACTCTTACTCTGCTCTTCACACGCACACATCATTTTTTAACCAACTGGCAGAACTGGCACAATGAGTATGTTACGCAAAGCGCTAAGCCCAAAGGCACCCCGTCACCTCCTTCTGCTCCTCTACACTTTGTTCCTCTCTTCACACACTCACACACTCTGCTTGACCCATATCCATCCATGCTATGTGCACCTAATAAGCATGCACGTTGACCTTTGTAGCAAAGAGGAAAAAAAACACACACGAGCGTGAAAGCGTGTGAAAGCTAATTAAAGTGGCCGCACACTGCGTATGCGCAATATAAGTGAAAATAAACTGCATATGCAACTGCACATAAGTTGACGATAGCTATGCACACATACATATACGTATACACAGCGATTTAAATATAAATGAATGTTCATTATGCCCTGCATTTTTTAAGCTGGCCAGCAACAACAACAACAGCAACAACGACAACAGCAACGACAACTAACTTAATAAACGACAAATTTGCATATTAGCAACGTCACAACAAATATGAAAAATGCAAATAAAATGAGAAATAAAAAACTGTTGCGAATTGAAATCTCATTTCATAATTTGGGATTATTTTTTACACATAGTGCAGCTTAAAATTGCCACACGATGTGTAAATATTAATTTACTGGCGACAATTCGTTGCAAATTTCGCAATAATATTGTAATAAAATCAGAAAGAAAGGCTAACTTCGGTATGCCGATGATTTTATACCCATACAGGTTCTTATCTTCCTCCGATCCTTTCTTATAATTTAATAATATTGTATGTATTCATTGACAGCTTTAATTACTCCAATAGTTGTACATAATAGAATACTTTTTTATGAAATTCTTTATATTTAACTGCTTGTTTATACAAGTAGTGCAGCTATACGTTATACTGGTCTGATTTTGATTAAGTCTTATATGCATATTCCTTATATAGAAAAAGTTCGATGTAGTGAGCAAGTTTAGGCCACGATATAGCAAGAGTAACCAAGTTTCATCAAATAGAAGAGACTAAGTAGTTTGCGTTGCAGTGACAGAGGACAGACAGACATGGCTATAATACCCTCATCTCTTAAGATGCTTTGCGAATTCTTGCCTCAAAATAAATATACCCTCTGCAAGGGTAAATTCAAATAGTACAAATTATGTTAAATAACACTCAGTAGAGAAAACTACCCTGGAATGCCAGAGACAAGTATAAATCTATCCCAGGGTAAACGGGTATATACAGTATACTTGACAGCATATAACATAGATAAGTATCTTTCTTCAATATCTTTCTCTGTAGCCGGGCAATTTGAAATTTCTAAGAAACTTAGCAATTTCATGGTTAAAGCTACACAATATTCCCGTTGAGTTAAACCATCCATGTCAAACCAAACGTAATTCAAGCTCTTCAAAATGTTCGCACAGGATGTCAGGTGCAAAATTGTGAATGCTAGGTAACTATGCAAATATTCAATTTTCACAAGGGGCTTACCTGTAAGGCACCTGTAAGGCAATAATATAATTGGACTTCTCCCAATTATTAATTACGAGCCGAGCCAACTGAAATTTCAGCATGGCAAATAGAACCTTTTTGTTAATTTTAGAAATTATTCACAATAGTTTCAGGCACTGTGGGCAAAAGTATCTAATGTCTTTTGAAAGTTCTATGTTACATTCCTCTTCACTTTTGCAAATAGCCAAACAACGCATATTGAATCACGTACATGAAAAGCATGTAAATCAAATAAGGAATACCTTTTCTTGAACACTGAAACGATTTAAATTATATAATATTATATGACTTTAATTAAACTGTGGCAAGATTCCGTTCTGATCTTTTCGAAGTTGAACATATTTCTATAAAGTGACACAAGTTATACACAAGAAGTTCTAGTCATGCAGACTCGCAGAAACACTTACTAGATTACCCTAGTCATGCAGACTCGCACAAACAGTTGCTAGATTACCCTCTATGCAACACCATCTCTATACCCTTAGACCATTGAAAGAGTATACTAACTTTGTGCAAATGTATGTAACAGGCAGAAGGAGGCTTGGGAGACCCCATAACGTACAGATATTTTGGCTCAGTATCATTAGATATGTCTATAAGTCTGTCCGTCTATCTGTTTGACCGTCATGATCTCAGGAATTAAAAGAAGTTGAGACTCCAAATGTGGCATGAAGGTTTATATGAAGTATATCTTGAGTGCTTGAAAAAAGAACTTCTTTCCATCGTCTTCCAAATTATAATTTGATAGAGCAATAAATACAGAAGTTCTTCAAGAAGTGAGTGGAGGAAATGTTTAGCGTATAATTTGTAAATGTGTATGAATTTAACAAATTTAATTACACCCAAACAAAGATCGAAGGGTATCCCACTGTTGAGTGCCACAAGACTGTTGCTCTCGTTTATAACTAACATCGATTGTACCTTAATCATGTGATGCCATCAGAACTCTGGACTCCCTTTTATAAAGTGACTCAAGTAATAAAGTATCGTGTTATCATTGACCGTATATTCTTGTCTATTATGATAGCTTAATAGACTACGCTCTTTCAAACACAAAAGTGATCTACATTAGCTAAACAATGAGTTATTAAACAATTTTTTAGTTTAAAATCAAAATCACTTATACTTACAGTTAGTTATTCGCAACGTTCTTCTACATCTAACATATTTGGGTCACCTGATTCTCCCTTTTGCAGAAGAAGGTTCAAAATTCAAGATTACCTTCTAATCTATTCTATTGTAGACTCCCATGTATAAAGTGACTCATGTAAGAAGGTACTTATCAAACCATGAAAAAGAGTATTTTCATTTTGTTTTAAGTCTTATTAGATTACCCACTATCAATCACATAAGTGATATAGATTAGCTGATGCTGATCATTTAGATAATTAAGTCCCCGATGGTGCTTCAGTTCATGCTAACTTTATATGGCCAACTGTGAAAATTGATGAGGCTAGTGGATTTATTATTAATAATCTATCAATAGATAAGACTAGAGTATTCGGTATATAATAGAGTATTGTCGCCTTTGGTCTTAACATGAGAAACCATTTGATAAGGAAATAAATCAAATACTTGAACAGTCTCTTTCGAAACATTGAATCGTGCGGAAGTCTTTTGTGTGCCAAGGAAAATGAATGTTCACTATGATAGTAAGGAGAAAATCTGGAGTACTCCCAAGCAGAAATCCATCTACAGCAAGGATATCTCTGTGGGCAAAATCGTATTCAATATCATGAAAAATTGGCCCAAGAATGTGTGCCAGGTGAAGAACTTGAGTCGAAATTCCCATGGAGTATTCGCCTTTTACTGGAATCTATTCACAGATTTCTGACACTGATGGCATTGTGGTGACCAGTGGAGAGGCCATCACCTGGGCCATACGCATAGCACAGCATTTCAAGCAACGCGGATTGGGTCATCGGGATGTCATCGGAATTGTGGCACGGAATAGCACATACATATTGTCTCTGGGCGTCGCTTGCCTCATGAACGGCACTCCGTTCCACGCCGTAAATCCGATGTTCAATGAAGGTCCGCACCGACAAAGAGTTCATCTTTTGATTTTTGTCAAGCAACTTTTTATCACGCAGAGAGTCTGAAGTACATGTACGCGATAACCAAGCCGAAGGTGGTGTTCTGTGATGGTCCAGACTACGAGAAAGTTCGAGCAGCAACTAAAGATTGGCAACCAGAAATTATCACGGCAAGTGAATCGGTCCCGGGTGTGCTTGGCATTGAAACTCTTTTAATGGAAACAAAAACTGAACAATTCTATCAGTAAGTTCAAAAGCAAACACTTGAAATTTCGAAAGTAATCTTCAATCATTACATGATTAGACCGGAACCACTTAAGGACGGTCCCGATCAAACTATGGCCATACTTTGCTCCTCTGGCACCACGGGCATGCCCAAGGCCGTTTGCATATCTAACTTTTTGCTCATTCAGGAAAGAATGTAAGTCTCAATTGGGCAATGAAAGATAGCAGAGTTCTAAAGTGCAATTATCTCTATCTCTACCTGTAGGTTAATGAACAGTGAGACGGTGTTCTTTATCACCAGCACCCTAGACTGGATTACGGGTTTGTGGGCGTTCATGTTCAGCGCCTTCATTGGCAGCACTCGTATTATAACGAATAAACCCTTCTCGGCGGAGTACTTTGTGCACTTGGTAAAGAAGTACAAGATCAACCTTACCACATTGGCACCGGTTCATCTGGCAGCTGTGGTTGCCTGTAAAGACGCGACACCCTTTGCTCTGTCCTCGCTACGTAATTTGAACTATGGCGGAGGCATTTTATCGCAGGCCACTTTGAAGAAGGCCCAAGAGCTGGCCAAGAATGCCGTCATGAATTCAGCCTATGCCATGACCGAGGTGGGACCCATCACCATAACCTATGGCATTAAGAATTCGACGAGTGCTGGCAAGCCTTTGCCCGGAAATCGTATCCGAATTGTCGATGAAGCTGGCAACAATCTTGGCCCCAATGAGACGGGAGAGATCTATGTGCACACCGGAGAGAATTGGAATGGGTACTATGGCAATCCGGTTGCCACACGCCAGATACAGGACTTTGAGGGCTGGATCCACACAGGAGATCTCGGTTACTTTGATGAGGAGAGACAGCTGTATGTTGTCGATCGCAAGAAGGAGATACTCAAGTACCAGGGCACTCACTATTGGCCCACCGAAATCGAACATGCCATCCGTGAGTTGCCCCAAGTGCGAGAGACTTGTGTGGTGGGCGTACGCAATGAATTGCTGGGCGATGCAGCCGGTGCTCTGGTTGTCCGAAGCGAAGGCAGCAACATAACCGAAAAGGAAATAATAGCTCATGTGGCTCAACGTCTGCCCGACATCAGCAAGCAGCTGCACTCAGGGGTTAAATTCGTGGAGAGGCTGCCCTACAATACGAATGGAAAGACCGTCCGCAAGATGGCACTCGAGATGTTTTTGGCTGCAAATTGAATTATTAATTAAATACAAACTAAAACTATGAAAAACTACTTTTATTCGATTGGTTTAAATTGGTTATGGTTATGGTCTTTATAAGTTAAAGAGATGTAATAGTAGTTCAATAGCAAGGCACCTTTAAAAATCAATTCAAGTGAATGGCCACTAGAAGGTGAACTATCCAAGAAACGTATCCAAGGAAACTTTGTCAAATTAAGCTGGTAGAGCCCACAAACCTTATGCTATGCGAAGCTAATCTATTCGTAGTAGATAACCTAGGACAGATAACTTCTACAAGGTAAGGTCTTCAAGGTTACCTAAACACGGAACACTTTAATGAAACAAAAAACTCGTCTTTGATAGTCTAGTCAATGTAATCTAACAGAAATAAACAAGCCAAGGTAACGTAGCCTATTTAAACTATCCCAGTAAACCTAAGCAAGAGACCTTACCTAACCAAGTGACCAACCTTGAACTGACCACCCAAGAACTTATTTGCTAAGTTAGTTGCAGAGTTGTTAGATCTAAGCACAAAGAACATTTTAAGCAATCGAGTTTTATGGCGTAATTGGGCAAATTTAGTTTTGGTTAAGGGACTAAGTGAGTTCCGTTGACACCTCAACTTCACCCCCGGACGTATCGGCCATCAGTGATTAACCTATTCGCACAAATTGGGCATAAACTGTGCGACGAATGCATACAAAGCATTTGCAGGTATGTAAATGTTTTTTGCATTTATGCAAATATCCTATATACGATTATATATATGCTATATCTACTGCTGTTTCCGATCACATTGAAGAGCGTGTTAAAGGCACGTCATTCGATCATGGTACACATGCCCACGGTAGGCGACACAACAAATCCTTTGCCCACACACACGCACACTTCAATCCCTTTATGTGCAGTTGAGGCTTTTCAGGCCTAACCCCCCCGACAAGAACAACCCGCTGAGCAACAACCTGAGCACGACGCAAATGTGTCTTAAAAAGAAGCAATGCAAAAGGTTTACCAAAGTTATGTGCTGCCTACCTCAAGCTCTGTTCCTTGCTCTCTTCTCCCCGCTCCCCTCCCTCTCCTACTCTTCCGTTCTACCCTTTTCCTTGACTGGGCTTGGCTCACTTGTCAGGCAGGCAGGCAAAAATGCAAATATTTGTAAAATATATGCGTGTAAAAATTGTTGTGCTCCATTATCCTTTTAACTGGATATGGCGAGCACACGCGGGACTCAAGGCGAACGCAAATACCAGGAGCCATCAGCTAAGCAGGCAGATAACAGCACCAGAAGCAGCAGGTAAAGTGGGTACAGGGAGGGTTAGGGTTAAGGGGGTTGGTAGCGAAGCCAAGTTGAAGGGTTTTTTGAGCCATGTCGATGCGTGCGATTTGCCAAGTTTGGGCGCCAGGACAACCGACAGGACAGGTGCCCGTCTAGCTAAGTAAGTGGGTTGTCAAAGCAAACAGCAACAACAACAATAACAACAACAATAATAGGGAGTAACAACAGCAACAACAACAACTTACTGCAAATAATAATAAAGTAAAAAAGGCAGCCAAGTGCCGCGTAACGAGGCAGCCAAGCGCCAAAGCGACAGCGGCCGCAACATGACACTTTAAACGTTTTACTGTCCCGATTAAGGGAGAAGCTATTGCCCCTCCCCCCTACCCTGCTTCCACCTTGTTTTCCTTCTTTCCGTTGGTGTTGCCGATGCCACTGATTGACGGCATATATCCAGACTGAAATTGCAACGACGGAGGGGAACATTAAATTACTCACGCATTTGTAATCAATTGAAGTTATTGCATAATTTCGACATTGATAGAGTACGAAAGTCATTTCGATTTGATTTAATACACACACGCACACACACACACAGACACACACGCTAACTGCAGTCGGGACGAAGACAAGGGCATAGATAAAGATACAGATACAGATACATATATAGACAGAGATACATCTACATCTACAGAGAGAGAAGACAGTTATACGCCTCGTCGCATAATGTGTCACATTTCATTTGTTACGCTCTGCTGGCTTCGCAGTCGACGCCTATGCTGACTGCGACAGCGACGCTGGCAGCGAGTGTGCATATGAATGCCGCAGCATTTCGATTGAGCTGTGGCGACATCATTTCTATTGCGTTCTCTCTCTCTCACTCTCTCCTTCTCGCTCTTGCTTGCTATCTGTCATTCTTCCTTGTCTCTTTCGATTACAATAAATGCGCGTAGTACTACTAACACATATTCACACACACACACACACACGCACAGAGAGACATATTCAATATCACACATATAAGCAGCATCCCATGTATAAGTACCACGTTTGTAGGTTTATAGGTTTTGCCCCACAGTTCGTCCGTCCGTCCGCTCCGTCAGTGACAGTAGTCAATCAGATGCTGCGATTGCCAGTCGTCGTCATCATACTCGACGTCGATGTCGCGAATGATTTATGACTCACTTCTTGTTGTTATACTTGTCCTGGTTGTTGTTGTTGTTGTCGTTGTTGTAATATTCCCTTTGTGCTCGACTCGCCTTTTTGCCCCTATTTACCGCACTGTGACCTGCACATCGTTTCTTCTCCGAGAGAAAGAAATTGAACTGTCATACCCCCTTTGGCGAATAATCGGTTAATTCCGTGAACTGTCAAGTTACGAAAATTAAATGATTCCTGTTAGGTAACAGTCTAAATTGAAATACTCCGATTTGGTACAGTTTTTAATAGATAAAGAATTATATATTTATATTTTACAATAAATGCATAGATATGTGTAGGTCGGATGGGATTGGTTATATTTATAAATTAACTTATTCAAAGGATTACTCGTTTTCTTAAATGAGATTAACTGTTTTAATAGATGCATAAGTAGATATGAATGATATTGAGTTACGTTCTTAAATGATATTGAATCTACATCAATATGAAAACAAAATTAGATCGATACTAAAGAAGTTCTCATTTAATTAACAAAGATAAAAAGGTCATACTTAAATATATAGCCTAATTATAGTATACTCTTCCACTGTTAAATATAGAGGTTCTTCTCTGGTTACATATCGTTTGTGTTTTTATAGTATTGAAATTAGAACTGATTCACTTAAAAAAAATGTCACTGTCAATATTCTGGTAAGCTGTTACAATATTATTTAGGCGTCAAACTATTATACTGTTATAACTTGATTAAAACTTGAAAACAAATATACAACTTTTATACATCTATAATCTCAAACTGTTTTAATATTATATCGTTAAACTGTTATACTATCATAATACTTCTACAATAAATATGAGAATGCACAACTTTTACACAGCTGTAATTTTAAACTGTTATAATATTATGTCGTCAAACTGTTATACTGTTATACAACCTCAACAAAGTATAGATGAGAATGTATAACTTTTACACAGCTATAATCTCAAACTGTTATAATATTATATCGTCAAACTGTTATACTGTTATACTACTAATACAAAGTGAGGATAAAAATGTACAACTTTTGATACAGCTGTAAACTCAAACTATTATTATATCGTCAAAATGTTATACTGTTATACAGCCTCAACAAAGTGTAGATGAGAATGTACAACTTTTATCCAGCAGTAACCTCAAACTGTTATAATATTATATTCAAACTATTATACTGTTATACAACTTCAACAAAGTGTAGATGAGAACGTACAACTTTTATACAACTGTATCTCAAACTGTTATAATATTATATCGTCAAACTATTATACTGTTATACAACCTAAACAAAATATAGATGAGAACGTGCAACTTTTATACCGCTGTTATTTCAAACTGTTATAATATTATATTGTCAAACTGTTATACTGTTATACAACTTCAATAAAATGTAGATACTTTTCATTTCGTTAAGTATTGGACATTCACAAGAGCGAAACAAAACAAAACTGACACATACTGCAAATGCACAATGGAAAATCTCGATTATTGCATTCATTATGCCATGAAATTGCGCAGAAATGCTGAAATTGTCCCAAATGCAAGCACACTCTAGTACACAGTATACGGTTATTCAGTTATTCGATATCTTTACGTTATTCCACAACTCAATGTGATGTGAAATTCGAGTTTCAGCATCGCATTTAAAACAACGCGCCCAGCTTAATCGGATTTTGCCACATTCAGGAAGAGAGCTGGACAACAAATGCTGCTGCTGCTGCTGCCGTGTAATTGCTGCCACGTACAGAGCTTTATGTTGACCCCAGGCAGGGCACACAGCATCTCGCTGCGATTTACCACTAACCCCAGACTCGACGAAGGCCCCCCCCCCCGCCCACTCACAGAACGACGCGTGCAGTGGGCATATTAGCCATTCATTGAGCGCGTTTATAGCGCGCTTTTGTGAGCCCACACGCACACACACACACACAATATACACATACACAGACACAACACACGTTGACTGAAAGCAGGAACCTTTGCATTCAAAGCGAAAGGAAGGTCCTTTGGCGGATTTACTGATTGATGGCTATTAATTTATTTGTTGAGTGCTCCTCCACTCTGCCTCCTCCTCCAGTTCCTGCGACTTGACAGAGTACATAGTTGAGTTGTGGAGCAGTTGTGGCAGTCAGAGCGCGGGCGACGACTCCACAAAATAGTCGAATTAATAAAGATTTAGACATTGTTCGCGCCATTCATTGTTGTGTGTCCGCTGCCCCAGCCCCATCCCAGCAGAGCCATTGAAAGCGAAGCGACTGCACAAAGAAACAACGTAGACAGATTCATCGATGGCGCACAAGTCGTTCCTTCCTGCAGACTCCACTGGGCTTGAGTGGGAGTGAGTGGTAGTTTGTGCGCTGTTCAATTATTCATTCACTATTCAGCATTATTATCCCGAAATTTGATCTACTTGTAGTCGCAGCTAATTCAAGTTCCTCAAATTAATCAGTGCCTTGTGCTATAAATATAGCTTGATAAGTTATCAAGTTTGAGAAAATATGCTGAAATTAGATTCACACTCAGCCTGTGCTAATTTAAAGTAATCAGTTAATTTTAGAATTTGCGTATAACCATATTTCTTCCTCTCTCTCTCTTATTCACTGCCTCTCTCTCTTTCCCTTTCTCATCAAGTTTAGCGCATCCTTGAACCAGTTGCGGGACTGGGCCAACTTTAAAGGTCAGGCCAGACTCTGCGCTAATTACAACTTGGCATGTGACTTATGACCTTAAATCCACGCAAATTTGGGTGTGCCACTACGACGAGCTATTACCAACCCAAGTGCTAGCCAAATTATAGCCAAATGCAAGCTAAATCGCTAGAAATTTGACGAGTTCACATGAGGCATTACCCAAAGTCATAAATATTTAAATTAATTAGAGAAATCAATTTAATATGGGCGTTATGAAACACATAGACAGTGACAACAACAACAACAACAACAAGAGGTGTGTGAGAGGGAGAGAGAGAGAGGAAGAGTGAGAAAAAGAGGAAGACAGTGACAACAACAACAACAAGAAGAAGGCGCAAATGAGCAACACCCACTCGGAAGAACTGTCGACAGCGTCGGCAAAATCGTGACTTACTTTTGGGCGTGTTTCGCTTCATGTATGTGTGGGTGTATATGTGGGTGTATATGTGGGTGTATATGTGTGTGTGTGTGTGTGTGTGTGTGGCCATAGATAATCAAATTTGGCACTAATTCACAGCAGACACGCAAAGCATAAATAAACTTGCCACAGTCCTTTTTTTTTCACTCTTTTTTGTGGGCGCTGTCGATTTTCAGGGGGGTCAGGAGAGGGAACCACAAACGAGTTTGCAACCACAGAGCCCAATAGAAAAAAAGAACCTTCTATCTTTCCGACTCACTTGATACACTCAATGCTGAGATAGTTCCGCCGTCACAGGCGTTATCAGGCAGTCACACGATCGCCCCTCAGGTGGCCGGCGCGGAAGAGATCAGAGAAGATTTACGGCACACGACGATAAGTTGGCTTAGAGGTACTTAATAATGAAGTGCAGATAAGTAACAGGATATATTGTAGTATAGCCCGCATGTCCGATTAACAATCACAGCTGGCAATGACAACGCGGCAATGTGACCATTCCTTATCATTTGAATGTGCCACTTCAACTGATAAACACGCTCTGCATGCTAAAATTATGGCGCATTCTTGGCTATCTGATGTGGTGGGGGAGGACACACCGAGAGGGGGGCAGGGACTATCATATACCCATAAAAGCGCACTTCGAACTTGCCGAACTGATAAGCGGAATTCTTCTTTGCGATGCGACAAGGTGCATAGTCCAAGCTAGATTCAGCATGCTGCTACTACTCTTCCTGCTTCCTCCCGCTCTCTCCTCCTCTCTCTCCCTCCCTCTATCTCACTCCTTCTGTCGTTGCATGATAACGACAACGATGGTTGGTCGAGCTGGCTGCCTCCCAAATTGAAAAGGCTGCAACGCAAAAAGTGTTTGGCATATGCCACGGCATGTCTATTTGTGGGGTTCGTGGCTCATTTCGAAAGTACAGCACGACAGCACGAAGCGTATGACTAACATACTCCAAATAGCTCAACAACGGGCCGCGCAGAACTGCAGAATTATGCGCAAAATCCGACAAAAACATAACAATAATTTGCTGCCAGCGAAGCGAAGCATAAAATAACAACTGGGCCAGGCGGGGGGAGGGATGAGAGGATGGTCGCCCGCGCGTCTCATACGCCCCGTTGTCCGCCTCTGTCTGATATGCTGGTTTATTGACTTTAGCAAATAGTTGGCAGCACAGGTAATAACATCAATGCAGTTGCCATTTTTTGCTCACCCGCCACTACCCACTTCCCCCTTCCCCCTGTCTACTTTTCTTTTCTATGCGTTGCAATATTTACTGCCCCTGGCCCGCCCCTTCTTCCTGCCATGCCATGCCATACTGGGCATTGCATTTTATTAGCAACTATTACACGTCCTCGGAGACCGCAAAGGCCTCCGGACTGCGGACTGCGGACTTCAGCCTGAGCCCTGCGGCCCCATAAAGCCAAGAATTATTATAATGTGATTATTATTATGATTATGCGATCGTTATCGTAAATAATTTTCAAAGCGCCGCGTGTGCTCAGACTTCGATGTAGAGGGAGGGGCGAATAGAAAAACCAAGCAAGCTTATGGAAATGTTCGCTGCTTAAGTTATTTTTTGTGCCTGCATCACTTTTGCCGCAATCCCCGCGCATAAAAATTGTCGTCTGGCGGGACAAAAACATGAAAATGAATCTAGTACGAGGTACGGCTAGCGAAATTATCACATAGTAAGTCAGCTAGTTAGAAGCGGCAAGTGTATGCAACAGTTCATAAACCATGACGCTGCCTTATGGCAGAGAGGGGGAGCTCAAGAGCTGGGGTGGTGGAGGGGAGAGTGGGAACGACAACGGCAGCAGGAACTCATCATATTTTCCACTGGCCACAAAGAACGAAAATGGAGCAAGCAACGACAGAAAGGAAACTATGCAAATGCAAATTAGATGAACATAAAAATGAGAATGAGAATGAGACAAAGAAATGCGATGCGCCAAGTGGGCAAAGGAGGTAGAGGAGGAGCAGGAGCTGCAGGGAAGGGTGGTGCAAAAAATAAATGAGTCTACTTGTACCGTGTACGGCTAAGAGCAAAGTAAAGATTGGATGGAGATAAGACCAGATCAAAAGATTCAACAAAGCAAGCGCTGCATGAACAAACTAGATGAATGAGTGAAAAGCCCAACACAGAGAGAATGACAGAAAAGAATGAGAGACAAAGTTGTAAGGGACTGAAAAGAATTGACATGCCGGCAAATTGAATGAATCAAATAAGTGGAATAAGGTACTACAACAACAAAGCTCTAACCAGGCTCCCGCTCTCTGTGTCTAGTCTGCTGTATGAGGTAGACAGACGTGAAAATCAGATTGAGAATGAATTTCTGGGAACAGAGAGAAGTATTTCACGTAGGGAATCAGTGCTGGAATATATATGAGTTATATATACATAATATATAAAATATATAAATGAAATATATATAGAATAAGTTAATTACTTTATCACATTAATTGTACGCTGTCTAATATGATTAACACGTATTTATAGCTTTTATTTTTGTGCTCTTGCTCGTGTTCTTGTTCTGTTTTAAGACCTTAGCCAAGAGTTTATATTTCTTTTGCTCTCTTAGGGAATCAGTGCTGGAATATATATAATTTATAATATATAAAATATATAAATGGAATATATATAGAATAGGTTAAGTAATTATCACATTAATTGTACGTTGTCTAAGATGATTAATACGTATTTATAGCTTGTATTTTTGTCCTTTGGCTCGTGTTCTTGTTCTGTTTTAAGAGTTTATATTTCTTTTGCTCTCTTTCCTTTTTTTTTAGAGTGTAGCCTTGAAGAAATAAGAACTTTTGCGCCTTGTAATACAACCCACACACCCTCACTCACTGAACACTCCGTCCACATTAGAACTTTGTCCCAGTCGGGGCACAGCGAGGAGCATCGCCAGTACCAACTAATCGCCTAATGGTCACTTTGCAGATAATTACCAAGGCTTATTGTTGCTTGTAGGATTAGGAAGCGCGGCGAAAAGGAAAACAGCAATGGCACTGGCAACGGCAACGGCAATGGCAACCCCAGCAATGGGCTTCGTCTTGACAGAGCAGAGCAACAAGCTGCAGATGGACCCGCTCGCCCAAACATATCAAAAGGGTCATATCTAGTAGGGCAAAAAAAAAGTGGCAACTGAAAGCCGACTAGCTGAATGGCGCAAACTCAATGTGTGCGTGTGTATGTGTGTACTCTGTGTGTGTGTGTAGAGCGTAACGTAGTGTTTAACTCGGTTCCTATAGGAACACACTGCCAGCTGACGGCTGTATCCAATTAGGTCACATTAGGATTTGCGTGGTTTAATTAACTAATATTGGCTGCAGTCTATGCAAAAGTAGAACACGCCTACACACTCCCTCTCTCCCTCCCCCCTCGCACACTGATGATGAATGAGGCAGTTGGACCATAAGTATGTAATACGAGTTGAAAGATCTCTCTCTCTCTGTCCCTCCGTCTCTCTGCCTGCCTGTCAGTTGCTGTGCGCGAATTTATCTGTGAAAGGCTGACAAAGAGATAATTGCTCTCGAATTCAACTGTCGAGTTAATTACTTTAAGTCAAATGCATTTGCCACATGACATATGGAAATTAAATAAACAGCCAAGTTGGGTGATATTGCCAAGACTTGCAGCTACCCTGTAGACACGTGTGCAGGGTAAGTGAGAGAGACAGAGTGAAGAATGAACTCTAGAAACTATGGGTCGCTGAGGAACAGAAGGAATAAAGTACCAGTTCTAAAATTGAAAAAATACCTGACTTAATATTTCTAATTGAGCTCCTTAGTTAGAGTTCTATATATGATGAAATTTAAGACTTTTCATGATATTTTAGTTCAAATAAAATCAAGATAGTAACTCTGTTATATTATAAGATATCTATACTTTTTCTTTTAATATAAATCTCATAATTAAATAAAAGTTATCTATCATATCTACAAGTTTATCTATAACCTAATAAGTACCTCGTGTAGTTGCTTCTCCAATACTTCTAATTTGTAATACTTCTAATTAGTAATTATGTGTTCAAGCTAAAGTCGAGTGCTCTCGACAGTCACCCTTTAAAATGATTCCTTGAATAACTTTAAACTGATAAAACTGTCACTCGAGGCAGTAGAACAGTAGAATAAAGAAAAAACTCATATTCTAGCGAATTTTGTTGAATACTTTCTTGCGAAACCTCTTCGCGAACTTGATTGACTTCTGTAAGACCGTGTGAGTACTTTGTGTTGCATACTTTGCGGCGCTAGTATATAATATAAAGCTATAATCAAATGCCTATATTTCTGTACTATATAGAGTCATCTTATAACTGTGACACACATCTTTCTGAAGGGAATTGACTTCTTTAACTTGCAAAGTTTTCTCCTTAATCATTTTAAACTTCCAATTATTTCCAATTTATTTAATGTGCCGAATTATATCAAATAACTCATTATTTAGCTGGTTCATACATCTACAAGCTCTACGCTGATTATATCAATATATTCTATCCATTTACCGAAGTGCCTTCACCTTCCTACAGAGCTTTTTCTCATTCCAGCTTAGTCAATGTTACAAGATCGTTTTTCTTGAAATATATATACTTTTAATATATTTATAGTTTATTTAACAATCTCATAATCTTCACGTTGAATTTATTTTAATTGAACAATAGTAACTTCTTACTAAAAACTGACTTAACTTATCCTACTAAAGAATTGTCTCCAAGTCAGCTTACAAGAATTTACCTCATGTTGTTAGATCAAATCACTGCAAATATATTATATCTTAATATTTCCATGGAATATTTCAGAACTTTCCCTTGAATGCAACTCAAATTTTATGGCAGACAACATGATTTAGTTCATTCTTCAATGAGTTCTCATCCAAGTCAGCCAGCAGCATTGTTCCCACTTTCTTAGCCTTTCTTTCCACATTATTGTCTACCTTATTGCATTATTTGATAATTTTCTCCATCTACCAAATCTTTAGAGTCTTCTGTAAGACACAATTTTGAGCATCAGCCTCCTGGCCTTTGAATGACCTGGCACTGTGGAGCCCACAGCAATTGTAGATGTTTTTGAACTTTGAATTGTGCCAAACTGGTTTCGCATTCCTTATGCCACCGAGGGACTTAAGATGGGAGCGAGAGGGGGAGCAGCACCTGCTGCCATGCTACATGGCAACGAAAAAACGGAAAACCCCAAGCCACAGACTCGTGGCACGAGGCAGGAGGCAAGAGGCACGAGGCACACGCAGCATGCCCCAAAAAAGCGCCATGGCAAACTACTCCAAAACAACTGTGCAAAGTGGACTTGAAAAAGTTCGAGCACTTGAGCGGCAGCATGTGTAATAAAGGTTATTTATGTATATTTTATCGCCACGCCCACCGCCCCCCCCCTCGCTCTTCTCATTGCCAGCGATCAGTGGCAACTTGAGCGAAAACTTTGTCGAGTAGTTTGAGTCAAGATTTATTTTGGGCAGCGCAATTAGATGAATGAAAATTGGCCGCGGCTCGTCTAAATGCAAATTGTCCACGCCAACCCCCCCTCCCCCTTTCCACTTGGCATTTCTCTCCTTGCCGAAATTGCATTGGATGCGTTGAAAAACTCATTACACTTTGCGGCGAATTAAAATGCAAAAGGTGACAGAAATTAAACGAGTCGAGGTAAGTCGAGGTGAAGCGAGGCGAGGCGAGGCAAGTCGAGTGTCACAAACGGAAGTAATAAGTGATAAAACGGAAGACAAAGCAACATGCGGAATGAACGTAACACCCCCGTCCGGATGCCGTTGCGGATGCGGATGCGAACACGGATGCCGTAGTGCATGCAGAGAGCAAGAGAGAGGGGGAGAGAGAGGGGGGGAGGGCGAGCAACTTTCTATTGCCAGGCTAATCGTGGCGTAACGTGACGAGCCGACGAAACTTGCGCCTTTTGAGGGCCAACATTTCGTTCCAATTGACATGCAGCTATCGACCTTTATTAAAAAAGTTTTCCACGTTCTCCGAGCTGCTCTTGCTCCGGCACCCTGCTGCTCCCCCTGCACCACCTCCTTCTCTCTTTACTCTACCTCTAGCTGCTGCTCCTTCTTCAGCTGCTTCTCCTCCTTTTTTTGTTTGTTGGCCCTTGGCTCGCAAAAGAAGCCGCGCCCAAGACGCAATATATGGACGCCTCTGCTGCCTCTTCCACGTCCTGCTTCTTCCCCCCTGCATCTGCACTGCCCGCAGGGCTGGCAGCTGGCATCCAATAGCTAAATGTTTGTGTTAGTGGCAACAGCAGCCGTCGTTCTGGCGCTGACACTCGGTCTGGCACTGGTCCTGGCTGCCGCTTCTAGCACTTGCGATGACAAAAGCTTATTGACAGATTATTCAACCGTTGGCACATATTGCCGCCATAGTTTGGCGCCATCGAGCAACAATAACGAAGCCAACAGCAACAGCAACAACAACAACAACAATAGTCGAGGGTCGAGCCACAAACAACGGGGGCAACAAATCAACAGAAAAGTCGAACAAATCGAGAAGCGTTTCAAGCAAATAATTAAAAAAAGTTGCCAATATTAAAAGCGTCGGACGACGACGAAGCGTTGCCAAATGTCCTTGTGGGATAATGGTGGAGTAGTTCAATACTATCACTGAAAGTTGCAGGGCACTATGGAGTATACCCTGCAAGGGGCAAAAGATACAAATGTATCTTTTGAGATACAAATATATCTTTGAGATACAAATGTCTTTAAGATACAAATGTATCTTTAAGATACAAATGTATCTTTAAGATATAAATGTAACTTTAAGATATAAATGTAACTTTAAGATACAAATGTAACTTTAAGATACAAATGTATCTTTAAGATACAAATGTATCTTTAAGATACAAATGTACCTTTGAGATACAAATGTATCTTTAAGATACAAAGGTATCTTTGAGATACAAATGTATCTTTAAGATACAAATGTATCTTTAAGATACTAACTACAATGCCTTTTTTACCTTACCTCATGATAAAAAGTGTAATTTGAACTTCTCCTCTCAACTCTTACAGGGTATTCCCCCGGCAACTACCCACAGCATCCCCCTCCCTCCTCTCTCTCTCTCTCTCCACCACTCCTCCCCCTTCCCCATGCATCATTCTGCCCGCTTATTGTTATGGCGCTGTGCTATAATCGGTCAATTGCTGCGGCCAGAAGCGTCAATCGTCTTTACACTAGACGACAGCGAGAGGGGAGTGTTGAGTGGGAGGCAGGGACAGAGAGGGGGAAGGGGGTGCCAGGGCAGCTGAGTGTCTATCAGATTGAATGCTTTATGCTGCCAGCCACCCATGTGGCCCAAAAGAGAAACGAGCCAAAAATTGTGGTAACGCCCACGTTTTTATTGCTTGCAAGGTTCAACTTATTTTCGCTCGACCAAATAAAAACAGACGACGCCACGAGCTACAACTATAGTGGCATACATAAGTATGTACACACACTGACACACACACTCACACAGACACAAATGCCATACATATATTATATTTCATTGCACGATGTTTGTTTTTACTTTTCGCCGATATATATCGTGGTTTGTTTGGCATATTGCGCAATCTGCTCGCTCGCACGTAGATGCAACTGCAGCAGGCACTGTGAGTGCAGTCACTGTTTGCACAGTGGGAGTGTAGAGCGGCGATGGAGGGAGAAGGGGAGATGCCACTTGGCATATGCTGCTTCAGCAGCTGCCAACAGCTCGAGGAAAGAGGAAGAGGCGACCTGGGCAAGGTGAAGTTGAGGGCACTGTCCAGAGTGGGCAGTCAGTTTTGCAACTCGTGCTTGATTCATGAACCAAATCTAATAAGCATTAGGCACAGCGAGAGAGAGAGAGAGAGTTAGGAGGAAGCAAGGGTAGGGAGCAGGAGGAAGGAAGGATCATCACCAAAAAGCCATAGACCGCCACAAAGAAGACAGAAGCAGAAGCGGATTCAGCAGCAGCAGCAGCAGAGATTGAGCGGAGCAAGCAGTGCAAATGTAACTGAGCAGAGTGCTGAGCGTGCTGCCACTTCTCTCTGACCCCAACTAACAACCAAACGAAACCAAACCAAACCCAGAATGAACCAAACCGAGTCTAGAGAGACCAAGCCAACTCAGGCCAGTGAAAAACAAATCAAGTTGAAGTTTTCTCATTTCCATAACTAATGCAAAAATCCAATTTCTTATGCAAACATAAAATTTTCCACTCGCAATGCTCACAGGCGACAGTGTCAGGCAAGGGGTACCAGCAGGGGGAGCAAGGGGAAACGGGGTGTGGTAGAGACAGGGGGAGAGGGGGAGGGGGCGGCGTGCATGCATACTATAAAATTCAGGTCAAGCAAACCATAAAATCATTCATCATTTTCGTGTAAGTGTTGCCACACGTACACACACACACACACACATACACTCACAGGCAGACAGACAGTTCCTAGCCGAGCCTTCGTTATGTGTCTGTGTGAGTGTGTGTGTGTGTGGTCTGTGGAATGTTCTGTGGTGGCTTTAAAAACGGCCGACGTTCGCATTCTTGCAATAAAAATCAAGAAACCAACGAGCAGCAACAACAATAAGAAGAACAACAACAAACACACATACGAGCATAAAACAAAATAAAAATAATAATAATAATAATAATGAAGCACAAACCGAATGAAATGGCTCGCTGCGTGCGAGAGAGGGAGACAGGTGACACGCCGCCGCCCTAGACACACCAACAGCCACAGCCACATTTGCATATTAAGTTCTCCGCAAAAGCCTACCCAGAACTAAGGTCCCTGGCACGAAGAGCCACAGAGTGTATGGAGGGGCGAGGGGTGTGAGGTATGAAGAAGGTACTGGGGGGGGAGGGGGGCTCTCATGGCAAGGGATAAGTGTCAAAAGAATTTGACAATGCGCTCGGCTTCGGTTTGTTGTTCTATATATTTATTGTGGTTCCTACGGTTCCATCTTCCTGTTTCTGTTTCTACGCCTCCTTCTCCTTATTCTCATCATCGTCATCTTGCCACGACCTCTGTCCGTGTGTTTTTTTATGCATCGAGAAATGTTTTGTGCGTGTGTTTGTTTTAATGGTCTATTTGGCAAGGGAGGGGGGGCACGAGAACTGGCAGCGGATCTCTTGGTTCCTTTAAGTCTGCCCTGCCCGGTCTGCGTGGGCAATTTAAGCTTTGCTGACTCGACCAACAAGCGGTTTTTTTATGCCCAACACACCCCCTACTCTTGCCTCCCCCCCCTCCACCTTCCTCTCCTTCCCCTCTGTTGGCTGTTTATCACAATTTATTGTTGTCTACCTCAGCGCATAGATAAAAGGAAAGCAAGTTCAATTTGAATTCCATTCTGAGTGAGGCATCATTCTCGCCCCGATTTCCATTTCGATTCCAAGACGATTCCAGTTCCCATCTTAATTGCCTACAAAGTTAATATCTTAGGCAAATTTATTGCCAAATAAATTTCAATCGAACTGGAGAGATAAGGCCAATTTGAATGGAAGATATAAATAAATAATGTTATATGTGCCATTAGCATTTGACTAAGTTCAGCTGAGAAGAACTAAATGGCAAATTTAATTAGGGATACAGTTGCAGACAGTGCAAGCTCTCTTTTTTTTATCTTATTATTATTGAACATATACATATACTGTAGAGATAATATACAATATTTGTAGACATATTTTACATCACAATACTATTGTATTTAATACATTTAAATTTATATTAATCTTAATCTCATGATAAGGCTTATTTAAATCAAAAAGAGTCCACGGAAGATAAATGATAATTAGAATAACAATAACAATATGAGAGAGTTTCTTATTTCATAAATTATACTCATGTGATATTCTAGTGACCAAATCATAATTATCAATTATATTGTTAACTCAAACAGATGAAATGATCAAGTTCGGTAAGGAAACCAAGCCACGTCTGGTAGAACATCAGTTGTCAAACCCAGATAGAGATCCGATAGAAATTTATTCTGTAAATATTTCTACTCTGCTTATATCAATTTTCTTATGTCGTATCGAATACCCTAGAAAAAAACAACAACTGTTATTCTTCCTTATCTACTACACAACCTATTCTACTTTTGATTTCTATATTTATACTACAAAATATATTAACCTTTCCTAAATTATATTCAACTTTCTACACTATATACAACGTTTCTGATCCCCATATCACCTGTTCCCCTTTCCCCTCCTCTTCTTCTTCTTCACTCCAAACTTTTCTCAAATTGTGAACACACTTCTTGCCAACTGGCAGGCTGTTGCCACGTGATTCTAGGCTGCACGGCAGCTCGGCTAATTGCGGGCAGATGACTTTCAACTACATATTACGTATACGCACGTCTACCGCATGGCCGCAATTCAATTATTTTATTAGAGCAATGAGGCCTAGGCGGCAATTGCTTTGATTGCTGTCGGAGCTAACCACAAGACACTCTCTTTCTTTCCACCTCTCTCCTCTCTCTCACTTGGGAGAAACAAACCGCAGCCAAGGCGAAGATGGCAAAAAATGCGTTAAATATGAAACGGATTGAAATACTCGCCAGACTCTACTCAGCGTGGCAAGCAACCAAAGCAACCCTTCATATTGTGAATGGGGAGGGAGGGGGGGCGGTTGAGAAGGTCCTGCGTCGATCTCAAAAAATTTAACCGCGCTGCGCTGATGATGGCAGCAATTAAACCGGCAAAATGCCTGGCCAGAAATTCTCGAGAATTTGTGGTACAAAAATTCAATTAATTTTGGGCGATGCGCGTCGTGCCGAGGACAAAGCATGGAATAAGATGCCCACAGCGTGGTAGCTGGGGAAGAGGAGGAATAAGGGTGGGGAGGGGAGTGCTAGGGGCGTCCAAACGATGCGGCATTGTCATGTGTCTTGCTTGTGGTTGGGAAAACTATAATAAATTGTGCTACGACATTCGCTTGTTTTGGTCTCTCCTGCCTCTTGATTAGCATAGCAACAGCTTAGTCTTGCCTCCCTCCTCCTCCTCCTTCCTTCCTCTCCTATCCCCTTGCCATAGCGCTGCCTGCTAAACAAAAAATGCTGTTCAAAATTAAATAAATTACATTTTCCGAGCAGCTCACATTACCCACGGGATACGAATAGAGGAGAAGGGCAGGCAAGCTTGGAATGTTTCTGCATTTTCCGTAAATTAGTTGGCCTCTCTCCTCACTCTCCTTTTCACTCACTCTCTGGAAAAATCACATCCTGCACACAGAGTTTCGTTATCGAAATGAAAATGCCGAAAATAAAGTTATCAAGTTGTCTGCGCAAACTATAACCTAATTACTTTATTGGGTTACGCAATTATATCGTACGAAGAGTCAGTTGGAGCAGCTAGTGATGAGACCTTCTAGCGATGTCGATAGCTAAGTTACTGATGTTACTGTCTAGCGATGATATCGACATACTTCTAATGTTGCCAGCTCGGTTAGTGATTAGGCAGTTTAACAATAATATTGACATACTTCAAACATGGATAGCTCGATTTGTTATTAGACAGTTTACAATCATCACAGATTTTTTATCGATAAGTCAGTTTGGAATGAAACAGTCAAGCAATGAAATTCGCACAGTTCTATAGTTCGATAACTATGTTAGTGATGAAAGTCTGGTGATACTCTCGGCAACCGTCTATTATCGATAACTCGGTTAGTGATGAGTCATACCGGTAATAGCTCGGTTAAAGATATTACAACTTATCAATGTAATCAACACACTTCTACCATCGATAACTTGGCAAGGTAATAATTAAGCGATGTTATCGTCGCCCTTATTTTATCGACAACATGAGATAGTCCATCCATGTTATTGAAAAACTTCTATTGTCGGTAAATGTATTAGTGCCTAGAAATTCTAGTAATGTTATCGACACACTTCTAACGTCGATAACTTTATTAATTAATGAGACAGTTTAGCAATATTATAGAAAAAAATATAATTTAGTAGGAAATTTTAAAATATATAGAAAATACACTATATATTTCAATGATTATTATACTCGTACCATTGGCCATCATTACATATTGACTTCAACACTTATTCCGTTCTACTCAGCTATGCTCGTTTAATTAATCATGCAACGCTTGGTCTAAACTCTTTAATTGATTCTTTTTAAATTTTTATCATTATTTCTTATTTATTTTATTAATTTTATAAATTCAATCGGATAAGAAAGAAACTCATTAATAATTAAACTCATTTTCCAACTCCTATCGAGCCTCTGTCATATTTCATTAAATGTGCTCATATTTCATGTTAAATACTTAAACACAATATACTTTATGCGCACTCTTCTTCTACGGCCAACAACTTTATATCGTAATACCCTGCCAAGAATAAGATTTAATTACAGAAGAAAAAGTTTTGATTGAAAACTTTGAATATTCTCGTATCTCTCTCTCGCATTTCACACGATACTTTAATGCTTTGGCAAAAAGTTTATATGAGACGGAAAACGTAAACTGAAATCAAGTTGTCTACGCCACACACCCACAGTGCCCCCCTCCTCTCTCTCCCTTTCCCTACCTTTCCCTCTTCTTTTACGTTAATTAGCTGGTAGCTTGGCCAAAATTTCACACTCGATTTCGAAGGTGTCTTTCAGGCCTGCGTGGCAAAACAAACTTGTCGACAAATTGGCACAGTGTAAGCAGAGAGTAGGGAGACAGGGGGTGGGAAGACGAAGGGGAGATAAGTAGAGGGGGGGAGCGGAGTGCAAGGATTGCAACGTACTTAGTGCCTTGCATCGTCAACCGCCGTTTGAGGCCACTTGACGCATATGCAAAATATTTAAGTGCAGCCGGCAAAGCGCAAAGAAAGCAGGTCTCTCTCTGCTCCCCTCCCCCCGTTCCCCTATGGCACTCAAAAATGTGAACCGTCTTATACAGCAGCAGCTCACACACATTTCAAGTGCTGCACAAACATTTGCACAGTCAAACGGCGTGGCAGGCCTTACCACCCTTTCTCACTCTCTATCTCTGTCTCTCTCTCCCTCTGTCTTGCCCCAAAATGTATGCTGCATATAATTATTGATGGAGTGCGCGGCAACGCGATGAGTACGCCGTAGTAGACTCCGGCACAGTCGTCACTTCACTATGCTAGTTAATGTTGTTAGCAGGTGCTCGAGACATTTGCATGCGCTTGCGGTTCATTGCGAGTGCGAATCCATTAAAATTAAGTAAAGTGCGCAGACAGCAGCCAGGCAAAGTGGGGAGAGAGAGAGAGAGGAGATGGTACCACGCCCCTCCCACCTCATGCTTGTATCATTCGCTCATTAGTCGGGGGCAATTTTACGCTGCTGCAATAAATTGCGAATGATTGAGACATGGAAAACACAAACAGAAAGAAAGCGGGAAAAAAGTCAATATAAGGAAATTAATTTCCACACTGCCACACTGTGGATGGGCGGATGTGGTGACCAAGACATAAAATTCAATTAACCCGCACACACACACACACACACATAGACGCGCAGCACTCGGCAGTTTCACTTGAAGGAGTTGCTCGGACTTTGGTCGCCATTTCTGCTGCTGATGCTGCTGCTGATGCCTCAGCTGCTGCTCCACAAAAAAGCAATTGAAAGAACATGCGAAAAACAATAAAAAGAAATTAAGGTAAAGTAGTTGCAAAGCGGGGGAGAAAGAGATAGAGGGGCAGAGAGAAAGGGAAAGAGAGGGGGAGCACAGCAGTGTAAGGGCGCTGAGCAATGCGAGAGGAATCATTGAATCATTTAATTAGCGTTTAGATTGCGAACAGGGCACACACACACACACACAGAGACAAAGACACAAACATGGGTGTGTGTAGTTTATTGAATGTACATGCATATGTCCGCCCCTCTATCTCTGCATGTGTCTGTGTGTGTGTGTTTGTGTGAGGAGACAACCACAAGCACAAGAAGCATTTTCAATTAGTTGCCGACCAATTTATGCGGCTAGCTGAGACGGAGGATGTAGTCAGTGTCGGTGTGAGTGTGTGTGTGTGAGAGTGTAACTGTATATGTGTGACTGCGTGTGTGTGTCTGTGTGTGCCTATGTGTGTTTGTGTGAGAAATAAATTCAATGCTTTCGTCACATTTGCACTTTAAGAGGCAGCAAGCAGCAAACCTGCTAGGCAGCGTCAGCCTCAGCTCCCTCTTTCCCTTTACCTCCCCTCTCCCACTACAGCTTCAGCTTGAGCTCCTTCAGCAAGGATACAACCACAAAACCTTCGCAACAACAAAGGCCCAGCAGGCAATGTGGCCACGCCGGCAGTCGGGCCAAGCGGCAAGTATCGATGCTGGGCGGGCCATGGCAAGCGAAACCGCAACAAGCCAAATAAATGTGCTCCTCCTGCTTTTCTCTGATGGCTGCTTTTCTTCTTTCCCAGCGCGCTTTGGTCTCGGCACAAAGAAGCCGCGAGCATTTAACAAAAAAAAAAAAAAAAAGAAAGACGAAAAAAACAAGAACAGGAAAGTACAAAATATTGATTTATCTGCAATGTCCTTTATAGTCCAATGACTGAGGAGTGGGCCCAACGAGCTGATCAGTCAATTACAGAGGTAGCAATATATATTTATACATGGAAAGTAATTATTAAAGTGCAACTGAATTGGAATTGAATTGCTGAAATATTGTCAGATCTAGAGAAGGTTAAGATTAACTCATAAGCTACTCAGTATTACAGGGTATTATAGACACTCAGTATTGCCAACATGCAATGGGAGAATTCATTTATTGCAGACTATCATAAAAGTTGAGCAATATCTTAGTCAGTAGCCCATTTATTATATATTTTTTAATTTATTAATTTAATATAATCTTTATTATATATTCTTGTTCAAAGGTAAGTCGGGCAAGTGTCTTTGTTTTCTGGTGTATAACAGTCCTAAGGAAGTATTTAAAAAATATTATTGATCAAGAATAGTTTAAGAAAGAGTCGCTGAACCGTTTTTATGATATATATCATATATATTCCTGATCATTATTGATTTCACTGTAACTTTTCTATATTCTGTCTATATTTACTATATATTCATGAACAAAATATTATTTGAGAATAAAAAGTCTAAGAGTTTCTTATTCTATTAATATCTTTTATAGTCTTATAAACTAATATAGGATTATTAAAGATTTTATATTATTAATAATATATTTTTATGGTATGGTATCAATTATAATTAAGATACAATACATATCATATATATTTATTAAGCTGCAAGAAGATCTTATCCATGAGCTTATAATATCTTCAATTTCTTGATACTAAAAGACATAATTTAATGCCAAACGATCCAAACTCAGTTTTTGAACAAGTTTCCCATAAAACTCGCCATTCGTTCATTCAGTTATATCTTTATTATATGTCAGTTCTCATCAAAATCATTTATTGTCAAACAATCGATTGTTTTACTGATTTATTGGAAATGTTATTTGCAATATATTCGAATTTAATTAAAAGTTATTTCAACAAACCATGAAAGTTTATTTATATTATTATTTTTATCTTTGGTCGATTTCGTTTAGGTCGTTTCAAATGTGAAAAATTGCACAGACTGAAAATAATTCATGCTCAAACAGACCATATGTGATGTGTGTATGTGTGTGTACATAATATACGAAGTAGTACAATAGTACGATATATTGTTAGTCATGTAAATAAGAATCGTGCACGCGGTCGCTACATAATAAATAATGTCAACACTTACCTGGGACGACGCGTCGTGTCGAGGTGATTGCAAATCATATGCTATATAGCATTATATATGCATAGCCTGGTCAATTGAAATGAAATTGGATTCTGTCAGAGGACTCGAGTTGGCCTCAGCATGACATGCCATATCGATGGTCAGTCGAAATGAGGCAGGTGGAGGGTTGAGGGTCCAATCGTGCCAGTTGAATGACACAAATTTTTATTGCCTTTCAACGTAGTTGCCGCGTTGATATGGACAAAATGTAATGTAATGTGGCAAACGAGCAGCTTCTACCCAATAAAAATCACGCAAGCTGACCACGACGACGAGACCCGATACAGAGCCCCACACCTGGTGTGGCCTGTCTGTGAGTACGTGAGAGACGTGACACGGCCCTGTAGGCACGAGACAATAATGCACAATAATTATATAATGGACCTATTACCCACTCTGAGAGAGAGAGAGAGAGAGAGACTGAGATATTGACCATGGTATGTGTATAAGCCCATAAACCACTGCCGCAATTTCCACTTGCTTGATAGACTTTCGATTCGCAAACGCATCGAATTATCTGCAGAAACCAACCGGGCCCCAAACTGTCACAGCGAATATACCAGGGGAGGTGAGGAGGCTTCGGGCCAATGGGTAGGCTCGAAAATGCGTCGGAATCAGTCAGATGTTGCTTGAGAGCGTCCTTCAACCTGCTCACAAACACACACACACACGAACTCTCCTTCCCCCCACCCCCCCACACTACACACATGAAAAAGGGCAAACCAATGGGCCAGGCACGCTAGGCTGAATACGGAGTCGAAGGGCCGCACACTAAAGCTATTTTAACAAGCCGAGTAAGCAAGAGTAGTGTACACTCGACTACCATATACCCTGCGTACGATCGTCAAATAATAAAAAACAAAACAAAATAAGTCTCTGTAATGTATAATTATCGATTTATACGATAAGTGGCCGTGGAAATATGTATATCAAAGCTACATTAGCTGCTTAAGATAAACAGGCAACTACATGCCAAATTTCGTCACAGCAGCTCTAGTGATAGCAGAGATCCCTGCGTTCATACGAACAAAGAAACGGCTAAAAAAGTAATTGAAGCAACTGCATACTTCGCATGATCTGCCACGCCTGTAGCCTTCTTTTCACTAACTGCAAACACTCCTTTACTGTACTTGCAATGCCTGCTGGGTATAACAAGGGCCGAAAAGCAGAAACGAATGTTAAGACAACCGACTGGAGCAACAACAACAACAACAACAACAAGGGCATACAACAACAACACTCTCAAAAAAGGGGTAAAAAAGAGCTGCAGCTCCATTTACGCTTGCTTAGTTCCTTTTAGTATAAAGTTTAAGCTTAATCCAGCATAAAATCAACTGGTAAATTTTTTATGTCGACTGTGCAGGCCCAGCATCAAAAAAACCTCCCCGAAAAAAGGCTGCAAGATTAAAGAGTTAAGCGACGTGAGGCATCGAATCCGTAAAATAAATATATATATATCGAATAAAGCTTGCACAGCGTGTCACAAAACTATTCGCATTGATTATAGCAGGCATGCAAGGTGGGCTTGGCCGATCATAAACCAGTTATGAGCGCGAGAGAAGGTCCCTCATCAATTGGCTTACGCATATTACGCAGCCATACAGGAGAGTACTATACAAATACATATACATATATTCATACATACTCGTATACAGTCAGTTGGTCGGTCGCTCTATTCATGGCAGGCAGGCAGGTGCCACGGCGCCATGGCGGAAACACGTCTGTCGGCCATTTTGTTTGCAATATGAAATCAAACCGGAAGTGTGAAAATATGCAACGTCGCTGACAGGCTGCTCTCCCACCCCCAGCTTGTCATTGTTGTTGTTGTTGCTGTAATCATTGTCGGGTGTTGACAAACAGACTTTTCTAGTCAGTGAAAGTGTGAGTACTGTACTGTGAATATATATAGTTATATAAACTCGTACAATATACGTATATGCAGAGCACTTGCTACACTTGTAAGTTGCTTGACGACGTGGCGCGCTTTTTTTGCATGTTTTATGCTTGACAAGCTTCCTGCAACCGTTGACAGGCATGTTGAATGATGACGGCCAGGGTTGCAACAGAGTATCGAAATACAATGTTCCTGCTGAAATTATAATGTGAAATCGAAAAGTGAAGTGACGCCAGACAAGCAGGAAAGCAATATTGCTGCGATTGCGATGAAGGTTTTTCTTTACCTTTTTTGGAATTTATTCAAAAGGTTAAACAGCATAGGTTGCTATAAAGATACTATATTTATTATCCTTATCTTGTATTGAAATATATTTACAATATTTATATATCATATGTATAATTATTTATTTCATCATGCAGCAATCATGGTTAAAGATCGATGATAAGAATATACATATATAATTTCTTTTAGCTAATTATTCTTAATCGTTATTCAATTCAATTGAGATACTTCAAGTATTTGATTAGTAAATTACTATATATATGTATATATATATATATTAGTATATATTAGTGTACACCTATTATTCAAATTTCTAAGCACTCTAAGCGGCTTTAGTTTAAAAATCTCCCTAATCTTATCTAGGTTTATTATCTCGTCATAAATCATGGCTCCCTTAGCCTCATCAATCGCTTTGAGCAACCCTTCAATGACATTTACTAACCAAATTTGACCCATAGCACACCTTGCTGTGTCCTTACCTCTAGCTCCCTCCCTCTCCCCTCCTTCTCTCCCCAACTCTTTCCTCTAGCTACCACTGACACAAGTAAATATAATTCTCTCTCTCGCTCTCTCTCTTTCAAACGCATCGCACAAAAACACTTTCGACTTTGGTCCATTGATCTATGCAGCTGCTGATGTTGCGGTCCTTCCTTTTACCCTCTTGCTTCTGTCCATATGCATCCCTCCCCCTGTCCTCTTCGTTGAAGAGGCGCCAAAAAGTTTGTCCTGACATCATTTTGCTGCCTTTGCTCCTTGCCTGCTTTGCCATTATAAACTGATTTATTGGTTCATTTCCAGCGCCTGAGTAAAGTGGAGTAAGTGCAGCACAGTCGAGGCCAAAGTGACCTAACTCTCTCTCACTCCCACTCGCACACCTAGTGTCCTCTCCCTTCTGCACAGGCTCTCCTACTTTGGGTTAAACTAGTTGTTACTTGTTGGCCACCTTTGGAGGCGACCCTCAAAGATGTTGCCTGGCTACTCCAAATTGGATTTGCCACGGCCTGATGATGATGCATGCGACAAGTGACTTCAATTTACTTCCAGTTAGTGAGGGAGGTGGCTGTAAGGGGGCGTGGCAATTGGTAGTGTGGGAGGAGTGGAAGAAAGAGTCGTAGGCAAAAACCTATGGCAAGTAGGGACAACTTTAAGCAGATATTAAATCTTTCAATAATTAATATTGTGCTTACATACACACACACACACAGGCACACACACTCACGTAGACATACACTCACACTCACACACAGACACCAACCTGTGCTCATAAATAAGCAGGCAGCGAGCGTCGAGCAGCATCAAGGCAGCTGCTAAAGTTTTCCATGCTGAGGTAACGCACACACAGACACCCATTCAGACACACACACCTACACACACACACACTAGCACTTATACACACACTGACTCGACAAGCACGTGTTCATTTCCGGCTATAGCATTTACCATGCATATCCTGCCACAGTCAGGCAACTACGCTAGGCAGCAGCATCCTTGCCTCGGCTGCCTCGCCCTTTAATTGTAGCTTGCCTCACTGTTGTGCCTCCTCCAGCCCCTCCTCCTTCTTATCCGCCTGTTGTTGCTGGTGCTGCCTAAGCTGTGCTCCGTCGATACACAAGAAGCTTTCAGATTTAATTTTAATTAGCTGCTATTGAATTTATAAATTTTTCAACTGCTGCTGCTGCTCTGCTCGTAAAACTTTTGCCCCGATTGAAAGTTGCCACCGCTGCGGGTAGCGGGTAGCTTCGCTTCGCCTGTTGCCTGCTGCCTGACACTAATAACAATAATCGCAAATTATATTTCCATGAATTTGCAACTCGTAATTACTGATATTTTCTATATCAAGTATTTGTGGGGCCCCTATTCGGCAGGCAGCATAATTAAAATTTGTGTTGTCCCTCGAGAGAGAGCTTCGCGGGCAGCTGCTGCAGCCTGTGTGTTGCAGGGGACAGGGTAGGGAGGTGGGGTGAGTAGGCAGTTCAGCAATTGGTGTAGAGGGGGAAAATGCGAACATTACAATGAATAACAATGTACATTCATTTTGTTTATTAATTGTATGTTTACGTCGACTGCATAGTAAAATTTAGTGCTAATCAATATTAGTGGAGACAGGCAGGGGGAGCGAGGAAAGCCTTCCTAAGCAACAAGTTCCTTAAGATGGCAAATATTACTTATAGTAATTCGTACTCAATTGATCCAACCTGATCAAAAACAAGAAGAAAATGCAACCGAAGCATAATCGATTGTTTCTATACAATATAGTTATGGAAAAAAAACTTATACGAGTATGTATGTGTGTTCGTCTTACATATATACATTAATTAATTTATTTATTTAATTAGTTTATAGTCGGACTAAGGTCAGTCGACTGTTTAAAAGTAAAAAAAAACATTAATAGTTATAATTAATAATTTTAAATTAAAAGTAAAATCTTAACTGTAAGAAAAGAAAGAAAAATGAAATTAATTGAATTGAATTTGACTCTGGGATAAAAAAATGAAAGAGCCGATCCAACATTTGTTGCAGAGGATTGGGGAAAACTCAGAAAAACCCAATCAGATCAGATCATACACTATGTATTACAGTACCCTTCCTTATGAGCCAATAATCGGCGAATCAATTCCAGCATGTCTTCTTCAATCTATTGATGATAGTTGCGCAACTTCGATAGATCGGAACAAGCAACTGATTATTATTGTGTATTCCGAAGCGGACAATTACAGTAAACTAGACTTCGAGTTGAGGCTCTATATAAAAATACACTAGTTATCTTCATCGATATGATCTCCAGTGCTTCTAAATGATTATTTGAATTTGTTCAGTTTTTCAGTTTTGTCGACACTTTATTCTCATTCTTATTCACTATCAGAGTACACAGGACCGAACTTGGACTAATGGATCTGTTTATTCAGCTATGTCATTCATAATCATTCTATCGTCCTATCTGCCCCTTGATGTGTTTATCTGTCTTTAAAATATACATTAACTTTTTGATTACTAAAGAAAACGCATATCTCTAGCACGGATATCTACTATGGCAATCTCTACTTGTTGTAATTCAGCTTTTGCAAGTTGATTAAAGTCATAGATACTATATATACGAGTGTATACAAATTATAGTACAGAGCAGGGCGAATTCCCGAAAACAAAGATCTTTATTGCGCTCCTGCCCAATACTTCAAGGTATTTCTTTGCAATTCTAGGTAATATCTAAAAACTTAAATATTTGTCACTTCGCTTTTTTACTCACTTTTTGTTATTTCAAAAATCAATTTATTATATTATATTATATATATATATATATATATATATGATATAACAATTACAACAGTGACAGTATAAATGTTTGGAAAAACAGATCAAAATTAATCGTAGCTTCACGATAGTGAAGTAAATCCAAGAATGTTGTATAAAGGATTCCAGCTGCTGCTTCTAATCCTCGGACTCAGTCTGACGCTGGCAGAGGGCTGTCAACGTAGTTATCCTGGGGTATGTCCTTCTAATAATGCGCAACCTTTGTGCATGAGAATCAACTGTAAAGATCATGCGTATGCTCACGGATATTACTGGGTGCTTTACAACTATATACCCGACAGTCATGGTAATATCCGATGTTGCACAACAGTCACGTATTGCATGCACTACTGGGAACCAGACTATTGCAGGCACTGTGACTGTTGCAGGCACTGTTACCAGGACAATATGATGCCAATCGCAAAGCTCAGAAGGGCTCCGATAATTTGTGCAGCTCTCTATGCACTT
Source organism: Zaprionus nigranus (assembly GCA_018903425.1). Taxonomy (NCBI): domain Eukaryota; kingdom Metazoa; phylum Arthropoda; class Insecta; order Diptera; family Drosophilidae; genus Zaprionus; species Zaprionus nigranus. The sequence goes on from JAEIGD010000002.1 coordinate 681,219, forward strand.
GGTGATGATTTTGAGCCCCCTCTGCAACGGGTACTCCGTAGTCCGGAACATGAATTTGACCAGCAATGGGTCAGTTTCCATATATATTTCCTTGTAAAACATATGCCCGGCAAAGTTCCGAACAAGCAAATAATAACGCAGCGCCGTGTGGACTTCAGTACTGCAGCTCCGAAGATTTTAGAAGTACCCAAACTCACAACAGCCCGCACGTGGTATAGTCTGCTATACCCTATCAATATAGCCAGGGATGCTTGGCTGACACACAATATGCCAGTCTCTGACACTGAACACTGTTTATCGCCGTATCTGGACAATAGATTTATGCCAATGCTTTGCTGTTATATGCATCAAATGCAGCCCAACCGACCCACCGTTTGCATTGTAAATATTATCGAGATCTCCAAAGATACTCAGATTCCCAATACGAAAGCCATGCTGCAGTATCTACTTCAAAAATTCAACGCGGTCACCTTTTATAGCTATACCTATTCATGGTGTTCACGGATTCACGCTTTTATCCCAACAGATCATCGCATTAGTGAGTTTCATTGGAAGCCCATCTACATTGGAACTGTCAATGATCCACTATACGGTGTTCGTACGAACTGCGAGCAAATGAGGGATAAGCACATGTTGGAGAACTCATTTCAGTTCCAAAGGCCGGGAATAAAGAAGCAAATAAGTAGTCATCATATAAATTGGTACTTGCGAACTTATGAGAAATTTCCAAAACTCATTTCAACTGACTACGTTGAGAAACATGGAAAAAGGTTCAACTGCACATTCAATTAGAAGCTGTCGTGTCTTTTTATACAACATATTATATCATATCTAAACACTTTTATACTTTGTCACACAATATATCACGGATCTAATAAAGGTACTGATCTATATCTAACCATTTGTAGGTGATAAATTCAAGAAGTTGGAAACTATCGTGTCTTTTATATATCGTATGTACGCACTTTGGTACTTTACCACACAATATATTGTATGATCCCATGAAAGTATTGAAAATAATACAACTATATCATATATCATTATGTCTTCTCCATCCATCTTTGATGTTATAAATTCAAGAAGTTAGAAATCGTGTCTTTTATATATCATATGTAATTTCTTAGTCACACAATGTACAATCTAATAAAATAACTCACAATATCACTACAATATCAAAATATATCTTTTCGATCTATCTGTTTATTAATTGATAAATTCAAGAAGCTAATATGTTCTGCTTGGAGCTATACAATGTTGCAAATATGGCAATTATGGCGTTGCAAACTCATTACCGGACTGACCAAATCTTGTTTACACGATGCATGCTAGTTATATGGCCGCACATATCGGATGCATCGTGTTATCTTATTTATGCGGGGCTTTAACAACAATTACAACCACATCAAATATCGTAAAATATGAACTGCAAACCTAAATAAATATTTATTGTTTGCGCTCGACCATGTAGGGGGAGAGACAACTGTTTGCCACGCCCCCAACTACTATTTGTTTGCACTGTGTGTGTGTGTGAGAGAGAGAGAGAGATAGAGAGAGAGAGAGAGAGGATAAGGGCGTGGCGGGGGCGTTGCGCTGGCATAATTGAATATCAATTCATTTCGAATGCGTGCGCCAAGTGGAGGGAGTGAAGCCCAGTGGATGTAAGGGGCTAACCCCGCTACCTCGACCGGGGTTACCCCCGCGACCGATTGCCACTGCAGGCTAAACCTCAAATTATGGATATGATTGTGGCAAATGGGGGAATGCATGTTGCATGAGCAGCAGCAGCAGCAGCAGCAGCGTGGGGGAGGGGCCGAACAGGAGATTGTGCAATATTTATAACATAAATTATTAGCATGCAAAATGCAATTGATGCCCTCTAGTGATTAATTAAAATGTTTCACAGCACATATAAATTCATATTGTTTATGGCGATATATGGGACGATGAATGGCGGAACAGACACAGATACGACCCGCAATTTTGGTGAGGTCAAGCCGAGCCACAGAAAAAAAGCCAAAAAAAAATAAACAGAATGAACAGTAGCAAAAACGAAGCAGAGTGGAGTAGACGTCCTGAACAGAACCAGTAGCTGTTCGGGCTTCCGTCCGGCTCAGACTGATGCTGTCGCCATGACATGGCGTAACTTGGCGAAACAAAGTGAGACGAAAAGTTTTGGGGACAAGAGACAAATGACGCTTAAAGTTAAAACTAACAGTGACTAAATGGAGACAGCAGAAGCAGCAAAAACTGCAAGAAGATGAGGCAGCAGCAAGGAGCACATGAAATCCTTTAATTGCTGGCAGCACTAGCCAAGCAAGCGAGGCATCTCCATTTGTCTTGCAGTCAACTGCTGTTGTAAAGGGAGAGGAGGGCCAGAGGCCGAGACAGACAGGGAAGTCAGGGGGACACAGAGATAGTCAAGGAGTTAGGCCCTTCATTCTCTCTCTCTCTTCTCTCTCGCGTGAAATTGCAAAACTGTTTCACCTGAATGCATGCGGACTCTTGCCTGCAACAAGAGACTGCTAAACAAGAAACAATAATACAATGGAATACATAAAGAGCCAGTCTAAAGTCAGTCCCAGTTGCCTGCACCCCATAGTCGAGAGAATAGTTCCAGCTGATGCTGTGAAAGAGTTGAAATAAGAATTAATAGTGGACGCAACGAGTGCTCCCCTCTTACATTGGGATACCCTAGAAAAAAACATAAAGAGAGCAGCATAATATAAAAAAAAAAATACAAACACAGTCAAACATTGGGTCAATGACTACTGTCAAAGTGAGCGATTGTTTGCAACGTGTCACAGCATCAATGCTGGCACAAGTGCACAATGGACAATGGATGCACAGCCAATACTAGAAGAAACAGTTAGCCAGAGACAGGGACAGAGTAGAGAGACGGACTATACGAACAATTTGGTATTATAACACACACATATGGAAAAGCTGTTGAAATCCGTATAGGAAGCAGCATATCCATTTGTTGCTCACACGTGTGTGAGTGTGGTCAGCCTGAAAAAGTGCTCCATCAATTTTCAATTTGCCTATGCAAAGACTGACAAAGACTGACACTTTTGCAAAGAGTTCCATTGAAAGATTTGCTGGGTTGAAAGACGCGAAAGACTGCGTCATCAAAGAGCTCTGAGCGAGAGCAAACAAGGCACAATAAAAGCAAGCTTAGTGTCTTACACTATAATGTGTCTCTCCGTAAGATAGATAGATGTACTGTACCTCTATACTACACACATGGCTTGCGTCTTGGGGAAATTCTAATTTTGATGTCAAACAGCGATTAAAAGAAACGAGATTACCTGCTGCATATTGCATGAGTGCATTACCTGTCTCTGCCTCGACTGTTTGCTTCGCATGGTGTCTTCCAAGACGGGCTTGGTAAATATTTACAGGCCTGAAGGTGTGCAAGTGTTTGTGCAAGTGTGTGTGTGTGTGAGTCTGCTAGCTCATTTCCATGAAGCAGGCAACCGTTGTGGATGCAACTGATGGCAAGAATGACGTTAACGAGTCCAATAACTGTTGTTCTGTTCGATGCAAATAAGCAGCGAATGACAGCAGCCAAAAACTGAAAACTGTAAAGCGGATAGAATAGCATGGACTAGAACAGCAGGGGATATAGAAGCTGTGAGTAGAGAGTATAGGTGGCATAGAAGGGTAGTAGAGAAGCGGAAGAGAGAGAAGAATAGGGGAGGAGATAGACAAACAGATGCACGACCGAGTGACCAACAGATCGACTGTGCAACTGTGCGTCCGTCACGTCTGTCATGAGCACTCAGCGCATAGGTGCAGTTTAATGGTAGAAGCAACAGCAGAGCAAGAGCGGCTTTTGGCCAACCGCAATATAGAAAAGCCGCACACGCAAAAATCTGTTAAAATTTCATCATAGAGACAAGCGGGTGAGCGGGAAGCGATGACAAACGACCACCACAGTGCAATAGGCGCTTAAAAAAGCTAATGGAACGTACGCCAATGACTGGCGGAGAGCGAGCACACGAGCCGGGCTCAGTGCTGACCAGTTCACAAGTCCTGTCTAGCTGTCCGACTGTCCAGCTGCCTGGCAGCCCCAGAGCACAAGCACAAGCGTAAATAGAACTACTATCAGTGTGGCAGAGAGAGAGAGAGAGAGAGAGAGGGAAATGGGCAGAGCTGCCCCAAGCCAAACCGCCCACTCATGCACTCTCCACGTACAATTTCCGGTTGAACACATTTTGTGGTCGGGCGCAAATGCATTTATATTTGAGCAGCAACAACAACATGAACAACAGCAACAACAACTGTGGAACAGACGCTTTGCACAAAGCTTAAGCCATTTCATTTTTGGTTCGTTGGTGCTAGCATTTGCTATTTTGCCCTGTTCCAGCACTGTTTTTATGACCACACCGATAGAGAGGGAGAGAGACAGAGACAGGGAGTAGGAGTGGTTGTGGGAGTTGGACGCCACGGAACACTCATATTTCTTAGACCTCATATAAACACTCACAAAAACTAATAGAAAGCAAGCGCAAGCCGTATAAACATTGCAAGAACAAAACTCTTGGACAACCAACAACAACAACAACAGCAACGGCAAGGAATGTCGAAACTTCAGTTCAGTTCGCAAGTACTTTGCTCAAAATAATAAATAACAACAACAACAGAAATAAACAAAAAAAATTTTGTGCTTGTGCAAGAATACTATAGCATCGTGATAAATAGTATATTAGCTGTGGAATAGCTTGGAAAATGTAAACAAATATTAGAAATAAAACTGTGCCAAGTGAAATGAGTGCAAAAATTGAGTAAACTAGAGCTGGAAAAGCTTCGTGGCAAGCACTTATCGATATTTTGATTGGTATTTTTGGTATGTTTTATGCCGAGGGAATTGATCGCTAAAATAAAATAAGCTAGTGTTGGTAAGTAATTCAATATGAAGCATATCGATATATCAATTGGTATATTTAGTATATAAATACCAAACAATTCTGGCACGTTAAAAAAGCGCAAAATTTAAGTTAACTAGTGCTGGCAAATAATTCAATTCAACAAATACCGATCTATCGATTGCTATTTACTGAGATAAACAGATATATTGAGCATTGTTCGTTTAAAAAATGTCACACTCATTTATGGTTATACCATTTACCAGCACTAGTTGCAGTGGACTATTCATGAAAACAGAGAATCTTCTCAAGAAAATTGACTCATATTCAAGAGATTGTATCGATCCAGGCGTGTGTTTCCCCCATCATATTTGGCTGAAATACAATTTCATTTCTCTATATATACTTTATGTCATTTGGGCTTAAATGGCAGTTAGGGTGTTCGAGTTGCAAGTTCATTTGTAATTTATTAAACGCAGCCATAAACAAATCGAAAGCGAGTGGCCGCAATGACCGCATGAATTTTGTTGTAAGACCCCCTCAACTGGACGGGATGCGGTGTTGGCCATTCAATTTATGTATGTATGTATGTATGTGTGCATAAATGTGTATGCGTATGTATGTGTACATAGCTCCAATGGCTCCCGATGGCTTGGCGAGAGTCACTAAGTTAGTTGGTCGGTCTGAAGGCCGACAGCTTCTGCAATGGCAATGGAATTGTGGCGCGTATTTGTGGGCTGCAGGCACGCACTGATCCCCTCTCCAACACACACACATACAGACACACACACATAACATCATCGACGTGCGTGTGTGCCGCGTGGAGAAGGCAACACATCCATAAATAGCATGCGGCAGCCTGCTTTCCAATGGGTACTAGGCTATTTTACTTCCCATATGAGCCAAACAAAACCGAACATCTACACGCACACAAACAGTGAGGGACGGACTGACCACAAACACACACACACACATATAACGGGCAGGAGTGATTTTCTCTGTCATTTGGTTGTAATCGTTTCTGTAGTTTGTTACTTATTACTATGCGAGTGTGCCAAATGGCGTGTGTTTGTGTGTGTGTGTCTGTGTGTGCGTGTGCGTATGCAGTTTGACTTGTCTTAATGGTCATGTTAAACAAATGTTTATCAAGCCATGCAGCTGCTGCTGCTGCCGCTGCAACTGCAACAACAACAACAGCAACGCCCAGGTCCCGGCCAGGCCCATTAGTCATTTTGCTCGCTTTGCTGCCTCTGCTCCAGTTGCTGCTGTTGTTGTTCTTGTTGTAATATAGCATTAGCCACTCTATGCGGTGTGTGTGTGTGTGTGTGTGCGAAATGACTAATGCAAAATGCAGTCTGCATAAGCTGCGTAGATATTGCTAAGGTTAAGGTTAAGCGGTTTGTCAAATGTGAAAGGCCACAGCAGACAGAGCTGCAGCAGCAACGGCAAGCAGTATTTCCATCTTTGGATGAAATATCTCACAAATTTGCTGTGCAAAGATAACCAGCACCTGCAGCATATTGCGGCAGAGGCCAGCTGCATTTAATTAGTAAATTAACCGTTTTGTATGGAACTCTGGATAACATCTTGCTTATTGTAAACATTAATTACAATTATCGGTTATCGATTCGGACAACTTGCAAATTGTATGCATTTATCACATTTAACAATTACCGTTGCCGCCATCTTGCCCGTTTAATTACATGTACCGGTTATCGATATCGTTACTTAGCTTTTTGTGAATATTATTTATTCAGTTAGAACTTTAATAGAACTCTTAAACAACAACTGCCATATCCATGAATTGCTCAAGTGAACAGACAAACATATTCCATACATGTAAATGGAAACATATGTATGTACATACATTTAATTATGCACGTGCTAACTTGCTTGGCATTTGATACACATGCACTAGAGTTGAGAAACTATCGATAGTTGCACCATAAATAAAATACTATATATTCGTAAATACTTTACTATAAAATACTATTGGTTAGCAGCAATAGGAATAGGAAATATTTACACAAAGTTACTTAATAGTATATACTTCTGACACTTTATTCAATTTTGCGTGCCAGGCCACCATTAAATCGCATTTACATTTAACATTTGATTTAACACAAAAATGCATGTGTCGAAGCTATCGTGAGTGGTTGTCTCAGCTCTAACACCTACACACACACACTACGAAATATGAAGTCTTTGAAATTGCAATGGTCTGATTTTGCATGTGTTATTAAATTGCCATGTTTTATTGTTATTGCCTCGAATGCAGCAATACCAACAACCACAACAACAACTTAGACGTCAAGTGCACTTGCAGCAATTTCATAATTTGCATTTTGCAACTTAAACACTTCCACTTGCCCAACAACAAAAGCAACTCAAGTGAAATAATAATAATAATTGCAGTTTGCAGTAACAGTCGTAAGCAGTAGTCTTTGCAGCAAACGGAGTTGCCAATCTAATGCACTAAAATGACGATCTTGGCAACCCTGATATGCCAGTGCATAAGTGTGCAAACACTTGCTGCATATCGATAATAATATCGATGAATAATAACTGACTGCTTGTTGTTGTTGCTGTGTTGCCGTGATTCAAATCAAACTTGTGCACACAAACGGAAGCTAAATGCTATAAAAGCGCCATCAGCCAACATGGGTGCTCCTGTGCCACGTCGCTGCTGCTGCCTGCTCCTTCGTCGTTTCAGTTGAAAGGCAAAATTAACAATATGCAAAATTCATGTTAAAATGTCGGAAAAATATATTTCTTTTCTGCACAAGCAATCCTTTTCCCATCGCAAACGCTTCACAGCCCTTTTATTTGACAGCAGCAAAAGTTTTCCACATGCGAAAGGATTCGCCAGCGAAAAGGATGTGTGCCACTGTGTGTGAGTCTGTGTCTGTGTGTGTTGGCGGTACTTTCATACGCTCCATGCCAAGCTATAAAAAATGTAGCTTCTGCTTGTTGTTGTTGTTCAAGTTGTTGTTGCCTTTGCCGTTGCTGCTGCTGCTATTGAATGAATGAAAGCGTCGACCCGTCGACGACTCCACGATGATGTGAAATCGAATCTCGAATGCTTTTGCCCGGCAAAGTGAGCGGCTCGCTGTATTAGTAGGCTAGCGAGCATGTGTGTAGCCCGGTGTGTGTGTGTGTCTGCGAGTGTGTGTGCATATAAAAATACAGTTATCTGTTCTATTTGCGCATTTATAAATATTTGTTTGCTACAGTTCTGGCCATGCACATTACACAGAACCCGCCTGAATGACACTGTGTGTGTGTGTGTACTTGTGTGTATGTGCCTGCGATTGTGTATGTAAGTTATTGAATGGAGCCATGCCTGCCTGCCTGTGCCGGTTGCCGACCTTTTGGCTGCCCCAGAGAGAGCAAGAGAATGGATACGCTTGCCGCAACAGAACACCCTGCAACTCCCTGGCCCTGCACCTCCCCCCATCCTCCAACACTTTTCTGCTCTTTTGTTTAGTTTCGGTGCGGCAAAAAGGGCTATTTTATTTGAGTTGTAAGTACAGATCTGTCAAACCTTGAGCTCGTTGCGGAAGTGCATAAAGGGCGCTAAAGTATCTTGTGGATGCCTTTTTTAAAGACATCTGAGCAGTCGGTGGAGGCGGCAAAGCTCAAAGGATTCAATAGGTAAGCGACCGAGCAACCTATGTGGCACAGACAATGTGCTGAAAGTGATTACAGATTATTTATGTGTGTGTGTGTGTGTGTGTTTGTGTATTTGTGTGGGGCACAGTGAATTTCCAGCAGAAATAAATAACTGTACATATTCCCATATATATTATAAATGATATTTTATTTATACTACATACAAACTTCGCTTCGTAGAAATTGTTGACCGTAGGGAAAAATATCTCTAATCTTTATTAATCTATTTCCACGACTTATGGCTTCAAATCTTTTTTTTATTTATTTAGGAAATCATAGACATTTATTATTTGCATGTGTGTGTGTGTGTAAATAAGAAAATATTTTAACAATTATTTATTATGCGGCTTTCCAAAAGTAGATGGCTTCAAAATCACAATGAAAACAACCTAAATGCTTTAAAATTATTTATAAAGATTAAAGAGATTGTACAAACTTTGATATTAGCTTAAAGACTGTGACTAAAAAAGAACTAAATATTGCAGAAATATAAAATTCAATATAATTGCTTTAAGATCTTCAAATCTTTTCATACAAGAATAAACAGAACGTGAGATATTCATCTTGTCTCAAGCTCCTTGAAATATAATACCAGCTTAAAGACTTTACTCCATTAATCTTTATTAAAGTATAGAAATAAATTTAGCTAGAAAACTGCTTAGAAACATAATAATTCACCTTATTTCTGCAGCAATTTGAAATCTTTTTAAAGCAGCCCGAGTGTGCCTCGAGTTATGCGCATATCTAGATTGCATAGTTTGTAGGGCGCTGTTTCAACTAGTCAAGGTCGACGTGCGATGAATGGCTGCAGGAATAAAAGTGCTGTGCGAAAATTTCATTTTCAAATTGCACCCCAGTGACACATTTGGGGAAACCAATCCAGGACATCCTCCAGCACCCCCCATTCCACCTTGGCTTGGTGTCCCAAGACAATCGGAAAACTTTTCTGCAGCGACTTTTCCGCATTTCCATTGCGAGCGAGAGAGAACAAGACAGTGCTAGTGCGAGTGCGATAGAGAGTAAGAGAGAGAGTGGGAGAGAGAGGGAGGGAGAGGGAGAGAGTTTTCATTGTTTTTCTTACGACTCATTTCACGTTTTAATTCCTCTTAGGTTGCTCCTCGGCGACTTTCTGCATCATTTGACACGACAAATTTGCGCGCTGCGCTCCAAGAAACCAGCTGGGCGTTCGATAACGCAATCCCAGAAATGGGCGTGGCCCCAGTCAGCCAGGCAGCCCATCAAGGGGTGTGTCAAGGAAGAGTTGCGTGCCACAACCCAGGCACAGCGCGATTTTAAATATTTGCCTTGGCGCACTAAAACCAAATTGCCTGGCCCACTAAGTGTTCAATTACCGCACACTACGCCAGGCAGCCACTCCTCCCTCCCCCCCGCCTCCTGCCATGATCATGATGAAGATGATGGGAGGGAGAGGCGGGAGTACTCCACTGACGGCTGCCTCGATGATGGCCCACATTGATAGCAGCTGCGATTGATGGATGTCGGTTTTGGGAGCACGCGGGGTTGGCGCCGATCCTGGACTAGGATACTTGCTGCTCATCCTGTGTCCGGCAATTGGTTTAAATTTTATTTATGAGCTGCCATCAAATCAGCATAAGTAGGTTAAACGCAAATGTCAATCGTAAATTCGCGCTGACTTTGCTGGGCCAAATAAATTAAATTGTCGCGTTTCACAGCTGAGCTGAAATGCTAACCAAAGTACGTGCGCAGGCTAAGGCATCCGCAGTGGCATTGACACCTCCCCCAGCCCCATTCGCGCATCTGCATCCAAGCTAGGCCTATCTAGAAAATAAAAGTGTGTGCCGCAATATTTCATAAACCTCAAGGCGTTGCCAGAGACAAGAGAGAGAGAGAGAGAGAGAAAGGGAGCAAGGCAGGGAGAAGTAACCCAGGAGTAGGAAGCCCCTTGAATTAGCTAATGCTGACATAGATACAATGAATGGCATAATCCCAGGACGGCGTTTGTTTGCCTCCTGGGACTCCCGTTTCGAACATAATTGCTGGATATGTTATTAGCTGGCATTGGATATGCTTCGATTTTAGGCGCGTTTCCTTTTAAAGCTGAAATTATGTTGGAATTTCGGAGAGGAAACTTTTAAAAATACTTTAAAATTTACTTAAGCTTTACACTTAAATCTGAAAATATTATTTTGATTTTAAACTTTTTTTCATAATAAGATTAAATTTTTTATTACTAATCTTACTTTGTCTGTCATCTTTAACTCGACTTTAGCTTGATTAAAAATATGAATAAGTATCTCCAGCTACTCTCATTATTTCATCCAAGTATACATTTAAAAATATTTATAATTTTATAATTCATAATAATAATAATAATAATAATAATTAACATTTTTAGATAAACCTAACCTCAAAAGGACTTTACAACAGACCTAACCTCAAAGAGGCACAAATGATTACTTTCAAAAATATAAAGTAAAACCATTTAATAAGAAAGTATAGGATAAGTGTTCGACTAGAAATTTAAATTAGAATAAACCTATTCATAATAAGCCTATTAAGTATTCAAGAATAAGTTATTTATATTATAATTCTGCATTTGAAAATTGGATATTAAAACTCTCATAAAATCCTTTGTATTAATATAAATTAGAAGCCTTCATATCATACCATTCATGAAGCAGTTATAGAGCTAATGTAAGAGTTGCTTATTGTATATTATATTACTATATTATATAAGTATTCAAAAATAATTCCTATATATATTAAAAGTAAAGAAAGCTAAGCAAACCTACAATTCCTGACCTAACATCTTAATATATCAGCTTCTACCTCGCCAGCTTCATAATGAAGCTCTTAAATATCTGAAAATAATACTTTTATATATTAATAGCCTGCATATTCCAGTGCAACCTACAATTATTCATCTATCGTCTCGTTAAATTCACTTAAATATCTTCAAGCTTCATCTTGAAATGCAAAAACATCCAAAAATAGATTCTATATATAGTAAGAGACATCGCTCGTCACTTACCAACTCAATAGATTTGCTTCAATCTCCCATAGCTTAAGCACTCTCAGACCATTGCCTGTATTGTATAGCAGTGCCATACGATGATGGTGTTGGAATTCAAAGGGCACCGCATGCAATTAGTAGCATTATAATTTGTTTACGATTCCAAGTGAGAATTTTGAGATTGTGCTCGGCGAATGTAAATAATAAGCATTTAATTATGAGAATTTCTCATTATGGGCTGCCATTGTTATGCCCTGGCATGGTGGGTTGCTCTGGAAACAGACAGAATCAAGGACGTTGCCACGGAAAGGAAAATCATCATCATCATCATCATCGTCATCAGGCTGAGGCAGCCTCAAGTATCCACTTGGCGAGCTTTAACTTTAGTCGACTCGCAAGGCTTTTAAACCCGACACGATATTTCCATGGCAACGGACAGGCTGGAGAGATGGGAATAGGGGATAGGGGGAACTGAAGCTGGTATCAGCCAAATCAATCGAACAGTGACGATTCAAGCATTGCTCACTAATGATGAGGAAGAGGTCGCAGGGATGGAGGGTGGGGAGTTGTAGCTGACACTCATGTCAGACTTGTCCTTAGCTTGGTTAAACCTGTTAACGTTAAGTTTCCCTCGTTGTGGTGCTTGTTGGTCCATAAATTGACTGGTCGGAGCAGCAGCAGCAGCTCAGCCGTGCGCACTACTTGACCACACATTGGCGCATTGCCACGCGCGCGCGTTGCCTCTGCTCCTGCTCCTCCTCCTCCACCCCTGTCCTGGCCAGCATATTCATCAATGAAGAGCAAATGCCAGGGTTGGAGAAAAGGAGAAGCTGCTCTGCTTCTACTCCTGCCTGCCTTGTCGAGTTGGGTTAACAAAAAATCTGTTAAAATAAATCACAACAATTTGTACATTTTCGCCTCGTTGGTCAGGCCGAAGACGTTGCCGGAGACATGTAGGTGACGATGATGGTGAAGGCGACACATGGCACATGCTGCAGGAGCCGGAGCAGGACTAACCAGCAGATGCCCCCGTCAGAAAAAGGACAATGTCTGCTTGGCTGCTTGATTTTTTGGGCTATTAAGTTGTCATTTGGCTGCGGGTGGGGGTGTGTGGATGTGTGTGTGTGTGTGAGTGTGTTTGAACGTGACCTCAGTTGACAGTCTGGCAGGATGCGGGGGCGTTGCCAACTTATGACAGCTTTGATTGCAGTCAATTTATTAGCGGCTTGGCAAATGTTGTTGTTGTTGCGACGCGCCAGGTGACGCATGTGGCACGTGGCACGTAGCAGGCGGCAGCTGCCATGGCAGAGGCGGACAGAAGCTGAGCGATTACAAAACTGCCTGACATAATTGTTTGACGCCATTTCTACTTCTTCTTTTTTTTTAATTAGCCAAACGAAACATAAACAAAAACAAAACGTAAACAAAACATAAACAACGAACGAGCAAATCTAAACGGGGAATAACAAACAGAAGGACACATGACAAACGGCAACGGACGCGTAACTGTAAAAAGCTGCGAATGTTTGCTCGGATATGCTTAAAACCCTATTACCATGGTAATCCTTTTGACAAATGAATTTTAACATGCCCTCACACACACTCACGCCCACGTACACGCACACAAACACAGTCACCTCGACATAGACAGCGCCAGTTCACCGTAACTTGGCGTTGCCCGCGAAAGTATGCTATAAAAATGTGAATGTCCCCAACGCATATGTGTTTGCGTGTATGCGAGTGTACGTGTGTGCGTGTGTGTGTGTGCGTGTGCGCTCGTGCGCGTATGCCTTGCTTATACATGTAACTGTAAGTGGCAAGCAGGGCAAAGCTATAGCCACATTTGCCAGGCGGAAATCAGGTAAACTTTAACCGTGATTCGTGATTCGATGCCAAGCAGGCAAGCGAGAGCAATTCTAATACAACACTTTTCTACATATATATGTATATAATCCGCTTGATGCTGCACGAAAAAAGAGTTTTTAAGCCGTCGGCTTACACGTGAAGAGGTCTAGCTTGGTAATTGCTTGAAATTTTAATGATTCTAACTAACGAACTAACTGCGAAGTGACCTGCATGCTCTGCTCTGCTCAGTGGCAATATGTATAATAATAAGTAGTAGTATGAGTAGTAGTAGTAGTATGTAGTAGTAGTAGTAGTATGTAGTAGTAGTATGTAGTATGTAGTAGTAGTGGTAGAAGTAGAAGTAGTAATATGGGAGTAGTAGTAGAAGTATTATTAATAATAGTAGTAGTATAAGTTGTAGTAGCAGAATAATTATTAATAGAAATAGTAGTAGTATTAATAGTAGTAGAAGAAGTGGTAGTAGTATTAGTAGTAGTATTTACCATCCAAATGGTTTCTGAAAGTTTTGCAGAATTTTTGTACGTATCATAAAGTGAAGTTCTTTAAGAATTCAGACGTACGCCTGCAAGTATGCAATATAAAAATTAATTGCCATAGAGGTGGACTTTTAGGTGAGTGGATATCGGATACATAAATACATATATTGTACATATATTACTGCCGACTATACTTGTCTATACCTTACTCACTTGTTTTGATATAATTTAATTTTTGTTTGTTTTATTAATGAGTAAAATTTTGGCTTACATTGTATGTTAATTGTTTTTAGTATTATATAAAATTGTTATATTATTGTAAGTATTATTGTCTGCATTATTGACAACTTTATAAGCATTGTGTATATACCAGTATTTTCTATTAATAAATAAAAGATTTAAAACATTGAATCTCTCTCATCATATATAAAGATTCCATTTACTTTAACTGCAATCTTTGCCATACCTCCTCCCGCCACTTGGGAGTACTCCCGTTACATATGAGAACGCAGGACCTTTGCTGTACAGGACCTCCTCGAACGCTCCTTTGATAACGCAACCTGCTGAAAGATTCAACACGCTCAGGCATCATCGACATCATCAATTTTGGTGCTTAGTTTTCGCTTGGCACGCACTTCTGTGCGCGCTCCCATTGCGACGATATTGTAGAATATAACACGAAAATGCACACAGCGGGAAGCCATTTTCGGGAGCCCAGCCGCACCCCCAATCCCCGTCACCGGTCTCGATTCCTGCTCAAGGCGAATGGCAATAAAATATTCATTTACTTGACATTTGTTGTGCCTGCCACTTACTAACCCAAGAAAGAGAGAGAGAGAGAGAGAGAGAGAGATAGATGCATCATTCAGGGCGCAGTCCACCTGACAAGGCAAGGAAGGGAGACTTGCCACACCCGCCAACCAAGAGGCAACAGTCAACTTGGCACCCTTCATAAAAAATGTAATTTTCAAAAACATTTGGAAATTTCAAATTGAATTTGCCACACGCTTGAAGTTGCCTCTTCTACCTTGTCACACGAGCCTGCTGCGACTGTTGTATGCAAAGCGTCTTGAAGATTACGCCCAGATCCGAACAGAAGCAGCGCCGGCCCCGCATAACCTGCAAGGGCTCCTCATACACACATAAAAGCCGCTCCAAGTGCGGGCTACAGAATAGACTGAGAGGAGGGGATGGGGAAGAGGGGGAATAGGGGCAGCCCAGCTCGACCTCCCCCGATGTCGACAACGACGTTTCAGACATGTGAAAAGTGTAAGTGACATGAAAGGCCTCGCCTTGCCTTGCCTTGCCTTGCCACGGCACAAAGCGCAAAAACCTTTAATAACTTTACGCTTTTTGTTTTCAAGTGCACTTGTGTGTGTGTGTGTGTGAAGCCACGCCCCTACTGAGCATAGCGCCTTCGAAATCACCGCACGACAATAAACCCAGGCTGGAGCAAAGGCTGCGAAACTTCCGCTTTGAAGTTGCTTCCTGCGTCTTACACGAAGGGCAAACTACACTACACCGCAACAGAGCACACAGAGTGCTTTAAAATATACTGTCCATACAGAAGCCAGTCTGCCACGCCCCCCTTCCCGTACTGCCTTGTGTAATTTATGACCTATTTATTGTCAATAAATGCAGCCTCCGAGCAACCATTTTGCGCGCCGCGACTAAATAAAGACAAATGAAGCATCGCTTTAGTGGCTGAATCGAGACACGCACGCACATGACCACACACACACACGCACACACACCCGCACACAAATACAACACATACACACAGTCACTCACTGAAAGTACTCATTAAATCGCTCACTGTCGAAATGGGGCAAGTCTTTGTTGTACTCGAAAATTTATAGTGCAAATTTATTACCTCATTTTTTTGCAGTTTAAAAATGCATAAGCCAGTCTATTTTGAATATATATACACATACTATATATATACACATATATCTCTTGGAATATTTTTACCAAATCGGATTACAAATTACAAAACTATCTAGCAGTTTGTGCATTTTTCACATTTCATATTGCACTTTGCAAAATTGATAAACCTCTTACAAAGCTCTCAAAAATTTGTATCTAAAACAAGCTTACTGAAAATGCATAACACGTGCAAATACAAAAAGCATTTATAGAATCAAAACTTGAAAAGGACAAGCAAATCCATCAATTAATCTCGTAACTACCTTCGTACCTCTATGAATACACAATGCTTTGATAAGTTATACCGTGTGGAAGTGCTGGTTCAAAAGGGGTATACATATATGTATATTGATGGGATAATTTTAGACATATTTTAATCATTCAGGTACCTAACTAAATCTCTGATGCTTGTAAAACTAAAGTAATGGTATAGATTGAAATATATCTATACCTTTCAAGAGGTTTTCATTCACAAGAATGTTTCTTTATGAATATTATTATGCAGTTGAATGCATATTCAATTAGACCTCTGGGCTATGCAGACATAGAGCTGGACTTGAACCATTTATTTCTAAAACTATTATAATTTACACGCTTTTAATGGATTTTTCTTGGTATTTTATAGGTTAAAATTATTTCACGTTAAATGCATTTGTAACTAGATCTTCGATTTCTTTATACATAGAAGCTATGAAATTTGAGTTCTATACCATTTGCTGGCTAACATATTTTCAAATTACAGATATTTGCTTTTGAGGAAGTTTTCTTTGTATGGCATAGTTCAAATTTTATTTACATTTCATACATTTCCGCATCACATGCCGGATTATCCATTTACCGGCAACTTACAAGCGATTGTTTAAGTTCCCCACAATGTTGTGTCGTATCCTTGGCGCATACGTGATCTACAACACCTCTAATTGTGTGTGTGTGTTTGTAAATGTGTGTTTGGCTCTACAGAAAGTTAAAATATCCCTTTAAACGTTGCCGCTGCTCGATGCGTGTAAGTAGAATGGCATCAAATATAATAACGACCACAACAATGCGTGACGTGCATGGGAAATTCGCTGCCAAAGAGCCTCACAGAGTGTGCATTAGCCGGGTCTGTATGTGGGTGTGTGTGTGAGTGTGTGAGAGGATGTGTGTTGAGAGTGTGTAATATTTTACATATGCGCCAAATCACTTTCTAAATGCAATGCCAATAAAAAAGCAAGCCAAAAGTGTTGAAATATATAAATAGATATATGTATGCGTGTGTGCGTAGTGTGTGTGGTGTGTGTGTATATGTGCGTGGTGTATACACAGATGTAATTTGTTGTCGCTGACAGTAGCGGGTCATCACAAGGAAGCCGGAGGGAGACCAAAGAAGAGAGAAATGGACGTGCTACGTGACAATAACAGCACGAGATGACGAGGCTTAAAAAGCCCACAGAACTTTGCCTAAATATAGCCAACTTTCGAGCTAAGCCTGATGCTATAATCAATTCACTTTATTAATTAAAACGACGCTGTGGCATTGTATACATATAAAAGGGGAAGCAAGCCTGGGTCTATTGTCTTTTAATTTAAATTCATTGATATTGAAGAGCAACGCAGTTTGTGAGTAAAAAGGAAAAACAAATTGAATTGAAAAGTTAAATTCTATTAACTGATATTTCGTTATTATATTCCTGTTAACAGGTACAAATTTCCCAAAACCTTTTTAAAAATGTGACATAAATAGATCTGTACCATTAGAAATAATTCATTGAATATGCAACCTTAATATTTTAGAAAGAACTGATTCATCAAAAACTAAAATACTCTTCACTGTATACAAATATAGAATTATCCATTTCTATATATACATATAATATATCTTAATACGTTAAGTGACAAGTGACACTTCTATTACTCTATGTCCTATCTGTGCAATCCGTGGCTCAGTTCATGTCAAAATTATAAAATCTAGATACAAATTAGAATTTAGTTAAGGTTTCATTCATTCATTCATTCAGATAATTAATTCTCGAGATATTTCTGATATTTTCTACTTCGTTTTCACTAAATACTTGAATTTGATAGCCTGAGCAGGTTCTTTACATTACAAACTTCTTAGTTTATCTCACTTATTGAAGAGGAAAAACGATTTGAAACCTCAAACTCCCAAATGTCCAAAAAAAAACAAATAAATTTGCGAATTGAAATTTATATTCAGCATAAACAAACGCCCTCTGGCGGGCAATGACGGAAGGCACGAAAGCTTTCAAGAAAAAGCTTCAAAATTCGAGGTGCACATTGTCTGGAATGGGGGCAAAGCTTTTTTTGTTGGTTTGTTTGTATTTAACAGTTATGTACGTGTTTTTTTGGGTTCGAGTTCAACTTAGACTAAAAGAAACAGTTTGAAAAGTTTATACAACTGTACTAAAGAAAGGCACTTATCATACAACGAATGTGCCAAATGTAGGTACTTTTACACTAGATTGGGACTACGCCGTTTCGTCAGGTTCCGTAGGCTTTGCGGCCTCCACTTCAACTTCGTTCAGTTCCGGCACATCGTTGGGCGTCGTCTTCTTTATCTACGTGGGTACGATAATAGTTACATACCATTATTAGTGAGAACTCTTATTTCTATATTTCACTCCATTTGGATGCACAGGTAGGTAATACTATGCTTATCAGATCATGCAGTTCAATTTGGGTGGGTCATGCCTTTTTTGTTTAGAGTTACCATGCACTTAGGGTTGCAAATAATTTAGTATTTATTTACTTAGGACTAGGTTAGCTTTAATAATAATAACATTGGGTGGACTTTACCATAGCTTATAAGTCGAGTATGGATTCACTTAAACTTAGACCAGAGCGAAGCGAGGCGAGAGGCGAAAGATAATTTTGTGACACCCACATAACAATATCACATACAAAATGGCCACCCTCTTTTTTCATTTCTCAGTTTTTTTTTAGTATTTTTTTTTTGTTTTGCTTGATTTCGTTGATTCGGTTTAGTTAGTTATGAAATTAGTTTCAATGACTTTTCAGCTCTTTGTTATTGTTCTGTGATGATTTTCCTGCTGAATCTCGGCGATATTTTCTTACTTTGAAGCAGCGGATATTGAAATGATCGCACATTTCCGTAACCTGCCGGGGAGGGGCAAAAAGACACTTGCAATTATTAAAGATAATTTAATTAAGAGTTTACAATACTTACAACTCCATAGCCATAATGCCAGTGCGCTATTGTTGCAAATATGGTCAAACCCTGCACAATCCAACGCTCGTATTCAGCCGTCAGATCCAAGCCGAAGAAATGCTCATACCAGGGGAAACAACAGACGCCCACCGTGGCTGCCAGAGGCCACATGAGTATATTGAAGCCATCGCAGCGCGTGTCAGACATCTGTGCCACAATCAGTCGGCACTAAAAAAAGGTTTTGATTATTTAGAAGATAATAAAATCGCATGTCTCTATCTCTCTCTCTTACGGCTATGTTGGAGAAGATGGTGCCGTAGAGCATCCACAACACTCGCGGCTCCAGATTGATCACATTATTGCGTGAGTACAGAGACCAGATCAGCGTGATCACAAAGAGCCAAAGAAAGGCAAAGAAGGGACGCAGCATTTCCATCATCGGACGCATCTTGCCTGTCTTATTTTTGTACGATCTAGAGATAGAGAGAAGAAAAACTCTTTATATTAAGCAAACACTAAAGATAACCCAAATACAAACAGATATATGTTCCTGATGATAATGGGATGACTAGACAGAACGGCCGAGCCGATCAACCCAAATTCGAAGACGTTTGCTATGGTAATGCCGTAGAAGCTCGTTCTGTAGATTTCAGGACCCAACAACGTGGCTACAAACATCATTATGCTGACGCCCTAGAGAAGAAAGTATTTATGTATATTACTGACGAATTAAACAGCAGATGCACTTTAAAGTATAAGAAAACTCTTGTTGTAATATGAAAGATGTATTGAAAATATCAATTTGTCAATTTAATATTTGGCAATTTGATATTCAAACAACGGTACGTACCCACATGGTAAAATCATAACCCCAAGGCAAGAACATGACGCCCGTGTTGTACTTTTCGACATGAGTGAAATAGAAATTGAGAAACACGTTCCAAATAACAAAGAACATGCGAATTGGTGGCAGATCAATTGAGCCAAACAGTGAGAATACATAGATGGGTATAAGGGCAGCCGAATAGGAGTCCAATCCATGATCGAAGAGCTCGCCCAGTGGCCCACTTGTCCCCGTACGACGCGCTTGCTTGCCATCCATGCCATCTAAAATGCATAAGATACATAAGTTCAGGGTTACATAGGGACTGAGAGTAAACTATCTTCGGCAGTACTTACCCAAGTTATAGTAGATAATAATATTTATCGCCGCCACTGTCCACACCCAGCCCGGCACTGTATTTCCGATTTCCTTATTATTAGCGGCTGTGAAGTCCCAATCGTAGTAGGATATCAGTATGAAGTTCACCACCGTCATGAGAAAACCCACAAATGTCAGTAAGTTGGGCGCCAGCCACATGGGTAAATACTACAGTAATAAATAATACCTTATAAATAAGTGGTGAGGGGCTTACACCTAACTAACTCTGTACTTACCTTCACGCAAACATTCCAAAATGGATGCATTACATAGACACTCAGCCAACTTGTGTCTATGCTATTATACTGTGGGCGAAAACAAATATGGATAGAGTTTTTTAATATAATATAGAGAAAAGTCATTAATATTACAGAAGAAGTTTAAGAGAAATCAAAATCTTAATATTTGTGCGCAATTGGATACCTAGAACAATAACATTTTATGAGGATTAAAGATTATTATTGATAAAAGATCAGTAATAAGTTCAGAAGAAAACTCCGAACAAAGATCAGAATAAGGTTCAGAAGAAAGTTCAGACATTCGAAGATTCCAAGAACAACATTAATTACACCAAACCCAGTAAGTTTTTATTTCCTTCAGTCTGCGTTGAAAAAAGGGTTTACTAACTTTGAGGGCAGAAGAAGGCGTAACAGACCCCATAAAGTTTAGTCTTGTTCACAGTCACTAGCCGAGTCCTTCGAGCTATGTACGTCTGTCTGTCTGTTCGTTTAAACTTCAAGATCTCAGCTATTATAAAAGCTAGGGACTTGCAATTTGGTATGATGGTCGCTGTTTACTCCACGCAACTTCATAATCACGCAAAATAATTAAATTTAAATCCGATTTGAATGCGACGTATAAAGTTTCTGACTTTGATATATGGAAATAGCTACACCTCCTCTAAATTTCAATGCCATCGGACAATAAACACAGAAGTTGTACAAGAAGTATGAGCATAACATTTAAGGAACAAGAGTTTTGGCACTGCCCTCTTTGTATTTCATATAGTAAGCTCTGATTTTATTATATCCATTAAAGGGTGGAGAGTATCATACAGTTATATACTTTTTACGGCAACATACATAGGTCGAATTGTATCTCACTGTCGTGTGCCGCTCAACTATTGCTCTCGTTTTTCAAACAAAGTTGAACAAAGTTCAGAAGTAAGATCAGGCTTTAGAATATTCCAAGAACAACATTAATTACACCAAAAGCAGTATGTTTTTTTAACATTTTAATAAAACTTAGGAATATTCATAAGAAAATATTTTAAAAAAAAAAGTAGTATATTATCATGGGCCCTTGTGCTCTGCACACCCTGTAAACACCTAGCTACGGGCCTGTACTATAACAGTAGAACATGCATTCGTCTGAAGAATTTATAGTTGTTATACGATTAAACGATAAAACAGATATTTAATGTAATGAATAAGACCAGCAATGATTCTTGTATGTTATACTTTCATTAATATTTTATTACTTTCATTTAAATTTGTTAATTTCTTGTTTCCTGCACAACTAAGAGATATATATGTATGTAAAGCATTATCTCAGCTCTCTTCGCTAATCTTCTCAGTACAAATTCCAGTGTGAATATTTGCCAACTATCTCTGGCCCCCTTCCCCCCTCTCTCTCTCTATCTATCTTTCTTATAGTAGCACATGTTACACTGGCAGTTCAATGCCTTCTGTGGGATTTATGAAACACACACATTTGTTCGATTATGATCATCCATCCGGTGTTATATTTACGACCCTATCCCATAATTTGATAAGACCAGACAAGCAGCGTATGTACACACGACAATGAAATCTTCCTATCACTGCCCAATTACGAGCACTATGCGAAAGAGAGAGGAGATAGATAGTCTGAGAGAGTCTCGCATGTTTGAAACCGGAACTTGTCGTAATGCGAGTTATCAGAAACTATAATAAATCTGTTTGATTGGTTGGTTGAGTCGCCTTAAATATGCATGAACATTGATTTTTATGGTACCAGTTGCAGGTGGTACCAACTCATTGTTGGTATTTCACTTTCGTAACCTCTTCTTCCCCTTCCCTTTCCCACCATGACCCCCTCTCAAAAAAGAGGCGTTTCGTACTCACCTTGTAGCGCTCGAAGCCCCGCAAATGTGTCTCCGTCAAATAGCGCATGCCACTCATTTTGCTATTGTTTTTTTTTGTTATTTTTCCTTTATTGCAATTGCAAATGTTGTTCTTGTTGTTGATGTTGGTGTTATTGTTGTTGTTGTTGTTGCAGTGATAACAGCTGAGAGGAACTTTGACTTCGATTAAAACGTGTTCGTACACATTGTACGAGCAGCAAAAACTGTTAACTGTAATTTATCCGTCCTCTCTCTCTCTCAATATACTATTTTTAGTATTTATCTAGTATTTATTGCCCTTCGTGAACTTGCGCCGGCAGCACGGACGCACTTTCGTTCACTAAGCCGACTGAATCGTTCTTCAACGACTGACAGTCAATTAAATAATCGCATGCAGACCCACACGCACACACAGACAGACACGATTACGAGAGCACTCTCTCACACGGATGCGAGCCTCTCTCTCTTTCTCTTTGTGTTCTCGCTTTGCACTCCACCTACTGCTTCGCACGCAAACAACCGTTACTTCAAACGCACACACACATACACACTAGGCACTTGCGACGTCGTCAACAATGAGACCTGCGACTGTGACTGCGACTGCGACTGGCACTGCGAGTGCGACTGCGAATGCGACTGGCTCGGGACTATTATCAAGACTGAAGACGAACTGTGCTGCCGACGCTAACGCGGTGCTGCTAGCTCAGCCCGAAAATCCGAAAAGCGCTTAATTTACAACGTTGACTGCGACTGCGACAGCAACTGAGCTGCCGGCGCCGTGCTCGCGCACTGCTTCCACACATCCCAACACGCACACATACATTGTTATCGCCTCTTTCTCTCCCACGTTATGTTTCTGATTCGGATTTTTGCATTTGAATGAATTAAAAATTGTAAAACTTAAACAAGTGCCAAGCAGCTGCAGCGTCGACGTCGACGACGACGACAGCAGAGGTTATTGGTTATCGCAGCACTTGCCGCAAGGTTTAATTAAACTGTCGCTGATAGCCTCAATCTCTTGGACAAACTATTCCACACACACAAACACACAGACATACCAAAAAATGAGGTGGTATTTAGGGGCAATTTCAATAGCACCCACTTAAAAGCACACATTAAATAATCCTAACCCAAATCCGAATCTGATACGAACCAGAATCCGATTGTGAAATGCGATCAGCGGCACACCCGAGAGACCTAATCAGGTGACTGTGGGAACTAGCGGGACTTGCAGTTGAACTAAATATAGATCGGATTAGTAACTTGTACACGACGAAATCAGTCAGTGCCGGCACATGGCAACTTGTGCAACACTTTGAATCTCTGGGGGTTACCGTTGCGAACTTGAACTACTGTTTTCAAAATACTCTACCCATATAGTAGCCCACTATGTGGGTAGAGTATTTTGAAAACAGTAGTTCAAGTTCACAACGATAACCCCAGGCATTCAACGAGTTGCACAAGTTGCCATGTGCCGGTACTGACTGATTTCGGAATTAGTTCATTCAATAAGAACAGAACTGAGCGAGAACTAGAGAACCTTCTTCCGACTGTATGTTTATTGTAATGTTGTTTATAAATAAATAATGTATGTATGCATGTTAGACACAAAACTTTCATTGAAGTCTACCAACCCCAACCCCCACGGACATGGGAAAACAAACGCTTCTCGTGTAACCATAATTTACTGAGAATATTTTGTGACTATGTACATATACCCGTACCGGTAGTCTTTCTATATTGGAATATAAGCATTAGTAAACAACATGATATTATCATGGTTTCACTGATATGACAAGAGTCTTATCTTTGGAGAACTAACAGGGTGTCCCAGAGAATAGAAACAATATTCCACGACCATTCTGCTTAACTACAGAGTTGGAAATCGGGAGATCGCTGTAGCAGAGGGTCTCTGAACATAGATTCAGCAATATAGTGAGATAGATTTCCGATACAAATGGTTCTCTTCTTCTTTTTCCTTGATGAAAAAGTTATCAACCAAAATAAGATTCACAAGTACTTAGTACGTACCTTTCGACCACTGAAAATAATCAGTTGGTTTGGTGATCAAATAAAAAAGACTTACTTTTTGTAAGATTCAAAGAGTCACAACGGGAACTAATAGACATCTAAATGGATGAGAAGAGTGTACACTTTTAAGTGAGGTATTTTAAATTGATCATCAATAAGTAAATATAATAATAATATAAATTCAAATTCATATTCGAGGTACATCGAATTTTTTTTTTTATTCCTTATTATTCCGCTTGGGAACTTAGGGGCTCTACTAGAGCCTTCCATCGAACTCTATTTTGCGCCGTCTGTTTAGCTCTGTCCCATGTTCTCCTCGATTGGGTCAGTTCTTGAAGGATGTTTCTTCTCCAGGTCGCCGCCTTTGGTCTTCCGTAATTCCAGCTATCACTGCCTGCAGTTTCTCCATTTCTGCCTCGAGCTGCGCTAATTTTGATAGTTCCTTTTAGAGTTCTAACGTTCGCAACGTTCGCAACCCACTCATGAGTTACCATGAGGTAAGAGGCATGCCCTTTTCAACGTCCCTCTTATAAATGCTTTTCTACTTAATAGAAAGTATTTTTCCAATTGCACGATGCCTTCAACATTGTTTCGGCAACCCCCCTTGCCCAAACCATCTCCCCCCTCAATAGAACCGCCATCATTGCGTCTTCTGCGTACAGCAACAACAACAACACCACCTACATATGTATGATGCTAAGACTGTATCGCACTCTCCACGTCTATCAACATCAACTCTACGCCCTCTATCCCACCTTTGGGATAAGTCGCATCAGGCCAATCACCAGTTCGATCAAAATTCAAAATGATTACAGAAACCAACACTAGTTACTTCTAATAATTATTAATAAAAATCTCGATTTTGAAATCAACGTAGAAAAGCTTGATGAACGTACAACCAAATAGATTGCAGTGAGTGCGATTCTTTTTAAATTAAGTTGACAAAAAATAAAACAAAAACCTTTTTGGGAAAAAGGGTTATCTCAATATAATGAACCAATTGATCAACGATGTCATTACAATGCGGGCACTAGACGAGAAATTGTGGCCACCATTTTTTTTTCGATCAACATAATGAACAAGCTCATAGTTGTTATTCAACGAATGCCAGTTGATGGCTAACACAGTTGTAATTCGAGCAGATACAAGACAAAGAAAACTCCAAGGAAAACTCCAAGGCATAGAAGTGCTTTTCCCACGTATACAAATGATCGACACATGTGACATTCAAATTCAAACGATTGCAATAAGTGAACCAAAACCAATAACTTGAAATTGTATTGAGAAACGTAACTGGCACAGCCAGTAATATAATACTAACAGAAAGTGAACCGTACCCAAGAAAATTAGTTTGAGAAAAAAATAAATAAAATGGTTACATATTTGTTGCATTTCCAGTTGGTTTAAAGAGTAGCAAAGCACGCCAGGTTAGCTAATTCCATTAAAAAATATTAGCTATGTACAAAATTGTGTCGTCTATATTGTTATTGTTTTAGCCACATTATAGAAACACTTAGAAGTGGCTGAAGGTCGGATTAGAGCTCTAGTCTAAAATGTAGAAATCAGTGTCTTAGGCCCTTGATCGATTGAAGGATGGGTTTGTGATCCAAATAAGGGCAGTTGGGGTGCACTGTGTCAGAAAGTGGAAGGTACTTCTACTCCTAAAAGCTTTCACGAATGGTATAAAACAAAAAATTTCATAATTTACAGACACAGAAAAAGTCATGTCAATTGAAAACTGCGAGAAAATAATTAATAATATACAAGTACTTAACCAACCAAATAGAACAACTTATAGCATCCAAATCAAAGTTTAACCCCATTTTTGCCAATTGCTCACACCAAACTCGTAACAAAACATCCAAAAACATCCATAATTTCCAGTGAAATACTTTCAAACAAGTTGCAATAAAGCATTCTAGTTTTTAGTCCAATTCTTATGCCATACGGGCCTTTAACAGGACTTTAAGCTGATATGCTGACAGCATTCAAGATGTACTGGGATGAATGTATTCAAGAAATAACATAAATAAAAGAAATAAAAATAAAATAAAAAACAAAAAATCATAAAAAACTAATTTTTTTAGTAACAGAAAGTTCTTGTAGAAGCAGCTCTTCTGAACCCACGCCTCAAAGAAATTTTTATTTTGCCGCTTCGCGTAAAAGAAGCGGTTCAAGATAGTCTCTCGGTAATGCAAACTCTCATACATCGGCTCAAACAATTGCATTTTTGAGCACTCAAACCATCGATTTGATTAGTCATCCGCCATGCAGTCCTCACTTGGCACCGATTGACTTTTTATTCCCGTACGTAAAAAATAAAATAGGAGATCAATTTATTATCAATTATTTTGAAAAACAATAAACCAGTTTTAGATGATTAATATTTGTTTTTGTTTTCTAAAAGGCAACCGCCGTATTATGAAAAACATAAACAAGAACGCAAGAAAAAACACAAAATAAATATATTGGTCTTTTTTATAGCAAGAGCAAAAAAAAATATGCTTCGTCTAAATAAAAAAAAAAGTATTTGTTTTTGTTTTCTAAAAGACAACCCCCGCCTTATTAAAAAAAAATATAAGAAAATTGGTGTTATCCAAGCAAGAACGAAAAAAAAATAAAACAAGAAAATTGGTCTTCTCTAGAGCAAGAGCAAAAAAAAATAGGCTTCGTCAAAGCAAAACAAAAAAAAGTAGGTCTTGTCGTATCAAGAGCCAAATAGTAAATGAAAATTTTTCCTTGTCAATGCCCCACAACAATGCTTGGAACAGTGCTGTACAATGTAAGTTTAATAATAAGTATTGGTTATTTCGGTAAGCGCGAATCGATAACTACAAGCGAATCTGTATACTTGACTAGGAATTCAAAAAACATTACCATCCACGTTCTTAGATCTTATATGAAATAGAGGATAAGTTGAGTTATTGCACAATTACCATAGTAGATAATATTGTTCATTTTTGCGATGGGCGTGGCCGAAAATAACTATATGCCTTTTGCCACAAAGAGTTTACAGACATTTTCGTTTAATAATTATTTCGTTTTAATTTTTCGTAAGCAACTATACAGACTACTTAACCGAAGCCAGTTTTCTGTTTTGTACAAAACTATAATCATAAGTACATATCATACATACAAATAGGTATACAGATAACAGTGCAGTCTTATCTAGTCCTTTTAGAGGTTGTCCGAAAAAAACAAATGTTTAAATAGAAAATAAGAAGAATTAACAAGAAAATCTGTTTGCAACACGCATAAAGCTACAGGGAACAAGTAACAGAACCTTTAAACAGCCCAATTACCGGTAAGTATAACGACTCAGTTAAGCCACCTGGAAGTCTCCGTGGCAGTCAGACCCTCGGAACGCAGACGCTGCAACATGGGTCGATAGATGTCTGGTGTAAAGGGCAGTAGAACTCCGCGTTCCTGGATTTCGCCTGTATAAAGAACCGAAAATTAGCTCACGACGAACACGAATAAGGTCCTATAGAACTCACCATCTAAAATCATTTTGGTTGCAATTGCCGCTGGTTTGCCCACTGTCATTGCCATGGCGGAATGTCCCTGAGGTTGTCCGTAGACGACAAAATTGATGCCACGCTCCTCGCGACGACCGTCAGGCCAACGGAGGCCAACCTCATGTCGCAGCACTACCAGGTCGCGTTCCTCACGTTCTGCAAGGAATAGAAAGGTATAAGCATTGCATGTAATAAATTTTCTTCTGGAAGAACCTACCGAAGGCCAATCGCTTGGACAGATAATGACTAAGCGTGTCAAGTGGCGAGTTAAGCTTCACCACAGGTGTCTCGTCTAGCAGACCCAAGCTCTCGATGCCATCCATATCGCCAATCCGTTCGACCAGCTTCTGCTTCAGGTTCTCGTAGAAGATGCTTGTATCTGACATGCCCATCAAATGGGTAACCAACTGACGCCATGTGACCTCTGGGCCACTGGGATGCAGCAATGCATGCGGCTCTGGGTCAATCAGGCCCAAGAGCTGCATCGGTTTAATGGATTCCGAGAAGCCCTTATAGCGAATGGTACCGCGCAGCAAGGTGTGCACATCCCTGCCCAGGCCATAGAGAGTGCCGTACTTGGTGGAATCCCGATTGGGGAACCCTTCGAGTGCAAAGCCTGGCAAGAAGTCTAAGCTGCGGCGAGTAGACATTAAATCGCCACCTCCAGAGATCTCGACAATCTGTCCCTGGTTCAAATACTTCGCCGCTGACAGCGTGTTGAGCAGTACTCCACGTGGCGACCATGAGAATTTGTAGCGCAACGGATTATTTGAGTGCTCCGGAGCGGGTAGGCCACCGCAGTAACTGACAAAGGATTCGACAACAGCGCCCTTCTCCTGCACCTCATGAATGCACTCCAGCGCCAGCAGATGATCGATTCCTGGGTCCAGACCCACTTCGTTCATGATGGTCACTCCATTAGCGCGTGCCTGGTCATGCAACTCGGAGATCTCATCGTTCAGGTAACTAGCGGTGACCATGTGAGTACGTTCCTCTACACAATAGCGAGCGATCATGCCGTGCAGACTGTAGGGCAACAAAGAGACCACCACATCAGCCTTGCCACACATCTCCTGCAGATGGCCGGTGCTCTCGTTCACATCCAGGTAGACACTGTCTACGCCGGCGTACTGCTGTGCCAGGCGATCAGCCTCCTCCTTCACCTGCGAGCACACTGTGATGCTCACATCCTTCTCTCGATGCAGCCACTCAACGAGTGGAGCTGAGACCATACCGGCGCCCAGCACAAGCACCTTCTTGTCCGACTCAGAACGGCCTTCAATCTTGTGGCGGGAGCGATTGCTCTGTGAGTCGCGCAGCTCTTGGATGTACTGGAAACCATCGGTCAGTTCGCCGTTGCTTGCAATAATGGCCTGAGTCAGGGAGAGGGAGAGGGAGAAAGAGTAAGATTTGTATAATGAATACAGAGATAGGTTCCCTTCTTCTACTCACCGATTTAATAGGGTAGCTGAACTGTTCTTCGTGCAATGGTTTTTTGGCATCACTCTTGATAATGTCGTGCACGTGCGGCGATAGAAGTTCTCCAAACAGATCTGTCGACTCTCGCGGCAGCTGCGTGGGCATGTTGTCGATGGAGCAGACCAACACACCGGGTCCCTTAAAGCTCTTTGTGTCCTTGTTGCGATCGGCGTCGTAAAGGCAGAAGGGTGTGTCGATTGTGGTGCACTCGTTCATGAATTCAATTGATCCGCCAGGATCAGCGGATATGTCGCAAATGGCGAGCATACGATGAGGTAGGGCGGGACTACCCTTGCTTGTGGGCAACCAGGGAGTGTTAGCTGGACGCAAGAGGTTCTTGGCATCCGGAATACTGATCAACTTGGGGCTACCCACAGCCCAGTAGATGCCATTGACGATCACCGAGGCATAGGGTGCAATTTTCTGATTAAATGTGGAAATGTATCGCTCGGGGTACTCGTCATATTCCTTTGCGTCGAAGCCACCGCCCTCGCGACGTTCTAGATGGTCCGAACGGCTCACTTCGCAACCGTATAGCTTGTTTTGATCTATTTAATAAGAGGTTTTGCATCTTGGGCAGACATAACTTAGATATTGTAATACTTACTGCCATGTTCTGAGACCTTGCGTAGCATCTCTGGCGGCACATACTCTATGGGCAGCTCGGAGAACACCTCCTGCGCTCCCTGGGACACGTTACCAGAGCCAGTAAATACAAATGTGAGTGGACCAATCGATTTAGGCATCATTCCTAGTGAGATCTCGTAGCCACAGTCTCTGATCGCTTGACGAGCCATTGATGAATTGCGATAGTTGTGGGCAGGACCGATGTGCATGAAGGGTGTGTGATGACCCAAGGCCAATAGACGCAATCCGATGCCGTGAAGGATGTTGACCATACCGGCAACACCAGCGTATTTACCGAAAGCAACCATACGAGAGCCACGTTCATCAATGATGCGTTCATAGTCGATAAGGCGGATTTTCTATAAGGTATATATAAAAAATATAAATATTGTCGCTACATTCTTTTTGAAGGGTCTTACCTTCTCGAGAATGGCATCTAGCAGGGGCATGTTCGACTCCTGCGCCTTGATCGTGTGCGAGAAGAAGCAGTAAGTCTTGCCCGGTATGAGCGCATCGATGGGCACCTGCTTGACTCCAAAGATAACCGAAGCATCACTTATATCTTCCTGAACCTGAGCACCCGCATGCATGTAGGCCTAAAAGTAAAGAACATTTTATAGTGTTTCCAGGAAACTTAGCAGACTTGTAATAAAAAAACATAATCTTGTCATTAATCATAGAACTTATAGCAAATACCTTTAATTTTTATCGCTAGACTACATAAGCTATTAAAACAGATACTATCGATTATGCATCCCAGATCTTTATTATAATTTCTTTTCAATGATTAATCCAGAAGATTTAGAGCACGAAAAGACTTGAGAATCGATTAGCATTTCGCACACTTAATCGTACGACTCTTGTCGGTGCTCTCCATCTTGTTCCTCAGCAACTAATCGAATCATAATCTTCGATTTCCATATACTTTATAAATAGACAAGAACTTGTTTTTGTTTTTCAGAAGCACGATTATATTTTTGTTTATCTGGCAAGCGAATCAGTTGTGTTGAGTACAACGAAAATGCAAGTATAAACAACAAATTTTGGTGCCAGATAACACTCTCGGGTTTCGGCCGGATTCAAGGCCAACAACTGCCAAATTTATGATATATCTCTAAGTAGAGAGGCTTATCTACCCGAACAATTTTACGATGCAACATACGCTATAAATAAAATTTGAACATGCTTGGCAACGCGTCGATTAGGATTTAAATCATTTGTGTATCGATTTTTGACATGAACCTGAATATATATAGTAAGTCTGAACATAATTAATTAATTCTGATGAGATTCCATAACTATGTTTCAAACATGTATAGCAACGCTTCGATTAGGACCTAAATGATTTCTCTTCAGATACTTACACTGAACATGAATATATATAGTAGTTCTGGACACTCACCTGCATGGGATAGGCACGTCTATTCGAGGGCTGCACTATGACCTTGACACCCTGCTTGACCAGCTTCTGCACATGCGTGGGCCCAAACGGTGCACGTCTTTCCCACACCGATTGATCTTCCCGCCGTATGGCAATCACGGGACCATGCTGGAATTATAGTAGCACCTCCATCAGTTGCAAATATGTTTCAAATGACGCCCCCAACACACACACACACACACACACTTACATGACGTTGTCGGGTGAGAGCAGGCGCGATTGTCGAGCGCAATTGAAGCAGCTTCCACATTCTTTGTTGCTGTTGTTGTTGCCTGATTAAGATGAGTGCGAGTAGCCCTGGAGGTTATTTTAAAATATCGTTCAATTTTCAGTGATGCCAATGTTGATGCCGATGCACCATCCGTCAACTCTGAGCACTGGCAGCGTTCTAACCCCGACCGGCGACGACGACGACGACGCGCCCTTATCAGGCAGCAGCAGACCGAACGGACGAGCGGACAGACGGACGAGCGGACAGCGGACATGCGGACGGACTGTCCGAAGGCGATAAGCCGCCGTCGCAGCAGCAGCAGATCATCAAATGAGAGGACACGCTAAGATCAGTGCTGCCAACTTTTAATAAACAAAAATAGCCGGTTTTAGCGGAAAAACACCAACAAATTATGTTTTCATAAAAAACGTAAAATAAGGAATACATTTATATATACATATGTACCATAATAAGCTAAAAATACAAAATATGAAATTGCATCAACTTTTTTAAAGCTAAAAAAAAATATTTATTGAAGCGAGGTTCTCTTGCTTTTGACCATAAACAAGCCAAAGTAAACTAATGACAGGTCTAGCAATTATCAATAAAATAATGTGGATTTTATAGTAATAAAATAATCTACATTTTATAATAATAAAATAATGTGAAATTTATATTAAATGTTTGCAAAAATAGAATAAAATTCCAAAAATTCCTACATCCCGTATATGCTAAATTTTCCTTATTCAAAAAAAGCCTGATTTGATGGGAAAATAGCTAAAACGGCAGCACTGTTTAAGAGTTCTTGCGTGTGAGTATGTGTGTGTGTGTGTGTGTTTGTTCGATCCTCACTCGCATAGTGAAAGTGCGTCTCAGTTGGAAAAAACAGAAAAAAAAATTCCATTCACAAAAAATTTTCCATTAAGGAAAATGCAAGAGGTCAGCACGGAAACGTGTCAACTCATTGAGGTGTAGATTTTCCGTGTGTTTGGTGAGTTTAAAGCATAGTTTTATTTATAATTGCAATTCATCGATTCCACAGTTTCGTCTACTCCACAAGCAGTGTGTAGTATTATTCACATCAAAAACAAAAATATATATTCTTATCGCTAACAATCGCTAAAGCTACGCTGGGGGGGCTACAGACCAACGCCCCCCCAGACGACAGAGAGATACATATATATATATATTTATATATATATATATATAAATAATCATAAGTTCGTTTAATAGCTAGAAAAACAGATATTGCAGAAATTCAGGTATGCAAAATATAAAGATAAGACGCATCAATCCATGATGTTTGGGTATCATACGAGGCCAGGAATAGGATCTCTAGGTCTGTCTCTCGTCTCTTTTCGTTTTATCTCGTCTCGTCTCGTCTTAGAGCGCCGGCGCCTCGGGCAGCAGCGATGTGAAGAAGGTTATGACAAAGGTGCGCACAATTGAAATCACAGAGTTGGTATTGGCATTCGCTGGTTCTGCCACGGCTACAGCTTCGGCGGCAGCGACAGCGGCATCGGTTTGATCAGCAGCGCTAGCCGCTGTTGCTACAGCAGCAGCTGCTGCAGCAACATCCTGTGCTGGAGCAGCAGCTACAACTGGGGCAACTGGCGGTTCATCCGCCGCCGCCACCGCCGCCTGTGGATTATTGTCCTGTTGTTCAACAGCAGCGTCCATCATACGTTGTATTTGTTGGACTGCCGCAAACGCGGCACCCTCATTGCCAGCATTGTTATTGCGATTGATGTTGTTGTTATTGCGCTCGCGACGACGACGCAGCACGCCAATGTGGTAGCTGCAAATTAGGGGCATTACAATTAGACATCAAATTGAAATCGTTCCTTTTGGGTTTGCTACTCACAGATATATCACGCTGGCGATGAACATGACCAGCAGACAACGCAGCGCCGATGAATTGAAGTACAAAACAGTTACAAAAATTGCCAAGCGCGTAAAGCTAAAGAAATTGTCCAGCCAGTCTTGCATCTCCGGCTCCTCCTGGATGTTAGGAAAGTGGGGACCATTCACTTGCTGATTGTCAGCAGCCTGCTGCACCTGCTGCTGCTGCTGCTGTGCTGCAATAACGGGTGCATCATTGGCGGCGGCAGCTGCTGCTGCCATAGGTTGTGGCACCACAAAAGGCATACTCATATTGTTGGCTATCACAGGCAAACCTTGCAACAGTGGATGCAGCATGGGAGCAGCTGTGGCCTCAGTAGTAGTCTCAGTGCCAGTTGGGCTGCAAGAAGAAGTAGATTAAGAGCTATTTTACTGCGTAATCAAGTTGGCAACTCACCGCTGCATCATTTGTTGCATATATGCTGCATACCACTGCTGTACCCAAGCATTGTACATCATCGCCTGCTGTTGATGTTGCTGCTGCTGGAACGCCAAGTGGTATGAACTGTTAGTTGCCACATGATGTGGCCCGGTACGTTGCAAATATTGCATCCAAGAGTAGGCGGCATTTGCATGCTGTGACAACTGTGGCAAATGTTGCTGTTGCTGCTGCTGATAAGGCAACTGCGCAGAAGCAGCAGCGGCAGCGGCAGAGGCAGCGGCAGACGCCACATGACGCTGCCTAAGCTCATTATCATTCGTATTGGTCTCCACGCCTTGAGGCGTGTTGGCGGTGGCATTGGCGTTGGCGTTGGTCTCCTTCACTGGCGCCGTCGTCGTCATCTTGTGCGGCGTCTTTGCTATGTTTTTGTTGGCACACACCAAATGGAAGATGTGATGCTGCTGATAGACATCCTTGTAGCTGCGTATCACTTCCGACAGCTTCTGTTCGTCGCTCAGCAGTTTTCCCGAATATATCAGCTTTTGGTCATTAATTTCCTGCAGAAGAGTTACAGTTGCAACAAAGATTAGATACGAAAAATATAATATGAATTATCTAAAGCGACAATGATAATGTTCCTTTAATGTATGTATGTATAATTCAAGAACTATAATCAGCTTGCCAACCTATACTAATCAGATACAACTGTATCTGTAAAATACATTCATTAAGTTTAAAGCAATGTTATAAATGCTAATTAGATTGAATATATAGTATATGAATTCTCAAAAGTCCCGATTATAATATTGCCACAATTTATATATAATAGAATTATAATCATTACTAAATGAGCGTGCTAATTTATACAAATATGATATATGTAGTTGTGTCTGTGAACAACATTCAATAAGTTTACAGGGTACTAAACAGTCCACAACTGTTAATTTGCATACTTATCAAGCGCTAAATACTTTCTGATACATCAGAACTCGACACTTAAACAGAATACATCAGAATGTATTAAACCTAAACAAAGAATTATCTTTGAACATGAAAAGTTCTTGAAATTTCCCAAGACCGTCTCTATGAGGTGCGAACAAATACATATATTTGAACAGCTGTTTGCCATTATGATAAGGGGTTTCTCTAGTAATCTTTCGGATATGAGTTAACCTATTAATGTTATTATTATGATAAGGGAAATAGTTTAACCTATTTTTTGTGTTTTTCCTTATAACAAACATATAATATTTTCAACTCCTATTTTGTTATTAGGATAAGAGCTTTCTTTGGGATACAATTGAATCTATTTATGTTATCATCACAAGGGGGGTTTCTTTAGTCAACATACTGGCCGTATTTAAACCTATATCACGTACTGTCCCTTAGAACTGCCTTCCAATATTTGCATACGTTATACATACATACATACGTAGTTCAAGTTGTGTATCTGGAAGAATTGCGTGACGTGTACTTGGAAAGTGAACGGCAATTAAGACGCAATTGCAAAACTTGGACTCGTGTCTCGCGCAGGGGGAGATAAAGAGAAACAGAGAGCGACAAAACACACTGAAGATTGAGCAGAAGCTCTGATAAGATACGCCCCACTAAATCGGGAAGACTGACGTCAATGAATGCGAAGCTTACGCTGATTTATATATGCTGGTATGCATGTAAATGTATGTGTGTGTTAGTGGGTGCACCTACCGGCTTGCCGGGATAGACCAGAGACAACTGCTTCTTGAGGCGCTCCACCGTCCAGCATAGATCACTCTCAATGTTCATGTCGTCATATTGCTGATTCGACGATTTAATTAAAAGTCTAACGCTGCTACCGCTGTTGTTGTTCGTTCCTGCTGCTGCTGAGGCAGCGGCGTTGCTGTTGCCGATGTTGTTGTTTTTTGTTTGTTGCTTGTCGCGCGCAGCTTCGTAGCCAGCGGCGGTGGCTGTCGCTGTTGAAGGCGACGGCGTTGTGCCTGTGCTATCATCCATTGTGAATTACCCCTCACCTCCTCCTCCTCCTGTGGACACTTTCTATGATTTTGCTAATTGCTAGACACGATTTCGAATTGAAAATTCGATGACGACAACTCGACAACACTCGGAGAAGCAACAACAATCGCAGCGACAAGTGTTTCTCGGTTTGCGTGTGTGTGACTGTGCGTGTGTGTGTGTGTGTGTTCGTCGCAGTTGTAGTCAGCGTCAGCGGGTGCTGCAGTTTACAGGGGGCGGTGGTGCAGCAGCGCAGGCAGGGCGTAAGTAGAGATGATGATTTTCCTCTATAGTTGAATGAGTGTGTGTGTATGCAACGAGTGAATACTTGTTGTTGCTGTTTCTTTTGTTTTTATTGTTGTATACACTTCCACGGCCACTTCCTCCTCTCCAACCCGCTGGAATGATTTTCCTTGACAATAAATTTTGGTTTTCCAGATTGAGTGTTGTTGTTGTTAATTGTACTGTACTGAAAACGTATCTGCTGCTCTGTTTTGATTCGTCCCGTGCATTAAGTTGTGAACTATATTGTTGTTGATTATGAAACGAATCTGCTGCAGATGGAACCGAGCTAAGCAAAATACATAAATAATCAAAGTCCCTTTCGTCTACAGCAACACTTGTTTTAATTCGCTACCAGGGTTACTTTGGATAACGCGCAACGTTGCCACACTTGCTAAACATGACGTGTAACAGCAAACAAGATATATAAACGCATTTACAGCTTAATTGTATTATAAAGTAAATATTTGTGAATACACAAAATATATTTATTAAAAGTAAAAGTAAAACAGGCTTAGTTGTTTGATTTACTGAGACTTAAAATAGTGTGACAAATTTAGTACATTTTAACTTACGCACAGTTGGCAACACTCGCGGCCTTAAACAATTTTAAAGCCTAAAGAAAGCAACAACTAAATTTACATGTATATATATTCGTGATAATGGAAAATAAGTCATCCGTGTCAGCGCTACAGGAGTATTGTGCTCAAACCAAAACAGGCGTTCCCGTCTATGATTACATTGACGGCGAAGACGGAGGATATGTATGCAAAGTTATACTAATGGATGTGGAATCATATGGAAATGGTAAGGATACTCCACCACTCTAGCCTCTTTGCAACTACAATATATATAACACTACCTTGCAGGTCGTTCCAAGCGCGATGCCAAGCATCTGGCGGCAGCCAACATAATGCGTAAGCTGAGTCAGCTGCCCGGCTTTAGCAGTTTCGGTTTGGCTGCCGATGGCGTTCAAAAGGATAAGGCAGTAACCAGTGGTGTTGTGGATGAGATGACCAACATAAATCGGGATATGCTGAAGGAACTGCGCGACTATTGTGTACGCCATGACATGCCACTGCCCACTATTGAAATTGTGCAACAAAGCGGCACCCCCAATGCACCCGAATTTGTTGCCTGCTGCTCGGTGGCATCCATTAAGCGTTATGGCAAGTCCGACAAGAAGAAAGATGCACGCCAACGTGCTGCCATTGAAATGCTTTGGGTTATATCCAATGATACAGAGAAATCAAAGCCAGATAATCAATTGGTAAGCACAAAACCACTCCAAGGAGGCGCCGCTGCAGCTGCGGCTGATTTGGAATCCAGTTTCGAGGATGTGGAGACGGAGCGCAGGCGCAAGTTCAAAACGTATCGTGAACTGACCGAAGCCGGCGTAGAGGATAATGCATCGATCAAGCTATGCGATCGTCACAATTACTTCAAGACATACTATCCACATCTGAAGGAGGAGGCATTCAAGGCCATACGATCCGATTATGAATACGAAACACCCAAGCAACAAATGATGGCAGTACTATCTGCCCTGAAGCTCACCCCTCGCATTACCGAACTGGAGACCAAGTCCATGGAACCCATGCTGCAGATCGAACTCAACTGCGATTACGACTGTGTCTTCGTGGGCCTGGAGAGTGAGATCTATGGTGATATGAAGAACTACTTTATGATTATGCTGGAGTAAGACTGAGGGAGAATATATGAGGAATGAATTCTAGATGCATTTGCCTTTTGAAAAGAATGTATTTCAACTAATACTTAAAACTAAATAAACGTTTTATTTACAGGAGTCAGGAAGTAATGCACATCAATCTTTATATATCTATCATATATATAAATGTATATTAATATAACTATCATCTCATTACCTAAATATAATAAACATTGTTTAATAAAATACGTTAGTTTTTTCCAGAAGGTCATCTCATTTACAATCTTTGTTAACTTTCTACACTAGTTTTTTATTTATTATTATTATGTATACAGCAAGTTTCTCGACGAAGGAACGAAACCGCATTATCTTCGTGCTAAAGTACAGAAATTGGTCGTGACTCGATGTACTATGACTGACGTGTGTGTGTATAATAATGAGGGACTTCCCCCTCAAATATAAAATCTCTTATCTGGGGCAATACGCTTACTACACTGGCAGTACAAACGTATATATATGTATATAGATAATACTATCTTGCCAGATAATTGATCTTGATACGCCTGCAGTTAACGAAGAAAATTCGGTTTTTCATAAAGTTTCTTATCGTTAGAGAATGATATCTATCGATGTTGTATTTTTCAGATAGTTTTTTAAATTTTCATTGATACTATCGATAGTTCATTTCATTCTCTACTTATCGTACTCTTCAATCGAGCTTTCACAGTTTATCAAAGGCAAATCGTTTGTCGAACTGCGGTTTCATTCCCCTTTCTTTTCGGCTGCACAATCGATAAACACAACAAGCCACAATTATTTTGTTTATAATGTGTGGGAGACCTGTAAATTTTACTATTCCTTTAAAAACTAATTCAAAAAATATGTTCGTTTACAAAAAAATGAATTGCAACAATAACAATGGCAGCAGTTACGCCTCCAGTTGAACCTTCAGCTTCAGCTACAGTTCCAGTTCCAGTTCTTTCTCAAGTTTCAGCGCCTTGTTCGTTAGCTCCATGCCGTAGCTCCTGCTCCAGCTATATAGGTACAGCCCCTGCTTCTTCTCCTTCTCTTCTAGTAGCTAATCTTCTTGCGCAGCTTCAGATGCTGCTGCTGCTGAGAATGGGGGTGATGATGATGAGACGAAGATTCCCTTTCCCTTTCGCTGCTCAGTCGACTGGCGCCGCGTGTCAATGGCTGCTTCTGCTGCTGTTGCTGCCACTGTGGATTGGTGGGCGGGGCCGTGGGCGTGGGTATGCCCGAATTGGAGGCTGATGTGGAAGCCGATGATGCCGATTCACCGAAAATGCGACGAGAGAGACGAAAGCTGCCGCCAACGATGCCACTGTTGTTGCTACCATTGTTGCTGTTGCCGTTGCTGCCGTTGTTGTTGCTGCTGCTGTTGTTGTTGCTCTTATTGATTGCTGCAGCAGCTGCAGCTGCAGCGGCAGCAACGCTCGTCTTCCTCAACAGCTTCGTATTGTATTCATCGCATTTGTCCCTCTCAATGCGTGTGGAGCTCAGTGAACGCTTGTTCCGCTTGCTGCTGCCCAAACTGAAGCTGCTGCTGCTGCTGCTCATCACCTGCTGCTGCTGCGCCGGCTGCTGCTGCTGATCCTCGCAAGAAATGAGGCCCATGCTAAGCCGGCTTGTGTCTAGAGAAGGTGTAGAAGAATGCGAATTACTCAATGTGCAGTTGTTGTTGTTGTTGTTGTTGCTGTTGTTGTTGTGATTATTGTTGTTGTTCATATGGGGTATCTTTGACTTGACGACGACGACGACGGAGGATGTTGTTGTTGTCGCTGTTGTTGCTGTGGTGTTGCTGTTGCTTGCTGGCAGCGGATTAGAGTTCAAATCAAGCGTAGCAGACGAAGAGCGTGTTGCAATACCGTAGCCAGCACCAGCAGCAGCAACAGCATTGCCCAGCGACGTCGACGACCCGCAGATGTTGATATGGCTGTTGCTGCTGCTGCTAGTGGTGGGTATAGCGGACACGTCCCGATAATAACGTGCTGTTGCCATGGTGCAAGCCTGCTGCTGCTGCTGCTGCTGACCACTTGTCGCCGCCCCTGCCTGCTCCCCACCACCTGGTCGCTGATAACGTATGCGAGATCGACCACGCAGCGTCATGTGGTGATGCGAGCTGCGTGCGGCACTGCTGCGTATAGGCGGTATTGTGGCAGAGCTACCCGCACAGTTAACACCAATGGGTATTTTACTTTCGCTGATCGTTGCGTAGGGCTTTAATTGTTTATCGATAACAGCGGCTATCGCCGAGGCAGCAGCAGGTTGTTCGTGTTGCTGTTGTAGTTGTTCCGCTTTACGTAAATGTTTCAACTCCATTCTAGGATGTTGTTGGTTTTGGGGTTGGGTGAGAGAGAGTGAGTGAGAGTGGAGCCCACAGCCAAGCACAAGAGAGAGAGAGACAAAGACAAAGAGAAATAGAAATAGAGTTGGTGTAGAGGGGGCCACACTGAGAGCTAAAGAGATAATTTGCACTCAAATCGATAATAAAAACCAATATCGATAACAGTAGGGAGCAACAACAAACGTAAACAAATGTGCCAAAAGAGTGGGAGGGAGGAAACTAAAGGGTGGTGGTAAACAACAAAATAAAAGCAAGCTTCGAATCAATTTTGGGTTTTTATTTTTGTTTTTTTTTGTTTTTTGTAATTTGGCATGCACAAACAAAATGTAAAACTAATAAGAAAAAGAAATAAAAGTAGTAAGTACAAACTCGCAAAACGACAATACAAAATAAATTAGCAGTTACATTAGTGTTCCCAATGCGTCAAAAGCAAAAAGTGCTGCCAATAATTGGCAGTGCCATTCGCCCGACGGCGCTGCAGCAGCGATCAACACAGTCATCGATAACTATCGATGACCGCATACGTTAGTTGCGTCATATTTTCAAATTAATTTGTGTGCAAAAACGGTTAGACGGCGAAAATAATAAAAATACGTTTGTGTGTGTGTGTGTCTGTGTGTGTATGCTACAAACTAAATTAAATTTAAGTTGTATATGCTTAAAAAATATTTACAATTGCCAAACTGAGGTGCAAAACTGGGCGAGAAGGAGACACCAGAAAATGGTAGAGGGAGAGGAGGGGGAGTACAACAAAAACACTAAACGAGAATACACAAGCCGCCACGGCACAAATCAAATCAAATCAAAGTGTGTGTGTGTGTGTGTGTGAGTGTGACGGGGGACGTTGAGTGGGGAGGATTTGATTGCAACTTACCTCTTGCTGTAGATGGCCAAGCTGCGTGTACGACTGGCCAAATTGGTCTGTACATTGTTGTTGTTGTTGTTGTTGTTAGTGCTATTATTGTTACAGTTATGCAAGTTGTTGTTGCTGCTTAGATTATTCAAGTTGCTGTTGTTGCTTTTGCTATTATTGTTGTTGTTGTTGTTGTTGTTGCTGTTAATAATGTTATGTACAACTGCAGTTGTTGTTGTGGGCGCCGTGGTAAGGCAACTGCTGCCAGCCTTAATGCCCAGCGGCATTGTGGACATCTGCACCAGATTGTTGTTGTTCCTAAATGGCTGCGAACGTGCGCGTGTATGTCTCAAATTGGCATCGCTGGATTCGCTGCAGGATAAGGAAATATTAGTAACGCAATATAGATAATTTCCCCCCTCCCCCTTTACTGCTTACCTGTTGCTGTTGCCGGAGCGCGAATGATGTCGCCGCAGGGCCTTAATCTGATTGAGTTTATCGCCCTGCGTCTGCGCCTGCTTCTTCTCCAGCGCCGTCTGTGTCATGCGCACCGAGGAAGCAATTGTGTGTCGTGCTGCCTCAAAGGCACTTGGCTTGCGCAGTTTCTTCTCTGTGCAACTGCCTGTTGCTACATCCAAAATGCCTCCACAGCTTGGACTGCTACTGCGTCCTGCATTGGGATTGACCAGACGACGCAGAGAGTGCGCTATGATAGTTGGCTTATTGGCGCTTGATGGCGACTTGCGACGTCGTGTAGAGATTGCGTAGGTGGTGGAGCTGCTGCTTAATTGCTGCTCTGCGGGTGCACTGGCTGTGTCCGTATCGTTGTCACTGCCATTACAATTGGCATCATCGGTGGACAAGTCATGGTCCAGCTCCCGCTGCTGCTGCTGTTGCTCCGATAGCTCTTCATCGGTTTGCTCGGCATCCACCGTGTCACGATCATACAGATGCATTGTATCCACACGTTGTGAGATGCCTTTGACACGTGTCAACAGTAGATCCACATTCTCGTAGGTGTCCACTGACAACTTCTCCTGCTGCAGCTGCCGCTCGTTTTCGCTCAGTTTGGTCTTTAGCTCCAGGCTATAGATGCCATACTTGTGCTGCAGCATGGGCAGTGAGCTGCGACGTCGCATGCGTTCACCCTCGTTCCACAGCCAGCTCTGTTTGCTGCAATAGAGGATTAAAGGATTAGCTCAATGAGTTCTTCATAATACTCCTCCTCCCATCACTTACTCCTCCATCCATTGCTGCTGATGACCAATCACCGAACCAGGCCGGCACAATCTCAGCCATGCGATGGCTTCCAGTGCAGTGAATCCATAATGTTTCATTATGTACGCTCCTATAAGGCTTCCAGTGCGTCCCAATCCCGCCTTGCAGTGCACAGCAATGGCACCTTTAGTCGTCTCACATATTGACAGGAATTTCTTCAGTATTATATCACTTGGTGTACTGCCATCGATAAAGAACAGATCCTTATGTTCAAAGCCAGCATTCTCGAAGGAGGAGGCATGATAGACCTTCGCATTCAACCTTATCACGGTGGTCACAAAATTATCCCTGAAGTATGTAAAGTAACGTTCCGGCGCATGACATGGATATCCGTTTGGCAGCGTCTTCGACTTCTGATGTGGCCCACAAAATGCTATAAACTTTTGCGGTACTATCCAATTGAAATCCCCATTCTCTACGCGCTCAAAGTACTCGTACTCTTCTGCATCAAAGTCATTGAAATGAACGAAACCCGCCTGCAGGCCCTTATGGATGGCATTGAGGCAGTCGAGCAGTGAGATTTTAAAATTACTCGGGCCGTAGCTGGCATCACAGAAACGCGTATACGCCGGTATATCCGCGGCAGCAAGTAATTTATACGTCTCCTCTGGACTTTTGTTCTGGTATATTATCTGCAAGAAGAGAAGGCGATACATTAGTAAACATATTCCCATATTTTTAAAGTATATACGGACAAGAAAAAAAGATTATCTTCGGCTTCCCAAAGATTTTTTACCCTTAAAGCTTTGGGCTTCACTCTGCAGTCTTCGGATTATTCTAATACTTGTTATATATACGTAATAATACAAATATTGTTAAAATTCTTCTTAAGGAACTCTAGTTTATGAAAATATTCTATTTCCTTTATAGAAATCTTTATTTTCAACGCTATATAATATTATTAGTTATAGCATTATATTAGATAACATTAGTTCGGCATATTATGTAAAAAAGAATATTCGGATATGGTTAGTTTGGATGCAATATATTGCAAACAAAACCAGAAAGAAAGTCTTCCTTCGGCATGCAGAAGGTTTTCGCGAAAAAAAAAAAGGGGGAAAAAAAAAAAAGGGGGGAAAAAGATACCCTTCTGTTCAGTACTCATAGGTAAATTTGTG
This sequence comes from Zaprionus nigranus, assembly GCA_018903425.1. Classification (NCBI taxonomy): domain Eukaryota; kingdom Metazoa; phylum Arthropoda; class Insecta; order Diptera; family Drosophilidae; genus Zaprionus; species Zaprionus nigranus. The sequence goes on from JAEIGD010000002.1 coordinate 724,644, forward strand.
TTATAACAGACGGACATAGTTAGGTTGACTTCCCGATTAATACTGAAACTGTATATATATACTTTCTAGATTCGAAGCTGTCTCATAAGGCGCATATTAAACTTGTGCACCAAATGAATTATACCCTCTGCAAGGGTATCATTCTATTATACGCCCCGTCGGATATCTACCAAGAAAGGTCACACTTACTGCATACGAACCAATCAAGTAGGCCGCATTTAGCCGCTTGGCCGGATTCATGGAGGTGTAGTGCACGATTTTCTTGTTTGCGTGACTCTTGGCACTCAGTTTGGTGTTAAGCTTCATGCAGTAACGATATAGTATGCATATATTCAGAGGCCCGAAATCATTGTAAAAGTTCTCATACACGAACTCCTCATCGATGTTAAAATAATGCGTTAGGGCCGTGTTCTTTGGCTTGATATTCTTCTTGAAGACCACAAAATATAGGCGATCTATATATATATATATAGAGAAGAGAGAGAGATAAGGGTAAGATATCAAGATAAAGTCCAATAACATGACACACACAACACTTTACCTGGTTGGATCGTTGTGGCACAGACAAGCATATCGGAATTATCATCGTCCAGCATCATGTTTGATGTCTCTTAGCGACTGTAAATATAAAAAAGAGACATATATATTGTATGGTATTAGTATCTGCTATAAAAGTATTGAAATCTTGTGCCGTAATCTTTTGCAAACAAGATACGAGTGAATACTGCCCACATATACATGCTTCCTATAACGCTTCCGCTTCTTTTCGTAATAAATAACAATTTTTCAACTTTTAGCTAATAAATTCGCCCACTCTCAACTACAAGACGACTTTGCCTTATTGGACACAGCGTAAATGCTGTTTTCTGCAAAAGGTGTATATATTATATACAGTCACATCCACATACATCTATCTATATGTAGTCGTAAAATACATACGAGTATAGTGGAAAACATGTTTTCAATTCAATATACGAATTGTCCTCCTTCTTTAAGCACCATGCGGCAATTTCCCTTTTACTGTGCCACTTTCCCACACCATAGCAACACAAAGAGTAGGCCCTGTATGTAGGTGATGGCTATATTGATATGCATATAACCATCAAACAGACAGACAGACAGACAGACTGAAAGACAGACAGTCAGTCCGCACGTCAGGCAGTCATTTGCCGGCATCCGCATCCTAATAAACTACCAGAGAAGGACTATAAAAACCCCGCCTCGAGTGTAAAGCGAATAGCAAATGCTCTTTCGTTACAATTCGAATCAATCGATATACAAGCGATAAATCTCAGCGAATTGAGGATAAACATACTAGAAACATGGTATACTATATATATAGAGCAAGCATAAACTATTATATTATATTATGTCATACAAATTTGTAAACTTTTTTATTAGTTGAGCTTAGTTAGTTGAGGCATGTGTCCAGTATCGATTCGACGTAAACTTCTTGACACAGAACTTGCAACTAGTTAAGTGTGTGTTCTCTCTTTCAGCATTCAAAATGATTCTCAGGGGGGTCGCTCACACGCCACACCTTCTCCGTCGAAAAGTTTATGATACTCTGGCCTGGCCACAAGTGTCGAGGAATGTGTGTCGTTCGTACACACTTACGCCACACACACACACACAACACACATGTACGCACACAAGTAGCGCTATGTGGTATTGTATTATAATATTCGATTTTATGCAAATTTTTAACCTTTTGCCTCTAGTCCACACACCAAAGAGCAGTTGGCGTGCCGATAGGGAATTTTAGCCTAGGGATCACTATACCACTTCTATATATACGTTTTCCGGATTTAAAGTTTAAAAGTCGAGAAGGAGCCGCACCTTTTATGGCGGATTTGCATGTCTTGCCAGATCTAAAGATAGATTCAAATCAGAGAGCACTAAAATGGATGTAGAAGGCATGTGTGGCACGTAGCACGCGGTACATGTGTAACGGGATGTTTAGAAAATGGAAAAATGTGTTTGTAAGTAAGGTAATTCTTAGCGCTAGGATTTATACCAAAGATAAATCTGTCAGTCGTTTCTTTAGGAAGTTTTCTTGCTTTAGCTCTAATAAAGCACGAAATTCTGTAACCATTGGTATAATGTAAAAAGTTCTTACTTGTCCTGACTGTTCAATTCCCATCAGTCTGTAAATTGTATGCCTAGTAAATAAATAAAAAAAATGTTAAATAACTTTTAGGATTATTATCCGCCACCAACCGAGTTTGCAGAAACTGTTTAGATTGGGATAAATATTGTGCAGATATCAAATGAACGTTCTAGCTTTCAAATTGCGCTTCCAATTTGATTTTTGTCGATTTACGGAGACAAAAGAAGGCGTGGTCAGTTTCTAAAACAACCTTTTACTGCGTGGAATAGTAAGATACATGGTCATCAAATTTGGTAGCCACAGCTCTTATTGTCTTTGAGATTTAGGTGCTCATACAGACAGACAAGCCTATTACAACTCGACTGTTGTTGCTGAACAAGAATCTGTATTTGTATAAACCTTGTGGGTTGGGAGCTGTTTCTTTCTCTACATTTCCAATTGCCACAAAGTTATATATGAGTTTTAATTCGCCCAACAAACAGAATTTAATTAACGAACCCCAAAATAAACAAAAGCAAAACCCCTTATATAGAGTAAAAATTTGGCTAAATTAACTGGAGAATTGAAATGTGGAACAAAAGAGCTGACAAGCGACTAAATGAGAAACTTGCAATGAAAACTTTTGACAAACCGTGAGGCGGCACTTGTGCTATGTACATACATACATGTGTATGTGTGTGCATTTGTATGCAATTCCACAACGCGCCAAATCAAAACAGACACACACATAAGTGTATGGAAATACATGTATGTATGCATGTGGCCACTGCACATATGCGAGTGTGTGTGTGTCTGTGTGAGTGCTCCACGTGACGACAACAAAACATAACACCAAAAACAATCACATACACATGCATACACACACTCTCTCTCACACTACGCTTATCGCTGCATACAGCGTAAACATTGAAAGGGGGAAGAGACAAATGAAGAAAACTAACTGGACTGCATTGAAAAAATGCAGATCAGTGTAGGTTGGTTAAACTATTGTTAGACAATAAATTTTAAAACAAGTTTTTAAATATAGCCACAGCTAATGACGTCACCAATCCACACACACGCACACAATACCTTCGTTAAGAACAACAACAATATAACAATAAACGCTCTGTTGTCAGCAAATAGAGATGATGGCGATGGCGATGTTGATGGGCGAAGGCGATGTTCGGGCAGTGTTTCAAAGTTAGTTGTCACTTTTTCAAAACGAAACGCGGCGCTGCCGGCGTCGACAGCGACGACGACCAAGTCAGAGATTTTGCCGCGCGCATACCGTACAAACACACACACAGCAAAGCAGCAATTCACAACGATAACCAAAAGCAGCAGCAGCAAGAGCAACAGCTCCTCTCCAACTGTTCCTCCACCCACCTCATCCCACCCGCTACCCGTTTGTCCACTACACTGCGCATACTCTCTTTCTCTCTGCCGCTCTCTCTCCTCCTGCCTCTCACTCTCTCTCTCTCTCTCTGAAAAGCTGATGCTATGCTTGCGCGCGCTCTTCCTCATTTACACTTGTTCGCTTTGTATGTGTGTGTGTGTCTGTATGTGTGTATTGGTGTTGTATTAATAAAAGCAACCAACGCACTTTTCTTTTAAATCCAACACAAAATGAAACTGAAAGAAGAACTTGGCTGCGCTACTGCGTAATCAATTTTAGGGTATACGAAGCAGGGAGAGGGGGGCGAAAATGGGAGCAAAAACTGGACTATTTTCGTGTTAATAGTGTATGTGTTGGGAGGGGAGGAAGGAAGGAAGTAGGGTAACAGTTGCACAGTTGGCAGGGCAGGTACGTTCGTTCGCTGCCTCTGCCTGCCACTCACCTAAATTATTTTGGGTACTTGTGGTGTATAGATATGCACAACACGATGGGGCAGCAACTGCAGCTGTAAACACACCATGGAACTAGGAATTTAGTTATGACAAAAATTTGACTCAGCATAACACGGGCACCACACAAATGAACTGTATTTTTTTTTTTGTTTGTGTATTATGAATTTTGAAAACACTTAGAATTTAGTAAACAACATTCTCAATGTAACAATGTTATTGTTTGGTTCCGTACATACATTCATATGTATATATTTTATTATAGTATATTTATTTATTGTATGTGTTTTTGTTTTGGTTGTAAATCGTAATGATCACACAAGAAAAAGGCGCTCGGCTCGAGTTTAAATGCGATCGACGGCTCTCAGCGAGCTCCCACAGTGAACTGGCAATTCGATGCGGCGTTGGCGCTTTTTCCGTTGCATTTTGTGCTCTCTTTCGTTTTACATTTACTGCGTGTATGTATGAGAGTGCAGTGTTTGTCCCCATACGAAAGCCATGTTGGCGCTTTGAAATCACCAACACAGAGATAACCGTTTCAGTTCTTTCTCTCTCTCTCTCTCTTTACTCACTGGCAGGGTTGCATTAATACCTATATCGCGTTGGCAACAATTGCCAAGGCCAGCGTTGCCAACCACGACTGTGTTTTTGGCGTTAAAATTAAATTTTATCACAATTTCAATAAATGTTACATTTTAAATTGGAAAATTATATAGCAAGAACATCTATATGTTTTATATTTTGCTTTGTTGTATTAAACATAACAAAATAAGCAATTAAGTATGTGTTTGTGAGTGCGTTTGTGTGCGTACGTGCTTTCAGTTTTGGTCTAATGAAGTCCACAAAACATAACGGACCCAGCGTACAAGACAGGTAGAGAACAAATGTTCCACACTCCTCACACACATACAGATGCACACACAGATGTCCATTCACTTGTTGCAGCATGACGTGAGAGCGAACTGATGCTCTTAAAACTAGTTTCTCTTTCTGTTGTGATTTGTTTATTCCTAGAAAGAGATTAATTTTAACTATGTAAATAAAATAACTAAGGAAATATTAATTAATTTACCTTGAAACACTATTTATCATTTGATAACACAAGTAACAAAAAGCCCGCTAAATACAAATTTGAAATTTATCATGCACTTCAATCTCAGTTACCTCTCTCTTCCTTTTGCTGTTCGCTCTTGGATTCTCTCTCACTTAGGAGTATCTGTGGAATATCTGTTGTAGGCAGGCGGTCGATCGTGTTTCAGCGATCAGTAACGAGTGTGGATCTTAGCCGAACGGACGGGTTTTCGGTGATCCAGAGTTTTCTTTCCGATCGTGCCCCTCCTCCGATTGTCTTCTTGGGGAAAATATCTTCTTAGTGTGTGAGTGCGTGCGTGTATGTGAGCGCTGTGTGCTCCCTTCAAGTTTATAAAAAGAAGTCAAAAAGTGTTTGCTGCGGCAACAGCAACCACAACAACAACTGTGTAGAGTGTTTTGTTGTTTTTGTGTATAACAGAAAATGTTTTTTGGAAACTGCGCGCAATAGGAGCTGCAGCTCCGCATGGTAAGAAAAAAATCAAAGAAAAAGGAAGAAACAAATGCAAATGATGAATTTCAAATTGTTCTCAGCCGAGTTAAGTTGGGGGCGGCAGCCTGACGCAAGGCGGCGCAGCTGTTATCGGTTTTCTTGTCGCTTTTGTTGTTCCCACCTACTTCTTACTACGCTGCATCCGTTGTTTCTCCGCCGTTGTTGTTGTTAGTTTTATCTCGCTTGCTTGCTGTAATATTTTCTTTTCACTTCTTTGAAATGATTTCATATTTGGCACATGAAAAGTTTACATTGCAAATCAAAAGAACTCTGTCACACACACACATGCATAGGTATGTTCTGCCTGTGTGTGTGTGGGTAACTTGATACCTCGGGCCAAAACCCATTTGAGAATGCCTTGCCTTGCATATGCACCAAGCATGTGTGCATGTGTATGCATGCATGTGTGCATCTGCATTGAAACCTACGAGGGTGGTTCAAGCAGTGTTTGAACTGCCAAAAATATTACTCACAATATTGTTTGCCAGATTAAACCAGAATACGGTTATCAAAACAATATGAGTTAAACAATGTTGCATAAAATAGAGAATGTTAATAGAATTCTATTAAGTTAAATTATTATATACGCTGTACATACATATGTATAATACCTATACTATACATACGATATATAATAAATGAATGAACATAAAAGTCTTTAAAAAAAACAATTAAACGATGGCTAAAAATCCTTTCTCATAATAATACATTTTCTAGGCTTGGTATGATATTCTTTATTTAGAAATAACAAAAATATCCTTGATTTAAGTATTCCGCGAAATTTTTATTAATAAAGTTTTAAAGGAAATAACAATAAGGCAAAAATAAAAGTAGATAATACCATAACCAAATATATTTGAAGAGGAACAAACAGAAAAAAAATGGAATATTCTTCTAATAAACATAAAAAATATATTACTCCTTGGTAAAACCTTGTTTAAACAATTTTATAAGGATAATTCGGAAAAGCGATAATACACTTTTATTTTATTAACCATAAGTAATATGCAATATTACTGATATTATCTTCTTAGCAAGCGAACTTACTTCGCTCCACTTACCCAAGCAAACTCACTTGTACCACCCTCGCACACTGCAAACCTTAACCAATGCAACTGCGTGTTGTTGTATCTGTGTGGGTGTGCATTGTAGCGGGCAGGAATGGTGTATCATATATAGAATGCAATACTGCATAGCTAAGCAAATTGTCGCAAGGCAAAACGAGGCACAACTAATTAAGAATTTTAAGCTAAGCTTGACCCTGGGATATGCAACCAAGAGATACAAAGATGCATCTACAGATCTAGAGATCTATTTGCCGCACATCGTGGGCAGGACTTAGTTCAAGTTCTTAAAATAGTTTCTTGCCCGCCGTATGGTGATCTCATTTTATCTTGCGCTCGGGGCCTGCACACATGTTACCCATAAGCGAAACAGTTCCAGCTAAGCAGGAGGAGGAAGAGGAGGTGGAGGCCGAAGAGGTGGGGGGAAGAGGATGTGATGCGGTCAATTTTCTAGCGCGATTTGATGGAATTGAAAATATAAACATGGCAAAGCTAAGAAAACATCATATGCATGTGTGCACGTAGTTGGTACAATGAGCAATTTTATGAACTTCCAGACACATATACGAAATGAAGTCATACGTACATATATAATAATATATACTAGATGAAGATACCCAGAGATATGTACATACATATGTACACAAGGAACACAAACATAGAGCACATGCCACAGAATGAAGTCGAAATCGGTTTGCGTTGCCTGCTGTTGCTCCAGTGCTGGCTTCATTTCTGTATACCCTGGAACTAGTTAGCTAACTAGCAGGCATAGACAAAGTGTTTTGTGCTTGTCGATTCAAGGAATTGAAAAGATTTGGTTCTTATCATTATCAAATTGAATGGTTTCTCTGCATATAGAATAAGAAAACTGTTAGTAATCAGAGACTGTATCTCGTGTATTAAGTAAGTTGTTAAAACAACGTATTTCATCTTTTTTGACTTATTTATTTATTAATCTATCTATCTCATCTTAAAAAAATACTGCCACAAATTACTAAGCAATTTAATAATATACTTATAACAATTATTAAAGATCTATCATACAATTTGGAGAGCAAAAATTTAATTTAATGATCTTTTCTCTTACATATTTGAAGTTTTTATCAACAAAAAGCCAGGGTATCTACAGCACAAGTTATAATATGAAAATATTTATACAACCAATCAATGTATCACACGCACACACACCTTCACGCACAGGGTATCTGCAGGTCAAGCTTTGATTGCCTTCGCTGGGCACTTGTTTACCCATACAAATTCATAAAAACAATCACATCGCACTCGACATACACTGTGTGTGTGTGTGTGTCAATGTGTCTGTGTGCTTGGTAAATTAACGTTTTGTTTAGTTCCTTCCTTGCTTATTTGTTTATTTGCCATTCCCCCGTCTACGCATTGTGCTTTTTTCTGCCTTCGCCCAAATGAAATTGAAATTAACAGCGCCAAAATGAACAACGAAAAACTTTGCAGCAATTAGAAAAAGAAGAAATGCGAAGATTGGCGATAAGTACATACCCTAGAAAGAAACTATTTTGGCAATTAATAAATGATTCAGTAATTTATTAATTTATGATCCAAATCAGCTTCAAGTATTTCATATTGTCTTAAGTTGTCTGGTCTTTATAAATAAACTATTTTGAAATGTATATAGAATAGATTTAGATTTGAATCCTTTTTTCAGTTGAAAAACGGTTTGCAGGAATGCTGTCTATTTATTTAAAATTAAACTGCAGATTTTCAAAATATTTTCCTATATTTTCAATCTATATATGGAACAATTATAAAGATCTATAGAGCGTCAATGAGGATCTTTGGTTCATTTGTCTCTTTTGTCTCATTGTTTGCAACAAGCCTAAAATACCCTTTCGCTGTGTGTAAAATATTTAAAAGACTCTCCCAACACATGCACACAACCACGCCGAACACATAAACATACAAACATTATGTGGCACATAAGTCGCATCTGTGAATGAACTCTTATCGGGCCATGCCGGGCTCGAAATTACGAAATACTTGAGAAAGCCGAAAGAGAGAGAGCACGAGCGAGAGAGAGAGAGGGAGAGTGAAGGCACGCCGTTGATGCGATTCTCAGTTCTCAATTCCCAGTTCCAATTTCGTTGGTGATCCCAACTTAAATCCTAGCCGTATCACTGTCCACATCTTGAGCATATGCCGCTTCTTATCGTTGGCCTCTGCCGTAGCACAGTTTTTTTTTTTTTGTGCCGTAGTTGCTTAGGTCGTTGCGTGTCTTAATGAAACAGCACTGATAAGACTTAGACCCAGATTTAGAACTGAAGCTATAATAAACATAATTAAAGTAGATAGAGAATTTACTTAATGAGACTGCAACCGGTTCGAAATACATATTTAAAAAGGCAAACAAACCATTTATTGCACTGTTTGTTGGATTGTAGTGAGTGAATCTTAAATACAGAAAGATATTATAATAATAATTGTTATAATATGATAATAATAGATTGTTAAATAAGCCATGTAAGTCATTGAAGGTTCCTTTACTTGTAGATACATACATATATAGAGAAAAGATCATAATGATCATCACAGTCTGGTTGTCAGTACTCAAAGAACCACAAAGCCAGAAAGATATACCAATTGTAATAATATAATAATAATAACATGATCAAAATAATATAATAGTAATAGATAGAAACACAAACCGATAGATTCCTAAGTCATGAAAGGTTCTCTTTCAGTTTTATGGCATATTGATCATAATACTCATAACAAATCTGTTTATAAGTACTTCAAACACTTTCTTGGTATTGTCTAGAGCAATTTACGAGCTTTAGTTTTTGGCATGATGAGATCATGAGATCATATGTACAACTCTTTCCACGACACTCTTTCGACGTTTTTGTTTTGAGTGCGAGTGTCTAAAAATAATCATCGTCTTGACAAGAGAGAGGGAGAGAGAGAGCGCGCATTTAGTACAAGTCTTGAAGCTGATAAACCAACCAAACCGAAACGCACCAAGCAACAACGGATTAAACATTGTACTTAGCATATTGTTTATCGCCCTATAGAGTGAGTCGAACTTATGTCGGGCCTATGACGATTCATTCACATCTCCGCTCAGTTTGTGCGTAAGAGTCGTTCGGTGCAGACGTCTCTCGGGACTTTTTTGTGGTCTGCGGTGGGTTTCCGTTTCTTGGGGTATACAAAATCTGGAACTATACATATATAGCTAATTGATATGGCGATAAAAAATCACTCTACACATATATATAGTCAAATATCTAATTGGATTTATTGTTTGTTTTGCAGTTACTCGATTTGAAGGCGCAGCATGAGACTACTAAGTTGGTAGAGCAGCAGCAAAGCCAGAAGAAGAAGGAGAAAGAGCAGCAGAAGTAGGTGAGATCAAGAAAATATATATACTTTATAAAGACACTAACTTATGGTCTTTCCCCATTACAGTTGATCCTTTGGAAAGGAACTTTTACACGTGTTCAACGAACAACTATCATTTCATCTTTCCCAAAAGGAAACTGTGAACAAACAAGCGCTGATTATTAAGCTGGGCCGGAAACGCTATAGTGGGACACGACCCCAAAGCGACAGACAGCGTGAGCGAGAAAAAGAAAGAGAGAGAGAGAGAGAGCGAGCGAGCGAGCGAGATAGGTAGACGCGATGTCGCTTCGCAGCGGCCTTATCGCGGTTTTCTTTGTGCTCGCCGTGCTGAGTAGCGATGCCCAGCGAGCGCCGCAGACACAGCAGCCACAGCATGGACGGCACGATCGACCCCGCAATCCACCGCGTCAGTACGTGAAGACGCATCCGTGCGAGCGTTCATCATGTTATCCGGCAACGGGTAATTTGCTTATTGGACGCGAGAATCGTTTGACCGCAAGCTCAACTTGTGGCCTGCAGTCGCCAGAAAGATTCTGTATATTGTCGCATCTGCAAGATAAGAAGTGTTTCCTGTGCGATTCACGCGAAGGCACACGCAACGATCCCTATAAGAATCATCGCATTGGACAGATCATCTATAAGACTAAGCCAGGCACAAATATACCCACCTGGTGGCAGTCGGAGAATGGCAAAGAGAACGTCACTATACAGTTGGATCTGGAGGCGGAATTTCATTTCACTCATTTGATTATTACCTTCACCACCTTCCGACCGGCGGCAATGTATATTGAGCGCAGTTTCGACTTTGGTGAAACATGGCATGTGTATCGTTACTTCGCCTACAACTGCCAGCAATCGTTCCCCCGGTGTGCCCACTGTGCTGCACAACATCACAGACGTCATGTGCACCTCACGTTATTCCTATGTGGAGCCATCGAGGAATGGTGAAGTCATCTTCCGTGTATTGCCACCGAACATCAATGTGTCCGATCCGTATGCGGAGCATGTGCAGAATCAACTGAAGATGACCAATTTGCGTATACACATGACAGAGCTGCACAAGTTGGGTGACAATTTGCTTGACAATCGGCGGGAGAATGAGGAGAAATACTACTATGGTATCTCCAACATGGTGGTGCGTGGTTCATGTTCTTGCTATGGCCATGCCTCGCAGTGTCTACCCCTTGACAATGTTGGTACACAGGACTTTGAGATGGTCCACGGACGTTGCGATTGTACGCACAACACAAAGGGTTTGAATTGCGAAACTTGCGAGGATTTCTATAATGATTTACCCTGGAAACCAGCGTTCGGCAAGCAGACGAATGCGTGCAAGAAATGCGAGTGTAATGGGCACGCCTTCAGTTGCCACTTCGATGAGAAGGTCTTTGTCGCCTCGGGACATGTTTCGGGTGGCGTTTGCGATGGTTGTCTGCACAATACACAGGGTCAGCATTGTCAGGAGTGTATGCCCTTCTTCTATCGCGATCCCTTGGAGGATCTGAGCAGTCCCTATGTGTGTAAGGCTTGTGATTGCGATCCTCGCGGCTCGTTAGACGAAGGCATCTGTGATTCTGTCAATGATCCCGATAATGGTATCGTAGCCGGCGCCTGTCACTGCAAACCGAATGTAAAGGGACGTGGCTGCGATCAGTGCAAAGATGGTTTCTGGAATTTGGATCCCAATAATGCAGAGGGCTGTGAATCCTGCACCTGCAACACGCTGGGCACAGTCAACAATTCTGGCTGCAATATGAACAATGGCGAATGTCTGTGCAAGCGTCTCGTCACAGGCAAAGACTGTAACCAGTGTCAGCCTGAGACTTTTGGTCTCTCTGAATCCGAGGATGGTTGCACCCTCTGCAACTGCGATTCGGGTGGCTCCTACGACAATTACTGTGATGTGTTGACAGGCCAATGTCGTTGCCGTTCGCATATGACAGGACGCACTTGCTCGCAACCTAAGCAGAATTACTTTATACCCGATCTGCATGTGGTGCATGATGCTGAGGTGGCAGACATGTGCATCTCGTACAGTAACAATGGCAATTGCAGCACAGTACTGCAACCGATTCCCAGCAATCAGGATCCTCATGAGGCAGACTTTACTGGCATTGGATTTACGCGGGTGCCCGAGAACTCTGAGCTCATCATTACCGTGGACGATGTGCCACGTTCGATGCCCTATGATGTTGTAATACGTTATCAGTCTGCATCGCGTGGTGACTGGGAGGATGCTTACATTACATTGGTGCGTCCAGATCAGATCGATCCAGAAGGAGAGTGCGCACAGTTGGTGCAATCCACCCCAACCGAGGCACGTGTGCCCTTCTCGCTGCCCGAACGTGATCGTCAGGTTGTCGCACTGCATGATGTCTGCCTGGAGGCGGGCAAGGCTTACAAATTCAAGATCTTCTTCGAGCGTCGTCGCCATAACGAGGACAGTCCCACGGCAACGATACTCATTGATTCACTGACATTGATACCACGCATCGAAGTGACTCCAATCTTCCAGGGCTCGCCCGTGGCTGATCTACGCCTGCGCGAATACATTAATCAGAACTGTAATCAGTCACTGTACGATATACGGTACAAGGGACAAGTGTCATCGATTTGCCGTGATCTGGAGCAGGATGCCAGCAAGTATATCTACGATGGTGCCAGCATGTGTAACTGCAATCCGACGGGATCGCTGAGTAAGGAATGCGATGCCGATGGCGGCTTCTGCCAGTGCAAACCCCATGTGGTGGGTCGCCAGTGCGATCAGTGTGCGCCAGGTACCTATGGCTTTGGACCGGAGGGTTGCAAGGCCTGCGATTGTAATAGCATCGGTAGCAGGGACTACAATTGTGATTTGCTGACGGGTCAGTGTGCCTGTCATGCGAATACTTACGGCAGGGAGTGCAATCAATGCCAGCCTGGTTACTGGAACTTCCCCTCGTGCCGTGTCTGCGAGTGTAATGGACATGCGGCACTCTGTGATCCCCTCACGGGGCAGTGTCTTAACTGTCAGGACTCTACCACTGGCTTTGGCTGCGATGCCTGTCTGGATGGTTATTATGGTAATCCTCTGCTGGGCAATGAGATCGGTTGTCGTGCCTGTCGCTGTCCCGATACCTTTGCCAGTGGCAATTCGCATGCCGAGGGCTGCTCTCTGGACACACGCGATAACAACATGTTGTGCCACTGCCAGGAGGGTTATGCGGGTGCACGTTGCGAGATCTGTGCGGACAATCACTACGGTTCACCCGAGGACGGTGGCAGCTGCAGCAAGTGCGAGTGCAGCAACAACATTGACATCTACGATGCGGGCAACTGTGATCGTCAGACGGGTGCGTGCCTCAAGTGTCTGTACGATACGACGGGCGATCATTGTGAGCTTTGTCGCGATGGCTTCTTTGGCGATGCACTGCAGCAGAATTGCCGGCAATGCGAGTGTGATTTCCTGGGCACCAACAAGACCTTATCGCACTGCGATCGCTTCACTGGACAGTGTCCTTGTCTGCCAAATGTGGAGGGTCTGCATTGCAATCAGTGTGCACTGAATCACTGGAAGATCGGCTCCGGCGAGGGTTGTGAGGCGTGCAATTGTGATGCCATTGGTGCCGTGCAGGAGCAGTGTCATCCCTTCACCGGTCAGTGCGAATGCAAGCCAGGCTTTGGCGGCAGGGCGTGCAATCAGTGCCAGGAACACTACTGGGGTAATCCCAATGAGAAGTGTCAGCCCTGTGAGTGCGATCAGTTTGGAGCAGCGGACTTCCAGTGTGATCGTGAGTCAGGTCAGTGCGTCTGTCACGAGGGCATCGGTGGTTACAAGTGTAACGAATGCGCCCGCGGCTATCTGGGACAATTCCCGCACTGTGCACCATGTGGCGAGTGCTTCAACAATTGGGATCTTATACTTACTGCCCTGGACGAGTCCACACAGGCCACCATTCAACGAGCCAAGGAAATCAAACAGGTTGGCGCCACAGGTGCCTACACTGCGGAGTTCAGTGAGCTGGACAAGAAGTTGCAACATATACGCGATCTACTGCACAATACCACGGTCAGTTTGAAGGATATCGATCAGTTAGATGCAGAGGCCAATGCACTAAAGAACCAACTGGTTGCCTCGCATGAGCGTCTAAGCGAAACTGAGATTAAACTCGATAAGATTTACAATCTACTCAGTTTGTCGGCAGTTGAGTTGGAAGGATTGCAGAATCATTCTCGACTTGTACAGCAGTTGTCCAAGGAGCTCAAGGAGAACGGCATTCAGTTGCAGGAATCCAATATTGAGGGTGCATTGAATCTAACGCGTCACGCATACGAAAGGGTTAGCGGTCTGTCCGCACTCAAGGATGAGGCAAGAGAGCTGGCCTCGAACACCGATCGCAACTGCAAGCGTGTTGAAACGTTGTCGACCAAGATCAAGGATGAGACACCTGCCATTGCCAATAATGATCAGACCATATCCGATTATCGTGCCGAGTTGAACACACTCGCATCGCAAATACCCGATCTGAATAATCAGGTGTGTGGCAAAGCCGGTGATCCCTGCGACAATCTTTGCGGCGGTGCTGGCTGTGGCAAGTGCGGTGGCTTCCTATCCTGCGAGCACGGTGCACGCGCTCATTCCGAGGAAGCACTGAAGATGGCCAAGGAAACGGAGCTGGCCATAACCAGAAAGAAGGACGAGGCAGATCAAACCATACGTGCCCTCACACAGGCCAAGTTGAATGCCTCGGAGGCCTATCAAAAGTCCAAGGCTGGTTTTGAGCAGTCCGAGCGGTATCTGAATCAAACCGAGGAGGCCATCAAGTTGGCCACCAATCTGATCACAGCTGTCAATGATTTCCAGAACAACAAGACCGCGTTGCCAAGCGAAAGCAAACAGTTGGCACAGGATACCCTGTTGCTTGATCTAACACTGGATCCCAAGGAGATCGATACGTTGGGTGTGAAGATTAATGAGGCTGTGGCTTCGCTGAAGAACGTCGAGTCGATTATTCAAAACACACGACCAGATCTCGATGCCGTCAATATATTGCAGAGCACGGCCAATAGCACCAAGGAGACGGCTAACAGCATCTTGGAGACAGCCAATTCTGTGGTGGCCAATCTGGCATCTGCTGATGAATCACAAACACTGGCACAGGGCGCCATTCAGTTGGCCAATAGTAACATTGAACTGGCCGATAATGATCTCGAGCAGATCGATTTGGAGACCAAAGAGGCGGAATCACCTGCCAATGCGACGGCACAACAGGTTGAGGATCTGGCGCGTAAGGTGCAGGGCCTGCAAAAGAGTATATTGAAAAATAATCTGGATGCCAATGAGATCACGAAGGAGGCGAACCAAGTGAAACTCGAGGCACTGCGGGCACGTGGTGAGGCCAGTAATCTGCAATCTTCGACCAGTGCCACCAATCAGACACTCACTGATCGTGCCAGTCGCTCGGAGAAGGCTCGCGAACGTGCCAAGTTGCTGCTGCAACGTGCCTCCAAGCTGACCGTCGATACCAACGAGAAGCTTAACGAGCTCAATTTGCTGCAGGAAACGTATCTGGATAAGAATCAGAAACTTGCACAGCTTCAGAATCTTATACAGCCGCTCAACGATGAGCTCAATTCGTATCTGCGCAATATCCAGGATAATGCCGATCGCTATAGACAATGCACAGTCTAGAGGAAAGAGAGAGAAAGAGAGAGAGAGAGAGAGAGGTGGGTAAACTCAATAATAATAATAATTTCATGAATTAATCAAACCTTATCTTCTTGCAGCTCCTCTACGGTCGGTTAGCAGCCCCCCACCCTTACCCTCATTGCCATATTTTATGAACAAATGCGAATAGAGCAACAACAACGAAAGCAAAAGGCAAAAGTTATTTCTGTTAAGTGTACCGTTACGTTTTGTAATCATAAGCAATCAATGTTAACTGCAATGTTCACCTTTCAATTTATGCCATTTTTTCATAGTGTGTACACACTGTACGAAGTTTTCTATTTCTATCAAAGCAAACGCACAAGAATTAATTAAGTAAACAACGGAACAAAACACTACTAAATACAAATATAAATACAAATACAATAAATATAATTAATATACTACTTAAAAATTGTTGTCGTCTTTTCATTTCACTAAGAGAGCTAGACAGTTGGGAGGAAATTGTCAAATGAGCGAACATCCCTTCGCAAATGGGTTTATTTAAATAAATCTTCACACTTTAAAAACACACACTGACCCACACACAGCTGCAATCGCATGTGATGCGCAATGGCAAAGCATAAAATATAATACTATATAGTCAAGTACAATTTCAAGATGCTGCCAGTTGGCGTTTTTTCATTTCGTTTTGTTGTTGCAGTTCTTCTTTAACATCGCGTGCAGCGTTTGTTATGCTTTTTGTTTAATATTTGTATGCATAAACATTGTGTGTTAGTTATATTTTATTGAAAATGGTAGATAACATATTTTGTTTATAACTGCACATAATGGATCGACGATATAAGCACGCAATGCGCAGCTCAGCAGGTATTATATATTTTAATATTGAAGGTTTATCGTAAGCATACCCTCTGTATTAGCCCAGAAACTGAATTTACAACAGCAAAATGTCTGTATATTTCATCCATCATATAATATCCTCTTCACACTTAAATAATGGCGTTGTATATTCAATAGTATCGGTTAAATTAGAGTTTTTATTTTATTTTCCATTGCAATTAAATTCTCTCCACAAAACATTAAATCAAATTAACGGAACACCCCTAAGCAGCCGCGTTATTTTTAGCTCAAAACTATCGAAAGTGAAAAGAACAGACGTTATCGATACGAAAGCACGCTTGCAGCCCTGGTTCACTGGCAATGTGCCTTACAGCTGTGCTCGAATAAAGCGAACACTGCCAAAGCAAAACACAACCAAACGTACACAAACAAGTGTGCTTTCTCTAAATATTCACAATACTGTACGATTTTCATTACACTTACAACACTTGTGGGGTCTACACAGTAATATCGCTTTAAAATTTGACCATGTTCTGTGTAATTTTGGTATAATAAATATATATGACGCTACGCTAATTGGTTCACTTTAGTGAGTCTGTACTGTAGAAATACGTACATGTGTTAACATATGTATGCATTTACGCATAGCACGCAACACACACACACCTATGCAAATTGGCGGATGTTGTTGTTGTTTTTGTTTTATGCAAGCAACAGAGGCTATTAATAAGAATATTCTGAAATAATATAATGCCACACAAAAAAGACGGCCGAATCTGCCTGTGCAATAATACGTCAAAAATAATGAGAACGACACAAAGCAAAAGTCTATAAGGAATACAGTATAAATACGAAGCAAAAAAAGGGACGGATTGACTGAAACGAAAACAGTGCGCAAATTAATAATAAAAACCAAAAACGAAACGGAATTTTCAATTTCAATTTTGAATCAAGTGTTTTTTGGGCTCACTGCTGTCGGATTGTGCTGTGCCGTGGGACTGTGTGCTTTACGAAACCGATTTGTTCCGTCGATTAACTTAATGTATATACCAAACGAGACATACATACATAAATACATCCATATTTAGTACATTTAAACTCATAGCAAATAGAGCGTTACGAACGAAGTCCAACTCAAATGGATGATGAATTGGAAGACAAGATCTTCTATCAGACATACGTATCACACATGAAAATCCTATCGAAATTCGCGGTGGGCTTCTCGTCCATCAACTCGCCCCTGGCCTATTTATGGAAACTATGCCGCTTGTACGTGCTGCGGCCCGAGGTCATATTCTGCGGCATCATTCTGTTTGTATTGTTATTGTATTTGCAAGCGGTTGATGTCTGGAGTCGCAGTATCTTAGGTCGTATACAAGCGACTCTGGGACGCCAGAAGGCAGCGTCGCGTGTGATGGACATGTCGGGCAGTCTGGGAGATCATCAGTGCTGGGAGGAGGTGCGTCAACAGAGCGCCGCCTTCGCTGTGCTCGGACGCAGGCCGCACATGGAGGACAGGTGAGTTGGGAATGATGAGATGAGATGAGCACAGCTTACATTACTTACTCATGCTCCTCCTGCAGATTTATTATCGAGGAGAACATCAACAACAACACGGACATCTCATTCTTTGCCGTCTTCGATGGACATGGTGGCGAGTTTGCCGCTGACTTTGCACGCGATGTGCTGGTCAAGCATATCTACAGTAAAATCATTGAGGCCAGCAAGCTGCTCAAGACGGAGCCACAGTCTGGTGACACTGGGGGCTATGAGAAGAGTCCCTACTTGACGCGCAAGCAAAGCCGCAACGATGGCAACAACAAGGAGAACTCAGAGCCTGTGGCAAGACGCGATAGTCTGCGCAAGGCGCACAGCACCACAGCCGATTGCAGCGTGATCAAGCAAAAGACAACGGAGGCTTCCATTGCGGACTTCTATACAGCGCAGTTAAACAGCGCTATGCGCGCTAACAGTGGCAACAATAATGTGCTGAAGGATCCACTCTTCAACAACAACAACAATGGGCAGAAGATTGGCGGGGACTCAGGAGCAGCACCGCCTACCTTTGAGGCCAAGTGCTACATCGAACATGGACGCATCAATTTTGGCAAACTGATCACAGATGAGATACTCTCCGCAGATCACAAACTAGTGCAACAGGCCAAACAGGCGGTGAGTAAAGGGTTCCTACTTAGATCTAGAGAATCCGCTAGCTAATCCTGCTTCATTCTCTACCCGCAGACCAACATAGCCGGCACCACAGCACTGATTGCCATACTACAGGGCAGCAAGTTGATTGTGGCGAATGTGGGTGACTCACGTGGCGTCATGTTCGATGCACGTGGCATCGCGATCCCATTGTCCTTCGACCATAAACCGCAACAGGTGCGCGAACGTAAGCGTATTCACGATGCTGGCGGTTTTATAGCCTTCCGCGGCGTTTGGCGCGTGGCTGGCGTCTTGGCTACGTCACGTGCACTGGGTGATTATCCTCTCAAAGATAAGGTATGTGGCGTGATGATGATGAGATGAGTAAATCATTCAGAGAATCTATAGCTAATCAGCCCACACACGTTCTATATTCTACAGAATCTGGTCATAGCCACGCCGGACATATTGACCTTCGAGCTAAACGATCACAAGTGAGTAGCGTTGAGATGGCCCCTGGTTAATGACCCCTCACTGCAACGACGTCATCATATTCATCTCTTTCGCTCTATCTCTCTATCTAGGCCACGATTTCTGATACTTGCCTCCGATGGGCTCTGGGATACGTTCAGCAACGAAGAGGCCTGCAGTTTTGTGCAGCAGCATATTAAGGAGTCGGACTATGGTGCCAAGTCGCTAGCCATGGAATCCTATAAGCGTGGCTCGGTAGACAATATTACTGTGCTGATTATAGCCTTCAAGAATGATGTCTATAAGATTTCCAGTGCCTCTTCCTCCGCTGCTACTGCTGCTCCTCCTGCTCCTGCTGCTAAAACCCCGTCGGCATCTGCTGCTGCTGCTGTCCAGCGCTCGAATTCGATTAAAACCAAGTAAGGGGACAGAGGAAGGCCCTCCCCCTCGCTTCATAGTGTGCAGCTTGCCCAGCCCAGCCCCCAATAAAAGTAGCCAAAAATTTCTACGCATTCGCGATGCTTTTTTGCGCGCAGAAAAATTAATCTATTTGGTTTAACATATACATATATATTATATGCATGAGATTTGTTTTTAGAATTTGTTGTTTTGTACAAATTGTTTAGCCATCTCCATCGCTCATACGTCATGCATTCTGTTTACCCCACTGTACCTCCTTCCCCTCGATCCTCGCGATCCCCACATAAACGTTCATACATCGCATTCATCAATATTTATTTATTTATTTTGTTATGCACTTCTATTTGCGAAAGAAAAACAAAAACAAACAAAACTTTTTTAACTTATGAAAGCGTTTACAAATAAATATTCGAAAACTATTTAAAACAACTACTTTTCATTTACGTTGACAATATAGATCCTTGGGATTTCTAGGTATTAGTAAGTAAGACTGATGAAGTACGTCTTAACTTACTTTCATACTTGGTGGAATGAATCCCAATCGAATGGTTTTTTATTAATGAAATTTTCATCGTATCAAAGTATCAACTATTTTTTGAATTGATAATCAAAGCACTCAATCCTTGAGATTATATGGGATGCCTAACTGTCCTGTTAATGGAAAATTAATGGAAATTCAGGCAGATAAACTCAGATAATGCAATCGTGTAAAAATATTATTTGAACTGTCTATGCATAGCTTCATATTTTATTTTATCGTTTGTTTCTTACATGCTGTATTAACTATAGCTTAATCTATTTTGAATTGGATATATTATAAATGCAACACGAAGATCAAAAAGGGAAACCCTTAGAATGAAGTGTGTCGATATAATACGACTCAATTTGGGATTTTATAGCGTGTCTTTCTTGCTAGGGGGAACATATCCAAATCGAATCTATTTATAGAAATTCGCATTGATAATCCCATATCATAAAATAGTAAAAATACTAAATAATCAAATAGAAAAAATACTTTTTATTTTTTATCTGTGTAGGCGTCGCTTCATGTTTTATTCTATCATAAAAATATGTCAACTTGCAACCGATTTACACATGCTATATGTCCAATATATATAGATAATGCAATCCGTCGTTTAGTGAGCTGATACAGACACTTGCCAGACACGGATGGTTTTGTCGGAGTAACCGGCAAACAGGGTCTGTCCATCGGTGGACCAGGCCAGGGAGAGGCACTGGGGCTGCTCAGCCTTCGAGTTGGGGGAGACGACCTCAGGGCGCAGCTCCTCGACGGTCTTCTTGCATGCCAGATCCCAGATCTTGATCGATGGACCGTAGGCAACGCACAGCCAGTAACGGTTGGGCGAGAAGCACAGGGCATTGATGATGTCGTTGTGCTCCAGAGTGTACAGGTTCTTGCCGTCATTCAGATCCCACAGCAAGGCCTTGGAGTCCTTGCCACCGGAGGTGCAGAGTGAACCGTCGGGTGAGACAGTCACGGTGTTCAGGTAGCCATTGTGGCCGTGGTGGTTGTTCTTCAGCTTGCAGTTAGCCAAGTTCCAGACCTTGACGGTACGATCCCAGCCGCAAGACACAATGATGGGGTTGGAGTGGTTAGGCGAGAAACGCACGCACGACACCCAGTCAGTGTGGCCATCCTCCTGGATGGTGAACTTGCACTCGGCCAGAGTGTTCCACAGCTTGATGGTCTTGTCCCGAGAGCCAGACACGATCTGACGGTTATCAGCCGAGAAGGCAACCGACAGCACATCCTGCAAAGCCAGAACAAGATTAGTAAAAGCACCAAAAAGAGTATAATTGTTTATAATAATAAGAGCAATTGCAATTAATTCATGTTGCCTACTTACGAGAGAGATTCACGCAAAAGTACGTTGACTCAGGCGTAGAACACACAAAACACGTACAGATGTCAACCAGAAATTCTGCCTCGCATAGGCGCAACATATTTTATTGGTATTGGTGACTGCCTAACTAAACCTAACCTTACTCTATAGGTCGCTGCACCTATACCATTTGGGGTAAGGGGGAATATTATTCAAATCAATTTCAATTCTAATCCCTGTGCTTGAAACACATTCTCAATCACTTGGAAACTTATCCCACCTTGGTGTGTCCCTCGAAGCGGCGAGTGGTCTTGCCGGCAGCCAAATCCCACAGACGCAGAGTCTGATCCCAGGAACCGGACAGAGCGTAGTTGCCGTCGGACGAGAGCACAACGTCGCTGATGAAGTGCGAGTGTCCGTACAGACGCTTCTGGGGGTAACCGTAGTTGGTATCCTCATCGCGGGTCAACTTCCAGACAATCAGAGTCTTGTCTGCAAACGAACAAAGATATTAAAATATATATTCACTTAAATATAAACATTGTCAATGGATGGTTTAGATATTTGGAGATTAAACCTAATCCCACCTAACCTCACAATGAGTCTACTTCTGCTTGTCTACTTACCACGGGAAGCCGAGATGATGGTGTCGGGATCCTTGGGGTTGGTGGCGATCTGGGTGACCCAGCCATTGTGGCCGATCAAAGTTCCACGCAATTGCAATGTCTCAGACATACTTAAATATTTTTAATAAATTGCAACGGGAGCGCAATTGAAACACGTCCAAAGGCGCTGCAAGCTGGCAGAAAAAGAGGCGGAAATGCACAGGGTTGTGTGCCAAAAACAATCGACAATAGCTTCAATTTTATCGATAGGACTGCCAACTTGTGCAAGTAAAATGAATAGAATGGTTGAAACTGTAATTTAAACGGCGCACAGCGATTAAAACGATTCAATTATTCCTTTTTTGTCACAAATTTCATTTATTTATAAAAATATTGTAAATTCTAATAAAACGAGAATAATAATATCTGTTTATTTACTACAGCGTTATATCGATACACAATATATTTACTACCATCACCATGATACCATATTTAGGTATTTTTGTGAGCGTTACACGCGGTCACACTTTGTTACAGCATTGGGTCAAAGTAGTCCCTGGATATACTGAATCGTCCCACACACTTAACATGAGCTTAGAACAACAACAGAGTGCCGGGACCAATCCACGAAATCCCCATGGTCTTGGTATGGGTGAAAAAGGTATACCTCCAACGGATAATAACCTTGTTGCCGGTATTCCAGGTGATCCCAATGACACAACGTTGCGCAAGGTGGAACGGGAGGTGCTAATACCGAAAATAATGAGGGATAAGGCGCGTGATGAGCTGTGCAACAAGGAAGTGGCCGATTTCGAGGAGTGCTGCAAGGCGAGCAGCGTATTCATGGTAGCCACCTGTCGCAAACAGAACTCCGCCCTCAAGTCATGCCTCTCTCGCTGGTATCAGGACGAGGGCTTCAAGGAGGAATGCAAGAAAATATATCTGCAGGAACGAGCGGATTACCGCAGCACAGGCATACCCAAGAAGCACCGAGTTGAGAAAATCTAGCCTAGCTAAGCTTCTTTGTTGTGTATTATTGTTTTTGTTTACTTTGCACAAAAGATGTGTAGTTAAAACGCCGTATCACAGTCTCATCTATGGTCAGGGATTCCAGTGATTCCGGTGTGGCTAGTATGGCATGAAGGTCCTCGCCAGAGTGCTGTACAGCAAGCAGAAGCACATCCTTGTCCGAGGTCTCTGCTACGCGTTGTACTCCCTTAAGATTCTTGGCAACATAATGGGAATCTTGTTGCTGCTTAGGTACTTGCACAATTACCAGGAAACTTGCATGATACTGGGACGGGCCTTGCTTGTAGATGACTACAAAATGGAAACATAAATAAAACATTTCCCCATATGTCTTTCAACACAACTTACGAAAATCGCCACCGAATTTAATGCCGCTTTTAATGATCCAATTTTTTGATTTGAGATAAATATATGCAGCCAGTTTCTGCACGAAATCCTCATCGTATTCCAGTGTCGCTTGTAGATATGTTTGCCAAGTCATTTCAGCACCCGACATATCCTTAATTTGTAAGACCTTTATATAGTACGCTAGCAGACATGCCTCCTCTAGTCCAAGCAACAGAGTTTCACTTGGATTCCCGGACATGGGTCCGCCCCGCGAAAGGCTTCCTTTGCCATAGCAACCATTGTCGTGTAGAGCTCTGATGCGAGCCTGTTCATCATCCGTTACTTCCACACAAAGTCCTGTGAAAACGCCCTGGTAGTGTTGTCCCTCCTCACATGGTGGAAATGGTACACTTTTCAAAAAGAATTGAGATGTTTTTCTCTTGCGCTTAAATTGTGCTGTGAATTCCATTTTCAATTTGCCATTCACTGTTTATTGTCGAATGACACCTGTTTACTGCAGAAAAAGGCAACTAAGACAGGATTGCTCGTTATTTGCAAAAGTTACTTATTAATTATTTAGCCATGCGCTAACACTGTTTTATTAGTATTTTGACATTATTCATACACCTATATTCCATAATAAATTATTGAATTTGTATTTAGTGTATTTTACAAGTGTCACCATTGCACACAATTTGCCATTCACAGTAGTGTGCAAAAACACACCATAACACAAGCAAGTGGCAACGCTGAAGCACGGCGAACACGGCGAATAAGTCACAAGACCAGTCAGCTGAATTTCGGTGCTGTCGCATTAGTGTGAAAAGACACTCGTAATTTACTAATAAATTATATATTTTTCTTTAGATTTTGCTTGAAATTGTGTGCATAGGCGCGCAATACTTTTACAGTTAACACCAAAAGTAAACAGCCAACAGCAAAATGACTACCGCACTGTATCTGCCCGAGGAAAACATTGGTAAGCGAACAAGGGGGGCGAATGAGGCAGCTGACCTCTGTGAAAAATCGAAGTGATGCCAGTGCAGCGCTACCCCAGACTTTCCACCCACCCAGAGTGTGGCACGTTGATGTCTGTGTGAAAATGCATTTGTGTTTGTTTCGTTGCAGACATGATTGCTGCCACATCGGTGCTGCAACAGCAGGCTGCCGATATACGCTCCCGTACAATCAACTGGGCCTCGTACATGCAATCCCAGATGATCACCCAGGAGGATTATCAGTCAATTAGCGCACTGGACAAATCACGCGCTGCTTATCTTGCTCAGAATCCCACACAAGTGGTGAAGACGTTGCTGAATCTGGTCTCGCATCTGTCCAAGGACTCGACTATTCAATATATACTTGTGCTGCTCGACGATTTGATGCAGGAGGATCGCTCGCGCGTGGATCTCTTCCACGAGACATCCGGCAAGATCAAGCAGTGTGTCTGGGGTCCATTCCTCAATCTGCTGAACCGTCAGGATGGCTTCATTGTCAACATGGCATCGCGCATTCTGGCCAAGTTCGCCTGCTGGGGTCACGAAACCATGCCCAAGTCCGATCTTAACTTCTACTTGCAGTTCCTCAAGGATCAGTTGGCCGCCAATGTAAGTAGGACGCAGCACCAACCTATTTTCCATTTAGTCCAACCCCCACTCCTCCAAAGTTTCCCGATTTGCATGCATGTCTATGTTGTATATATACAATATCTGAAAACTCTTCCAGTTGGAAGCACCTTTATCTACGTTTGCATGCAGCATGTTGAGTTGTTTGATTTTGCAAAAAGTATCTAAAGTTCTTTACGTTGATATTTTCTTGCTAGGTAACATCTCGTAGTTCCCTTGATAAGCTACTGTGTTTTCACTTTCTTGAGATGATCTAAGCTTATATCACGCTATAATCAACTGATTGGATCATTAGCTGTTAATCCCAAAATGATTTCTAGCATGATTTGTGTGCATGTTACATTTTTTTTTAAATAGAATATTCTTTATAAGGATTGTACAATGAGTTGCTGAAAAAACTACAACAATATTGATTGTTTTAAGAAGTTTACGACAAGTAAACTCGTAAATGAATAACCCCAAAATATATTATAGGCAATATAACACTATTATAATATACTTCCCCAGTTCAGTTACCCTATCTTATCGAATCTGGTTGGTTTTGTCTAGTCAGAGTTGCATTTACTGTGATTAATTTCAAATATTCTGCACGCTTTTTCTAGTTTTGCTTGCTTTACTTTTTGTGCACTAAAAACAACACTTATTAATAGTATTAATATCCCAACAACCTAATCGTGAAAACTCTAGAAATGAGACGTAATATAACCCTGGTCACACTGAGGGCAGGCAAACACAGTTCTAAACAGTTATTTTTGCCTGTCATGTCTCTCACTCTGTCTCTGTCTTTGTCCCATGAGCTCACATTAAATCACGCACCAAAATTCGTCCTTATTTGGAAACAATATGTCAAACTTTCCATCAATGATGTTCGTATAACCGTTAAGAAAATTCAAAATTTGTACTCGTCTTGTCAATTCCACTGCACCACCGCATCCTCAACACACGACAAAAAAGAGACGAAAAATGTCTAAGCAATCGTTTCAGATGATCTCTCTCTATATATATACTATATATTCTTGATCTGTCTATATAATTCTGTGTATCTCGTCAAAAGTCAACTGTAAAATGCACATTTTCTATGAATCCAACATATTTTCTTGTATGTATTTTAATTTTATTGCAATTTACAATTCCCCCGTACCCCAATTGAACAACAACAACCAACAACAACAACTCAATCTAAATGTTGAAACACCGAAAAAAACAAAACGCAAAATGCAAAACGAAATAAAAAACCGAAAACCGAAAACCGACTGCAAACTGATCCCCACTGAATGTCGCACTCAGAGCACTTCCTATTTGCAAGAGATGGCCCAGCTGGCCAAGCGGGCGCAAACGATCATTGTGCACTCGCATGGACAGCATGGTAAAGATCAACACGGCAACCAGTACAGTCCCAGTGTGGCGCAGCTGCAGCAACGCCATGATCTGGCCAATGAGAGTTATCGGGAGGTGCGATCCTCCTCCGATGCCCAGCAGCACCAGGATGGCAAATGTGTTATACCGGTATTCCAACTGTAGCTCCATAAAAAAGAGCTGACAATCTCAATCACCACCCACCCAACAACACAACAACAACCAAAACAACAACGCACAATACACTTAAAACCAAACACACTCACACACGAGAGGAAACACACACAAACACAACAAATCGAAGAAACATACACACACACACACACGAAGAAACACACGCACACACACGCGAGTCACGCAATTATTATCGTTATATGGGATACATATTTCATCCCTCGTGATCTGGAAAAAGTTCTATAAACATAACAAAGAAAAACGATATTTTCGGCTTGCTGAACATTGTATACCCTTGCAGCTGTGTGTACGCTAATTATTCCTATGCATATTATATACTCCTAATTATATATAATGGCACAATAATTCCTGACATTGTTCGTTCAAAAGTCAAGGAGCTCTCTTTAAAAACACTGAAAATCCTTAGTTGCAAATGATAATTCCTGTTAAACCTATGATATAGGAGTCCGATTTTGATAAAATGGCAAAATTATAAAGGGGTTACTGAATTATTTTCAATAGTATTGCTTTATTTTGAATCACAATACAGTTTTTTAATCAAAAACCCTTATTACAATTATTTGTTCCTATGTCAGCTATATGTTGAACCGTCCCGGTTAAAATACAATTTTAAAATCGTGTTCTATACATCGAAAAAGCTAGTAGTGTGGTTAGTTTAGTTGCAATACTTTTAATATTAATAAAAAACGACCGATAGGTTCTATAATGATGGCTTCCGACCTATTTTCAATGGCAACAATAATAAGTTCATGTGCAAAGTTTTATTAAAACATAAGAGACAAGACTATTTACTTTATAGGAATGTAGATATCTTCTATGATAGGTTGCAAACTTTTCCGAAGGGTATAGAAACATAACCAAATTTAACAAATTGTATATATTGGGTGTGGAAACCTTTCTAGGCTCAAGATCATTTTCACTTGCACTTGTATTGAAAATGATGTGGTTTAAGGTAAAGTTGCTTATCTAACACCTTGACTGATAACAAAAAGAGAAAATTACAAGAAGTTAAAGATACTTATGATAATAATCCCAACACTCACAAACTTGTTTTGTGTGTGTGTGTGTGTGCGTGTGTTTACAGACTAAATACCTAACTGTTTCTACTAACCCCACTAAATACCATCACGATCTGATCTAAAAAAAAACAGAGAAAAGCGAGCAACAGGAATATATGCGAGTAATACGAGTGTGTATGGTAAAGGTAAAGGTGATATTTGAATAACGGTGACGGTGTCGAAACGAATCAAAACGGAAACGGAATTCTTTTTCTTCCCATCTTGGAGTCGTCTCTCTCTTGGCAGAATTTGCGACTGC
Source organism: Zaprionus nigranus (assembly GCA_018903425.1). Lineage (NCBI taxonomy): Eukaryota > Metazoa > Arthropoda > Insecta > Diptera > Drosophilidae > Zaprionus > Zaprionus nigranus. The sequence continues at coordinate 752,426 of JAEIGD010000002.1, forward strand.
GTCTTCCTTTGTCAACCATTTGTAGTGATTTTATTTAGAGCACACTTTCCTCTGTATTTCTATTTTCTCTATTTCACTCTCTCTTTCACTCTCTCTGTAACTGTAGCTGTAGTAACTGTTGTGTTGCTGTTGTTGTAGCGCATAGAACAGCATATTAGAAAAACAAAAAAAAAAAAAAGAAAACCATAAAAAATTCTGCAAAAAAATCAACTAGAAACTGTCATAACTAACTCGCTACTAAAATAAAAGAATCCTCGAAGAATTCGTATAGTAATAGATTGTCTTCCGATCTTCACAGAACAACGAGTACATTCAGTCGGTGGCACGTTGCCTGCAGATGATGCTGCGTGTGGATGAGTATCGTTTCGCCTTTGTTAATGTCGATGGCATTAGCACGCTGATCCGCATCCTTTCGACACGTGTGAACTTCCAGGTGAGTTTGAAATTGAAATGTGTAAATTGTTTGGTACAATTTAAATTCGATTTCTTATTCATAGGTGCAATACCAGTTGGTCTTCTGCCTGTGGGTGCTCACCTTCAATCCCCTGCTGGCCGCCAAGATGAATAAGTTCAGTGTGATTCCCATCTTGGCTGATATACTAAGTGATTGTGCCAAAGAGAAGGTCACGCGCATCATTTTGGCTGTCTTCCGTAATCTGATCGAGAAACCTGAAGATTCATCGGTGGCCAAGGATCATTGCATTGCCATGGTCCAGTGCAAGGTGTTGAAGCAGTTGTCGATATTGGAGCAGCGTCGCTTTGATGATGAGGACATCACTGCTGATGTCGAGTATCTGAGTGAGAAGCTGCAGAACTCTGTGCAGGACCTCAGCTCATTTGATGAGTATGCAACAGAGGTCCGCAGCGGTCGCCTGGAATGGTCGCCAGTGCATAAATCTGCCAAATTCTGGCGTGAGAATGCTCAACGTCTCAACGAGAAGAACTACGAACTGCTGCGCATTCTCGTCCATCTGCTGGAGACCTCCAAGGATGCCATCATTCTGTCCGTGGCCTGTTTCGATATTGGAGAGTACGTGCGTCACTATCCTCGCGGCAAGCAGTAAGTTCAAGTTGGAATTAACCAACTGCATTTGCCCTATACTGATTCCATGATACTTCTTCCTTGCAGCGTGCTGGAGCAGCTGGGTGGCAAACAGATTGTCATGCAGCACTTGGGCCATGAGGATCCCAATGTGCGCTATGAGGCACTGCTGGCTGTGCAGAAACTGATGGTACACAACTGGTTAGTATGCGAACTGCGATTATCTTGTCTTATACCCCCCTATCGCTCACTCAGGTGCCGCTCAATACGCACACTTATGTACCTCCACCAAAACAAGTCTGAAATTAGTTCAAGTCCATTAAATCAAAGTGTATCATTATTATATCAATCAGAATTTATCGAAATTTAATTGTATTTTTTATCTCTCTTAACTCTAAAAGGGAATACCTTGGAAAGCAGCTGGAGAAGGAGAACGAGAACCAAAAACAAGGCGCTGCGCCCATCACTGGCAAGGCCTAAGCGAGAAACACACACCCCAAAAACACACACATACAAACACACCTAACATCGCACAGCTACCATGTACAACCGAGGGTCGCCAGTTGCCATCGAAACTTAACTAACAATAAGAGCCGCAGGGGGAGGATGAGTAGGAGGTGGAGAAGGATTGATCTACTCCATCCCCCCCCCTACTGGACTCCTCTTACATCATCGTTAATTGTTTACTTCTTCTTCTACTTGGTACCCATTAAGCGCATGTCTTTTTCTTTCCTAAACTTTAAACTTTAAGTTCCAACTTTGGTGCCAGAGCATTCAATTAAAAAAACTGTTTCAATTCTTGCTCTTTGCTTGGCATTCCGAACCATCTACAACACTAGAGAGAGATAATACAGAGAGAGACAACATCAAGTTGAAGAAAATACACCGAAAAAAAAAAATCAATATATATTATTATCGTCTATGTTTTGTTGTTATTATTACTGTTTATTTGTTTATAAACTATGCGTGTGCGTAGCCTTTGCACAGCTGTACAGAGTTTGTCCCACGATTTCTGCAAGTCTATAGTAAAATTTGTATTATATGATATATATTCGCATCGGCGCACATGCAAAAAAAAAACCTATAAAGTATTTCTTTAAAAGCAAATTATATAAATAAATCAAACGAATAAATAAAATGCAATATTATTGTAAATGTTATTATCGCGTGTGGAATAAATGCCAGTTCATTTAATCGACCATCAGAAAATATAATTCAGTCAGTTGTTATATAAAGAAAGTGTATAATAAATTTTTAAAAATAAAAAAAGTACATAAATGTAAATTAAAAGTGTAGTTTTTTTTGGGCCGGGAAGGGTAAAAACTCGGTGAAAAATCATGAAAATAAAATATACATAGATAAGAATTGTAAGAGAACTAATAGGCAGGGTATTTTAATAATAGAAAAAAATACCCATAGTTTAGAGGGTATTTAAAGTTTGTGCAAAAACGAAAGAATACAAATGTAAATGGAAGCAAGCATGTTTGATACTACAGAGTATACATATTCTTGATCAGAACTCCTAGATCTCAGAAACTATAAGAGCTAAAGCTTTTATATGTTAATTGCCAGATCAGCTTTTATGTTTAATTTGGCCATGCCCCCTATGAGACCAAAGGGTCTAAAAAGGGGTATTGCAAACAAAATATTAAAGCTATAACAATTATTTTTGGTGTGTACATTAAGTATTATCACTCAAATAGGAGCTCAAAATTTATTTGTGATTGGATAATAAACCAAAACGTTTTCAAGGAAATATTTTCAATGATGGGGAAGGTTTTTAGATATATATTATATTATTATACATATATAGTCGACTATACAGTTGAATGCACCTTAATTGTTGAAAATAAATAAATAAATAAAACCTACATTACATAAATGTAAAATTAAACTGGTATATCTTGCATGCAAGCAGGGTAATCCCTAAAGCTTCGGTGAGCTTTTCTCGCACACTCGTAGCTTTTTCATGCCAGTTTTTGAGTGGGTGTTTCCCCCTCTGCCATCGTTCTCAAGTGGCTTCTCTTTCGTACAATAAGAAAACTGCAGATTTGTTGTTGTTGTTGTTTAAATTATTTAATTTCTGTTGTTCTTCCTTTCGTGGTCATTACAATTATGCGATTTTAAATTATTTAATATTTCCACTTTTAAAATTAAATAATGTAATTGTCCTATTTAAACTTTAAATTAATATAATTGTAGTTTAATTTCTGACTGTATTTGTTGATGTTCTTTTGCCTCTATTGTGACCGGAACACACATGGCATTGTCAAGATTGATTGCCACGTCGCACCCCTTCGTCATATCGACCATAATACAGAGTTGGAGCTAGTTGCGTCTATGTGTGTGTTGTGTGGGGGGATGAGGGGGATTCGGGATTTACTTGGTGGCCGACTTGAGGTAGGCAATCAGATCGCCACGCTCGTTGGGCTTCTTCAGACCGGCGAAGATCATCTTGGTGCCGGGGATGTACTTCTTGGGGTTCTCCAGGTACTCGAACAGAGTATCCTCGTTCCAGGTAATGCCCTTGGCCTTGTTGGCATCTGTGTAGGCGAAACCGGCTGCCTGTCCAGTCTTGCGACCGATCAGACCATGCAGATTGGGTCCAACCTTGTGCTTGCCACCGGCCTCCACAGTGTGGCACTGTGCGCAACGCTGCACGAACAGCTTCTTGCCCTTCTCAACATCACCAGCTGGTACGCCCATTATAGCTTATATGTATTTGATGTGTTAACACCGACTCGACTGCAACAAATGAGCAAGAAAGACAGAAAAAACAACAATTAGTGCGAATAATTAAATCAAGAGTTACGTAAACAAATAATATATAACAGAATCGCTAACGTGAGCAGCAGCTCGACTATTATCACTTTGTCGCACTGATAAGGCCTAAACAATTATTAGTAATGCACTTGGGACAAACGTTTTTTTATAATTCTATTATCTAACACCGTTTTGCAGCTTAATCTGCGTCCGCTCAGAGTTCATTCATCGCCGCACACTCTTCACACACGCGTAAGAGAGCAGCTACGTCACCAGACAAACACGTACACACACACACACCTACATACGTGAGTTGATCACATGTTGTCGTCGCGTTTCTCGCTGCCGCACAGCAACAGGCAACAAATTCCAGACAGAGAGAACACACTCAGGGTCTTTGCTAATGTTGTGATTAACGGAATTGCGTGCAGTTACGCGAACTTGAATGTGTATTGCATGTGACTGCAGTCAGTTAGTCACCCACACACACACATAGTTAGTAAAGAGAGTGAGAGCGAGGCTGAGTGTAGAACGTATTACATAAAAAGTGAGAATGTCGTCTAGCGGCGGCCTTGATGAGATCTAAAATCAGTTTGCATTGGAAGCTGGCCAAGGAGTGTACACATACATATACACAAGCAATGTGTGTGTGCATCGTAGTGGGAGAATACGTGAAATTGTCTCAGTGTTCACGCAAAAATCTGACCCACTTACATAATCAACCTCTAACATATTTAAAGAGAAAAAGAGAACAGCGAAAATTTGCACTTTAAATAGAAGTTGCAACTTGTCCAACAACCACGTGGCGCGTGCGAAAATGGAGCTACAATTTGGCTCGAAAGAGAGAGACGGAAAATGATCAAGCTGACGTTGTTATTGCTCATGTAATCGACTCGCGCTCTTTTCAATGCCAATGTGACTTTTCACGCATATCAACGCGAATTTGCATGTGCATGTAATATAGATCATTCATCTATATTTGCGAACTTTAGCACCTTTGTTCACTAAAAACTCACATAACATTTGCGTATACATATATAGATACACACACACAAGCATCTATAGGAAGCATCACACGTTTATGTAACGCAAACAACCCCCAAAAATCATTTACATCGATAATTCGCCTTTGGACGCGTTCAAAACATTCAGATTAATTTTTAATGCGTTTTACTTCTAAGGTGTCTCACACAAAACTAGCATTTAACTTTAATAGCACTTAATCAATATTTCAGGGATTTTTTTTATAATTTTATACACTTATATTTACGTCATTGCAAAAATCCCGCTACTTACATTGAACACAAACCGTCGTTTACTTCGAACAGTTAGCTAGCGAATGAGACAAAAGATCCCAATTGGCAAATCAGATATTTTATGCTATCGATAACAGCAATGCGAATTTGTTGCGGTATGCTGTTTAAGCTACATATAGCTATTACAAGGCTAAACATAAAATATTTTAAAAACACTTTATATAAACAAACAAGTTTAATCGTAACTGAAAAATTATTAAAATTATTAAAATTTTTTATTTTACTATTTATAATTCCCCAAACTAATAAATCGATATATCGATACTTTATTGAATTTTTGTTTTGCTTGCGAATGTGAAAATAATTATATGGCCCGTGTTTCAAATAAAACATTGGAATAATATTATAAAAGATCGCTCAATCAGCTATAAGTATTACAAATTTCCATTATATATTGTTTATATTCAATAACAGAGACAGTGCTCAGCTGTTTTGTAAAAATACACAGCGTGACTATAAGCTGACTGATATGTCACTCTAGTAAGCTTGGCGCACAAATTTGAATTGCTTGGAAAATCTAAACAATTGAAATCAGAAGAAAAACTATATCTTTTTGAAATTTTTATAAAGGCTTGATTTAAAATAGCTGACTGAGTTGGCAGCACTTGAGTAACATTATCAATTCCATTAAATTTTCTTTTTGTTCAATCCAAATTTATTTATTCAATTTCCATTCGTCTCTTTTATTTTCCACGCTTGAGGAAGGCAATCAAATCTTCGCGGTCTTGAGCTTTCTTAAGCCCCGGAAAAACCATCTTAGTTCCAGGAATATATTTCTTTGGATCCTTAAGGTATTCATCCAGATTGGCTTCGGTCCATGTGATGCCCTTTTTGATATTAGCATCAGTATATTTAAAGCCACCTGCAGTGCCGCATTTTCGTCCCACAATGCCGCCCAGATTGGGTCCCTGCTTGTGGGGGCCACCTGATTCGTATGTGTGGCATTGCGCGCACTTCTGAACGAAGATTTTCTTACCATTATCAGCATCGGCTCCCATATTTTAGACTGTGAATTGCCTGAAATGGTCAAAGGATGTGTGATTATTAAAATAAATAAATAAATAAATCACATGAATTTCAAAGAGTTTCTTTAACAAACAAATATATATGTATACTATTATATAAATACTTAATAAGATGTAGTTCTTAAAATTATAATTCTGTATAGTGACGAGCACAATAAATATAAAATAAAAAAAAATAAATAAATACTAGTTGCCAAAATAAAAAACACAAAGCGTCACGTGGCCTTCTGCTCACGCCTCAAGGACATTGCTGACACAAAGGGGGCCGATAGATGGGTAAATTGTGGATTGGGTTGGATGGGGTTGAGTGTGCTAAGTGCTGCTTCTGCTCTTATGTCACGACAACGGAGGCCCGAGCCTGAGCCACGCAGTCTTGCCATGTTAATTGCCTTGTTGGGTGTGGGTGTGGGTGGGAATGTGGGTCGTTACGTCGTGCGTGCCAGGCAAATGTGGGAAACGTGGCTAACTGCAGTTGTTGTTTACTCCTCACATGCAGAAAATAGAAGTTGCCGTCATAACTAAGAAAACAACTCACACACTACAACATGTGCATGTGTGCAATACATTTTTGGCATATTCACTTGGCTGTTTTGGGTTCTATTCATAGTCATTGTCTTTGGCTCTCTCAGCCACAATTTAATTGCACACTGTGCGTGCAGTTCTGTATGTGTTTGCGTGCACTTAAATTGAATTAAATATGTATCGATGATGACAGGCAACGATGACAAATGCACGTTCTCTTAGTCTGTCTGTTTGTTTGTGTTGGCACTGCAGCAGAGAGGCTGACTGAGAGGGAGAGCGCAAGAGAGCGCACGCTGCTGCTGCTGCGGGCAATTGAAATTGGGTCAGCCAAATGAAAATGGAATAAAGAAGAACAAGAAGGAGAAGCAGAACACGGCGCACGACTTTTGCGTCGTTCTCTAATGCCAAAAGTGAAGATAATTACAAGCATATAAATGTGTAACTATGTATTTATATGTAGTGTGTGCAAGTGTGTGTGAGTACATAATTCAATTAGCAGTCCAGCCTCTTCGCTCTTTGAACATTTCCTTTCAATTAAAACGCATTTTACGGGAAGAGAATACCAGATGCCGCCAAACAAACAAAAACAACAACAAAGCGGAACAGGAAATAGTTGAAAGGGCAGCGGCAAAAGTTGTTGTTGCTTTTGTGGTTCTCTGGATTATCTATAGACACAGTCTCCCCCCGCGTCATCAGGTGCTTTAGTCTAGCCGTGTATCCTGCCCTCTGCTCTTTCTCCCTCCCACCCTGCTACTGCTGCTGACCTAACCCAATTTGTGCTAACCATAAATCTTGCACAGACAACTTTGGAAGAGGGGAGGAACAGGAAAGGGGGGACTGCGGTTGCGGCTTCTCCTGACCGATGGCCACTATAAATAAATGGCGCTTGGAATTGAATTACGCCTGAGCAAACATTTGTGTAGCGTAGAGAAAGAGGGGAGGGTAAAAAAAAACCTGATGGGGTCAATTATTGTCTGAAGAGATGCATTGCTGCGGCAGTGTCCATAAAGGGTGCCGGATTAAGGTCGTCAGTTTAATCAACTAGAGTACAATAAAAAATGTGAAAAACTTGAAGAAAAATGAGCAAATGTTGCAGGTAGAAAGAAACAACAACAACTACAATAACAACATACGCATTTGCTCACGTGGCCCCACACGAAGGTTCTTTTCTTTTTTGCTTTTGTTTTTGTTGCTGTTTCTGTTGCGCAATTTCGTTTTGGTCGCTTTGATGTCGCCCCATTCACCACCCACAGCAATCGTCACCCGCTGTTTATAGCTGTTTATAGACCCGCTGTGTGGCTGCATAGGAGAAAAGAGAAAAGAAAACCCTACGTTTTCATTGTATATCTTCCTGCTGCCTCTGCTGCTGCCTTTTTTCTAGAACGAGGTCGCTGACTGCCCTTCAGCGCTGCCTGAGACGTAGACGTTACATAAGCAGCGCAGCAGCAGCAGCGCTAGTTGGCTTTGGCTTTGGATTTTTATGCTGTTAAATTTCCCCAATTTACATTGACATGCAGCGCAGCCAGTGTGAGAGAGAGACAATGATATTAAGAGAGCGCACTTACAGAGAGAGAGCATGTCCCACAATGCAGCGCGTGGGAAAAGTGAATGAAAAATAGCGCTACAAATTTTAGTCAAACATCAGTATTTTTTGTTGTTTTGTTTGTTTCTCTCAGCCTCCTCCCCTCTCTCTCTCCCTCTGCCCCACTCTTTGACTGCATGCGACTGCAGCAGTGTAGGCTTTACCTGTTTGAAGGCTCTCTTGTTGTGCTTGTTGCTCTGCCTCCCACTATTTTTCGTTCAGCGCCTAGCTTCGTGCTCTCCTACTCTCTTCGCTGCTCTTCGTGCTGCTGGTGTTGCTGCTGCTGCTACTGCTGTTGGCGTCGTACTGCTGCTTTTGCTGCGTGCGTTTTCATTCAGTCAGCTGAGCTCGCGGCGTAAGGTTCTCGTTTGCTCTGGCACAATAATTCTCAACTGGTTCGTTCGCTAATTTCGTTTGCAGCCTCAAACACACGCGACGTGCGAGAGAGAGACAGAATTGGATATATATATAAAAACAATACAAATATATTCAAATTGTCGTCAATTTTGTTCTAGAATACGGTAATTTAGTTTGTTGTCGAAAGCCAGCTGGGGTCTACTTGATCTAATATCATTTACCCACATACACACACACAGAGAAATTGATCTGGCAGCGCCTACTGAGGACAACTACTACTAACTAAACTCGTAGCGGCCTTCAAAAGAAGCTGCTAACTCCATATTTAACGGTAAGTTCCCACTCTGAGCTAGTGCTCTGCAACAGTACTATGCGTTAAATGAGTGTTGTGTAATGTTTTTTTATGTGTGTCTGTCTAAGCGTCACTTCATTAATGTCCTTGGGTCCTAGACGTGTCCTTGAAATCGGAAACCCAAAGTGACTGTCTTCTTTTTCGGTTGTCTGTCTATATGTACGACTGTGTGTGTGTATAAGTGTGATTGTGTGTGAGTGTAGCACGCATTTTACGTAATGCGAACGAGACTTTCAGTCGAGCGTAAATCAGGGCTCGTTTTTCATTTGTTTTTATGACCCTATTTAATGTTCGCTTCGCAATTCGAGCATAAATTCCATTCAGACGACGCTTACAGAACTTCCAGCTAAGCCATAACCTTAGAATATATTAGGTTTACATATAGGTTTACATATTCTCCCTGTAAACAGTTCATATGTAACTTTTGAGTTATGTTTAAAACCGGATTTCCCCTTGAAGCAAATAAAAGTAATGCCAAGTTTTCCCCAAGATAAATGCGCATTATATTCTCTTTTGCCAAACTTTTGTCAGGGTTCTTGAGGGGGAGAGAGAGAGAGGAGAGAGAGAGACAAACAAGTCTCATGTGTAAAGTTAGTAAGTTCTTATTATGGTAATGCGTCCTTTTTTATTGTGATGCTACCCGCTCATGAGGCATTATCATCATTATGTCAATTACTTTGTTGCCCCACTGTGTGTCAGCCACGTTTATATGGGCCAATAAGCATTATAGGAGACAGTCATCCAATTTGCGACCAGCTGTTGTTATCATTTTGTTATAACAGTGCATAATTATTGTGATTTAATAACGTGACACACACACACACAGACAGACAGACACACACACGCACACCCACCCCTTGGCATCATTCACTCCATCATCGCATTCAATTTATTGGCATTTAACGTTTAATTGAACGTTATTCTCAAGCTCAGACACGACACACACGACTTGAATCTAGGACGTCACAGTTCTTATATAGCTATATAGTCTCTGAATGTATATGTACTATACATGTATTTGCTTATGTGGTAGATACATATGTCCGTTATGTGCTTACCCAGCTGTGCTTCGCTTTGCGCTCTATTTGGGTCAACTTTATTGTTGGCCACATTGCCCAATCTTTTATGTGCTCCGCACTTTTATCATATCGTTAAATGCACTTGGCTCCCAAAACAAAAAAAAAAACAAAAAAAACTATTCCCGAAATACACGTACGTCATGGAGTACCCCGATATACATACTTGTGCTTATCGCACTGTTATCGCTCTTGGTTACATGTACTTACAGCGACAGAGAGAGAGAGAGGGAGAGAGAGTGAGTGTGAGAGAGGGAGAGAGCCCTCCCCTCTGCAGGAAATCAATATTTGTGTCCCAAATAGTTCTAATAAAACAGTCCAACTGAAAGGCAAAAACCCAAAAGCAGAAACTCATTAAGCAGATTATATCGCTATGAGTTTTCTTGAGTTTCGTATAGGGGGGGGGGCGTGCGAACACTTGGCCGATAAGACTACGTCCCCAAACATTTTGTTCTTTTACTATTACGATGGTTGAGCCCTATAATCCAATGTAATCAGCATGAAAATTGAGAAAAAACTGCAAGCTGTTGCGTTCTGGGTAAAGTTCTTGAAGAAACGAAGATGTTTATCATTATATTATAAAGTATATAGAGAATTTTCATTAAGAAACAATCTTGGTATCAAAACCTTCACCAACTGATATTCTTGATGAACATTGGAAGATTTCGACAAAGTTATAGGTGCTTGAAATTGGGATAGGGACCTTTCATTTTTGACAGAATACACCATGGAAAATTTAACAAAATCTGCACATTTTAGTTCTATAAAATTTAAATTAGGAATCTTTATTATTCTATAAAAATAATAATAACGAGATATTGTCTAAAATAATAAAATATCCATACAATTTCTTGATTATTATTTGAGAACCTTTTCTTGCATTAAACTGAGAAATGCTTATTCTATATAAACATTTTGGGGGCGTAACTAAACAACCTAAACAGTTTTCTTGTAATTTATAACAAAGACATTAATCTCTTTGTTTTATCTGGTTCGATACGAAACCTTTTTTGATTAAGTTGTTCCAGGGAAATGCTTTGAACGTGAAACAGTTGAGTTATTACATTGAAATGATATTGAACGTGGGCGCTTTCTTAACGAATGTGGAGGGATTTGGCAAGAGGCCATTGACGAATTGCGATTAGGCTGTAAATAAATGACCGAACCTGACCCAACTCCAAGAAACTTAAGTCCACTCCAATGCATAAACAAGCTGAGCTGAGGAAGTGGAAGCAGCTGATAACGATGGAAGCATAAATAATGCGAAGAAGAAGAAATAAATATGAGGCAGGGATTGCTAAAGTACATGGAAGGAGGAGCAGGCGGGGGGAGGAGGGAGACCAGTCAAGCAAATTTATTAAATTCTTCAGCCATGCAATCAGTTGACAGACTAAGCTGAGCGTGACTGGGAGGGGAGCTGGTCAGCACTTCTGACAGGCCTTGCCAATTAAAGATAATCGGAAATCAATGGAAATCGCACAAAGACAAAAGGTCAAAAGGCCGAAAGGGTAAAAAAGCGTTGATCAAATATGCAAATGTGTGTGTGCAGGTGTGGCTCACGTGTGCGTGTGTGTGGTCTGCCATAAAACGAAAGTCATCTCTGTTTACCCAAAGAAAAAGAAATGGGAGAACAGATAGAGAATAGAGGAAAACTAAACACTTCAACATCCACGGCTTGTTTTTATACCCTACGTTAAAAAAGGGTAAACCTTTTTTTGTGCAGATTTGTGTGACAGGCAGATGAAGGCGTGGCAGTCCCTATAAAGTATATAAATTCTTAATCAGGTTCACAAAGTGAGTCGATAGACCATGACCGTCTTCTGTCTGTGTGTCTGTCCGTCTGCCTGGACGTCTGTCTGTCTGTCTGTTCTTCTGACTATTCATTTGCCTGTCCGTCTGTCCCTCTGCCTGTCCGTCTGTCCGTTCGTTTGAACGTCGATATCTCAGCTATTATCAAAGCTATAGACACCAAATTTGTCATAAAGGTTCCTACATATCATACGCTAATCAAGTTTATTTAAAATTTCCATGCAAAGCAGTAGATTCCAATAATTAAGCAACGTATTGAAGGCATAACTTCTATATTTAAAATATATATATAGAAGATTACTATGCTTACTTATATTTGTGAGATCGTGAAAGGAGGATGAAGAAATTGTGCATAGGTTGCTAATGATACAAGAAATATAAAATCTTTTAAATAGGGGGAAGGGTATCTGACTGTCAGGCGTGCTCAACTATAGCTTCAGTGTGTGTCTCTCTCTCGCTCTTTACCAAACTTTAATTTAAATTTTTATTGCCTTTTCTGTGTGTTAATTAATTAAAGACACGTCGTCGTCGTCGTCGTCGTTTTACGAGCTTGAAATGATGCTGAAAAACTGTTTACAATCTGCTGCTCCCAATGAGGAGGCCCATTAGTCGCGCTGCTTCTTATCAGGCAACAAAAACAAAACAGTTTCCCATCATTATGCAATACGCTACTCCTCCCTCCTCACCCCCCTCCCACCATACTGCTGTGAATGAGTGAGGGAAGGGTAAGGGGGGAATTCTCTTGCTAAGCTAATGAGCTGAGCAGCGACAGCGACAGCGACGTCGCAATTTCTTGTGGCCAACTTTGAACTTCAGGTTTTTCCTCATTCATTTAGCTTTTTTATTGATTTTCTCTCGCTTTGTTTTGTTTATTGTTTATTGCCTTTAGCGCACGAATTTTATGCGCAATAATGATTAAATATTTGCATTTGTAGTTTTCACGGGGCGTATGCGTAATATTGGTCAAGCAGGAAATGAACTCAACGTGGCCAAAGACTCATTATTGCGCCTTGAGAAAAAGAGAAGGAGGAGGAGGGCAATGTAAATTAGTCAGTCCGTGTCTGCTGAGTCTGTCTGTGTTTGCGGCATAAAAACAATATACAACTGACCAAACTGTTTTTCTGATTTTCGAATTCTTCTTCTGGGCAACAAATGATTTAATAGTTTTGCAAATAGTAAACAAATTATCACTGACAAATGCAATTGAATAATTGTGTTGATAAACAAATGGAAAATATATTTGTTCATTATCAAAGTTATGCCTTGGTTCATGTGGATTATTATTGGATAAAAAGAAGGCATTTAGTAGAGGGAATAATTTTAAATATATTCGATTATTACCTTCGTAAGTTATATAAGACTTTAGAATTATTTGATCGATTGGGCTCTATAGAGATTGAATATCTTGAGAAATATTTGATATATATCAATAATATATTAGTTATATTAAGTTGTTTCTGTTCTTTTAAAAGAAATATATGATAATTAGCAATGATATTCATTATTAAACATATTTTAAATATCAAGGTACTTCTTTATGGCTTCAAAAGTATGAATATTCAAGGAAATATTTAATCGTTATTAATGATTTCTCGAATTTAAGTTGTTTCTGTTCTTTAGACACTGAATGACTTGAGAAATACTTGATCATTAGCTTTGATATTTTAAGTTTTTAGTGATTATTGTTGTCTGAGTATTTTTTTTACTTGTATAACTAAAATAATTCTGGGTGGAATCAAGTGATAAATTTTAAATGGTATATATATTGCATTATTTTCTGCTGTATATTAAATTTAACTCTTTTCGTCATTGTCAGTGTAGTTTAGTAATAAAGAAGTAATCTTTATCTGCTGCTAGTTTAACCTGAAGAAAGACAGATATAGTAGTTTCGTCTGTTTGTGTAATTGAATTCTTGCCATTTTCTTGGGCTGTTTTCTCCGACCAACTGACATCGTGCATGGCATGTAGTAGACCATTGTCTACTTATAGAGACACTGAACAGGGAGGGGAGGAGGTGGAGGAGGAGAGGCAACTGTCTTTCATTATGTTTGTATTTCTCAGGCTGGCGACGACAGCGACGTTCTTTGTTTGTTTAGTTGAGAGAGAAAAAAAGATCTACGGGGGCAGCTACGGCAAAGGTACATAGCATTTTTGGTTAATTTACATGACAACACGTTTCGAAAGTCAGTCACCTAAACATCAGAACAACAATAAACAACGACAACAAACACAACAAAGTAGGGGAAACGACAACAAGATACAGCTATGCGGACTGGGGATTGTTGTAAGTAACTTGCAGATACATTTCGTTCAGCAAGTTAACTAGACTGTTACAACTGTTTGCCATACTTGGAAAAGGGTGAGGGAGGGGAGGGAGGAAGTAGGAAGAGGAGGGGGAGAAGGGAGGGGGGTAGGCACAGCCCTAGGGCACTTGCTGTCTCTTGCGGTTTTGCGGACCAATGCTGTTCTGGAGCAAAACAATGCGGCGCATCTATCAGATACACAGCGTCTTTTCGTTGTGAGACTTTTCGCAGACGACGCGTCTCTCGTTTACAGTTACAACAACAACAACAACAACAATGGCAAGCGAAATTAGCATTGTTTTGAATATTAATGCGATTTTCCAGCTCTGCCTCCTTTTCTCTCTCTCTCTTTCTCTCTGTGATTATCGACTGCATGTTGTAAATATTTATGAGCTGCTGCCAATTCAAGTTGAACTGGAAACTGGTCGCCAACATTGTCTCACACATGATGTCATATTGTGTGAATTGCTGAGCTCATGGCGCGCCCAAAAGAGGCGACGCAAAAGATCGAGAGATCACCGTCAGATTGTTTGTAATAGAGAGTGTGAGGGTAGTCAAGGGGTGGGAAGGGGGGGGATTTGGAAATGCTCTGTCAAGGCATTCAAGTTCAACATATTTGGTAGATTTATTTCGTCAGCCCAATTAGATGTTGTGTAGTACAGTGTAAAGTCGTTAAGCTTGACCAGTAATCGAATTATTTGGTGAATAATCGATAGTTATCGAATTTAAGAAAAAAACTGAGAGAAAGATAATGTTGAACAGGCTGTTAACTGAATTATCAAATTTTGTTGTGCATAATCGAAATTTATCAAGTTATCGAATAATCGAATTGCTAAGAGCTATCGAATAATCGAATTATATCGATTTTTTGAATATTCAAAGCAATAAGCAAGTTAATCACTATCAATTCACTTTAATAGAAGATTATTGAATTTTCGAATAATAGAAAATAATAAAGTAAAGTATCGAATATTCGGAAATTATTAACTAATCGAAATGTATTAACATTTCAAATATTTAAAGTAATAGGCTAGGTTATCACCATTAAGCGCTCAATTTACTAATTGAAGTTTGTATAATTATCTACTAATCAAAAATAATTGAATTATCGAATAAACAAAGTAATAAGCAGTAAGCAAGTTAGTCTACAGCATTCTATCTCTTTCCTATGCTAACTGATTGAATGTGCACTGTGCACATCGAAAATAAAAAAATTAACGAATAATCAAAATGTATTGAATAATTAAAAGGTATCGAATAATTAAAAGTAATCGAATAATTAAATGAATGGGTACCAACACTCTCCACTTTGGTATCCCACTCTATCGAGCACCCACTGTACTAAGTCTAATCATCAATCATCGCTCAGCTCCACTGTCGTTTACAGTTGAGAACATTTGACAAGTGATATTGAAGCATCATTAAGACGTATGTAACAGCAAGATTGTGCGAGAGAGAGAGACGTCTATAAGTGTGATATATATGTGTGTGCGTGTGTGTTAGGTTATGTCAGTCAGGGACGCGCTCAGCTGGCACGCTTTGATAACAAATGAGGGGAGGCGACACAAGCACAGGCAGCAGACGCATTTCAAATGCAATTGGAACCGCAAGTGACAGCGCCAGATATGAGCCACACACAGGCACACGCATACACACAGACATACATACATACATACATATGTCGCTGGTTTGCCCTCAACAATTACAACAACAACAGCAGCAGCAAGTCAACTCGTTGCCGTTCACTCTTCTATAACAATAACAACAGCGGCAGCACCTCACTCTCTTACTCACTCTCTGCGCCCCCCTCTCTCACGTGCGCTCTCTTCTGCTGCTGCTGTCAATTGAACAAATGCGGCGCACGTCTTAGGCAATTGCAAATGGATAAAATAGAGACAGAAGGTAAACGTGGCAGAGGGAGCAGCAGAGCTAGCGGCAGAGGGATTGCCGTAGGCAGCGACATTGGAAACGCAGAAGGCAGCGACAGAGGGCAGAGAAAGAGCGTAGTAGGCAGTGACGGAGGGAGCACCAGAGCTAGCGGCAGAGGGAGCGCAGTAGGCCGGTGAGAGGAGAGAGGAAGAGCGTATTAGACACAGGGAACAGTACAGCTAGCTGCTGGGAGTTAAAGTAGGCAGTGACAGAGGGCAGAGAAAGAGCGTAGTAGGCAGTGGCAGAGGGAGCAGCAGAGTTAGCGAGAGAGGTAGCGCCGTAAGCAGCAATAGAGGACAAAAGAAGAGTACAGCAAGCAGCGTCAGAGTTAGCGCAATAGAATCAGAATCAGCAGCAGCGGCAGCGACTGCAGTTGCGACCGCACAAATGAAATATGTGCGAGAAATGAAAAGCGCAAATTGATAATTGAGTTTGGCACAGGCTCAAAACTGCATGAGAGCAGCATAAGGCAGAAGCAGCTGTAGCAGCAGCAACGGTGGCAGAGGCAGCGACAGCGGCTCGAGAGGTGCCAAGTGGGTCAATGTGAGCATGTGACACGACGCGGCAGCTGTGTCATGTCTGTGTGTAAGTGTGACTGTGTGTGTGTGCGTGCCAGAGGTTACCAGATTCAGTCTGACGTTCACAAGTGGAAGAGAAGATACAGTTAGAAATTTACATATTGATTTATACATAGAAATAATTGCGTTAGAACTCAAAGTTTTCGAAACGGAACACAGAGAAGAATAGAGATACATAAATTATATACGATAGATATAGAATATTTAGAGTATTTCAGTATTTGTATACCCTTGTAGAGGGTATATTAATTGTGGCCAGGAGTTTGCAACGCACCTTGGGAGACATCTCCGACCATAGAAATATATGTTTTCAATCAGCATCAACAGCAGAGTTGATCTAGCAATGTCTGTCCGTCTGTCTGTCTGTCTGTCTGTCTGTCTGTCTGTCTGTCTGTCTGTCTGTCCGACTCTCCGTCCGTTGCAACGCAAACAAGTCTCTCAGTTTTAAAGCTATCTTGATGAAACTTGGCACACATGCTTCTTAATGCTACACGCCGTAAATAAGTCGAAAAGAGCGGAATCGCAGGACATAAGTATATCGCATAACTGTCATACAAACTATCGACCGATTTTTGTTATTTGTTAAGATATTGGCAACCAAATTTACTACATCTAAGTTTTTCTATATATATAACATGCATATAAAATTTCAACAAAATCACATAACAATTAGTCGAAAAATAGGAACAATTTGAGAAAAAAGGTTCTTATCTGAGAATCAATTCAAAAAGAAACATGAATATACACAATATCATTGAATTCTTCACCATTATATAGTATATATAGGACTTGTATAGAAACAAACGGAGAAGATAAGAACCTGCAAGGGTATACAACTTTCGACTTTCTTTCTCCTTATAGAACATACAATTTATACTTCTTTTAATTAAGAATTCCTTCTTCCTCATTGACAGACTATAGAAGCTTGAATATTGTTGTCACATTGCTAGACATACTTTCTGCTATAATCCAGGAATATTATAAAGATATATAACTTAAAGATAGCATCCCCATATGCCCCGCCTGTCTGGCCATATTTATGGCATCCACAAATTAATATGGCCTACAAGTCTAATCATTCGATTCGTTATTGAAATTCGTGGCTGGGCACTCATAAATATCCCGAGCTGGCGCCGCAGCCCTCGCTCTCCTTCCCATGCTGCCGCTCCCCCCTTGAGGCACGCCACGAGGTGACGACTAAGCTACACATCTTTAGTAGCATCTTCATGTGCGATGACATCTTCTTCTCGTCTCGTCTCGTCTCGGGATCTTTTAATTTAGATGGTAATAAAAACATCACGTATACGCCCCGCAGGCTAACATAGCAATGCTATAAAATTGAATACATGCCCCCGCTGCATGGGGCAGACGAGGCACGGGGAAAAGCTTAATCATTTGTTTGCCATGTCAAACAGGAATGGATTGGGGGGGGGGGGCGGAGGGGAAAGGGGAACTGACGGCAGCGTGGGCAGTGACAGCGATAGCAGCAGCAGCTGCTGCATAGCTCGCATCAAAAGATTAAAGCGCAACACGAAACCAACAGATATCTACCCCCCCCTCCTCTCCTTCCTCTTGCCACCTTCTCTATTTCCCCTTCCCTGCTCCATTTCCATTTTCGAAATATCTATGCCAAAGCAGAAAACGGAATGGAAACCGTTGCAGGCCAAGAATTCAAGCGAATTCAAATGACAAGTTGAATAAAAGAGACTGCCTGACTGGCAGATACCCTGTAAGTAAAATAAGAAATGCTGGAAAGAGTGCATTGCAAGTTCAGATAAACAAATTCGTTCCACAACGTGTTGATGCTGCCATGTGTACTTCTTTGGCTTGCAACGACTGACAGATACCTTTTAAAAGCAATAAGTTGCATTAACAGTATCAATAAGATCAAAGTTGTACAACGTCTCTCTTAAAGTTGGATTCAACTGACAGATACCCTGTAAACACATAGAGACAACAATTAAGATACTTATTGAAGGAATCCTCAAATACGTTTCACAACGTATAGAAACTGTCACAGATATCCTGAAAAATAAATGAGTTGAATTAATAGTTTGTTAAAGATTAAAGCTTTTGGGGTGAGCAAATATGTTCCACAGCGTCGCTTCTAGAGTTAGTAGCAACTGCTAGATACCCTGTAAATGAAATGAGTCAAGCGGGATATTTAAAATTTGTTTACAAAGAATGAATTAAAACATGTTAATAAAACCCACTAAACAATTTAACAAACACGTTTCACAACTTATGGAAAACAACATGCCATACTCATCTTTGTGTAGGGTATAAAAAAGGTTAGGAAATTGCGCAGGCGGTAAACTTTTGAAAGCACAACAAAAACACACACAAGATCTACAAGTGTGTATGTGTGTGTGTGTGGAAATGTATCTACAAAATAATTTCGGTTTTTTTTTACGGCTTGAACAACAACAACAAATTTGCTTTGTACATAAATAAAACGTTGTCGCGTGGTCCGACACATTCAGCTGTTGCATTTCGTATGCTTTGCATGTTGTTGTTATTGTTGTTGTATTTAGCTTGTTCTTGTTTGTCAGCTGTCTGCGCTGCTGCTGCTGACGCTGACTTCGACGCGTGAAAAAGCGCTGAGATTGTAAAATATTTAAATGAGAATTGAAATGAATTTGTTGTCTGCTGCTGCTGCTGCGAGTCGAACGTGACGTGGGCAGCGCAGTGGGCAGAGGGAGAGAGAGCGAAGTGGAGTGGAGTGTAAGAGAGGCGTGGGCTGTGGAGTGGAGTGTAAGAGAGAAGTGGGCTGCATGCAGTGCTTGTGGATTGCATTGCGTAATTTTGCAAGTGACGTAGAACGTTTTGTTCGAGAGGATTTCGTTTAATTTGCACACACGTGCGCGTGTGTGTTTGTGTGTGTGCAAGGCACTTAAGCACTCTCTCTCTCTTTCCCTCTCTCTCACAAACACACATGTAACGAACCGTTATGTTCTGCTTTGCGCTGCCCAACATAGGCTCCATACAAGCATACAAAACTGGAGCAAGCGGCACAAATTCGGGCATAGCAAGGTCGTCTATAGAACTTAGCAAGAGGGAGAGTGGAGGAAGAGAAGGGGGAAAGGGGGTATAGGCATAGCCAATGAAGCATTAACAAAGTTTTGCTTACACTGTCAGCAATTTCCTCTGCCGTTTGGCCGTTCAAATGTCACGCTCCATAAAATTCACAATATCCACTGCCACACCCCCCACTTCACTCGCCTTTCATCCGCCCCTGCTCCTGCTGCTAGCATTGAGTGGCTTTTGTGCGTTGAGTTGCTCTTGACAGCCGACACTCGACACTTGACTTGACTGTGTGTGTGTGTGTGTGTGTACATGTGTGTACATGTTATGTATTTATATGTAAGTGTATCTATGTATCTCTAATCCTAACTCAAGTTTCTTTTTTGTTCTTTTTTTCAGCACGTGCGTCTCTCGTTTTTTTCGCTACCCCCACCGTTGCCACGCCCCATTGCGGCGTGCGCCCCCCACAGCCGTCAAGACGACTTACTCCATTATGAAGATGAGCTCGCCCAGGATAATGCAGCAGAAGCGCAGCAGTAAATCCTCCAATTCGTCGCGGGTCTCCATGACCACATCGAAGGCGGAGGAGAATCTCATCGAGTCGAAGCTCTTTAGCTGGATGCGACTCTTTCGCTTCGCCTCGCTGCTCTGTCGCGCTGAGTAGAGACAGAGAGAGAGCGCGAGAGAGAGCGGGGGCCCCTAACCTAATAAGATAATGGAAATGCATTCAAAACAGATAAAAAGTAACAACAAAAAACGTAAAAGATACTCGAACTAGTTGCCGCTTTCGATTCAAGTTTTCCTATTATGATAAACAACAAAAATAATACAAAAAATACAAAAAACAAAAACAAAGAAACACTTTAAAGATTCTGCAATGTAGAGCGTAAGAAGAAGAATTGGAAATTTCGTTATGTCGATTTTCTTTTAAACATTTTCACAATTAAGTCAATTTTTAGTGTAAATTTCGCCCGCAGCGAGATTTGTCGCGCCTTTCGTACCTTTTGTATTGTAATAAGAAATAAAAAAACATACGTATTCGCATACGTAGTACCGTATTACGTATCCGTATAACGTCAAAGTATGGCAGAGAAATCGTTTATTCGATTATTTAAGTTCGATAACAACAGCAAACCACAACAACAACAACAACAGCAGTAGCAGTAGCAATTACAAACAACAACAACAACAAGCAAAACGAAATATATTTTTGTAAATTACAGCACTGTTTTTGCGTGTCACAAAATGAGAAAAGTTTACGCGAAGCGCATAGAGTTGAAATTGACAAAAACTAATGCTAGAAATGCAATATATTAAACAATAATAATACAATGTATACATATATATAGAGGATATATTTACAGATCTACTAATGAAACTCGATGCGAGCAAAATGCGCTTACACACACAGACACACACACACAGATTTGCATATACTGCATCTGCACACAGGCCAATTGATACGATATATGATTTCCACCCACACACACATACAGTAATTGTAAATTGCATTTAATCCCAAAGATGTTGCCAATCAAGCGTAGTTTAGATTAGCCAAGCAAAAACAAAGTACACAAACTAAATCGATAAATGCAATATTGTTTGAAATATGATAGACAATTATACAAACTTAGAAATATAGAGAAAGTACATACCAGTTTGAATTCAACATAACCTCAACATGACAGCAACAATTGCAACTGCAGCATGACAACAACAACAAACAAACAACAACAAATATCATAAATACATTTTCGAAACTAATTTTAATTATTAATTAGTTAGTAAGCAATCATATATATATATACATATAAATAACAGGAGCAAACAAAACACTGTACTAAATAAACAAATATACGGCAAAAACAATGCAAAACAGCAGAAAAATGTTAAAGAAGTAAGACGGAGAACAAATACAATGCAATAAATCGATATCGATAAATAAATAAAGTCTTTAAGCATGTTGTGTGTTCAATGCAAATAAAAAACTGTTTTTTACTTGGGGGATTTTTCCTAAAATTTGAATATAATAGTTCGTTTTTTTTCATTTGTAGTTTGAACGGTAGATGGCGCTGTGCAGCTTTCCGGCCTGCGCAATGCTAGCTGACAAGAGCTATTTGGCGCAGCAGCTTCACCACCCTCGAAAGTATGCAATGGATAATGTTTACAGTGAAATGTTACAAGCGGTTTTTTTCGTTGCCACGCCCCCCCGTGGCGCCTAAAGGGGCGTTTTTTAAAAGAGGGGCGTCTTGAAAAAGTGGGAGGAACTGAGAAAAAACCGGCAACACTTTGCAGCCTTTTCCCGGCCGCCCTGTGCACTTTGGATACTTGGAATGTTCGCATTGCGAAGAGACGAAAACAACGAGCAGCTTGTAAAAAACCGCAAGTTGTTATTTCTTCTGGTTTCGCCGCAATTTCGAATTGAAAATTGAAAAAAACTGCCGTTATTCCAAATGAAAAACTGCTTGTTTTCTCGCTAACAGAGCGCTGTTTCCCAAGACACGATCCCATTTGTGTCCAGGATGTGTCTGATCCACAAAGCACTGCACTGCTTAGTTGAGTAATTGTGGACTGTGTGGATTGCATTTGAATGAGCTGGCATACAGAAATTAGGATAAATAAAACCCAAATTTTGAAACTCGCAATATTTAATAAATCGATAGTAGTTTTGGAATAATGTCTTACTACTGTTACTTCATAATTTGTATATTAAAAATAGAAGCAGTCTGCAAGAATACAGGTTCCACTTATAGATTCCTCAGCATTTTCGATCTTTTTTTATGTTTGCTGGCAAATCCAATTGCCATATTGCTTCACCTTGTCATTCTGTTTAGAAAGCGATGTGTAAACAAAGAACCAAGGAGCAGCGTCGCCCAAAGATCTCTCAATTCCCTTGGGGCATGCGCTCTGCGCGTCGCCGGCAATGGGGAAAGAGAGAGAGAGAGCACTAAGTGGGAAAATGACGAGACTCATCTCGGGCCCCGAAGAAAATGCGAAGATGCTTCGTGACGCATCTTCTTCCCCCAATTTTCCAGCTCGTCTCCCCCCCTCTCATTGCACAGCTGCCTGAAGATCGGCACACAGCCGCCTCCTGGCAGTCGCAGTGTGCTTGGCGAGATTCAGTTTGTGTTTCGTGCTCGTCGAGTGTTGTTCTCGGTTCTTCCTCAACAATATCATCAAAAGTTTTTCTTCTGCCACACAAACACACATACACACGCACATATATTCGCCTATATATACCAGTGCATATATATATAGAAATCGAAATAGAAATTGGAATTGTTCCGTAGTTGAATCGAAACCGATTTTGCTGTGTAGTGTGTGAGATCAAAGATCAAAATCAAATCAAATTCAAAAGTTAATTCAATATCGTGCTTTGTTCCCTGAATGGTGGGTTTAATCATCCGTTTTGGCATCTCTCGCGAATGGATTACATAATCGCAGCATTGTTTTCGAATTCGAAATACAAAAAAGAAAGGAAAGAGCGAGAGAAAAACGTGGCCGAACACGTTTTCCACTTGAGTTCAGTTTTTTGAGATACACCCCCAAAGAATATCCCATTAACACTTAGGAAAATTACATGGACAATACGTTAGCTGGATCGGTCTAGAGACTCTTGGGGCATCGGAATCGTGTAGCATGCTGCATTTCCCGTACTCGTACTCACACTCGGAGAACTCGCGCAGCATGATTTTTCCGAGCAAAAGTTTAACGAACTGAGTTCATTTCTATTTTTGAATAATTCGAGAAAGCACCCAACGCAACGCGGCCACAAAAGTGAAAAGTCTGCATGGTTTTTCCTCCCCCAACCCACCCCTTCACTGATGTGTGGACTGATCTATAAGACGCCTACACTGTGCAAATTTTCAGTTTCGACTGGACATAAAACGAGAAAATGAATGCAGATTGGGAACAGCTGACAGACGTTAAAGTAACATGAAAAAGAACTCTGTGCACAGTGGAAACTATCGATGGTGGAACTTAAGAAAACTTATAAGCAGTAGATCTGATGTGTTATAAGGCTGAGAAAGTTGAAGGTTTTCGAGAAACTTCCTTCTCTGAGAGAGTTGTTTCTATGAGAAACCTTTTGCGATAGTTATCGATAGCAAAGAGTATATATATTTTACAGTTTTATATATATCCAAACCTAATATATTGATATATAGTCTAAGAATCGTAGATATGTCAATGAAGTTAGTGTTACAACCAAACTGCTACGATAGTTATCGATAGTAGATAGTTCAAATATAACAGATATTTCGATAAAGCAAGCTGTACAGCTTTTCCGAAATTCATCGATACTTAAAAGTTGTTTTTCCATTCTGCCATTTACACATGTTTGTCATACTGAGTGCGGACTGTAGTTGCAAAATTATGAACACACACTGTCTATGCTAATTTTGAAATTGCTTTCATTTCGGTAATTTCACTTTCATATGTTGAAAATTATAGTATTCTAGTATTATTCCATATTCACTTGAAATGCAATTATTAAATTTAGAAATCTCTTTATTTTTTTGTGAAAGTCATTACTGAACTCAGTATTTCAGTCTGCCTATGTTTATGAATGATATCAGTGTTGTACTGGTACATACATATATCGTACAAATCGCACATATATAGTGGACATATATCATAACGTATCTGCGTCTGCTACTGAGGGGCCTTCAAACTGTGACAGCGGCTAATCTGCGTACGCTTTCGCATCGTGAGGAGGCATTGTAAATTATCTGAATACATACTACTAAAGTATATATACGTATGCAGATATGATGATGATGTTTTTTAGAATATTTTGAATATTAGATGTGACAGTTAACTAAAATAAATGTTTGAATTGGCAACTCGAATGGGGAATGGCGTCAGCGCCAGAATTAACGGAAAGAAAAGGTGGCCAAGTCGAGTGCGAATCGAGTGGAATAAACATTTTAGCCCACTTCCGTTTGAAAATAGCGCAAAGTATCTATACTATATAGTAGATATATAGGTGGTATATACAGTCGGGAAAAGCAAAAGCAATTTCACCAGACTCGAGAATAGGTCATGATTTATTTGTGTTTGACATAATTGGGTTGGGCATGTTCAGGTGATTTTGTCGCTAGCTAATAATGTGTAGCAAATTGTGATTGATGTTTTCAACAGCCTATGGCATATATCACACTGTATAGTCGGGGCTAGAGACACGACGCAGAGCGAAACGAAATCTTTGCTCAATTTCAAACTACTATATGTACTCTATATCTTTTCTGAAACTGTTCGAAACAAGACTGTGTTGCAAATTTGAAAACCTTCACGAGAGATATACCAATTCTTTGTTAATCTTTAGTTCGGTACCGATTTGCTCTTGAGATCAAGTGATATATCGTCTCTGTTCTTTGTATCCGCAGTGTAATATGTTAAATTGAGGTGCCATCGTATCCCCAACGTCGAATCCTGTTCAAGTAAAATAATAAATCGAAAATAGAACCTATATAAAATAAACGCGTCTAGCTAAAAACTCTGTGAGCGCTGATTGAAGATGTCCGGGCCGCCGCCGTTTGGCAACGGGCCACGTGGCTGGAATCCACGTGCAGCAAATCCCGCTTCGCCGTCGCCATCGTCTTTCCTGTATCGTCCGCCATCGCCGTGGACTACAGCGCCTAGCCCACCACCGATTATATCCGGACCACGTGCTTATCCCGGGCATGCCATGTCGCCGGCACCGCAGCTGCGTGGGCAGCGACCAAGTGTTAGCAACAATAGCAATAATATGCAGCATCCGCGTCCACAATGGCCAAGCGGCAATCAATCTCCAGCGCCGTATCAGCCGCAGCTGTACGACGCATCGCCGGTATATGCACCAGCTCCGCCCGCTCCGCGTCCCTATCGACCGGCACCGTTGCAGCATCAGAACTCATACGGAGCCCAGCTGCATCCAACCAGCTCGTTTCAATTGTCGCCGACGCCATCGCCTATAGTGTGCGGTACGCCCAGTTCGGACTTCACCTACAGCAGCCGACAGACGCCGCTGTCCCATCAGCATCAGCAGCAGCAGCAGCATCCGCTGAGCCATCAATATCCGCAGCCGGACCGCCGCACAATATCTGCGCCAAGCAGGCGCTCCTCCACTGCCACCACAACCGAGACAACACGGACAGGATCACATTGATTTCGTTGGTGTGCCACTGGAGCCGCCGCAGCCCAAGTCCTATGTCATCTACGATGACGAGGAGGAGTTCGGGCCATCGACTGCCGAAATCATTGCGAACCAGTCGCAGGACTATATCGACGAGAAGCTCGCCGAATACCAGATGACAATATTGCAGCTGCAGGGTAAGTTTGAACACTGTAATACGATATATACTATGTAGTCTTATATTTACAAACTATAAACTACAGTATCTATACCATATATTTGACTAATAACTTGGTCAGGTTGTAAAGTATTGTTTGCAAACAATTCTTTATTTACAAAGAAAAATTTAATAAGAAGAAAACTTCTCTTAACTTATAATGTATCTGTACCATTTACAAATATAACCATGATAATCCAATACATTATTTTAGAATTGAAAGGTCTATATTTTACAGCAATATCATATTTTATTGATCGTTGCAGCAAATATCAAAGATATTGCATTTCTTGGTATCTTTTTATACCCACTACCCATAGGCGTAACAGACACCACAAACTATATATATATTCTGCATTAGTATAAAGTTTTCGTGCTTGTAATTTAAAACTTGTTATTATTTTACATCAATATCAATATCAACCAGTAAGGTACACTATATATTTGAGTGCATTTCATTTTATCACATATCTTGAAGACTAAATCATTATTGCATCATTTAAAAACAGTTCTTGAGTTTCAGTTGCTTGACTTTCTCAGATTCTATAAATATCGGCGGAATCAGTTAGATGTTATTTGCATTAAATACATATACATATATTTGATAATATATTACCTAATTTGAAGAATATCTTTGAGGTTTCTTTAAGACTTGCCTGTAGAAATGTAAACAAAGTTGAATTTTTACAAATTTGTTCTTAGGTCCTGTTAGAATTGCCTCTTTAGGACCTATAAATACAGAAAATCAGTTCGTATGATATTTAGTCTACATAAACAGCTTCTTACCTTATGTGAGCTGGAAATTCAAAATTCAAAATTCTAATGTTTAATGGGTTTGACTAGAGTGCAGAAGTGTTTTAATAAGTGCATACATGTTTGATATAATAGTTCTTGAGTAGATTGAAAATTTTAATATTATAATATAATCAGTTCTTTAGATGATTTGCCACCTAAGACTCCAAGGAATATCTGGAAAATCAGTTAGTTAGACGATATTTTCTTTATTAGAATAGTTCCTTACCATTTCTGAGCCGCTAAATCATAATCTTCAACGTATTTTACAGTTTGACTGGGTTTAATAGGCCTTTCATCTTCAAAATATTGGAATACTTATTTTCTAAGTATTCATAGACGCGTGAATATTCGTAATACTATTAAAACTTAGCTTAGTTTTCGATTGTCCCGTTTTCTACTTGGGTGATACGATCTCAACCATCGAATTCGAGAGTGTGATGTAGTCGAGTATATCGAGCAGTTTGTTTATATCCTGGATACATGTGACTGCGTCGGGAGCTCCATTCAGATTGACGTGCTTGCCATCGAAGTTGACGGTAAAGTATTTGTTTTTGAAGATCACGATCCTGTCATAGGGAACATGACAATTGCTGCGCTCGCCCACGGAGAGCTGCGTTGAGGCTGCACTGCGTCGAAAGATCACACACGAGGGTTGATACTTGTGACGATCCTTTTCGGGTATTTTGTGTACCTTCAGATCGCCAGTGAATATGGTTAGCGTGTGTCGCTGCAGAACAGCAGGCATAACCTTGTACAGTGTGACCTTGCTGCTCCATTTGGGCGAGGGCAGCTTCATGTGGGCCATGGAATTTGCCAGCTTCACCAGCGGCAACTGCAGACAATTACGTTGCTGATGACACGGTTCTCTGGGCAGCTCTGGGGGTCTTATCACGTACCAGGTGTCAAAGATGGTCACCTTTTTGACCACCTGACCTACGCCTTTGGAATGTGTGTTTCGCTTGGCTTGATCTATATCGCCCTTTCTCAAACTTTCGGTCAATATTTGGTTCTCCTTATTTCCGGCGGAAGCAGCTTGTTGTTCCTTCATGATGTCAGCTTTATACCCATTAGAGGCAAGTGCGGAGTATTATCTGACCTTTCGAGTAGCACATGTTTGCTGGATTTGTTGCCCGAGTCTCTTAGGCCATTGTCAGCTACAGTCAACTGCAAGTCATCCTCCTTGACATTGTCATCCACAAATAATTGACGCCGTTTTCTTCTGCTGTTTTTTGTTTGCCTTGCATTCATACTGCCTTCTCTTCTCTTTTGACTATGTCAATGTTTAAATCCTGCTTAGATTCCTGCAGATCACCTGAGTCACGTTGGCAATTTGCTCTTTTGTCTTTGCTTTCTGTAGGTTTTAATTCTTTGACACTTTCGAAACGTTAGGGGCGAATGTCGATATATTTATCGCATGCTATCGACTTTGCAATGAATCAATGAATTCGATATATTAATTGAAAACTGTTAGAATCGATATTCTGAAACGCTTTTATAGTAAACAGCTTTTTGACAGCTTAACAGCACTTAATCCAATTGGAGTTTTTTGCACGAGTTGTTGGTATTGTGAATTGTCAGCGGTATTCCCTAAAAATATATATGACATAATTCGAATATCGAAAATTTCTAATTTTCATTACCTAATGCAGTTCAAGTTTTATTGAACGTTGTTCGTGTAAAGATAGATGAATGTTTCTATATACAATACATATGTTTCTCTTAGTCTGCCTTTTATTCTTGGCAATGCTCTGAAAATCGTTGAATCAGCTTCTTGGGGCCGGCAAATGTGTCATCTGAACTTGACCCAGTCGCCCACGTCGCTCATCGATGGTGCTTGTTTTTTAGCGCCCAGTGTAAAAAGTAGGCAACTCACAAATTTCTGTTAATTCTTTAACATTCTAGAAAATGTAAATGCTTGAATTTATTTATACCCTGTATTCTTTGAACAGTGGAATTTAAATGGAATATCTTCATTAAAATATATTAACACAAAGAATTCTAACAATTTTGAAGTGTTAGATGGCTACACTGGGTATCCCTTTGGTCTGGTATACTCCTAAACAGCATTGATAGTTGATGTATTTCTGGCATTGGCGCAGAAATTAGAAATACGTTGTGCATCGAATGTCAACGAAACTATAAATTCTTTGGTTCTTGGTCATCTTTTAAACAGATAGACGGTATATGTAGGGCATATATACATGTATGGGGCGTATAGAACAAATCGTACGTTGAATTCAATATGAATTCAATATAAATCGTAATCCTCTTTAACAATATTCAATTTATTACTAAATATATTGATATTTATTACGATTACAATATGCTAAATTATATTTAATTGTATATTAGTTATAGCTATGAACGAAGATAGCCTCTATGAACCTTTCTACGTAGCTCAGCTCTTTGACAGCGACATTGAGCTGGCCACACTGACACACTCTGTGCGGGTGCCATCCTCAACCTGATCTAGAGTTTCTATTGACTGTGATACGGTTCCATCGGAACTCAGTTCCTGGTTAAGGGCGTGCATGTTGTAGCAGAGTACCAGGCGTGTGTTGAGTCCTTCAAAAATACTGACCACGCTGGGTTTGAGGTTAAAGAAGATGATCTTCTGCCGCATGCGACGAAAATCACCCACCATGGAGGAGATGACCTTGGCGGCGGTGTAGTCTGCCGCATAGATATATGTGCAATCAAGAACGACCGGCAGGGAAGATTTGCTCCCCGATTTGAGCACCATATTCCGCACAAACTCCACTGAGGGGAAGATCAAGCAACGATCGGGCGTAATCTTTATGAACTTGACACCTTCTACTGTCTCCAGTTGCTCCAGTGTGATCTTTGGTCGTGCCGAGTGGTAGAGAATGAACAACTGATTGGCCGCAATGGCCACCAGGATGCCCACCTCCAGTGGGAAGACTAAGCACAGCACGAAGGCAAGTACACCAGGCACCAGATCCGAGCCTGAAAGAGGAGGGAAGGGGGGAGGCTCAGAAGGGGGGTTCACCATGAATAGATTTTTCTTAAGACTTACGTTTACTGCGCCACATGGGCAATATGATCTGGTACTGTACTTGGAAGATCACCGCCGAAATGAGAATCGCAGCCAGCACAGCACGCGGTATAAAGCTGAAATATTCGGTAAGAAAGCTGAGGGCCAAGACAACGACGAGGCCAATAAAAAGATTGGACATGCTAGTGCGGCATCCACTTGCATTGTTGATGGCCGAGCGGGCCAAGCCACTGTTACTGCGATAGCCACTGAACAGGGAGTTGGCTATGTTGGCCACGCCCGTCGCAATTATCTCCTGCGTCACATCGATCTGTTTGCCCTTAGCAAAGGCTTTGCAAACTGAAACATTCTCAAGCAGCGCTATAAGTGGTACTATAATCAAACCATAGCCCAGACTTTGCACCATCTCCAGGAAACTCTCGCCGGGCACAGGCGCAATGCCTGCCGTGACATTTCCGGGCTGTGGTTCAATGGAGAATGGCGGCAGAGCCAGTGAGGGTAGACCAGGTGGTATGTAACCAGTCAACACAAATGGATTTCTTCCCATCGCGTCCAGTTGCATGACCAGCACTGTAGTGGCCACCACAACTGTTGCATTACGCGAGATGCCCATAAAACGGATGAGGTGATTGAGGAACCGCTGCCACCTGCTCTGCTGCGATGGCTCCGTCGGTCCCACACGCAATCTGCCCAGGCTACGCAAGGACAGCAACACAATAACACAAACCAATCCCAGACAGCTATCTGCCAGTCGTATGTTCCCAATGTCACGTATCATGCTTATCCAACGCTGCAGGAAGGAGGATCCATCACTATTCACTCCCAGGATGTACTTCATTTGCGATGTGCACACAATCAAGGCAACTGCACTGGTGAAGCCCGCACTCACCGGACCCGAGACGAATTCTACCAAAGAGCCCAACTTGAAGGCAGCCATGAGAATCTCTATGAATCCGGTGAGAAATGTCAACAGGACCGAACGCTGCCACGAGCCTTTGGCGAACTGATATGTCATCAGGGAGGCCACTGCGGTGCTGCCCACTGTGCAGTCCTTGCAGGTGCCCAGCAGAACGTACACAAAGCAGCCCATAAAGGAGCCATACAGACCGTACTGTGGAGAAGGAAAATAATTAGGACATATCAGTTATAGTTTATTATTTTTGAGGGTATCTTTTTGTATATATTGCTAACTATATCACGGTAAAATAGTTTTCAAATCTTTTTAGAAATTTAACGACACTTTTTAAGGTACTTTTCATATCATAAAGAAATGACTGAGAATGTATTTAGAATCGAATAAGGAAAATAGTAAAGATTGTAATCTTTTTATATGATTATTATATAACTTATAATTATATCGTATATCCTACTTGAAATTCATTTCTTTTGGAGTAACAGATTTTCACTAAATATACTGTTCAAATCTTTACAGAAATATAATATATATATATGGTGACCATATACATATATATATATTATATGTTTATAATGTATGTAGGTTATATATACTATTAATTTCTCTTATGAAATACTGCGTTATAGCCAACATTTTCTAATAGTCTCTGCAATTTGTATTCCATATCTAAAATAGATCATTATGATATGCGTAAAATACTAAAAATACTGTTCTTAAAGAGCCCAGCTACTTCTTTCTAGACGCTATGTACACAGATATATATATCTCGTTCTTTCTCTCATCTGTCGCTACATCTCACCTATCTACGCAATTGTTGTATATTCTGCTACTTCCTGGGATTGTAATTAATTAGGTCATATATCAGAGATAACTCTCTAAACAGAACTACGTTATGTATGTATTCAGCTCGTTCGCACTTCACTCACCTGAGCGGGCAATCCAACAACGCCCGAATAGGCCAGACCTTGGGGAATAACAGTGAGGCCCACTGTCAGACCCGCTATAAGGTCACCAAGGGCATCGTTGCGACTATAGCGGAGTAGCCACTTAAGTATGGGTAGCCTTCTCTTAAGGGTCTTCATGCTGCAGAGACTGCTAGCATATTGACTACAACGGGCTGCTATATTGCATTCATTTTCCTCCAACTGCTCAAGACTTTTACACTTCGAGGTGCGATGATCGGTGATAAGTATGTAATCTGTAGAGGTGCTACGGAATTGCGCCTCCAGATTCTGATTTAGTTCCCTCTGTCGACGAAACGTTACTTCGCTCTCGAGTGTTGACATGGTGACTTGTGCTAGATCTCTAACTGAAGTATACCGATCTCAGACCGGGACTGATATAGCCGCAAAAGATGCTGCGCAGCTTCTGGCTCTGCTACTGCGATACTTGTGGCGCTTATCATAATAGCACCACACGCGCTGTTTATACAGCCAATGGCGTAGATGTGGGAGCGGGATATAGGTTGTATGTTTCAGTTTCAGTGCGGGTTTCTGTTATCTCTGCCGTGCAGCGATCATCTAAGCTCACACTCTTGACAATGACAATGACCAGCCCCCTTTGGTAGGTCTGCTCTGTTTGCTCTGCTCCAAATTTTCCATTTCTTAATGATTATATTTTTTTTTTTTCGATTTGATTGGGTGTACAAATATTGATGAATACCGATTTCTATTTTTGCCAACTGCGTTATAGCTAGACCACATGATCAAATTATGTATCTTAGCTGGAATATTCCAACTATATAGTTTAGCTAAGTTTCTAACGCTCAATTTCACAATTCTTTGAAATACTCAGATGGTAACCCATTCTACAGAAACTTTAACGATTTCCTGCCGAAAATTTTGTAACTACATGAACAAATTTGACTTGCTAAGTCGTAAAGACTTTGTTTCGTTAAATAGGTTTCAATAGGTTTTTGCGGCATTTCAACTTTATTATTCTCTGTTTCTCTTTTTATTTAAGCACCTTAACTTATAATATAACTTTACTTATACTATATACTTATAAAAAATACGTATGTACGTATATTTGCATTTAATTTTTAGATTTGATTACAATTTGATTCACAATTTGTGTAGCTAGTTTGGAGATGTCTAAAAATCATGTGAAAAATTAGAAATTCAATACTCAAGTTTGTGCTATCTAACAATCCATCAGATTCTACTGAAATAAATCTTTTACAACAATTATTTGTCGAACGATTTTCAATTAAGCTAAAATACACTATATGCACATGGTAAATGTTTTTCTATTCAACGAACTGACCCAATTAGTTTTCTTTCTAACAGAGTGTCATAGTAATTGTCTGTAGATAAAACATTCACGCGGCACAAGTCAATTCTATAAAATGAAACTAAATAAAATGTGATCACACTTTGTGTTGACAAGGCTTACTGGCTTTCAAAAAGCCTTTTGTCGGCCAACAACAACAGGCAATGAGATCACTGTTTTTCGCATTGAGACACTGCTCGTTACTGTGTGAGTTTTATGAATGTGTGTGTGTTTTAAAAAGTCGTTTATAGGTAGACAAAGCGCTGGGAGAATTGAATCGCTGATGCTGGTGCTGATGTCACAGTGGAAATGCCTTCATTCTGTTATTTATAAACTGCATTTGCCTTGCCTTGCCTTGCTTTGCTGTGCACCTTATTGTTGTCTCGTTAGGCAACGAAAGTGACCACAAAGAGATGGAATAAATAAAATTGCTGTCTCATTTTCTTGTTTCTCGTTTCTTTCAGTTTATTTTTATAAATTTTTCATGTTTGGTATAAAATGTCGCAAGGGATTCTCGTCGACTAGGATCGACGCTAATTATTTATAGACTTTAATTTTTCGGGCGCCCTGTATTTCTGGCTATTTTCAATTTTAGCCGTTTTTCACTTAGCTCGAACTTGTCTTGTCACGCCGCGAACGTGATTAAAAATAGAGTTTCAACATTTGGGCATGTGTTCGGGTTTTTTCTGGGGCTTTTCTTGTTTAAATCTATTTATTTTCTAAATTTTTTTTGGTATTTTTGTTGGTGTCTTTATTTAAAAATGAAACAAGTTGGAAACAAAAAGAAGAATAGATGGAATAAGAAAGTACATAATATTAAACAGTACATTACTCTCGTAATAATACCATGTCGTCGGGCATGTTAAATCATTAAATTAGATATGTACTATGAAAATCTACTTTCAAACAAACTCAAAACTTATACCTTTTTTTAAAAATCATGTGATTTTCCTAATTTTATATAATCGATTTAAGAAACTTTTTATTTCCTTACCATTCTTCAAGCTATAAGTTGTATTCAAAAATTCAGAGTAGGATCCTGTGTTAAATAAAGAATTTATTACAGCATTTGAAACTTCATTGCAGGGTATTTATTTATCTGGTATGCACAACAATAAATTTCTAAAACTGTCAGATGTGATTAATAACTTTGTAAATATTTGTTTTGTGGTGTGGGAAATGTAGAATTCGTTTATTTTGAGCAGGGTAATTAAAGTATAATGAATGATATTCATATTGCCCACTCCACCGCATTAAAGTCTTTATATTAAAGCACTTGATCTTCTATAATGACGATAGTTGTATACGCAATGGCGCTATAAACATGGTTATATTGTATTAAAATTTGAAAATTCAGCAAAATATATCGACTGATTTGCAACTGTAAAGATCTCAGCGCAACGCCCACAGAGCCAAATCGCAACCGAATGAAATCTACATCTATAAATAGGTATTTCGAAACTAATTTTAATATTTTTCGCATGTAAAATCGAGACGGAACGATCATTTCTCGACATATGTATGCAAATGCCGCAAGTCGAACAAATCAAAACGCTGACAGTTCTAGCAGCGAATTTTAATTGCTTTTTTATGTACCTACATATAGAGACACATATATATTAGAGGACTGGTCATACAAAAAAAAAAAGAACAATTATGTCTAATAGTTTCCACAATTTACATAGCTTAATTTAAGACAAATATTTTGGTCACTCTTTGGAGTGAAATCGGGAACATTTGCCTTGGTTTCTTTTAATTGACTTTGTCGATTTTCGATTGTTTGTACACGAAACTGGATGAATATCTTAGATATATACAAAGCGCTCTTAGCGCTAAAGTCAATATTTGCAGAATTAAACAGAAATGGAGAACCGCATTTGTCTATCCATTAAAGTGGGCAACTTTATGGTTAGGTGCGAAATGAATAATGAAAATAGAAAACAAAAGCCCAAACCAAAATTTATTTTTAGCGAAAAATATTGTGAATAATGTTGAAAACTCGTTCTTAGGGAGGAAACATTTGTTTATGCGAATTTTTTTTTTTCAATTCGCTAAAACCAAATAGTGAAGAACAAACAGTGCAGATTGATGGAAGTACCCCTAAATATAGTCTACAGTCAGGGACGATAAAAGAAAGCCAGCGGGAAGTCTGTTTATATCTCTAATATTATATCTATTTTTTTTAATTGAAGGAATTATTGTTTTATGTATTCTATGATTTATTTAATATAGTTAAGTTGATTTCTGCTTTAAGTTCGATTATACAATTCTATATTTTCTTCAAATATATCTTGAAGAAACCAAATACTGCATAATTTATTGAGAATACTCTACTGAATTAATTGGCTAGTAATTAAACTGGAAAACGCATAATTTCATAGACATAAATCTAGTTTTCTTGAACTACGGCTAGACAAGCAAGGCACTCATATTGCGGCCTCTGTTATCATTAGCATTACAGAGGGCTATTAATAACAGCGAGCTGGCCTGTCGAGTTCCGCCGACACTTAACATTTTACAGCCGTTCCGAGGTAGGCAGCACTTCGTAAACAATATTGAGCCATTAAATTTACATGAACAACGCATTTTGTTGTTGTTGCTGTGGGGCTTGTTGAGACCATTGTTTACTTCCGAATTAATTCATGTGCTCTTTGCTGTTTAATGGGTTTAAGTGCTTGTTTTTATAGCATTACGAGACGAGAAATTGTTCAAGTGTTGCGCGAGATTCTAAATGGATGCTCTGTTAATAAATATCATCAGCGGCGCCTGTTAACAGCTGTTAAAGTTAACAGTCGGTACTGTTGTTTGTGTGTACTCTGAGTTTGCTTGAGATCTTTTTGAGATTGCAAACAATTATTAAAACATTAGACTACGACCTTAGGTACAAATTGGAAAACCGAATTAGAATATAGTAGATGTATATGCATATAGTATAACTAATATGCTGAATGGCAACTTCGCGCTGTAAGGTAAACAGGGAATGCAATCACCAATGCGTGACGTCATTAGTGTCATATATGAGTGTGTGCGTGTGTGTGTGTGTTTACAATCAAACGTAGGTTCGAAACTTGTTTGGGCAAAGTGTTAAACACAACACACACACACGATTATGTAAGCTAAAAACAAACATTTATTTTCGCTCTTGTCGCTCACACACGATCGCATTCATGAATGGGTTTCATTAACTGCTGCGAGCATTATTAAACACTGACCCACATCGGTTGAAACGGGCGCAAGCTGCACAGTGTGCTGGAACTTTGTAATTGCTTTACGAGTATCTGCGAGCTCATCCCCGAGGGCTGACACACACACACACACACGAGCTCACTTTAATGCCTGTAATTGATATTTTCTCACGGTTATGATGTCACACGCAACAAGGCGCAAAAGGAACAATAATAACAGAAGCAAGAGAGGCGCAATAAGAAGTTCGTAAATGTCAAAGCGTGCACAGTATAGAAGGGCAGAAAGTGAGAGGCCGATTACGAGCGAGGCAGAGCTACGACAATAGCGTGAGTATGAATGAGTTACAGAGAGAGGAACACAAAGAGAGAGAGAGAGTGCAGTTAAAGTGAGAGCGTCTCTTACAGTGCGTTGGGGCTGCATTCCGAAATTAACCACCCAAAAAGCTTTGCTGCGTATCGGTATGTTTACACGGACGTAGAGCAAAAGCTGTTATTCTTTTATTGGGGATACTGATGGATTCTTATAGAATTCGATTAAATAAAATCAAAAGGTTTAATAAAATTACTAAATATATCTCTTAGTTTTATGGCTTCTTGAAGTTCATAGCTTGAAGAATTGTTACGATATTCGTCTTACTTTGTACATTTTTATATAACACGGGGAAATATTGGTGTATTCCTATAGAATTTGACGAAATAAAATAAAAAATACTCAATCAAATTTCAGTTGATCTCACTTAGTTGTCGAGATATAGCCTCGGTATAACAAATAAACAATATCTAAGTAGGCGCTGCTTAATTTCAATTATTAAACTACGAGCAATATTCCTATTTTCATAACAAAACCTTGCAACAATCTACGATTCTTTTTACATTCCCACCCCCTGTGCAAAGAACGTGAACTGCGCCTCTGGCTAGAGATAACATAAGCTCACTCGGTTCAAAGGTAGTACGTGCTGCCGAACGGAGTAGGTAAACATACATCAAAATGCGTAAATAGCATAAATGTGCTTGCTCTCTCTCACGACAACGGCATACTCTCTAATTTGTGCGGCTCTCGTTACTCTCTTGCGCTCTCGTGCTTGAGCTTTACTACGATTACTACTGTGCTCTTTCTGGGCTGCTGTTGTTGCTCTCGCTCTCGGTCTATCTCTCTGACAGCAGTAACCGTGCTTGTGCTTCACTGGCTGTGCTCGCACATTGAACGAATCAGTATCGAACCGGCTTTCTACAACAGCGGATTGGAAACGGAGTAAACGAGACTTGAGCTCGGCTGAAATGTGAATGTGTCTGTCTGCCGAAGGCACGCCATATATATGAGAGTGTATTAGTAGCCCCTAGTATTATTACTATTATTGTGTGTGTGTGGGGGGAGCAGTGGAGGAGAATCTTGAATTTGACCGAAAAAACTAATTAGAATTTGTTCAAGGCAACAAACGGCATAACGGCACAATACGACATAGAAACTCGTCTCATCTTACGTTAGACGTGTGATGTGTTGTTGATTGTGTCATAAAAAAAGGCGAAAAATCTAAAACGAAAGCTCCCTGTGCCGGTGATTAAAAGTGTTCGTGCGTGTGTGTGTGTGCTTTTAAGCAAATTAAAGTGGAATTACGTGAGGAAGCCGAGGCCCAAAAGTGAAGGCCAATCGGGGGTTGTTGAGACACGGACACGTATCGGGACACGGACACGGAAAACTCCATTCCGTGCTCGTGTTGTTGTTGGTTGCGTGAGAAAAATCAATTTTGTATGCAAGCTGCCAAGAGAGAAAGTGAGAGAGAGAGAGAAGGCAGTAAAAGAGACACAGGAGATAGAAGAGAATAAAAGGACAACCCAATGACATTTTGGCCTAAGGACAAGCGAATTAAAGAACCGATGCTATCATGGCTGATAGCACAGATCCAGGCAGGCACAAGGATCCAACCATAGAGACCGGCGACGGCGGAGACAATGGGCCCGCACAGGACGTGCCCCCAATCCCAGCTGTTCGACGTCGTCATGCGCAAGCGCAGAAAATTGTTGAGCAGGCTGTCGAGCAGGAGGAGGGACAGGAAACCAAACAGCTGGAGACATCCACAGTGACACGGACGTACATGAAGACCATTACCACGTCACTGACCACCTCGAGCAGCAGCCAGGTGGCTGAGCATGCCTCCTCCGTAGAGATTCCCACGCAACGTTTACGTCAGAAGGTAGCGCAGTACGAGAAGGTCTGGTCCGATGGTGCGGGCAAACGTCCTGCGGAACAGTGTGCCGATGAACTGCGCCAGGAGCAGCAGCAGGCGGAGGATTTTGATGCTGAGAATCCCTTTGAAATCGATGTACATGAAATCGAGCGACGTTTGCGGGAGGAGCGACAACGCGGACTGGCCGAGGCGGAGGCAGCCAAGTTAGCCTTCCAGCAGGTTCATTTGCGTCATACACCGCAATCGTCACCGCGTCGCGTTGAGGTGACCAGCGAGCAGATACCCAGTCCTTTCAATGTGACCCTGAAGACCACTAGCCGCATGAGTCCCGGTGCTGAGTTGGGCAATGTGGAGGATCAGTTGTCGTCCCCGTTCAATGTCACTTTGCGCACTACGCGACGCACTGTGAAGAGCAGCGAGAACCGTAAAAAGGAACTGGAACGTTTCGTTGACGGGGAACGTATGGTGCGTGAGGTGCAGGCTGCCGATGGTGTGCGCACCATTATAACCTCGTCCATGACCAGTGATGGCGGCTATGCCGAGGAGAAGATCTATCGTCATGGCGAGGGTTATGTTTCACCACGCGATTCACCATCCTGGTCACGTTCCAGTGTATCCAGTGAACGTTCGAATGTCACATCGCCGCATAGCGTCGATATGACTGCCGGAGGTAGAAGGATTCTTATCAAGCTGGAGGATGAAATGGATACAATGCGTGCGGGTGCCTGTGAACACGAACAGCAACGCGATGAAACTGATGGTTCAGTGCGCGCACGCATAAGGCAATTTGGTGGGCAGGACGAGCTGGTGGATGCCATGGCAACTGGTAACATTGACATTACCGTTGGTAGCAACCCCCGCAGGCGGCGTTTGTACCAGCAAACAACATTGCAAGTGGGTGGCAACGAGACGGCGACAGCGACAGCGCCACAACAGCAACAACAACAGCAACCACGACCAGTGCGTCCAAGTGAACTGTCATGGCAAACGGGTAAATCAACAACAACAAGAACAACTAAAACAAGAACAACAACGAAGACAATGCTAACATCGACGCCGATTGGCACGAAGGAGCAACCGCAAACAGCAACGCCGGTGGACGACGACCATGACGAGGCGTTAGTTAGTCCAGTTGCAACGTGCCAATTGCGCGGTTCTTCGACGGAAGAATCCCGAAAAATTGTAAGCCACAACACGATAAGCAGCACAACGACAAAATCCCCCTCCTCCTCCGCCTCCGACTCCGGTTCCACCTCCGCTTCGCGCAAATCCATCACTCTGGTTGCAGTTAACCCTCCACACTCTGTCGATAACTCGTTTACCGCAACGCAAATTCGCATCGGCGACAACGCGAACGCGAACGTCATCGACAACGACGGCGACGACGACAACGATTCCGATACTGAGGGTGT
Organism: Zaprionus nigranus; assembly: GCA_018903425.1. Lineage (NCBI taxonomy): Eukaryota > Metazoa > Arthropoda > Insecta > Diptera > Drosophilidae > Zaprionus > Zaprionus nigranus. Next base: position 792,217 of record JAEIGD010000002.1, read on the forward strand.
GCCGGCCAGCAGCCTAGTGATTGTGTCCACGCCCACGCGCACCACAACGCCCACACTCACGCCCACGACCACAACTACATCGCCGTGTACGCCGCACATGTTAAGCGGCGTCGGTACTTTTAGCAAGAGTCTGCGTCAGGATTATCAGACTCAAGCAGCACAAAGTAGCCGCGGCAACGAACAGGAACAGGAAATTCAGGAATTCCAATCCACAATGGCGTCGATCAATTTCGCACGCAGCAACTCCCAGTACGACAGTCACATCAAGGAGAAACGAGGTAAACTAATGCCAAAAAAAGAAACGAAAATCTACATAACTATATACAGAACTATTTGAAAATATTGTTACAATCTAAAATCAATGATATCGATAGTATATCGATAGCCTAACTACTTTAGTTGCACTTTGTTATGCTGTATAAGCTTGATCGATCATCGCGTATTAATTTTATTAACTTGCTATGTGTGCCACGCATTCCCGATTAGCTCAATTTCTGTCATATCATTTTTATGTACTTTCCTTATCGCGATTGTGACTTATATTATATAAATCCATGAGCGAAATTATTTTTTGTCAATAGATATCGAAACATTGTATAAATAGATTAATGTAGATAACTCCACAAAAATGGAAACATTGTACAATAAGCCGCTAAATTTAGAGGTTACGTGTATTTCAACACCTTTGCACTTAATCTGCGGATTAATTTAATAACAAAACGGAATGAGAAAGTAAGGAATGCCAAAAATCACATATGAATCGTTTAATTTGACAATTATAAGCAATTAGCTGGGATACTTTATGATGTATGATGATTACGGGGAATGGCAGATAACGAGTCGGAATGTCGGATTACCCACTTTATAATCTGATCTTTGTATTCCATTATTACTCATTTGTTGGAAAATGAGCAGTTTAATTTGTTTCATCATTTCATGGGTCTATCATCAGCGAATCATTAAGATGTTTGAAGATTTTCTGCATAATTTAAAGCATTTCTAGCTGTGAAACGCAAATTGTAAATTATCGAACTCATAAAAATATTTCTGGTATTATTCTTTGGTTTATTCGCTTCAATAGGGCAAATTTAAAGACGTACCCAATTCTGACTCAACTCTCGTATGTCAAGGTCAATTCGCTTGGGGTCAGTTTGTGCTACATTTGAAGTGCGTATTTCGATAAAATCGATAAAACTCTGCCCAAAACATGACATCACCATCATCATCAGCTACAGCCGGTTTAGCCAGCTCTATATGTATATACTATACACCTGCGCCTGTACACATAATAAACAAACTGTTTTATATTATAAGTCGGTCTGTTGGTCGCGCCGTGTTGAACTTTTACTTGGCTGTTTCTATTATTTATATGCTCGCACAGTGCGTTTGTTATGTATTCACCCCCGTCCGTCAAACTGTTGGCAAGCAGCATACGTCGTCATTGTCGGTACCTCTTTTTCTTTCCCGTTTACAACAATTTATTGGCAGCCAAAACACTCGAACAACCACCCAAGAGAGCGTGACAGAGATAGAGAGAGAGGGACAGGGAGAATGTGGTATAAGGGGAGTCCCCTAAGTGCGTCTACGTCTCCTTTGACTGTTATGTGACCTCCTCTGTGCGCTGTTATTATGTTAAATACAACAAGCAATTAAGTGCCCGATTCTCTCACTTGTTGTCGTTCATTATATCTTTTTCAATTCCCCCCCAACTGTCTGCGTGATATATTTGTCGGCTGCACTCGATCAGGCACAAAATATATATGCAATTATGCTCTAGAGGTGCTAACATTCAGCAGTATCTATTATTAAGATGTGTACCTATCTGTCTATATATGATAGTTGTGTCCTCAAGACTATGTCAATTGCAATGTTCTACTTTTACGGGGTCATTTTGTAGCTAATGCACTTTATTGCTTCATTTGTGGCAATGGTTATCGATCGAAAGGAAGCACTAGTCTTTAATTGATATATACCTTACTGTATGATGTAGGATTAAAGTTTTATGAACTTAAATTTCATTAAAATTGCATAACTTTTGTAAAGTAAAACAGAAAGGTATGTTTAAAATAAACGAGCAGTTAGAGAATGCATTTTTAATGGGTTAAAGATTTAATTATACATTTGAGTAATTAAATTAGGATGATAATATATGATAGCTCAGAGATAGATAAATATATGCTTATAAAAGGAAAATACAATATGGCAATGAAGTAACACAAATTAACAAATATTCAAAAAAACTTAACTGTAACTTAATTGTAACTTAAATGATAATATAATAAAATAAATAAATAAATACCAAGAAGTATAAGGTACAAGTATAAGGTATATTAAGGTTCGTACACCCATCAAAAATTGGTTATTCAGTTAGCGCATTATTCAATCTAATACGACAATTAGTTTGCCATAAATAGTTAGCGTGCCTTCTTAGCTTTCAGTCTGGATGATGTTCAGACATTTATGTTGTTTTTGTGCTTCTTCATAGTTTGTTGTTAACATACAACAATATGCTACCCATATTCCAAGTTGCGTGTTTTGGCCACTTTTTGCTTTGTTTGCTTCAATAAATTTGCCTAGAAATGTTTGATTTTTGCTATGATTGAGTGTTATAGACCGGCATATCGGTTGAGGACTATAGGGAGTCTTTCTGTACAATGTATTGCGTGTAGAAGTGAAGCTCTTAACAGAAATGTAGTATAAACTGTATGTCATGGCATGTCAAGCGCATGCTAATTGATAAGCCTCGTGTTAAGTTTATAAAAAACTATCGATTAGTTGGTTGAGTGGTTGCCTTTCCATCGTCTTTGGAGTGGGACATTATTCGACGACATTGTCCATATTCAGGTCAATCAAGTGTTGGCCTAATGCAGTTTTAATAGTTGATTAATTGCTCTGCGAAATGTTTCGCATATTTCGAATATCAGTTACTGTGTCAACTGCCCGCAAAAAAGCCAAGAAGACTTTCGTTTGGAATTTAAATTTGAATAGGATTTCTATGTTTTTTTGTGTTGACAGATATTCAATTCCGGGCTCAATGCTATTGTACATGAACGAATCGAAATCGAAAATAAACAAACAAACAACAGTTGAAATAACAATACTCACATAGCGTTATCTATCTTTTAAATCTGTCTGTCAAAATGTCCAGAACGATCAGCGAAGCAAGCCGTACAACTGTCCGTCTATCTGTCTGTTTCTCTCGGTTTTTCTGAGATCATCGTTGAATAAATTATTGATGCTGTTGCCAGTTTTGCCTCAGTATTTGTCGTATTCTTCATTCTATACGACAGATCCAACTTTAGCGTCGTTTAATTGATGCTTAAAATGTGGTTACGATCGACTACTCTGGAGGAAGAGAGAGAGACAGAGAGAGACACAGAGCGAAGTTGTTGGCACCCCGTTGTGTTATTGAAATTTGAACTGCGATTTGTAAAATTAGATGCGAAACAAGTATATCCAACTGTTTTCAAGTGCGAACAATGTTTGCGCAATTTGCTTTACTTTTTCCCATGCCAGATAATCTACTTAACCTATAAAATGTACTGCAACTTTACTTAGATCTTCAAAGCGGAGACAAACGCCCACATAAATAAGAAGATGAGGGACTGTCTTGTTGACAGCTGTTGCGCATGTGGCATAGAAATCTCATTCTCATCCATAGTTTCTTTTGGGCAACTCATTGAACTATGCAAAAACTACTGTGCTAGTTTTCTTCTTCTCCATAAATCAGCAAACCATGCTCGTGGGCTGCCTTTTGAAATCTTTTTATGGCAGCCTCTTTCTTTGGGATTTTGAGGTTTCTTATGGGGTACGTACAAAAAAAAAATGACCACATCAATTTTTGGTTCTATTCAGTTTCAGCTGCTTAATCATTTATTTGCTTGTTCGCTATCGTTATCTGCTGTAGGTTTTAGTGAATGATATTAATAGAAAAGATAAATAAACTTAAACGCCTTTTATTGGATTCCATGTACTTGTGTACTAGCTATAGCAATGACGCAATATGTACATAGCCATAGCTTTGTATACATATTTACATATAGTATAAAGGGGTATATCTATCTGTTTGCATACAATATTTTCAAGTAGCTGCGAAATCGGTTTAGCTGTTGTGCCCAGCGAAGCGTCAAATATTCCATATCTGCTGACAGCAATTTATGCACACACTTTCTTGGACACTGATCACCTGTCAACCACCCACCCACCTGCTATAGGTGCGGGGAGGCTCAGGACACACCTCAGTGAACTCAGCTGGAAAAGAATTTGAACTTTTGTCGGTTAGGAAATAGTTTATAGTTGTCCTGTACCTATACCCGCTCTTATATAAAACATAACCTGACTAATGTGTCATCTTGAGAATCAATTAACTGTCATTGTATATTGCCAATAAATATCAGAATCTACCGCAACTGTCTAATTGAGTAAAACATTAATGCAATTGAAGAAAATTGACATTTATTCGCTGCACTCGACTTGAGATATCACTAGGAAACTATATAATAAATGCGAAAAACAAGTTATAACTTATTTTTTGTTGTTGATGTCATTTACACATCGAAAGTACCTTACGTTATAACGATTATAATGAATGGTACTTTTCGAAATTCAATTAATTACTTCGGCTCCCCATTTAACAAATAAACCGTTGCTGAAATTTCATTTGCATACGAGTATTCCTCACACTGTTCGATTTCAATATTACATGCTCGGAAAATGCTCTCAGCGCTGCTCTTAGACTAATAAACAATTTTATATATAGTTGGATACGTTGGTATTACGGAAATGCGCAACATACACGTACGCACAACATTTCCGTTGTATAGATCGTCTTGGCATATGGTAAATTTCTTCCAATATGGAACTTACAACTTGATACCCGCTTGGACCCTCCTCGGGGGGTCGGCAACATTTACAACTATGTTCGACAACGGTTTGTTTATGCAAATCAGAAGCTTTTTTTTTTTTTGGGCTTTTATTGGGGAAACCCAAACAATTACATGCACGTAAATAGACTCTTTTTACAGCACATTCCTAGTCTGTTGCTGCTTGCAGTATCTTTTCTATTTCTGTGTGCAACTAGGTCGACCCAGACAACGAGGAGACACTATGGCAAACTTTTACTATCTTCCTCTCACCCTTTCATACTTTACAAACATGTTTGCATTGTTATTAAAGTTATGTATTGTATACATACATATATACTTTATATCATTTAAAGTTAGTCGAGTGCAATTCACAACTTTTGAAGTACTTTTTACGCTCAATAAAATAGAACGAAATTGTAAAGTAACTTTACATTTCTCTTCCGTTGAACAGGGTCTGTTCATTAAAGTGGCAACAAGCGTAGATAATTATTAAGAGCCGCATCATTATAATTATCATCATTAACTTACTGACTGACTGACTGACTGACTGAACTATTCATCGAAACAAAAAAAGAACTACAACTTTAATATTTCTTCCTCTTCTTTTGGTCTGTGAATAATTTATGCTTGTTTGGCCTTTTTCCACACTGCCTGAGGGTTTAATTATTTTGGTTTTCGCGTCCGTTGAGCATTTCCAGCTGGTTCTTTGTGTGTCTGCCTGCTGATCACCATTATAGAAATTGAAATTTACTAGGTATCCAAAGTCATTCAACCTAAACGATTCACTCGATCGCACGGACTACATGTTTATAGGGCTTGACCTGCTTGGCTCCGTTAATTGTTCTTTAGCTTTTCGTTACGCTTTGTGTGTGGTTTATACTCTACGTACATCGGAATTGAATCTATCTAACCTTTTACTTTTAATTGGAGTTTTGTGAAAGGTAGTCAATGATTTTTGAATAATATGCAGTATTTTTCGAGTTAAAAAATATTCTACGACTTGTTTATAATCTACCAGAAAACTTTTTTAAACTGTCAGCAAAAAGAAAATGCTGCACATATATTTTTCAATTCTAGAAAAACCCGTTCGATTTTTGCACAAAATTCCATCAGATTCTGTTTGTTTTGAGTGCAGTTGTCAAGTTTGACAGTTGATATATATATAATTGTATCGACCGTGGACTATAGACACGTCTCGGAGCCGTTAGTTAAGCTATTTGCTAGGTTTGAAATTGTGTTCACATTTATTTTGCCTTTATTTATAAACTCAGTCAGTCGCATGTAGTATACGTAGTTTACGTATAGATTGAGCCTTATCTAATACAATTTTCAAGTGCATTTTATCTCTTATCTGTGCACAATTAGCGAAAGTATTTGCTGATTAGTTATAATGCTTGAATGTATACACATTTTATAAGTGGACACAAAAAACAGTAGAAACAAAAAACACTTATCAACAATTAACAATTCGCATGTGTCTAAGGCATATAAATTTATTTTTGGACAGTACTATAAAGAAATCTCACGTCATATATGAATTGGGTGTACATATAAGTAAACAAACCTAATTGATAACTAGTTTTCGAATTTGAAAAACTTGAAAATACCAAAAACAAACAACAAACGTTGCGACTGACCTTTAATTTATTCCTGTTGCGTCAATTTTGGAGTCAAAATTCAGGTTTAATACATTTCGAAATACGAGTAGGAGGCTAACAAAAAACAACTTTAGCAAACAGTTGTCAGTAGAAAAATCTTAATATGTTTTCAGTCAAAAATTGATGAAGGACCCGCTTGAGGCTGAATTGCAAGTAATAAATCAAAGTAATTATGTTATATAGTATCTTATTCGACTTCCCCATTGACAGACAATATAAAGATCTAATAAATACTTAAGTTCCACCTAGCTAAGCTCTACCAAGTTGAGTATTATATTTTCTGAAAATATTTAAAACACATAAACATATTGTTTATTATAGGGCTTAATACATAAGACACTTACAAACCATTAGAGAACTTTTAAATTGTCACATGAAAATACATACATTTTTCGACTTGTTTGATATTTTGCCTTGTGCCAAGTTCATTTTGTTGCTTTATCTTTTAGAAGATATGCATGGTGAATTTCGTTTTAGTCTAAAATACACAAAAAAGATAAAATATTATGCGATTTTCGTTTGCTTGCAAATTATGCGACCTTGACTTAATTTCTATTTAAATAATATTTTCACAATCCTCAAGCTAAACAGCCAAACAAATTACGTCACATGCAACCATAAGTTTGAGCAAAGAAATTTAAATTCTTAATTAACATTTCTATATTAGAGTCGATTGCAGACTTATGTTTAAAGATTTGTAACTTTTGCTAACAATTAGCTTAGAATTTGACGTTTCGGTATGTCTATTTTCATGACATTATTTATTTTATGTAATATTATTTCCACGCGTTCTGCAAAGAAATTTTCCATTTTAAATAATTTGGTATTTATTACGGGAAACCTATTTTCGGTCTATAATATATAGCATCGTTTGGCTAATTGCCAGAGCCGAAGAAACCACGCACTGTTCCATCCAAGAATCGTAAGATGATGGGGAAAAGAGGAAGATGTGCTCGGACAGCTGTTGTTTTATGACTTATGACTGGGCAAGAATCCATTCGACTGACCGAACGAGCCTCATCATCCCCCATCATCAGAGAATCGTTGCACTCATTCACAATGAATCACATGCCACATGTCTTTCAATTTGACAATTATTTACAAATTGAATGATTTTTTAACGGATTGTTTATTATTTTAATTTTGTATGCCGAAATTAAATGGAGGTAATCAAACAAGATCTTTAAAAGTCAAGTAAATATTTATGTTTACGCTTTGACGTGCAGGTTGAAGGTTGAACAACACTTATTGAAAATATTTTCTGGGTGAGTTGAAGATGTTTGCGAAAAGATATGCCAGCAAAAATACTTTGATATTATCAACAAGAAAGCAGTGATTTAGATAAGTTAAGAACCGTAGTCATAATGATACAACTCGGTACGTACAACCTGATGTCATCGTGTTAATTTTTACCGACAGAACTGATAATTCAATTAATGCAAACATAAGCTTACATGCCTCGGCACAGAAACAGGTATTCACTTAGTAGGAAATGTATCTTATCGGCTGTCTTTGAAGACGGTATCTTTATTTGCAGACAGCTGCAGCGTCATTGGCCTGCTTTATCTGCACTTGTCTCACATTCAATTACACGATATTCTAAACACAATTTCTTATGTTCTTTCTTTTCGTATCGTCTTTTTCTTTACAGAGGAGCAAGAACGTGTGCAGAAGAAGACTTTCACTAATTGGATTAATTCATACCTATCGAAGGTAAGTTCCTTGTCGATTCAATGTTATTCTATCTATGTATCTATCTATCGGATTTCAATCGATTTACCATTGAAATTTGCATATCAAGACGAGAAACGTTTTTTTTTCCGCAACTGCGGTGAGTTTTGCTAATTGAAGGCAGTGCGAGGCGTGACCATGAAGTAGATATCGTATCTCGAATATATTAAACGTGCTAAGCCATGGATGAAATGCATGAAATTGCTAATTAGCAAATCAATTTTGGAATATGTTAGAGAGTTATTGAAGATGCTCTTTGAGCTGATGCGAGATTGTCAACTGCAGAGCAATTTGCGACTGATGGACTGACTGACTGTCTTCTAGCCCACTTTCACATTGCCATATCTGACACATCCTTTCTAATTTAAGCACCTCACAGCATCAATTTTGCGTGCATCCAACCATTCACTTTGGTAATTGCAAGAAAACAGTTGACAGGTAGTAGACAAGTCACTATCGGAGGTGGATCATTATAGAGCATTTTGTGAACAAAGTGATTAAAAGTGAGCTACAAGCTGAAGACTAACATGTAGTTTTGATAGTTGAAATTTGTCAGCAGACAAAGTAGAAACTTGAAGGAGTCTAAGCAGTTAAAAGATATCAAAACAACATAAAATATAACTCGGAATTATGTTTCTATAAGGTATCATGCAGTGTTCTATGTGAGTATCAAAATTCCTGTATGATATCATGATTTATATGTACAGGTTATAGATGTATATAACTCAACTCAACTTCAACTTGACCTTGTACAAATTTGCGAAGGAAAGTAAGTCTGAGTTTGACGGCTGCAGGTAGCATCAATTTGCAAGTCAGAGATATAAATCTCTCTTGATAAAAGGCACACCCATAAAAGTCAGATATAGCGAGTCATACTCGTTGAGTCCGCCCGCTGTTTTTGAGCTGTCAGCCCCGGGGCCAGAGACAATAACCAGATAGAGACAAGGGAGGGAGAGGGAGAGATCCATAGCCTAAAATTCAGCATCCGACAACACGATAGGCGTGTGATGGAGCACGATAGTTCCATTGTTATTGTTATGTTATTGTTCGCATGAATTAGTTAATAAATTTTAATCAAATTCTGTGCACAGTGTGCGAGCACATTCCGGTCGCCAAGTTGTATGAATGATGGCACGAATCGAGTAAGCAACTTGTCGCAGTGACTGACGTAACTGGTTCACCTTGAACTAAAATAGTTATAGGCTGTAAAAGTTGAAGCATCCGAAAGTTGTATTTTATTTTGTAATGCCAATGTATCAAGATACAATTTGGCATAGAAATGGAAGAGAAACGACAAAATAGACAGCGCTCTGACAAATGCTCAATAAACAAGTGCAAATTAAATAAATTACTTTTGATTTGCACGTTGTGCTGGCTTTGCAGTGTGTGTGTGTATGTGAATCTGTGTTTAGTACGCTAATGAAGTGTTTGTTGTTGTGCAATTGTGCAGAATGTAACGAATTGCTGTGTCATTATGAACGGTAAATGAGTCATTTGCATATTGCATAAGCAGGGCCCAAGTTTGAAAATATGGCTTCAATCAACGGATCTCTTATGAACTGCCCACGCCTTAAAAAATGTTTGCCAAGTATCCATGCAGGCATACAGATACATGCATACAGATACATACATGTATATACTGTATCTATAGTTGTATTTGTGGAACTCCTTTTATTGCCGCAGTCGACAGGCACGTGAGAGGTTTACGACGCGTCGTTCTCTGCAGTTCAAACTTCGAAGCCAGTCAAACTGGTTTCACACTCTGCCGGCCGGCTAAATTCCTATTCGAATCGTGAAATGCGCCGACTCATGTCTGCAGATTGCAGTTGTATTAAAAGATAACACATTAGACACACAGAAACAGAGAGAGAGAGAGAGAAGAGAGTATGAGAGCGGGGTACGGGTAACGATCGAGCCTCTTTGAGTGCGCTGAGGAAAAGTGCATTAAATCAACGTTCAAGGTAAAAGTAAGTCAGTGGGCGGATTGTCCGGGCCGTTGCATTGTGTGGGTTACATTGCTCCCGTGGGGCAATCACAGCACAGCTGTAACTGGGACCACACAAGAAACGGAACTGAGCTATGAACTTGGCTCACACACCGTCGTCTGCCCTGTCTACCCGTTTATCTCTTTCCATGGCCATGGAATGCCACTCGCATTGTCGTATTCCATAGACGTCGTCTCTGTCAGCAGTGCGTGTGCCGTGCAATGAGCGCAAGTTATTCTTAGAACCAACACACAGCAGACAATTGGAAAGAGCTTAAGCAAATGCAAAAGCCTCTCATTGGCATGATGGAATGCAGAGTAAATCAGTCAGACAAATATAGATAGATACATAAATGAATTTCTGTATATCCTAAAAAATAACTTGAACTATATTTGGCTTTTACTGTAAGCAACTTTAAAGTTTAAGGTGTGAAAGAACCCTATATTAAGCTGCATTTATATAGCAGTTGCTAAGCTGATAGACTTCTTTATAAAGCGGGGAAGGGACAAGCATAGATAGGCACCCTGTACTGCAGACTTCTTTCAGTGCCCTATAGTGTGCAGATTGTAGTCCTTAGATAGAGACAGCCATCGCTTAAATGACTTATGTCAGTACGAAACAACATTAAAATGGTAAACATTGCAAGACAAAAAAGCTGTTTCAAAAAGTTTGACACAATTGCTAGACAACAACACGGTCTGTAGAGGAAGAGGGGGAAACGGGGCGTATGCTTACTAAGAAAGAAAAGACAGGAAACACAGAAATTGATTTCGCATTGTAAGTAGCATAGTTCTCTGAAGTTGCATTAACACAAAAGGCAGAACTTTTTCGAGACTGAACTTTGCCGTCATTTGCATGTCCGCAACAGTTGAGCAAAGTTTTTCGCCCCTCTCTCTCTTAGCCAAACTATCCACAACTGCTGCCTGAGTCAGATTCGTACTGTCTGCAGTCAAAGTCTGACTCTACTTTGACTCTATAGCAATTAAGCGATACACTGCGAGTTGTTGGTGCCACTTGCGAGGCAAGTAATGACATTAACTTAAATCGTAATCTTTGGCTTAAATGCCTGCGCGTGTCATTCGCCAATTTGTCTACATGATAAGCAGAGAGGGAGGGAGACGAAACAAAACAAATTATCACCAAACGATTTAAACTATTTTAATTGATATAATGTAGTATGGTTGTGTTTTGTTGTAAAACTTCTACTTTCCTTTGAAAATTCACTCAGCGGTCTCTCTCAATAAACTATATCGATTGAGTCGTCTGTGTGTTTTGCATATAATGTTCAGTTTTTATACAGGCATAATGCAATAAATTAATGGGACTATAAAAATGCCGTTACGAGCTGCTGCTGCAGGCACATCAAAGTCGCCTTTGCTGACTGCTCATTTGGCTTTATTAGCCATTAAATAACTCGGATGTGCCGACCGATATGCGTATATGTATCCATGAATATCGTATACTATATATTCACAAAGTGTTAACTTTTTAACAGTTTTCATTGTTGCTTGTTAATCAACTTGCATTACCTTTAAGCGCTCTTTAATTACGTGTATGAAGTTGGTTTTATAATCTATAATATTATGCGGAAATTGGGGTAAACTTATGTGGTATATATTATGTATTTTATGTGTTCAATTTAATTCAATTATTTTTTTTTTTTTTTCACATTTAAGATCTTACTTTTAATTTAAAATTATTCTTAGTTTAATATTTCAATTTAAAATTTCAATTGTAATTAATGTAATTGTATTTTTTTTTACTTTTAAACAGTCAACTGTGCATAGTTCGACTATAAATTAAATTAAATAAATATCTGTTCTTCTAAGTTCAAGCTCGGTTTGTAAGGTTTAACATAAAAATTTAAAAAAGAAAGTTTATGAGCTACATTTAAAATAATTATAGTTTGTCTAAACAGTTAATTTAACGATTATTAATGAGTTATCGATAGTTGCTGTCAATATAGCTTTAAGTATTTTTAACAATAAGTTAGACTGGTCACATTAAAAACGACGCCACAACAGGACGCGCAAAAAATTGAAAAAATAAAGATGTTTACACAAAAACTTAGAACTTTACACTCTCGCTTTCAATAAGATAGTTAGAAAAAAGTATAAACAACTTTATTAGGGACTTCAATATGATATCATACAAGTATTAATAGAAATTAACTTGTATATATATCTTTATTTGTAGAAATATAGAACTGTATTGTTAAGATCAAATGAAATATATAACTGTATAGTTAAGATCAAATGACTATTAAATTAACGACATTCTTTGGTTTTCTCTCCCTCTATAGCGTGTTCCACCGCTTCGCATCGATGATTTAATCAATGATTTACGCGATGGTACTAAACTCATTGCATTGCTCGAAGTACTGTCCGGCGAACGTCTGCCCGTGGAGAAGGGTCGCGTTCTGAGACGTCCACATTTTCTAAGCAATGCCAATACGGCTCTACAATTTCTGGCCAGCAAACGAATCAAATTGGTCAATATTAATCCCGCAGATCTGGTGGATGGGAGACCACCAGTTGTGTTGGGTCTGATATGGACGATCATATTGTACTTCCAGGTAAGTTGGTATCTAAAAAAAACATTGCTTAATTCTCACTCATCCTTGTGGAGCACCGTCTCCCTCACAAATTGGCACTACCACACAAGAACAAACCCGAATTGGACGCTAGCTGAACACAATTTTGGCACCTTGAGTTTAGACCAGCAACCTTTTACTATATACCTACTATAAAGCACCAAATAGCTTTCCACAAACTGCCATTTTTATCAGCGTAATTAACCCTCTATCTATATATCTTTTCTGTACTTTATTTATAAAAAAAAAAAAAAAACTTAATACGAAAAATTCAAAATAATAACGAAACACAAGCTTCGTAAAAAGAGGCGGAAAAACTTAGTTGTAGTTATAAATTATGCGCCACAGGTAGGTCGAAGTCGATGTAATCAATCAGTTGTTGGTGTTGTATTCGTATTCGCATTCGTATATCAATCATTTTGGTAGTTGAAATTCTTCAGTTTGGTAGTAGTTCTAATTATGAAAAGCACCCTGATTTTGATTTACCCATCTCATGTCAGTCCCTTGGCAAAGTGAATTGTGTTTCAAAAAACTAATGCACTCTACTATCAATTTCCACAGATCGAGGAGAATAGCCGCAACCTTGAATATTTGGGTCATGGTATTGGCGGTTCGGTTAGCTCGCTCGACAGTGTTGGCAACCACAAGGCCGGTGGTGATTTGAGGGCTGAGAAATGGAAGCAAGGTGCCAAGAAAACGCTACTCAACTGGGTGACAAATGCCTTGCCAAAGTAAGTATAGAACTAACAAAGTTATGGATTATTGGATCTTGATGATTAAACCTCTTGCAGAGACATTGGTGTGGAGGTTAAAGATTTCGGCGCTAGCTGGAGAGATGGCGTCGCTTTCCTCGCACTTATTGATGCAATCAAAGCGAATCTGGTTAACTTGGCTGACCTTAAGAAGACTAGTAATCGTCAGCGTTTGGAGACTGCCTTCGATGTGGCCGAAAGCAAGCTTGGAATCGCCAAAATTTTGGACGCTGAGGATGTGGACGTACCCAAACCGGATGAGAAGAGTATAATGACATATGTGGCGCAATTCTTGCACAAGTATCCCGAACCAAAGGTGAGTCGAAAGATAGTAAGGAATCTCCTTTTATAAACTTACTGACTTCTCTTTTTTCTAGGGTGCATCCCGCGACGAGTCGCATGTGCAACAGGAAGTCCACGAATTGCGTCGTTTCTTATTGGAGAAGACCACCGAATATGAACCGATGGTCAGGATGAATACGTTCCCGCGTGATTTCGGTGAATATCTACTGGCACGTTCTGAAGTGGATGCACATCTGCCTGCCTATAACCGCATCAAGCAGCTCATTGAGAGCCAGAGCGGTTTCCTGCAGGTCTCACGTCAATCGTGGGATGAGATAAACGAACTGTGGCAGCGCCTTCAATACCAGATGATGTACTGGCTCTGGCTATTGGATGCCGAGCTGCCCGGTGAATTCGGCATTGTAGGCAAATGGCTTGCCGAGGCCGAGAAACTGTTGATGGACAACGATATACCCAATGCTATGAACGAGGAGACAGCTGCTGTGATCAGTAGAAAGCTGGAGGAGCATAAGCTGTTCTTTGCAGATCTGCCACGTTATGTGGCAATGTTTGAGAATGCCAAGCGTTCGCCCCTAGCCCAACAGCTGCCACTGGAGCAGCTGCGCAACATGGAACGTCGCCTGCAAGAGGTTGGACCCAAGGCAGCTGAGCGTAGAATACGCCTTAAGTTCCTGGAGCACAAGTGCTGTCTGATTGCCTTCCTCAATCTGGTGGAGAACAAGATGCGTGGCTGGACTGGCAAATATGGGCACGAAGAGAAGGTTGCCCAACAACTGGAGCAGTACAAGAACTTTGTGTCACGCAACAAGATCTTCCAAGAGTTCCAGAAGGCTTTCGTCGACATGCAACAGGTGGTCGATGAATACAAACGTGATGGCAATGTTGCCCGCAAAGATATCAATGAAATCGATCGCTTTATGTACGAGACCGAGGAACGCTGGAAGCGTGTCTCCATGGAGTTAAAGTGCTGCCAGAATTCGCTAGAGGAGGTTGTCAATTGCTGGCGCAACTGGAATCAGTTGGCTCCCAATTGCGAGGAGTGGCTATCGTTGGCCGAACAGAAACTCAATCAGAGTGAAGATGATCGTCTGGAGTTCTTCCAGGATATAACCGTATGGAAGGATAAATTTGATGCCCTGGGAAGTGCTGCCAACTATCTGATTGCCTCTTGCGAGGAACCGATTGCCCAACAACTGCGTCAGCGTCATAGTGTACTGGCCGAACGCTTCGAGCGTCTATTTGCCAACACTAAGCAATATATGCATGCTGGAGATATTATACGCTCCCGTCAGGAGTACAAGTCCGGCATCGAGCGGCTTTCTAAATGGCTGCGTGGCGCCGAGAGCGTGCTGGATCAGCGTCAGGTGCTGGGCAACAGCGAGCAGATACGTCGCTATGGCGATCAACTGCAGCAATTAGCCAGCGAGATCGATGACAACGAGGAACTGTTCAAGACTATCAGTCGCACCTTCCAGTCACTCATTCAGGACTTGTCCCGTGATGAAGTCGATAAAATGATGAAGTTGCTAAAGCAGGAGAAGGAATCACTGGTGCGCATACGCGCTCAACTCCCCGCCAAGCTGCATCTGTTCCATCAGTTGCAGATCCAACAGGAGTCACTCGAGGCTGGCCAGAAGGAAATCCATCAATGGCTGAGCGATGCCGACCAGCTGCTGGGCACGCACAATCTATCTGGCGGCCGGGAGGTTCTCAACGAGCAACTTCATAAACACAAGACATATTTCTCGCGTACGGTCTACTACCGTTCCATGTTGGAGAGCAAGAACAAGGTGTTCCAGAACTTGGTTAAGGCTGTTGCCACCGATGACAAGATCGACACGGCACCTGCTGCCCAACAGATGCAGCAGCTGAACGAGCGCTTTAACTATGTCATTCAGAATGCTGGCAAACGGGAGCAACGCTTGAGCGACGCTGCTGGTGGCTGGAGTAACTTCAAGGAGAACGAACGTGTGGTTACCGAATGGTTAACTCAGGCCGAATCCATGCTCGTCGAGAAGCACATTGAGTCAAAGACAACAATTGAGACACAGAAATACTTCTTCGATCAGGTCAACGATCGCTGGATGAATGATCTGGTGCAATCGGCTCAACAATTGCTCACAACGTTGCCTGCCCAGGAGCAACCTGCAGTGGTGCACAGTGTTGAACAACTGCAATCGCGCTGGAAGAATGTGCTCGGCCAGGCACCACAGCATCTGATGAAGCTTGAGTTCCGTCTTGACGAGAATGCCTTCTATCAATCACTGAAGGATGTTGAGAAGGAGTTGCAACTGGAGCAGCAGGCGCTGAATCGCAACGAGGATGTAGAATCCATCTTGCAGCGTAATCAACAATTCTTGTTGCAACAAGATGCAGTGCCTCGTCTGGAGAGATGCCTGCAGAACATGCAGCGCCTCGCACAGGCACACAGACAGCACCAACCTGGTGACATTAGCCTGGATCAAGCCTATGACAATGCCAAGGCACAATGGGAACAGATGTCCAATCGTCTGGCCGATATGCGTCAAACTCTACAGCAGATACCCGCCCAATGGGAGGGCTATCATCAGAAATTCAACGAGATGATCAACTGGATGAACAGTGTCGATCAGAGCCTTAAGAACATTGTCAATGAGGTTAACACCATGGAGGAGTTCGAGAAGGAGAAGGTTGTTTTCCAGGTAAGGACAGCTCGACATCTCTCCCCCCCCCCATCTAATCATACTCATACTAAACTTCTTTGCTAACATCCATAATGCTTACATCCAGCTGAGGGAATTAGTGGTAATTTTCCTACTTTTTGCGCATCACTTCCTATGCTGAACTACAATTTCGAATCAAAGCAAATGGAAATATATGTAATATTTATTGAAATATTAGGTGATTATTTTAAGTGGTACAAATAATAATGATTCGCGCAACACAAGTTCTACTTCCAACGACGGACTTGACGATCCTAAAGGCTGACTTATCCGCACTTCAACAACTTCTTAACGACTTCTCTGCGTCTCTTCGGTATGACCTTATTCTGGCCGGAGAAGGAGGGGGGCGTTCAACTCAACGACTGCCTTTACTGCTCGATTATTCTTCATTACTGCAACTCTGTTTCTATCGATAGGCGCCTGCAGAGTTGCCACCCGTACCATCACGCTGCCATTACCTCTATTGTTTACATATACATATGTATGTAGGTCTCGTCTCTCTCGTTTTAGTCTATAACAGACTGTCTTTTATTCTTCTTGTTCTTATGCTCCTTTTACAGTGTACAGTGCCGCTCAACTGAATAGGTTTGACTATTTGTTTAGGTTTGAAACGTTGTAACTTAGTTATATGCAATCCGACTTAAGCGAAATAAATTTTTATGTATGAATAGATCAGTGATTTGTTAAATAGCAAAGTTTCTGATCTCTTAGTTTTGTTTTTATATCCTTTTTATTTATTTTTCAAAAACATAACAGAAAATTTTCATTTTTTTGGCTCAACTGAATAGGTTTGACCACTAAAACTATTTAATAAAGTATACATTTATTACTCATAGTATAAAGCAAAATTTCAAGGCACTGGATAGTTTAAATAATAAAAGGCACTGTTTTAGCATTATTTAGTATTTGGTATGGCCACCCTTGCTTTTAATTATTTCAAACATACGGTTTGGTAAGGAATCATAATATCTTTTAATTTCATTTAGTGAAATTGTTAACCAGGCTTTTTTAATTGCTTCAACTAGGGTCCCAGTGTCACTAAATTGTCTTCCTCCTTCGTACACTCTCCTGGAAAAAAATCTCCAAATGTTTTCAATAATGTTAATGTCAGGGGTGTTAACAGATATGTCCATATGTTTTCTTATGGCTAATATTTGCAGAGTGTTTATATAGTATTGGGTTGTGTTTAGTTTGTAGGCTATATTTCGAATGTTAAATATATATAATGTTTACAGAGTATGTTATTTAACAGGTTATTGCAGTCTGCTAAGCTATTTAGCTGCTACATATATTTTCTTCCAAATAAAGTTCACAATTGATTCGAAACTGTAGTTCAGAAGACTCATCTATATATTCTTTATATCACCAACTTATAATGCCTTTTTCTATATTCATAGAAAATCTGCCAAGATGCAGATAACAAACGTGAGGACATGAAGTGGCTGGTCAAAACACTGGATTCACTGCTCAGCTATGCCACCGAGGACGAGGCTAATCTGGAGCAAAAGAAACTGGAAGATCTGATCGCTCGCTACAAGAACCTGATACCCACCATCGAGATTACAATGGTCAAGACGGAGGTGTTCTCCAAGTGCTACACCTATCGTCGTGAGGTGCACGAAGTGGTTTGTCTGCTGACCAAGGTTAAGGATCAGTCGGCAAATATGCCAGCACCCGATAGCCTGGACCGTGTCAATCGTCTAATTGAAGATCAGCAATATGCTATCAATCAGTTGGATCATCAGCGGCCCCACATCATGTCCATGCTACAACGTGGACGTGATCTCAGCAAGGATGTACATGCTCCGGCGTTTGTTAATACCGAAGTCAAGAACCTGGAGACTGGCTGGAATCAGGCCTACACAGAGTCCTCCGATAAGCTGCAGGCACTGAAGGGCACTCAAGGTGTATGGAGTGAGTTTGTCGATCAGAAGAACGACATCTTCTCCATGCTGCAGACGGCAGAGACAGAACTGCGTGCCCTGACGCCACTTCAGACAGATCCCAAGAACGTTAGCCAAGATCTGAAATCTAAACGTGATCTTAACGTGCAACTGCAGCAGGCTTCACATCAACTGCTGCCCAAGTTGCATGCTCTCAAGTCAGAGCTGGCACCACTTGCCGCTGCTGACAAACGTCCCATACTCGAGAAGGAGGTAACCGAAGTGGAGAAGATGTTCTTTAATACCATGGAACATGTTAAAGATCGTGTGGGCTACTTGGAAGACTACAGTGCCAAGTGGAACAACTACAAGACACGTCTAGCCGAACTACAGGAGTGGGCCAACAAGGTGGCGCCCAAGAACATCGAAGCGCTGCAGTCGGAGGATCTGACGCCTGAGGAACGTGTCGTTAAGGTGCAATCCTTCAAGCGTGTGCTTGGTGAACGTATGAAGCAATTGGATCTACTGGCTGCTGATGCATCCGAACTGGCACCTAAGGAGGGTAACGTTGCCGGAGGCGAAGCGTCTGAAGGGTGAAATCTCCAAGTTACAGGAGGTACTCAGCGCCATCAATCGCAATGTGGATCATCAATCGCAGGCTGTGCAGGAGGATCTTGTTAACTGGCAGCAATTCCAGGCCGGACTACAACAGATCAAGCCCGCTGTGGAGCAAAGCGAAGTCAAGGTAAATAATATAGTTCCTAAACCCATCACACTTGATGAAGCCGTTGCCATGCAACAAAATGCCAAACAATTTGAAACACAATGCCTGGAGCAGTTGGACAAACTCCATGGCATATCAAACATCAGTCATAAAATGTTATGCAAAACCAATGCCCCCGATGAGTTAGATGCCATGCATTCCCGTTGGACTGCAGTCCATGAAAATGCTAAACAGGCGAGCGGCAAGCTCGAGAAACTTGTCGCCAATTGGAAGTCCTTCGATGGCGATACAGCCAAGTTGGAGGACTGGATCCAATCAGGGTGAACAGCAGATGGGTAAGCGTCCGACTGTTCTGAATACACCGCACATTGATAAGCTCGAAAAGGAGCTGGTCAAATTGAAGTCCTTCAACAATGAGATATCCCAGCAACAGGCCAAACTAGTTGCCCTTGGTCAAAATGCCGATCAAATAAGTTTACATTTGGCCCCAGAGGGTGCTGCTGCTGTTAAGGATCGTGTCAATAACATGAAGGGTAAATTGCATAAGCTCTCGGAGATTACACGTGGTAACATCAACGAGGTGTCGGATGCCATAATATCGCGACAGGATTTCAATGCCAAACTTGTTAACTTCTCCAATTGGATGGAGCAGTTGCGTAACCAGGTCACACAGGTGGAAGAGATCAATCCGGAACGTGTCGAGACCAGTTTGCATGTCATACACGCTCTACTGCAAGAGCACGCTGACAAGAAGCCCAGTTTCAATGCCATCTATGATGAGGTAAAGCAGTTGGCTTTGGGTGCAACGCCCGAGGAGTCGAATGCTCTGAATGATGCCTACACTGCCCTGGTGGTTAACTATCAGAACCTCGAATCGAATATGCTGCAGAAGAAGGCCGCTCTGGAGAAATGGACTGAGCTGTTGGGCTGGAAACATGACACTGAATCGCACTTGAACTACCTGAAGCATCAGTTGGATAAGCCAGAAGGACCCGCAGTCGAGGAGTTGACAAAGGTTGCCGAGGAGATCGATAATCTTGGTCAGGGTCTTCCCTACTGGAAGGGTCAAGCCAAGGAGATCGATGAGAATCCAGCCATACAATTACGTGATGCACTCTCGCGTCGTCCGTTGATCGCCACGCAGATTGTCAATGATGTAGAGAACAAATTGGAGAATCTTAAGCTGCGTTCACAGAACCAGCAACAGCAACTGCAACAGATGACCGTGCGCAAGGATAAGTTCCATGCACTTGAACATAACTTTGGTCAGGCGCTGCAGGAGAATCGCGCGAAGCTCGAACAAATTCTGAAACAGCATCCAACTTTGAACAACATTGATCAGATTATTGCTGATCTGGTTGCTCTCAACGATGCACTCAAGTATCAGGCAGATCTCAAGAATCGCATTCACGACGAGGGATCTCTCCTGATGCGCGAAGATATTGCCAGCATGCCGGCGATACAGGAAAGTCTTCTGGTGCTGGACAAGAACTATGATTCTCTGCAGAACGAAATTGCCGATCGCATACAGAAATACAATCTCATCAGCCAGGCTCTGAGGGAGTACGCTGAGTCTAAGGACAAGTTCTCCAAGGAGCTAAAGAAGGCGGAAGATCTGTTCAATACCATACCACAACAGCCAGGTGATGAGACCGAACTGCATCAGGCTTCGGAGAAGACTCGCAAGACTATGGAACAGTTGCGCAAGTCGAAGATGAATCTTGATGAGTTGGAGCGTCGTGGCAACAACGTTTGCAAGTTGTTCAGTGCCATAGGAGAGACTGTGCCTCAAGAGGTGCCACAGGAGGTGGCCACTGCTAAACAGCATTGGCAGGATCTGCACGATAAGACCGCCAAGAATGCACATGTCTATGAAACGGAAGCAGTTATCTGGTCCCAGATCGAGGATGCCAAGAAGGATCTCTTGCCTTGGCTATCGGAAACCAATCAGGGGCTCTGCGATGCCGCCGACCACTCTATCGAGATCGAATTCGGTCCCATGCGCTTGAGCAAATACCGCACGGAGCTACCGTCTTATCTGGCCCTGAAAGATAGCATTGCCGAGAAGACAAACGATCTGGTAAAGACAAATAATGGTGCAGAAATTCCTGCCCTAACTGCCCTCAATAAGCTGCTCGACGAGCAATTCGCTGAGGTCAGCAACAATGCTGATCGATTGAGTGCTGTCACTACATCCTTTAATGATCAGGAACAGGAGCTACGCAGACGTACAAAGGTCGCTGGCGAGCAGGTTAGCAAGCTGCGTGAACAGCTCATCAAATGCGATGACATGTCCGGCGACAACAACAAGATCATGGAGCGCCTGTTGCAGTGTCGTGCTCTACGTGGCCAGCTGGAGAACAGTGGCAACGAAATCGAGAATATCAAGCAAAATGTGGATGAACTGCGCAATCTGTATCCCACATTCAATGAGTCCATTATACCCAAGGAGCTGAACAATGTGCAGAAACGTTATGAGGGAGTCGATCTGTATGCCAAGAAGATCGAGAGTTCTTTGCTGCAATTCCTTAAGAAGTTCCATGCCGATAAGGTGGGCATGTTGAAGCGCATCATTGGCACGCAACGTGAGAAGGTCGCATGGTGTCAGCCAGAATCGACAAGCGATAAATATAACCTGGACGTGAAGAAGTCCTCGTTGCAGGAGGTAAGCAAGAGCATCGACGACTGTAAGCAGCGCCATGCAGAGACCCTAAAGTCATTGGAAATGCTGAAGGCTGTCGAGTCGCCACAGAATCTGGCCGAGCTCACGAACGATGCTCAGCTGCTGGATAAGGAAATGAAGGCGCTGCAGCATAGCTTTGACAGCATTAAGGGAATTCTGGATGAGAATGTTGATTTGTGGTCACAGTATGAGCAATCAAATGAGCAAATTTCAAACTGGTTGCGTGACGTTGAGGGTCGCATCAAGTCGGAGACCAGCAACCAGGTCAACCTGCCAGAGGTGCCACAGAAACTACAGGAGTTAGCTATACTGCAACAGGATGTGCTGGCACATGAACCGATTATCAATAGTCTGGAGCAGACATCGCAACAGCTTATCGCAAAGAATCCTGAGGCGCGTATTGGACAGTTTGTCAGCCATTTGGTACAACGTTATCAGACCGTTGCCAAGAGTCTGTCTGCGCACATCGATAAAATACGCGGTGCACAGGCGTCGAATGCCAACTTCGCTAAGGCATCGAAGGACTTTAACGAATGGTTCGGTGATGCCAAGATTGAGTTCCAGGAACTGGCCCGCATGGGCTCCCCCGGCTCATCTTCGGCTACAGCACAGCAATTGCAGACCATTAAGAACTACATTGGAACCTTTGATAATGGTCAATTGTTACTGAACAATGCTGTCGACATTGGTGAGGCATTGTACCCAGTTGTTTCCCCCGAAAATCGTGAACGTATTCGTGCCGATCTTCGTCAAATGCGTGAGAAATACGATTACCTTCGGGACGAGGCGAATGCTTTGTTGCAACAGGTTGAGGGAGTGCTTATTCAGAAGACATCCATCGAGGAGAGTTACACTCAGGTGTCGCACTACCTTAACGAATCCAAGGCTAAGGTTTCCGCCGGTCACGAACTGTATCCCACGTTGGCTACCAAAAAGGCTGCGCTGCAGAACTACAAGACGCAGCTGCAGGAGATCACTCTGCACAAGAATGCGCTGAAGCAACTGCACGACAAGGCTGTGGCCCTTTGCGATGATGAGTCAGAGCGTAAAACAGATGAATCCATTCAGGAATACAACACGCTATCGAAGCAGATCACCGATCGCATCAACACTGTGGGCAATCATGTAGTCAAACATGAAGCCTACGATCAAGTGTTGGAGAAGGCACAGGATTGGTTGAACACCATCAAGTCAGAGGCTATCGATATTCTCAACGAGACTACATTCGAGAAAGAAGGTGCCGAGGAGAAATTGATTGTGGTGGAGAATCTGTTGCAGCACAAACCAGAGGGTGACTCTATCTTCGATACGTGCCACAAGTTGTTGGAGACTGTACTCACACAAACCCATCCATCTGGTCATCCAGCTCTGTTGAAGGGCTTCGAGGAACCCAAGCATGCTTGGGAAGAATTCATGACTCTTTGTGAGGATTCGTTGGTTAAACTGAGGCAGCTCTGCTCGAAATGGGATGAGTTTGACTCGATCATCGAGGAGCTGGACAACTGGATGAAGAATGTTGAAGCTGTTGTGAAGAATCAGAACCTGAAGAGCACTGCTGAGGCAAAGAATGCACATCTCAAGCAGCTGCAGGAAAGTGCCAAGGACATTGAGCGACGTGGTGCTGCGATTAACCAGCTAATGGATCAGGGTCGTGAAATTGAAGGTGAAACCGATCTGAATTTGAAACTATCCCGCTTGAACACTCGTTACCAGACACTTAAGAATCTCTGCAAAGAATCGATTGCCAAGTATGTCAACTATGTCAAGGATCATGATAGCTTCGACAAGGACTACGAACAGTTCAAGCAAGATCTGCAAGCCTGTGTGAATGACTTGGCCAAGACGAATGAGATCGTTGGCGACCAGAGCAAATTGCAAGATCAACAGAACAAACTTCGTGAGATGTCCGATAAACGCATCACAGACTCGACTATCTTTGAGAGTCTCATTGATCGTGGCGAGAAGCTGTACGGACACACAAGTCCCGATGGTCGTGAGATCGTTCGCCAACAGCTGCGCAATTTGCGCACCATATGGGATAACTACACAGACGATCTGAACTCAGCTACACATAAGATTGATCAGTGTCTGTTGCAGTTCAATGAGTTCAGCATTGCTCAAGATCAGTTGACCAAGTGGCTGAAGGATGTTGATAAGGCCATGCAGAGTCATACCGAGCCGAAGACAACGCTGCAGGAGAAACGTGCCCAGTTGCAGAATCACAAGTTGCTGCACCAGGAGATCACCACGCACAATGTGCTTGTAGATAACGTGTGCGATAAGGCACAGATCCTGGTCGATCAAATCAAGGACAACTCGCTGAATGTTTACCTGCAATCGATCAAGCAACTCTTCCAGAATATTGTGCAGAAGTCAGATGAAATTCTGCACAATCTTGAGAACTGTGTGCAGAAGCATAACGAACTCAACAACGCACTCAATGGGGCAAAGACCTGGATATCGAATGAGAAGGCAAAACTGCTGGAATGTGACGATGCTTATGGAGAGAAGGCAGATATTAAGCGCAAGATCGAAACTCTTGGTCAATTGGCCCAGAACAAGCCCCAGGCAATGAGTTTGATAAGCGATATTCGAGCTCAGTTTGATAATGTGAAGCCTGCGACCTCTGAGAAGGGCATTGAGGTGCTTGAGAAGGAAATCGATGAACTGGAGAGCACCATGAAGAGTCACTTCGATGATATCGAGGGCATTGAAGGCAAGCAAAAGGATGTGCTTGCCCAGTGGGATAAGTTCGAGCACAATCTGGAGGAACTTACCAAATGGTGTCGCAGTGCTGAGGCTGTCTTCCGTGATCAGCAGTTGAAGTCGACTCTGCACGAGAAGGTCGAGCAGATGGACAAGTATAAGATACAGCGAGAACTCATTCTGCAGAAGGAAAAGGAGATCGATGCCTTTGGAGATATGGCACATGCATTGCTGAACAACAGCGGAGCCGATCGCCTGAAGACGCTGACTACACAAATCACAAATCGTTATCAGCTGCTGCAGGTTCTGAGCAAGGAGGTGGTCAATCGCTGGTCCAATCTGGTCGACGATCATCAGTTCTATCAGGACAAATACAACGAGGTTGACTTGTGGTTGCAGCCAATCGAAACTCAGTTGGATAAGGTGCTGAAGGATGAGCCCACGCAGAGTTCAAATATTCTGCAGGTGCTGCTGTCTGAGAAGGAGCAGGCCGAGAGTTTGTTTGCAGCCCTGAATGCAGCTGGCGAAAAGGCATTGCCAGAAACTTCCACGCAGGGTAGAGAAAAGATACGCAAGGATTTGCGTGATATTCGTGATCGCTGGGACAAACTCGACGAGGGTATTCGCAATCTGGAGAAACGTCAAGAGGCGCAGACTGTGCAGCTCTCAAGCTACCAGGATATATTGGGTCAGACAGTTAACTGGCTAGATCAGGTCGAAAAATTGATTCACAATGAGAATCCTGCCACCTGGACAAGCGCACAAGAAATCCGTTCCAAGCTCTACAAGTACAAGGCAACCAATCAGGACATCAACTCGCACAAACGCATTGTGGAGGCCGTTAACGAGAAGGCAGCAACTCTGCTCGCTACTGCAGCTCCTGCAAATGCCGATGAGATCTCGAAATCGGTTGCCGAAGTCAACAAGCGGTACGAACAGGTTGGCAAGGATTGTGCCAAACTGGTGGCAGACCTGGATGCTGCCTTCGATGTGTATCAACAGTTCAGTGAGCACCAGAAAGCACAGCAGGATTACCAGAAGAACCTGTGGGATCGTCTTACTGGCTACTCCGACTACTCGGGCAACAAGGCGGCGCTACAGGCACGTCTGCAAAAGATCAATGAAATCCAAGATGCGCTGCCCGAGGGTGTAGCTAAGCTGAAGGCTCTGGAGGAGCATATCGAGCAACATGCCAGCAATATTCCAGCTCGCTCCAAGGAAGCAATGAACCGTGACTTGGCCAACTTGCATGCAGATTTCGAAAAGTTCAGCGGTTCTTTGTCGGATGTGAAGAGTGGCTTGGAGAATCGTCTGCAGCAGTGGAATGACTATGAAGTCGACGTGGATCGCCTTATCAATTGGCTGGGTGAAGCCGAGAATGCACTGAAGAATTACAACCTTAAGTCATCGTTCGAAGAGAAGGAAGATCAGTTGAATCGCTTCCAGTCTCTCACGCAGTCTCTGCGTCAAAATGAAGCAGACTTTGAAAAAATTAAAGATGATACTTCGGAGTTGGTGCAAAGTTCGGGCGAAACAAGGATTGCTGTCAATGTCCAGCAGGTGTCCTCGCGTTTCCAGTCAATTCAGGCTACGGCTAAGGAAATCCTGAAGAAGTGCGAACAAGCAGTACAGGATCATGGTCACTTCAACGAGAAGTACAAGCAATGCGCCGATTGGTTGGCAAATGCACAGGCCAAATACGATGATTGCAGCGATCTATCAACGGTTGCATCCCGCGATGATCTGCTGAAGAAGCAGTTGGTTATCCAGGAACTGTTGGCACAACAACCCACAGCTACACAACTATTGAACAGCACCGTAGAGCTGGGTGAGAAGTGCTACAGCTCAACAGCCACCGAAGGACGCGAAGCTATTCGTAGTCAGCTAGAGGATTTGACATTTGATCAGCTGTTCGATAACATTGCAAGCACAGCACGGAAGATTCAGGATAAGATCTCCAAGTGGTCTGGATTCGATGATACTGCTGACAATCTCAAGACATGGTTGGATGCCGTCGAGCAAGAATTGCCTGCTGAAATTGAATTGAAAACCACGTTGGATGAGAAGCGCAATAGATTACAGGCCTATCGCGATGTACTCAACGATGTCAACAATCATCAGGTTGAAGTTGGAAACCTGCAAGAGATCGCTGCTAATTTGCCTGAAAAAACAGAGCATGTGGATCAGATACTCAAGGACATTACCGATCGATTTGGCAAGCTGCAAAAGCGTGCTCAGAACTATGTAGAACGCTATGAGGGCATTGTGAGTGCCCATCAGCAGTACTCGAAGGCGGTCATGGATGCTCAGGAGTTTATAGATGCCACAACAAATACAGTGCATTACTGGGGTGATCTTGATTTGGAACAGACCTCATTGCACACGAACTTGGATCGTCTAAAGAACTTGAAGGCAAGTCTCGCAGATGAGTTCCCTCGCGTGGATCAAGTGCGTGCGTTGGGTGAAAAGGTTATACCCGGTACTGTTGATGTGGGACAAGTGAACATAAAATCCCAGATTGATACTACCCAACAGGAATGGGAAGGTCTTCTGGCGGCGATCAGTTCAACCATTGAGGCCATTGAAGCACGCCTGCAGCAATGGTCTGAGTATGAGCAGCTGCGCGATCAGTGTCTGGCTTGGATTCGCGATACGGACAACGATCTGCATGCCATCGATCTGAAGGAGGATCTGTCAAAGAAGCGTGCACAGTTGGACGCTCTCAAGGCGCTGCAGGGTGATGTGCGTGCCAAGGAATTGGAAGTGGACAATGTTACCGAAAAGGCACAGACCCTGCTAAAGGGATCCACATCGACAAGAGCATCTGGACCCGAGTTGGTCACAAAATACCAACAGATCTTCCATAAGGTCAAGGATCTAAACAATCGCTGGCAACAATATGTCACCTCGCACGAGGACTTCGATAACTCTATCTCAGAGTGTGCATCATGGATAAACAATATTAAGGAGAAGTTAGACTACTGCTCCGATATGTCATCGATGAGTCAAAAGGAACTGGACAAGAAACTGGCAACCATACAGGATGTTATTCTGCTCAAGGATGAAGGTTCTGCACGCGTGCTTAAGATATTGGAGCAGGCTCAGCATGTGCTAGCCAATACTGCACCTGCTGGCCACGAAGCCATCAATAAGGAGCTCTCGGAACTGCAAGATCTTTGGTCTGGTATAGCATTACGCATCATGGATGTGAAGTCCAACTTGGATGATTCAATTACCCAATGGTCTGGCTTCTTGGATCAGGTGCAGAACGTGCGCAAGTTCAACGAACGATTGGAGACTCTACTTAAGGAATTGGGTGAGCATCAAACCACCATGACTGAGAAACGTGCACAGCTCGATCGCGTTAAGTCCACCGAAGAGAAGGTGCGTGTGGAGAAGATCGATGTGGACTCGCTGAAGATACAAGCAAAGGAAATGATTGCCAGTGGCCAACAGAGTCAGGCTGCGTTCCAGGCACAAAAAGTACTGGACACATTCGATGAATTGTTTGGAAGGACACAGAAACTGTTGTCCGACCGTCAGGATCAGTACAGAGATCATCGTCTCTTCAAAGAGGCCTATGATGATCTTGTCAGCTGGATAAGCCGTGCTCGCGAGAAGTTCCCAGCACTGAAACAGAGTAGCCTCAGCGATAAGCTGGCCATTGAGAACGCCGTACAGGCCACCGAAGCCCTGTTGAATAAGCAAGCTCAGGGTGAACTACTTGTGGAGCATTTGGTGCACACCGGTGAAGTTGTTCTGGCAAGTACGTCGACGCAAGGCCAAGAGATCATACGCAATGATATACGCGCACTACGTGATAGCTTCGAAAGTTTGTTCCGCGAGATCAATCAGCAGAAAGAGAACTTGGAAGTTACCATGGTGCAATGGCGCGCATATAAAGAGGAGTATGAACGTCTCATGGAATGGCTGCAGCAGATCGATATACTTGTTAAGAATCATAAACTTAACCTATGCCCAAATCTGCCCGACAAGGAGAAGCAGGTGGCCGATATGCGTGATGTGATGGGACGCCTGGTGAAGGGCAAGGATGATATAGACAAGTTTAATGCCTCGGCGGCTGGACTACTCAAGTCTCATTTGGATAGCTATGTAAACAATCAGCTCAGACATCTGGGCTCCATGTATCAAGTCCAGGTCAACTTGGCCAAGGACGTACTGAAGAAGGTCGAAACGAATCGCGATCAGCATCGCGAGTACGATGCGAACATGAAGTCGGCCAAGGAATGGATTGCCAATGCCAAGCAGACTATTCAATCTGCCGGCGAAGGAGCTGGCTCTAAGGAAGCCCTACAGCGTCGCCTCGAGCAAATCCAGGACTTGATCCGCAATCGCGAACTGGGACAGAATCTGGTTCACACCGCCATCAACAATGGCGAAAAGATCATTCGCAACACGCGTTCTGATGGTCGCGAGGCTATCAACAATGAGATGAAGGAATTGCAGACCGATTGGGATCGTCTCGTGAAGAAAATGTCCACTGCCAAGGTGCAGCTGGAGACAAATCTGCTGCAATGGGCCGACTACAGCTCCAGCTACTCACAGCTGCAGCAATGGATCACCGACAGGGAAGCCAAGCTGCAACAAGCCTGTGAGCAGAAGATCATCAAATCACAACGTGGTCAACCTGGTCTTAGCAGTGGCCTCAGTGAGCGCAAAGCTAATCTACGCCAGACTAACAACATTGTTCAGGACATTGTCTCGTTTGAGCCCATGATACAGTCAGTGACCTCGAAGGCCTCTGACCTGCAACAGGGTGCACCAGCTACAGAAATATCCGACAAGTACGAGAATCTCACCAAGCAAGCCAAGGATCTGTATGCCAAACAGAAGAATACGATCGATAGTTATCAGGCATTGATTGATGCAGGCAACGAATTTGCCACTTGGTTGCGCAACGCCAAGGAGAGGTTGAGCAAGTGCTCTGAGCCGACCGGTGACAAGCAGGCACTGGCTGAGAAGACGCATCAGTTGAAGATTCTACAAGGTGAAGTACCGGAGGGAGCAACCAAACTACAAAGTGCCTTGGCACAGGGTGAGATCGCCTGCCGTACGGCTGAGCCCGAGGATTGTGCGATAATCGAAGAGGAAGTTGCACTGCTGCAGGAGGAATTCGATACTTATGTTGAGGCACTCAACAAGGCAAAGGATTACCTGGAAGTGGGCATTGTTAAGTGGTCCGACTACCAGGATCAGTACACCGAAGCATTGGAGTGGTTAACGAAAACCGAAGCTCTGGTGCAATCGTACAACAAACTGCAGGATAGTCTCACACAAAAGAAGGTCGTACTGGAGCAATTCCAGGGACATCTGCAAACCCTCTTCGACTGGCAGAAAACACTGGATCATCTCAACATGAAGGCCCAAGTGCTCTTGGAGACATGCTCCGATACGCGCATCAGCAATGCAATCATGCAACTGACCACGAAATATAACGCACTGTTGACCCTCGCCAAGGAGGTAATGCGTCGTCTGGAACTGCACTACCAGGAGCACCAGCAGCATCATACACTGTATGAGGAATGTCAATCGTGGATTGAGAACACGCGCGAGAAGCTTGCGGATTGCGAACAGATTCCTGGCACACTGAACGAGGTGCAAATCAAGCTGAACACTGTAAAGAACTTGCGTCAAGGCTTCGAAACTGGTCAGAACAAACTGCGCTATTTGCTTGAGCTGAAGGAGAAGGTAATCATGAATACCGAACAGAATGGTGCAGCCAAGATCCAAGAGGATACCGAAGCCCTGAAGCAGGACTTCGATAAACTGTTGATCGATCTGAACGATGTGCGTCAAAAGCTGGCGAATCGTCTGGCACAGCTCGAGGAGATCTTCAAGCTCTATAAGATTCTGCTTGAATGGCTGGAGGATATTGAGCCGAGTGTTAAGGCCAGCGATGAGTACCTTAATGACTTGAGTGAAAAACGTGCAGCACTGGAGAAATTCCGTGTTACCCAACGTGACATCAATGGACACAACGACATTGTGGAGAAGATCAATGTGCGTTTGCGTGAAGACAACAGTCTCGAAAAGAACGATTTCCAACCAGGTCTAAGCAAGTTCGAGGATCTGCAAGCTCAGGTGAATAAGATCATTGAGTCGTTGGAGAATCAAGTAAACAATCACGAGAAGTACAAGCAAGCCTACAACGAATTGCAAGATTGGTTGCGTCGTACCCGCATCGAGGTAGAACAATGCGCCGATTGTCATGGCGAAAAGGATCAGGTGGAAGATCGTCTGAATCGCCTTGGCGATATACAGGCCACCTCACTGGAGGGTAAATCACTGCTTGATGCATGCGAAGAGCTTAGCCAAGCAGTGATTGCAACCAGTGGCAGTGAGGGACAGGACAATGTTGCGCAAGAGATCAAGCACCTGAACGCCGAGTGGGAAGCACTGCAAGCGCTGTCACGAGATGCACGCAGCGGTCTAGAGACCTGCCTGGCCGCCTGGCAGACTTTCCTACAGAAATTCAATAAGATCCATTTGTGGATCGATACCATGAGCAAGCGCGTTGCCAAATCTCAGGAAGCCGAGAACAAAGCACCCGAAGATTTGGTCAATGCCAAGGTAAGCCTACACTCTCTCCTCTCTCACAAAACCGCACTCTATCTTACGCAAAGCTAACTCAAAATAGTAATACAACTAAAAAACCGCTAAAAACAGAGTGCACTCACGTAAATTACTAATAAGACTTGCTAACTTTTCAGCTAATCACAATCCAATCACAAATTGCAGCTAATCATTTTACACAGACTAATTTGCTTTATGTAACATTATAATTGTATCTTATCGAACCACTAATTAACTTCTAACTCTGTCTTTCCCTAGAAACTGTTGGATGAGGTGCTGGCTGAGAAGGAGAATGTCGAGGATCTTAACGACAACTGTGAACTGTTGATGGAACAGAGCGCCTGTACTCGTATTCGTGATCAAACCATTGAGACTCAAGCCAAGTACACTAAGCTATTGACAGCTGCTCAGGGTCTGGTTGCCAAGATCGAAAAGAATCTGTCCGACCACACCGAGTTCCTTAACTACAAGAAGGAAATGGACGCCTGGATCGAAAAGGCACATCAAGTGCTCAACGAGTGCAGCCTTGATGGAGATGCCGCTGTCATTGCCCAGAAATTGGAGACAGTCAATGTAAGTGTTGCTTATTTATTTTTTTTATTTATTTAATTTTAGTAGTCGACTGTTTAAAAGTAAAAAAACAATTAATAGTTATAATTAATAATTTTGAGTTAAAGTAAACTGTGAGAAATGAAAGGAAAAAGAAATTAATTAAATTGAGTTGACATTGGGATCTAAAAAATTAAAGAGCCGATCCAATATTTGTTGCAGAGCATTGGGAAAAACCCAGAAAAACCCAATCAGATCAGGAGAGTTAGTGTTAGTAAGCAAAACCTAATCAAAATAGCGAGTAGAATGTTCTAGTTAAGAAGTACTACTGTCACTAGAAAGAAGATAAGTATATATTTAACTAGTTACTAGATAGGTGGGTAAGGATTTGTGATTTTAAGCTAGATACAGAATTATATTTTTTTTTTTTTTTCAATCTTAATTTATTTATTTATTTCATTAGGGATCAGAATACAAATATTACAGAATTATTGTTGTTGTTAGCTACAATGTAATATAGTTTAAAATAAAAAAAAAAAAAAAAAAATTATTATATTTATTAAGTGAAGAATCCATACATCATAATATCGTATCTTAACATCACAGGGTGGGGAATATTCTTAAGAATAACCAGACACTATATTTTGATATATTGAAGTAGGAACAATTGTTTTGGCAAGCCTTGCTGTTTTGAAAAACCATGCCCTCCCCCGGGATTCGAACCCGGAACCCCTGTGATTTTAAGCTAGATACAGAACTATTGTTGTTGTTAGCTACAATGTAATATAGTTTATTATAGTCCGAACATAATACCCTGAAAGGCTCATGCAGGGCATAATGCGAGCTACAATTGAATAGTTTTCAAGGAAGATAATTACGGGTGAATCTACCAGGGACAGAGAAGTGTAGTCGAGTAAGCAAGTCGTTACTATCTACGTGTATGTCCCCTTGTATAAGGTTATTAATAAATACAACACCAAGCATAGTTCTACGATTGGCTAGGGAAGGCAGATTTAGTAACAAAAGTCTACTAGGATAGGAAGGAAGTCTTGCCGCCTCGCCAGGAAAATTAACCAATTAACCCTTTCAACAATTGTATCGTTTATTTCTTTTAGTCTCTTGCCTCGCACCTGCCCGAGGGACAACACTTGTTGGCCATGGTGCAGGATGCCTACTCGAAGGCCTCGAACATTACGCCCGAGGATAAGCAGGAGAAACTGCGTGAACTGATGACTAAGGTTCGTGAGGATTGGGATGCTTTAGGTTTGGCTGTCAAGCAGAAGTTGAGCGACCTGAAGCAGGCCCAGAATCGTTGGAACGACTTTGCTGCCAACAAAGAGCGTCTGGACAAATGGCTCATTGCCACAGAGAAGACCATGAAGATAGCGCCAGAAACCAAGGGTGAACTCAGCGAAATGAAGACACTGTTGGAACGTTACAAGACGCTGGCCAATGAGATCAAGCAGAAGGGTGGCGATCTGGATCAACTGTTGTCAGAGGCACGCGATTTGGGTACCGAGGTGGATGCCGTTAATCGATTGCAATCACGTTGTGACAAACTGAAGAACGATTGTGCTGCTTACATTAAGGATCTGGAGCAGGAGATGCTCGACTACAATGCCTACCATCAGAGTCTACAGGATGTGGAGAAATGGTTGCTACAGATCTCTTTCCAGTTGATGGCTCACAACTCGCTCTTCATCTCGAATCGTGAACAGACACAGGAGCAAATCAAACAGCACGAGGCACTGCTTACTGAAATCCAGAAATATCAGACCAACTTGGACGATTTGAACGCCAAGGGACAAGCCCAAATCAAGCGTTACGAAGCCACAACTCGTGAGATTCGTCCCACTGTAGAGTCCCAGCTGAAGAACATTCAGGACAGTTACAATTCTCTACTCCAGACATCGGTTCAGATCAAGAATCGTCTGCTTGAATCGCTAGCCAAGTTCCAGGAATATGAAGATACTCTAGAGAACATTATGCACAATCTGGAGGCTTACGAGCCAATCATCCAGACGGAACTCGATGCACCAGCTACCAGTTTGGAGCTGGCTCAGAACCAGTTGAAGTGCGCTCAGGACATGCAGCACAAGCTGAACAATGAGAAATCACGACTCGCAGCCGCTGTTCAGGCATGTGAGGCAGCCACCGCATCGATAAGTCGTCCCAGCTCTCCACTAGAGACAGCAATGCATGCTATACCCGAACGTGAGCTTATGGTGCGCGCCAAGCTTGAAGATCTGCTGGATCAGGTGGGTTAATAAACGAAGTTAATATATAAATATATAATATACATATGTAGGTTGTTTGTCAATCTTGTAGTTGAGTTCAGTACAAAACCCAAAAGTCTCAAATCTTTAACTTCCTTTGACGAATAAAGTATATCAGTCGAGACCTTCACATTTAATTATAAAATTCTATTTATATACTTAATTCAACTCCAGATTTTTTTATTTGCTAAACAAACAATGATTTATATTTTTATTTTTAATTTTCTTCAATTTACTTTTACTTTTATTACCAATCTTGCGATTTCCTTTAAGGATTAAAGTAGATCAGTCGAGAGCTTACATTTAATTATTTCTTTATATACTTAATTCAACCCCAGACTTATTTATTTGCTAACCAAGCGATAATTTAATTTAATTTTTAATTTTAATTTAATTTTAATTCTTTAATTTAATTCTTCAATTTACTTTTACTTTTATTTCTAACCCGTTTACCACCAAACCTACCCAACACCGCCTCTAACCTTTGTTGACTTGCCGCACCGTAATTGTTGTTGTTGTTGTACTACCGCACTACCATGCCACGCCTACTTTTACCTACCGCCTGCCTGCCTGAATCTGCTATGCTTGAATGAATGAATCAATATCTCAATAAAAGCCGCCGTCAAACACTCGCCGCATCTCAACGGACGACGATCTAAACGTTGAGCTGGCCGAGGTGCACGAGGCATTGTCGGATCCGATTGCTCACGAGCGTATTAGCAACTATCGTCGCATAGTACGCTTGAATAGTGCCCACGTGAGCAAGCTGAATACACTTCTCACTAAGGTAAGCGTCACACTGGTGGCGGCTTGACCCTCTCAATATGAAACTAGTTTCGATAAGTTGATACTAATCCTAAACTGAAATCGGGTAACTTGACTCTGTTAAATTGATTGGTTGTTTGTCGTTCTTAGGTGCAATCCCACTTGGGTGGTTTGACTGCATCCGTTAGTGAACTGGAGCAGCAGCAGAAACAGCGCGCCGAGCTGCAGGATTGGGTTAAGAAGCAGCAGAGTTCCGTCTCGGATTGGCTAATGCGTCCATGCAAGCTGCGTTCCGAGGCGGCTCAGCAGGAGTTGGTGACAATGAACGATCTGCTCAACTCCATTGGAGACAAGCGATCGCAGCTGATGCTCGAGATGACTGGTTCGTGTAAGTATTCGAAACAACAAACAGATTCGTTATCGATCTAACACTCCATTCCCCTCCATTCCCCCATCTCTACAGTGGGTGATGAGGACACTGATTTGGATGATAACATTGACAAACTAGAATCTGAGCTGATGGATGCTATTGCCAAGAAGCAGGCGGGACAGAATGTTATCGATGGTTATCGACAGGGTATGCAGGATGTGCAGAACTGGTTCGATACGCTAATTAAGCGCATGGATGTGTTGGATCGCGGCTCGGGATTGAATTGTGCCCAGAAGATGGCGGCCATCAATGAGATCAAGAGCGAATATGAAATGCAGGGTCATCCGAAGATACAAGAGCTCAAGGGCAAGGCTGCTCAGGTGGCTGAAGTTATAAGCAATCTCGATGGTCAGCAGGTTGAAGAGCAAATGAAATCATTGGATCGCCGTTTTGCCGATCTTGGCAAGCGCATTGATCGCAAGGCACAGCTCCTGGATGTTACCAACAAGGGAGTCGATGGTGCTAAGGGTGAAATTGATCAATTGCAGCAATGGGTGAAACAACAAATCGATGAGCTGCAGGCACCTGCTGCACTTGGCTTCTCACCCAAAGACGCCGAGGTGCGTCAACAGAAGATCAAGAGCCTGATGAAGGATGCCGAGGCAAAGCAATCGTTGGCCGATGTGCTCGAGAAGCGTATTGCCAACATGCAGCCCGAACTCGAGTCAGCGGAATATGCCCAACTGGAGTCGGCATTGCGTAATCTTAATAGTGAGAATCGCAATTTGTCTGGCGTCCTGAAGGCCGAACTGGATCGTGCACTGGAGGCGAGCAAGGCACGCAAAGCACTGGAGAATGATCTGGACAAGGCGCGTCAATGGTTGAAGACGAAAATCTCTGAGGTACGCAAGTTGCCAGTCTACCATCCGTTAACCTCCGCAGAGATCGAAAAGAAGATCCAGGAGAACAAGAAATACGATGATGATGCAAAGCAGTTTAATGACAGCGTTCTCAGTGATGTGCAGCGTCAAGCGGCGAACATATTAAAGGATTGCGGAGATGCCGACAAGGCTGCATTGCAGAAGATATTGGATGAAATCGCAGCCGACTATCAGACTCTCAAGGATGAGGGCGGCAAGCGGGGAAAGTCATTGGATGATCTTTTGCAGGGACGCAAGGCTTTCGAGGATTCGATGAAGAAAATGGGCGACTGGTTGAATGAAATGGAAACTGCTACCGAGGGTGAACTACGTACCACCAGCCTGCCTGTGTTGGAGGAGCAGTTGGCGCACTACAAGAAGCTGCTGCAGAATGCCGACAACATGGGCGGCCTTATCAACGATGTCTCAGAGCAGGGTAAGAGCATTCTACCCACGCTGAGCAATGCAGACAAGCTGAAGCTCAACGATGACATCAAGAACATGAAGGATCGCTATGGACGCATCAAACAGACCATTGATGATCGTGTGAATACACTGGGTGATCACATTAAGAAGTACAAGGATGCCAAGAACAGATTAGCCGATTGCAGTCAGTTCCTTGGCACAATTCAGCAACGTTTGCGTGAACTGAATCGTCCCATTGGCTCAAGAATCGAGGATGTGCAAGATCTGCTGGGTGCCTATGAAGGCATCTTGAAGGAGCTGAAGGACAGCAAGAACAAAATGGGTGACATGCAAATGGATGATCTGCCAGAGCTGCAGAGCATCCTGGCACAGCAGGACGACATGATCAAGTTGATTGAGGATCAGTTGGCACATCTGCGTCAGCTGTTGATGCTCCGTGAACAGTTCATTGCACTGATCAACGAGATTATCGCCTTCATCATGAAGTATACGGATGTCATAATCGATATTGAGAATTCACCCGATAGTCTCGAAGACAAGATTAACAAATACGACAATGTCATTGTGAAGATTCAGGAGTGCGAAGGTATCTTAGCCTCGGCCAACGACAAGGGCCAAAAGATTGCCTCCGAGGGTAATGCCGCAGACAAGAACAGCATCACAGAGCAATTGCAATCGCTGAAGAATCAGCTGCAGAATCTTCGCAAGGCTGTTGAATCGCAGCGTC
This sequence comes from Zaprionus nigranus, assembly GCA_018903425.1. NCBI lineage: Eukaryota > Metazoa > Arthropoda > Insecta > Diptera > Drosophilidae > Zaprionus > Zaprionus nigranus. The sequence continues at coordinate 829,429 of JAEIGD010000002.1, forward strand.
AGAAGCATCAGTTGCAACTGGAATCGCACAAGAAAATGGCCGCTGATCTGAGTGACATCCTGGACTGGTTGCACGATAATGAAGCAGCCGCCAAGTCGCGTCCCCTGCTTGATCGTGATCCTGAGTCTGTGGAACGTGAACTACAAAAGCATCACACACTGAGCCAGGATATCGACTCTCATCTGCAGAAGTTCAACAAGATCAATGACAGCGTCAAGACTGAGTTGGGCATGCCCAGCTCGTTGCTTGAGATGCTCTCCGAGGGTCGTTCCCTTGTCGCCTCATTGCCCCACGAGTTGGAGGAGCGCGAGAAATACTTGAAGAATAATCGCGACTCTCGTCTGGAGTACATGCAACTTGTGGCCAAGTTTAACGATTGGGTGCACGAGGCTGAGCTGCGTTTGCAGAATAGTCAGCATGGCATCAACTACGAGCATCTGGTGCATGATCTAGACGAGCACAAGATCTTCTTTGGCAACGAGGCACCCATACGCAATCTGGTGCACAAACAAATCCAGGAGGCATCCGATAAGATTTGGCCCTCACTCAACAACTACGAACAATCTGAGCTATCCTCGGAAGTCTCTCAGTTCCAAACGAAACTGGCAAGCACGTTGGCCAATGCCAAGACCCAACAGAGCGAACTGGAGAAGGAGGCCGAACGCTGGCGTGAATACCAACAGTCCATCGATCGCGTCAAGGCCACCATCGAGCGTACCAAATTTATCGATGAGCCTGTCCAGAATTTGGCCGGAGTTCACTTTAATATTCAAAAATTGTCGCACGCCATCGGAAATGTACAGGTGAGTGAAGCTTTCTAAAAGAAATTTAACGATTTTCTTACTCTACATACCACACACACACACACACACACATCATACAGTTCGAACCAACCTGACTAACTGTTTAAATATTGAGCTACTAACTTTTGCAATAAATTTTTTAAAATGAAACTTTACTTTGTGTTTTCTATCAATATGAATATGAAAACAATTTTTTATAATATCATATAAACTATACTAAAAATATACCTTGGGAGAGAAAAGTTTGATTTGCATTGTTCTAGCTTGGATTATAATACTTATGATAAACTAAAAGTAAACTAAAATGAGTTCTAGTCAGGGAATTAAACCAATTCTTTTAACAGTTTTGGTTTGATTTCTTGTTTCTAGTCAAGTACGCAAATCTAAGTATAGTCTTCAGAAATTCCAATTAAATAGTTTAGAGAAATATATATAATATATATTTATTCAATATATTTACTGCAATCATCAAGTTCGGAATATATTATAATATAATATAATATATAAATTATGATTATGATTATATTAAATTAAATAATTTAAATATTGAACTTTACTAAGAAAAGAAAAGCAAGAATGTCCTTTAGACTGTCTCAGTAATATAGATCAAGAAATGCATCATTATAGAATAGTTGAGAGAGAAAAGTTTGGTTTGGTTTATGGTATGATTACAAAGTGAACTATACTGATCGATCCAGATATAGTCAATCTAGAAAGAATAAATTGATCCTTAAAGTATTCTCAAAGTAACCATTAACTATATTTAAAGAACATAGAAAGTTCTTTCATAGTTAAGATAACCTCGGCAACTGCTTTTGGGATCTTCAGACGACATTATAATGTGTATATGCAAATCTTCATATGATACATGTATGTATATGTATCACTTGCTATGTATGTGAATATGTTGTGTGTCTGCCTGGAAGACCTGTTTCGTTTTGGAGTGTGACACAGCGCGAGACTTTCGAAAAGTCGTCGCCACTCGAGAAACTGCACAGCATAGCAAAAAAGAACGAGAACAACAACAAAAATGTATCTGCAACATTTGTGTGTGAATTAATCTGCAGACTGCCGGCTGCATTCGCCTACCCGAGTGTGCTCCCAGTGCAGTTTGCCGGCCGGCAAAACCAAAACGAGAATTGTCTCTTAAACAGACACTCACTCTCCCTCTCTCTCTGCCTCTCTCTTTTGGTTTTTGCACTCTCTTGCCGAGCACTTTGCATAGTTGTTTACGTTCATGCATCGCCTGTCAATGTGTTTAGCGTTGTCTCTGTCTATTTTTACCTTGAAAACTCATTAAACTATTAATCTGCCCCATCACTCCCCCTCCGCCTGCCCCCTTGGCACGACGCGGCTTATCAAACATCATTGCCCAATGCTCTCAGACTGAGCACGCATATTTTGTATTTATTGCTCAGTGCCAGCTGTTTTTGTTGTTGCTTTCGTACGTTGTCATTGAGGCTGAGCCCATGACATCATCAGCAGCGGCAGCTAAAACCTGTTTTGTACTAAGGGGGATGCGTGAATTGAGCTAAAGTTTTCGCATTTTTAGCACAATTTTGAGCATGTTTCATAGATAGTTGAAGATAATTATCTGAATAGAATTTAAATAATATATTATAATTGATTGCCATATGGGCAACAAATCAATTTGCCACTGTGCCATCCCTTTAGGCATCCCAAGCACGTTATTGTTGTTGTTGTGCGAACACATGTTTAACAGCTTTTCGAGCTGAGAGAGAGATTTAAGAGAGTGAGCGCAGTGCTGAGAGTCGACAGCTGTTTGTTGTTGTTGGCAGCGCATGCCGGCTTGTATACTCACACAGACAATGACGACGGTGGCGTATGTGTGATGTTTGTTAATGTATTGGTAGCAGTGTGACGTCTTTGAGCAACTTATTGGTGGAAGTGTGCCTCTCCACTTTACTGCCCACGCCTACGCCCACCCACCACAGCACAACACACCTCACCTCACTGCACACCCTCTCTGTCTCACTCCACTGCTGCCATGCGGACCGACAAGAAGAAACGTGTTCGTTGGAGCGACATTTTTTTCGCCATTCCGGTTGGCAACTCTCTCTCTGTTGTGCTCCTTTATACTCAATTGCGCTCTCTTGCTGCTGTTTGCGCTCTCTCGCTCTCTTTGGTTCTAACTCGTGCTTGGGCATTGTGCCGTGTATTTTTTTGTGAAATTCACTTCTAGTTGAGACGTTTATCTGTGCGGTTGCCCGTTTCTACGCTACATGCGGCTTTTTTAATACATATTGTGACGAAGCACAAGGCAAAGCAAAAGCAAAGCAAACCAAAAAGCAAGGCGAAACGAAGCGAAGAGAAGAGTAGAAGAAACTAGTGTTATTTTGTTTCAGTGTTTCAATTTGAATTACCCGTTTCGTTCGCACATGTGCTTGAATTTAAAGAAGAAGAAGAAGAAGCTGAAACGCAGACAGCAAACGCAAGAACTAATTTAAAGCTAACGTCATCTTCAACAAAAGAAATACGTATACGTATATGCATACACATACACATATAGAGCAGAGCAAGAAGAGCTGGAAATCTATTAAATACACACACATATACAGAGGAAAAGAAAAAATATATATATAAAAAATACTTTTAAGTGCTACAATTAGCAAGTGTGCTCGACGCGCGCGTGTGTGAGTGAGTTCTACGTGCGACCCTCGCGTGTGTGAGACCTTTCTAGGTGAGCCACAGACCACCCCCCCACTCCCCCTGGCATGCTTGCATACATATGTATGTCAAAGTTGACCGAGTGTGGAACTAAGAAGGCGCTGCCAAAACAAATTTCAAGCATACCAAACCAAACAAATCTCTAGGGAGTGTTCAATGCAAATTCTATATTTATATATCCCACATATACATATACATACATAGTCTTTTATACCTATACAAATCGTACATATACTACATAACATCTGTGTGCAATATTGCTTAAAGCTGCTACCGTGAGGCAGCTCCAAAATTTTTCTTTATACTAAATCGGTTTTTTTATCCAATAACCACGTTTAATTCTCCCTCACCCACACGCACACCCACACCCAAAACTCTTTCTTAATCACATCTCTGACTGACTCGACATCTTATCTCTCTCACTCTGTTTCCGTTGTTCCTTCGTTGTTGTTGTTGTGCTGCAGAGCCAGAACAGCGATCTTGGGCTAGTGAATCAGCAGGCACAATCGCTCATCCGTCAAGCGGACGCACGCAATCGTCAGCTAATCGAACAGGATAACGCCGGATTGAATCGTGAGTGGCAGGATCTGGTGCGCAGCTTGGAACAGCGACGTGAGCATCTGCAACAGTTGGCCGAACATTGGGATAGCTTTGAGAACAGCTTGCACGGCTGGGAGAAGGCATTAGGTCGCTTGGAGGATAAGTTCCGCAATGTCGACCCGACAGTAAGGTCGCGACGTCACTTGGAAGATACAAAGAATGCCATTCAGGTGAGTAGAGAGGGAGGGGTACATATACATATACATAGCGAGGGCTGCCACAGCAGTTGTGCTAGCCTGAGTCCCCCAATGAGCTCATGGGGGCTGAGCGCTTAATTGATTTATTATTGTACTATACACATTGAAGACACACACATATGATGCATACGAAAATTCATTCATACAGTGGGCCGAACCCCCTAACTGTGCAGCAATTGTTTTAACAGATACGTACTATATAGATATCTATATATGTGTGCGGGTCCGTCCGTCAGTCTGTCTGTATACGGAGAAACACAACGCCGCCGTCAAGTTCATGGTCACGCCGCGTTGACAGAGAGAGGGCGAGAGAGAGAGCTTCCGCTCTCTTAACAAGCAGGCTTGCGCTCTAGAGAACCACCTCTCTCTCTCTCTCTCTCTCTCACCCTTTCCGCAGCGAGCTTTAGCAGCTGTCCAAACTATTTTGTTAATTATGTTTCTTGTATAGAATGTAAAAACCAAAATCAACACGAAAAATCTTAACTTTCAGTTTCTTTAGACTATATACAGACACGATATTGAGGATGGGGACAGAGAGAGGAGGAACTTTAATTAAAGCTTTAAGCTACGTATTATTTACATGCAAAGTGAATTTCCATTGCTTAACCAACTGAAAGACCCGACTAGGTCGACGTCTTGACGGGTATCTTGTTGTCACGTTGTTTTTGTTTTTCTTTTATCAACAATACCTGACTTGATTTGTTGTTGTTATTGGCGCTAACATGACCTCATAGCGATAATTACTGTGATTGCGAGTAAGAAATAAATGAACTTATCAACAAAGCTAAAAATAGCTACAAATAGTTACACGTTTTGCTAAAATCGGCGCTAAAATCTTAAAGTGTTAAATGAATGATACCTCCAGGGATATTGTAAATAAAATAAACTTTTAATTGGAATTTGACATAGGCGAAAAGTGCTGTAATTAATAATAATTGTAAACGGAATTTCAGAATTCTCAATCAATTTAAATGAGAGACAATATCAGCCTACCATATTGAGCCTACACTGAGCCTAGGCTGCTATATATTATATATTCATGATGTTGTCATGCAAACACCATAAACTGTTCGAGAATATATCCCCAGCACCATCGTCAGGCGCTTCTACATAATATAAAAGTTGTTGTATTTTATTTATGTGAATGAATTTTAAGTTTTTTTTCCTTTTTTTTTTTGTTTTTAGTTTCTTCTATTCGAGATCGTGTTTTGCTTACCGCAAATGTTTCACGTTGTCTCTCTATTCCTTAGCTTCTCTTTTGAACTCCATTCGCAGTCAACGTGTTTTTTTTTTGGGTTTTTGTTACTTTTGGGTATGACCTTCGTGTGTTCACTGCGTTGAGAGGCCCCAAAAACAACAAAACTGGAATCGAATTAAAACCGATCGATAGTTAAGGCGATCGCGATTGTTTTGCTTACACTACACTTGGCAATACACTAATATAAAATTTATAAAATTCATTTTATTTTTGAAACAGGAATTGCGTGAAGAATCAAATGAACTTAAATCATCACATAAAGAAATCGAGGCGCTCTCAAAATCCATCCTCACATTCCTTGGGGAAGTACACAAACCCTCGGCGGAGGCCATACAGGCCAAAGTGGATAAGTTAGTTGAACAGCAATCAAAGTGAGTACCCCAAACAGCCCTTTACCACCACAACCACACCCTTTCCTCCCAACTCTCCACTATTGCGAAACTCAACAAGTGCACGGGCCAAATCTAATAGGGTTCGGGACCCACTATACAGTGTGTTTAATTATGCGTGACGTTTAGTCAATTTATCGCTCAATGTTTTGCCGGAAATCGAATTCGAATTTGTCGCAAGTTCTCTAAAATTGATTTGCGTTTAATGGAAATTTATTTTTGTGGCTAAATTAACCAGTTACCGGTTGATGCTATAAATCAGTAACGGGTTCTCTATTGCGAAGTTCTTGCAATAAATAATTGTTGTCATATAAAGGAGACAACTCTGTGACATTAGAGACAGAGACAACTTTATTTCTGACGACTCTCGTTCGCTTGAGCAACTCGAAAGGCCCTCGAAATTCTATGCCAACACTTGCTGACGTCATTGGGCAACGGTTTCGCTCGGTTTGCGGCTTACATAAGCCACTACAGCCAAGACAGACTTCTGTGTAAGGGGCCTACAAGTACTACAAGCAACATTAAAGTCGAGTTCTGAGAATGGTAAATCATAAAAATTGATAGACATAAGCAGGTACTGCTCATTGCACTGCTAAGAGTTGGTTCTATATACATACATGTATACATATACATTCTTATACAAACAGAGGCTAGCTACTTAGCTGCATATATAGGCCATATCAACAACTGATACCACAGCGGGCATGCCCGGTAAACTGTGCCAAACTGTGTTGGCCTTATCAGTCGGGAACTGCCTTAGAGACATTTTACTTACGATAATAGACAAAACGTAGCGGTAATAAATTTCTTATAGTGTACAAACAAACATATCATATATATATATGGTACACTTTTATATATAATATATTGATAACATTCTAAAGTCTATTTTTGCTTGTTTTTTGCGGAAATTCTTTTCACTGGCGCTAGTAGAATAAAAACAAAAACAAACAAGCTAAAACGTTTGCCAATTTTGCCAATTAGCTTGGCTACTTATTAGTTATACACACTAGCAGTCAAAATAATATGTACACGCTGTGTATGTGCTCTGTTGATCGTGAGAACATTATAATATTGAATAAATATATTAAAAAACTCAATTTTACTAAGCAAACATTTCAAAGAGTATACAAAATATTAAAAAAAAAAACAATTTTTAATTCACATCCAAAGAAAATTATCAATTTAAGCTGTAAAACATGTACAAAGTGAAATAAAATGTATTTATTGGTGTGCCCACTAGTGTATTTAATTTATACAGAACGTGTATGTTGGGTCACAACAGTTGCTGGCAACATTTCTGTTAAGGTTATTATTGAACAGCGTGACTCGCGTGTGTCTGCGATCACGTAAACAATTTCGGCAGATATACGACAGGCGAGGGGGGAGGGCGAGAAGAAAGTAAGAAACAAAACGAAAACATGCCATAGCGTGGCCTTCTTAATGCAGCACTGACACAATTTTCACCCAAGAGAGAAAGGAAAGACACATGTGTGTGTATTTTCAGCAACGTCAATTTTTATTTTATTTTTATACACAATTTCGTTTCTTCTGTTTCATCCGGCTATTTGTCTGACAGCCGCCTCAATCTCGCGCCTTGTTTATGAGAAAACGAGAGCAGCAGCTGCGGTATACGATTTTCTTTTTCCGAATGTCGGGAAACAGTCTTTATGACGTTTTCAGATCGAATAATATAACATGCAGAATAATTAGCATAGACCATTCCTATTGGTTGATGAAATATTATTATGGTTAAAGTTTAGATTTCATTAGATTTAAGTTGTTATTCATATAGATCGCATACATAGCTTTATATCTCGAAAGGGCGCGACCTCTCTGAATACGTATGCGTACCCGATGACAGCTGTATTTGTTATTATGGTAGAGTTTATAATGCGACCCCTCCAAACAGGTGTAACTCGTTTTAATGAACACTTGCTTCCTTTGTTTAATGTGCTCCCCCATTTACTTAAATGCCTTTTCTTTCACTTTTAACAGCTGTCAAAAATATGTATTTCAAATGTAATTTTGTATTCCATTTGGGGAGGCAGTACAGTCAGTTTTGTAAGATCTCTACCCAATTTACATGCTGACCAAATCTTTTCGCTTCGTTCATGCCATGCATGAATCGACTGTGAATGCCATCATCAAAGCAAAAATGATCTAATACTTGAATGCTTTGTCATCGACAATTATACACCCCGAAAACTATAATGTGTGTTGTATATTTTTATACATATTTCGAACTGCGACGCAAAATTCTAATGCATTTGTGCGACTTGTGAGATTTATTTTCTGTGTTCTGAACATGCAAAAGTCTAATCAACATTTGAAATCAGAAGATATTGCGTAAGCTTTGAGTAATTCAAAAGTATTTTCGTGTCTTTGCGCTTGCGTTATAGATAAATATTAACTTCATTAGCGCAATTTTGGCATTCAAATTATTATATTTGTTTTGCAATGAGGCGAAAGCGAAAACAGTGCGATACTTGATAGTCAGGCAAGGTCGACTTCTAAATACTCTGCACTAGAAATATACATTGTGTTTTCGGGTCTTTATAGTTTATTATCATTATAATCTATGCATAATAAGCTGCAGAAATATTCTTTATTCATTACTCATTCGCATTCAGCCAAAATTCAATTACATCTAATTCTAGGGAAGTGAAAAATAGTTCAAAAATTTTAATTGTTTTCGAATATTTAACAATTGTAATGCTTTTTAAATTGAGCACTTAATAAGTAACATTACAAGTATAAATCTATTTCTATTAGATAAAGTTATATCTGCAGAAAGTATAGATGCTAAACTGTTAACATAATAAACCCCTTCACATTTATTAACAGTGTGTAAGGTATAATAAAAGTAAATAAAATAAAACGGCAGGTTAACTGAATTCTGAAAATCGCATTGCTGACTTCATCGGCTTCATTGTGCAAACAGACGCGATCAGAAAGAGAATGAGAAAAAAATCGCAGCTATATTAAGCAAACCCCCCACTCTGTACAATACAATGCAGGGCATAACGATAAGCTGCCGAAACATAAAGTAGGAATTTCGGTTAAAATATAAATAAAACGGCGCCTTTAATTGCCTCGGAGGAACAACAAGTAAACAAAATTAAACGGAAAATACGTAGAAAAATACGCATACGTATAAAACAGTCAGGGCATCATCTGCATTGACAAATTGTCATTTTGCATAAAAAAAAAACAGAGAGGGAGAGTGAGAGAGAGAATGAAGCGAATAGCAATAACAATGAAGCGCAAAACGTTGCCCAAATGAGGTAATCGCGTAATTATAAATTTATTTCCGCCTTGGCTCACACTGTTAACCGGTTAACAGAGCGCTGTTAACAGCACGTTGCCGTGTTGTTTCATTGCAAAGGGTACGCAAAGTCGTGCGCCGCTCTCCCTCTCTCTTTCTCTCGCCGGCTAACTTGCTTGCCCTCTTATCTATACCGGCAAAATGATTTGTTTCTTTTTGCTTATCTTTGCAACAACAACAGCAATATAAACATAATAATTTGCAAAAATGTTGCATTTGTGCCTTATTTTGTGGGATTACTGCAACATTGTTTCGGCATTTTCGAAGTTAAGCAAAACCTCTTTGCCTCGTTTTCAATGCCGCCTGCCTTTCTCTTTCACTCACGCGCTCTCTCGCACTAGTTTCATGTGCGTGTTCCTCTCTCCTCTCTGCATACATATGTGTGTGTGCGTGTTTCTCTCTCTCTGCATTTTGTGTGTGTGGTGCTGCTCTCTTCTGGTAGCAGTTTTCGTTCTTTTATTTCCGTCTCGCATTGCCACTGTTAACGATCGCTCGCACGAACGAACAGTGAAGGCGACAGCGCCGTGGACTGCGACTGCGACGTTGGCAGCGCTAGCTTTTTGGCAATTTTTTGCGCTGAGAATATTTTAGTTTTCACTTAGAGTTAGTTGCAAGCGGACGTGTTTTTTTAACTGGATGGCTGGAAACCAAATACGACTAAGAAGCGAACACACACGCCCGAGCATAGGAATACGCATACATATAGAGAGACGCATATTTTTAAACCAAATAAAATTTAACTTAATTAAGAAGCAGTAGAAATAGAAGCAGCAAAACCAAACACACACACAAACGACGAGAGAAGAAAAGAAGCGGCAGGAGTGGATGCCAAAGAGAAACGCTAGAAAAGTATAAAAAAAAAACGGAGAAGAACACCGAATAACTGTGCTTCCGTTAGAGAAAACTTAATGATTATATGGTTTTTTTTTTATTATACTTTCATGATATTCTTTTGCATGTGTTGCACTTGAAAACGTAACGCCGCTTTGTGGATTACCAGGCGTATACGCAACACGTTAACAGCAGCTGAATTTCGCAAGAAATTCTTTGGCAGCTGAGAGAGTTAAGTAAGAAGGCAGTTAAAAAGTATAGCACACGTCACGCCTCCCCGTATTGAAGGCGGGAGGTGCGACTGTTGTCGCTAACAAGAACAAGAAGAAGCAGCAGTAGCAGCAGCAACAGCAAATAACAAGAGAAAGAAGGCGATAGAAGAAGCGAATGCTAATTGCTAACACGCACTCTCTAAAAACGTCGTCAAAAGCAAAAGGTGAATGTTTGTAAGACACTTGACTCAGCTCAGCTCGACACAACGCGCGACGCGACACGATACGACACGTTTAAACTTGAATAAAGACTCTTTAAGAAATGATTAAGTCATCGCTAGAGAGAGAGAGGAGAGAGAGAGGCATATAAAATGCAAAAATCAGCCTCAATCTTGGGGTGGAGAGTCCGGTCTTCAGTGCGAGGTCGTCAAGTGTTGTTGCTTATGTTGTCGATGACGTCGAAAAGCATAACACAAAAAAACAATAACAAAGCGGCGAAAGAAACTCGAAATGTGCCGCTTATCGATAGACTGATTACAATAATTGATCAAACTAGCAACTGTCAGCTGGTTGTTATAGCACACACACACACACTCACACACATATATAAACACTCGTGTGTGTTTGTTACTTTCGCTTTTCTTTGCGCATCGCACGCTCGCATTTCTCGCATACTTTGGCCATTTAAATCTTGAGTTATGCACTAAATTTAATACTACTAATTTGTTCACACACACACACACACACATATAAGAAAATGCCACTGAAAATAGCAAAAAAAAAAAGCATTAGCAAAACAAACGAAACAAACGCAAAGTCAGAGCAAATCAATTTCTTTGCCTTTCTAAAGATTTCTTTCTTTTTTCTTGCCAACCGGCAAACTGTCTTGCGCTATTTACGCGGTATCTACGCGTTGTGCCTTTGCGGCGCTTATGCCTTTCTTGTTTCTCAATTAAAATGTCCGAAAAACATTTACGAAAATGTTTTTCGGCCGTTTTTCAAATTGGCCACAAGCCAAATTGCGAGTTGACTTGGCCTCATCACGGCACGTTGCTCTTCCGTTTTAATGTTATAAAGGGCAGACGACGATGGTGACGACGGCGTCCTTCATCGCTGCTCCCTGCTGCAGTCGCGATTTGAAACACACTTGTTGGCATCAACTGCTCTTATTATGAGTATTTTGTTGTGCCATTTCACGCCCACATGGCGTATGAGTTATATGCGTCACGGCCTGGAATTAATAAGGCAATTTCTCTGGTCTAGCAGTGTTGCTAATGGAAAATGGCATTACAGTATTGCCTTCTCTCTCTCTCTCACACACACACTCACTCTGATTCACACTCAGAACCAACTGCAGCACGCTGCCGATGACGTCAGCTGCAATATTTTTCAGACTTTTCTCGGACTGTGAAAAATAAATAAACATAAAAAAAGAATACGAACATTTTAAATATAAATGCGAAGCATAAAAATAAACGCACAGGCGGCGCTGTGCGCGAGTTAAGCAGGCCAAACATTAATAATAATACTGCGCGATAATAATATGTAATAATAATACTAAAAGAAGAAGAAGAGAAGAGAGAGAGACGAAGGCGGACAAAGCGAAACGATATTTCGAACAGTTTTCGTACTCGCTCGAGAGTTCCCCTTCTCTCTCTCCCCCTCTCTCATTCAGTTCAAGGTGTATTCGAATTCGATATCGAAAAAATAATGATATTCTTTGGGGGCCTGCTAGCGCAAAATGTTGAACATGGGATCTCATTTAGAAAACTCTCTTGTAGCGCATAGGCAGCACACGCAGCATTTTCACGGAAATCTTCGCAAGGCCAAGCAACCCTGAAAATCTTGACCAGTGGAACATATACATATAATATACTATATGGGATTTTTCGAATATTGAAGACAAAAAAACTTTGTTCTTTGTATAATATATCGCATATATTATACATATAAAGGATATACATATATCATCATCATCGTATTCTTCGTAGACATTGCAGCACGCGTTGCTGTGTTCTATTCTAGAGCAAAAGACGACCGCGTGGTCTCGCACACACACAAACAGACTGTTAACCCCCTCCTCTATAGGCATATACTATATATCATTGTCTACGTCATACTTACGCCCCGGGCAACAATTTTCTTTTGTTCTCTCTCTCTCATTTGCAGATTGAACGACACTCTACGCGATAAGGACCAACAGGTTAGCAAGGATCTCGAAGAGATCGAACAAGTTTTCCGCCGCATCTCACAGCTGCAGGATAAATTGAACGCATTGCACGATCAATTGCAATCGGTGCACGTTTACGACGAACATATTGCCCAAACCGAACAAGTTCTCATCCAATTGAACGGACAAGTAAAGCAGGCGGCCGAAGAGAGTCGTGCTCTGGTAGCACAGACCCAGTCACTGTACCAGGCTAAACAGAATCTGTTACCCAGTGATATTGCACAAGAGTTTACCGCACTCGAGTTACTAGCGGAACGTGTTCAGGTGGCCATGGAGACCAAAGAGAAGGATTTCAAGCGCGCCAAGACGGTGCGCACCGAATATATTGCCGGAGTGGATGAGATCCAACGCTGGCTGTTGCAGGCTGAGGTGCAGGTGCAGGAACGCACACTGGAACCGACACAGATGAAAGAAGTGTTGCAACGTATTAACCATGAAATCGGAGCCATTTACGAACGCTTTACACTGGTCAAAACCAATGGCCAATTGATCATTGAGAATTGTCGCAACAGTGAGGAGAAGACACTGGTGCAAACAACGATCGATCAATTGGCCGCTCAATTGGCTCAAGTGCGTGGCTGGTTAGATGAGAAGAAACAGGCAGTCGGTGATAGTTTGGATGCATGGACACGCTTCATGAATCTGTACCAGATTGTGATGTCGTGGGTTGCCGATAAACGTGCCTTCATCGATCAGACCATCGAGTTGCGTACTCTGCCCGAGGCACGTAACAAACTTGGCGATTATGCAGCGGCTGTGAAGAGTATTAAACCGATAGTGAAGCATTTGAGTGAAATGGACAAAGAACTGGAACACATTGGTCAAGTGACGACTGTGGGCGATCTCAAGGATAAACTGCAGGAAGCCGAGGATGCGAAGATTGCCGTGGAAGCGGTGCTGCTGGAGAGGGTAAAGTGATCTTCATTTTTTAGTGTAGAACCACATTAATGATATTTGCTCTCTCTCTTTTCTTTTCCTTCCTCCTCTTTCTGTAGAACTCGCTGCTGCAAGAGGCTTGCGAAGAATGGGATCAATGTGAACGCAAAATCAAGGACATTCGTGTATGGCACGAAAAGACCAAACAGACCCTGGAATCCTCACCACAGCAGAAGAAGCCGCTGCGCGATCAGTTGGGCTACTGCGAAAAGACTCTGGCCGACATTAATGTGCAAAAGACCAAACTGAGATTGTCTATCGAGAAACTGGAGGTAAGTGGAGGGGATACAAGCAGCTAATTTGGAAACCCTTTTTCCATACTCTGATCATTGCTTGCAGGTACATTTCCGCAACGGCATGGGTGGTGATCCACGCCTGAGCGAGAATGTTGATGATTTGGTGCGATTGCTTGACGGTCTCGGCGATGTGGTTAAATCCAAATCGCAGAGCTTCGAGCAGACGTTAGCCCAAATCGATATATATCAACAGCAAATGCAAACGCTGCGACAGCGTATTATACAGGAGGAACAGCAGCTGCGTCTAGTCATGGCGCCGACATACTTGCCTCACGATCGTGAGCGCGCATTAGCCGAGCAACAGGTACGTAAAACTGCCCGAACAGTTTCAAATATCTCAGAAAATGAGTCGAGTTTATGTAGAGCACCCCCAGTTAGCAGTTGATACCATCTACCTCAAGCTAGCAGTTTCAATCAGGTCTTAAGTATATCCCAGTTTAGGACACCCCACACTCTCTCTCTATCTCTCTCTATTGAACTATCTATCTCTTTATACATATCTCTCTCTGTCTCTTAATATATGCATATGTCTATATAAAGTAGCTCGTAAATAACAGCAACTTTAGGCTAAGCGAGATCATTGAACGATCGCTCGTCCCCGTCTCCTGAGATAGCATCCCCTTTCGAGCCATATATCATACTATATCATGCTATATTTACTAGAATTGAACGATTCTTTTGCTATGCCAACAGTTGACAGAACAACTTCTTTGATGGCCCCCAAAAAAAAAAGTTATTAACCAACCTCAAGTAACCAAATACTATATCTAGTCCCCAAGAATACAGTTTAATTAATACCTTAAACTATAATATATAATATCATATTATATTGTGAGATTAGGTCCGAAATGAAAAGCGAAACAAAAGTTGCACGGTGGCTGCGTATTTAATTTATTTTACATTTTTCGTTTTGTACAATCTTCAGTTCTTTTCTATCTATTTTTTTTTCATTTTCTTATTGTTTTCAAGTGCGCATTTATTAAAATTTTAGTATATCTTTTTTGGTTTTTATTCTTATGCGGCATATTTTTCTTTTTCGTTTTTTCTTGATTTGCTCAGCGAAAAATTACGTTTTTATTATTTTCGAATTCGATTTATGCCATCTACATTTCATAAACATCAAGCAAACATTCATATCCACATTTTCAGACATTCATACATTTATACTTACATTCGAACCGCTTTCATCTTTGTGCTTTCTTTCATTTCCCCTTTTCGTTTTGCGATTCGCTTGTATCGTGCCACACACCAACCGTGCAGCTCTCTTCTCTCTCTCTCTCATCCTTCAACCCGACTAGCATGTAGTCCGTATGTACTCATGGCCCGTCGTCATACTATCATCATACATTTACAAATACATATACATTATGCTCTCGACCCATCATTGTTTTGTCTGCCACATCGAACATTTGTTGTGTCTGTAAAAACAAGAACCGATTCATTGTCACGTGCCGTGAAACCATGAAAATATACATTTATGCAAGAGAATTTCAGAATAACATAGGTTCGTTCTTGTTGCCGGGGGTAGCCCACAAACGATAATCACCAAAAATTCCTTCTCCAGCTTGATTATTCAGCAAGCTATTTATAGGTAAACAGCGCGCGAATTCAGCAACGCCTTGCCTTCACGCGCAAGCAAATAAGTTTTTAGGCAATACATATCGAATATATATGTACATACCTTACATATATAAGTACGGCGCGATTTTCATAGAATTCTCTTGTAGTTTAGCTAGAATTAAACTAAATTTGTTCTAAGTTTACATTGCGAATTGCAGTGTCGGCGGTAAGTGGCAAAAAAAACATTAACATGTTACGAATTTTAACCACAATTTCTATATAATTTGTTAGTATGAGAAATATATATATATTTTGGGTTTATCCTTTATTGAAAGTAGCTACAACTTTGGGGCAACTCTCTCTCTATATGTCTTCCCCCTCTCTCTCTTGCTATAAGAACTTATTTTACTTGCCGAATCATAAGTTCACACGTACAGCAGCTGTTTGCATATGTATTCGAAAGTACAGTCAACAAATCACTTCACTTCACCTCAGTTCACCCCACTTCACCTCACTTCACCTCACTTCACCACACTTCACCCCACATCTCACTATTTTTTTGGCACCATTACAACACATTATGCTTTCGCTTGGAAATTATTTCTATTTATGATTTCCTCATTTCTTACTTAGTAGTTAGCTTTATGGCCGGGCAGACATTCTCTCTCTACCTCTCTCGATTTACCTATCTCTATCTTTATCTTACTCTCAACCGTAATAGCGCTCTCTTAGTTATCTTTTAGTTACAAGTAATGTGGTTACGGTTTTCATTTGACTTATATATTTTATTTTTGACATTTTTTGTATTTCTTTTTATCTTTTCTTGAAAATACAAAAAAACAAATCTGGTGTCGTTGCGCTATAAAAAAAAAACATTCAAATTTTCACACAACATTCTAAACAACTATTTTAATACTCTTAATATATATATAATAATAATATATCTAACTGGGTTAATTGGGCTTTGCTCGCTTGCGCCCTTTGCTACTCTTGCTAAACTACTAAACCAAACCTGTGACTAACCCATCCCAACTTGAATCGATAATGCTGCTTCTACTATAATTCAAATATCCTCAATGTACACTCACACACGCCCTCACACACACTCGATCATACACATGGGTATTGCGTACTTCTCAAACAACAACAAAAACAACAACAATATAAACCTGGTATATGGTTGCTTCTTCCCAAATGGCATATTATGCTCGCTGCCAAATAAATATTATCGTAAACGACCTTTTTGTATCTCTTCTATGCTCACGCCAAACATTCTCTCTCTCTCTATCTCTCTCTCTCTGTCTGAAACAATTGCACCAAAACGCATAAACGATCTCTATATATATACACAACCAACTCGATCTATCTTGATCTATATCAAATAGGCATGTCGTGAACGTGTCAAAAATTTGCATTCGAAAATAACCGCACGTAATGAGCGCATCAAATTGTTAATACATCGCGGCACGCCGGACGATGCTAGGCTAGAGATTTAGAGATGCCGCTAAGGCTATGGCAAACACTACTTATAAGTAACAAAAACAAAAACAATAAGAAAGTAGGGGATATCCCATGCCCCACCCACACACAAACACACACATACAACTAGGAATAGATCGCCAAAGATAATGAGAACCAAACCAAAGCCAAGCTAAAGCAGCCACCGCAGCGTTCCCTGGTGCTTGGCGGCAGTAGAGCCCCCGTGTCCACAGTCTCCCAATTTGGGCATCGGGTACACCGCCATAGCTTCCAGAGGAGCATACTTATTTAATTTACTACTTATTATATTTATCATATACACATGACCCATGCTTAAGAAAATACCAAAAAAAAAAAAAAGAAGAAAGATTAACTATTAAATTGTATTTTTAAAATGAAACCCAAAGAGTATTATTATTATTATTTCTTAACTAGTCAACAGATTGCCCCCCTTAGACACAGAGTCGTTCGTTAGGTAGAGTTATAATAGGCCCATTTGAAACTTTCAAAACCGAATGAAAGCTAACCTTTTTTGGCAAATCTTCCCCCCATCTCTATCTCTCTCTCTCTCGATCGATCACTCCAACCAACAATTACTGAACGCGCAGGCAATGCGACAATCAATCGATGGCATGCAGCAAACCTACGACGCAACCGCCGCCCAATCCTATGCTCTGGATCCACATTCAGTGGTAACCACTTCATCGACTGTCTCGTTGCTTATGAAGCCAACGGCAGTAGGTCTAACCTATGCTGAAGTGTTATCAGGACATGCGAGTCCGGTAAGCGGTAATGAAACGGCGACGACGGTATCAAGACAAGAAAAACGTCACGAACGAAACCCAGACACGACAACAGAAACGACAACAATAACAACTACGACAAGGCAACAACAGCAACAACAACAACAATCACACGAACCAACCAACCAAGAAACAATTACAACCGTTACGACAACCACACTGACAACAACAACACGCACGCACCAGGAAGAGACATCTCAACCCACTACGGTGGTTTATGAAGTCCAAAAACAACACCATGTTACACCACCAACAACTGCGAGCAGCAACAGCTCCTTGGTCTATGAACAACCGCGAATTAAAACCATCGTAACCACCAGCAGAAGCAGCAGGTACAGCGCAACAACAACAACAACAAGTCTCTAGCACAAGCGATCAGATCAGTCAATTTATCGAGCATGAGCAAAATCAAAATCGGGTTAATCAAACGGGTAAGAAACTTCAGGCACCGCGGCCCGAACGACGTGGACGTTCGCCACGACGTAGGCGAGAGCCACACGCAGCAACAGGTTTTCAGGTGGAAAGCACTCAACTGGAGCACAATACTCAGCAATATCAGCAGCAACCACAACAACATCAGCAGCAACAACTTTTCATACCTCAAGAGGATCGCGCACGTTCACGCAGCCCCATGTGGGTTCCCGGTTCGACGTCCTACGCGGAGGTACTTCGCGGCCAGGAATTGGAACGATTGAGGGTCGAAGAATTGGCCAGACAAGCAGCCCAACAACCACGTGCGGATCTTACCATCCAAGATGTGGTTGATGCAGCATCGGCAGCCAACATTTATGTACCTCAACCTCAGCCCGAACAGCATTCACAGTTGGTGGAGCAGTACGTGGTCAGTGAAGCGCCTACCACGACGGACCTCAGCTATATTCAGCATCAAACACAGCTGGATCAAAAGCAACAACTTCTCAACTACGAAGCACCGATGAGCGCCGAGGAGATTACGGCCACCTACTTACAACCGGATCCTCAGCTGTATAAGACCATGTATGAGAATGTGGCCGACAGTGGACAATGGGCCTATGTAACCGAGACGAGCTCCGATCCGCAGCAAGCAGCAGCATCAGGTGCTGACTCAGAACTACTATGACCAGATGATGCATATGCAGTATCCCATACAGTATCAGCCTGTGGCGGTGCCACCTACAGCGACCCATTATCAACTGCTGACCGGATATTATCAACCAGTTGCACAAGCAGAAACCTTCCCAGCAACCTACACCACTGAGTCGGCGTCGCAAATCTATTACACACAGCAGACGCCGGAATACACACAAGAGTATCAACAGCCACAACAGCTGCCGGAAGTAGGCCCTGAAGTATCTGCCTATCCGCCAGAAAATGTTGACCAGGCCTATCTTTTGGAACCATATCGTACGGAGGTTAATCTCACTGAGAGCTCGACAACCGGCAACAGTGTACTTGATCGTGTGGTAACCACACTGGCATCTATGGTGCAACAGAGTGCCGAACCGTTGACTACTAGCACGCAGCAAATCCAACCAACCGTGGTCTCACATCATGTCGAATTGGAGCAAGAGCAAGTGCCTCCACAGCAGGTATATATTGAGGAACATGTGCAGATGTTGCGCCCAGTGGAACCGCAAGATTTTGAAATCAATGAACCTCGCCCGGACATTACCTTTGGTCAGTTCGAAGTCGACGCCATTGAGACCATACCCATTGAAGTACCTCAGGCTCAACTGCAACAACAACCACTATCCCAACAGCAAACCCAACAACAACAACTACCGGAGAACGTAACCACAACTAGCTATGTAGAGGAAACGATAATCTCGCAACAAGTACAGCCAACTGTGATAGCACAAAAGACTCAGGAAGTCGTTGCAACTCCCGAAACTTTCGTCGTCGTCCGTCCCCAAGTGCAACAGTCCACGCAGAATGTCTATCAGCAAGCAGCAACAAGTCAAGATTTAAGTACTGGCAGCACCTACGCCGAAGTGCTCTTTGGTCAACAACAACACAGAGCGCATCCAGTTTTCCAGCCATCCAGTCAACAACTGATTCCAGTACGTGTCGCGGAACCAGTGCCGCAACCCCGCAATGCTGAACAACATACATCCACAAGACATACTACAACAACTACTACAACAAGCACTACAACAACAAAGAGTCAACACGGTCGACGACCGGAGAAGAGCGATGATAATAACGAAGCGAAGATTGCGAGACCTAAACGACAAAGGCATGAACCACAACCAGAGCCATTGCCAATCAAGGTGGTTAGTCGAAAGGATTCCCGGTCAACTAGAAAAAACAAGTCACCCGACACAAATGGAGCATCACATTCGCATCCGGAGAAAACAACCATTGTCGAAGAGATTGCAGTTAAAGTCAACTTACCGGAAGAGCCGACAAAACACCCGGAACCAAAACCAAGGAAATCCAAGAAGAACAAGAAGACTACTGAACCAGCGATCACATCAGAAACCGAAAAGGTTGTTGAAACAATCACTCCAATAGCTGCGGAAGAGAAGAAAGATAAGTCAACAAATGTTGTGGAAACAACAACAATCACAAAGACAATTGTAAAGCCCGCTCAAGAAATCACAGTTGTGACGGAAACTATCCCAGCTTCTGAACCAACTGTAATTATTGTACCCACTGAGCCCGTGCCCACAAAGAAAGAAAAGAAGAAGAAGCAAACAGTCGAAGATATCAAACCAGTGGAAGTTGCTCCAATTGTATTGCCAACCCTGGAGGTTTTACCCTTGTCTTCCAAGAAAGACAAAAAAGAAGTCGAAGACTGTGATAGAAACAACTGTAACATCAAAGAAATTAGTTGAACCAGTTGAGGAACTTGTTACACAGGTAGAAACAATATCTGTAGTTGAACCAACTGTCGTACCAACTGTCACCAAAAAGGACAAGGAAAGGACTACAATCGTAGTAGAAACAACGACCATAACAAAAGATAATTCTGCAGCTCCTGAAAAATCAATTGAAGAAGTAAAGACTTCAACAAATGTTGAACCTGTTGTGGAAACAAAAATAGTTTTCATACCAGCAGAAAAGCCCTCTACTGAACTTGTCAATGATGAAGAAATTAAGGAAGTTGTGAAATCCGAAATTAAAACAAAAGAACCATCTACCGAAATCCTCAAAGAGAAGGAAGTTAAAGAAAATGTGAAACCTGTAGTTGAATCGGTTGTAAGCAAGGCTACATCGAAGAAGGAAAAGAAACGAAGCAAGATCGCAGATGTGGTTCCCCAGCCACAGGAGCACCAGGAACCGACGGAGCTGAAATCGATTAAGGCAGAAGCTACCACGACAATTGACTTGATTCAACAAATTTCCTCTTCGGAACTAAATGTTGCCGAGGCAAATAAGCCAAAGGAAATCGTGGAAGTTCCTCAGGTAGTTGAATTCGCTACACTGCCCGAATCTTCTGCCATTACGGAAATAAACGAAACAGTAATAGAAGGCGAGCCTACGGTATCAACATCGACAAACACAATTTCTACGGAGAGTGGTACAACGACAATCACCACTAGAACTATTACAAAACACATCACAAAGCGCATAGTCAAGCGCATTGTGGATGGCAGGGAAGAGATTGTTGAGGAAGATGTCATCGATGACTTGCCCGAAGAAAATATTTCTGTTGAGCAATTCGATATACCTGCAATTGAAACGACAAGCATTACTTCGCCCGGAAGCATAATTGTTCCTGGACTTAACTCAACTCAAGATACAACGGTTGTTCAAGGCGGCTCTATTACGAAAACGACAATTACTAAAACAAAGCGAATTCTTAAGCGTATCACTGCTGATGGCGAAGAAGTGGTTGAGGAGTATTTCGAAGATGAACCAGAGGTGGAACGCGATGTTACTTTACTGCCAACAACAGTGCTAACTTCGACAAACGTGACAACTCGTGAGCAACCAACTAAAGAGTCTATTCTTGACGTGGCTCAACAGGCCGTTGAGGAAATTGTGGAAAAGGCAGAGCAAATAATCTTGCCAGAGCCGGAAAAACCATTGCGCAAGGACAAAAAGAAACCAGAATCTTCGATTGTCGAGGAAACTGCAGATTTCATTGCCGCCGAAACTGAGCCGCAGCCACAAAAACCTAGTCGAAAGGATAAGAAAAAACAAACGAAGCCGAAGAGCGAGGAAGTGAAACCAAACATTGATGCTACAGAAATACCAATTATGCAAAACGTAGCCGAAATTATCGAGCCGCAAGTACCATTAGAAACCACAGAGCCCCTGAATACAACAAGTGCAATTACAACTGACGAAAATCAAACTCAGTCAACTGAAGGATCTGTTATCAGCGATGATGGCAGCCTAATCAAAACAACTGTTATACGTACAACAAAAATCGTGAAAAAGATCAATCAACAGGAAAATCAAGAATTATCAACATCGACTTATTCGGACGTACAGTCATTGGATTCTTTTGAAATCTCCGATGCAACTGCAGAAGAGCCCAATGTTGAGAAATATGAAATGAACAGTCGCGAAGTTAGCGATGAAGGCGTTGTTAAGACAACCAAAACAACAACAATACGGACAATTAAGAATGCCAGGACCGAAGCCGAGAAGGATACTGTCATCGAGCCCATTATTGACGTTCAAGTTATACCCGAAACAAAATCTTCTGAGGAATCTTTGCAATCAGAAGATGAATCTGTGCTGAAAACAACAATTGTACGCACAACAAAAATTGTGAAAAAAATATGTCAGGACAGTGAAAACTTCAGCGAAACCAGTAGTGTTTCGGAAACAGAATTGCCATCTCTTGAAACCATAATTCAGGATGCACCAATTGTTGCCGAATCCGTTACTACTGAATCGAACAATAAGGGCATTACGAAAACTGTCACCTCGCGCACCACAAAGGCTGTTACGGAAGTTGTAAATGAAAATGAGGAGAAAGCCACTCCTTCTGTTCCTGATCAAATCGTTTTCGAACAAAATCCAGACAAGTTGCTTATTGCTGCGCCTAGTGAGGGTAAAAATATTAAATCAACTACCCTCGATTTCATTGCATCGGAGCAACAAAGTGCTGCAGCAAAACCCGACGTAAAGCCCAGGAAGTCAAAGAAACACTCAAAACGTCAGTTGACCGAAGCACCACTTTTGGAAGAGCCAATAACAGTACAACATACTCCTGCTACCCCAATCATTACAGAGCAACTTCCAGTTGCAGAATCAGAGCAAGAGGTTAAAGTTGATGAGCTAACGGTAACTGAGCCTACGTCTGCTAATGCTGGTAACGATGTTGTTAAGACCACAATTGTGCGAACAACAAAAATTGTTAAGAAAATTTCACAAAATGTTGATACTCAGAACGTCAGTGAAACTATCAGTTCTGTTGATAAGGAAATTGAAAAACCCGAAGCCCAGCCTGAACCCATTGCTGAAGAGCCAACAACAACTGAAAATAGTGGTGGTGTAACAAAGACTACAACTGTGCGTACAACGAAAATTGTGAAGAAACTTAATGAAGATGGTGAAACAACAACAGAGGAAAGTAGCACCATCAGTGATCCTGTTACCGTGCGAGAAGGTTCCCCAACCATTTCGGAAATACCAAGCGAAACTTCAACAACATCTAGCCAAATAGATGGCGCCATCATCAAGACAACCACAATTCGTACGATGCGAATCACTAAGCGAATTACAAACGACGGACGTATAGTTATAACCGAAAGTGACGCCCCAAGTGATGTTATCGTAACATCCAGTATTGAAATGCCCGATCAAAGACCAGTTAGTCCAGTGGTATCTTCGCGTACAGCATCACCTGTTGTCACGCCTAGCAATGCAGCTAATGAAGAAAATGTTGGTGTCAATATTGATTTGGTTCTGAACGAACCGCTTAGCAGATCAGGCATTAAGGTCCTAGACATTGAGACAACTGAGTTACCGAATGTAAAAACAAATGGGACGCACACTTCAACGAATGAAGCTTTTACTGAGACAAAGGCATTTGCCACCTCTACTATAACTACCAAAAATACGATTCTTACGACAACCCAACGACGTAGCTTCGAAACCGAAGATGGCACAAATGTTCTTTTCGTGGGAGAAGGCATTGACGGAGCCTATCCACCAGGTACAGTTCAGAAAATCTCTCTAATCACTCATGAAGAGAAATTGAAGACTCCTATTGTGAAAATGCATTTAGATTTTCCAGAAGTTAGTCTTCGTGTGACCGAGACTGTGACTGAAAATGTAGACTCCCTTCAAAGAACTGCTGAAAGTAGCGAAACTCATTCTGTTGAGTTGACTAGAGTGCCAGAAATAGTAGAATCAGTTGAACCATCAGTAACTAGTGTAGAACAAAAACTTGATGACCAAGTGACAAAGACGGTAGCGGTAGAGCAGGTCGAAAAGCCAATCGACAATAACAACGACAGCGAACCTGTACTTTCTGAGCTAAGTCCCGAAGAGCAAGTCCTATTTGAAGACATTCAAAAGAAATTGTCCAAGAAAGATAAGAAAAAGCGACCTGCAATTCCCGAAGAGTTTATCAAACAGGAAACAATTCAGATCCTTGTAGAAGAAACAAAGAGCAATGACACGTTAGGTAAGACTTCTGTAGATGAAAAGCATTCTGTTATTCATATTCCTGAACCCACCAATAAACCAGAACAATTAGTTGAGAATATCGAGCTAGATGCTACGTTGATTCAAAAGACCGAAACAATCGATCATGCCAAAGCTGATACACTTTACCATGAGAAAGTTCAAGAAACACCAGTTGTTCCTTCTGATAAAACTCAAATTGAAACGCAACAAGATATTCCATGTGAGGTTCAGTTACTCCCAGATCCTACTAATACCGCTAATCAAACTGTTCCTGCCAAACCAAGCGCATTAATTGCTGAAGCATTTGTTGCTAACATGGTAAGCACTTTAAATATCACTAATATCCAAAATATTTGCCCCTATGACAGAATTTATGAAATCCCAAAATACAATATATCACAATATAAATTAGCCGAGGGTAACTATCACATTGTTAATTCAAAACCAAATCCTATAGAATCTTTACCAAATGTACAGCCCCCAGTTGAAGAGCTTTCACCGATTGTAAGTTCGGTTGATTCTTCCACTCCAACAAACTTGGCTGTTATTTCTCCTAAACTTATAAACGTCCCCAAAGAAAATAAGATATTCGAAATTCCCAAATATGACATTTCTACATTTAAAACAGCTGAAGGTAGTTATCACACAATTCATTCCAAGCCAATTCAATTAGAAATAATCAGTCCTGAACAAACACCAACTGAGCAACTACAGCAAATTAAAACGCGTGAAAGTCCTATTGAGTCGGAAAAATATTCACATGTTAAAACTGAAACAATTGCCGATAAACCAACAGAAATTGTTAATTCCAAACCCGAAAGAATATATGAAATTCCCAAATACAACACTATCGTTTTGGATGCAGCTGAGGCTAAATATCAGAAAAATAAGGTTCCTGAAAAACCGATTAGTATATCAACGAATGAACTACAGCCAAACGACGTCAAGACTTCACAAATTGAGAGTGCAATTCACACTTCTACAACAACGACCGTTACAACTACAACTGTCAATTCAAATGTGCCAATAACAAAGGATTCATCTAAAACAGTTGAACCAAAGAAACCTTGACTGAACCTGAACAACAACCCTTCTATTACTTTGAGGTTCCAAATTACAATATTACCGCACAACACTCCGCTGAAAATTGTTTCAGGGAATACCTTTCAAAGGAAATCGCAGTAAATGTCGAACCAACAAACGAAGTTCCTGGTGACAGTGTCGAGCCGAAGGAGGTTATCGAATCTTTGATTTCTGAGGATAGCAAGACAACAGTGACAACCACCACAACTACAACTGTGACTGAAACTATCAAGGAGTCTGTTATTCCGGAACTACCAAAGGCTGTGGAACCTGAAAAGAAACCAGAAGAGCCCAAGAAAGCAGCTTATGCTGGTCTACCTGTTGATGACACCACCAGTTCTTGGATGGACGTGTTGGATAAACCTATGACATTCTCCGACGAAGAGGAAGAAGCTCCTGTTGAACCAGCAAAGGAAGTCGCAGTAGTTGTCAAACCAACAAAGGAAGTACCAGTTGTCGAACCAACGAAAGAAGAGCCTGTTTCCATTGTCGAACCGAAGGAGGTTATCGAATCTTCGGTTTCTGAGGACAGCAAGACAACTGTGACAACTACCACAACTACAACTGTGACAGAAACTGTCAAGGAGTCTGTTATTCCGGAACAACCAAAGACTGTGGAACCTGAAAAGAAACCTGAAGAGCCAAAGAAAGCAGCTTATGCTGGTCTGCCTGTTGATGACACCACCAGTTCTTGGATGGACGTGTTGGATGAACCTATGACATTCTCCGACGAAGAGGAAGAAGCTCCTGTTGAACCAGCAAAGGAAGTCGCAGTAGTCGTCGAACCAACAAAGGTAGCACCAGTTGTCCCTGTCGAGCCTAAGGAGGTTATAGAACCTTCGATATCTGAGGACAGCAAGACAACAGTGACAGTCACAACAACCACTACTGTGACTGAAACTGTCAACGAGTCTGTTCGGATTCAAAGACTGTGGAACTCGAAAAGAAACCTGAGGAACCCAAAAAAAGCAGCTTATGCTGGTCTGCCTGTTGATGACACCACCAGTTCTTGGATGGACGTGTTGGATGAACCTATGACATTCTCCGACGAAGAGGAAGAAGCTCCTGTTGAACCAGCAAAGGAAGTCGCAGTAGTTGTCGAACCAACAAAGGAAGTTGTTGTCGAGCCAACAAATGAAGTTTCTGTTGTCCCTGTCGAGCCGAAGGAGGTTATCGAATCTTCGGTTTCTGAGGACAGCAAGACAACTTTGACAACTACCACAACTACAACTGTGACAGAAACTGTCAAGGAGTCTGTTATTCCGGAACAACCAAAGACTGTGGAACCCGAAAAGAAACCCGAAGAGCCCAAGAAAGCAGCTTATGCTGGTCTTCCTGTTGATGACACCACCAGTTCTTGGATGGACGTGTTGGATGAACCTATGACATTCTCCGACGAAGAAGAAGAAGCTCCTGTTGAACCAGCAAAGGAAGTAGCAGTAGTTGTCGAGCCAACAAAGGAAGTTGTTGTCGAGCCAACAAATGAAGTTTCTGTTGTCCCTGTCGAGCCGAAGAAGGTTATCGAATCTTCGGTTTCTGACGACAGCAAGACAACTGTGACAACTACCACAACCACAATTGTGACTGAAACTGTCAAGGAGTCTGTTATTCCGGAACAACCAAAGACTGTGGAACCTGAAAAGAAACCCGAAGAGCCCAAGAAAGCAGCTTATGCTGGTCTTCCTGTTGATGACACCACCAGTTCTTGGATGGACGTGTTGGATGAACCTATGACATTCTCCGACGAAGAGGAAGAAGCTCCTATTGAAACTGCAAAGGAAGTCGCAGTAGTTGTCGAGCCAGCAAAGGAAGTTCCTGTTGTCCCTGTCGCGCCGAAAGAGATTATCGAGTCTTCGATATCTGAAGACACCAAGACAACAGTGACAACCACAACAACTACAACTGTGACTGAAACTATTATTCCGGAACAACCAAATACCGAAGAAACTAACGAGACAACCTGCGCTGACCTGCCAATTTACGGTGGTTTAACACTTGAAGGTCCAATTGACACCTGGTCAAGTGTTTTGGAGGAATCATTGCCCCACGCAGGAACTTTTACGTCCACGCTATCAGCAGATGCGCCGGAGTTTACTCCCTCATATTTGAGAAGTGCTTATTCAGATCAAACAAACACATTCCTTGCTAATGAGAGAATTTACAATGAATTCATTCCGCGGAACAGAATTGAGCAAACAATACCATTACAAAAGAAGCCAAAGAAGGCGAAACCAGCAAAGAAACAAAAGAAACAAACAGTTGAGTCTGAGGATATTATCGAAACCACTTCCGCAGCTCCTGTATTTATCTTGGAATCAGATCAGACTGTCGAGCAAAGTGTCTGGGAAAACAATCGCGATGGAAAGTCGTACGCGGATGTTTTGTTTAGCTCTGGTGATACAAATGAAATAGAAGTTATCGAGGCCAATCCCCAACGGAAACCAATTGCAGTCGAGCCATTGCATAAACCAGACGCCAAGGAAAATATGAAAAAACTGAAACCAGTTGCTGTCGAGCCATCGCCTAAACCGGAAAAAGCCAAGGAACAAGTGAAAAAGCAGAAGCCAGTTAAAGCGAAGCCTGTAGAACAAATTGTCGACACTGAGACATCTAAACCTTCCACAGAAAGCTCCAAAGAAACATCATCTGACGAGCGGGATGTTTCCAAGACATCTGAGTTTAGTTGGTCGGCTTTAGTTAAAAGGCCCGGTGAATGGACAGATACTACAGCTCTTAAGAAGGACTCGCTTCAGCCTGAAATTAAGAGGGAAGAAAAGAAACCGAAAATAGAAGAAAAAGATGAACGTAAATCTTCAAAAACTAAAAAGGCAAAGAAGGTAAAGAAACCGGTAGTTGAACCTGTTTCCACAACTTCTGAGGATGAAAAACCTGAACCTGAACCATCTAAAGTTTACACAGAAGTATCAGAGACCAAATCGACTGAATTTGTGACTACAACCGAGAAGAATGTTCAACCAGAATCCACTAGCTTTTCATGGGCTTCGCTTGTCAAAAGACCAGGAGAATGGGTTGATACAACTGTTACGCATATCAAGAGCGCAGTTACAACTTCGATGGATAAGCCAGAACCTGTACGCAAAGAGCATGAAAAGCCAAAGAAAGTTCGGCCACAAAAGAAAACGGTGCGATCTGAAACCAAACCTCCAGTTTTGGAAGAGGTTGAGCCAACTCCTGAACCCACCACCAAGCCAATTATTCAAGTTGAAAGTGAACCAGAAAATATCGTTAATGTTGATGTTGCTAAAAGCAATACTCCATTATTCTCCTGGGCTTCCTTGGTAAAGAAGCCTGGCGACTGGGTTGATGATATAGCTGATCGCAAAAAACAAATTCCAAAGAGTGAACCTAAGTCCGAGGAAATACCAGATCCAAAGTCGGAGGCCAAGAGGCGCAAGGAACGCAAGACCACCAAGAAAGAACGTATTACTGAACTGGATAATAGAAAAGAAATAAAGGCTAAAATAGTGGAGCAACACAGTGAAGCAACAACAACAGATGAAAGCGATGTGCCTGTCTCGTCGTCGTCTCCCATCCATGATGACTCAATAATTACGTGGGCCAAGATTGCTAGTCAAATAGATTCCATGTCGGACCTACCACCAAAAGAATTTGATGTCAAACGTAAGCAATTAGAACGCACCCAATCGAAAAAAAGAACATTTGGCAAGGAAAAAAGAAACTTTAAAAGAAAACATTCGACACACAGATCAGAAAATAAGCCCTTGGACATCTGCAGTCAGCCAGCAAACTATTGAATTTATAGAAACTGAAAAGGTTATACCAAAGGTTGTTTCACTAAAGAAACCAGAGCCTGTTAAGTCTCAAGAGATTAATAATGCCACAGTACCTAAATCTTCAGATGAATTCAAATGGTCAGATATTGTTGAACAATCTGAAGAGAAAACACATAAGTCTTGGGCTGAAATGATTGATGATGGTGGTGACGAAGTTGTTGTTGAACACAAATCATGGAAAGAACTAATTGAAGACGAAGTTGAAATTCCACTTCTTCCTGAAAATGGTGATGAAGCTAAGATAAATAAAATAATCGAAACAATTCAAGATATGAAGTCTGAGGAAACTGAAACAACAAAGGAGATACCTGTCGTACCCATCGAGACAAAAGAAATAATTGAATCTTCAGTATCTGATGAGAGCAGGACAGCTGTCACAGTCACAACAACCACAACCGTGACTAAAACCATAAATGAGTCTGCGATTCCGGAACAACAAAAGTCTGTGGAACCCGAAAAGAAACCCGAAGAGCCCAAGAAAGCAGCTTATGCTGGTCTGCCTGTTGATGACTCAACCAGTTCTTGGATGGACGTGTTAGATGAACCTATGACATTCTCCGACGAAGAAAAAAGAAGCTCCTGTTGAACCAATAAAGGAAGTCGCAGTAGTTGTCGAGCCAACAAAGGAAGTACCAGTTGTCGAACCAACGAAAGAAGTAACTGTTGTCATTGCCGAACCGAAGGAGGTTATCGAAACTTCGATTTCTGAGGACAGCAAGACAACTGTAACAACTACCACAACCACAACTGTGACTGAAACTGTCAACGAGTCTGTGATTCCAGTGGAACCTGAAAAGAAACCAGAAGAGCCCAAGAAAGCAGCTTATGCTGGTCTTCCTGTTGATGACACCACCAGTTCTTGGATGAACGTGTTGGATGAACCTATGACATTCTCCGACGAAGAGGAAGAAGCTCCTGTTGAACCAGCAAAGGAAGTAGCAGTAGTTGTCGAACCAACAAACGAAGTTCCTCTTGTCCCTGTCGAGCCGAAGGAGGTTATCGAATCTTCGATATCTGAAGACAGCAAGACAACTGTGACAGTCACCACAACCACAACTGTGACAGAAACTGTCAACGAGTCTGTGATTCCTGTGGAACTCGAAAAGAAACCTGAGGAACCCAAGAAAGCAGCTTATGCTGGTCTTCCTGTTGATGACTCCACCAGTTCTTGGATGGACGTGTTGGATGAACCTATGACATTCTCAGACGAAGAGGAAGAAGCTCCTGTTGAACCAGCAAAGGAAGTCGCAGTAGTTGTCGAGCCAACAAAGGAAGTACCACTTGCCACCACTAAAAAGTAACTGTAGTCATTGCCGAGCCGAAGGAGGTTATCGAGTCTTCGATTTCTGAGGACAGCAAGACAACTGTGACAACTACCACAACCACAACTGTGACTGAAACTGTCAAGGAGTCTGTTATTCCGGAACAACCAAAGACTGTGGAACCTGAAAAGAAACCAGAAGAGCCCAAGAAAGCAGCTTATGCTGGTCTGCCTGTTGATGACTCCACCAGTTCCTGGATGGACGTGTTGGATGAACCTATGACATTCTCCGACGAAGAGGAAGAAGCTCCTGTTGAACCAGCAAAGGAAGTCGCAGTAGTTATCGAGCCAACAAAGGAAGTACCAGTTGTCGAGCCAACAAAGGAAGTACCAGTTGTCGAACCAACGAAAGAAGTAACTTTTGTCATTGCCGAGCCGAAGGAGGTTATCGAATCTTCGGTTTCTGAGGACAGCAAGACAACTGTGACAGTCACGACAACCACTACTGTGACTGAAACTGTCAACGAGTCGGTGATTCCTGTGGAACTCGAAAAGAAACCTGAGGAACCCAAGAAAGCAGCATATGCTGGTCTTCCTGTTGATGACTCCACCAGTTCCTGGATGGACGTGTTGGATGAACCTATGACATTCTCCGACGAAGAGGAAGAAGCTCCTGTTCAACCAGTAAATGAAGTCGCAGTAGTTGTCGATCCAACAAAGGAAGTTCCTGTTGTCCCTGTCGAGCCGAAGGAGGTTATCGAATCTTCGATTTCTGAGGACAGCAAGACAACTGTGACAGTCACGACAACCACTACTGTGACAGAAACTGTCAACGAGTCTGTGATTCCTGTGGAACCTGAAAAGAAACCCGAAGAGCCCAAGAAAGCAGCTTATGCTGGTCTTCCTGTTGATGACACCACCAGTTCTTGGATGGACGTGTTGGATGAACCTATGACATTCTCAGACGAAGAGGAAGAAGCTCCTGTTAAACCAGCAAAGGAAGTCGCAGTAGTTGTCGAGCCAACAAAGGAAGTACCAGTTGTCCCAACGAAGAAGTAACTGTTGTCATTGCCGAGCCGAAGGAGGTTATCGAATCTTCGGTTTCTGAGGACAGCAAGACAACTGTGACAACTACCACAACCACAACTGTGACTGAAACTGTCAAGGAGTCTGTTATTCCGGAACAACCAAAGATTGTGGAACCTGAAAAGAAACCCGAAGAGCCCAAGAAAGCAGCTTATGCTGGTCTTCCTGTTGATGACTCCACCAGTTCTTGGATGGACGTGTTGGATGAACCTATGACATTCTCAGACGAAGAGGAAGAAGCTCCTGTTGAACCAGCAAAGGAAGTCGCAGTAGTTGTCGAGCCAACAAAGGAAGTACCAGTTGTCGAACCAACGAAAGAAGTAACTGTTGTCATTGCCGAGCCGAAGGAGGTTATCGAATCTTCGGTTTCTGAGGACAGCAAGACAACTGTGACAACTACCACAACCACAACTGTGACTGAAACTGTCAAGGAGTCTGTTATTCAGGAACAACCAAAGATTGTGGAACCTGAAAAGAAACCCGAAGAGCCCAAGAAAGCAGCTTATGCTGGTCTTCCTGTTGATGACTCCACCAGTTCTTGGATGGACGTGTTGGATGAACCTATGACATTCTCCGACGAAGAGGAAGAAGCTCCTGTTGAACCAGCAAAGGAAGTCGCAGTAGTTGTCGAGCCAACAAAGGAAGTACCAGTTGTCGAACCAACGAAAGAAGTAACTGTTGTCATTGCCGAGCCGAAGGAGGTTATCGAATCTTCGGTTTCTGAGGACAGCAAGACAACTGTGACAGTCACCACAACCACTACTGTGACAGAAACTATCAACGAGTCTGTGATTCCAGTGGAACTCGAAAAGAAACCAGAAGAGCCCAAGAAAGCAGCTTATGCTGGTCTTCCTGTTGATGACACCACCAGTTCTTGGATGGACGTGTTGGATGAACCTATGACATTCTCCGACGAAGAGGAAGAAGCTCCTGTTGAACCAGCAAAAGAAGTCGCAGTCATTGTCGATACAACAAAGGAAGTCGAACCAACGAAAGAACTACCAGTTGTGTTTGTCGAGCCGAAGGAGGTTCTTGAATCGTCGGTTTCTGAGGACAGCAAGACAACAGTGACAACCACCACTACTACTACTGTGACTAAAACGGTCAGTGAGTCTATTATTCCAGAAGAAACCAAATCAAAATTAGAAAAAAATAGCAAACCTGCTAGTGTTTGGGAGCAAAACTCTTCGTACGCAGATGTGCTGAAACACACATTAAATTTTATAGACGGCGAAAAAAGAAACGTCGAACGGATTGCTGAAATTAGTGCTGAAACAATACCTGATGAAGCTCAGAAGTGGTAGAGCATGTTTCTAAAAAGTCAAAATCCAAGAAGGACAAAAAACAGAAAAAGGTTGAAAAGACAGAAGCTGAATTCGGTGTTTTGGAGATAATTAAAGCAACTGAAAAGGAAGTTCTATCCTCCAAATCTCAAATTGTTCAAGATGTCACCACATCCAGTATAGATTTAGTTCAAAAAGAAACAGAAGCTCTGCCCCAAAAATGGTCTGAAATGGTTGAAGATGAAGTAAAGAAGTTTGAACACCCTCAGGAAGTTTCTCAACCAGGAACTGTGTTCTCTTGGTCATCTATAGTCCGTCAAGGAACCGAAGAGCCTTTTACCAAAATTACTCAAAATATTCCTGAAGATGTCGATCCTTTGGACTCAATAACAACGCGCGTAACTGAAAATATATCTGAAATCTTACGGGATCCAGTTAAAGAAGAGAAACCCAAAAAACAAAAGGCGAAGAAGACAAAGAAATCATCCGTCCCTATTGAACCAGAGACTACACATCCGGTTGAAGAACATGTTAAGGATGATCAAATCATTCCCCAAAAAGAGCTTCCATCTCAATCTCATCTATGGTCATCGATTGTAACACAAACCAATACGCAACCAATTGAAATCGGACAAAAAGAATTTTCAACTCAGGAAACCCAGGATAAGGAAGACAAGCCAAAACAGAATAAAAAAGATAAGAAATCACCCAAAGTTAAACATGCTCAGGAGCCAGCAGTTGAAGTTGAAGTTGTAAGCGTAATTGAAAAGCTAGACGAACATAAAGAAAAGGAAACAGCGCAAACCATTCATAATACGCCAATACAAGGTCAATCATGGTCGTCTATTGTTTCCCAAACGATCGAAGTTTCACCAATCCAAACCAAAACTGATTTAGTTACGTCTTCAAATGATGTACAGGATTTCATTCACATGGAACAGAAGTTTTCGACTGCTGTCAACGATAAGCAAAAGAAGCAAAAAGCAAAGAAGGAAAAGAAACAGCCTGTGGAGCATCATCCAGAACCAGTTATTGAGCAAACGGTCGTTGTTGAAGAGACTAAAGAAGTTGACGAACAGAAATCACCAGAGGTTACATTTGAAACATCATCTTTACCCCCTCAACCTTCAACGCAATCATGGTCGTCAATTGTTTCACAAACAACCATTATCGAAACTCCAGTTGTACAGATAGCAACTGATGTTGTTCCTTCCCTTCAAGCCGATAAGCCGAAGAAGCAAAAAGCTAAGAAAGAGAAGAAAAAGCCAACCGAACACATTGTTGTTGAGCCAGTTGTTGAGCCAGTTGTTGAGAAACAGATTGTTGTTATAGAGTCTGAAGAAATTATCGAACCGAAATCACAAGAAGTTCCAGATTCTCAACCTTCGCATGTATCATGGTCTTCCATTGTTGCTCAAGCCAGTGAAGTCTTGCCTACAACATTAGAAACTTCTGTTGTTCAGGTAACAGCTGATGTTATTCCTTCATCCCAAAACGTCCAGGACTTCATTCACAATGAGCAAAAATTTTCCACAACCGTGAACGATAAGCCGAAAAAGCAAAAGGCCAAAAAAGAGAAAAAGAAGCCAACAGAAGACACTGTTGTTGAGCCTGTTGTTCAGGAACAAATTGTTGTCGAAGAGTCTAAAGAAATTATCGAACCGAAAGCACCAGAAGTTGCAGACTCTCAACCCTCAGCAATGTCGTGGTCGTCAATTGTTTCTCAGGCCAGTGAAATCGTAACTACAACTGTCGAGACAGTCAAAACCTCTGTTGTCCCGATAACTACTGATGTCATTCCTTCACCTCAAAATACTCAGGACTTCATCCACAGTGAGGAGAAAATCTCGACTTCTGTGAATGATAAGCCGAAAAACCAAAAGGCCAAGAAAGAGAAGAAGCTTATTGAACACATTGTAACAGAGCCAGTTGTTGAGGAACAGGTTGTTCTTGTTGAATCGAATGAAATCCTGGAACCGCAAGCACCAGAAGTTGCTGATTATCCACTTTCAGCTATGTCATGGTCGTCAATTGTTTCACAAGCAACTGAAACTATTGATACTTCTAATGTCCAAGTAACAACTGATGTTATTTCTACATCTCACGACATTCAGGACTTCATTCAAAATGAACAGAAATTCTCCACAACTGTCAATGATAGGTCGAAGAAGCAAAAGGCGAAGAAGGAGAAGAAAAAGCCAACCGAACCCATTGTAGTAGAGCCAGTTGTTGAGGAACAATTTGTTCTCGAAGAGTCTGAAGAACTTGTCGAACCGAAAGCAGCAGAAGTTGCAGTTTCTCAATCTTCACCTTTATCGTGGTCTTCAATTGTTTCAAAGGCCCCTGAAATATTGCCTACTGTTGTCCATGTAACAACGGATTCCGTTCCTTCACCTCTAGGCGATCAGGACTCCATCCAAAGAGTAGAAAAAATATCTACTACTGTAATCGATAAACCGAAGAAGCAAAAGGCCAAAAAGGATAAGAAGCAGTCAGCCGAACACATTGTTGTAGAGCCAGTTGTTGAAGAACAAATTGTTGTTGCTGAGCCTAAAGAAGTTGTCGAGGCAGAGGCACCAGAAATTGCAGATTCTCAATCTTCACCTCAATCGTGGTCTTCAATTGTTTCACAAGACAGCGAAGTCTTGCCTATAACTATCGAAACTTCTGTTGTCCAGGTAACAGTTGATGTTGTTCCTTCCCCTCAAGACGATCAGGACTTCATTCACTATGAGCAGCAATTCTCAACGAATGTGAACGATAAGCCAAAGAAGCAAAAGGCCAAAAAGGAAAAGAAGCAGCCAATCGATCACGTCGTTGTTGAGCCAGTTGTTCAGGAACAGATTGTTGTCGAGGCAGTTGTAGAGGAACCAATTGTTGTCGAAGAGACTAAAGAAATTGTCGAACCGAAAGCACCAGAAGTTGCAGATTCCCAACCTTCAGCAATGTCGTGGTCTTCAATTGTTTCGCAAGACAGTGAAGTCTTGCCTACAACTGTCGAGACTTCTGTTGTCCAGATAACAGTTGATGCTCCTTCCCCTCAAGACGTTCAGGACTTCATTCACAATGAGCAGAAACTCCCTACAACTGTGAACGATAAGCCGAAGAAGCAAAAGGCCAAAAAGGAGAAGAAGCAGCCAACCGAACACATTGTTGTTGAGCCAGTTGTTCAGGAACAGATTCTTGTCGAAGAGACTAAAGAAATTGTCGAACCGAAAGCACCAGAAGTTGCAGATTCCCAACCCTCTGCAATGTCGTGGTCTTCAATTGTTTCACAAGATAGTGAAGTCCTGCCTACAACTGTCGAGACTTCTGTTGTCGAGGTAACAGTTGATGTTGTTCCTTCCCCACAAGACAATCAGGACTTCATTCACAATGAGCAGAAACTCTCCACAACTGTGAACGATAAGCCGAAGAAGCAGAAGACCAAAAAAGGAAAAGAAGCAGCCAACCGAACACATTGTTGTTGAGCCAGTTGTTCAGGAACAGATTGTTGTCGAGGCAGTTGTAGAGGAACCAATTGTTGTCGAAGAGACTAAAGAAATTGTCGAACCGAAAGCACCAGAAGTTGCAGACTCTCAACCCGCAGCAATGTCGTGGTCTTCAATTGTTTCACAAGACAGTGAAGTCTTGCCTACAACCGTCGAGACTTCTGTTGTCCAGGTAACAGCTGATGTTGTTCCTTCATCTCAAGACGTTCAGGACTTCATTCACAATGAGCAGAAATTCTCCACGACTGTGAACGATAAGCCGAAGAAGCAAAAGGCTAAAAAGGAAAAGAAGCAGCCAACCGAACACATTGTTGTTGAGCCAGTTGTTCAGGAACAGATTGTTGTCGAGGCAGTTGTAAAGGAACCAATTGTTGAGTCTAAAGAAATTGTCGAACCGAAAGCACCAGAAGTTGCAGACTCTAAACCTGCAGCAATGTCGTGGTCTTCAATTGTTTCACAAGACAGTGAAGTCTTGCTTACAACTGTCGAGACTTCTGTTGTCCAGACAACAGTTGATGTTGTTCCTTCATCTCAAGACTTCATTCACAATGAGCAGAAATTCTCCACGACTGCGAATGATAAGCCGAAGAAGCAAAAAGCCAAAAAGGAGAAGAAGCAGCCAACTGAACAAATTGTTGTAGAGCCAGTTGTTGAGGAACAAATTGTTGTTGAAGAAATTGAACCAATTCCTGTTATTGACGTCATTCCTGTAATTGACGAATTGAAAATTGAAGACAAACAGGAGACCGACACCAAATTGGAAGAGGTTCCACCGCAAACTTTGTCGTGGTCTTCAATTGTTTCTCAAACCATTGAAAGTACTCCAACAGTGGTAGATATTCCCCAAACTGAGCCTGAACCTGAAGTAGCTTTATCATCAAGTCAACTTGTTATCGAAAAGCCTAAAAAACAGAAAACAAAGAAGGAATCTAAGGTGGAGCAGGCGGAAAATGTAGTCCACCTTATTGTTGACCAAACTGCTGTTGCCGAGGTAGAGCCGGAATCAACTCAAATTACAGTCGAGGTACCAGATCAAGTACATTCTTGGTCGTCAATTGTTTCACAAACAACTGAAGAATATCTAGTAACCGAAATAACAGAAAATGCCTCAAAGACTCAGGACATCCAGGACTTCACTCATAAAGAACAAAATAATAAAATCAAAAAGCAAAAAACTAAGAAAGATAAGAAGACTTCTCAAACAGAAATTGACATTAAACCGATTGTTACGGAAACTGTTGACCCAGTCAAGGAATTGATAAAGCAGGATGAGCCGGAATCAATTGAACCAACTCAGACTCTCTCATGGTCAACAATAGTGTCGCAAACACTTGACGTTTCACCAGTGGTAACCGAAACTGAGTCAGTAGTTGAAATAGTTCCCTTCGCTTCTGAAGGTGCAATTGGCGAAACTCACGTTAGCGAGAAACCCAAAAAACGGAAGGTGCCGAAGGAGAAAAAATTAACCAAACCTGAACATATTTCGAAAACTGAGGTTGATATTCGACAAGTTGAAAAACATGAAGTCAAATCAGATCCTGTTGAAACAAAGATAGAGGCTCCAAAAACAATTTCATGGTCTTCAATTGTTTCACAAACAGTTGAAGTTTCACCAATATCCTCACTGAGTGATGATATAAAGAAATTCATTTCTGAGGAACAAAAGGTATTGCCGGATGTCAAGGAAAATCCTGAGAAAAACAAGAACGCTAAGTCTTCTAAAGCAGAAGTGGACACACCTACTTTCATCGAAGAATCGACACCAGAAGACAAACCTTTGCAATCGGTAGTGGCTGTAACAGAAACTACTATCACACACACTTCGGACTTCACTGAAACCGAAAAGGTCAAAAAGACAAAGCCCAAAAAAGAAAAGAAGCAGACGAAGGTTGAGCGGACACCAAAATCAACTGTTGTTCATGAAGTGACTAAGGTTGAACCAGTGCCTGTTTATCGTGAGACGTCATCAGAGCCAACGGTATCTGAGTTCAATATTCAAATACCGAAACCGCAACCATCGGTTTGGTCTCAATCTGAGACTTATGCTGAGGTCGTTAGAAAATCAGGTTACGCAGACAACACAAGTATTCGATACCCGGACAGCGGCTCGGAAACACACAGTGTCACTGACTACATTGAGCATGAATCTACTTTAAAACCAAGTTTGGTGATAGAGCGGCCTCAAAGTTCAGCTGTTGTCATAACTACAGAGTACCCAGATCCAGTTATTTCGCCAACTATTGAGGATGAACCTGTTGACTTCGTCATCCCGCAGAAGTCATCCGCTTTGTCGTGGAAGGAATTAATGGACGAAGAAGTAAACCCATTAGACGAAATACCTTCATGGTCTTCAGTTGCACAAACTTGGGAAGTAACGGAAACACCAATTGGTAAAGAACCAACACCAGAAAGATCTTCACGTACAATTGCCCGTCCGGTCATACAAGTCACGGAGGTAACTAAAGCCGAAGAAAAGTTGCAACCACAAGAAGATAACGGTTTTCTGGAAATTACTTCCAAAAAGAGAATTCGTTCTCGTTCTCGCTCTCAACAGTCACAAAGTTCACATGTTGAAGAAAAACCGAAAAAGAAGAAATCCAAAAAGCCAAAGGAATCAACTCAAGATAAACCTTCAAAGACCCCTATTGAACAACCTATTGCAATTGATGAACCCATCATTGTTCATTCTGAATTACCAGTGGAGATTCAAAAGACGGTTCCTGTTTCGATACCAATCACCTCAGGCATGTCATGGGCTGCCATCGCAGCACATAATGTTCCAGAGCCGGTACAGCAAATACGACAACTGCAGATCGAAACAAAAAAACTAACTTTCGATGATGTTAAGAAACCAACGATAGATAAAAAGGTTAGCATACCAATCAAATTGGAAACCGAACCAAAAACAAAGAAGCCAAAACAGAAATCCAAGAAAAAGCATGCTACAGACACCGTTGACTTTATCAATGCGGAGAAAGAAAGTTCCCAAAAATCAAAGGTAATCGAGCAAAACCCGGAGCCACTTTCAATCCAGGAAGAGCAGCCGCTTTCTTTGGACAGCTCCGTAGACAGCACAGAAGAAAACATCACGGTGGAAGTTGACATCTCCAAGTCAATTAAGGCTCCCAAAGAAAGTTCAAAGATCACAAAACCATTAGTTGCCGAAAAAACACCTTTGATGCCATTTGAAAGAGTTGTCGAAAGTGTTCCCATCACACAGAAGGAAACCGTCATAACTGAAACAACCGTAACCCAGAAGGAAACTCCGGCAATTGAAACTACAGTTACACAAGAGGAAACTACCACGATTGAAACAATTGTTGACAGTAAGAAACCAGAGAAATTGGTTGAGACAGTAACTCCCTTGGCTCCATTTAAGCCAATCGAGGGGGGGGAGGAGACAAAATTGTAACAACAGTTGTCGAAAGTGTTCCCATCACACAGAAGGAAACCGTCATAACTGAAACAACCGTAACCCAGAAGGAAACTCCGGCAATTGAAACTACAGTTACACAAGAGGAAACTACCACGATTGAAACAATTGTTGACAGTAAGGAACCAGAAAAATTAGTTGAGACAGTAAATCCCTTGGCTCCATTTAAGCCAATCGAGGAAGCAACTACAACGATTGT
This sequence comes from Zaprionus nigranus, assembly GCA_018903425.1. NCBI lineage: Eukaryota > Metazoa > Arthropoda > Insecta > Diptera > Drosophilidae > Zaprionus > Zaprionus nigranus. The sequence continues at coordinate 869,263 of JAEIGD010000002.1, forward strand.
AGAAATCACATCGCATGTTGTAACTGCAGCGCTGTAACTGAAACAGTGCCGGAAACTGTAACTGATGAGAATGTGACACCTCTAGCTCCATTCAAGTCAATCGCGGAGCCCAGGGAAATAGTCAAGGAATCGGAAATCAAACCTGAAGCGGCTGCTGATACAGTTCCGGAGAACTTGATTGAAGAGAATGTGACACCGCTAGCTCCATTCGAACCAATAGAAGAGCCTAGTGACGTCGATTCATTTATATGCGAGACATCGTACTGGTCAGCAACACTTAAACCAGGTCAGAAACCAACTACTTTGGAAACGGAAAAGATCATTGATGTCAAGCCTAAGGAAGAGCCATCAATCACTGTTGAAATACCAGTTGATGATCCACTTCCTGAAGTTGCAGTTCAGTCGCCAGTCGACCAACCAACAACGTGGTCAGCCATAGTTCAAACCGAGACTAAAGTTTTTCCGTCTCCAGTAGAAAAAGAGCAGCCTGAATTGCCTGCTTGGTCAACAGTTGTTGTAAGCAAAACTACCGACTTCCAAGAACCTAAACAACAATTGGATCTTGATAATGAAACTTCGACAACTAGAAAAACGACAACCACAACCTATGTGACAACAACAGTAACGACACACAAGGATGTAACAACTACAGAGAATGTGGAATCCACGTTGGAAAAGGAGCCAACTGCGTACGTGTCAACGACAGTGACATCTCATACCAACGATCTGGAAATAAAACCTAAAACAGACAAACTAATAGAAACTTCTGCACCATCAAAATTGGAAACACTTCAGGAAAATCTACAACTTGAAACAAATCTACAATATCCACGGTATAGTATCTTTGAAACTCAATACGAAATATTGAATGCGAAAACTCCAAAACAAACTGAGCAAATTATCGCAGCAGACCTACCCGAAACACAAAAGGAGGAAACCTTATTGGAAGATTATGTGATAATTGAACCTGAAGCAATGCCCCAACTTAACTTCGAAATTCTTACTTCCAATTTGTACCTTGATAGAAACTCTTTGTTGCGTCCCCTGCCCAATAGTGCGCTTAATCAGTTGCATTTAGTTAAAGTAGGAAAGACTACTGAACCCGTTGCACCCGTTGAAACTCAGGTTGTGGAAACAGTTTCAGAGATTGAGTTGAAACAACCTCAAGAGAAGCCTTGGTCTATTGTAGAACCAGAAGTGGCTTGGCCTGTTGAAGAAACTAAGGTTGTTATTCAACCTGAACCTATAGTTTCAGAAACTGAGGTTCAAAAGATTGTCTCAGAAACAGAGCTTGTCGAACCTGGAACTGTAGTAGAACCAGAAACTAAAGTCGAACAAATTGTCTCAGAAGTTGTAACTAAAACAGTTACCATTGTTCAACCAGATACTAAACTGGAGAAAATTGTCCCAGAAGTTGAGTTGGTTCAACATGCTACTAACGTTAAACCGAACCTACATCAAAGAAAACAATACTCGTAGAAAAGTCGCTGGAACCGACGAGTACTCCCGTAGAACTCAAAACGACCAGCGAACTACTCTGGTACCTCAGTCAAGACAACTTTTCAAAACTAATCAATCATTATAAGCAATCGACAGATAACGCATACGCGTTGTACAAGACGATCACCACAGACTCGACAATTACTACTAAGACTGACGAAGTTACCGAAAAAACTCAGGAAACCCTAGACGATAAGCATAAGACTGACATCATTACTGAAACTGTAGTGAAAACGACTACGATTACAGAATCAAGAGAATTGATAGCTGAAAACGTGGTAGATAAGACTGAACCAGAAGCATCGTCAATTGAACACATTCCTACTGTGGAAGTGGCGACAACGGCACCGCCTCGCAACCTCGAAGACTGGCGTCTAAATCTGTACTTGGACGATTGCAAATCATCCATCTCCGAAGCAGATTTATACGAAAGCATCGATAGACTGAAGCGTGCTGATATTGTTGACACCGAAACAACAAAACTTGACAAAGACAAGAACCCCGATGATGTTATCAAAAAAGCGGACAACCAGGACAAGGATATTGACAAGAAATACGATAACGATGACAATGATGACGACGACGACGACGACGACGATGATGATGATGGAGATAAAGTGACTGTACCTGAAATTCGCAAGCCGCATGACGACGACGATAAACCAAACGACCGCGATCCTGGTAGTGGTAGTAGTGGCAATGCGACACCAACACCCGAACACGACTCCGCGCAGTACGAACAGAATCGCAGTTGCTCGTCTGAGTACATGTCGACAGATTTACCGGGCGGCGTAGGTCACTGGAGGGACCAAAGTACTTACTTGGCTTTAGAAGCCGAACCTCAGGGTAAAGTAGAATTGACACCAACACAGCAACACCAACAATAACCGAAGTTGAGGGTAAAAATGTTCTAACCGAAACTAAAACAATTGAATTGACACCTTCAGTGTCTGATGAACACAGCCCCACACCTCCACCCACCCCTGAAACAAGCCCCGTACCCCAACAAGTTGCTACAATCAACCCAACTAACGTTGCAAACGCACTAATCCAATTGGCGAGCGCCACAACTCACACACTGTCCGCCGCTGCCAATGCGGCGTCAGCAGCAACACAAACGACAACCCTGGCAGCAACCAGTGCAATCTTGCCGGTTGCAAGTGCCGTCATCAGTAAGCTGACGGCGCAATCACACCAACGCCAACGCACCACACACGACAACATCAGCGGAGACAACAACCCCCCCAGCCCGAACCCGAGCCACAGCCAGAACCAGAACCAGTGCAGCAGCAGCAGCAGGTGCCAGCGATCACAGCAACAGTTGTTGAGACGCCTGTAGTTGCTGCCACGTTGCCACACATCGACAACAACAACCACGAGCAGAGTGTCCGAGGAGCTGCCACGCGAGATTGCGTCGCAGTCGGACAATGCGAATATCGTAAAGCGCACTGTAGTTACAACAACAACGGTGACAACGACAACAACCACCGAAGAGGCACCTGCAGAGCCTGCACATAGTTCGACAATAACAACAACTACAACAACAAATAGCAGTGACTTCCAACTGCAACAGCAACAACAACAACAACTCCAACGCCAGAAGGTGAACATCACATTGAGCCTTCGTTTATTCATAATTATAATATTTGCAGCTTTTTGTGTGTGGTTTTGGTATTTGTTCATGGCTTTTATACGGCAATAATTGCTCTTGTGGTTGTTGTTGTTACGGCGCTCCGGCCACATGCTGCCCCCCTGTCCCCGGCTGCGTCAGCAAATCCCGACAATGGCCTACAGTAAGGTCGCCCTGGGATTTTGCTGCCGGCAGTTCTGCGGATCTGTTGTGTGGCTGGCGCCGAAGCAGCAGTAGCAGATAATCAAAAGACAAGAGAATTAACTATAATATAATACTAACTTAACTCTATATATTGTGAATCCCTAAATCGTATGAACATTTGTTTTTCCTTAAGATTTTTATTTTGATTTCTTAAGTTTTTCTTTTGTATTTTTGTATTCAACTTAATCGCTGTTTTCCTTAATGCATCCTAGCTAGTGTTCTAGTACTTAAGACTATAAGTATAGTCGTAATATTTGATTGATTTGAGTTTATATACATGCTACACAAACACACTTACATACAATATCTTTCAAACTAGTCCTATAATACTCGATAGTTTTCTTTAATTGCATTTGCTTATGTTCCTTACTAATTGATTAATTAACCTATGTAAACTGCACTAACTACTATTGGCAGTATCCCCTTTATGATACGTACTAAATAAAGCTAAATATTAAAAATAAAATACTGATTAACCGATTTGCACGTTTTAATATCGGAAATATCTATTATAGAATAGTATCTTCGCACAGCTCTTTATCTCTTGAGTAGGTGCAGCAAAGCCAATCGAACACTCGCATTCGCACAACACACTCATACACCAAACACACGTGTACGCACGCACACACACAACAAGGGCACCTGCACTTGCACACAGTGCTGCTGAAAATACACACACACAGAGACACACAGTTTCCTAGCACCTGAATATGCCCATTTTAGTGTATCAAATAGTGTGTATACTTATGAGTTCATTGCCTTTTCTGCCGCCCTGCAGCCCTCGCCAAAATCAAAAGAATTTTTTGCGGTATTCTGCTAAAAATAAACTCAGCGTCTCGCAACATATTGTGTGAGATACATGCACATGTTCTCAAGATCCATGCGATGCATCCCGAATTACATTCTCAAAACTTGTAGCCGAGTGCGCCACTCAGTAGGTATTTTGCATTCAGTATTTTAGTCGAGATAGTGAATTCAGTGCGAATAGTTTGTCGATCACCCAGAAAACTGTGAAACAACATTGAAATTATGAGTTAAAATATTGTAAAATGAGTAAAAGTTAAAAGACAAGTATTCTTTATACACAGTGAAAAGTATTTAGAATTTCTTGAAGCTCCCGGAACCAGAAGAGCTTAATTGAAAAAAAAACGGCCTGGAAGATTTGTTGTGCAGCTAAAAAGTAGAACAATCGAAGCTGATGCTCCTTGAAATTTATATATTAAAAGTATAAATAGGTATTCAGCAAATGTGTATATATGTACTTTACTTTGGGTATTCTTAGAGTAGCCAAGATATCTTAAATAGCATAGCATTTAAGTTAAAATTAGGTCATCCATCACACTTTTCAACTTTAGTCAGGAATAATTTTGCATTCGGTGCTTTTGTCTATCCGCTGTCTGTCTATACGCAAATTCTCATATCAAATGCTGCCCATTCTAATCTTAAGATATTGTTAAATTTATATACATATATATTCTATTTGCATGCGTTACTTTAAAATGCAGTTCTCTTTGTATACTTAAGCTATATATAGAGTTAAAGCCATGCATTGCGTACCCTTACATACGGCTGTGCATCCATTTGCATCCATTTTTCAAATGTTATAAAACCTTGTTCCATGTAAATATATGTTGTAAGTGTATAGAAGCCGGCAACAAATATTTACAATGCTATTATATATTTGCTGCTCATCTAGCAAAAAATTCTAGCAATGTTCATTATTATTAACCTGTTTATTAATCCCCACAAAAAAAAACATACATTGCACAAATACGACACAATGCAATTATATAGGATATTATAACGCAAGAACTCGACGAACTGCTACAATCGCTATCGACTGTCGAGGATGGCATTGGGAACATGAACTACGGCAGCCTGGAGGGTATGCTACAGGGACTGAAGGTAACAAGATCTTTACTCTATATATCCTCTATTAACTGTATTATATTGTATAACACAAGCAAGAGTTTTACACTGCCTGGCGAATCGTAACACGTAGATTATAATTATTGTAGTACTCACACTGTATATACTTTATATGTAGATATATTTTCTATTCAATTATAATCAAATAAACGATTATTGGATGCTGGCGTGTGTCACATAAACTTAATAACACAATCGCATCATTCCATAAACAATCGTACATTCAATACACTCATAGATTATTCAGATAGAAGAACATAGAAGTAGATTATAGTTCTTCAATACATTTTTTTTTTACTTTTTATATATAGTAGTCCAAGTTTTTCCAATCTGAGTTTTACTTTTATACAGATACCTTTGTTACAAATGAATTTTTTTATACAGAAGTATTTAGTCTAATGCATTTTTTTTTTGTAATCTGAACAGCTAATCCAAACCAATTTAGAAGTACACGAGAGGGAAGCGCACAACCTAAAGCAACAAGCGAACGCATTACCAACGGACCCAGCTACTGAACGTCTCCTCAACGAGACAACGGATCGCATTGATTTGCTTTTGCGACGCACACAGCAGGGAATCACCATGATCGCCGTAAGTCAAGCCGTGGAACTTTTATACCAGATTGACAATTCATTTAATATCTTCTTGTATGTCCCACAGAACGCGATGCACGGCCAAAAGAAACGCGAGCAGGAAATTGACGGGTATCAGCAGCATTTGCTGGAATTGGAACGCTGGATCAATGAAGTATCCGCCGAGTTGGCCTCGTATGAGACGACTCCGGATAGCAGTACCGACGAGCAGGTGCTCAAGACGCAGGTTGAACGCAGTCAGCAATTGCTGCGCACACTGAAGGAGCGACAACAGTCCATGGACGATTTGGTTGAACAGACACATCAATTGCAATCGCAGCCCGATGTGGCACCCCTTGCCGACACCCTGATGGAACAACTGCAGAGCATCATCATCATATTGCGCGAACAGATCACTGTGGCTACCACACGCATCTTTACCATCGAGAAACGCATCGTGGAGTTGCGCAAGGTCAAGAGTGATGATGCACAAAGGCAGCGCGTGCTGGAGGATGCAAAGATTCAGCCACCGATCAGTGCGATCAGTGTAGCACCGGAATCTATTGATGAGAATACCATTGATTCCAGTTCCATGCCTGAGGAGGAGATCAAGCCACCAACTGGCGTTTATGTGGAGACACAGACATCGCTCAGCCTGCAGCAACCACAGACGCAACCTCAGCCAGAACAGCCTCAGGTTGTCACCAGCACTGTGGAGGCGCAGACGAGTTTCAGCGAACCAACTCCAGTGGTCGTGCCGGTAGAAACAGCTGAGGTGGCATTGCAAACCCTGAAGGAACGCCCTCCGACCGAGAATATAATGGTCACCCAAACACTGCAACATGGCCAGGAGACAATACAGATTGACACGACACTCAATAAGCCCACAGATGAGCCGCCAGCAGATGTTGAAATCGAAGCACGTTACCATCAGAAGCCCAAGGGTGACATAGACCGTGCCACTGAACTGATACTGAAGAATGTGCCACAGGCATTCGAGACGACATTTGTGGAGCCAGATGAGAGCACAACCGAGGTGGTTGTGGGTCCAGATGGCACCAAACACATTGTCGTGAAGAAGATCTCTCGCACCCGTCAACAGATTGTGCAGCAACAGCAAATCAGTTCCATTGGCGATGGCAACATCGAAGTCAAGTCGACGGGTCAAGTCAATGTGGAGAATGTGCACACAACGGACACCACCGTTGCGGATCCTGAGAAGAGTGGATACACCACTCACACGGTGGTCACTCAGCAGACACGCGGCTCAGTTCTGGATGGCTCGCAGCCAGAAACGGTGATCGTGAGTGAGTTCGAAACGGAACCCGTGGTCGAAATGTACCAACAGTTGCTCAGTCCCGATCAGGAAGGCAAGATGCAACCATTCCGAGTGGCAGCTGGAGAGTCTTTTGTTGAGTCTCAGGGCAGCATACTTCGTACTGTGACACAGCAGATTACTCGCAAGCTGATACGCAAGACGCGCAAGATTATCAAGCACATAACCATTATTGATGGCAAGGAACATGTGACGGAGGAGATTGTTGAGGAGCCTGAGGAGATTGAGGTGACCGAGGAGGAAATGGCGCCACAGGTGAATGTCAATATAGTGCGAACTGTGAACGGTAAAGTGGTGAGCGAGGAGGAGTTCCAGCGCCTGATGCAGGAACCTGGCGACGTTGTCATTGAAGAAGTTGCAACGGATCTGTCCCAGATGACAGTAGAACCGCAGCAACAGGTATTTGATATTGAGTCTATCAACATCAGCACCACAACTACTACACCACAAGAACAAGAACAACCACCTCAACTCGAAATACAGACACCACTCGAAACAACAACTACAACAAGAACAACAACAACTGTAACAACAACATCAACAGAAACGACTAAAAAAGAAGCACCTGTAGAATTGCGAGCACCTCAAGTAGACATTGAAGAACCCGTAGAACCAGTTGCTCCTACCAGTCCCGTTCATGTTACAGCTGCGGAAGTAGCTGAACCAATTGCCACCAGCCCCATAACAACTCCTCCACAAGCGATCCAGTCAACGACAACGATAACTACAACAACATCTGTAGAAGAGATTGCCGCCTGTGGTGGAGAACATCGATGCAATTTGGCCCATCGAACATCATCTCAATCCGACAAACATTGAATTCTCACAACATGAAGAAGAACCACCTGAAGCAGCTGCAACCAGTTGCAACCATCACCACAGACACCACAATGCCCGCTGAGACAATTTGGCCAACAAGTCCCGACACCGGCAACTCCGTCTCATTGGAATCCTATGACTTTGAGCGACAAATTGAGACTGTAGAGGAGCTACCCGAGGCAGCCAAAGAGCCTGAACCAGTTGCAGAGCAGCCTGCAGCGAAACCAAAGACTGAGGCACCCAAAGAACCTGAACCAGTTGCAGAGCAGCCTGCGCCGAAACCAAAGACTGATGTGGAAACCTTCGTGGAAACTGAGAAAGCACAATCCCAGCCTGAAGAGTCTGTACCAGTTCCGGTAGAGCAGCAGCAACCAGTTGTGCCCAAAGAGCCTGAACCAGTTGCAGAGCAGCCTGCACCAAAACCGAAGACTGATGTGGCAACCTTCCTGGAAACTGAGAAAGCACAATCCCAGCCTATTGCTGAGTTGCCAGTTGCAACTAAAGAGTCTGTACCAGTTCTGGTAGAGCAGCAGCAACCAGTTGTGCCTGATGAGCAATCAGAATCTCAGAAAGACATTCGTGTTACCACGCAACTCTTCATTACCGAAGAGGCAGCACAATCGGATGCGACAGGGAAAAACTTCCAGATTACTGCACCATCAGCTGAAACAACTGGAGCTGGCGTACTGAAGTTTGCCATGGGTGCAGCACCCCCAACGGATGAAGATATCTCTGAGCAAGCCCCAAGTCCCAACAAGGTTTCGATGACCATTGTTGAGACCCTGAGCACGCGAAGTCGAAAGAAAAAGAAGAGAAGAGATACAGAAGAAGCCGCTACCCCTGAAGATATTCCTGAACAAGCAGCACCAGCGGAGCCTGAGCCAGTGGCAGGAGATGCTGCTACCGATAGTGAAGTGCAGTCTGTGCATGAGACTGGCTATGAAGCAGAGAAGACGACGGAAGTTGCCGAAGATGACAACTCAGCCGACTCGAAGAAGAAACGCCGCAAGAAGAAGAAACAAAAGGAAAGGGAACAGGAAGAACAGGACTCGCATGTGCCCATCTCATCTGACCAATCACCTCGCAGTCAATCCGATAGCATTACATCCGAGGGTGTAGTGCACTTCGAATCGATTGGTGAGATCAGTGCAGAAAGTGATCTTTCGAGTATGGATCTTGGACAGCCCACTGTGAAGGTGGTGGAGGATGCAGTTATCTCGCCACCCTCAGAGTCACCACGTGATCCAATAGTCGAACTGGTCATACCAACGGAGGTCGTTGAACTGGCGCTGGTCGAGGATGTGGAACAGCAAACTACTCCACGTGTGCCCACGCCAACAGATGTGGTGTCAGCAGTCGAGCAGGATATCAAATCTGTGCAGACCTCACCGCAACATCAGCCTCAGCTTGATGAGTTGGGAATACAAACAAGCATAGAGGAACCTCATCCAGATATTCAAGAGACTGAGTCACAGACATTGATTGTGGAGATTACCGAAACCGAAGCTCAGACAACGCCGCGTGAGAGTGAGGAGCCGCAGCAGGTGATCGAGAGATCCACAACGGAAATACAAACTGATGTAAGTGGCCAACCCCCCACAACAAGTGAGTTCTCTAGCCAGACCCTAGTGACGACAACCACTGAGAAGGAACTGCAAACCACGCCAAAGGAGTCGCCACGCGATGCTGAACCCAAGAGCGATGAAGTGGTGACGACCTCCCTTGTCGAGGACATAGTTAAAGATATGACAATCGATTTGCCTGTTCCGACAAGGAATCAGTCCACAATCACCTTGGTAACTACCACAACGGAAAGTCAGATGCAAACCACAACACCAGAGCCAACGGAGGAGGAGCAAGTACTGACCAAGTCCATCCCCGAGGTGAGCGATGTGTTGGTGCAGACAAGTCCACGTGGTGTAGAGCAAGAAGATGATCGTTCCATTTCCCCATTGACTTCCACCATGTCCGAACCATATGAATTGGAGGTGCGAACCACTGTGGCAATACCACCGGACTCGGATGCTTCGCTCACAGTGGAGCCCACACTGTATGAGTACACGCAGACCATGCCGTTACCCAAGCCCAGAAAGGAGGGGGGCAAGAAGCAGCAGCAGAAGTCAAATGCAACTGTTGCTCCAGATGTGGATCCACAGATCAGTGTGACAGTTGAAATTGCACCCGAACTGCTCTCCGAATCAGGAATTGTTGTCTCAACCAATCAGGAAATCGAGGAGGTGGTGCCACATGTGGCACCCAGTGTGGAGCCTGTTGTTGAGCAGCTGCAGCAGCAACCCTCATCCGATGTGGATCCGCAGAGACCGCAGCGTGTGCAGCTGCAGATCACCAAGACAACCGTCTACGACGAGTATCCTGATCTGCCTGTGCACATTGTGGAGCAGAACAAGGTGAGCATCGCCTCCTCGCAACAGCAACAGCAGAAGCCTGGACGCACTGGACCCACCTCCTCGGTGACCATCGAAGAGGTTGGTTCACCCACAGAGGAGCTCATTGTGCCCATTACACCTGGGCCCGATAATGTGAACGAGCAGCAGCAGTTTTGGGTTGCACCAACAGCGACTATTGTGACACCAGCACAATCCTCTGAAGCTCTGATCATGAGCGAGACCCTGCAACTGTATCCTGGCAAGCAGCAGCAGCCACAGGGCCAGCCACAGCCAACTTGGACTGAGACCAAGCAGATCATAGACAATCGCATCAAGCAACTGAAGCAGACTCAGTCCTCGCCCCAGCACCAGACGCCATTGACCGATGTGCTCCATTTGGCCACACTCTCCGAACAGATCAAGCAGGTGCCCAGTGCCGAACGTTTGCGAGAGGTGAACAATGATCTGGACACACTGGATGAGGCTATACAAAATGGCAATCAGACAGTGATACGCACCACGGTGGTCACGATCATCGAGAAGGTATCTACTTGGCTGGAAACGATCGAGTATCGCGTTTATCTCATCAGGCAGAACTCCAACGAAGGCCCCTCCAAACAGAAGCTGGACAACTACAATCAGCTAAACGAGGAGCTGCACACTATCAAGGAGAATGTGGACAAACTGGAGGGACAACTGAACAAGTGCCAAGATAAGCCAACGTCAGCAGAGTTGGTGCAATGCGTGGATTCACTCAAGGAACACGTCGATGCTGTGGAGCAAGTGACGCAACAGAATCAGATGCAAGAGAGCAAAGATCTCGATAAATGGAATAACTTTGAGTTGCTGTACAGAGAAGTCACCATCACACTAGAGATGCTCCAGGAACGCTTCGATCAGGCAATAAACCATGAACAGCCGCTCTCGGTGAAGATGGCCGTGCTGAAGGAGCTGGAACTACAACACGCTAACTCGCAGGAACAGTTGGATAAACTGATGCAGAGTGCACGCTACATCCAGCGCGATTATCCGGGCAAGAAGATGCCACAGGAAGTGTACAGCGCCTACGAGAATAGCAAGAACTTGGGCAACAGCATCGAAGCCGAACGGGATCGTCTACAGCAGCTGGAATCGTTGGCTGAGGAATACGAGCAGACACTCAAGGAGTTCACCAACATCACCGTGTTGGCTGACAAAATGATGGAGAGTCCCATTGTGTCCAGTTCCCTGGAACAGCTGAACAACGAGGTGCAGAAGCAGCGCAAGTTCTTTGTCAATCTGAGCCACTGTCGCGCCATGCTTGAGTCGCTGGAGGAGAACATTGACAGCGAGACACGTGAGAAGCACTCAGAGCTGCACAAGGAGCTCTATCAGCGTGCCACGCAGCTACTGGAGCGTGCATCCGAACGCTCCTCGAAACTGGTGCAGGCCGCTTCACGCTGGACTGTGCTGGAGCGAGGAATGCGCGATGAGCTGCAATGGCTGCAGGTGGCACAGCAACGTGTGCCGGACTTGTCCGCTGTCACCTCGGCCGATTACGATCAGTATGCCACGCTATATCAGTCGCTGAGCAACGACATCTCGCATCATTATGTGAAGATGACACAGCTCTCGGGGATTGCCAACAAGTTGCAGCTGCTGGTGCAGGCACCCAACTTGGTCGAGGAGACCAATGAGGCACTCATTGTGTTGCTTAAACTGCGCGAAGAGGTTGCCCTCTACTTGCATCGCCTGCTGATCTTCAAGGAGATCTGGGTGCAGTATGAGCAGCAGACTGACAAAATGGAGGCATTTGTGCGTGAAGCCGAGCAGGAGTTGCGCCAGATACAGATACCTACCATGCCCACCGAGGAACCTATTCCCCACATGCGCGAATTCTGGGAGATCAAGGCACGCTTCGAGCTGCACAACAACATACGCAACGATGCCGGTCACAGTCTGGAGAAATCTTTGAAAGTCATTCCCCTTGCGGACGAGATGCTGCAGCGACAGTTCCAAGCGCAGCTTGAGGATCGTTGGCAGGCAATCGCCCAAGCCATTGAGCACATACAGCACAGCATTGTGAGGTGCCTGTCCTCGGAGGATGTGCCGGCCGACGAGAAACTAAAGCTCGTCGAGCGGGAACTGCAAGAGATCTATCTGACCATGACCAGCATGAAGGGTGTCATCAAGAACGAGGAGGAGCTCTGCCTGTATATCGAGAGGGTGCAAGTGCTGCGCACTCGCGTTGGCTTCATCTGCAACGAACTGGGTCGCATTGGCCTGCAGGAGCCGCCCGTTGAACCCGAGAAGGTTGGCGAACTCTTTGCCCTATCGCACAAGATCACGACTCAGATATCCGAGGAGCTAGAGTTCGCCTCCGTGCTGCGGGATCAGCTGCAGGCCATACACGAAGGCATCAGCAATCAGCGCAAGCATCAGGCCAAGATCTCAGTGATACTCGATGAATGCGAGGCGGCCGAACGTCAGGGAGCCGATGTCATCGAGAAGGCCGTCGCCGATTGCCAGGCAGCCGGTGAAGAGCTCGTTTCCAGCTGGCAAGAGATTATGCGCATCCGTCAGATGCTGCACACGCTCCCAATGCGCCTGAAGATGTCTGTATCGCCGGTGAAGCTGGAGCGGGACATTTCCCAGCTGCAGGATGATCATGCCTTCCTCGAGAGCAAGTGCACCAACATCATGAGCATACTACGGAATCGTCTTGCCCTCTGGCTGCGCTATCACCGCCAATTGGAGCTGGTGCATGGCTCCGTGCAGGAGACTGACTTCATGATGGAGCTGATACGTGTCCATGGACAGGTTGATTACGAACGCCTACGCAAGGCCACCGAGAGATTGGAGGTAAGTTTTCGAACGTGTTTCCAGCGACAGACCAACGAATTTCATGCAATAAAGTGTCCGTTTTTGAATATGCGCGGTACCATTCATCATTTGTCGAATATCACTCGGTTTTATCAGTAAAGTAAAAAACGCGCGCCGTTCGGCATTCAGTTAATAATCGCGCGCGTCTATTCGTTTATATTCAAGGAAACGCGCGATTTTAGTCTGCAATTAAAAACGCGCGCGCGGGTTTTAGCCAGCGATTTGGAAACACGTGCTGCGAACATAATGCTTTGTTTACATTTTCTTTTCATAAATATTTATGATGTAAACAACATTTTCGCGACCCTTATCTCCATGTGGAGGAGGTTTCAACTCAAAATCGCCATAAAACCGCATGCAGTCTCTGCTCATTCTCTGAGCTACCTGCTCAACATCCTTCATTAAACTATGCATGCACAAACATGTGCAGGTACCCCTCCCTATTCGCGACCTTTCTTATCAGTCTCAGCCCTCTTCGCTGCTCTTCCACTTGAAAACGCTACAAAAACGCATGCGTTTTCTGCCCTTCTCTCAGTAAAACGCGTGCATTCAAATCAACCACAACAACACACGGACCGTTACTCAATAGAACAAGCCAAAAAGCCTTCGCGTGTCAAAAAAGCTTTTGCCGGATGATAAGCTTTCGCGTTACAACACTTCTCTTGAGGTTGTGGCCACAGTTGACGTTAGCTTCGAACCGCGCGCACATGTCGCGTCAATTGTCGCGGTTTATTAAATAAACTTTGCCGCTTTTTCTCTCTTTCTTACGCTCACACTCACGCTCTATCTTACGCTCTTTTGGCGCTCTCTTCGTACAACAACAACAGGGTCTTGCGGGCGATCTACACAATCGTGAGCAACTGCTGGACGAGCTTAAGGGCGCTGCGAAACCGTTAATCGAAAGTTGCGATGTGCAAATTGTCGAGCAAATCGAGTCAGCTGTGCAGGATGCGGTAGTCGCCTGGAATGATACCACGGAAAATCTGCAACAGCTGTGCACACGCTATCAGCGAGCCGTGGAGCTCTGGGATAAATATCGTAACGCATCGGCGGCGGTCAAGAACAGCATTGAACAGCAAATGGATACCGTTAAATCCTTGGAACAACCCTTGGACACCATACAACATGCCAAGGTAAGTGGGCAGGGCTCTTCCGAATTCTGTACTCCTCACAGGGGGGGGGCACTCTATAAGGGGTGTGTGGGTGTTCGTTTAATTACAATATGTTCCTGGCCTGACCGGGCTGTAATTACATTGATTTTGCGCCCCTGTAACACTCAGCCCCATCAATTTTGGGCGCGTCACTGTAATCGCTGGTAATAGCTCCTCAGGTAGAGTTGCACAGACACACACACACAAACACATACATGGTAGGTTACGTTATGTACCTGGAAGTAGGCTTCCCCCGCATTGTGCACTGTGGAACAATACAAAACATTTTTTCCAAATTTACAAAAATCATAAAATTAATAAGGGAATAAAAATAAATGTAATGTTAAAGACTTTAACTAAAGGTTCTCTTCCCGCCCGCCGAATTGATTTGCAAATTTCAACAATTTTAAATAAAATGACTTAACATTTTGATAAAATACATTTGTAGGGATTCAAAAACCATTTTAATTTTTAAAGAGTTGCATTTTTTGTTAGTTCTGTTTTGCTAATCTGTTGTTGCTATCAAAATTGTATCTTCAACTTTTGCAATCCACAACCACTGTACGTATTTCCAACATGATGTTGTCGGTTGTTGTTTGTGTCATAAATTATTTTGTTTGACACGAATCGAAGGGACTGTCTGAAACTGAGATTGGGCACTAAGTTGTTTTCGTCCGAATTTGACAACGACACCGACTTCGAGTTCGTTTCGATTTTTGTTTTATTTGCTTTAAATATTAACGCATAGTTTGTTATTTATGTTTATTGATCATTAGGGTCATTATAGAGGCCGTCAGGCAAAAGGCAGCCCAGTGTTGTCTCTTATTGTCAGTGTGTGTAATTATTATTTCTGTCCACTTTAGGAAATCGGCCCAACTGTCACTTCACATGGGGAAGTTTATCAACCCGGCACGAGTCGCGTAAGCGCTTGTCGTTTTGTGTTTATATAGCTGCTTTATCTGAGCAGTCGAAAAAAGTAAAGCATATAGGAATTTCTACATATGACTGTGCTATATATATATGTGTGTGTGTAGCCCGCGCCTAGAGCCAGTCCGGGCTGAAGATAAATGTGAAAATATTTCTTAATTCTGGACTGTATTGTAGCTGAAGGTCAGCGGCGCCTCGAGCTTACTTGTTTGTTGTGATAAAGCATAGCTGAATATTTCACAGATGATATCATAGGGCACCATAGCAAACACACTCTTGTAGTCAAGCCGGCATAGAACATGAGCATGCTCATGCCCTTTAAATCGAAAGTGTGAGTGTTGCCCGCTCCGTTATTTAAATAGCCCGTTGATAGCTGCAGTACGTTGCAGTACTCTCTATCCCTCTCATTCTCTCACTCACTCGCTGTCTGCCTCTCTCTCTCTCTCTGCGGGTGACCTGTTTTCTAAATTGAAACTGAAAATGAGCCTCAAATGAAAATTGAAAGTGCTCACGAGCTAATTACGCAGCATTAGCGATAGAAGACAGTCCCGCCTGTCTGGTCTGTCGGTCTGGCTGACCCAGCAAGCTTAAGCTAAATACCTCAATTTCCCTAGCTAAATATAAACTGTGTGGCATTTTCTATCTCTGAGAGATAAAAGACATTTATGAGATAGTTTCAGCTGGCTTGAGATAGAGATAGAAATAATAATACAAAGCTTAACTAAATTAAGCTGTTCATATGTGAGGGAATGATAAGAAATTAAGATTATCAGAAATCTTTCAAACTAGAATGATGCGTAACTCTTGGAATAGTACTTAGTTCAATTAGCCTATTTCTTAGTTTTAACCAAAAGTCTCTTCAAAACTACTAAATAAAACTGTAGATAATAGGCACAATAATAAATGGAGATTATGAAGAATATTTCGGATTCGGATTAAAAGTTGAAATGATACTCAATTTCAATTAAAGCTTTGCGGATTTGTTAAGCTTTTTACTCAGTCCCTTCTCGAATTGAAATATAAATCTCTTTATATAGTATTATATATTGATGGTAATTGGGTATACTAGATATTGGGAGAAACTGTTATAGTGCGTATTTCATGCTACCTTTGTTATTAATAACTCCAACCTTAACCAGAAATATCAATATAATAACCTTTACTCATTCCTTATCTCTTCTTTTTGCAGGTCTGTCAGGACAACCTGAGCACACAGAACGAACGTCTCTTGGAACTGCGTGACACTGTGGCGAAAATAGCCGCATGTGTGGGTCTGGATGCGTCGTCACTGATGCAAGGGGAATTGGATGCACTCGGTCAACGTTTGGCCGAATGCAAAGATGCCATAACCACGTTGGCCAATGTGGCCGAAACGCAAGACAAGGAGCGCAGAGAGCTGGACAGGGAGGTGATACAGGCCAAGGCGTACTTCAACAATGTGCAGCAGGTGAGTGCAGGCCACAAACTGAGCAGAGCACACGCTGAATAGAGTCGCGACGCGTTGCTGCCGGTGAAAAAGCGAGGGGGGGGAAAGAGAGGGGGGGAGGGGGGGGGGGGGGGGGGGGGGGGATCCATTGAAGACACCATTGGTTGTTTTCCCCCCCCCCCCCAAAAAAGGGAAAAAAAGGGGAAAATGGGGACTGCACGAGGTGTGTGGATAGAAAGTAGAGGGAGAAGCGGGAGAAAGTTTATTTCTAACCATTAATAGCATACGTTATAAGTAGCGTGGGAAAAAAAAAAGTTATTTGAAGTAATTCCCTCACTCAAGGTAGGCGGGCGACAAACAGCGAACAACATTGAACGGACATCCCAGTGCCGGAAATGCTCCTGTGCTTGCTTGTTTTTGTTATTGTTGACTTGGCTGTTGTTATGGGTTAATCCAATACGAAGGACATGCTATTTTAAGTGGGTTAAAAGTTGAAAAACTTTCCCTCTCATGCAAGTGTATGTGTGTGTGTGTGTATATCTGACAGTGGTGTAGTTAGCTGCTTCATTATGGTCATTATTGATTGACACGGAGGCGTGAATATGGGCGTCATGGCGGCCGTATTAAATTTTAATTCACAAAGCTGACATCGACAAGTTCTTGAATAATTCAAAAGAAGATTCTCCCGAGGGAGCCTTTTCAAGTTGCTAGCAATGTAACCAGTGTTGGCATTTCAGCTTTTTTTCGATTAGATCTGTCAAAAAATGTCCAACTTAGTTGCAAATAGATCACGTTATTGCTTTCTCAAATAATAATTTGAGTTTTTACAATTTTTAAAATTTGTTATCGAACTGTTCTTAAAATCGACATACCACCACATAATTACCGATGATTCTAAATGAATCGTTCTTGCAATCGTCATTCCACCACAAAATTAGTATGACAATCGTTATACCGGCTTATCGATTCGGTCTATCAACTTTCAATAAGTTTTAAGTAACAAAAAGTTTTGTCACTTTAATTCGTTTTCGTTCTTTGTGTGTCTTATCTGTGATCCGCAACTGCAACTGTTGCACTCTCAGTCAGTCTGCTCAATTTTGCACAACATTGCTCCACTGTGCGAAGCATTTGCAATACACATGCTAAACAATCGCATGTCTCGCCTACCCTCTGCCCTGCCTCAGACGCCGTCATGCCTCTAAATGGTGTGTCGTGTGTTTGGTTGGTTGCATGAGGTCATTGCCAGTTGGCAGAGAAAGAGTTGCCGCCGCCGTTGCAAGGTTTTGGCCCGTTACGAAGCCGCGTGCACAGTGGTAACTCGAGACTGACAGTTGGCTATTAGGGTCACGCCAATTAGCCATGCACAAGAGGCGTTGCACTGACCAGACCTGACCAGACAAGTTGCACAGTTCTCATTCTCGCTGTACCCCTTACTCATTCCCCTCTCTCTCTCTCTCTGTCTCTGCAGGAAATTGCACGCGTCGAACCGCAGACTGCCAAGGAGAGCGAAGAGCAACTGGCTGCACTGCGTGCCCATTTGCAGACACTCGCCCGCACTGAGGAGCAACTGCGTCAATTGCGCGAGCGGCAGCAGCAGAACAACAACAACAACAGCAGCAACAATGGCGAACTTGCATCCACAATCGGAAGCGCCGCTGTTGCTGCGGCTGCCGACGACAGCATTCTGGAGGTGCTGGCGCTGTGGCAGAAAATATTCCAGGATACGTTCCAAGAGTATCATCGTCTGTCCACGCGCCTGGCACGCACCCAGAACAGCTCAGAGGCTTTGCGACTGTGGCGTCAATACCTGCAGCACGTGCAATCGTTCCTGGCCTGCGCCATACCCGAGGACTACAGCAGTCTGCGGGAGCAGCAGCAACTATGTGCGATACATCAGAATCTGCTTATCTCGCAACAGAGCGTGCTCTCCAGAGACGCCGCTGGAATCGGAACTCTCTGAGCAATACAAGGCACTCACAAATCTGCACAACGAGACTCTGTCGCGCATCATGCAGCGCAATGATGAACTGGAGCGTCGTGTGAGCAACTGGAACGCATATCGCCAACAGCTGGCGGCGCTGCTCGAATGGCTGCGCCAGCGTGAGGTTGAACGCAATGCGCTACAGCTGCGCTACATTCACCTGCGCCGTGTGCCACATCTGAAGGCACGCCTGGACAGTCTGCTGATGCAGCTGACACGTGGCGAGCAGCAAAGCGAGGCACTACGAGAACAGCAGCAGGAGCTGCTGAAGTACTGCGACGATGCTCTGGCAACTTCCATGCGCATGGAGCAGGCGAGCGTCAGTCAGCGAATCAACAACTTGCGTGCCGCCCTCGAGACGTGGCAGAACTTCCTAAAACGCATCAAGCAGCTCCACGAATCCTACGATGCGCGTGTGCAGCAGCTGCAGTTGAAGTTCGCTCAGACGCAGCAGCTGCTTGACGAGAATGGCAATGATGCGTCGCTTACCTCGGTGGAAATTGAACAACGTTTGGGCGCACTACGTGCCCAGCGTGTCCAGCTGGCCGCCCAAGGGCCCGAGCTGGAGAGTCTCACAGTGAGCCAGGAGGAGCTTAAGGAATGCATCAGTCCCCACGACATGAAAGCCATACGCCAGCGTGGATTCCTGCTACAGCAGCAGCACGCGGATCTGGACTATCAGCTCGCTGCCCTGATCAATGCCATCGAGGAGCGTCTGTTGCTGCATTCCAACTACCAAGCCCGATATGCACGCATCTCACAGTGGCTGCGTGGCCTGGAGGAGCGTGTGGAACGCGATGCCGATGTCTCGTCAATGGCCAATCCAGAACAGGCAGCCAAGCAACTGGAGCAGCAGATCAATGGTGAACTGCAGCTGCGCGACAAGGAACGCGAATGGTTGCTCTCCGCCAGTCGTGAACTGCTATCGCTTTACGCCGATGGCACGCCCCAATCTGTGGGTGTGCGTGGGCAGGTGCAGCAGCAGAGCGATGAACTGATCGATCGCTGGAATCGTTTGCGATTCCTGTGCAAGCAACGTGCCACAAAGATTGGTGAACTGAAGCAGACACTGTTGCGACTGGAGGAGCGCATCGCTCTGATACGTGCGTGGCTCTTCGAGGTGGAATCGCAGCTGGAGCAACCGATCAATTTCGAGGGCTACACACCGAATGTGATCAAGGCGAAGTTGCGCGATCACGAGGAAATCCAACGTTCCATCGAGAATCACAGCAGCAATGTGGGTGAAGTGCTCAACCTGGTGGAAATGTTGCTCAACGATGCCGACAGTTGGCGCACTCAGGTGAACACGACGGGGCTGGCTTCGTCCGCTCAGAATCTAGAGCAACGCTGGAAGAATGTCTGCAGTCAGTCGGTGGATCGCAAGCAGCGTATACTAACCACATGGAATCTGCTGCAGGAACTGATCAGACTGACCACCGAACAGAAGCATTGGGTGGCACAGCAAGAGTCGCAACTCAGTGGGTTCGAGCGGGATCAGAAGTTCGCGAACAAGCAGCGAGAGGAGCAGCGCAAGCATTTGCTACGCGCCAAGCTGGACGAACTGGATGCCCAATCGTCCAATATGCGTCTACTGGATCAGACCTACGCCAAGTTGGCAATGAGTCCTGGCGTGGAGCCAGAGAACATACAGAAACTGACGCTGCCCACCAAGGTGCTGCTGAGCAAGTGGCGCCAATTGACGCCACGCTGCCAAGTGATGCTGGAGGCCATCGATAAGGATGCCAAGGTATTGCGAGAAATCAATGCAACACAACTGGAGCTGGTAAAATCACTGACGGGCATACAGAAGGCACTGGAAGAGGTGCCCAATGCTGAGGATCATAAGGCCGCAGCGCTGGTGGAACCCAATGCGATGCTGCAGCGATTAGATGAGCTGGAAAGCAAACTGCAACAGGCTGAGCAGCAGGTGCAGCGTGCCGATGTACTTGGCAAGGATCTGGAGTCACGCAACCAGCGTGAGGAGCAACCGACGAAGTCCAAGCAGATACTGCACCTGATCACCGAATACACAATGCTGTGGAAGACGGTGCAGCAGACGCTGATCAAGCAGAAGACCATATGGTTGGCCCGTGCCACCAAGGAGGTTGCCGCCGATCTGCTGCCGGTGAACGAGACCAATGCCGCCGCTGTTCCAGGTGAATACGCTGTCGCAGCGCAAGTTACGACAGGCAGCGCAACTGCAGCGTGAGACCTCCATAACGGCCAAGGATGCGTACATCATGGAACTGCAGACGGCGATAGCCGAATGCAAGAACAATCTGGATGAACTGCAGCGAACGATTGCGGACAAGACACGCAAGCCGGGACCACAGAAGATTGCCAAGCTGCTGGGTAATGCCCAGTCCTCAACGGAGCTGGTGAAGCATCTCAGTCATCTGCTGCTCACCGAATGCCAGGCAGACAACCAGGCTGCCCAGGTGGACACTGTGTCAGAGTTGACGCTGCGCTTCGAGACGCTGCAGTCGCAGTGGAAGGCGCGCCAACAGCACGATCAAAATGCAAGGTAGGTCAAGATCCCTTTACCTTATAATATGTATACCTATGCTACAGAGAGATCACCCCTTGATCTTATACTAATGCTCCCAATGTACTTGCAAACTGCGATCATCATCCAGCTCCAATTCGATTCTATCCGTTTTACTGTTCGAAGCTATGCTACACCTCTGATCCAATTAGAATAAGCTGGGACCTAACCCTAACTGAGTTGAAGTTTATCTCTATTATCGTTACCGTTAATGTTTGAAGATGTGGCTAACCATATGTGGCGGGAGATTAGTTTCAAGTCGATTCCTTTATCAATTTTATTTTCATCTTGTTTTTGTAAATGTTTTTTGTACGCGCTTTTATAATATAATTATAAATCTGTACTTACGTATTGATCTTGTGTATTTACTTAAGAGATAAATTTGGATCCCCCTCTCAGTTTGCAAGTATATTCCTCCCCTCCATCTTTGCTATTTGTTTTGGTGTTTTGGGATAACAAATTGTTTTATTGCTCTATGCTTACCTCTCGCTCTGGCTCACTTACACACACACATACACACAACCTGACACACACACACTCTCAACTGCTTCACTGACGCCCCATGACCATCAGGTGCCTGCTACCTGCAACCAATAAATACACCTGCATACAGTAAGTAACCGTCTCTCTCTCCCTCTATCATGCCTGCTCTGTTTCACTAACCCCACCGGCAACCTCCAATGGCCAACTTTGCATCCTGCTGTTCTGTGTGCTCCTCCACCAGACAAAAGCTGACAGAGATCGCCACTAGTCCGACTGTCAGTCTCCAGCGTGGAGCATAGCAAGATGTTGGAGCTTGCCCCTCGATCATGTTTCATTACACAGAGCTTGATCGGGTTGGCATCATCAGCTAACACAGAGATACATTTGCATACCTTCTTAAGCTGCCTCCACGTACCTTTTCTAAAAGTGATTTGTTGTCTCTCTCTCTACACAGCGAGGTCGGCCGCCTGACATGTCCGCTCTGCACGCAACGCAACTGGCAGCAGATCGACAATGATCTGTGGCGCCTGGAGCAGTGGCTACAGTTTGCCGAGAGCACGCAGAAATCGCAATCGACACCGCCATCGAATATCGAATTGCTTGAGGATGTCACGCAGGATCATCGTGAATTCCTGTTGGATCTAGAGAGTCACAAGTCGATCATCTCTTCGCTGAATGTGGTTGGTGATCATCTCGCGACACACACTCTGGACACGGAGAAGGCACGACAACTGCGTGCCCGCCTCGAGGCCGACAATGAGCGCTGGAACAATGTGTGCATCAATGCCACCAAATGGCAGGGTCTGCTGCAGACAGCGCTCATGGGCAACAGCGAATTCCATCACACCATCGATGAGCTGGTCGACTGGCTGAAGCGCACCGAGAAGAACATCAAGGCCTCGGAGCCTGTCGATCTCACCGAGGAACGCAGCGTGCTGGAGTCTAAGTTCAACAAGTTTAAGGACCTGCGCGCCGAGCTAGAACGCTGTGAGCCACGTGTGGTCAGTCTACAAGATGCGGCAGATCAATTGTTGCGTGCCGTCGAAGGATCCGAGGAACAGTCCCAGCAAACCTATGAAAGGTACGTGTTGAAGGCACCAGTGCCGAGGGCGGAACGAAATAAATGCGTGGGTGCCGCTTATGCTAGTCAGCAATGTCAATGTGATATACTAGTATTTTAAATACTACATAGAAGTGAGGGGGGGAGGGGGAAAACAAGTTTTGTTTTAGCTGGGCGGCGTTTATGATTTCTAATTCTATTTTCTATATTCTGTAATTTGTTTTTCGATTTCAACTTGATGATCTACATGTAGAAACCTTTTGGATAAATCTTTTCCCTACATCAAATTATGATTTCTTATTCTCTTTTATCTGTAGTTTGTTTTACACTTAGAATCCTTTAGTTAGTTCCTTCCTCAATATATATATCTTTCCTTTATTTCAACTTGTTTCTAAATCTTTGCAATCGTCATATTTGGCTTGCCCTCCTTAATATTGAACTATCCTATATTCTATTTAATGCCTTTCTTTATTTAAGAATTCTTTCATTGAATCAAAATCAAAATTCTACTAAAAATGCTCGTAAGAGCATCTTATGTTCGGCCTTACCCCACACACTCCACTCCACTCTCTTTCCTATCTACACAACTTAGCTTGTTTATAGCCAATTCTCATTAATATTATAGCTAGAGAATTTGTTATTGCTTTTATTATATTATTGCTTTATTTATTTTGTGTTTGCTCTGTTTTTGTTGCGTATTTGATTTCTGTGTTTTTTGGTACTACAACATTTTTTCGTCCGCCCATTCTAACACTTCATCAAAACTGACACCGCCAAGAGCCGCCAACAAATGTTTTAAATATTCTAGAACCCTTTCCAGATTGACAGATCTACGACTGCGTCTGCAATCGCTGCGACGTCTCTCCGGCATCTATATTGTCAAACTGGGCGCCGTCCTTGGCTATGAGAGGGAGACAATCTGGGCGTGCCACTGCACATGTTGTCATCAGAGGTGAGTGTACAGTGGAAAGAAATGTGTTAAAATGTTGTCCGCAGTTGAACGAGATTTTGTCCCCAATCAACATTTGATTTTTATTTCTTTTATGAACGCACCGAAGTAAGTGAAATGAATTTGATAATTGGCAAACAAAAGAAAAACAACAATAACAATAATAAAATCAATAATAATCTGATTGAGTTTGTGATTAAATTGAAATTGATGAGAGCAAAACCTTTTTACTTTTCTTATCTCCCATTTTGATTTTAATTTAATTTATTTTTATTTCTCTCTTTTTTTATTTTCCGTATGGCATTTCTAGCTTTTGGATAATACTACATTATCAACCTCTTCTATGCAGGCCGCCGCACCCAACACAGAAAATGCAAAGTAAATATCAATAGAAATTTGTTTGATTTTGATCCATCATATCTCGTAGTCTAGTTTAGTTTTAGGTTATCATTTCGAAATGCAACAATCTGCACACTTGTACGATGATCTCTATGAATCGCACTCGTATCTGTATCTGTAGATATATCTGTCGTTTGTTGCATGTGTTTATCTTCGTTGCTATGGCCTTTCACTAATCTTTCTCTCTCTCTTAACTACTCTCTACAGCCTACTCAGCCACGATGGCGATGCTGCCGATGGCGATGTCATCAATACCACGGTTCTGGCGCGCGGTGCACGATTCCTCGGGCGCGTTGCACGTGCCTCCCTGCCCATACAAGCGCTAATGTTGCTGCTTTTAGGTGTGGCAACACTGGTGCCCCCACGGTGAGGACTACACCTGCATGTTCTCCAACACCTTCGCCCGCAGTCTCGAGCCAATGTTGTCGTATCCCCACGGACCACCGCCAACGTAGAATTGCAAATGGATTAGTGCAAAATAAATTTACAGTGAAAGCACTCAATCTCCAAACCCAAACACGACCCTGACCCCGACCCCGACCCTGCCACTGACCCCGACCCTGACCCTGACCCCGACCCTGAACCAAATACACCCAAAGTATAAACAAAACTCTGCACACCAGAACAGTAATGTAATAAATTGCTGGCCTTTGATATAAACCTCTAAACATGAATATGTATACCCCCCAAAAATACACAACAACAACAATATGCATATGATTGTAAGCAAAATTCTTGTGCAATATGTCAGAGTACTTAAATTGTTATATTTTTCCACATTTTCCAAAGTTGTATTTTCATTTATATAGCTAGACAAACAAACAATATGAGACAAACATACTAAATATGTAAATACTTGAATGATTAAAACTCGACGAGCAGGAACACTAAACTTGAATCAAAAGAGAAGATGAAACTAACGACAAGTAACGAAAAACAATTTTACAAACCTTATATTAACGATATATACATTATACATATATATTTGCACAGCAAACATTTATATAACCTACGCCCAAACTATAGAGCCTAACATTTTGTATATAAATAACTAAGCTGAAGCTGACGAAAGCAAAACAAAAAAATATGAATATACGCACACATACGAAATCTATTTACTCCGTTGCGCATGTTCGTGATCCATCACCAATAATCGCATAGAAAGATCAGACAGTGATAGCAACGACATAACTCAAATTTCGTGGAACATTTTTGAGTTATCTTGTTGCTGTATCTGCCTGAAGCTTTCCTCTAGCTGACTCTTTAACCACAAGGCAAACCATGACCCACATAGACCAAATGTCCAGGGTATTGTCCAAAAATCAACGCGCCTTTGCTCGTCTGCACTTCTATCTCCCAAAACTCAAGATGTTGCAGTTGGGCAAGGCGGGTTCGACTTTTAGACACTGCACTGGACGCTAGACAGCTAAATGCAGCCAGAGAACAGGGGGGATAGTCCAAGCCAAGCTCTCTCCCACGGCACACATGGACAACACCCCCTTTTTGAGATTAGCCTACCAGCCACAGGTGTCGACACTCAGTCATCTTCCGTTCTCAATCTACAACCGGCAGCATTGGTTCTCACACCTTAAAGCATTCCTGAACTCATTTCCAAAATTTCGTACCATAGACAAAGTAAAACTAAAGAGAGTCCAACTACCACCAGCGATTTATGGAGCGAACGTGCGCCACGAGAGTCGATTAAACAAAATACGAAGCAAGTGTCCTATGCTGGTGCTAAACCAAACTGTAACAATTTTTCTAGAAATGAAAATTGAGAAAGATGCGTATAAAACTTGGAAAAAAAAAGAAATTATAAACGAAAAAGTGTTAAAAATTTTTGCATATAGAAATGGAAAAAGTTATCCATCCAGTTAAAAGAGAAATCTAAACATAAAACTTTTGTTGTTAATATTTTTTGATAATCATTACTCTATACTACACATACATATATTTGCCTTATGAAATATATTTTTTTATTGTTTAACGCCTTGAGTAATTCTTGAAGAAATACATATTTATTATTAAGTTTACACGATACATACTATATTTTAATTAAGTTGAATTAAATGTTAAATTTTTGTGTGTTTTGCTGCTTCTCTACTTTATAAGATTTCCTTTCTTGTGAACAACTGTACCTTTACGCATATATTAAAGAAATATTACAAAAAAAATCTATGGAATCTTTTCTTTATAAATTTGGAAACGGGTGTCAAACGAAGCTCTTAGGAAACCCGAAAAAAAACGAAGGTTAACTAAATAATAATATATTGAATATATAATTCTGGGATTTTGATTTCAAATAAAATATAGAATTAAAAATCTGTTCAGCGAATCCATTCTTTAATGATCTGCGCTTCCTTTTGACGTGCGTCAATAATTGATGGCGGATCTAATGGGTTGCTCTCACGGAGATCCACATGATGAGCACCCTCGGGCAAAATGATAACGTGTATTTTATCATTTGGAGACTGAAGAACACCACCTCCACTCCAGGGATCAAGGAGCCCGTTGCTGAAGATTATATTGCTGGCAGCCTCAATGTTCCTGCCACCATATCGCAGTTCAATGTCGTAGGGCTTGGGCATAAGATGGAACCTCTTGTAGCACTTCTCCGAGAACTCCTTCAGATCCCATGCGGTTGTGCGATACATGGTGTCGCTACTGTTGGCACAGAAGGGCATAACCATTTGGTTGCAGGTCTGTATGTCCCAGCCATAGTTGTCGTAGTTGGCGCTGGATTGGCTGTGCTTGTAGTCCACACACTTTGCAGTGCCAGTGTAGTTGGTATAGACACCCAGGGCACTGGCCATGCTGCTCACCAGCTCAACATCGTTTGGGTGCAGATCCTTTAGGTAGAAGCAAAACTGACGCACTGGATATGCTGGGAGAGGAGCTAGGAATGACGAGTTGTATGGATAATTCGCCATAGCCATGTTGCCGTACACCTCCTCTAGGTAATCGAAGAACTTGTTAAGGTCATCACTACTCTTGATGGGATCGCACAAACGAAAGATGTCGCCCAGCTGCTTCTTGCCCGCATCATTGGCGGCCAGTGTCTCAAATGCTTTCCAAGATTTGCCAATGTTTATGCTGCAATTGACATTGTAGGCATTCTCATACACCGACGTGGTAATCCTGTTGAAGATCTCACAAGGTGTCAGTCCCGAAAACTGTAGAATTGGTGCCGATGCAGCCAGTGCCCCGATGACCATATGTGGATATTTCATACGGAACCAGGCCGCGAGCATGCCACCGTAGGAGCCACCGAATGCAACCACTGGCAACTGGATTCCCTTGCGCAGGTAATCAATCAGCATTGCATAGTCCTCCAGGGTCTGTTCCACTGTGAAGTATGCCAGATGTTCAGGCTTGCTGGTGTTGAATGTATCACTGCCAAAGGGCAGAGATTTGCCGTAGTAGCGATGCTCAGCGAAGATAACCAATGCATTCAACTGTGCGGCCAATTCCCACATAAATCCCGTGTTCTGCGCAAACCACTCAATGTCACCTTCGTTGCCGGTGTAAAAGAAGATCGGGTACATCGGGTCATCCTTCCTCACATAAGAATCGTTGTACAGATAGCGTATGGTAAAATTATCATTGCTCAGGAAACTGAAGTGATCCAGAGGAACAGAAAATTCTTTTACAGCATATTGGAATTTCTCTTGGCCCGCAGCACTTGCGCCTGGCTTAAAAGCCGACAACAATAAAACGGCGCAAAGAATTGCGAACATATTGTTTTTCACACAATAACACTTTTTCAATACGATTATATTTTGATCTAGTCAGCCTCGAGTTGCCTTTGTTCGTCACAATTAGCGATTAAGCCGGCTTGAGCGACCTTTACTATCAAAAGTGCAAAGCAGTGTTGTAAAACACGCGTTGCTTAGCTGCTGTTATGTTTAAAATGTCATTTTGAGTATAACAGTGGCGTAACCGTTACCTTGCAGAATGAAAATGCATAGTTAACAGAACACTGCTGTGGACTCTGTTAAGCAAAGTTGTGAATCAGTGCTGCCAAATTAGCCTTTTTCCGGCCAGGAATGTTGTGTCAAGTAAAACGTTATTTTATACGAATTTTATTGTTATTAATTGTATGTTATTACTATCCGGCACATCTTCAATATATTAAGATCCATGTGCCTGGGTTTGTGGCATTATAGATACAGCTTGCAAATAAAATATAAATATAAAATATTATGAATTATTAGCGTTTTTTTAACCAAAAACCAATGTTCTGTTTTCTGTCCCCTTTTTTAGTTGTCTGTCCGCTTTTCCGGTTTAATTTTTTTACTTTGCAGAGTGGAAATAATTGCTTCTTTGTCATTTGTGCCAACAATATGAAAAACGTCACTTCAAATGAAATTCGAATTTCGATTTTCGAAAGCAAAAAAAACAATCTTAAAAGCCTAATCCTCCAGCAGCATCTAACAAAGATGACCAAATGCACCAGCCTTTTCGGAAAGCCTCCGTGTATGTTGGTCTGCTGCTAATACTTGAAGCATTAACTGGGCTAGTTATTATAATCGCTACTGCAGTGTATCAATCGATCTTATCGAGCTACTTGGATGATATTGAATACCGCATGGTTGCCAGTTACTTCGTTAACGTTTACATCTTTGGTGCCCAGCTGGTGGTGACATTTCTCTGTAGTATCTCCCTGTGGAATCGCTTGTGGAAGAGACGTTGCACCCCCAACGTCCGTTTGATGGTGGCTCTGTGGCTCTTCTATTCCTGCGTTATCATAGCGTCTGGCTTTGGCACGACGTGGAATATCTATTACAACATGGATGTACTGGAGAATGCAGCGGAAACATCTCTTCTACGTGGCATTGACGAGTATTACTCTTCACCAGACTGGAAGCTCCTTTGGGATGGTCTACAAATCCGGAAGCAGTGCTGCGGAGTTAATAGCTATAAGGATTGGATGGAAGCTGATTGGATGCCATGTCCTCAAAAGCACGGTGGCGAAAAGTGCGATAAACCTATTTTGGCTCCCATTGCCTGTACAAAGAGATCGGCTGAGCCCAATATACCCAACTATATGTTGACGGGTGAAGATTATCCGCGGAAGAATGCAAAACGAACAATGTTCCCAAAGCTTACGCTCGACATGATCAATACGAATGGATGTCTTCCTATTTTTATGAGTGTTATATGGCGATACTTCTATATACTGTTGTTTCTTGTACTAATAGCGTTAAAATTCCTAGTAGGTTACCCAAACTTATTCGAGTCAGATATGACAAGATTACTTTGATATTGCATTTTTCTTCAGATTTTTATATGTTGTCTTACCAAGTTTATACTTCAACGCCAGAATACAGGCGATGCCTCTGAAAACGCTGGTTTCACCGACGAAGAAGGACGTCCTCTGGTCATGGTGAAGCATCCGCGCTGTGTAAGATGTGTTTTTGTGGGCGAGGATGATATGGCGTCTGACATGGCCCCTGATGGTGCCTACTGTAATTGCCAAGAAGGCGATGCGTACGAATGTTGTGGTAATTGAGAACCCTATCAATTTATGCATATTTATTTATATTTTATGTACATCGTAATGCTATTTATAATTTATTTTTATAATATATTACTATCGCATTTAAATTTGTATTTTGTGTACTATGCAGAATTCAATTAATATTCGTTTTGAAACCTAACCAAACAGCACATCGATGAAAATCAAATCAATTAAAATCATTTATCGATTAAAATTGATGTTAAGCCATTTCTCTTTGCAACTCTGTTGTTCAAAATAACGCCTGGTTTGTAAAAACATTTTTTGCTGCAATACAAAATTGCAACTGCGTAGAAGCGTCATGTGAGTGATATATAATATTAATTATATTACCATTTTGTAACTCCAAAACTCATTTAGGCCTTTTTTACCAATTGTGCCACACATTGTGGGGGACGACGACGAATCGACGAACGAAGTGAATGAGCAAGCAGAAATGTCAAATGGGTAAATATTCTAAATAGGGTACATATAGATGAGTTATATTTTCATGCGTATTTTCACTATACACGACCAGATCATCTCGGATCTCGGCGCGCAGGGCTAGTTCTCGAAGCGTGAAGACAATTGATTCACAGTCATCGGATGCATCGGAATCCTCTTTTGACGAAAATACCGAGGCTGAGTATGTTTTAAATGAGTGGTTTGCTTGTTCAGTTGGTGCTTTATCTCTAACAGTAGCGAGGACTCTAAAGGCAGTACGGCAGACGAGGAGGACTGGTCCAATAACATCTCATACATAGTTCGAACACCGTAAGACCTTATAACTTTATTTTTATTGCAGTCCAATCTGATCTTTACTCCACAGAGAACATGAATCCGAGTTCGATGGTGCAATGACTGTGAGTGCACCCATTAAGACTGAAGATGTAGAGAATCCTGCAGATTTGGTTGATGAGAACTCAATTGATAACATGCAACCTGACCTCAATCAGCCAATTGATTTAAGCGCCGACTTCAAAGAAACCAAATCGTTTGTGGACTGTGCCAGCAATCAAACGAACTCGGAGCTTGTGGAGTCCAAAGGACTGAGCTCTCCAATGGAGGACGGCGAGCACGTTAGCGATGAAGTACCCCCTTCGCCTTCTTCGATGACATCATCGGTGGACAATGACTCCGAAAAAAGACGAGAAGATAACCCGTCGCAAAACTTTGCGATCGGCATACCGAAGTACCCTGGTCAAATCTGTTCTACTCTCCAAAAAGACTGCAACGGGTCGTCAGCGCAATTTGGGCATTAATAATAAGAAAATGTCCGATTCATCGATTGCAGCGCGTGTCGCCAAGCGTTTTAGGAGCTCTGTCGTTCTAAATAGGTCTCCGATTGTCAAGAAATCCTCCGAGTTAGCCAAGCCCCTGGAGATGACCGAGTACTTTACCAAAATATCTGCCACACTGGTCAGACATCGCGTGCATTTGTTGCCCTTTTTTGCACATGCGCAAGCGCATCGATCGCATGGTGGGCGAAGCCATTGCCAAGACAAAGATAAGCTCCAAAATGCAAAGCAAATAGAGGACAGAGACAACAAGAATTGTCAGAACAATCAACAGAGTTCTGTTCATATTATTTGCTAATAAAGGCTCAGCCTCCGCAGGGATTACATGTCTAATGAATGATCGTGTTCGAGCTGGCTGCTGACGTGATTGTGGTTCGAGGAGGAATCGGATACAGCAGCACTGCTGGTGCTGATCAACAGCTGACTGGGCATTTCGCCAATGGACGGTAAAGTGCTGTGCTCACTTAAGCTCGAAAGTGTGCCGATCCCATCGCAACTGAATCCAGAGTCAGAGTCGTGATGGGATATTGGTGTGGCGTCCCCTTCTGCCGCAGGCGGACTTCTTCCCTCCACTGCCGCTGCCTGATTCGCACGCTTTGAGTTTAGCTCAATGTTGACTGCGCTGGCCGCACGTTTAAGTGGGCGTTCGGCGTGGTGGGTGGGACTCCAGTTGAGTTCGTGATGAACGGTTGCTTGCACCTGCATATGAATTGGATTGCTCGGAGGACTATCACAGTCTCGCTCGAAGTTGCCTACATTGTCACCGACAACTTCGACAGGCGGCGGTGACGACATCGGCGGCTGAACAATCATTGTAGAGTTGACCATCATTTGAAAATCTATTTCGCTCTCCTGCGAATGTGGTTAAATTAGTTGGTTATTACTGTTTAGAGTGTTTATTTTTTATTTACCAAAAGAGCGCGTTCGATATGCGATGACTCCTCGCTGTCGAACGGTTCTGAGGACATTTCAATGGCCTGCGCCACCTGACACATTTCTTCCACTTCCATGCCATCCTCGTACAGCCCGGCGCCCTTAAGTATCTCAATCAATCTTTTATTTCTGCTTCCGCGCGTTTCCATCTTTTTTTTGTTTGCATGCAAGTATGAAAAGCGCCGTTATTTCTGTACTCACGGTGCAGGGTTGCATTGATGATCATGAACTTTTAAATAGAAAAGTATCGATATACATTAGACCGATACATTTCTCCAAATCGATAATTGTTTTCACCACACAAAATACATTTGTCACTGATTTAATATACAATTTTATCAAAAGTAACTCGACATGCACCCTAAGAAAAAACCACTACATTAAATGTCCCTTGTCGATTTTAGTTAAGTTCAACACCACAATGGGATTTTTGTCTCTACAGCATTTAGTTTCTGTCAGTGAACATGTCCCATGAGACAGGCCAACGTTATTACGGTGCATTTACAGTAAACTGTTAAAAACGGTTCTTTCGCGGGCATCTTGAAAATGTCGGAGAAACTGATAAAACGGTAAAACTTCCGCTATTCCAAATGTCAGATATGTATGACTGATCGACTAAGCAGCAACCTATGTGCACTGCTTGGTGGTGACATTAAGCCGATTTATCGAAAACTGTCCCGCATTTCACGTTACATTTCAAAATTTAATTTAACAAATCCAGAAGCTTGCGCCAATTAAAAAACCTAGACCTGTCATTTAAAATATATGTTTATTAAAACACTGTTTGAAAGCTTTCTGCATATGTATAAGTTTAAATTTGTTATTGTTTAACTAGATAATCGATTGCAAATTAAAATAGCCTTGCCCTCTATATGCCCTTGATTTGTAGTGGTACTTTGCGGTTAATGCTCTCCTCGTGTCCGGTTGTTAAATACACATTGTCGCCTGCTGCACTTCATGTGCGGAAAGCTTAATGCATTTTATTTTAACATTTGATTTGTGAAACACGAAAAAAATTACTGCAGAGCGGCTAAAAAAACTGCTATTCACAAATATTTTCATAGTTTTTTGCAGCTTCCTTCGTCTAAATCCTCGTGTGCTGGGCATAAATTGTACATAGTATAAATTTGCTTGGCAATTTACACGCAAACATTAAAAAAATGCGACCACCCGCCTTTGTGGTAAAAATTATGCTATAATTCAAAAACAGCGCCATGCCACACACACACAAATGCACATTTACACGGAGGGGGACACACATATAGGCGCCGTTCATTAGCACAAAACCCACACATTAATTTTATGCATGTGTGTGTGTGTGCGATATTGCTCTGCTAATCTTGAGGGAGTGAAACACACACACAAGGAGATCTACACTTGTGGGGGTGTCTGAGTCTGTCTCTATGCTTGTGTGTCTGTGTGTGTGTTTGTGTGCGAGTGTTTGCTTTGTCACCATAAAAGACATAAGCTATGTTTTTACTGCATGTGAGTAAGAGAGTGAGACAGGGAGAAAGTAAGAGAGAGAGAAAGCGATGCAGCAAGACTGTGTGGGTGTGAGTGACTTCATGTAGCGACATTGCTGCAGCAAAAAAAGTGCAAGCTTGCCCCTTGCCCAACGTACCCCCCTTCCCTCCCCTCCCGAGCACCCCTTGCAGCATCCGGATGGGTTAGTTGCCCAGCTAAGCAACGGAGGAGCGAGCAACCGAAAACGACAAGCCAACCAGGCCAATTTCAGTTTCGGTGATAAATTTCGTATAATAAAGAAGACATTAAGCAAACGCCGGCGAGAACGACAGCGACAACGACGTGGAGGACAGCAGCCAGAAAGAGGTGGTGTGGGGGAAACGAAGGCACAACAAGGATCGCCCGCTGCGCACGTTTTACACCTTGCAGCAGAACGTGGATAGCAGTAAAAATAATATTATGCTCGCTTTTAAAAATGTATTTTTTGGCGTGTAAACGCTTTAACGCTTAGTTTTCTCTGTGCGTGTGTGTGGGATATAGAAAGATAGAGAGAGTGCGCTGCAGTCTTTAATTTGCCTGGACGGAGGCTTAGGCCGTGTTGCGTGCATATTCAATGTGTCCATTGAACCGAATTAAGGAGCCCCAAATTGCGGTCAGCCGAAACGCGATGAAAAGTAAATACAATTTGATATTTATGCAAATTTATTATTGATTGCCATTACCGAGCGATGCGCCGCGCTGCAGCTGCAACAAGCGCCCCAAGCGAACTTGCGCGGTGCACGCTGTGAAAACATAACTAAAACTCGCATTGCAAATTCAACTGTGCAACGTTTTGTTGTTGTTTTTGTTTTGCGACTACCCGCAATTATGTTATTAACGTTTGCAATGTGCAGTTCCATAATAATAACTTATTTAGGTAAATGTACGCGATTTTACAGTCTAGTATTGCCGATGTATGCGAGACAGTGATGCCAGCAACACTCCACATAAAGACAAAAATATCGATATCTTGAGATAACGATTTGTAAACAAATGATGTGGTGGTACGCCGATAGATCCACTGAGCATGGAACATCGATGCTTAGTGTTAGAACGATGACATAGAACTATTGATTAATAATTATATAAATGATGTGCAGGTGATGTCGATATCTTCAATCACAATTCATTATAATCGCAAAATTGCTCTTGGTAAAGCTGATTGACAGTGGCAAAGAGTATTAATATATGTACATAGACGGCGAGTTAAACGCAACATGTTATTTACCGAGTTCCTACTTCTATAGCTGAGGTATGTCATGTATGTACATATGTTGTCTTATTTTAAATAAATTTTAATAAATACGACGCGAAACTTGCGTAACAATAAAAAACTGCCGCCTCCCCGCTGCAAAGCTTAAGCGGTTAAACAAGGCATAAAGCTGGAACAACATAACTGACAACTCTCAGCTGGACATGCTCGAAATACGCAATGTAAACTTAAGTACCTGGTTCTACCCGAGAAGGCTGTCACCCCTATGCCGCCTGCTACGTGCAACTTGTAGGCACTTGTGTCTGACACTTTGTGTGGCAAGACAGCAAGGCGGCGGCGGACAATCAAAGTGCCCCGGGACTGAAACTTAAAAGTGGCATGCACATAAAAGCAACAAACTAGTAGACGTCCGACAGCAGGAAGCACGAACGTGAGGACGTGGGCAGGGAGGGGGAGGTGTTCAGCTAGCAGCCAGGTGTGGTCAGATGTATGCAACAACCACAAGCCAAACAAGCGGCAGAAAGAAATTACAAGCAACGCGGCGACAACAACAACAGCAACATTGTTGTCTGCCTTGTTCGCAGTTAAATTTGCATTTCCTCTGTGTCTGCTAAACGGGATGTGGCGGGACTTATTTAAGCTGCAAAGTATTTACATGCTTGTTACTTTACCTTTGGTTACAACTTAATATTATTTGAAAATTAAAGCACAATTAATGAATATTTAAAATATCAATATCAATATATCGGTGTAGCACTCCATCATCGATTACATAAGCACGAACTTCAACTTTGTATATCGATAGGTGGATTGATCTTCGAATTGCAACGTTTTGTCATCTCTTCTAATCTTGTATTAGCTGGTAAACAAACAGTTGCATTTGTTGTTATTGTCAGCTTTGCTTTGCGCCACTCACGAATTTCACAATTACATATACAATGCCAAACAAAAGACAGAAGCAAGGCGTGCCCGCCAGAATTAAGCGAAAGAGGAAAAAAGGCAAGTGGAGAAAAAATTGGCATAAAATGCAAAAATGAAATGCAACAAGCAAAAAAAGATTGCGCTTCGTTAAGTTTTTAGCGTGCATGTGAACACATCAACAGCAGTAGCAACAACAATAATGTGTTAATGTACACACACACTTGCACATGAAAATACACACACTGGCTACCACACACAAGCATACACTGAGAGAACATCGCCATTGGCAAATACTCAGCCACACATACAAATGCATGTGTAAACGCAACCGCAGAAAATGCAAAACACATGCGAAACGAATGCGAATGCAGTGGGAGACGAGGGAGAGAGAGAGAGGGAGAGAGGAAGCAGAACGGAAAAAAGAACTTTGTCGAAGCAACGTTTCAGCATAAAGCGGAATAAGAAGTGAAAGAGTGGGATAGGGAGTATGTGAATGGGAATGTGGCAGAGGAAAGGAAGGGGGGCCGGAACAGAGCGAATGGAGACGTTGCCGTTGTCGAATGCAAATGCAATAAAATAAAATAAGCAACGCGCTGCGAGGAAAGCAAAATGCGAATACGACTACGAATATGTGGCAAATTTAATGCAAAGTGTTGCGTGGTGGGAGGAATGTGAATGTGAAGAGGAAGGGAACTGAGGAAGGCGGCAGCCGGAGTTGCATTCAATGGGATTTGGATTCGGGTACAGGTTAAATTGTGCAGACTCGCGGGTTGCAGTTCGCCTTTGATAACGATAAGTTGCGGTTCTTTGAACTGTGATACGATGCCAG
This sequence comes from Zaprionus nigranus, assembly GCA_018903425.1. Lineage (NCBI taxonomy): Eukaryota > Metazoa > Arthropoda > Insecta > Diptera > Drosophilidae > Zaprionus > Zaprionus nigranus. The sequence continues at coordinate 905,617 of JAEIGD010000002.1, forward strand.
ACGATGACTTTGCGAATGAAACGCTTTGCTTATCTCGAGCATTTTGTGTTTGCTTTGCTTCTGTTTGGGAAAAGTCTTATTGAAATTTAGTAATGCTTTCAATATAAAGCACATCTGCCAGTTTTAAATGCCCATTTTCTACTTCCTCTCTCTCTCTCTCTCTCTCGTTATTTTTTCCTTCCACACTCTCGCAATATAGGCTAATTAACACGCCCAGGCGTAACACGAAAGAAAACTAATTCCCGAATGTTGCGCTGCGGGCAACAAAATAAGCACGAATCCAACTTGCAACAATGCAGCTACAAATCGACATAAGTATATACCGTCATTGCATACACACACACACACATGCACATGTATACATATACATACATATGTACATGTGTGTGTTGAAATGTATGTGTATTACTTATTCATACAAGCACAACTACGGGTGCCACAAGGGATTTTGCCACAACACACATACACACACACACACATACTAATACATCATTTGCTAGATTTTTATTTCTTGCCGCTTTTCATTTTTATTTTCGCTCACTTTTCACTGTTAGTTATGTCTGCTTGCGGGCTGTTTCTTTGCATGTTGTTTATGTTTTTTACTGCATGCATTTTGTTTGTGTTTTTTTCTTTCTATTAAGCAAAAGAACTAACAGCAAATAGAAAAACCCAAAACAAATTCGTGTTTTTTGTGCACTGTGCACAAAGCAGCTGCAGGATTTGCGTTAAGTGTAGCATACTTTGCAGCGCCGCAGGGCAAGAGTGTGTGTGTGTGTGTGTGTGGCAGTGCGAGAGAGTACGTGTGAGTGTTGTTGTTGTTGTTGCTACTGGCTGGCAAATTAGTAAACAAATGCACATAATGTTCCGAATTAGAGAGAGGGAAGGAGGGGGGGTACAGCTAATGCGCAGCGCAAAAGGCAAGTTCTTTGAACTCCACGTAAAGACACTACAGCTGTCCCTCTCTCATTTCAGCGCATTAATAGCTGCATACAGTTAATGGCAATTAAGTAAGTTGATGTTCTTCATATTTATTGTTTAATTAGTCAGTGCTCTGATTGGGTGACTGTACATTTATACCTATTATATATTTTACAAAGTACAAAGTCCTTTTGTATAACTCCGTTCTTAAACCCATATGGACCTATGGCTCCGAGCTATGGGGCAATGCATCGAGAAGCAACATCGACATCGTACAGCGAGCACAGTCTAGGATTCTGAGAATTATAACTGGAGCGCCATGGTATCATCGGAACGAGAATATACATAGAGACCTACAAGTAAAACTTGTCATTGAGACAATAACAGAGAAAAAAGTAAAATACAAGGAAAAACTAGGCTCACATCCAAATTCCTTTGCGAGAAAACTTCTTCGAGTATGCAGCCAAAGTCGACTGCACCGCAACGATCAACCAGCCCAGCGTTCAATTTGTTAGGCCACATAGCACGAATCATCTCATAAAATGATAATTAGCTAGATTAGTATAAGATTTAAAAACTTATTGTTACCGTCTCTTAGAGCTAAAAAGGGAAGATTCATTAAATAAGAAAATAATTGGAATAAAAAAAATATATTTTACGCCATATATTTTTATTAATTACCATTATACCTTTATTGCACCTATGGTCTCTTGCAATCACCGATATTTGAAACTTCCCAACACTTATTGTTGAACAATAATTCCTTTCGAAGGTAAATCCATTTGCGGCAACCGTTGTTTTTATAAAATTGAATATAAAATTTTAAAAACCTTTTTAAAAAAGGTTTTTTATTAAAAATCAAAATTTCAACAAACACCCCTGGTATATATATATAGTTGTAAGTTATAGTGGCTAAAATGTATATAAATCACTTCTCCAATTATTGTTTAACATTGTCAAGTCACTGGGGTCTTAGCATCCGTATTAGGGACTCAAATAACTTTAGTTGCATCTCGTTACCGACAATTAAAAGGATTATTAGAGCGGTATTAGAGAATGGAGGCCTTCAATTAGGCGATATCTTTAAAGCCTTATGCAGTGCGCATTTAGAGAATGAAGTTTAGTAGATATTTCCTGGGGACTGGGAAATCTGCGCACGTTGTAAATGCAAATTATGCGTAAATATCGTATCGTACTTCAGGCAAGATGATTAAATAACTTGTGGTCGGCCCACTCACTGATTCGGACAGATGCCGAGGCAATCAGTTGAGATGCCTCTGAGGTTGCCACAGCAGAACGAGGAGGAGAAGAAGAAGAAGAGACAGCGGCAGCAACAGAAGTAGCAGCAACAATAGCAACAGCAACAGCAACAGCAACAACAACGACGGGCTACACTTTTCGTCGAGTTGCAGTAAAATATTGTGTATTTTTTTCTCTTTCTTCCTCTTTCCCCTTTCGAGCATGTTTTCCATGTTGCCCACTCCATCTGCACAATTTTCTATCCGTTTTGTGCTATTTATTTGCATTTCCCATTTGTATATGTACACACAGCAAGCTGCCACTCTCTCCCTCTCTATATGAATGCGTGTGTGTGTGTGTGTGTTGAATTTGTCCCTTAGTCATGTTTGATTTGCAATTTCGCACAATCAATGTTGAAGCTCAGTCGGCAAATCCCCGAAATTGCCAATAAATTTGTCCTCTTGACTGTGCCTGACTGCAAATTTGCTGCTGCTGTTGCTGCTGCTTCAAGATGGAAAACGACTCCAAACAGAAGTCGACTCGAAAAGTGGAAAAGCGCCGTCGATTCTCGTGTCTTCCGATTTTCCGATATTCTTCCGCCTCTTTCTCTCTGATTAGCAAAGTAAGTGCGCCTATTACGCTGCTCCTCTCATTGAATACTGGGGGCATATTTGATTAGCGAATGCCGCAGCGCGCCGCCTTTACGTTTTATGTTTTCATCCAGCGAAAGGATTTGCCATTAAATCGGCCTGCCTGGCTGCTGCTTTCCAGCACATTAGGCAGCTATTATTTGGCTAATTCTGCATCTTTTGGTAATATAATTTACACAAAATAACACACGACTGCGCACACACGCATTGGCCACACCCCCCAACAGGGAGGCTCTGTGCAATTGAAGGTTCTGAACAGGCCACAAGGCGGTTTAACCCGCGCAACACTCATACGCAACGTTGCACAGCCCGTAGCAGGTGTGGGTGCCCGTGGCAGTGAGTGGGCGCTGTTAATCAATGATTTGGAAATACCTTACGCAACATTAATTTCATCCAAACACATTTTTGCCTCGTGCAATTCCTTTCAGTTTCGTTTTGAAAAGCGAATCGATTTGCGCGATAATAAAACTATAAAATACGTAGATTTAGCATGGCATACTCGTATAACTTTAAGCAAGAGGTAATTTCATTTAAGATAATTATTTTTCCTTTTATATATTTCTCAATTATTTCTACAATAATTCTGCTAGTTCCTTATTTAGTGCTGTACAATACTCACCGCAGCGATTAAGCTATCGATAGCTTGATCTACTTCAATATTAGTAGAGTTAGGATAGTGTATAAACTATGGTCACACTAAAAACATGTCCTAAATAACTTATGAACAGACTTTATTCACTCAATTATCAATAACTTACAATTTAACTTGTTATGCAACTTATTCAGGCACTTTGTGGACATTTTTCACTTGAATCAAATTGAAAGGGAAAACAGTAACATTAACATACTTACCTCAACATGATTTAGCATGTTTGGTATTACTTACGAGAATTCTGTGGGTGCAAAGAAAGTACTTTTCTAATAGCTGCGAATACATTTTAAGTGACAAAGAGGGAGCGCGCCTCAAAGAAAGTTGGCTCAAAGTGCTTGCAATTTGCCTAAAGAGCCCAAAAGGACTTGCAACACGGGCTTGTGCAGATAAGCGGAACGGCAGCTGTTGCCCGGCAGAGGGAGATAAAGTGGTAGACGGTGGGCGGAGAGGAGAGGGCGTGCATATTTAACTTTGTGCCGTTACACACGGGCAACAACAACAACAACAGCGCGCGCAACAAGGTTGCAGTTGTTCCCTTGTCCCTCCCCCCTTAGCTCCTGGAACTATTTCAGCTGTCATTTGTGCAGTTTTTTCGCTTTTGCTGCTGTTTTTTTGCTGCTGCTGCTGCTGCTGCGTGTGCTGCCTGTTCACCTGCCACGCGCGCGACTTTTGTACGCATGTCGCTGTTTTTTTCGGCTCCTCGCTCAGTACAAATTGAATTTGCATGCCTGGAAGGTGAAGACCAGATGCAGGCCAGGACCAGCAGCAGCAGCAGCAGCCAAACAAGTCGCAGTCCGAGTCGGAGCTGGTGCTGGAGACGGTGCTGACAATTGTCGCTCAACAGTTAAATGGAATTGCGTATAATTTCTTTCCTGCCTTGACTCTTCTCTGTGCTGTACAGAATGCTCCTGCTGCAGCTTCTGTTCCTGCTTGATGCGAGTTTTCGGCAACTTGGCTGCAATCACTTTCCCATTTTGAGGCAATTAAGCGAATCAGAGCTTGCCTTCCTTTGCCAGGTTTAGCTGGGGCAACTAAGCGGCGCATTGAGATAAGCTTGGCAAAGCGTCGAACAGCTGCCACATGCCACATGGCCATGTGGCAGTTGCATTGTTCACCTTTGTCTCCTGCCCGCAATCTAAGTGCAAATAAATTGCGGCTGCCCCCCTTCTTTCTCTCTGTCTCTTTCTCTCTCAGACTTACTGCATGTAAATGACATGCAACAAAAGGCAACAGCAGCAGCTGTAGAAGCTGCATAGAAGAACAGAAAGCAGAGTAGCAAGGGAAACAGGAAAAGCAGCAGCAGCAACGCTGACAAGCGGCGCGATAAACCGACACAACCATGTCAAAGAAAACATTTCACTTGGTTAGATTTTCAGTGGACTGCAACGACAGACGATGATGAGCAACCTAGTCACGGGATTGGGATGTGACTGGCCAGCTGCAACAGTAGCTAAAGTATGGATTTTATAAATTAATTCATTTATTCGTTTAATAAAAAAGTTGTAAATTAAAGTACTACGAGTCAATTTTGGTCCAATTATGTAGATTTAAATTAGCAGTTTGTTGAAGTTATTCAACACTTAGTGCTAGACTGATTTAACGAAAGTTGATAAAAGTAAAATTAACAGGAATAATTCAAACTTGAGCTTGTTCAACACTTACTGTGAGACTGGATCAATGATTTATCGAAAGTCTCGGTAATTCGATAATTATGAAGTCAATACAGAAAACAGTAAATGGTTAAAAATGTCTTAAAAATTTAGTATTGTACTTAAAATAGAACTAAATAATATAATTCAACGTATAACAAGTAATTAAAAGGATCGAGATACCACCGAGAGGTCCAGTATGGGATATTAGTTATAAAGATCATTTTGTATAAGATCTGTAAGATAAAGGAGACTACGCAGAGGGTTTGATAATTGTGGCAACCTTATCAAGCATGTGAAAAGTTCCCGTCATCGAAGCCGAGATTTGCATAGAAGTCGCGCATCTCTGGCCAGCAGCCCAAGCGGGGATCACTTGAGTGGCTAACTGGCCAAATCCCCTGTGGTGTGGTGGGACAGCACTTTTTTGAATTGCATTAAGCTGCATCGAAAGTAAACGGCGTCGTCCTTGTGAACGCAGGCAGGACAGGACAGGCACAAGTTGGTAGAAGTGCAGAGAACTTTCCAATTTGCCAGTGCATTTTCTTGTGCCAGGAATTTATGTGCGCACTTCGATGCACCTCCTCCTGCCCACCCCATCACGGAACAGAGTCTTACTCACTCGAGGAGGACTAATGAAATATTATCGATATATATTACAGAGCTTACATGTGGCACAATGTGCTCGCCAAGCTGCGACATATGGGGGCCATCATTGAGTGAGGGGGAGAGGCGGGCAGGAGGAAGTGGCAACTCCAGTTGCGCTGGCATCGTTTAAGCACTTCGGCAATTTAAGACGCAGCTCTGTAAAAGAAGTTTACATGATCAATGTGCGATATAGATGAGGGAATTGCAAGCTACCTTTTATCATCTTTTTTGCCGGGTGGCTATTTTCTGGCCAAAGAAGAGCAAAGTGTGAGGGCAACAGAAGTGAATTCTGTACTTCATCTCTATATACTAGAACAGGGAAAGTTCTGCAGCTAGTCATGCAGTTAGGCAGATCTCTATAATTGGCATATTAGTGCTACTAAAGGCGCAGATCATTCAGTTATATCTTTAAACACCATTCCCAACATGACTTTAATAAGATGGCCTCACATTTCTTGCAGTAACAATTCAGCCCAAAAACCGCGATTCAATTGGTTTCAAAGTTGCTCGGAATGGTCACACAGACCTCTTCGCTGCTGCTCCACTGTGGGCCACCTTTCAATGGGTTCGATACGAAAGCTTTCGCTTTTATGTTCGTGGCAGCAGCAGCAGCAGCATGCAATGGGCGTGACACGACTACGCACTTTAAGGAGCGCTGGGCTTAATTGGCCGCTCAGTTGTAAATTCACTGGACTGCATCAAAGATTTACAGCTTGGCTGGAGCTGGCCGAGCATTAGAAATGGGAAGGGGAACAGGAACAGGAACAAGGGGAATCGCCACGCTAGTTGGGCAGATGTTTTGGTCTCTCCGAGCGGTTTGCATTTGGCATTTATTGCCGCTTTTGGTGCTTGGACTGAACTGGACTAGGTTGGGTTCCTGCTGCCGCTGCTCCTGCTCCTGTTTGCTTGGCCATTGAGCAGCTGCACTTGGCCAGCGCATTGTTTGATATTTGTTCGTGGCACACTAAGCCGGCAAATTCGCATGTGCCTGTGTGAGGAAGGGGAGTAGGGCATGAGGTATGGCCTTCTGTCAGGACCGTAAGCTGGTTTGTTATGGAGGGAATGGGAGCAACCCGCTAGGTTTCAATTAAATAATGCGGCATCGTAACAAGCCCTTCTTCGCGCACCCCTTCCCTTATCTTCTTCTGTGAAGACCGTTCAACTGTGAATTTGTATTCAATTAAAAATAATTTCTTTGTCAATTATTCATTCATTGTGCAGTCAGACAGCGGGACAGACAGATAGAAAGCTGGCCCCGCTGCTCAGTTTGTCAGGCAGCAAGTCAGCCAGAGACAGAGCAAAACCAGAAATAAAAATCAATTTATTTATATATCGTACAAATACTGAACAAACACAGAGAGAGAGAGAGAGAGAAGACACGTGTATTTATTATATTTTTTTAATTTCATTGTGAGCCTCTGTTACCGCTGTCACTCTCTCCGCCCCCTCTTCCATTTGACTCCCTGGTTTTTTGCCACCTCGCGGCATAAATCAAAATAGTTGTTAATCAATACAAACAAGGCCAACAAGCAAAGCTGAAATAACGGTAAATATGTAACGAATTGGCTTGCGCTTGAGAGCAGATAATAATACTATAAATGCACATATATTTATTAGTGTTGCCAATAACTCTACACCAAAAAGGCTAAAATTTTGCAAATAGCAACTAATTGAAGCTCGATTCGAAATCCTGCGATAACAATTTGTATACAACTTAAGTGGCGGCATGTCGACTATTAGAAATATTAAAATACAATTATCGTTTAAGCATATCCAAAGTGGTGGAGCAACGATTATTTAAACGATAAAATGTAACAGAAAGTTATTTGTTCAACTCAAGAAAAAAGCGCAAATTTATCAGGAAAAAGGCTAACCTAGCAACACTGATATTCATATATAGATTCATATTCATATTTTATTCAGATTCATTGCGCCTGCACATATGATATTCCTGTGGCATTTCAGCTGAGCCGCTTAAGCTCAGTTTCCAAAGGAAGGGTGAGTGGAAAAAAGAAACTTCTATTGGACAAAAAGTGAACGGGCTTTATTAATGGCATCATTGGAGCTGCAGCCTATAAAAAAAGGAGCTCCTCCTCTTGGCCAGCAACTTTTGCCATTTTTCCATTAGAAAAAGCAAGACGAGTTCGATAAATACAATAATTGATAAAGCGCGGCTGCACAAACTACTGTATGTGGCCAAAGTCCACTTGAGTCTGGCGAGAAATGGGGAAGTGGGAAAAGGGGATGTGGATGCAGCCGCACACAGTGTTGGCTAATTACTCAACAGGGCTCATTAAGTGCGCGCTGCATTTTCACTTTTCAACGCTTTGCAGCTCGCACCTCGCGACTAATGAAGATTTATGAAGGTCCTGGAGGGGGGCAGAAAGGAGAAGGGAAGCTTGAAGCTGGAATTGTTGCTGAAAGTTTAATGTGTTTCTTAGGTTTTCTGTTCGCTCGGGCTAATTATAAGGCAAACTGCAATGAATTATGCAGCAACTGCGCCTGAAGACGGCGATGGAGACGGAACTGGAGGGCATTGTCTGCCTTGTCTTCTTCTGAAGCAAACTTTAATCAAGTTCTGCATATCGAAGCCAAGGAAGAGGAGAAGGAAGAGAGACAAGCCAAACATTCTTAATTCAGCATAATTCAAATTCAAATACGCCAAAACGTTTGTAGCGAATTCGAAGCGAAAGCGAAAAAAAAAAGGAGACAAACAAAATACATAAGCAGAAGCAGCGCAGTGGATAGGGGGGACATTGTGTTACAGTTTTATTTAATTTTGCTATCTGGCAAGCAGCTCCCTGTCCACTGCAGCAATCCCCGCCAGCTTGATCCTCTGCCTGTTCCTCCTGCTGCTCCTTGTCGGCTTTGTGCGCTGCCTGCTAAAAAATGCGCAAGCAGAAGCAATTTCAAAGCTGCGCTGAATACGTAAAAACAATACGAGTTTTGTGGCCCGTACCACAGCACTCAGTCTCCCCCCTTTTTCCTCACTCAGCTGCTTATGGACCACCTTGGACTTGGCCAAGAAGAAATTTCAAAAAATGAACTGAAAAGAAAATACAGCAGTCCGTTTACAGCGGAGGGAGTGTGCGTGAGTATTTGTGTAAGTGTTTGTGTGTGTGTGTGCGGGAGAGGATGTCTTGTGTGTGTGTGTGCTGTTGTGGCAGCTAATTTTCATTATTCTTTCAAAATGCAATCAAGAAATGTTGCGCTTGCTTTCGCTTATGCTGTTGTGCTGCTGTTGTTGCTGATTTTGTTGCTGTTGCTGCCTCTTTCCGGCTACTGCAACTGCAGGAAAACGCTTGAGCAAAGCGGTTATGGCCAATACTGGCCCAGGTGGCCCAAGTACATTGCCAGCGCACATTACCGAGCTGAGAGGCGCATCTGGGGATTGAGATGTACATAGATGGGCAACTGGTTGCACACGGATGAGAACAGCTGCACGCTTGGAACGGCTAAGTATACCAATAGACAAAATAAATTATGGTCCCCCCCTTACAAGATTTTCAAAATTTAGAATTGTGATATTTTAACTTTAATTGATAAAGCTAGTCATAAGTAGTATGAAAAGTCCTCCCAAAAGTGTTTGCAATGAAAATTGTGGAAAATATCGAAGAAATACCCTTAATTTAGGTGTTTATTTTAACCATAGGGGCCCACACATCAACATTTTCAAAAATTTTCAGCATTTAGAATTTTGATTTTAATTGATAAAGCTAGTCAAAAGTAGTATAAAAATGTGTTTGCGGTGGAAATTATTGGGATGTAACAGATATCAGCTTCCAAGGTTAGGGGTACGATTATGATTTAATTTAATTTAAGTCCTATACTCATTTCAGATTTATTACATGCTGAAATGTGTAATATGGTAGTAATAGACTTTCGCTTGAGCTTGTCATGTTTCAAGTCATAACTATTTTAAAGGCATATGTGTTATTAAAAAAGAATTTTCTAATAGAGTTTTCTCTAGGTTTTTTCAGCTTTATCAATATTATCTTGATTTTTCCTCTACTTCTTTTTTTCTTCTGAAAGCTGTACAGCACACTCATTCACTTCGAACAATGATCTCACTGCAGCAGCTCGTTCTAAGAAGGCAGCACAGTTCTTTCATTTCTTGACAATCAGAAGGCACTACCCATTGTACCTGGTACAGGTAAATTCAATTAGACAACGTCTTGTGCCCTTTCCCACCCCGTCTCCATCCTCTATTAGGTGCAGCCTGCTGCGAACAACCAAGTTTTTACAGGCATAACTTAATTTGACAGTCAATCAAGCATAGAATACAACTGTGATTATATATGCAAGCACACACACTTGCACAGCATACATGTGTGTGTGTGATGGCTTGGCTTAGCCCAGCGAAACGTGCAAACAATGCGGCAAATCGCAACAAAAGGAACCAAACCGAGCCCAACAGAAACTGCACTCCATCTATATTTATGGCTACGCCCACAAAACAAAGGGGCAGCAGTGGAAGACCAAGAAGAGGCAGCAACTAAAGACGTAGAAGAAGAATACAATGAGTAGCCGTAGGCAAACATTAACTGTTATTAAATGCAAAGCAGCGAAGCCAACAAACGATGGCAATGGCTGCCACCAAAAAGTTTCGATGGGCCAAAAACTTGCGCAGTTTACAGCGATAAAATCGGAGCGACTTGCAATACCCTGCAGAGCTACTTGAATTAGTAGTACATTCATGCAGAAATTTTCCATTAAAGTACAATTTTCCCCAAAGCGAACATTTTCAAAATAAGTATTTTCTGATTTTTATACCAAATGAAGTTGGCTGTGCCTTTGACTAAAAGGGACATTTTTCAAATTAGATATTTTTTGATTCTGATATGAAATGAAGTTGGCTGCGCTTCTAACTACTGTGTTCGATACATTAAAACTTATTGCTAAAGAACTTAAAAACTGTTATACCCAATTCGCGCAAGTGTGCCAGGGGTATAACTAATTTGGCAGTGGAAAATCACGACCGGCTACATCAACAATGGCAGCCGCATCGACTTGAGGCTGCACTCGACTACTGGCGGCACCGACTAGAATTATGTCAGCCACATTCGTATTGTACACACTGGCACACACAAACCCACTAGCCACGACGAGCTAACTAATTTAAATGGCACCATTGTGCGCCATAACCCAGAAACAAAGGGGCCAAGCGGAAGCTAACATGCAGTGTGCTACGATAGAATGCCTGGTGGGAGGGGGAGTGCGGAGTGGGAGAGGGGGGCGCGCAGTGTCGGCAATGGCAGCGATAAAGACAGGAACATAACAGCCTGCCAGGCTGAATTTGGACGGCGTGCGACTGCGAAGCTCGACGAATTAATGCCACTTCCAAGTGCTCGCTAGTGTGTATGTGTGAGCAAGAGTGTGCTGTGTTTGTGTGCCTGTGTGTGTGTGTGTGTGCACTTCTGAATTACCAAATTTATAACAATGCGAGGGAGAAGCGCGCCTCGCGGGCTCAAATTGGCCGAAACGGAAGCGTTGCAGTTTGCTATCAGCAGCCACTCGCATTGAAATATGTTTGGAGTACGGAGCAAAAGTACCTGCGGGCATTTTATAGATAATAGACATTTGGGGCACACACACATACACACACAGCACTGCACCCTCATCACAGTGTTGGGTAAAACTTGCAAGAAAATGCCAGGCAGACGCCATGGGAAACGTAGCCAATTTTCGAACACGCGCGCATATTGTAAAAGTTGCCGGGCATATGCTGCCTGGGCCAGACAATGGTGTGGGAGGGGGTGTGGAGGGGTGCACTCGCCTGATTTGCATAGTTTGGACGCTGCTGCGGCTGCCAACACGCCGCTTGGCTGTTGCATTTATAATGCAGCAGCAACAACAACAGAAAGAATGCAACACGATGCATGCAGTTTGCGAGGTGAACAACGCTCGAACCTCGTCAGGCATGTGAAGGCGAAAACGAATACGTAAACGTATACCCTCCCAAATCCACCGCCACGCCCTCTTTCTTGCCCACGCAAATGTTTTCTGCTGCTGCATTTTTAACTAGCTGCGAGGCAAGTCAAACAAATATTTCGCGTTGACAGTTGTTAGAGAAGAGCTGAACGCACTCGATACATCGATATAAAATCAGTGTTAAGAAATAATAATCACATTATTAGAATATATCGATGCAGCTGGCGAAAGTTAAACACAATCGAAATATACCGAAAACAGTCGATGATATCGATAACAGCGATTGGATTTTCAACATACGTGGAATATATCGATGCAGTTAGAGCAATGTTAAACACAACCACACTATATCTAAACATTTGGAGCCATGTGAAACAGATATGATATTAATTATATATAAAGAAATAATTTCATAGACCTGTCACTATATCTTAAATTTTTATAATATACTATTTATCTGTTATAAAAACCTATTCAATATGTGCATATGAATTCCGTTAGTATTGCAAGTCATATAAATGAAATTTACAAAGTTTCCGCTGCCATATTTCATGGCGGTTGGCTTAGCCAGAAACGAGCTAAATTTAAGAACGTCGCTTTAACGTCTTGTCTCACACTTTTGATGTGTTTGGCATGTGGCTCGTATGCGCGCATGTGGGTACACTGTAAAGTGTGGGTGGTCGAGAACACCGAGTAGTGTGGTTAGTCTCAAGTGAGTGAGTGGAAGTTTGTGGGAAGGGGGTTAGGGGGAAGGTGGTTCGTGGTTGATGCGTGCTGTTTGCTTAGCATGCAAAGCTTTAGAAAAGTGCCAAAAGTAACGAAGATTAAGGATGGGCGAGTGGCACGTGCTGACCTCAAGGCGAGCAAGAGAGACATAGAGAGAGAGAGAGTGAGACAAAAAAGAGAGGGGAAACAGAGCGAGTTGTGAAATATTCTACGTGCCAGCGCGGCATTGGCTCGCCATTGATTTATGCCACTTGAGTGGGCGCTTCAAAGTGTCAATACCGGACTTGGCTGATTTCAAGTTGCATTTTAGCCAAATTGCTTATAGCGAAAGGGCAGAGAGGGGGCGAAGTGCGAGCTGCTGCTTCCGGTATTGTTGAGTGCGCTGGCACTTAAGAAAAATATAATAGCCTCAGCTCAAGTAAACTTTGTAACTAAATACGAGCGCACATCCCTGCCCCGGCCCATTCGCTATATAAGACCGTAATTCCATTAAAGTCCATTACACGAAATGCTCTCGCACTCGCCTCGCATCGCACTGGCAAAAAGCGCAGTCCGGCAAAGGCGATGACGGCAGCTCGAAAGAAAATTTCGCCCTTTCACTTGGCAGTTGTTGCTGTTATTGTTGCTGTTGCAACTGGTTTGTCCTTGGCAGCAGCGTTGCATTGCAGCACCAAAAATAATAACTTAAGTAATGTCATTAAAAAGCGAAAATGGATTAGATCTGCCCCAATAGCAGTAGCAGCAACAGCCATTCACAGCCATCTTAAACAGATTCAACTCTCAGCAGCCCAAATATTATGCTTTAATATCAAAAGGGTTCTATTAAAGTGCCTAATGATGCTATGGAGCAGACTACAATTTAAAACAGCTGTAAAATTTCATGGTACGTTAAGAATTGAAGCCGAAATAATACGTTACCTACGATTAACAACATAAAACATGTAAATTCCAACTAGAAATGAAAGAAACGTTAGGATATAAAAAAATTCTAATTTGTTTTTTATTTACTTTCCGACAAGTATTGGTCAGTTTAATATTGATAAATATTGTACAATAAACTTCAATTGCAATATATCAAAGTACTTACCTATTTAATTGTAAGAGTTGTTAGTCAAATATTTTATGACACACATTATTTAGATGATAAGTTAAGATTTGCCTAACAACACATTTCCTTCGAACTGAGCTGAAAACTTGTACATTTTATCTAGAAACCAACAATAATGTTATTAACAACAAATATTCTGATGCCTTTTTGATTTAATTAAATGTGTTGAAAATTTTCTTGCTCAAGCTCTTTTAAATAATTGGATTTCTTGCATGAGAATAGAAAAACTCAGACTTTTCTTTTAACTAAGCAAAACTGTAGCAGTTCTTCGATTAAATCGTTTTAAATGATAATTTGTTCTACCCATATTATTGTAGATATTGATACCGTTGCACTAATTAGTGGCACAAGATGCCTGCACTTGCCACAGGAGGCTGCTGCAATGTGAGTGCACTTAGCGCAACCACTCTCAGATCGATGTACAGCGCTGGCATCCAGTGAATTTCGACATTTGCAATGCAAAAGTGCTGAAGTGCCTCATCTGGCAAGTCTGCTGAGGAAGGCAGAGGGGCAGGGAGTAAGAGGGAGAGAAGCTGGCGCCGGGCAATAAAAGAACCGCAATGTAAAACATGTACAATAACAAAACGGAAAACGAATCAGAGCGAAACGCAATGCATGCTAGCAGACTGAAGATATGTGCGCGTAAAAGGGAGAGAGGGAGAAAGATATGGGGAGAGTAGAGAGAGAGACATATGTTGTTAAGTGGGCTGGTTTTCCGCTTGGGCTTCGGCTTGGGGTTTGCGGCTTGGCAGCCAACGTCGTCATCGTTATCCTTGCTGAGTTTATAATGAATCGCCGCTAGCTTGCATTTCGGTTGGCCAAAAAGCCTGTTGCTGATATCGACCTACGATACGCGCACACACAACAATACACTAACACGTCAGCACGCAAGAAGCGCTGCAATGGCGCTGGCTTAAAATGTTAGCATACTTTGCGGCGCACTCGTGAGCTAAACGTGACGATTATATGATGAATAGTCACACGTCTCACTGGCTCTTCTCTCTCTCTTCTCCCTCTCTCTTTCTCTTTATACGTTTCCCTGCCTGTGTGTGTGTATCAATCATGCGGGACTAGTTGTTGATTGTCTTGGAAATAGCTCTTCCCAGGCCGTCATTTGGTTAGTTTTATGTCGCACGACTTCGACATCCACTCAAATCAGCAGTCGATTTCCATTATGAGCATGCACTGCTATCATGTGTGCGAGGGCCGCAACAGTAGTTTGCTGTGGCTGCACATTAAGTTAAATAAAGAGAAGCTAAAGAAAGGTGGCAGTTTAGATATTTCTTTATTGCAGAAATGATGATGATGATATACCTATTCAACTCTTCTTTATATGAAGCATTCTTAAAGCATCTTTCCCTTGACTTCACTCAATTTTAAGATTGTTATAAAGTCTCCATCACACTTGCGTGCTGGGTTTAAGCAGCTTCTCGTGTTATAATCAAGTACGATACATTACAAATTTCAAAACAATTTCGACTGGAATTAATTTCGCTTCGCGCAATCTTTGCGATACTTTGCGCATGATTATCCTTTGAGGCACCCCTCGTTATTATCGCTTTGTAGATGCTGTTTACAATCCATGCAGCTGTCTGAAGCCCCCATCGGACTATAAAAAAATCCAAGCTGTGCCAGTGGCGACTGGCGCGTTGGCTTGTTATGCGCGTCGCCCGCCAAATGTAGCACAAGCTTATGAAATATTTCACGCCATGTGCGACGTCAGTCACATTTTACGACATGCCAATGATGCCGCCATAAAAATGAGAGAGTGTGAGAGAGAGAGGAGGCGAGGGAGTAGCAGAGATACAAAGATGTCGATGGATACAAGCGAAGTTGTAAATCAACCACAGTGGAGACAATTTTCTACTTCTCTGCTACTCTGCCCTCTTCTCTTCCCTCCTGCCTTACGCACACTTTTATATGGCTAATTGGCTTCAGTGCAGCATACCGCAATTGTGCGGCACTTGAATGGCTTAAGTTGGCGCAGTTGCCTTGGGGCAAGTGAAAAATATGGCTGCCGGACAGTTATGCTTATGCCGGAAGCTGTCACGCAGCGCAGAAATTGCGCAACTTCCGCACGAACATGTCGCCAATGTCAGTTCCGCGCAACACACCCAGACAGTAGAGACGACAAGGAGTCAAAAAAAAGAAGAAGAGGGAAGTAGTGGTAGGGGGGACGGGGGGTAGACAGAACAGCCATTGAGCAAGACGATGGAAAGTGGATGAGACTGGGCGACTGGCCGTCTGATTTATTGCACTTTAAATTCGGCGACATTTTTTGTATGTCGTTTATCTTCATTGCGTATGCCAAGAACTAAAGCAAAGTGCACCGGCCATAAATAAAGCAAGCAAATATATGCAAAGGCGCACAAACACACGAACACACACACACATACACATACACACACAATGCATATGCGAGAATGTACGTCTGAATGCACATAAAGCAGACAACGGCCGCCCCGAAAATACTTGACTTGTAATTTTCTAAAAGCTTACTTCAACATTTCTGCATATTTTTGGCATGCAAAGTGCAAGCAACGACTGCAGCTCAGACTCAGTTGAGTCTTTGTAGTCCTTCGAGGTCCTTGCCACTGGATGAGGTTAAGGCTGACTCTCTGCTCTCTGCTCTACTGGCCGGCCTGCTCAAGTGCCCTACAGTTGGTTAGCTTTGGCAAACCCTATCGGTCACAATGCTCGACTTGAGTACGACAGAGGATCTTCAGTTTTGCCACTTGCGGTGGCATTTGTAATAAAAAGCGGAAACTTAGGTTGGGTTTTTAACAATAAACATCTTCATACAAATTACGGTTGTCAGCTGTTACTATTTAAAACTATAAATAATTTGTATTTACTTACTTTAGGGAAATACTTTTTATATTTATTTACTTAATTCATTGAAAATAAACCATTAATAATTTGACTGTAGGTTACATACACCTGTTAATGTTATGCAGCTGCAAGCGTAATGTTATTCATTAATCGATGAATCGCTGTTAGGGTCCTATCACTGTTAGCGAAATGTAAATGAGAGATTATCGAAGCATCACTGTTAGTCTTATGTTACTGTTGTATGGCTGTTAGGCAAATGTTAATATGATTAATTTAACAATGAGTCAATATATCAGTGTTGTAAAGCTGCTTGTAAATTATTAATTGATGAATGTCTGTTATTTTAATGTCAATAACAAAGAAAATCCAACTTATGTCGTTCCTGCGCAGTGTATTGCATAATTCGGCTTTCTATTGCCAATTTTCACTTGCATCTCCCACTGAGCTTTGCTTGCAAGTTATAGTATGCTGGCTAGCAAATTTTCTTTGCTTCGCACTGGCAACAAACTAATATTTTGAACTTTTGCCTTGAGCTTCCCGGGGCCGAGGCCGGGTCAAGACGGGGTCGTGTGTGCGGGACTTTTATGGCTTCCATAAAGAACACTTAATTAAGTTTCACACAAATTTCAGGTGGAGAACGCAATGTGCAATAAAATAAATTATTTGCAAAAAGCTGCATGTGTTTATTTGATAAGAGAGAGAGATATGAAATACGGCTGTGGCAGTAGGTGGTGTCGGAGGGAGTCAAAATGTCGATTAGGCGAGCAAGCCATGCATTAGGCAAATTAAAGATATACGAGCTGTATGGCGTGTCTATATATTGTACATATATTGTGACTAATGCACTATAGACGATAACGATGTCGGCTTTAATGAGCGAAAGTCAGGCAATGTCTGGGATTGGCAAGCATGAGAAAGCATAAGACCTTAGTGCTTTCTTGTCTTGTCTGCACTCGACTGCATGCAGATTACTCATACGCCCCGTCGCGCAGTCGTGGCACACTTGGCGCACCTTTTCGGTTGCACGGAACGAATAACGAAGCGCGAAAAGTGCCACCAAATGCCGTGCTAGCCAATAATTCAATAATTTTACGCTTAAATCATAGCAAATTAACCCATTTCCGGCGCAGACAGCGCCACATAAATTATGACAGCGACGTGCCGAAGCAGGCAGGCAGGCAGCCAGGGGAAGAGGAGTGTGTTGCACACCGGAACCTGAGCTGTAGCCTGAGCCAACCATCAAGCTTCTCTATGGGTTTTTGGGGTTTCTCTTTTCTGTCGTTTTGCCAGCGAGATGGAAAAAGCAAATTCAAAACGTCTTTTCGTCCGACGTCTTGTGCTTATCTTCGCAGGTCGCTTTGATAGTTGGCAGTAAAAGTTACTCTGCGCATTCGCGTGAGCGTGAAAATGGTTTTTCGTGATTCCACCAGGCAGCAACTACCTCCACACCTACCTCTTCCATCTATAGTTGCCTGCAGGCGTTGGGTTTGGGCGTTGGCTTTGTTGCGCTTCGCCGAAGACAAGCTGACAAATGCTGAAAAGTATCGTATGCCATCTATCATCGTGCATTAGACCGACAGACGTCGGTCAGGCGTCGCTGCCCATGCTTCCCCCTCCCTCCCGCTCTCCCCCTGCTGCTCCTGCCTGCTGGTGGCAGCAAGTTAAGTGCCCGTTCAATGGCCGGTTTTATGTTACAATGTTAATTTCCTCTTTCGTTCGGTCGAGACTTTTACTCAAAACTGATTGCTGCCTCGCGTTTTATGCGAGGTGTGGTTACAACTCTCTTCTCTGTCTCTCGCTTGCACTCTCTCCCTCTCACTTGCACTCTGCCTGTCCCTTCTTTCTCTCTCTCACTGTGAGTGTGTGTGGTAAATTTATGCGCCCGCGGCGCAATCATGTGGAATGCATGTTAATTACTGCAGCCTAGCCAGGCGCACCGAGTTAGCAACGCCCTGACTTCACCGGCTTCCCCGATACATCCCCTCGTCTGTCTCAATGTTGTTGCAAATCAATTTGATGTTATTAGTTAATAATTACAACACCGCAATCGCAGTTAGCTAGCGTCGCACTTAACCAGCCGCCATCGCCTGCTCGGGGGTTAATGCATGCGACGTGTTTGAACTATAAATGAGCTGGAAATGTCAGCAGCGGGCGTTGCTACCTGGCACCCGGAAGAGCTGCTACTGCTTGGCAACAGCTTCCCCCTCGCAAGCACCCTTTCCCTGCGCCATTGCCTCCACCTGCTATTGCGGCTGACACTTTAAAGCATAGTCGGACTCGATTTATGGCAAACGAGTGCAAATGATGTCACTCAATGAATAACTTCGACTGCCAATTACAACAAAATGTGGTACAATAATTTGGAAACGCACGTGCCATGCCCCACCCTGCCCACCTGTCCAGCTTCCGTTCCATTCTCATGTTCCATTCCCGAGAGAGCCTCCTCTCACGTACTCAATTGCCCGGAAATGTTGCTGCGGCATAATTTGTCAATTGTGCGTGTTGATTTCTGAATTAGCTAATTTGGATTTTAGTTATTAGATGCTGATTACGCACTCTGCCACAGCCTTTCTGCCTGCCTGCATGCATGTGTGTGTGTGTGTGTGTGTGTGTGCCATTAAAAATATTTGCAGGGGGGCACATTTTGGCAGCTAATGAGCTTTTAGACCGCGGCGCACTTGAAGCCGCAGCGACGCTGCTTATTTTGTTGCTGTGGTTGGTTTTATGTTTCCCAAAATTGATTGTTATTTGTGCAATATGTCTGCACACACACATTCCAATCTACAAACTTTACTGCTATTCAATTTGCGATTTTACAACTCATTAAATTGTAGTTGCTTTTTTGCATTTTATTATTTTTTTTGCTTTACCATGTCGAAAATAATTTGCGCTGCCTTGACATCTGCTTTAATTAATGTTAATTTTTTTTTATGCGTCGTGTTTACCTTACAACACTGACCTGACAGAGAGACGAATGTGTGCCGTGTTTATTCAATTGCACGCGATCTTGATTACAGATAGCTGCAGGTGACTTCCAACACTACTAGAAATTTAATGCATCGATGTACATTTAACAATCACGATGCTGATAAAAGATAACTGCAGGTGCCTTACAGCACTACCAGAAATTTAATGCATAACTATCGATATGTATTCAATAATCACACAAGGGAAATTCCGTTGACTGCAGTTCGTTGGTATTTCGTTTGGTATTTCTAGTCTATGCTGGCATTTTGTTAGTTAGTTAGTTTGTCAGCACGTCACAGGTTAATTATGCACATTAATTATTGTATTCATGCTCGCCATGTTTGTCATACAAATAATTGAGCACGTCTCCCGGGACGATGCGCTAAACAATGTGTAGAATGCAATTTAGACAATTCAAAAATGAAAGTGAATTCGGGTGGCTTTTGCGAACAACTTTTGGATACATTTTGAAAACATATTTTAGCTGTATCGATTCCGTTATGCATTTGCTAATTTCTGTGGTCGGTTTTAGCTATTGCATCGAGAGCAATTATTTTATGGAAATTTAATTAATTACGTAGCTGAATTAACAGCGGGAGAAAACCAAAATATGTGTGGACTATTTATATAATCCAGTTTAATATCTGGTTATCATCTGGTCATATGGTATAATTCTATGTGCAAATTGAAAAACGTATGTGGCTGGCGAAAGCATTGTCGGTTGTTTTGAAAAACAGTTTGGTTTAAAATAAATTTAACGAATTATGTTTTATGATTGGTTTCTCTACATTATGGAACTAATATAATATCTGTTTTATATCTATTTCAGATTCAAATTTATGAACAGTTCAGAATAAAGTTCGTTGAATGAATTGCGATTTGCCTGACAATATTTTCTATTCTCACATATTCAAGTGTTCCCACTTTTTTCTTGCTCAACTTTTACTCTCCGTTGACTCTTATACTGTTTTTGAATAAAAAGAAAGCTTTCGCTCCAAGAATGCCTCTTTCAGACTCTTTTCTAAATATTATACAATAATGAAAGCTCTTGCCTGAAAGCTTTTAAAACACCTCCCTACAACGCACGTCCCTTCATACTGTATTCATCTAGTGGAAGATACTCAAACTCTCTGGCAATAATTATTGAGAATTTTGTTATTGAATATTTTTTATAATATATAAAAGTATCTGTATCTCCCGGTCAATTGAGCTATAAGGGTATTTTATACAAAGATAATTTATTTGTCAATATTTGGGACTTGAGATTTTCCGAGAATATTTGAGACATGCAATTACAAAAGGTCAATTGAATTTCATGCTTATCTATTTTGTCTGATGTTGTCATTAACGCTGGAATATTCATAAAAGATATTCAATTGCGATGAAAATTTGACGAACATTTTAGATTTTCTGCGTGATCAAAGGTAATATGCTATCGAGCTAGCTATATTTTTCGTTGTAAATTTATTTTTGGCCACTGAATGGAACAAAAGGATATATTTATACAAGGGCACTGTTAAAAATATTAAAATAATGGAAAAAAACATTGCTCACATCAGTTCTTCGATCAATTGGTGTTTCGATATGTATGGAAGTTTCAGTCAGATTTTCGCACAGCGGCCTTTTTTTGGAAACTGCTGTATCAGCACTATAAATTGCAGGTCAAAAACTCTCACCATAAACAGAGTTAACAGAAGTCAAGGCTAACACAGGTTGTTCGTATATAAAAATAAACAGCGCAGCTGAAATTATGAATAAAAAGCGAGAATTCAAGCTCACTTCGCAACATAAAATATCAGTGGATGGACCAATTGCAAACCAATCGTAAATGCTCTCTGCCATGTTATCGAAATGGTTATCCTACTTATCGACCTGATACAAAGTGTTGGGCAATGTGGCATATAAAAGTATCGATGTTTCAACTTATTTCAAAACAGCAATACATCGATGTTACAGCAATGCATCTGCCATCACTATTGTACAATCATTTGCCGCCATTAGAATATATTTCATCATCAGTTTTGTACATATATCGAACCAACTGGGCAATTATTTATTTAAATATGCAAGCGCAAAACTAGAAGAGAAGCAGCAAACCAATTGCACGAAATGGAAAACACTTTATTAGCAAATCGTGCAATATCTGGGATAACGGGCGTGGCAAATAGTTGTGTGTATTTACACACGCAATTGATGCAGGGCCACCGGGGCAATTGCGCTTAGAGTGTTGCATTATGTAACGACGGCTGGCATAAATATTTTGTCGGTTGGGCCATTTGCTAAAACTGCTGCGCCGGCATTTGCA
Source organism: Zaprionus nigranus (assembly GCA_018903425.1). Taxonomy (NCBI): domain Eukaryota; kingdom Metazoa; phylum Arthropoda; class Insecta; order Diptera; family Drosophilidae; genus Zaprionus; species Zaprionus nigranus. The sequence goes on from JAEIGD010000002.1 coordinate 927,239, forward strand.
GCGAATATTTTAAATGCGCGGCCGAGAGAAGGCGTGTGCACTGAAATGCCTTTAACACGCGCGGCAATAAAAACAGCCGCACTAGGCAAAGGCAACACCAACGACAACAGTGAGAGAGATGAGACGAGGGGGACGAAGAGAAAGAGAAGAGACAGAACAGGAGCAAAATAAAATGGTCTGGTGGCAGCGCATTTAAGTGCGCTTGCGAGCGCATTATTGGCTTTAAGAGATAAGATGAAAATAAACTACTTTTGCTGCATAACGACACACACAATCGCAATCAGAATCACACACACACACAGTTGCAACAGCAAGAGACCGCAAATTGACTAAAACCAGGGGGAAGGGGGAGAGAGCGAGACTGGGGCCGTGGCATGGCGGATGCAGCCGCACCGTTGCTCGTGTTGTGAGCCGGCGCCGCTTCTGTAGTTTTCACTGTCTGTCACAAGACAATTTGTGCGCGCAAAACACAAAATAATACACACAAACACGGCCACTCACACAGATACAATGCCTCCCATCCCTCACCTTCCCCCTCACACACACACACACACACACCAGTAAGCATATGCATGGCACAGTCGTACAGCTGCTGCCTGGCAGCCTCTGGGTCTGTTGGTTTCTGTGTTACAGCGCGTATACGTAATGCCAGCAGCTACCATCAAACACACACACACAGAGACAGCACATACATATGTATGTATATGTAGACTGGCTGCACTGTAGAGATTTCAAGTGAATAACTTGTGCGGGTAAACATTTTAGATTTTGATAAATTGCAACTTATACGTTTTCTGTATAAATAAAAGATTTACGTAAATCGCCTGGTAAATGGCTGTAAGGAAAATGCGCTACGTACTCGCGGCATCACTGACATACCCCTCCCCCCCACCTACTCCCAACCGAGGCCAACGACTTGTTTTTGTTGTTGTTGTGTGTGTGTGGTGTACATAACAAATGCTCAGCGACTTGCCTCAGACTGAGACTGAGACTGAGACTGAGACTGAGACCGGTCTCTGGCCACTGAGCAGTCGAATGGCAACTGCTAAGTGTGCCTGGACAGCTTGCATCAGAGAAGGTAAACCATATCATGAATTCGGCTAGTTTCTAACCCCACTCCCAATGTATCCATTCAGTCTGAGTGTATTTTACACGGCTTCAAATTACTCAAGCGTGCACAAGTTAGGAATTTATCGAGTAATCGAGTATGCTTGACTGATATATACCTCCTTTTTGAATTGCTATGTTTAACTTATTTTGTATTGCATACTTTGCAGGTGGCACCTACGAAGTATTGTATATAAAATAATTTAATTTCTTAAATAATTTTTAGCTGAAGTAACCAGATCCATTCCCAATTAAATAATAAAAAATTAAGTTTAAAGATAAAGAAATTAATTATATGTAAAGTATGTTCAAAATTAATTTTCTAGTTATTTGAATTATAAATATTTGCAATTAAATTTTTATTATTTTATCCAGACGGTATATTTACAAGGGGGCGGTTAAATTCTAAAACATATTGTATGTGCGTGCAATAATAAGACATATTGAAAACAGATTTGGTAAACCTATCTCCTATAGAGTCTGAGATCTAGGTGTTCATACTGATAAAAATACCTTTGTGCGGTTGGAGATGCCTTCTTCTGCTTGTCATGCACATTTATAGTAAACACAAAGTTATAATACCCTTCTCTCATGTGAGAAAAGTGTGTGGAAGTGCAGTAAGTGTTGCAGCGGGGAATCCCCGCCGAGCATAAGCTCATTATAGATGCTTGCTTAGCTGAATGTGCCGGCTTTATAAGCATGCAGATCTTCTGCTGACGACTTATTAAATATGATCAGCTTGGACGAGGGCCCACTGTGTCTGCGGCCGTCGCATTAACTAGCTGCAATATTTTGTGCATTTAGATTCAATTTATTTGAAAGCCACTAGCAGAGGAGCCCCTGACTGTGGACGGAGATAGAGAGCGAGAAAAGAGAGAGAGAGAGAGAGAGAGAGGAGAGGGTACTGCTTGCCACGCGTAAGCCCTGCTGCTGCTGTTACTGACGCAAATGCAAGCGAGGCTAGAGCTGCTGCATGTGGAGTGGCTGCCTGTGGAGATTTGTGCCGGGCTGTGCGGGGTCTGAAGTGGGAGAAGGGGAAGGATTGCGCGCGCGTGACCCTGGCGCCATTTAATCAACATTAGTGGCTGCTGCTGGCACGAGCTGGCTGCACAAAGAGGGGATAACTCGCACACACACACAATCGCACACCAAATGGCGTATTAATTGCTGTCAGTGTATGTGTGTGTGTGTGTGGGGCCATGCTGGGCAAAAAGGGCAACAAATGAACTTGAAAAAGGCGACGGCAAATGTGGCAAACATTTATGAATTGAGCCTCCTAATGGGCTTTTAAATGATTGCTTTTTGTCGTGCAACAGATTCCGCAATGGATTGATAGATTAGATGCATGTCCACCATATATAGATTAATGTTCTATGCATTCTCCCCCTCCCACTCTGCCCCCTCCTCAACTGTAATCGAAGCTGCCTCATTGCGTTCTTTCAACAGCGCTAACTGCCGTTCAGTTTTCAGTGGGATAACGCACAAGGTCAGGTCGAGGGATCCACTACAACTGCGCCAAAATGTTATTTACTACACATAAATTACAGGGGTTGCGGGAGGGGCAGTGCAGGGGACAGGCAGGTGGCACGTGAAGCAGCAAAGGGGGGAAGTGGATGTGCACAGCGAGAAAACTAACAAAAACTTTTGCTTTTTTTTCATAGCTCACCGCAGCGCAGTTGTTGATGGCACAGAAGGAGGTAGAGGAATGAGCGTGAGCGGCAGGGGATGGGTAAGGGGAAGGGGGGTTGAATCCAGTTTTAGGTCAAATATGCACATGGTACATTTGACCACAAAGTAAAACGGTTTTTGGTCGGGCGCAGCGCTCAGCAGCAGCGATGCCAAATTGAAGTTGCAGTTGCAATAAGTGCGAATAAATGGACGACAACGACACGGATGGAAGCATGGATAGATTGGGGGGAGTGTGGAAAGGGAGGGGGAGGAGATCATTCTATAGCGCAGCTCAAGGTCGCTGTGTATGCACTGTGCGCTGCTTTGGTGGCATTCAACATGGCACACAGTCACAAACAGTTCAAACACTCTTCACATTTTCAAGTGTCAGTTCCGATCTGTGGTAGGAAACTGGAGAACTACGTATACCTTATGCTATATGGGTACTAACTGAGTAGAAACGCGTTTAAATAAGCATTTTCTAATACAAAGTAAACAGCTTTTCGGTTTATAATATGTTAGATATAAGACAATTGAGAATAGGACTGCCCAATCATTTCATATCAAAAGCAGGTTGAAGGTTTTTACCGTTGAAGCTCTAAGTAATCATCTAGTATCATTCATCATCTGTACAGAGTGTCCTTACATTGATCATGTTATCGTAAAGGGACTTCAGAAGTCGAATTGCTCTACACCAATGTCTAACTTTTAATAAAAGCTTCATTTTCTACTGATTGTTTTTGTTAAAGCTATAGGATATACATAGTTCGCCGAACTTGATAGAAGGATACAAGTATATTTGGCTTACTGTACCATACAATAGATATTAATATAATAAGTAATTTAAAGAAGCAATGCGTACGTTTATTATTAAAATTGATTGAAGATAAACACGGCATAACACAAACATAATTCTATGCCTGATAATAGTTTAAGGATCTAAGACATTGTTACAAGAGTGTTAAGGTGGCACATAAAGCGCCAGCTCTTCTGTTCAGAGTATAAATCATTACAACGATAGTGGGGAATCAATTACTTCATACCACGCTGTAGAACAACAAAAACACTTAACCCATTTGGTGGCAAGTTGTTAGGGCTCGTTTCTGGGCCGTGGCAGGTATCCAGAAGCGAAGCTTGGCGAGCTCTTTACCTCGATGGGTCGAGCACAAACTTGGCAGAACTATGCAAAGAACACTCGTAAATAAGTTCGACGACATTTTTAATTACATTTAAAGAAAGTTCTCTCGTTTCGTTTCGTTTGCTGGCGAAAGGGAGGGAGGGAGGTAGGAGGGTGAAGGGCTCCCATTAAAAGATCGATCGATGCGCGCGTTGCTGGTCATAAATAACTAATGCCAACAGCAGCGGCAACAACAATAGAGCAAACAAGAAACCGAACACGAACTACAAGAAGGTGGGTTGCTGGAGGTGGCGGGGAGAGGGAAGTGGGAGGGGGGAGTGCAACGAGAAACTTAATTTCAAAATAATTTCGCCAGTTGCCGAAGATGTTTCCAAGTTTTTGCTTAGCTTTGCCCAAAGTGCAAGCGAAGTTTGCTGTCTTAGATTGGTGCTGAAGCCTCCCTTGGATGCGCCACTGTGCCGCCGCATGCCCCAAGCCTCGTGGCAGCCTTTATGTTTTGCTTATGCCATGCGAACGTACTAAATATTAATAGTTTAACGTTGTTAAGCACGCTAATGAAATGCACTCGCTCACAGAGAGAGAGAGAGAGGGAAGGGAAGGGGAAGAGGAACCGAGCATGACCTTCTCTGCGGACTGTGCTGAGATAAATACCCATTGGATGAAGGCGGCGACCTGATCGAACAGCTTCGCACTTCCTTTGCCGCCTTTCCCAAAGGACACACGCCTGAAAAGTGCTTGCCGCAAGCATTTTGCTTGTTGCCGAAGCGTGCGTGCATGGGGAGCACGACAAACTGCAGCATTGCCAGAGTTACGTGCGGGCCTGGGAGGTCTACTCCTGCGATTGCTCCTGCCCTGGTGCCGCTGCCGCTGCTGCTACCCCCTTTTTGTTAGTTCGTGCTCGACAGTGTTTTGCTGCCCCAGCGAGTGGCATTAGATTTTTCAACAAGAATTTGCAGAGTTTCTGTATTTTTGTTTTCATTTGTACCCTGTAATCAGGACAGGCTGTGAGAGTTTTATGCACTACGAGGTAATTGCAGTGCGCAGTTTAAGTGAATAACTGTAGAATGTAGATTCATTATATAAATTTGTTGCATGTTGATAACACAAATGAAAAATATATTTTAATGGCGGCACCTGCCTGCACAATAGTGATGGAAGTTGCACTGCTCTAACTTCGATAAATCGCTGCATTTAAAATTAAAAGTTGAGAGCTGTTAACATACAGATAACAGTGCTGTTACGACAGCTGTTAAATAAAACCTCTTGCTGTAAATCCTTGTTTTTTTATATCGATAGCAGTTTATCGCTTGGGTTTTTAAATTATGTTAAGCCATAATGATTTGCCATAACATATGTTAACTTAAGGGCAAATGGAATGAGGCGTGTTTAATGCACTTAGCCTTCTGCTTTCTGCTGTTATTCAGAATTAAGGTACTGGCAAGTCTGTCATTCCCTTTTTGCTTAGTTTTTCTCCTCTTCATTCATTACTGTGGGTGTTTTCTATTGCGTTTTTCGAACAAATTCAATTGCAGCACGTGTCGCCGCCCATGTACATAGGAATATGTATGTGTGAGTGTGTAAGCCGCTCGTAAGCTTACTCTTCCCCTCTTACCCGCTCTCCTTCCCTCTAGCTTTCTTTCTATGTTTCTCTATTATGCTCTCTCTCTCTCTTCATGTGTCTATGTTTATTGATAGTTTTGTTGGTATGTTAAAAGCAACTGACGCCAGCAGTTTCGGCACTGGACTCAACTCCCTCTCCCCTCCTTCCCCATTTGTCCCTCCTCCATCGGCATGTCCTCTCTTTCTTTCCCTGCCGCCCTTTATCGAGTTTATTTTGCGCAAAAGAAATGTCGCATGAGTGCAAAAAATGCAGGGTAAAACAAACTTGTTGGCCTCCCTTTCCACTGCCACCCCCTCTATTGCCACCGGCCACTGCCTCGCCTAGTCGCGATAAGGTGGCGGAGCTTAGCGGGGGCTCACGTAGTTGTCTGTGGCCACGAAAAAGTTGAATAAAGTCAACAACTTGCAGTGGTTTACTGATGCGAAAGTTGCTAAGCTGCCGCTCGAGCCCGAGCTTTTCCTTACCTGCCCCCCGCTCTCTATATATCTCACTGTGAGCTGCTATCGATGCCCCCAGCAGGTCAATTACACGTGATCTTAGGTTAAAAGGCGTGAAAAATGCGCACCCAGCATAGGTCGCAGGAAATGATTTAAAAATGTAGTAAATAATTGCAAAGGTATTTAAGATAATCTATGGAGTATCCCAGAAATGAAGTTGTGGCGGATTAGTGTAACTAAATTAACAGTATCTGAATGTAGCTTGGCTGCAGAGTATACAGTTGTCGCAAGTAGCTGAAAGTAATGCAAAAATTCTATAGTTATCGCTTATATAAATCACTTAAAGCCTTTAAGTTCAATGTAACCGTCCTTCCCTTTTATTTTTAACATATCTTCTTTCCTTCTGCAGATATCTCAATCAAACTGAATATATCATTACTTTAATATGTACCACTTATACCTCACAAATTTCCTGACATGCCCAGCAATTTGTGCTACGTAGATACCATGTGCGATATACTTGACTAACTGTCGCTGTCATGGCACTGTCTAATATCAATCACATAGAAATTTCTGCGGGCTAAAAAGAGGAAAGAGGTAGTAAAAGTGGGAGCTGCAGAAGGGGTTGGAAAAGGAAAAGGGGACATGGAGGCGGTGCAGCAATTGCGAATCAAATACAAAGTTGAAACTGGAGCATCAGGCAAATTAGCTGCAATTTGCGCTGCACTTGCATGGCCAGCGCCGCAATTTATCGAAATGCGGAATGTGCACAGCGAATGCTAACAATGTTGGCAACGGCTGATGGCTAAAAAGGGAGCAAGGGTGAGGGAAGACCAGGGCAGGGCAATGGCCGAGGGCAACTGGCTGGCGGGCTGGAAAGCGTTGCATACTTTTAAGCGCCCACTTTTTTGAGTGACTCAAATAAAATTTAATGCCATCGGCAGGCGCCGTTACACGAGGGGGCGAGGGGGGAGGAGGTGGTGTGTGTGTCAATGGGTGCACCGCGCATGTGGTGAAAATGTTTGCGGCATATAAACAAAAATTGTTGCCTCTGCCGCCGCGTGGAGCAACACGCTAAACCATTAACTAAACAGCGAAAGGAATAAAACAAAACAAGCTCGTAAAGAGAGGAAGGGAGGGAGAGATAGAGAGTAAGAGAGAGCCTGTGAGAGAAAGAGAGAGAGAGAGAGAGTGTGTGCGGAGTTGGGGTAACACCGCGCTGCATATACTCTTTTTCTTTGATGACAGGGTGTTTAGTTTTTTTTGCCTCTGACAATTAATCAATTTGTCAAACTCATGTAAAGAGCTCGATAAAACTTAATTGTGGGAAGGGGGGAGGAGAGTGGGGATATTTCACCCCCGTTGAGGTAAACGTCCCGCACCCCGCCTTGTTATTTTTTATTAATGAACTGCGCGCTTAAGTAGCCTAATTAAGTGCCATTAATACGCACCCCTGCCAAACCCTGTTTGCCTGCACACCCACTGGAGGGATAAGGGGCAGTAGGAAGGGGGCGTGGCATACTGGCGTCATGTGCAGCGCTTGTAAAAATAGCTGTAACCCGAAAATGGCGGCACTTAATGAAATAAACGCATGGCGTAGCCACTCAAACATCACTACCCCCCCTCAAACCCACTTTCTCTCACTCCCCTCCCTCCTCACTCCCCCTCGCCACCCCTCGCTTCCCTCTTCACTGTCCAGCGGCATGGTCTGTGCTGTCGACCCACATGTTGTCGAATGCATAAAACAATTTGCAGCGGAAATTGCAATAATTAACTTTAGTACCTGCTTGAGTGACATTGTGGCGTTTCGTGCGCCTGTGTGTGTGTGTGCGTGTGAGTAGAAGGTGGAGGGGGGGAGGGGGGCGTAACAGCAAAACCAGCAACGGTGTTTGTAGTCTGCAGTTTCGTGTATGTTTTTCTAATTCAATTAAAATTGGCAGCCTGCTGCAGAAGCCTGCGTTGCCTCATTATGTCGTCTGCTTATGCAGGGGGACAGAGAGAGAGAGAGAGAGAGCAGAGAAAGAGAGAGAGAGAGAGTGCTGGCCTTTTCCCTCTACCACGTCTCTGCCTGCCCATGTAAGCAGCTGTTTACGCTTGTATTGGTGTTAATGTTCACTGTCAGTGCCTCCACTCCCCCCCTCCTCTCCTTCTACCTTCGCCACTACACGCTGCCTTGTTGTTTTAGTTTATCATGTAACTGTAAAAACAAGCCCCTATCTGCGTGTGTTCGTGTGTTTGTATTGTTGTAGATTTAGGCCAGACTACAGACTGCAGTTGTTTCGTTCGTTCGTTCGTTGTTCGCGTGCCTTGTAAATAATTCGACACAATTCCCGCAATTTTCTACATAATCTGCGCGAGTTCGAGTTGCAGCTACGAGATCTGCACGATATGACGTGCATTAGCCAAGCTAAACGAGGCCTCAGATAAGGCTAACCCAAATTGTTTGGCAGAGGCAGAGAGAGAGAAAGAGAGACAGAGACTGAGTGGGAGGAAAATGAAGTTGCTCTTTGATTTAGCTCTATGCTGGCTATATATACACTGTATATACATCATGTATCGTGTCTGGCTAGGCCACAAATTGCGAGTGATAAACATGTATAGACTTGCACGTTTTGCAGCCTATAAATTGCGAACTGGGGCTGCACATTATAAAACCCAATTCAGGCTGCATTTAAGTGCGAAAGCAGGTGGAAACTGCCTAACTCTACTGCTGTCTCTCTCGCTCCTATATCCAGTTTTAATTAACGCACTTCATCATTTGGCAACAAAATGTCATTAGAGTCATTTGGCAGCGCGCACAACGCTGCGAATGCGTGATTTTGTATCTTATTTATACGCAAATATTTGAAAAAGTGCCACCATTTGGCAGCCTTGTACAAATTAAGCATGAAATATGCACACAGAGAGGGAGGGAGAGAGAGAGAGAAAGACAGAGAGATAGAAGAAGAGAAAGAGAGGGAGGTGGAGATAGAGTAGAATATACGAGCAATTGAAACTAATTGTTGCCATGAAGTGCGGCTCATTGTGGGCTAATCACAAACGTTATGTTGTGAGAAGATCCTGTGCAAATGTTAGCCCACTCATCGTATACTTAATCAAGATAAAAGTGGATAAAAAGGACGAGCACGGCTTAGCTGAGTGAGCAGATGAAAGATATAATTTTCGAATTAGTCGAGTGTTTTGAGTCAACTACAAATTATAGTTGAAATTTATTCAAGCAGTTCTAATAAACTAAGCACCACACACACACACACAGAGGATTTACCGTTATGTATATTTAGCCAGCTCTATGCAAATTTCAATAGTTTCAAAGACAGTGGCTTCTGTCAGGGGGGATATGTTAATAGATTTGAGCGCGGCTCTCTACGAGTGAAGTGATTAATTATGGCTAATAAAGGGGAAAATCGCTACCGACTGTAAGATGATGCTATGCGTGTGCGTGTATGTGTGTGTGTCAGCTCCACAAAGATAGTTTGAGGTGCTTGGCATACTTCAGAGTTGACAGCTTACACGCTCGACTTAATTTGCACAGAGAAAGGGAGCGGGAAGCAAGGGTTAATCGGGCGATTCGTGTGCAGTCGATGTCGACAGATATAAGCGATGATGCTAATGAGCACATTATCAATTAGCGTAATCATTTCTAACTATTTTATGTATTAATAAAAGATAAGGTAAAGATACAAATACCAAATATAAAATACAAATTGTTAGTCCAGCACGCATCTCTCCTTCCTTTGCTCCTACATGTTATTAACATTTTATGCTACTTCTCTTTTATGTTAACTCAAAAAGCCAAGTAAGTTATCGATATCTACCAACTATCTTCATGTTATCATTTTGTTATGTTATGTTATGTTAAGAATAGAATTATTAAAAAATGTAAAAAGCCTGCGCTTGATAGTTATCGATATATTTACTCTACCTATCGGTCTGTTGCAAAATGTAACTGACAATTGAATTTGCAGTGAATCAAAGTGAATCTGCCCCATTGCTGTGAGGTTTTTAAGGCAGGTCTTCTTTTAGGGCTCCCTTGCTCCTTCCTCTCCCCTTCCACCCTGCACATAATTCACGTGTAGCGTATAATTGAAATATCGTGACTCGACGCTACAGTGCCGCACATGAAATTTTATTAAAAGGAAAGTGGAAGATGAAGTGGGAGTTAGCGAGAGGGGGTAGAGGAAGTCGGAACAATGGCAAACTAGACGCACAGCCATTATAACTTTAGACGTAATTTATGGTAGCACTTGCGGCATTTGCCCCCCCATCGCACACACACACACAGTTATCTAGTATATACAGTATATATCTATAACTGTACATTTCTTAACTTTGTTCATCTTCTTTCAAGTTTGCGTGTCAGCAATATTAAATACAAAGCACGAAATGACGCTGCCTTTGGCTAAAAATGCCGCTAAATTTGCCAAAATACTCAAATTGCCCAAGTGCCACAAGAGACACGCGGCGTGGCATCGAGATACACAGATACAAGATACAGATGCGCGATACAATTGCAGATACCGCAAAATACTTGGCGAGTTCTTTCGCCTGCTGTAATTGTAAGTCAAGATTGCGTGTGCCGCGTGTAGGTGTGAACGGTGTGGGGGGTTGGGGGATGGAGGTGTGAGTTTGTGTGACTGTATGTGTGGAGCAGGGGATGGGGGGTGGGTTCGAGTCGGAAGCGCCTGTGTTTTTAAATAACGATACACTTGTGCCTCGTCGGATGACGACTCTGATGCGGCGGCGTCTCTTATCGCGCTTCGTGTATCACGGAAATACAATGGAACAGTTTGTCAAAATGTTGGCAGTCTGCGCCCAGACATCCACACACACACACACACGCACATTCGCGCCCATCGGCAGCAGATAAATTATATATCTTAATGATTTTCAACAAGAAAAGGCGAATCTTATTTATTGCACTGCTCACTTTCCCCTCTCACTCTCATTCCCTCTCTATATTCCATAAGGATCTCAACTGCGATTTATATAGCGTAAACAAGTTCAATTATGACGTGAAATGTGAAATCAATATAGACAGTTAGAGAAACAGATATTTTCAAACAAACTGACTAATTAAAAGCTTAACAGTTCAAGTGGTGTCAATGGGAAATCGATATATGTAAACACTTTGGGGAATCAATGCATCAATATGATTTCTATATATTTAAAAACGATTTGCCGCGGGTAAATTGAAAATGCTATAGTTCAAGTTGATGGCGGTTTGAATGAAGTGGAGGGGGGAGGATTCTAACATCAACCATAAAAATACTACATGCTATAGACTACCATAAACTTTTTAGTCTGTAATCACAATTACCATAGTCATCACTCGATTAACTGGAACGGTTTCGCATAAGTATAAAGAATATATAATCCGCATATTTTTCAGTGAATCTAAACACAGCTGAGAAGCATTTGGCGTGATGAAGTTCGCAGCACTTTTGTTGTTCCTGGGCTTCGCGGCTGCTGGCAACCTTGGAGATCTAGATCATGTAGTGCTTGGCGGTAAGAAAAATAAGTTGCAAAAAAAACGATATAACTATCTTCGCTCAACTCAAAACTCTTTAAAATAATATTATCACATCACAATATAATCAGGGAATAATCACTTCTGTTCTTTAGAAATTTGCGCGGGTGCTGGTGAGACTGGTAAATGCGATAGGAAGGGTACTTTCAACTATAACCCGGACACCAGAAAGTGTACTGAGGTTAAGGACAATGAAGGAGACTGTGGCTTCTTTTTGTACAAGAAAAAGTGCAAGTTTTATTGCCGGTCAGTTGATCCATTTAATATAAAGAAACGCGATAAATTAAAGACCGATTTTGATTAAATTCAACCTTTCCCTTTACAATTTTGAATGGGCTTCGCTGTAACTGAAGATTTCAAATATTTTCTGATGTGGCAAAGAAAGAGTTTTTGTTGAAACATAATAAAAAACAGAGTGGGGGAGCTAACCTAATCAGTTTTATTCCTCCGATGCAATCGATGTTATATATAAATAAACACTTTATAAAGTAAGTATTTTCTTAACTCCAAGAGGCATTCGAACAGAGACAAACTTAAAGCACTCTGAACGAGCTCGTATCTTCTTTTCGACTGGAGTCGGGAATCTTGCTAAAGAGAGAGAGTGGGAGGAAGAGAAAGAGACAGCGAGAGAGGAGTATTGGCAGTCGATTGCGTGTCTTGTTTGTTGTCTGGTTTGTCGCTGTCGCTAATGAAACATAGTTCTAGTACTTTCATTTCATTTGTTATCCTACGGCAGCCACTCCTGCTCCAACTGCTGTTGGCTGCTGATTGCCTCGCCCTGTGGCACTTGCCTCATTTTCGCCATGGCACTCTCTTTCTCTCTCTGTTTCTCCGCTTCTCCTTGTGCCGTCTATTTTATTAGATTTTATTTGCTTAGCCTTTATTTGTCTTTTGCCGTCAGCCCCGTTCCGGCTGTAAGTGTCCAATTTTAGCTGGCCAGGCCTGTGCCGAGGGCAGTTAACAAAGGAGTGTGATAATTTTGCCATACCCAGCAGCAGTGCAAGAGACAGAGGGTATATAGGCTGTGTAGGGAATGAACTGCAAGCCAGTCCGTCAGGCAGTCTCAACATAACTCCTCTCTGGAGGGTATCTCGTGGCTCGCCTCCTCCTCTTTCTCCTCCTGCTGCTGTTGCATTCCTTTTGTGCCTTTCTTCGTGCTCGGCGCGCTCAGCTTCCTTTTATTTACTTTGGCCTTTTGTTTGTTAGTTTTGTATAAAAAGTTTGCTCGGCCAGGGAGCCTGGCAAGGGCACATCCAACCTCGTGTGTCTGCGTGTGTGTGTGTGTGTGTGTGTGTAAATTCGTCAAGTTTGTAAACACAAATTATGACAATTAAGTTGACTGTGCTGGCTTGTTTGAGTTGGCTTCTTGGCTACCGTCTGCAAACTGGGCCTGCAATTTCAGCTGCAAATTGCATTAAAGTCTCTTTCTCTCTCTCACACTCTTAATGCACATTACGCATACGCCACGTGATGATGGAAAATTCGATTAAAAATTTTTTGCTTTGACACATGCCAGGGCAGGCAGGTCGACGACGCCTTTTTGCAAGATTTTCATTTCGAAATTTCTGTCAAAAGTTGAAGCTGCCAATTGCAGTTGGCCCCGGGACCCTGCTCTCCTTTACCCCCTCCACTCTGCTGTCGACCCCATGCAAGTGTTAAAGGTGGCGCATTCACAATTGTTCATTAGATTAGCAAGTTGCCAAAGTTTGCGGAGCTCAAATGCCACTTTCACGGCTGTTGACACACTCGACTTGAATCGGATTGGATTTCTCAGCTTCTGCTGCCCCTGCCCCTTCTTCAACTCCCCCTTCTCACTTCTCTTCCGTTTCTTTTTTTTGCTCTAATTCCAAGTATTTTATGAATTTTCTTATCAATGCAAGGGCGAAGACGACAGAAATTTACGTGCAAAGTGGCAAGTTGTGACAACGATAGGAAGAAGGCCACAGCGCAGGGAGGCGGGAAGCGCCAAGTGCCAGGATGTGGCGGCAGGATGAGGTTGTATGACGCTGTGTCTGTGGTGTGTGTGTGTGTGTGTCTGTGGCAACTTTGGCGCGCACTTTGTGTCCTTGCCGCCGCCTTTCACAATTTGTCACTGAAGTTTCTGTCGGAGCCGGCGATAAGAAACTTTTGACTTGATATGAGAGCAAAATGCGACGCTATTGATGGCCCAGGCAGCTGCAGACGATGCAGTCTCTTTAGTGTTCTTTTTCTTGTTCCTATAAATATTATTTTGGTATCGCAAGGCAAGTGAAAATAAATAATATATCATTGTATTTATCGCAAGTACGTGAGAAAATGAAGATGAGACTTATGTGAGTTACATAAATTTTCAAGTTTCCAATGGAGTTTTGAGGTTGCGAGCTGTAAAGCTGTTGGGTGTTTATTTATTCCATAATTTGCAGTTGTATTTTTAATAATATCGATAAATTTATTATCGGCTCACCGCCACTTTTGGTACGTCATTGATCAAGTCTCGCAATACGTATTAAATTGTTATCGGCTTGCCGCCACTTTCTAATTACACAAATCGATTACTGATAAAGTGAGACCATTTTATGTAAATAAATCGGCTGCAAATATTTAATAAATTTAAAAAACGAATTTTTTTTTGGTTAAAGTAAAGAATAACAATAAATATTTAAGTGCATTTTAAGTCGCATAAGAGGTAAATTAAGTCTTTAGCTGAATGTATAGTCTTTGGTTCTGTTTAGTACTGTCTTTCTCTCAGCCAGCCAATCCCAGTTGTTTGCAAATCCATTGCATTATTTATTTCTTTTCGGGCTCAGCGCGCAACTGCTTAGCTGTCATCGATGGTGCCGCGCGCCAGGCAAATGCATGCGATATTAGTTGGTCAACCGCCCGCTGCGTGTTGACTTGCCGAGGCAACACTTGCCATTTGGGATAAGTCGATGCCGCTACCGCTGTCGACGCTGCTCCCTAACAAAAGGATACTGGATACACATGGATACTGGCGCAGCTGTTGCGGCCAATGGGGCCAAGCCGGCAAACAGAAACACAAACACAAACACAAAACACAAACAGAGTCCAACACCAATACGAGCGGCAAACGGAAACGGACACAGCAGCAGTGGTTGGGGCAGGGGCAGAGGCAGAACGGGACCAGCAACTGAAACTCTGGAAATGCTTTTGGGCTTGTCTGTGCTTGTCCGTCTCCGAGCGCGACCTGCAAACTTGCTAAATGGCGCGAAATTCTTTTCAATTTCAATTTCAATTTCGAGCTGTAGGCGTCTAACATTTTGTGGTTGTTCCTCGAGTTGCTTCTGCTGTTGTCGTTCTTGTTGTTGTATTTGTTGTGTGTGTGTGTGCTACCTGCTGCCTGCTGTTGTTGTCTGCGTTGTTCGAGTTGTCAAATATTTGCATTCCAACTCAATTGGTTGCGTTTTGTGTTTATTGCCTTTTGCTCGTTGCTGCCAGAATTGAAAACGCTGAACACTTTCGCAGGTTTTTTCAATATTTTCTATGAGCAGCACAACGCAGCGCAGCTCTCCCTCAGCGTGCTGACAGAGCGGTCAGTCAGGTGAGCTGACCAGATGAACTGTGCACGTCGCCTCTCTCTCTCTCTCTCTCCCTCTCTCCGTGTCCGTGTGCAACGCAAATGGAAATTCAAACGAGTTGCCAACCATTTGAACCCGTATGTCTATCGCACTGGCAAACAAAAATTCAGGGCGTAGCCACGCCTAGTTGTTTTTGTTTTGCCTCGCGGCAGGGCTTTGAGCTTGTTTGCACAGCTGACATTTTTGGTCAAGTTTGCGATGCATTAAAAAGGAAAAACCATTCCGATGAAAAAAAGATGAGTACGAATTCATTGCGCATACGCCGCGTGGTGCAGTCGAACGATCAAAATATGCCTGCAAAATGCGTTTAACAAATACAAATATGTGCATGCACACACTAGCACAAACATTCACAGAGACAGTGCTCATAAATTATTACCAAGCCTGGCCTAATGCATTCGGCCTCGTATTAATCAAAGTGTCTCCCGACTATGTCTGCGTTTTTTTATTCTTGTAATTTATTTGCGCCGCCCGATTATTTGCATTTTATTTGGTTCTATGTATATACTCGTATATGTATATTTTTTATGCCCTAACGATGCGCCAGCCAGCAACGAACGTAAATATAAATCAAACTGCTTTTGTTGCGTCGCGTCGGGCGCATCGATGATTTGCACTGCGGATTTGTTTATAAATCCGCAAACAGGCGATACTCTAAATAATAGTTTAGCGAATTTATATTGCTTTTTAATTGTTGCCCACTTGCACTTGCGCTGCTCTTGTTTTTGTTGTTGCTCTTGCTAATTCACCTTTTTGCGAGCATATGCTACGTGTGGTCGTATAATTGCGTAACATTGCCAAAGTTTGTCTGTATTTTATTGCTGCAATTTAAGAAATATCGAATTAATAGCTTGCCATATGCAATAAATTAAGTATATTTATTTTTATTGCATTTAGAATTCTTCAATTTTCTCTTCAATGGACTCAAAATTGTTTACAGTGATGCGCTCTTGCAAAACGACCTTTGTCAGTATTTTATATCGATCTATCGATAATATAATAATACTGTTTACATACCTCTGTTAGCTTACATATTTGTTAGCATAGGCAATTTAAATACTAATTAACAACGTGAACTGAAATTAGTTCGTGCGAAAAATATACAAATTGGATTAACTTTCTTTTTCGAAATCTCTGAAAAAAAAAACAATGTAAGACAAACTTGACCCAAATCGACATTTTGAAATTCTATTTTATTGTCGCTTTCAACACTGGCAAATTACGTTACGATTACGCGCAGCTTTCCATGTTTCATGCTTGGAATTTAACGACAATTTTCGCTGCTTTTAAATCAAATGCAGATAATTTTCCAGAACGCTTCCCACACAGCACGCACGACAGGTCGTAGGGGGATAGAGGGGGGAACCTTGACACACCTAGCTTGGTAACTACAGCACTCATAGAATATAATTGCTCAGTGGGAGCCACAAATTATAACAATTTTATGGCACTTTCTTTGTCAGTTCTCAGTCGTGGGCAGTAAATTTACATACTTCATGACGAGCTGCCTGCAGGCAACTTTACTTTATTTATGCCGAAATTCAAAGAGCCTTTCCCACACACACACCCGCACACACACACACACCGAAAGAGAGGAAAGGAAATCTCGAAAGTGGGCTGTGCGTGTAGATGAACACAATTGCGCGTCATAAATTTGAATTATTGTGCTTTTTGCATTTGACAACGACTTAAAAGCACTTGCAGCGATTTTGGCCAGTCAGGCAGTCAGCCACGAACACGTCCTTGAGACATGCACGCGTGCGAGTGAGAGCGATAGAGACAGTGTGAGAGAGAGAGAGAGGGAGAATAAGGGGGAGAGGGAGTGTGGCGACGCCGTTGTCCACGACGGGGTTTGTACTATAAAATGCGCCTTTTGTGCTCTGCTTGGCTGCAGAACGCCCACAAGGCACACGCTCGGACAGCCACAACTACAACAACAACAACAAACTGGCACAAGAACAACAACAGCAGCAGCAGCAAAAGAGAACGAGCAACGGCAGAGACATTTTTAGTGGACATTTATTTAATGCTTCAAACGCATTGAAATCTGCGCCCCAGGCGGCGCCTTTGCTGCTGCCTCTGCTGCCTCTGCCTCTGCCTCTGCCTCTGCTGTTGCTGATGAAGTCGGTCAGGCTCGGGCGGCATTGTGCATAAATAAAGACGCTTTTGGTGTCGTTTAAAGTGCCGGACTGTCTCGGACTGCACCAGAATGCTGGAAATCTAATTAGCCACGCGACGAGGATTGAAGCAAAGCCTCGAACTGAAGCTCGGCATTCGACCAGATTAATTAATTGGGGCTGCCGGAGCAACGATGTTGACAGCCCGAAATGGTCACAAATTAAGGCAAAACTTCAGCAGGAGCAGCAGCAGCAGAGCCAAAAGAGCGTAACTATTTCAAATGTGTTTGGCTTGGAGGCACAAGCCCCGTCCGCGCTACTCGCAATTCTGCCAATCATGTTAACAATAAAACGTTGACCACATTGACATGCCATGCAACTGTAGAATCGCCTTTGGGGCAGCAATAAAAATATACGAAACACACACATACACACACCTAGACATGCCTTTGTGTTCGTTCGATTGAACAGCAATTTGCTACGTAGTTTTTCATTCGTTGCGACAAATGCTGCACAAATGTTGCATAGAAATTGCTTTGTGTGTTCAATTTTTGGCATAACGGCAAACAAACAAACAAACTGGGAAACAAACAAGCTGAGGGAAACAGGGGACGACGACAGACGGTCAAGGAAAATGAACAAGTCTGCGTACAATTTGTGCAGCTGTCACGGCCAGAGGACAACATTTTTTGGCCATCGCGCCTGACAAGAGGCGCACAAAGAACAAACGCTGCCCAAGGTAATACAAAACGCTTTGCTTTGCTTTGCTGAAGCAGCAACAGCAGCAGCAGCAACAATAAATGCGTTCTTAGTCAGAACTAACAGCTCAATGCAACTTACAGTGGCAGGAAAATGGATTTAATTTCAAATGTTTACGCTGCGTATACGCAATATGTGACGTTGAAGAGTCTCAGTAAGATGTGAACGCAGCGTATACGTAATGTGTGTGAAGAATCGATAATGCATTTGCAGCAAAGTTGTTGAGAACTAACATGAATAAATTCTGATGGTTTATAGAGCTCTCCCTATATGAATACCCTCTACATAACTAAGGTATATATCCAACTATGTATACTCATATTAACTTATATAATTGTCAACGTTTTAATTAACTATTTTTTGTTTCTAAGTAATTTTATTTACACTTTTGGTCTTTAGTTTTATTTCACAATTTTCGATAACATCGCCTCTTTTTCTATCTCTTTCTCTTTATGCGATAGTCTCACAAATGTGTGAACAACTATCGAAACTTGTTAGAGGTACAGCGAGTAATCGTTAAGTACTATTAAGCAAATGCGATTATAATAAAGATACAATAAGATATCTAAATACAATGTCACATATAACATACAATTTTCGTTTGTCGTTCTCAGAGTCCTCTTACCTTTGTCACACGCTACTTTTGACCTACACAAATTGGCCACATGATACGCAAAACCCACTACAGCTTTGTGAGTAGGCAAAGTTCAACGCTGACACTTAAACTTTAGCCTAGGCTGCGTAAGATTTAGGGGAGCAAAGGAATAGAAACTCGTTTAATTTGTGTGCTGAGTTGTTTTTAAAGTTGAAATTTGTTTACAATTTCCAGTTAAACTCCTGAGTCTAAGCTACCCCATACTAATGCTATTTACAGGCAACATATTCACACATTATTCACTTGCTTGACTTGGATCCGGACTTGATCTTTATGCTGCATTTGCGTGTGCGGTAATTAACTCCATGTCAAGACTCACTGCTTAGGCGATGGTGGCTGCAAGTGGCAGGCGGCATTTGGCAGCAGGCAGCAGGCAGCTCGTTAACCTCAAGGCACAATTAAATGCGTCGACAGCTTCAATTCGCACCGAGACTCGACACATACTCTGGGTCCAGAGCCAGCTGCAGAGACAAGCCGAGGTACTTAGGCGGCTGCTCTCCCACATCAGAGTTGGACGCGCTCAGTTGACCGCATTGGCAATTATTATTGTTGTTCTCATTTGTTGTTGTTGCTGCTATTTTGGCACTTTGTGTGGGAGAGAGGCGCGGGACGGGGATTGCCTGTGCACCGTGTCAGGGTCACATTTAATTGTGCGCCATGTTCAACAGGCCGTTGTACATGCGCATTAAACGTAATTAACTCATTATAAATGATAACGTGGCCAAAAGGAGCCGCGTCGCTGCCTGTCCGTCTGTCTTAAGCCGACTTTGTCGAGCTGAGTCGCAGTCGCAGGCAGAGCAGAGCAGAACAGGAGCACGACTTGTCATCACAGCTAATTTAGCCGGGTAGGCAGCAGAACGTGTTATGTTTCTGCACAGTCACACGGGGGTCACGCAAAATGTGAAATTATCACCGGAAAAGGACAATGTGACACGCGGGCTATTATTCAGGCCAGCCCGGAGAACCAAGCCAGACCAGAGGAGTCCTCCTCTGGCCAGGTATCCTTGGTAAGTGCGAGCCATAAAAGCGCTTTTATGCGCTCAAGTGGGTGCTGATGTTCGCATTCAGTTCGGCTTCTGTTTTCCGGTTTTGCTTTGTTTTTTTTTATAGTTTGTCTCTCGCCTTATTTTCACGCTCTTCTGGCTGGAGCTCTTGTTAATTATGTAACACGCTCAAGTGTTTTGTTACGCACCTTGGCTGCTCGTTTTGGTAGAAAAACGCATTTGTATCCGTGCCGTGTGCCCCTCCTCTACTCTTCTTTCCATTTCCAGGTCCACACAGTTGCGTGTGCTCACATGCGGATTTAATTTAGATAAAGTGGAAATGTAGATTAGTATAATTGCTGGAGTTGCTGCGCTTGGCGCCAGGCCAAGAGGTCCGAGTGGCCTGTCCAATCGCATAAATTGTGACAAAGCTTTTTAATTTCTCTGCTTTTTATTCAACGTCGCCCATTGCATATTTTATCTTAAGTTTCGCGTGTTGCAATTGTCTTTAATATTTATTTGACCACATACAGTTTTATTCTGCAATGGGATATGCCAGAAGTAAATTGTATTTTTTGCATATTTAATATTTATACCTTTCAAGCTCTATTAAATAATTGATTTCTACTGCATTTAAATTTACTGAACAGTGCTGGAAAACTACCGTGTTTACTCATAATGGTATTTGAATATTATATTTTAAATATCGATGTTTAATATGAATGTGTTTATCGATATTAAGTCTTGGTGTTTACCAGAGATACAAGTGGCCATTTAAATTTGTAACTTCTATTTTTTGCATATTTAATATTTATACTGTTGAAACTCTATTAGATAATTGATTTCTACTGCATTTAAATTTAGTAAACAGTGCTGGAAAACAGTTGTTTCAACAGTATCATTAAATTCACTCTAAGAAACTGTACGAAAAAATGAAATCGTTCATCGAATTAGCTTAATCCATTTTGATTTGATTGTCATTTAAATTGCAAAGCAGCAGTGCCGAGTGCCGGCAAGTGCACAATTCGATGCTCCCGATGGACAAGAGAACTGACAACATAATTTCAGCATATGACATCTCTTCTAATGAGAAAAACTTTTCGTGCGCACACAGAGAGAAGGAAATCAACATAGCCAAAGCCAAGCAATTTGCTTTGTGATTGTTTCTGATAGTCGTAGTTCGCGCATGCACATGTCTGTTTGTGTGTGTACTCGTATGTGTTTGTGTGTGGCTAGGACACTATCTGCAAGTGGAGCCATGGCTGACCGAAGCAAACTGTCAGAAGGCATCAGACGAGCATTTGTCGTCGGCTGACAAACACAGAAATGAGTAATGTAAATAGAAAATATGCATATGAAAACCGAATTTATTTTGCAGAAAGAAAAAGCAACACATTGCACAGCTTTTGGTCCTGAGTTGGTGAGTGCGTCCTGCGCCCTGCCTTCTAATCTTCTCCATTGTCCTCGAGTAGGATCTTAAAGGAGAATGGCTCAAAGGCGTATCCGGCGCCCTCGTAGAACTTGCTCATGAACTCGACCCTGTTGAGAGATATTCAGTTAGTCGAGTAAATGTGGAAGAGGGTGGGATGTGGATATCTTACCAGTGCAATCGGAGTGTGTGCAGGAAGGCAGAGAGACCCTCGATGAGTACCAGGATGCCCACAGTGAGGGCGGCCCAGACGGCAAAGATTAAGAAGACGAGAATGCAACCGATGTAGTTGGGCAAGATGAAAGACTTGGAGAACACCATGTTCCACAGCACCTCAGACAGCTCTAATATAAGAGAAGAGGTTCAAATAAGTCAAATATGTAATGGAGGGAGCTATTTCTGCATTGACTTACGTGCATGAGCCAAGGAGAGAGCCCATAGACGCAGGTACGACGCGGTATGGGACACTGTGCTCAGCACATACTCGATGGTGTGGATGGCTTGCTGAATGAACAACTCGCCCGTGGAGTCATCGTCTCCACCGTGTCCACCGTGCGCTCCTGCGGACTGTGCTGGAGCTTGTGCTGGTGGTGGCAAGTCCTTTGGCCGCTTAGACATTATGTACAAAGGCTTGCCGAGCAGCATCCATGGAATGCAGATGAGAGCCACAACAACGAAGACCTGCTGCAGAGTCTCTTGTCCATCGAACATGTATTCTTTGCAACCATCAAGTGGCTCCTGGTGTCCAAACAACATCATGTTAATGAACAGAATGAGAATGGAAGGTGCGCAGCCTGGTGAAAGCTCCTGTACGTTATCCCAGTCGTTGTAGACAAACCACTTGAAGAACATCATGAAGACCATGTAGCCAAAGAGCAGCAGTAGGAAGAGAATCTGAGGCAGAAACTCGAGAAAGATGCTGGCGTACTTCCGGTAGTGCACAAAGTTGACGACCGACATGCAGACCCCGAAGATCATATGTATAACTCCAAAAATGATGGAAAGCTTCATCTTGAAGGTGTTCAGGAAGATGATCTTGTTATCTGCCAGCTGCCAAATGGGATCCATGCCCAGAGGGTACGTCTTATAGTTGCTGATGTTCGGTCTCATTGTCAGATAGTCGAGTCCGTTGTCGACCACCGTTGACGTGTTGTACTGATTGACCCAGCCGGAGCCGAAGATATTCATGGACTTGGAGAAGACATCATTGTAAATAAGACCAGTGTACAAGGAGAAGATGCCCATCAACAGAATGATGTAGCGACCGCCAAAGAATATGGTGAAAATCTCCTCCTTAATATGAGCCAATTGCTTCTCCTTGATAATCAGCCACAGGGCGAAGGCTACCAGAATAAGACCGTGTCCCATGTCACCGAACATGACGGCGAACAGGAAGGGGAACGTGATACATGTGTACAGTGCCGGGTTCACCTCGCGATAGGACGCCATGCCGTAGGAGTCGATGAGGTTCTGGAATCCGCTGGTGAACTTGTTGGTGCGTGTGAACGTGGGAGGTTGCTCGTTGGTAGCAATGACGTTCATGAATGCTGGAATGCTGCTCTCCGAAATCTTAGAGCCGCGTGCCAGTGCCTGCTGCACAGTCGGCAGATCTCGTCGAGGCACCCACCCCTCGCCAATGAGACACTTGCCGGTGACATCGGGATTGAAGTAGTTGAGTATGTGATAGATGGCTTTCATTTTCTTCACCATTATGGACCAACGGGGCAAGTGCTTGGCAGCGGAGTTCAGCACACGATTGCGATGATCTGCGCTCTGATTAAGCACCAGTTTCAAATCCTCCAGGCGAGTGTTAACGTCCCTGATCATCTCGGCCCGCTCGGCATGCGAACTGGGACAGGGATAGACGTCGGCGTGATAACCAGCGCAGACTTTCTTGATGCGCTGCTTTAGCTGTTCGCCCTGGAAGAAGGCCACGAAGACTGTCTTCAGCACCTTGCGGCCTGTTTCTGGATCTTCGCTCAGGCCGGCAATGTCATTGCGGCGCAGAAAGATGTTGCCACGCGAAATGCGCCACAACATGCGCTCGAAACTGAAGAAACGCTCTAGCTTAATGACTCCGGCCACAAAGGCAAGCTGACCACGCTGAGCACCCGCCTGCACAGGATCATTGGGATCGATAATGCGATTTGAATCTAAATTAATCGCCTCCTGGTCTGAGAAGAATCCCTCGGTGTTCTCCAGCACGTTCTTCAGTTCGTGCATGTGCCTGAAATTGGCATCCAAACTGGCTCCGTTGGCGGACATCTCGCGCAACTCGTTGTCCGTCTTCTCCAGCTGTGCTTCCAGATCGATGATCTCACGTGGATTAGGCGCAACAGGCTCTTGATCAGGATTTAACTCGGGCAGCTTGATCTCATCCTTGCGCAACTCTTTCTCCACATAGCGCAGACGTCGCTCCATGTCATCGCAGCGACGCACTTCATTGACATATTTACGCTGGAATGAGTTCACCTGATCGTTCAGATCACGGAACTGCACACAGCCGCTCTCGCCTAGCTCGGCAATGGATGCATAGGCAGCCTCAGGTTGTATGAACAACTGGCAGAGGTCCATCTGCTCGCTCCGGAACATATCGCCCATGGTGAAGCCGTAGTCGTCGTCGTCGCGTCGTCGGGGTTATCTACGAAAGGCGAGAAATGAGTTGCCGATTACAATCTGATTACCCGCTGATTACATGGAGTGTTATTTATTAGCCCTTCTAGCGCTGACATCAGATCGCAGAGCGAGTATTCAAGGAGTTAAGAAATTACCCGACTCTCTTTGGGTTTGTTAATAAATTTAACGAACTAGAGGTCTGCATGAGTTCACTCACAGAACACTAGCAATTGTGTTAATTCGAATTGAGTTGACTTTACTAAAGTAGTAGGCGAAGTAGTCTATGAAATGGAGTTGTATGAATGATGTCTAAAACGAACCTATGAAAAAAGTTTTCTTAATTGAGAATTGAACATGGAGTGTATGGAAGAGCGATTATCAAAATTACGTTCTTTTCCAGTCTCATTTAAATTCTTGATAATATAGTATCATATATTTGCCTGGTTATTCAATAAGTATTATTGATAGCCCAATTTTCTTATAGACAGTTGCACTCTTATCGCATAGAACCCTTGGAGGTGTCAAAGTAACGACGAACTAATCTACTTTGGACTCTTCAAGTGGATCCAAATTTAAAAGTAGCAAAGCTTTTATGAGGCTAAAATGCAATTCAAATATTAAAAGCTTATTCAAATTATAGCGCTATTAACAGCTAATAGCTTTCGATTTTAATATCTGCAGGTTGGGGGGTACTCAAGTCAATCAATTGATCGTCGTCGTCGTCGTCGATTCGATTGAGTCCGATCAATCAAACCGTGTATTGCTTTTAATTAGAAAATTACCGTAATTGTGCTTTATGTGTCAACAGAGTAGAACCCAATCTAAGCACGACTGACGGCCATTGTTTATGGTGCCCCCACTCCAGCAATCTCTGTGCAATGTTCTCCAATTAATCACTTACGCTGTGGAACAGTTCAACACGCAAGTATTTGTACACTCATGACTCGCTCGGCTGATTAGATAATCTCGGCTATAGCGCGTTTCGCTTTTAACTGTTAACCGTTGGCTTATCTGCGTTGGGAGTGCATGTCGAAATTACGAACAATTACGGGACAATCAGAGTCTGAACTCTTGCCAGGTGCCATGTGGCAACCCGAGCCTGTCTTGTGGCATGTAAGTCATATCAAATTCCTTCATCCGTATGGCAGATTATAGCAAGTATTTATGGCAGACTCGCGCAGTGCTTGGCTTTGATTTTGTCTCGCATGTCGGGCCAATAAACATGATTGATTCAGCCAATTTGGAAGAGGTCCCGATAACGCACAGACAGTGCGCGCTGTTTGATAATTGCCTATGCGATAGTTATCGGTTGGACTGGGGCTTAAGGTCGTCACTCTTCTGATTTACCATAACAGGAAGGCATGCATGATAGTGCCGCATTTCGAGTGCCTTAATAAATAATTAATAAATTCATTTTTTAATTTTTCTAATGACTTTTCAGCTATTTTTCAAGATCCACACTAAGATTTTAAGCTTGCATATCGATAGCAAAATTGCCAATTAATTAAGTGGCGTGAATCTATTTTTATAGCAGGCGTAACTCGGAGAATTTAAGCAGATATGACACATACCACAAATATCTAAATATTCTCTGAATAGGACTTCACTTCAGAGCTCCCGACATTGATAAATCAATGGTATTTATAAACTTATCAGACGTTTCGCTTAGTCGTAAATCTGCGTACACGAATTTGCCTTAAAGTTGCCATAAATCGCTTATAGAAAGCCCACATCGGAAATGGCTGGCCCTGCTTAGCTTTCCCCAGCTACCTAGACATCTATTCAATGCGCAGACATCCCTAAGGCCTCCGCCTAACTGCGAGCTATAATTATGGCCGGTTCACTACTCTCTCTCTCTCTCCCTCCGTCTGCTTAGCTCATTAAGAAATCCGTTCACTGGCCGTAAAAGTATTATCGGTAACGTAATAATTTGTATAGCAATTGAAGCTTATGTGAGTGTTTGTGTCGTGTGAGTGGGGCTTGGTTCCACATGATCCATCACGTGCTCTGACGTCACGAGCACATAAACCTGTCGATATAACATGTGTATATATAGTTTTGTATGCCCTGCTCTCGGGCACAAATCGAAGTCGCAGTCGCTTAACGTTTCTCGGGCAATTATCAAAAATCAATTAAGATACGTTATCGAAAAACATGTCGCTATTAAGATTAACGTAATTGTCTCGCATACACTCTCCTGTGGGCTCTGTGCTCTGAATAATTGCGTCCTACGGGAGGAGGCCGGGAGGGGAGGGTGGCACGAATGTGAATGCGATAACGCGTCTTGGGGGTGAGTCTCGAGTCTAGAGTCTGTGCGACTCGCCCCTGTACTATTGTAATTGCTTTGTTGGGGGTTGCTTTTGTGTGGTCGGAAACGATGTCGAGCTTACTTTGATATCCCTGCTGAGGTTCATCAACGGTTCAAACGGATTTGGTAATCTTACGAGAGTTTGATGTCTTTAGTCAGCAGTTTAACGTTTTATGGAATGCCATTTAAGTCTTCAAGATAACTTTATTAAGCAGTTTACCATTCCAAGAAATATCTTTAAGTGTTCGCTTTAATTTCAAGAGAAATCGAAACTGCCGTAATTATTTTATATAACTTTCTCTTCCAAGCACTGAGTACACTAATAAATCCTTAGTTTCTTTGATTACCTAATTTCATTTTATACATTAAACTAGCGAAATATACATATTATATCTTGTTTGTTTCCCAATTTTCTTTTCTAAGACTTGGGTAAACTTAGAAAGAATCTTCGGTGTGTTAGCCTATCTAAGAATATAATTAGATAACCCCGGTTACTACACTTAACCCGCATCGTGCTGCAGATAAGTTAAGAAGAACTCAAGGTGGCATCAGGGAAAGCACTTGGGGAATGGGAACATAATTCGCCTCTGACTCATTCAGTCCACAATGTAACTTCAAAACACTTCACAGTACTCAGTACTCAACACAGTCAAGGACATATTAGCGAGCTCTTACATCTGAATATAGAAGTTGGTTGGGTTCACTCCACTTGTTTCAACTGTTTCTATTATTTCGTTCCTGGTTAACTTGTTCGTTCTTCGCGACCTGCCAGCCCAACGGCGCTTTGGGTACTGTTCGATAAGTTTAGCTCCGCAGAGCTGGTAGCTGTTGCCAATTAAACTACAGTTAATCTACACTTGGCTCACACGCACACACACACATACACAAACACTTTTACAATGGGAAGAACACCCACCACACATACGCAGAAATAATCTGTGTGCCTTTTTATCTCGGTACAACAACGCAAACACTTTGCGATTTCTGTATGTGATTGCGTAGCCAAACAAGCAGACGACGCCTTTGATAGACGTGCCGGGTAGGAGGCAGAGGGGAGGGAGACTGAAGCTTATCGCAGGTGCCGCTACGCTGCGCTTGGCAAATGGATACGGCAATCGGCAACAGTAGAAAGAAATATAACAACACTTCAGCCGGCTAACAGCCCTATCAATTGGATCAATGATTGAGCATAAGCACGGGTTCGTGGATCGTGGATCGTGCGTTGCTCAATTGCAGTCATGACAGTGCTCTTTCCCCAGTTGAAGGAGGAGTCTCGGACTTGTGACACCTCCAAGGTGCAGTTGATTGAACAATTACACGATAAGCCTAGATCGGGCCTAGTCGACTGTTATCGATCAAGGATTTCTGTAGAATCAAAGTATTACTTAGCTATTATTATGTTGTTCCACTTGTGATATTTATATAGTTCCAAGTAGCCAACTCTACTTATTTATTTCTGTAGAATCAAAGTATTACTAAGCTATTATTATGTTGTTCCACTTGATATTTATTTAGTGCCAGTATCCACCTCTATTTATAGCCAGGCAATTCCGCAATTAATCCCCAGTTAATTCCACTTCAAATATAATTTTCTCACCAAAAAACCTTTTATGTTCTGTAATCATAATTCGAGATAATACTCCCATATAAGCTCATATGTTGCGCAAACAATCAAAAGAGGGAGCTCTACGCCAAATAGTACACTGAGAGAAAAATGTGCTTGAAATTAAAGAAAAAAATTGAATGGAATATTATCAAACTTGCTGATTTATCGTATTTATTTTCAGCTTATTACCTTCCCTTCAAAAACATCAATACCTTATCTTTATTTATGCATAATTCGTAAATTAATTTACAAGCACATTTTGCAGATATAATCTAAAGTATAAGTACGCCATAGTTTCATAATTTTCATTGCGATCCCATGATAAGACAATAAATTAATTTGACGAGGTGTGGTGACAGTTCAAATTTTGTGATAAATGGGAGTTTCCTAATCATGAGACATTCTTTAGGTTTACCTAATAATATTCTATACATTGTATGTATGTATCTAATAATACTCTATAATACTCAGTATAATGTAGTTTCTTAAATGAGTCGAGAAACTTTTAAACTGATTAATGAAAGATATATCAAAAGCTGTTTGTACTGATTTTGGGCACTCATTGCATTCAAATACTTTCGAATTGTCTTGCTGTAGTCTACCAAGTTATTTAAGTAACTATTTTTGTACAGTTGGTCAGGGGCACTTGTCTCTGTATGTGGTAACATGTGAGTATTTGTGTGTGAGTGTGTGGGAGGAGTGTGTAAAAAATTCTTATTTGTTTTACAAGCTCGTTTTGAATACTTCTCGAGTAAGTTTAAAAACATTTGTTAACAAGTTTTGCATTGGTTTACTGCGCCCTGGCATTGTCCATAGTTAACAACTGGAAATTTTGCCCGAATACCCTAAAATCAATGCAAACTAAAAGAAATTTATAAATTTGTGCAGACTCAATAGCCCCAGGCAACTGTCTCCCTCTCTCTTTATCTTTTTCTCCCTGTCTGGGTTGGTTTTGTGGGAATTTTCCAACACGCGGACAGCAAACAGATAAAGAAAAGTTCGACTGAAAAGTTTTTCATTTGTAGAAAAAGTGAACAATGTGTGAACAGTTTCTTGAGTAGCATCGAACCTTGAGAAACTGAAATTGCTTTAATTGTTTTGTATTATTAAGCGATTCCATTGAATGCATTGATAGCTAAAGTTCCATTAATAGATACTATATATGAGGTTATGCTCAAGTGTTTTCGACTCTATCTGGCTAATTTTCGCAGCCTTATCTTGGTAATTATTTTAATTATTATTAAAGTACAATAATTCTTAATAAAGGAAGGACAGTAAAAGAGAGCATATAAACGAGGGAATTTAGCTAAGTTCTTTCTTTCTCTCTCTCTTTTAAAACTAGTATGGCAAAGGAGGTTGCACACAGGTAAGTTCCTCGTTTCCCTTTTCCCTGCAAGAAGTGAATGCGCCATTAATAGTACTTGCAAAGTGTGTAATTCCCCAGGATTACCATTAGTTTTCAGTTGTTTACGTCGGCCCAGCAGCGGCAGCTTTATGTCTGGCCAAGTGTGTTTTGCAGGTCTCAAGTGGCCCGTTTATCAGCATTGGGGAGGTGCTCTTGGCTTATCGTGCGTCACGTGCACTTGTCACCACGCCTCCACTTGAGGCGGCACACACACAAACACACACATATATGCATATTTATTTGTACATATGTGTAATGATTCACCTTGGCCATTTTCGCGCTAGCTTAAGCCATAAATTTTACAGTCGGCGCAATAGAAAGACAAAACCACTTTGGTCGAACTTTGTTGCCATCTCGTGATTGCTTTATGACGTAATTGGAATAGTTCAATAACCATAACCACCGATTGCTGTTTATCGTTTATCGGGTGCTTGCGTCAAACGAGATTGAGTTGCAAAAAATCTGCAACTAGTTGCCCATTTGCAGCTTCTTCTTACGGGCTCCCCTCCTCCTCGCTGGCTCAGCTGACGCAGTTGCGCAGGAGTTTCAGCTGGCACTTTAAGCGTCCACTTGAGTGATAAGCCGGCTACTGATAACACTGCTATAACGGTATATCATGTGCTTTTCGCTTCGCTTGGCCATTAAAATTTTCCAGCTAATGAGCTTAAGCATCGTATATTATGCTAATTAAATGAGTCGAGTGCTGCTTTTCACACGTGAGTGTGTGTGTGTGGGTGGGTGTGATGCACATGTGTGTGTGGGTGTGTTGCACATGTGTGTGTGTGAGTGACCACAAATGAATTGCATGCAACTTTTGGCACATAAAATTGTTGCAACTTGCTGCTGGGACTGAGCTGGGCTGGGCTGGGTGCCCCGCCGTCTGCCTGGCTGCTAATGCCACATAATGAAGCTGATAATGGGCAACAAAGGGAAAGAGAGAGGGGGAAGAGGGGAGCAGGAGATGTGGGCCGAAATCGCCTGGCGCCGAGTAGAATGAGCAAGTGAGCCAAGCACGTTCAACTTTTTGTTGGGCCACATTAAAAGCTGCCGCAGCACAGAGAGATGGAGAAGACGATAGAGAGGGGAAGAAGGAGGGAAAGGGGCGTGGCTGGCAGCTAATGCGCGTCACCATTTCGTCTGTATATCGTGCCACAAAATTAACAACGACTGCAGCTGCAACAGTTGCAAACGATGGCCAACCCGGCAACAACTGCTGCTGCTGCTGCTGCTACTGCTGCACATTTTGTCTAGCCGTGTGGCCAATAACTAAGTTGTTGCGTGGCTTAGTCTAATGCCAATATGTTGCAACAACTACAACAACAACAACAACAACAACAGCGTGCACCGTAAGTGGCTTTTAGTGGTGTGCAGCCAATCGGATTTTGATGTGTTTAGCGTGCAAAAGTGCACAGCATGCTGTATGCCACTTTTCTTTCCATTTGTAGGAGCACATCCCAGCCCACTCCACCCCATCCCCTACCTCTCCCTTGCTCGCTTTCGCTCTATCATTGCTTTGCCACATTTCGGCGCTGCTAACTGCAGCAGCTTCATTACAGTTACTGCCAACAATATGCAGACAGCTGGAAATTTTTCATTTAGCGCGCTCTACTCATTATTATTGAATGAGATTTTAATCTTTTTAATATCCTGTCGAGCTGAAAACACACAATAAAAGCAAGTGCTGGCGGCATTTCAATAAAGAGATACCCTAGAAAACACTAAAAGGAAATATATATATATACCTGCTTAAGTATATTACTGAGTTTCAGTAGATAGTTGCGCTAATATTTCGAATATATTACATAATTGATTCGTTTATAACCTCAAACTACTTTAAAGTAATAAAACATATTGAAATGCACGCAGTTAACCCACAGTTAAACTACATAACCCAATTGAAAACTAACTATCAATTAAATAAAAAGCCAATTTGTGAATTTATCAATTAATTGAATTATCATCGTGAATAACTGAAATTGCAAATTACAAATAAGCATTAAAAATGTATATCAATTATTTAATCACTCGCACTAAGTGGCGGCCATAAAGCCGTCTATCCTTAGTCGAATGGCCAGCACAAGTAATATTACTTTCATTTTGTTTTCTTGTTATTTTCTCTTCGTTTCGTTTTCGTTACTTTGTTATTTCAATACTCACCCGGCTACATTAGCTTTCAAGTTTCGGGGGCAAGTTAATTCGCTTTATAGCTCGTAAAATAAAAACGAATGTTTTATAAATAACAATGGGAAAATGAAATTAAAGAAAAGTTGCCCCGGGATCAACAAAGAAAACAAAAAATACCTGCAAGAACAGCTTTTCACGGAGCAGCTTAAAAATTACAGCCCAAAAGTGTGCTACGTTAAATTTAACATTAACAGCAGCAGCAGCAACAACAGTAGCAGTAACCAGTGCTGTCAATTTAGCTATTTATCCGACAATTCTGGCTTTTTTCAACATTTTTTCGGGACAAAATCGAAAATATTGTTCTATTTATTTAGCTGCTTTTAATATTCTTCGCTCTAAAACTCTGGCAACATTGGCAGCAGCATCAGCAGCAACAACAACAACTACGGCGGCGACGTCATTTCGTATTTATTGTATTACCTTTGTCAGCATATCTAACATTATTTTGGTTATTGTAGTTGTTGCCACTGGTATTGTTGTTGCCACTGTTGCTGCCGTTGTTATTTTTTGTGATGTTTAATGCTTGCTTATTATTTTTTGTTGCCTCTTTTACTGTTATTGCCGTGCTGCCGTGGTATGCGCTCATTGTTTTTCGTTACCATTCAAGATGAAAAATCCAATTTTCTGCTTTAAGCATTTCTGTAATGCGAACCCTTCCCCCCCGACCCCGCTGAAAGGGTTCACGAAATGCATAATACTCAAGCTGTCGTGTTTTTTTTCTACTCTTTTTGTGTCTCTTCTCCTCTCTTCTTGCTGTCTTTTGGCGTTCTCTTTTTTCCACTATTTACATAACTCGTGCGCTATGTGGAAAGTGTGCGAAATGTTTTAGGAAAAACGCGCTAATATGTGTCGCCATATGGAAAATGAATACGCTGACACGCCATGGATTTTATTTCTATCCTAACAGGAATGTTAATCTCGAATTAAGATACTTTCCAAGTTGTAGTAACTTTCAGTATTAGATATTTGAACTACATTTAAATTACATTCAATGAAATAGTATTTTTAAATGGCGATTTTTATTTATATGCATTTAATATACATTAAATTCGATGGTATTTTTCCACTACATTTGAAATAAATTAAATTCATTGGTATTTTTAAATTCTGATAATTTTATCGATATTCCACAGTCTGGGGAATGCAGCCACAATGCGTTCAAAAACAAAATATTTAGCAAATTATTTACGAGTGGTTGTTATTTAATTTAATTCAATTTATTTCTAAGCGTTTTCAGCATTAGCCGCTTTGGTATTATGGGAAAGCGTATGTGCAGCCTTGGTTGGCTTTGAATATTTCAATAGGCTGCTGCAAATGAATTTTTGACAAATACGCACGCATACACCCACCCAAATTATAAGCATGGGCAATTCAAATCACTCATACGCCGCGTTATGAGGCAGACCAGCTGCCAATGTGCATATCAGTTGAAAATGTCGCCCCAATCGACAATGCATGCATATGTAAAACAAATCGCCATACCACCGGCATGTCAACCATAAACGTCAACTGTTGCGGAAAGCGCGTACCTCACCCTCCTTTTCCCACCCACTTTTCCATATGCACAGCTCCCTCTCCTTTACCTTCCACTAACCGAGCTGAGCTGTTGTAGCTCGCCTCAATTTGCTGCCACACTGCGTATGCGCAACTACATGATATGATTATTTTTTATTCTCATTTTCATTGTTATGACTCGAGAGTGTTATGCGGCCAGACTGTTGCTCCCGTGCAGCCAGTGTCGAACCGAGCTCGGCTTAAATTGAATTGTAAAAAATACATATATGTATGGTTTACAATTGGCCCGCCCGGACGGATAGTCAGCAGATTACCCTGAATAATTGATATTTTTATGTTCGTGTATTAAGCACACATCTGCGACACAAATACATATATTTTGATTGACAGCCAATAAATATGAATAGTTTTTTATAGCTGCCATAAAATAATAAATTTACTTTCAATATTTAATCGGTTTAAGTGTGGAAATAAAAATGAAAATATCTAGGTTACATGGCTAATAAAAATAAAATTGTTAAGTCGTGCTCCAATTTAAGAACAATATGCAAATATTTTAGGTATGTTTAAGAGCGATCAATCGATAGTTTTGTATGTGGCGGCAATTCGATTGTCCACATTACATTATTAGTAACATAACATAATAACATAACATAACATAACATAACATAGAAATGTAAAGCTAATGTAAACACATAAATTGCTAATTTTATCGTTCCTTGAAGGTCTAAAAATAAAAATTGCGATGAACATTCTTTAATTTACAATTCTGTCAAGGTTTTTGCTGCTCACACATGCGTACAATTGTATATGACTGTGTGTGTGTGTTTGCATGTGCGTGAATATTGCAATTGCCATTTTAAAATTAAATTTCCCTAGCGAAAATCTTCAAAAGCGAAACTGATTCACGCCGCTGTTGACGCAGCAGCGACAGCGACGCAGAAGCAGCAGCAGCATCGGCCCCTGCACCTAATTTTGCGCTATGCCACGCGTCAAGCAACCCTGGGAAGCCTTGTGGGGCTGCTCCCCTCTCGCTCCCTGCTATGACGAGCAATCCGCCACTGAGCCGCCTCAGAGTTGTCTGAAACGGCGCCGGCGTCGCTCTCAACTGCGACACTTTGGCAACGCGGTGCGCATCCTTTTGGAGCCTCTCTCCCTCTCCCCCCACAGACGGAAAAGCCAAAAACTTTGTGCCCTGCAGAAAGTTTTGGTCGCAAGGTCGCTAAAACCTAGCATAGCCAAAAGGTTACACACTGCAAGGGAGAGGCGGGGGTGAGACAGGGGTTTCTTGCTTCAAATTGGTTTTATTCGAATTAAATTTTGTTTTATTTCATTTTGCGCTGCTGCTGCCTCTGCTGCTGCTGCCGGCGTCGCGTTGCGTTTGGCCTTTTTGCTTCAATTGAATTTGACTGCTGTCAATCACGCGCTGCATACGCTTCACTTGGCTCTAAAATTCAAATTTTATGCTAATTTTACTCAGAACGATCAACGTGACAGTGGGGCGCGGCATGAGGACGGGAGCGTGCTACGAGCAGGGGGGAGAGGGCGAGGGCGAGAGGTTGAGCCGGCGTCAAAGCCGCCTATGCCAGCAAAAAAGGGTTAAATGTGTTAAATATTGATTGGTTTAGCTATCGCTCGTTGATACGCTGCAAGGCGGGTCAGCAATGGCAGAGAGAAAGAGAGAGACAGATATACACAAAAGGGGGAGAGAGAGAGGGATAGTAAAAAAACACAACGTTCAAACGACGTTTTAAGCGTGCTCTTAAAAAGAGATTTGTCAACAGTTGCAATGCGACAAGCCCCGCTGGCCTAACCCCAGCAAACCCCTACACCCCCGCCCACCTATCCCTGCACCCGTCTTCCCATGGCTAGCAAAAAACTAAACCATGTCAGGGCAAGGCGATGCGGCGTTAATTTGCTTTTGATTATGGCACGTCAATGGAAATGGGCGACTAAACGCGCCGTGCGGTAACAGCAACAACAACAACATAAGGACAGCGTAAAAGGTTAAAGGGAAGCTCGCGGAATATCTTCGCTACCAGCTCAACTATCTGTCAGTTAAATTGACCAGGCGCAAGTACCTGTATGCCCAAGTTGAAGTTGCTTTTCTTAGCTTACCTTTTTTTTAAACAGCCTATCCTGTGTATGCGCTACTTCATTATCTATGCTTTTATCTGGCTTTTTATTGTGGTTCGGGTAATTTATAGTGCTGCTTGAGCTGATGTTGATAAATTGTTGACTGCCAGGGGTTAATCCCGCCAGCCGGAGGCAGTTTTCTTTGTCAAGGTGTGTGTGTGTGTGGGGCCGAAGGTGTGTCTGTGTGTAGATGGGGAAGTGTGTGCAGATAATCTACAATAATAAATTTATTGGCAAGCATTTTTGATTTATTATGCATATCAATAATATATATACGCTATATATTATAGCTACTCCACATGACACTAATGATGCGGGCGGGCGACGCTGACGTTTACCTTTTTTATGCCACGTGGGACCAAAGAGTGAAATAAGGGTTTAATGATTTAAATACATATATCATTTAGTCTGTGTTTCTTGGAACTGAAAGCAGCAAAGAGAAGAAATGAAAAACAGAAGAGTGGAAGAAATGTTATTTCAAACTTGTCTATTGTTTCACATTTTTAGAGGGCATCTGCTAGTCGCTAACCTATTCAGCAATACCTTTTCGTTTTTGGCTTTTTGTTGGCCTTTTTTTTTGTTTTGACTCCGCGCGTGTCCGACCACACAAAGCAACTGAAGAAACCCGAGAATATAATGCCAAAGTTTACAGCGCATACCTCGAGCTGCAGGCTGTCCCGGGACAGGCCATTGACGCCGCTGCCTGGCCGCGTCCAGGCGATAGTTACCCTTTTCCGGGATCTCTGCCACGCCCTGCATTGTTAATATTATTAACATGGATTTTTACAAGCCATAAACCCATATTTGGTCGGGGCCAAGCCTTTTGTGTTGCCACATAAAATGCCAAGGCGCCCAGCTGTGTGCGCGGGCACCCTTGCCCAACTCTTTCTACAACTCCCCCTGACCCCCTTTGACACACACAGAGACACACAAACACAAATACACACGCAGTCTTCGTGCTGCCATTTTATTAGCGTGTAAAGTTTGCCTTTCATGCTGTCACCGGGCCTCGTCCTGATCCTGGTCCTGGTCGCTTTAAGTGGACCGACTCGGCATGCACGTTTTCAATATATATCTCATATTGTTTGGCCGTGCGGCGAGCGTGTTTATTTGCTCTCTGGTATTTATACACGGCATGTGGAGTTCGCTGCTGCTGCTGCTGCTTATGCGGCTTATGCATAAGAAATTGAAAGGCGAAACTACTTGGGGAGCAGCGAGTGTTATTAATAACGTGGCTCAGTTTTATTATAGATATTCCGGAGGTAGGAGAATTAAGGTGCAGCTTGGCGGTAAATCTTTAATGCGCCGGATGTGCTTCGGCATGTGTGGTGTGTGTGTGCGTACACATGCTGACAGTGACAGTCGTAAAAATGCCGACGAGGTGTGGCCCCAGACACAATGCTGGGCAGAGTTTTTCTTGCTGGGCACTGATTAAAAATACATAATTAATTTGTAAACATTGAGTCTATGAAATTGATTAACAAAACTAGTGATAAACATTTTGATGGCTTTTAGTGTAATTAAGTCATCAATTTGCGTCACGAAGCAGTCGTTAAAAGTTAATAAAAAGTCAAGGATTAAATGTTGTTGCAAGCAACTTATTTATAACAATAATTGACAAATTAATTAATTTGCAATTTAGTTAATTAACTGAAATATGTGCTCTTGTTTCCATTGTAATTACTGCAATTGACTATTTACTCATTGAATCGAATCTACAGGTATCGCCACAATAACAGGCCTTATCGATAACAATCGATTGAAGACAGTGACAAGTGTAAGACGCAGCCAGCTTAATTAACATAAGTCACATATGTATTTAAATGGGAAGCAATGCAAAGTAACTTGAAAACTAGTTGAAATGAAGAAAAACAAAAAATAAATCTACAATAAATGTTTAAATGAATGTTGGCATCTCTTTCTCACTTGCGTATGCTCTGCGGCAACAAAGTCCTTGCCTACTATTTGGGGCAACTAATCAAAGCGGCCGCTTTCCGACACAGTCGCCATCAACTTTTTGGTCGAAATCAAGAAACATTGCTCATCGCTCTGAGTCCATTTCAGAACCGACAGCGACAGCAGCAGCAACAGCAGAAAAAAGCATGAAAAGTCACATAAATTTTCCATCGGTAACCGCAAACGTGCGACAACAACGAGCGCAGCAATGCAGCACAGTGTATGTCCGTCTGTGTGTGTGTGTGAGTGTGTATGTGCTGGTATCTAATAAAATGAGTTGTCGAAAGCGGTGCACAACAAGCAAGCTGCAAATATATTGACTGACAGCCAGGCGGGACGGGGAGAGGGACAGGGATCACATGGACGAGGACGAGAACGAGAACGACGACGACGACGATGACTTTTGAACGTTGACTTGGATATTGACTGAGTGCCCAGTTTGGCAGTGTGAGCTAGTGTGCGACTGTGTGTGTGTGTGTGGTTGTGCGAGTGAGTAAATGACTTTGCAAATGGACATGCCAAAAAAATGTAAAGCAGTCACATGTGGCCTGTGGAGCGGGCACTGCAAGTCCAATCATGGCCGCAGTCGAGCCAGAGAGAGAGAGAGAGTGGGAGAGGGAGGCTGCAAACTGCAAGTGGAATTCGGCTTTTACAGTGCGCCCTCCCTCTCTCTCTCTCTCCCGCTCTGTCTGTTTTGGTTAACAAATGTGCCGGCAACAGTTACACGCTGCGCCTGGAGCTGAGCTAGAAGTACAAGAGCAGCTGTCTTGCCGTCGTATGAGTGTGTCTGTCCCCCTCTCACTCTGTCTGTCCGTCCGTCCGTCTGTCTGTCTGTCTGTCCCTCTCTCAGTGTGCCCCTGTCTGTGTGCGTTATATTTTCGAACCCACAACAAAGCGGAAACGTATTGACAACAAAGGAAATGGACTTAAGCCATGATTTATAGTTTACGGATTTTCCATTTAAGTTTATTGGTTTTCTGCAAATGCAACTGGCAAAAAAGGCAAGGGGGTGTAAAAAAGAGAGGGAGAGACAGAGATAGGGGGCAGCAGGCATGTGCATAGCAAGCGGCCTGCAACATAAGCTCATCCCGTTCCCGCTGCTACTTCCCCTCGCAGTTGTGTGTATTTTTACAAAGTTGTGTCTGAAGTTTAGTTTAGTTTTCGCATTTCGGGCTTGTTAACTGGTTGTCTGCTTGGCTGCTTTGCTTTTTGCCCAATTCTGGCTGTGTTGCCGCAACCGGGGGGCAGTGGGGGTCGGGGGTGCTTGCAATTTATGCCTTTTTGGGCACTCCTACTTTGGGAAATTGGCCATGTTTCACGCATTGCTCTCGCACTCTCTTGAAGTTGTGCGCAAAATGGATCCTTAGCCCAGCTCAGCTCGGCCCTCCTCGGTCTGTATACATATTCTATATGTATGCACGTATGTTATGTATTTATGCATGAACATATAAAATGCAAATCTGTAAAGTTTCACTTTCACTGCCAGCTGAAACAATGAGGAAACTTGTGTGTGTTTGCTTCAATGAACTCGCTGCAATTGTCGGGATTAGTTTTGCAGCATATTGAAAATGTGTTAAAAATACAAAGCAACATGCAGCAGGTAGTCGAAAGTAGAGCAGACCGTAAACAACGTAGAGGTATGTTCTTGTTTGTCTTTAACAGATTAGACAATTTGCAAAAGTCTCTGTATGAATATTGAGAACTCAGCTATAATAGGAGCTGAAGAGCTTAAATTTAGTATGTAGGTTTATCATGAGCATATCTTGCCTCATTCATTATATCTGCACTTTCAAGACTCATAACTTTGTCGAAAAAGAAGCACTTTTCCTTTAAAGAAATTCATTTTCTTTTGGTTTAAGCTCTAGCTCGTGTTTTTAATCTTTAATCAATAAAATAAGTCAAAGCTGTTGTATGTCTATTCATATCAACTCCAGTTTGACTGTATTCAGGTAACATCCCGGCTTGGTAACGTCCTTGACAGATGATATGTGCATGTCACCTTTGAGGGGAAAGGGCGACAAAGTATTTTGGGCAATTTATGCAGTAAGAACTCATTGAAAGAGTCCCCCAACTGTGTAAATGGAGGAACTCCCTAGACAAAACTCACCACAGAAATGTTGGTCAAGAGCACATTTGGTTTAGGGCTTCTTCCGGCTCAGCATACTCGACCAGGCGCCGCAACACAGACAATCGAAAAGTGATTGAATGTTGTCAAGTTAGAACGAAAATGCAGGCTGTTGGTAAGGGGTATAACGAGTCGGGCAATATGCCAAGCGTAAGGTGGTAAGACGAGTGGATGATTCGACCACATTGATATGTATCTGCTGGAGTGGCAAAGGTGCAAATTCAAAATCAGCAACAATAAGTGCAGCCAGCAACGGCAGGCAACTGTCTATTCCTTTTTGCTTCCGACAATCTCCCGCTGTGGCTGAGCAAACATGCAGCAAATCAGCTAAGCAAAGCAAGGGGAAAGCTCTGCACTTACCAAGTGCCAAGGCGCTGTCAGCATAAAGTTAAGCCCGGGCTAAGCAGCTGCCCAGGGAGATGGGGAAAGGAAGCAGTAGAGGAGGCAGGCAAGGCAGGCGAGCAAGTGCGGATGAGCCGCAGACAGCAGACAGCAGCAGGAGCTGGAACTGAAGCTGAAGGAAGTCGGGAGTAAAAGCCGTAGCACCTCTCTGGATGCGACTGCGGCTGCTACGGCTACACATCATCAATCTTCTTAGACAGCCGCACTCGTTGGGACTGCATCAGTTGTGTGTACAGAACGTGCTGCCATTTCCTGGAACAGTCCCAGTTCGCCTCAGCCTCCGACTTCGTCTCCTCCTCAGCTCTTGCTGCTGCTGCTCCCTCTCACAATTTTGTCGTCGCATGCTGCAAACGTTTTTGAGTTATGCTGCCCCTTGCCAAGTTGCCAAGTTGCCAGTTGCCATGTTGTGGTCGTCGACAGTCGTTGACTTCTTGTGCTGCATCTGCTTATCGAGAGTGAGTGAGGTGAGTTGAGCTCAGACTACTCCCTGAACCCCCTGCACTTTGTTATTAATGCGCATTTAAGTTTTTTCCTTCGCGACACGACTTCACCTTTTTGGCTACTGTTATTGCCACTGCTTATGCTCCTCTCCTCCTCTTCTTGCTGCTCTGCTTTGTGTGCCTTCTAATTGAGGAAACATTAAAAGTCAAGTTCTGCTGCCGCATTGATATAACCCAAAAAAACACGAGTGCATTGCAGTAGTCGATGCCATCAGTCTGTCGCAGTCAATCCGACCCCCTCCCTCCTTTGGTTGTGCATTGGCATCTGTAATAAAGTTTTGGCTCGGATTAGCCATGGATTTGCTGGATTCTTTGGAGATTTGTATGCCTTTCGTACTGTGGAAATATGGTCAATAAAGAATATGTTCATTAACTATGAGCAGAAGGCTTGGCAGTCCTTAAAAAGTGTATATATTTTTGGTAATTATTTATAAGTAATCAAGTTAGTCATATCTCTCTGTCTGTTAATTTGATTGTGTGCGAGGGTTCCCTGTATATCACTATCAGGTCAATCCTGGTCTCAATGACTGCTATTTCATCATATTCAAACTAAATATGTAATCATTTCAATTATTTGTTATCAAACTAAATATTTAATCATTTCAATTATTATATACTGTTTACATATATTAATGATCAGCACATTTCTATGTGTATATTATGTATCACAATTTTCTCGTGGTCGAATCATCATCTTAGTGGTTTTAAGAGTGTAACTTTGATCCCAAAAATCAGAATTTGGATTACGAGACTCCTGATGATAGTATTTTCCATCAGGGTTGCTAAATCGATAACAAATAACATTCAGTCAATTTTAATGATACTATGCACAATCAAGTGATTACTTACCAAGAGTATAATGTAAGTATATCGTACCACCAGCCACCATTACGACGTGACAGACAATGTAAAAAGTTCTTAACATCGTTCTCACTATCCAAAGAAGAGTGTTTATGTTCATGCCAAATCATACCATCCTCGGCTGCATTCCCAGAGTACAATCCCAGTGTGATCAACCTGTATTTATCACCTTCTCCTGCAATTCTGAAGTTATTGTAATGCGCAAAGAGTGTGTCCCCATCACATTCCTCCATATGTATGTATAGCTCGTGAGGCTTGTCGCTTGTCAGACGATGAATCTTCTCAAGGCCGATGAACAAGTCGCCTTCGTAGTCGCCAAAACCATTTTTATATTCTTCCCAGTCTCTTTGCTCATCCTCTCCACCATTTGTCCACTGTTGTATAACGGTCCAACCTGGACCAGCTATATCATTCTCATGCAGCACCTTAAAAGTGCCAAAGTCAGGTATTGTAACGTTATGAAGATTACTCTTGATGCTCTGTAAAGGCAACAAATCAGTATTGTTGAATGAAGAGAGAGACTATACACGTTTACACCATGACTGCTACTACTTTACTTTAATTTCAACATTGTATTGAATGTATATACTATACACCTTACCTCACTATAATCTACTTTGTCGTTATTCATAATGTCCCGCTTTTGATTTACTTTTCAATTGAACTTAGCGCCGATCAAAATAAGACTGAATTCATATTCTGATTGCGCAAGGGAAAGAACGTTTACGTGAAACAAAATATATAAATCACTGTGAGTAAGTATAGTTCAACTGAAGTTCAAAGCATTAAAGTTTCACTGAACTCTAAAATTTATAAACCTTTTATTATTTATATGCCTTGGAGACGTACGGATGGACGCAAAGACAGAACAAAGAACGGATAGCTCGAAACACCTGTAGACGCTAATTCAGAATATATACGACTATTCTTTATTAAGTCGGATATGTAACCCAAGTTTCTTTGCAATCATCTATGCAAAACTAATATACTCCATAATATAATAATATATGTAATAATATAATATATACTATGTAATAATAACATAATAAATAAAATACTCTGAATATTTAAATAGATTCCTACGTATTTCATAAGAATTTTGATTTAATTTTCGAATCAGTAACAGTAAAAATCATGAGTCAAGAATAATACTGATTATATTGAGTATAGAGCTCTTTACATGATTTATAATTGACTCATAAAAACAATCCTTTTTGGTGAAATATTTATATTTATAAATATGTTGATTCCTTCGTTTATTTCAATTTAATATTTCCCACAATTATTATTCATACTTCTCAGGGTCCCAATTAGCACCCTCATATTTGCTCAATTTATGCGTGTTCTATTTAGAAAATATATTCGGCATTCCTCCTCTCACTCTCCACAGACCCTGTAACGGAGATAACATAGTCATGTTTGTCCGTCTGTCCGTCTGTCTGTCCGTCTGTGTGTCCATCTGTCTGTTTACTCGTCTCTTTGAGTGTGGCAATCTCAGCAACTACAAGAGTCTGAGACACCAAATTTGACATATAGTTTTTTGTATATTATACACAGATCAAGCGTGTTTCCAATTTTAGATGTCACGCACAGTGGTCACATAAATCAATAATATCCGATTATAAATTGATGTGGTGAAGTCATAACAGTCTGCTTCGGCATATACATAGGTGAGTTCTATATGGTATATGAGTCTATCCTCTTAATTGAATCAAATCGGAGCATAAACACAGAAGTTATTTAACTCAATATATGAATGCGAGAGACTGCCTCCAAACGTAACTACCTTACTGTCGCACACGCTGGACTGAATCTTACGCTACCTGCTTGACATGCGACCGCGCTGCAGTTCAAAGCCACCGCTAAATCGAGTGAAAAGACGCATCAAGCGATCAATTAACTCGTTACAACTGGGAAGCATTCCAAGGTAGACCTGACCCGCCCGACCTGGCACATTAATCACTTTTGCATACAATAAGTGCTGTTGTTGGGCAACAATCGAGGTGGGGCTGGACTGCAGCTAACCAACTAGTCGCTAACGAGCCAGCTAAGCAACTCCTGACAACTTCAAGCCTGGCTACAGCTAGAGCTCCTCCTCTTCTTCTTCTTGTTATTGTTCCGCCATTTGAAATGGCCAGCGATTATGCGAGTTTATAATAAAGCCAACAAGCGGAGGGTAGCAGTAGCAGCAGCAGGAGTATTTTCCACGCTGTGAGTTGAACTCGCCGCTATTGTCTACAGCCAGACGAACTACTTGTGCTCGTCTTGGCAGGGTCGGTGGGAGGGGCTAGAGAGGGTGCCTGCTTGCCAGCCATTTGTCAAAAGTAGTTCGCTGGCGGGTCGGCAGTTGCTTTATCACTATCTCTCATTCAGACACACAAGTCATTTATCATTTATGCATTGCATCATATACGTATACGTTGTGCGGGGAGCACATATCGCGGTCCTCGTCGTCGTCGATGGGGACGAGGCACAATCATCGTCGAGTTGCGGATGCGGATGCGTGCCAAACGACAGTGACACTCCTTTGAGCGACGAGGCGTGGCGAGCCTTCATCTAAGCCTGAGTTGATTTGCAAAGCTGCCAGGGGAGGATTGAGGGGCAAAGGACGGGGCACGGGGCAAGGGGGGATGTCCTCACTGAACTGTTTGATATTACCACACAGCGTACACATATGACATTTGAGATTTTGAAGGACATCCTGTGCTGCATGGCTTAAGTTTTGACAGCCCGCCTCGCCATGCGTGTCACACGAAATTTATCAATACGTGAGTGAGTCGTGATATGTTTGTCTGTCTCTGCGTATGTGAGACTGTTATCGGGCAAGTTTTGTGAGCCAGCGAAATGAAATATGGCTGGCAGTTAATAAGGACACTCGCTGCTCGTAGCTTTACATGTCTATTAGAGCCACTAGAGAAACTGCCCTAGCGCTGACCTTTCCATTCTCCCCCTGCTCTTTGCGTGTAAGTTAGGGGCAGAACTTGATTGATAGACAAGAAAATGAATTTTTCATATTACCATCATGTCGCACTGTTCTCAACATCTCCTTCCTCCTTCCTCTCATGTTCACACAGCCAGTGTACTCAATGCGAGTCGATTGATGTTTGTTTTTGCTCATGCAATGGCACGTGCAACTTACACACAAACAGACACAACACACACAGTCGCATACTCGTATGGTACACAATTATGCTTTCTGCTTGCTTAGGTATTGCTGTGTAACAAAGACGTTTGCCAAATTAATTTTGGTTATAAGTGTTCACTGCGAGGTCAATGGCAAATCAATTGAAAAAGATAATTCCCAAAATGACTAAGATGAAGGTAATTTGCTGAATTCCCTACCAAATTGCTATTGCTGTAAGTGCGAAATTTCCTACTAATTGGTACTTTTATTTATCCCCGAGGAAAATAATTTGCAGAACTACAAATCGATACTATTATCGATAAAATCACCATGGGAAATTTCCTTAAAATACCTTGAAAATACCTTCGATAAAATTGTATTTGGAGGCCACAATCGTACATATCGATAAAATGCCATGGGAAATGCTTTAAATACCTTGAAAATACCTTCGATAAAATATAGTATATTTTGGATATAAATGCCTTGCTGCCAATGGCGGACACAACAATGGCAGCCCATGCGCCACAGGGCACTGTGTTTGC
Organism: Zaprionus nigranus; assembly: GCA_018903425.1. Taxonomy (NCBI): domain Eukaryota; kingdom Metazoa; phylum Arthropoda; class Insecta; order Diptera; family Drosophilidae; genus Zaprionus; species Zaprionus nigranus. Next base: position 971,535 of record JAEIGD010000002.1, read on the forward strand.
GCGCGTGTGTGTGTGTGTGTGTGTGCGTGCAAGTTTATGGAGCGGAAGCCAGTTTATGGTATTTGTGTATCGCATCAGTACTTACACACGAGCCAGTTGTAGTTGCTCTTGCTGTTGTTGTTTTGGCTTCAGTATTTGCTTGTTAAATGTGTTAATAGATTTGCACATATGCCGCAGACATCGCACACGAGCACACACATGACTCACACACACACACTCATGCACACACATCGGACATTAAAATGCCCTTAACAAATTATAGCGCATTATGCGTATATTGAAGTATGTTTTAACAATATGCCTGGTCTTGCTAGTCGTATTTAATTGGCAAGTGCATTGGCATTTCCTTAGCAAGTGCATTCGACTTGTAATTAGACTCCTTGAGTTTATTTCTTCGACTATTGACATCGCCTGCGGTTCATTTGCCTGTTTAAACGTCTCCAAATTATGACACAGCAGTCACTCAATCAGTTGAATTTCAGTTATTGAACGGGTGGATGTACCAATAAAATTAAATTTATTTTTGTGTGTTTGAACTGTGGCAAGGCAATGCTAAAATTGCAGCACATAGCGCATTTTCATGTTAGAAGAACTCATGTTAGAAAAACTCACCCTATAATAATGGATATGAAACCAAATTAAGACTTCGTTTGACGGAATGAAGTATCTTTAATTGCATAAGTTCATTGCATTTAAAATTATGAACTAGATTTTATAATTTACTTAACATATTATGGTCATAGCTCATATGCAGTACTTGATCAATATTAATATATCTCATAGTTTTTTTGGTAAGATGAGCCTCTAGGGTATGCCAAACTATCTCTGCATTCCGAACAGTGTATTTTGTTCTAGTACCATCTTCCCATTCTTTTTGATTTTTATAATTCTGCGCAACGAGTTTGCTCTTGATTTGGTCAACAGTGCTAGGCAAATGAAAAACCGAGAGTAAGTGAAAGAGAAAGACAGAGAAAGTGAGTGAGAGAGAAGCTTCGCCAACGGCTTAAATAAATTCAATTAAAACTGTCAGCAGGGGCAAATAATTGACATTCGCGTGGTTGGTTCAATTATCAATTTCGCCGTAGCAAACATTGTGCGTTGGCTTGAGCAATTACACGGACAGAGAGATGGACGGACAGACAATGGACCAACAAACGCAGACCCTTGAGTACACACTGAGAGTGGGCAAAAAAAACAGCGCAGTTTTACGGAAATCGGGTAAAATCAATAGCTGAAACTAAAGACTTCAACCGCGTCCGACTGTTGTCGGTAATGGCTAAAATTTACCTTTGAAAATGGCACAAAAAAAAGAAAAAAAGAAGTTCAAGCTAAACCGAAAGGATTTCATTTGCGTTTGTCGTTCGTCGTTTCGCTTTTTCTGCTCTCATTGTGCATAACGCGATATTGAAAGTCAGCACGGCACGGAGTACCCTCCACACACATCGCCGGAAACCCAGGCTGGTGCACTGTCATCCCATTATACCATTCCCAGTTCCAGTCAGCGCATTATTTATGCATGCGATGCTCTTTGAGTCTGCCGCAGTTATTGGCGAACGTCCGATAGGTTTGTGTCGCGCGGCGCACTGCAGAGCGCACCTTCAATTCGGACCTGCACATTTTATTGAACTTCAATGGAGTCATTGATCTTTTTTTGCCAGACTTTGTATATTGCACAGGCCAGACCAGACCAGACCAGCCCCCTTCCGACTAACTCGCTTAAAGTTCATTAAATTTAAAGCATGTAGCATATAAATCTGCTGCGGCTGTACTCGCCCGACTTGCTGGTTCAACGTCCCCATAAGTCATGCTGATTGTTTAATGTTGTCAGCAGCTGCCCGCACACACAAATGCAAAGTGTTGTACTTTCCCTCGCTCCCCAATCCATCTCTGTCTGTCTCTTCTTCTTCCCTCTCTCGCTCTCTCTCTCTCTGTGCCTGCCTTTGCCGCCAAGCAAACCGCCAACAATAACAATAATTTATAAGAATTGATTATGCTGAGTCTGCAATCATAAATCGTCGCCTGCTCACGCAGATAAGGAGACAACACAGCCCTTTGGCCTCTTCCCTCTGCTCCTTACTTCTTTCCTCTCTCCCTCTCTTCACTTGTTTCTTAGCGTAACATACTCCATTTAAAGCCATTCTGTGGCTTGGCAAAGTTTAAATAAATTTTAGTGCATACTTTCTTTTCACTTCCTCTTCCACTTCTCTTTTCTGCTCTCTGTCGTCTCTGGGCTTCCCGAAAGTTTCGCTTTATCGTTTTCAATAAAAGTTTTTATGTCACGCAGATTTAATTAGAGCTATCAATCAGTTTCTACAGTCGGCAGCAAATAATCCTCGAGCGTCAGCATCATTAGTAGTTGCTTTTTCTACGCTCTTTTACTGCCCTTTTTATGGCATTGGACGATTATTTGACAAAACTACGAATGTTTGCGGGTGATTATGATGAAGGAAGTAAGCCAACAAGGAATTGACAATAAATAAAAGACAAAGCGGCTGCCAGAAACAAGAGAATATTAAAATAGTTGAAAAGAATTGAAGCAAAATGCAAAGTAGAAAATACGAAACTAAGAACATAACAGAGGGCACAGGATGCAAGGACTTTAAATATATTCAAATTGTATAATGTAATTCAATAAGATAGCATTTAAACTGCCTGTCACAACTAATTTAAATGCAGCGAAAAATAACCTTCAATTAACAGTGAAATGTTAACAGAGTTAATAGAAAAATTAAAAAGTAATAACATAACAGAGTGCTCAAGTTACATGCTCTGTTCATTAACAGAATAATTAACAATGTTGCCACATCATTTATTCAAAAGCTATTCTGCAGGAATTCAAATTTAAAAATAAATATCAATGGAATTTAAAAAGAAACTTTCTGAAAAAATACAAATTGTTTAAATTTTATAAAATAATGTAGTTTGTAGCTTTTCAACGTTCGACAAACGTGCGAAAAAAACCAGCGTTGGCAATTTAAATTTATAGATTTTGTATACACACATTCGCATTTGCTCTGAAATTGCTACATTGCTGCAAAATCCATTACACAAAATACATTGCGCAGCGTGTGAAGGACGTTTTAGGTGCACGGGCTTTGCTTAACCCAAATCATCGCACACTTTACCACAAACTGCTGACTTTGGCATCGTAATCAATAATCAAAAACTGCTGGTCAACGCGATAAAAGTGCACACACGTGTCGAGCATCCAAATAAATTCATCACAATACAAAGATGACTTGCACAAAGTGTCCTTAATAGCGTTACACAACAATCTTCGATTGCAGGGAAAGCGATGTGTGGCTTTAAGTTTGTGTTGCACAACTATATAACATTTCAATTGCTTCGATTGCAGGGAAAGCGATGAGTGACTTTAAGTTCCCCCCTCTTCAATTTGCTAGTTCTAATCTTCATAATACGCTTTCTATCGGGCAAAATATGAAGTTGAGCCCGCATATAAAAGCACTCTGCGAGATAACCAGATAATAAACAGAACCAAGTGCCCTCAAATACACAAAAGGGGAGGCCAGGAGCCAAGGCAGCACATTTATTTTAAATATTCTGACACACATAGCCCCCCACTCCTCTGCAGCCCCGTTCGTAAGCCGTCTTCGCCAACATAATACATCAAAAGCTTTGCTCACTATTCGCCAGGGCAGGCCAACCACCCCAGAGTGAGACTGTAAAATATGCTCACGTTTTGCACGGCGCACTGGAAAATCAAACTCATAAAACCAAATCATGTCCGGGGTGGGAGCATCCTGCCTAAGTAGAGAAGTCAAGGCGTTTTATTGATGTGCAAAATGCATGAAATTAGAATTTAAAGTGTGCCCAAACTGGGAAACATCTATGTAAGGCCCAGCCCCGCCTCCCTTGATTGGGGTTTGTCAAATAGTGATATGCGGATTGTAAGTGTGTGTGTGTGTGTGTGTGAGGGAGAGAGTGCTAATGGAAGGGACGAATGATTATTATAAAGCCAACTCAATTACCAAGCCAATGCCCTATAAAGAAATGCTAATTGAAAGCCCGCGCAGCAGCCGCAGCTAACTCAATAAAAAGGCAATTTGTGTGTGTGCAGTGCGTTTCCATTTAGCTCGTACATAGTACCAAATTCAGCACAAATCATTTTAAAATAATTAAATTAAGGAAAAAGCCATAGCTATGCTACGCGCCCAACTGCAGCATAAAGGATCATATATGTGCATGTGTGCGTGTGTATGGGAAAGCGCCAAATAAAAACCATAATTCGTCTATAAAAATATCGTAAAAAAGTCAGCGCACACACACACACACACACAAAGAGTCTGAGCGGGAGGCAGGCATGACAGGAGCGCAGCAGCTCCGGCTCGGGCCCATGCTCTGCCCCGGGGCGGGCACTTCTGTTTTTCATGTTGCGGCTGCTGTAAACCGAGCCACTTAATGACTTCCGCCATAAACTATTTTCGGTTCAGCTAAATTCCAACAACTTTATTGCCGCCGCACAAAAGGCAAGCCAAAGGCACAGTGAAACGACAAAAATTGGCAATGTGCGAGTGCACACACAAATACAGACATACATGCGCCATATATATACAGATATATACACAGATATGTATACTACATACTAACGTATTTGGGTTCTGCTTATGTATCACACATAAAGGGGAGAAATGAGAGGAATTTTATGTTTGCACAACATAAACAACATTATTTCTTATGTTCGAAACGAGCGAGTCAAGACGAGCCAAGACCCAACCTTGCAGGCACCTACACGAGCGTAAACGGTACCGAGAAATTAATGACGCATAAGCATCCAAGGCATACCTACAATATATACCAATATATAGATATCTGTACATGAATCTGACTTGCTCTCATTGTCGATTTCGCGTGTAAGAGTTTTACAGAATCCTTTTAAAATGCAGAAGTATTTTTATAAATATTATTATAGTTGGATCATGTTTATAAACAATTCGTTGCTGGCGAAATCGAAATTGAGAACACGCTCGCCGTGAGACGCGCATAAAGAGGCCGCCACTGCAGCCGCCTTTTAATTGTCTTTGTCAGGCTTTTTGATGGGTCTGCGCTGCAGTTAATCAGCTAGAAACGGGGCGAAATCAGACACGAATATGGCACACACTCACACACACACACCTGGCAGGACATCCGTGCTGCAGGATGCTGCTGTTCTTTTAATTCGTAATTAAAAATTTAATTTGTAATTTCACAAGGACATAAACAGCTTTCAGGTAAATAAATGAAATTAAGCTGCAGAAGCAGCAGCAGCTGAAGACGGTAAGAGGAGATGAGGAGACGAAGATGGCAACGTCCCACGCACATGTCCTTGGCCAGAAGAAGAAGAAGGTACAGTGCGTAACGTGCACGTTCTATTTCTGTCACATCCTTGATTCGACTACTGTTGTTGTTGTTGTTCTTGTTTAGAGATGCTTTGGCAACAGGAAGTTACTCCTTAACTGTGTCGCAATGCTGTGTTTGCTTTTCCGGTTTGTTTAAGTTGCACGCGCTCTCCGCCACTGCAAGCGTTTTAAGTTTAAATTGCTCGGATTTTGTGCTAGCTCCAAAACTGACAGTGGAGCCAGCTGCTAAACGCAGCGCAGGCCAAGTACCACCACCACCACCACCACCAGCTCAGTGGGAGGAGCTTGGAGCAGCTGACAAGCTTCGTCGGGACTGCGCTGAGCTGGGCCCTTTTCTGTCGCTTTTGCGCTGATTGAATTATTCCGCTACACGCCATAAAGCGCGCGCTGCAAAAAAAATAAGCAGAGCGAAGCGGAGAATTCCGAAGATTCTGTTGCTACTGCTGGAAGTTCCTATACCCTGTAGAAAGTGAAAGAATGCTGAAAAGAGTTTGTTAAACTTGCTTACTTGGCTTGCATGGAAACGAATTTGTTAATAAGCATAACAGAAAATGTAAAATGCAACTTAAAGGGAAAAATAAAGCACAATATGTTAATAAAATGGTTTTTAAATTTTCTTTTACACTTTAAAAACATTTTAAAGGTGTGTATATGTACTTTATACATAGATAAAAATCAGAGATAAATGAATCGATATAAAATCAGTTGATAAAAATCGAATATTATTAGTGTAAAAATCAATATACTTAAACGTTTTGTTTATCGTCAATTTTTTCCAATTTTCAAAAGTTATTTAAATCATAATATTATAAATAATTCAAATTTCATTATACCTTTTTTCTTTCTTATCTAACAGAAAAGTGAATTCAAAAGCAAAATTCCCCTCAAAGCATACTCACATTTAGCACTATAAAGAATACGCTAGTCGCGCATACCCGTTTGTGTCTTGACTTAGTTGTTTTATTTATATTATTACAACGTCAGTTTCGTGCGTGTTTTTATTTCTTTTTCGACAGTATGTCTGTATGTGTCCATATGTGTACGTGCGTGTGTGTGTGAGAGTGTGGAAGCTTCTCTTGGTGCAGATTGCACTTCTGTTTATCTTGAAGGAGTGCAAATTCGATCAAATTGCGTTCTGTTATTGATGTCATTGCGAAATCTGTTCACGTGTCACCTGCCAATCGAAGCAGGTTCAAAAACAGTTCACAGCCCTAAATAAATTAGCTCGAATTTAAAGTTGATCATGCGCAAGAATAGACCATCAAATTATTCAAATGTCATAAATATCCATTGGGGAGAAATAAACAATATCTTATCTTCGTCTGCGCACAATGGACCATGTGATACATCAATATACTTTATTATTTTGTTTCTTCACTTTTATTTGCCTTACGCATTCCACAATTAAATTTATTACATTTCTTTGATTTTCTTACATTTTGCTTTGATTCGTTTGAGTGACAATTAAACGCATGATTTGTTTTGATTTATGGTTTGATTATTGAGAATGATTCGAAAAATTAATGATGCATTCAGGTAAAATACATTAGGAATTCTTTATTGCAAATTGTGATTGCAATTGTTAGCTGCAATCATTGAAAATCGAATATGTTGTTTTATTTAACTATTCAGAACATTGTCACGAGTTCTCGCTTTTTGGGTTGCCATTTGATTTGAATAAAGCTATTTAAAATTTAAAATTTTAATTTCTGTTAATTTTTATGACTTTTTAACTACTAACAGACTAATCTTATAGAAACAGATGTAGGTTTTTATTATATTTGTTTCTATATTTTGAAATGTTTTAAATAACATAATAATAATAACAGCCGTGGTAATAAGAACAAGTAGCAAAAGCCACAGTCAAGTGCCAAACAACAAGAAAAGATTCGCTTAATTATGAATAACCAATGAGTAAATGAGTCTCTTGTAATTATTATCAACTTGGAACCAACCAGGAAAGCACAGAGGACAGCAGAGGAATAAGTTCAGCTCTGCTTCCTGCGATAAGACCGGTAGTTCTTCGTTGGAAATTCTACCTGAGATTCTCAGTTATTTATGTACATAATGCGAACTGATTGTTAACTGTGTCCCAGCAACAGCAGCTGGCTGCCTCTCACTCTTTCTCCACCTCTTCCTTTTACTCCTCTCTCTCTTCCTCAGTTGAAACAAAAGCAGAAAGAAAGAAATGTATATGCATGAATTTCATTTATTAAATAAACATTTCCTCGGCTCGGTTATCAATCAAAAAGCATTTTTCATGTCAACTGGCAAAGTTCCCTCAGACGTTGTCAGACAGTGCAGTCAGCCCGAGAGTCTGTGTATGTGTGTGTGTGTGTGTGTGTAAATGATATGGCGGGCAAGTTTTCGGAGAGGACACTAGGCCTGGGAAATGCAGCAGCTGTGCCGCCTGCTGCCTTAAGTGCTGCCAACGAAACCAAATCAAATAAAACAGACTGAGCAGCGTCTGCATTTTAATACACGCTCTATGCGGCTGGCAAGGGGTGTGCCAGGGGAGGGGGGGATAAGTGGGGAGAGAGACTCTGCCACAAGTCAATTTGGCATAACTCAATTTGCGCCAAAAGGCACAGAACACGCGCTTTTGTAATGTTAATAAGCAGCAGCGGCTGAGGCAGCCCAGCTAGCATGTCACCAAAAAAATAATAAAGGCAACAGCAACACAGCAACAACAACAACATAACAACAGTGACAACAACAACTACAACAGGAGTAACAACTCTTAGTACAATAATAACTCTTGGAACAAACATAACAATGCAAACAACATGCTTAAAGATAATTTTCTTAAATTCCGAACGACTCTCGTTGGCAACTTTGGCAACCAGCAACACACGCACACACACACACACAGAGTCACACACGCACACACACACATACAGTCGCACGCAGCGACATAACACCCAGCACATTGCCAGCAAAAGTAGCGCCAACTTTGATAAGATAACATAATTTCTGTCGTTTGTCACTTGCTGAAACTGACAATTAGAAAAGTTTATCATACGATGCCAACTCTGGTTACGGGGGGGGGGAGGGCTAAAGTATGGGAAGAGGATGCCATGGGGTGCGCGCGCGAGCTGATATCGTGAGGGCGTGAGTCGCTGTCTTACAACAATGGGCGTGCCTGGCAGTCGGCAGTCAGTCGTATCATGTCTGCATACAGACGGAAGACAGAGCGACATCGTGCCCGGCCAGGCCAACTGTTTGCGCCTCGATAAGTTTCGAACCGACGAAGTTTATCTCGCTGGCACAAACGACAAGCGTCAGTCAAAGTTCTCTCGTTCGTGTGCTTTGAAAAATTGGCCAGCCCTGCCTCCCTGACGTCCCTCGCCTCCCCTCGGCTTAAAGTTGGCTACGCGCGTTCGCGGCTTTAATGATGCCAACTTGCCTTAACTTGTCAGCTGGTGTTTTTTTTTTGTTTGTTTTCTTCTTTTCTAGTTGGCATGGCAAATGATTTGTTTGAAATAAATGACTTTAACCATTTGCGAATGCAAAAAGCCGCAGCGTTGGCGCAGCACTTCAGCGCTGAAAAGTAGGCAGCGCTTTTTTTCGAATACCGCTGGAAAGTAGGCAGCGCTTTTTTTTCGAATAGCCTCTACAGAAAACAGAGTCGACTCTGCTCTTCTCCTCCTCTTCTAACTGACTGCCTCTCTGCCTGCCTGACTGACTGACGGCTGCATTTCCACTGCAGTCATTCACTCAAATTTCACGATGCCGGCTTTTTTGGCTGGCCAAAACAAATTTCGCGTTCAGCCAGGCACAAAACTATATAGTCAAAAGTGTGTGCCGCTAGAATAACTGCCAAGGTATAAAGAAATGTGGAAATTAAAAAGTGCAGCCAACTGCAACTGGCATAGGCGTCTATTGGTTACACTGTGAGGACAACTAATAATAATATTAAATCTAATAATAATTAATTAATATAATAATAATAGTATCAATAATATTTAATATAATAGTAATACTATCAAATAATATCTTGCTTAATTGAGAGACCTAAACCTGCAGGCAGTTCTCTTTAACTTGACAGGTTTAAGGCATCAAGCTCAAGCCTGCCTTAGTATACCCGTTCTACTCTCAGTTTATGGAAAATAAAAATAAAGCTAAGCTGCGCGTTTCATGCGCAAAAAATACGTGGAAACATGGTCAAATGACTGACGTTGGGTTGAAGTGCGCGTACTGCCGCGCACGAAGGGTTCGAGTGGCGGCGCTTGCGGTTGGGTTTTATGCAAATAATGAATCGTCATTTCTATGGTGCGGCCTCCACGTCGGGGGCTCTCAGGTATACGATTTTATTAGGCCTCCAAGTGGACGCTAAGAGAGGCAGGAGGGACAGAGAGAGAGAAAGATCAAGCAAACATGCAGCAGGCGTGTGGTAACAACAATTACATTAATTAATTTTCACAACATAAAATGCACAAAAGGGACAGAGCAAAAGACGAGGAGAAAGAAAAGTTGGCAGAGGGGGCGTGTGAAAAAATGTCGTCAGATTAATATGCGCTGTCAACGGTGTTTGGCGAAGAAACGGGTTTAATTGAATATTTTATTTTATTTTTATTTTGGCTGGAACAGCTACTCCCCCTCCTCTCCACGCTTCGCTTGTAATTTTACATCAAGTGCTTATCCCGCCGGAATATAAATGACGTCATTTAAATGCGTACAGCGCAAGCACAAAGTCCTTCCACACACACAAAGCAACTGTTAAATTGGGTGAAATAATTGCGCACAATTATTTAAAAACTACAGCGAGGGAACAACAACAACAATAACATCAATGGGGGAAAGCAGCCATCGCAGCGGCGACAGCAAATAAAATTAAATTAAGTAGCAAGCAAACGGATTGCATTGCATTAATGAAACAATTAAGAAGTTTCGCCTGGCGCGAGCAACTAATGAAGCCTTAGCGAACGACCCAAAAATAACCAAAGCAGCCCAAACAACCCAAGCCAGCCAGAGAATTGAAAGAACCAAAGTTGGGAGATCTGTCGACATACACGAAATGACACGTACGAACTGCCGCGAAATGAATGAAATTAATATTTGCGGCATTGAGTTAATTAATTCGCTGATTTCTCGCGAAAACCAAAGCTCATCAACTTTGAATTTCGCCATGCTTCATTCGCCTGGTAGGCGGGCAAAAAGAGATTATTTATAAATCGGTATTCAATTGCGATTCCATTTCAGAGAAGGTCATTTCAAGTGAAAGTATGAAACAGATTTATAAAATCCATTATGAAATGCAATTATTGCCAACGCATACTTCAGCAAAGAGCACATTAATTTATTAATTTAATACATGACAACTTTACTTGTTGTATAATTTATTACTAATTATCTTTCACTGCAAAAATGAGTCGCATGCTAATCGAGTGACAGCTGACAAAACAACCTCCCATCAAACCTGAAATTATTACTTTTTTTTTAAGTCTTAAGTATAATATTATTATATATTATTATACTGACTAGGAATCGCTCAGTTCCTTCTGAACTTACACTTGTAGCTTAAAAAATAATATTATAAATAAAGTGCCTTAATAATAATATATACCAATCCAAATTTTGGAACAAAGCTAAGCCAGCTGCATATCTTTTATTTTCCCTCGTATGCCCGCATATACTTTGTTTTCTCTGTCGCAATTGCACTTTACTCATTTCAATAAAATTATTTGCATTAATCACAGCTTAAGCGCTCAACATACATACCTATTTATATAAAGAAATCGATCGCTGCAAGCTTATTAATAAACGCAATTAACAATTAAATCGACTCCCATTCAATTTCAACCATTTCGCACAACTGCTCTGCAAAGGGGACCAACTTTGATTTGGGTGCTTAATGACGTCCTACAATAATAGCAACAACAACAACAACTAACTAAAGCGACCACGAAAATAACAACAACAATGAAGGAGTCGGCGGCGGCGGCGGCGGTGGCAACGTCGCGACAGCTGCAAGCACATTGACATCCACCGCAGCCGCACACACACATGTTGTGGTCGATTCGGCGAGGCTTCCCCAGGGACGCAGAGAGTTCGTTGAGACTCGGACTGGGTCTCCGGCTGAGCCGAAAACCCTAATCACGCCGTTTGCCCTGTCTACGTGACCCGCCTGCCAGTGCCTGAATTATGCAAAGAGCCCGACGATGCGCCTGAAGCTGCCTGGAAATATGCGCCCGGCATGGAAATGGCTCGACTTAGTGGGCAAATAATTAATTACGCAGAGTTTCTCCCTAAAATTGAGGTGCACACACAAACACACACAAACACACACACTGATAAGCCTCGATACCAATATTCGCTTTCCACTTTAAGTCGCTCAAGGCCAATGCAGTCTGCCGACCTGGCTTTAAAGAGCAGCCCAAATTGAATGTGAATACATTCAAATATTTGTGAGTTATTCGCATGGAATTTGCGAGAGAATTCTCTGTGATAATTTGACATGCATTCTCATTGAGTCAAAAGCAACGCAAATTGCTGAAATTCTTGAATAACGAAAAGCAAAATATGATTTATACTAGAAACTATTTCAAAACAGTCCTCAATAGTTGAGATAAAATGTTGCAATATCACGGAAATAAACAAATACTTTGTCTATAATATAATTAGAGGAACTTGACTTTTTATATCATATCATCTTTACAGTTTTGAATAGCAAATTCCCAACAAAATAAAATACTGCAGTTGTAGTTCAATCAGAGTTATTTATGGGCATCTCTCGAGACGAGAAGAAGCAGCTCTTCACTTGTTCTATTCTCTTGCAGCAGCATAATGCATAACTGAATTATGATGGGAGCAGATTACGTGCCTTAACCGTTCGTTACCTTCTTCGGACTTTATTATTTTCTTGCTTCTATAATATTTTCCCTGCAATTCAGTTTCTTCTTACTCTCGCCGTATTTACGTTTTTAATTTACTTAGTAAGCGCCTTCCTTTCTTTGCTTTACCAACCCGTTTTTCTTTTCTTTTCACTCTTAATTGCTTTGTGCTCATCAGAGTTTTCTTGCAGGTAATCCCACTTTAAAGTCCTCATCGATTTATGAGCGCGCCCGAGATCAGAGTGCCTCGTGGACAGCTCCATGATGGACATGCCATACAGGGCGTATGTGGAATGGCAGCAAATCTAATAACTGCTAGCTGTAAATAACATGGCGGTTTCTCAAAAACGTCAGTGAAAGAAACGGGCTCAGACCATGGGCCTTAGGTTGGGGCTAGGACTGACAGGGACCCACAGCGCACTTGCCTTCTCGTGCAGAAGACAACGCTAGTCTCATACAGACACACACACACACACATACGCACACATACACACACATGCTCATGCTGCTCTTATAACTCTGCGGGCACATGTACACGTCAAAGGCAGTTGCCAAACAACACCTCAGCTCATGTAATGTCAACACTTAGAAGTTCAAGTAGAAGCTTAACCTGCTGCCGTCGGCGACATGACTGACTGACTGTGCAGGCAGGCAGGCGGGCATGCCGGGGGGGCTGGCAACAAACCCTGCGTCCTATGAAGCAAGAGTAAATTAAAACCGCAGACAAAACATACACTCAGAGAAATGAGCGACAGCCGGAGAGCTCGTTCTCAAAGGCTTTGGCGGTTGGTGGTTTCGCAGTACACTTAATGAGCACGGCCAAACTGCTACCCCTGCTCTTCCTCCTTCATTGCGGGTAAATGGGCCAAATCTGTGCCAGGCACATCTCGCCAAAGTCGAAACGGGGGGATGGAGTGAAATGTAATATTATTTTATTATGGCGTGTAAGTTGCGCATAACTAATGCGCTCACGACTCGACTAAAATTTCACTCAGCTGCTCATTTGGCACGCCGCGACTACATGAGTTTGTTTTATGGGTCAGCCTGGTTACGTATACGCACGGTCGGTCAGCGAGCTAAACTTTATTCACATACTCGGACTGTAAATTGTACGATGGCACTGCCAGAGCCAGCACAGCCTAATGTGCTGCACGTGCTGTCCTAAAAAAAAAAGTAGAAGGAAGCCCTTCCTCTCTCAACAAAAAAAAAAAAAAAATAAGTACCCGAACTGTATCTAAATGTATCGCACAATGAAATGATATACCGAATGTGTTGATTATGCGCCTCGTCTAGTTCAAACACGCTGCGAAACGATTCCGGTCCTTGGGTCCCATGATAAATGATGCCAGAGCGAGCCAGAACTTGCTCCTGCTGCTGCTCCTGGTCCGACGAAATGCGGCTTGTCCTGCAAGTAGATTAGCATTGAATTTGAATGGAAAATGAAAATGAAAATGTTTTACACAGAGACGCAGCTAGAACCGAGAAAAGAGGAGAACAAAATGGCCAGCTCATTGACGCAGCACGGTTGATGGGTTCCTGCATGGGTTGGCCGAGAGTGTTCGAGAGTGGTCTGCCTGCCCAGCCTGACCAGCCGTTCAGTGTTCAGTGGCAATAATCAAATGAACTAGATTGTCATAAATCAAAGTTTGTTGAATGTTCCTGGTTCGGGTCTGGGTTAAAGGCACAGATATAATTTCGGCGCGCACACACAAAAACGTTTCGATTACCGGCAAGGGATGTCGGGCATTTTGAGTGTGGCCATCTTGATGGTCGGCTATTTGTCAGAGCACTGCCCAAGGGAGGGAGAGAGCGAAAGAGGGGGAGGGTGAGTGCATGGCACGGCAAGGCAGCTGCCTCAATGAATGGAAAATATTTCTAAGGCCGTGTTCAAATACAAATCAGATAAGGCAAATATCTGAAGACGCTCTATTTAACTTTAAGTTCTTACCGAGGTAAATACGCAACAACCTTGGGGAGTCAAAAGAAAACTATTATGAACTTTATTACAAAGTATCAGAAGAAGTTAAGATATGTTAAATATGCAAACTATAAGTTCACTTTACAAAACTGCCAAATATCATTCATGATAAGGCTTAAGAAATTGGCAAATATTTATAATAAATAGTAATAATTAATGTATATAATAAATAAATATATAGTGAATGTATTTATATAATTCTAAATATAATATATAAAATATTAAATATAAATATAATAACTAAGTATTAAAACTAACTTGATTATCATTTTTAAAAAATCTTAATTTATTTTTTATTATATTTATTAAGTGAAGAATCCGTACATAAGAAGTCTTACTATTTTATAATAAATAACTAAGCTAACATACTTTGTATTGCATACTTAGCTGCGGCAGCAGTTCTATACGTGCAGCCAAATTGTTTCTTCAATAAGTTCTATGCTAATTATCCATTCGCTACCAAATTTCTAGTAATCATTTGTACGATGAAAGTCATTGTGTACACCATAATAGATGGCAGTCAAATCTGTGTATACATAATAAAAGTCATCAAATCTGGGAGTCCTTGCTTGTATAGTCCCTAATACTTTGCCTTAATTTACCAAGAATCTGTATGCCAAACTTGGTATAAATGTTCGACTTGAATATATTGTTCCAGCTGCAGCTGCTTGCATTTATTATTCAGATATGTGTGTCAGGCTAATGGAGCTTATTAAATTTAATTATAAATGTCAGACTATATTGACTTGTTTCTTGAGAAATTGTAATTGCAATGCTCAAATGGAGCTCGCTCAGTTGTAGCCCTCTTGACTCACATAATAGCTCCATCTGCTCCAGATTTGTGCTCCCTCTCTCTGTCACTCTTTCACGCTCCCTCTCTTTTGGGTCAGGCATTTTGCAATCAGTTGCAAATTATGCTGGGCTGGACCAGGTTATTTAGCAACATATTATGAAGCCAATTTGTGCACTTCAGACTCAATAGGAAAAGTGGCCGGCAGCAGGCAGCAGCAAGCACACACCGAACATCAACATAACAACAACAACATCAACAACACAAGAACACAAAACACTAAACAACACAGGACAACACAATACGACAGGGCAATGAAACAGAAAAGAGCTCGAGCTGAGTCGAGACGACTCAGTTCACATACTTAATTGAGCAATTTGAGGGTGGAGAGAGAAGGAGGGAGGGGAGCGGGACAGCACTTACAACTACCAAATTGTGTCTAAAGACTTTACATTGCAATTAGTCAGGCAAGCTGCTGGAGCAGGTGCAAGACGTAGACGGACGAGGCAAGGCAAAGCAAGGCCGTTCTACAAGAGACGACAAAGCAGATGCCACTTGCCACTTGCCACGTGTACCCCTCCCCCGACTGCAGTCTAATTTTTATGCTTGCCTTCTCATTTTGTTGTACTGCAACGCACTTAAGTGTTTTATTTGTGTGTGTGGCAGGGACACGTGCTGGGCGAGGGGCTGAGTAAGGGAGGAGATGTTGCAAAGAGCTAAATTTAAATTGCGACACGTGTTTGAACTGATGCCAATGTGCTCAAGTGTGGGATAAGATACGAATGGCTTTTCAATGCACAGAGAAAACGAGAGAGAGTAGAAGATAGTAAGAAACAGAAAGAGAGAGACAGAGAGAAAGAGATAAATAAACAGACAGTAGAAGAAAATGCCAAAAGAAGATAGAGCACGCCTGCAGTCAATTTGCTTGTGCCCTTTAAGGCGGGTTGATTAACCGCACCGCGGGCTGTGCATTAAATAAAAACAGAGATATCTAGCATAAAGTTTTTAATTGAACAAAGGCGACGGCAGCAACGGCAACGGAAACGGCGACGGTGGCTGCGGACGAGTCAACGACTTTTATACCTTTTCTGCCCGTTGGCCATTCATAATTACCGAAAGGAAAGCAAGAAAGGCTGCGATGCTGTTGCTGCTGCATCGAATAAAAGCGACTGCAGGCAGTCCAAAAACTCACGCACACACTGACACACACACAGAGACAGACAGACACGCACACACACACTGACACACAGATGTATACGTAACAAAGCAAAGTTGGCGTCGGGCGCCTTTTCATGGCGTGTCTGTTGCGGGTGCACTGAACCTCTATAGAAAGAGAAGACGAGGTAGAAAATTGTTAAAATGATTTCCTGCATGGCACGCTACAAAAACTTTAAATGCACAACATGCAACAACAACAAAAGCAACAACAAGCTGCAGTTCGTTAGGACTACAACATCCTGAACCGTCGGCAGCAGCAGCAACAGCAGCAGAGAAGTTCGCGGAGCAGAACTTGCGAAACTTATAAAGCTGCCCCCGCCCTGTTGCCAACTTCCCCACAGCCAGTACTCCTTACAGTTGATTATGCGCAGCGAGTCTAATTAAAAGCAGTTAATGTTTCCATATTGGATCCCTTTTCGCAATTTCGTGCTGCTTTTAAAGCGTTGGCTGCCGAGTCAAAGAGTAATTTATGCTTAAATATTAAATACAGTTCGTTATTGAGGTTCTTCATTGAGTCTTGTTGATTGCATTGCAAGTGACTGACATATCAACTGATGTGTGAATACAATAAAAGGCACACACACAGGATAATCCGAAATGGTCACAGGTCTGGACAAGCAGACGGAGGCATAAGCCATGAGAGACATACGAATCCTTACAACAAGTGAATGATGACAGCTCAACGAATAAAAACACAGATGGCAACGAAGCCAACTATCGACATGCTGCAATCGATATCAGCCATGCTTACCAACACTGCCTAATTTGGGATTTTTTGTGGTATATGAAGGTAGTTAGATTATCGATACAATCCGATAAACAATTTCCCTTTTCGATATCAGCCGTGATTACCAACACTGCCTAATTTGGTATTTTTTGTGGTTTTATGAAGGTAGTTGATTATCAATACAATCCGCTAAATAATTTCCCTTTTCAAGCAGTATTTTGTATGGCATGTGCCAAGATAATATTGTAGTATAAATGTATCAATAAATAATTGAAATGGATTCCCTTTTAAAGCAATTAAATATCCGTTTATGAGAATCCATTGTGGGGACATTCCCGCCCAAACGACATTGTGTGCGTGTGTATGTGTGTTTGAATTAACAAATGGGGGCATCGTACTTGACAAAACAATGTGAAGTATGCGATGGGAATGTACTATTTAATCAGAATCCGGCAACGTAATTGCACAGGGCAATGAAATTAATCAAAAATGCTGGCAGAAGAAACAAAAATTTACGGTAAATTAAACAGGACAGATGGCAGCAATTCTCAATGGCAATGGTAATGGAAGTGGACAGGGGGGGGGGCACGCCGCCGCCGCCGCTATTCGCCTGAAACAAGGCTCGTAAAGACTCGACTGTGTGAGTATAAATCGAACAATAGCAAAAGTAATGCTAATCAATTATGAATCAATGTGAGCGAGCGCAAAGAAAGCAAAAGGCGCAAAAAAAAAAACACGACATTGCCCGCCAGAAATTGTACAATTGTGCGGAAAGAGGCTTTGAGATTGGGCCTCGTGGATACACAGACTTCTTTGTTGTTGTGCGTACTGTATGTTGTGCGTACACACACACACGTGCGCGCATACATGTGTCGTCATTACGGTCGCATTGTGTTTGTTTTAATCAGCGGCGGCAGCGGCGAATGTTTGCAGCACAGCCGAAGGGGCATGAAGCAAGGAGTGGGCGAGATACGGCATAGGGGCGTGGTAAAGGGCTGGGAAAAAACTGCGTCAAGCAAATCAAAACCAGAAAACTTCCAACTGGTTTTGCCTGCGTGTGTGTGTGTGTGCTGTGTGCATGTGCGGCTTTTATCGTTTTATCGCTGTAGCGCTGCTTTGCCTTTCATTTCAATTTTACTTCAACTTCTCAACTGCGCGCTCGCCTGAGCTTCGCTGTGCCTGCCTGGCTGCCTGGCTGGCTCACTGGCTTTCTGCCGCCATTTTTATTTCCAATTGGGAAGCAATAAATGTGCGCGTGCGTTGGCAACACTAGACCCACAATCGGTCGCCGCGACATCCCTAGCACACCAACCAAACAATGAAAAAGACAAACAATCAGCAATCATGCCAAAATTTGTTTTCATTTTTGTGGCGCCCACAAAACACACACACACCTACACAGACAAGCAGTCATACGCACACACGCAGACACATTGATAGATGCAGATACAGATAGACGCACGCACTCGTTGTATGTGATTGCCGGCAGGGCCATTTGGCATTGATTGAAGTGTATTTGTTATGTTGCTCGTCCCCCTCCTCCTCCTCCTCCTCCTGCAACTCTTCGTCGCCATCGCCGTCATCGTCGTCTACTCAGACCCAACAACAAATTACCTCAACTATTACTTGGGCAACAGTCAAATTCGAGCCGATCGAAAGCAATCTATTGCCCATCGTTATCGTGGCTCACGTTGGCTCACGTTGGCTGCACGTTACGCTTAGTGCTTTGCATATTGTTGAGGGTGAGAAGTCTTTTTTTGCAGATTCACTAACTTAAACTTGTTGTACAGAATAATATTTGCACACACATCGTTGAAAATGTATTTGAATAGTACTTTTTATATTATTTAATACGTTTACACATAAAAATCCCTCCCTGAGAAGTCTTTCCAATTTCCTAATTTAAATTTGTTGTACACAAAAGTATTTGCAACCACTGTGCGCTATAAAAGTGCACTTTGTATTTTTCGTATTGTTCAATAATATCACAATGAAAATTCCCTCCCACACTTAAAAAGTCCCACCTGCAGCTCTCCACACAAATATCCCACCCGCAGTCAAAAGTTATTACCTTATCCGATTGTTTTTTACGTGCGATATCGATTAATTCCCATAGAAATTGAATGGGCATAAATTTTGTCGTTGTTTGCATAAGCAGTTTAAACATCTGGCACAGCATGTTGTGGTTGCGCTGTGTACCTTATTTAACACACACACACACACACTCTCACTGACACACCACTGGCCAGACATATGGATAAACTATAATTTTAGTACCGCTTGGCACGACAACCACAAATTTTAGAATTATGACATGAACATTCCAGTTGCAAGCAAGCACAGACATGCCCATTTAGTTGCATATATTTTTTCATTTTCCATGACATTTGCACGCGCCCCACACCCCGAGCGGGCAGCGGGAATAAATACACGCTGAAAGCTGAAAACATATACAAACAATTTGAAAAACATTAAGGGGGTATTAAACTGATTTACGATAAATCTAATAGAGTGCTTTAGCGATATTTCCAATCGATACTTTAAATATTGCAATAATTATTGTGAAAAGAGTTTTATAAGAGAAAAAGGAGGAATCCTAGTTTGTTCTTCTCTGCATTAAAACTGCCGACAATAAAACTTTTGCCCTTAAGGCCCCTCGTAAAAGTTAATTCCTTCTATCAAGATAAAGCGCAACCTTTTTTACGACAAGTGTCGTATATAGTACAGTTCTATGTGCTTTTGATTGGGTAGTTTTAATCACATTTGTTACCCAGACCCTTGTGCCATTTATAACAATTCTCTCAGTTAACTGGCTGCTAAAATATTCGTACCAAGTGCCAAAAATCCCCGATAAATGGCTTCGAGCACGAAAAGAAGCCATTAATGGAGCCAAACCAGAACGGAGAGAAGAGACAGAGAGAGGGAGAAGAGAAATAGGGGGAGAGAGAGCTGATAACAAATAATAACATTTAGATAGACACGCAAGGAAACGCTTTGCATTTGCCATTTCCCATTTCCTGTTTCCCGTTTGCCGCGGTAAAACCAGACTGCACGCAACAGACAAACGCAATTCGGACTTGACGCAAAAGTCAAGCAAACGAATCTATTTGGCAATTGAAAATATTGCACGGACTGCCACAATCTCTGTGAGTGTGAGTGTGTATGAGTGTGCGAATCTACGCATGGAGGCATACGCGTGTGCAAGTCCACTGAAGCTGGTTGGGTTCATAAGGAAATTCTCATAAATAACACATGGCGATTGGGCTGCTAAGCCCTCGGTGCTGCTGCTGCTGCCCTCGTCCCAAGTGAAGCGTATCTATGGCGTTGATAGAAGATAACGGTAAAGATAAGTCACAAGACTGAAGTCCAGCTATATAAGTTGAAAGCTTGTAGTTATTGTGGGCAGCTCTATTCCTTTGGTAACCTATTTTACAGGGTATTTCGCAGTCTAGCCAGTGTTAACTTGTTTTGTTGTTTCTACATTTTGGCTTTTTGCGTAGCTTTTGCCACTAAATTCCGTTCCAGTCACTTGTCTGAGCCTCAGCGGAGGTTGTCGCTGTGGCTGCGACGACGCGGCGATGCGGCGAGGGAGGGAGTGGGAGACGTAGTGGGAGAGGGAGAGGGAGAGGCAACTCGTCGACGGCGACAGGGCCAAAGTGAAAATCACACTATATTTCAATTTCATGCGGCAATGCACAGTGCGGCGGCGCGTCGGCAGATTTATGACTAAATTCGCATACAAACAGCAGCTAATAAAATGCCGAGCTAAGCATTTGCTTTTGCTTTCGCTGCTGCTGCTGCTGCTGCCGCTTTAAAAACGAAAAACTATTTTGGCAAATGTTTGCCCAAGCTGATTGCGTATACGCAGCGTGCGCCTTCAAAGTTTATAGGCAGCCTTTGTCGCCGGCTACGCTGCTGGTTTTTTCTCTTCTTGATCCATCTACTCTTTCTCTCTCTCTCTCTCTCTCTCGCCGGCAATCTCTTTTGCTAAAATATTTCTTGTATCAGCGTTAAAATTTCACTGAAGTGTCTGTCGCCTGTGCAAACATGGCAGCCTCCTCTTTTTGCGCTCCTCCATATACTCAAGGGTGTTGCAAAGAATTTATGCTGCCACCTCGCTGTGTGTGAGCGCGAGTAGGTGTCTGTGTGTGTGTGTGTCTGTGTGAGCATCTCAAAACTTTGATCCCTTAATGCCAATAAAACGTTCGCATGTCTTTCAGGCGTGTTGCGTCAGTTTTTATGCGTCCCGAGTTTTGCATACTTTAATGCATGTGATGAACTGTCTGTCCGCCTGTCTCTCTCTCTGTCTGTCCGTCTGCCCGCCTGATAAGCAACGGACGGCAATTTTGACGGCTTACTGCCAAATAGGCTTCCAGCCCGCCGCCAGCTTCTTTCAGCGCCCAACATGACAATTCTACTAAAAAGGGCGGCAAATGAGAAGGTCCAACTTCCTCCGGGTGTCTTTTCCTATCCCCCTACTTCGCTCACCGCCTGCGCCACAAACGCGCGCAAATTATGGCGCGTGCAAAGTTACGACGTCCCGTTTAGTCCGAGCGAACGCTTACGCAGCCCTTTAGCCGACGTGATGCAGCAACAATGACGCGGTAATTGCAGAAATAATTAATAATAATATCGCCAGACCAGTCAAGCAGAGTGCTGAGCACACACAGAGACCACACACACACAGACACACATAGAGGGCTAATGTACAAGAAACTTTATCTTACATGGAATGGAATATAATGCGCGATAATTAAATAGAATGTGTGCTGACCTTGACGGCTCGTATGTTAACAAAATTAATGCATAAATGCTACTTGCAACTCTGGCAATTTGATTACTTATAGAAGAACTTTGTATGTAAAAGAAATGTAACTTAATTGCTCGAGGGAAATTAATTTGAAATGAACTCATGGCATTTAAGACGCATTTAAATAATAGAAAGGGACATTTAAATTACCTTTTAAATGCAAAATGCAACTCTGGCAAGGGAATAATTAATAATAAGGTACTTTTAAGTAAAAACAAGGGAAATTTAAGTTACCATGTAGCAAACAAAGGAATTTTTGAAACTAACGTAGGGGCAATTAAAAATACCTTTTATACTTGTAGAATTCATAAGGGAATTTTTAATAATTGTCCTGAAAATACTAAACTCTAATAAAAATCTGCGATTACATATAGTAAGTTGTTTAAACCACTAGCAGCAAAATGAAGAAAGCCTAATTGCATATCTGGTAAGAACATTTAGACACATCTCCATTTTATGCAGCCTCTTGCGATTTCCCTTTGAGAGTTTTAGCAAAAAACTCAACTGAAATCAATTGTCTGAGCTCGAGAAAAAGAAGCAAAAACTCAGTATTATTTTCTAGCCTGCGCCCAGTACAATGCAACCCCCCTTGTCAGTGCTTGAGTGCGCTATAAGATGTGAGGGCGGGGGGCAGGGCAGAGCAGGGCAGGGTCTTTGGGGTCGGGACTGTCAAGTGCCTTTCATGTGTCAGCTGCTGTGGTTGCTATCGCAGAACGCATCTTTTGGCGAGATGCTTTTGGCATTTTGACATGTCGCTTATGTTGTGCGAGCTTGCTTAGAATGCGTTCGTTGTCAAAGTGCTGTCAGCTTTGTGTCAGTCTGAGGAGCGCGCAAGTCTGGCTGGCGTTGCCTCATTGCACATACGCCCTGTGGGCTCGCAACCAAGAAATCCAAATGAACAGGAAAAGAAGGAGAGAGAGAAAACTGGCTGGGGCTGTGCTTTAATTAATATTGATGCCGCATTAACAATGCGTTCTATTTCGGGGCCACTGATTAAATGTGACTAATGATTTTTGATAGGGTCGAAAACAAAACTGGCTTTGGCTTTGTTGCCAGTCTAATTAAGCCCGCTTGTGGCCGAAACAAATGCGCATTGTGACTGCGGTTTAATTACGGCGACTTCATTGAGGCCGTTCAGTGTTTTGTTGAAACTTTCACTATGCCCCTAAGCAGCTCAACTCAGCGCAGCTCAACTGGGGGAGTCTGGAAAGAGATACAGCCTTTAGTTGCCTGAGATTATTGAAACCGTTTTCTAATCAGCCCAAAGTGCTTCCGCTTGGCTACTGCTTCTGTTTTGTACTTCTGTTCCCTGCCCCCAATAAACTTGACTACTTGACTTGGCCAATGCAGGAATGCGAGCCAAAAGGCCTAGCCAGAGCAGACCTGACCCAACCAGACCAGATTCAAGCAGACTCTGTAGAGTTGTCACAATGACACCGACACCAACATCAGTAGCAGGTCAGCAACAGCAACAATAGCAACAGCAGCAACAGCAGCAAGTTGCCCAGCATATGAATGTGTTTTACTATTTGCTCTTTGTTGTTGTCCAGCGCCGCTCGTCGCATGTATCTGCAATGTGTGTGTGGGGTGTGAGTATCATCGTCGTCATCGTGCGCCTCGTGCGCCCCGTGCGAGCATGCGGTCAAGCCAAAATTCATTACACTGAAAGCATTTTTATTTCCAGTGCAGAGTGCAGACATTATGGCAGCAACGGCAGCAACAGCAGCAGCGGCAGCAACTCGCAGCTAGCTTGGCATCTGAATGTGGCTAGAGTTTTGTTTGATTTCTGCTTCAATCACTGAGCTAGCCACCTGCCAATGTGGCTTAGCAGCTCCCCTTCTTTCTATGCTCTTCATGTTTCAATTAAAACTGCGTCAATCAGTCTGTCAGCAGCTGCTGCATTTTCACATCTGTTTTCAACACTTTACCCAAAACGAAGAAAATGCAAACAAATTATCCCAAATGCAGAGATAAATTAATTACTTTTAATTTGAAGAGAGAGAAACTTGTGGCCAAAACCTACAAAAGCGCCAGCTTAAGGATGCAATCACAATCACAATTACATCGTTCACTGGGCACTTAAAGAACAAATAGGGGAACAAGACAAGGTTTCCTCAGGGTAACGCAGCACAAAGATGATAATAAAGCCTGTCGGCTAAATGAGAAATGCCAATTCATGGGCAGAGGGGCGGAGCAAGGTGAAGGCAGGCATACAAAGAGCAAGGATTGCGTCAAATGAAGCGCACATTGTTGTCTCGCTACAGTCTTCAATTTTGATAGGGCAACTCTCGTACCACGCTCCGTATACGCAATGCGCTGCCAACGCTTTGAAGAAAAGTGGCAGCAATGTGAATTGTTACGATGTATTCAAGCGTTGCATTTCAATAAACAAAGTCGGACAACGACAGCCGATCTATAGCTGAATATAAAAGCCGTAACCACAGCAAACGTCATCAAGGACAGCCAGATAAGCCAAGCGAACTGAGGAGCGAATGATTGCTTCTGTTGTCTAAACTAGAGAAGAGTCTATACTTTATATACACGTAGTATAGTATAATGCAGCTTTCATCTCAACTGCAACTTTAATTGCATTTATTTATTATGTTTATAATAAGCCTCTCGGATAACAACGAAGTTGATCGGCGAGGAAAGTTTCCCAGGGGAGTGAATATTAAAGGCGACACGAGCTGCACTTGGCGAATCAAGAACTAAACGACCGAAGAACTTTGTAAGTAAGGGAAATAAACTAAATTGCCTGTGGGGAATATATTTAAATTTAAGTAATAATAAGGGAAATTTACGTTACCTTTTTGATGCCACTTGCAACTCTGGAATTTCGATTAGTTATCGAAGAGAATACCAACTAATAAAGGACATTTAAGTTACCTTTAAGCAAAAAAGGAAATTTGTAAAAACTAAGTGAAATTAAAGTTACATTTTATACCTGCGGAATTCATTGTTTTGTCTAAACTAGAAAAGAATCTATACTATATAAAGTATGTATGTATATGGCTTTAATCTGCACTGCAACTTTAATTGCCTTTATTTATCATATTAATAATGAGCCTCTCAGATAACAACGAAGTTGATCGGCGGGGAAAGTTTCCAGGGGCGCGTTAAAGGCGACACGTGCTGCACTTGGCGAATCAAGAACTTTGCGCCCGGAAGGACAGAATACACAACACACACACACAGGCAAACACACGCACATCCCCACTCACAACATACACTCTCCCAATCTCACTCGCCACAACAATTACAGGCAACATCACGTTTGCAACAACAGCACAACATTTTAATACGAAAGAGGTAGCGCAGAGTGTTTTTAATTTGTGCAACACAAGAAGCAGCAGCAACCCACGTTGCGTATACGCTACACAGCGATGATGTACGTGTGAGCACAAAACACGGCTACGTGTGTGTGACCCAAAATCATTAGCAATATGAGCAGCAGTTAGTATTAAAAACAATGCCAGAGCAACGGCATGAGCCACAGCATGAGCCGAGCTGAACTGAGCTGAGCTGAGATATGCAAAAAAAGACACACACAAAACGGGCGAAAAATCCTGTGTCTGCCCTTTTCGTGTGTGTGTGTGTGTGTGGGGGGGAGAAGTTGTTGTAGCTGCTGCTGTGCCGGGCAAAAGGTTAAATTAAATGGCTAAATGATAAGCATTTGGGTTAAATTGCTGGCTGTCTACACGAAGAGAGAGCGGACGGGGTAGGGAGGAGGGAGGAGGAGGAACAACTCCTTTTTTGAATGCTTGTGCAGTCGCGTCTAATGTTTTTTAATAGCAAAAGTTATAATGAATTTGTTAAACAACAAAAAACACAACGGTAGCAACAACAATAAATGAACGGAACTGTGCTTCTTGTTTTGATTCCTTTAGTGAATTACGAATTTTGTCAACGTTGCCACTCGATCTGTGTGTGTGTGTGTGTGTGTGCGTGTTTTTGCTTTGTTAGGTAGGCAATCAGCGCTGGCAGCGCAGGGCATAATTTTATTTTTAGTGAGCTCTCATTGTGGCTTTGCGGACAAGCCTGTCAACATTAAGTATCTCTCGTCCCTCCCCCCTCCTTATTTTTTTATTGTGTATGCGCTGCGCATTTTGCGCAAACATTCCGCTGCTGTGTTGCTGCCGTTGTCATCTTTATGGCATTTGTGTTTTATTTTAATCACGCAGAATATTGTGCATATACTTAATTAAGTGCTTGTTAACATTATTTGCGCTGAGCATAATGTGCGGCCAGCGGTCTGTCGCATGCAGATTAGAAGCCCCATCGTCAGTCAGGGATCGGGGGGCTCTTTTTGTTTGGCAATCCCTCGCGCATTGTCTGAATTTCGAATTTCTGTTTGCAGTTGTTTGTCCGAGCGCACAAAGTTAGTTTTGTATTCATTTAAAATTTGAAACAACTGGACAACGTTTCCATTCCGTTTTCGGGTTTGATTCTCCAGAGATTTCAAATTTGTAGGGCACTCGCTTAAGTATCAATTTGTATATACATAGAATATAATTTGATTTTCGAGCAACACCTTGTGAACGTTCTGTTGACACCGCTTACGTAATCGCCGAACAGGTGCTGCTGAACAAAGATTGCGTAGGCCGATGAGCTGTCCTCGGGTTGAGCTGCTGCTGCTGCTGATGCTGGTCACAATTTATTTTCAAATATGACAGAGTTTGCGGTCTTCAAGCAAACAACTCGTTAGGCTAATGAAATTTTCGCAGCACTCTCTGCAGCTACCTCCACACACCCACACACACACCCATACACACACACAACCCCAGCAGGTATACTGGTAGAGAGTAGCCTGCAGGTTATCAGAGCATCAGCCGCATCAACAAGCTGCATAGAAAATTCAATTTGGATGCACTAATTGAATGGTTTATTTTGACAAGCTGGGACTCGTGTTCGCAGATAAGCCGCAAGGGCAAATGGCTGCACGATACATACACACACACATATCGAGGAAAGTACCGCAGGTGTGCGAAAAAACTCGATGAGCCGCAATTTAATATTGAAGCAATAGAAATGTTGCTCCACATTGTTGCAAGCGATTTATGGCCGTGAGCATAACGCCAATACACCAATTACGGAGCTGGCGACAGCACTTACAACATGAAAATAAGTTTGCATAAATTATTAACAAGTTGTGTAGTGCGGGCAAAAACAACGATGCGTGCTTTAATCGATATATCGAAATGCTTGGCAACAGAACAGTGAAGCACGAAGAATCACGACATCGGCATAAAATCATCGATACTTGTTAGGGAAAACATATCAACTGGCTTAGCAGATCAAGCACGAAGCTCGATACTAATAAATAACACGAGTCTGACTAATCTGCCACCACTTACACTGTTGGAAAAAATAATAGAAACAGCACTTGCGCCTGGAGGAAAAACTAAATTGCTCATTATGTACAAACACTATATGCATTAAATCGGCATCACATAGAAGGCTTATAACTGTAGTTTAATATTCGAGCTATTTTGGGTCGATGTGACCTTTGATACTTTGGGGAATCTTGCTCTGAAGGGAATTCTCCCATGTTTGAGCTGGAAGAAATAATAGAAACAAACCACAAATCTGCGAATATTTTGGTTTTTTTCAGTGAATACTAACAAAAGGAATGCAATCAATATTTCCAGGTAAGTTTAAGTAAGCTGAAAATAACCGAATTTGTGAAAAAATTCTGCTCAATAAACCTGCAACATAGAGAACAACAACACGGAGGTCACTGCCTACCTTTATTGCGAAATATTGTCAAAGTTCTTCCTTTTTTTTGTTAAATGTCTCCAATTCCATTCCTTCTAAGTGTTCTATACGATTTAAGTCCGGGGATGGGTCAAAACGCTCCAATTTATTAAGATTTTGATCTTTCACTCATTTATATTTAACTAAAGTTTAATTGCAGTTAAAACTATTAAAAAGTAAGGAACTTACAGGCACACCAAGCATTTAAACAATGTTGATGGTTAGCTATGGTGAACAAATGTTCTTAGGATTCAAACCTGCAGAGCATGGCATTCCAACAATGCCAAATAAGCAGACATCCCAACTGCCGGGGGCAAAGTGCAAAGCTAGCGGGGTCATTGGCAGCTAGCAGCGAATAGCTGATAAAATCGGTGGCATTCCACTCCCGCCTCCCTCTGTCGGAGCGTGTGCTATCTTTTATGCATGCCGTGGGGCGTGCATCAGTTTATCTTTTTGTTTGTGCTCTGGCAAAGTGCTGGCGACTGGCAACTGCATCTTCCACTTGTTGTGGCATTAACAAAGTCGTTGATCAGCCACTCCACCAGCTACAGCTGCTGTTTCTCTTCTTATTGCTGTTGTTGTTGTACTTCTTGTTGCTGGTATGTGTTGGCAGCTTGGCTCTAATTGAAATATTTTATTGCCAGTTGCAGAACTGCAGTCCATCCCTTTGGGGCACATTAATATTCATTAGGGACTGCAAGGGGCAACTGCATTAGAAAATTGTTGCGGCAGACTCTGCAGATAAATATGGACAAAATACCGGCGGGCAATGTGTTAATGCTTTAAACTGGAACCGACTTGAAGAGCAGAGCATTTCATTTGCGGAAGTCATTAAGTGGCTCGTCTGGCCGCAGGCGGAAATGCGCTCGACACAATCTCATGGCTTTCCACTTTCCTTCTATCTCGTCTCGCTTGTCTTACTTTCTCTTGCACTAAATCACTCTGTCTCCCTCTCTCTCTTTCTTTGTTTTTCGGTGTTAAATTCGAGTTACTTTTTGCGGTTGAGGGAATCTTAAGTTTAATTTCGCTTTTTCTTGCGATTTTCGCAAAATATTACGTATACGCCTACGCAGCACTTGCAGCCGCAGCATGCAAATTTCGCAATTTGTTGGCTCGTTTCTTGTACAGGAAATGAAGTTGAAACAGCAGCAGAAGTCGCTGTATTACCACAAAAAGGCGACGTTGCCACTGGCGACGTCGACACTATGACACTGTGGTTGAATTCGGTTTTTAGTTTAATTTAGCAAACGTTTGCTGCTTTATTTCGGGTCCACAAACCCAACCCCCTGCGAGGGCAGCTCGGGGGCGGAGGCCATTAGCCGGGGCGGGGCGGGGAGACATTTCTTGGATGCTGCGGCTTTTGCTCAGACATTTTTTGGTTGCAAATTTCGAGTGGGGTCGCCTTGTCGTGGACAGTTGTTTTGTTGTGTTTTAGTTTAATGCGAGCTTTGTTCCCGCTTAATCGTTGTTTTTAAAGTGCATTTCTCTTTGGGCCGATGAGATTAACTGGAATTTATTATTTAACGAGCTGCGACATTTTGAATGTTTTATCTCTCAACAGTTAATTAAAATGCTCAGTTAAATAATAAATTATTTTAGATTAATGAATCTTAACGGTTGACAAAATGAATAGGATATTTGTATGTAGTATGATAGTTCTCTCACTAAACACTATGCAGATTTAAATCGAGTGAAAAGTTTGGCAAAGTTTGTTCAAAAGCAGATTCAATTTGTTGATTGGGGCAAACTGCACTCGCAAATTCAGGAAAACTAAAACAAAACTTGGCATTTATATGAAATTATTTATAAGAGGATTCCCCACAGACAGATGTAGAAAGAGGGTAGCTTGAAGAGCTATAAAGTTGGCTCTTTTTTATGAGGTTGCCTCTTCTATTGCGTAAGTACAGACTAAGCAGGAATTATAAAAGATTTTACAATTGATGAAAACTATTGAATGAAACTTTGTTACGAGTATTTCATGGTGGGGCATAAGTGAAGGGCAGCTACAACTACAAAATTATTCAGCAAATATTGTTAACAGTTATGTTGTTTTGCGGAAAATTGAAGGAAAACTGGTCAGATGTTTATAATATAAAATAAGTTTGCATAAACAATAAACATATATTGATAGTGCGGGCAAAAGCAACCGACCAGTTCAACAGATTAAGAGCGATGTATGGATGAGCAGCCGAATCAGGACTTCGTCAGAAAAAAATCGATACTTGTAAGCTGCACGAGTCTGACTATTTTGCCACCACTAATATTTAGCCCATGAAAGAATTAAGTGAAAAAGCGCTTTAATAAAAAATAGTAAACTTATGCGCCCTCCAAGCATTTAATTTATAGTTAATAATAAGAGTGTTCAATTTTATTTATAATAATTGAGTCAAGAGCTTAAAATTGAAATTATTCAGTTAATATTGTTCAAATTTCTATTGTTTTCAAATGTAGACAGTGTGGGCGGTATATTCTCATTACATGCCGAATTTAGTTACGCTCTGACCACAGTTTGGGGTGATTGCAATCAAGGGATAATTATTAAAAGGGCCGACATCATCGTGTCGGCAAATCGTGGCCAACAATCAACTTTATTTGTGCGACAAATCAGAGTTCATCGGGCGGTACATTAATTTGATGCGCTAAACATTCAATTATATAGTTTGGCAGCCTCCCAGCGACCCCAAAGCGATGGGGCAATTAAACGCAGGCGGGTTTAGGGAGGGGAAGGCCGAGTGGAGGCCGCATGGCAGATTGATCCATTTCGCAGAGGATACTTTGTGTGTGTGTGTGTGCGCAAGGATACCGACAGGGATCGTACGTATTGGCAATGTGCAGTCATTTGTTCATTAGCGCATCGCATAAAACTCATCAAAGGCAATTAACATTAACACAGGCAATCAGCGAGCCAGCCCAGGACGAGCTCTTGCTCTCCTCTTCCTCTCTCATGATTCTCTGACTGGCGCGTCTTGGTGGAGGAGGTGCGCACTCCCACGACATTAATTATCTGACTCTGACTGGCCTATATAGTCGGCAAAGTGGCAATATTTGAAAGTCTATTAAACGCTGTGCCTCGCCTGATTTGATTGGCCAGCTGCTTATGTGTGTGCGTGTGTGTAACTTGGGTCAAGGCACAGACGGTCCTGCTGGAAAATATTGTCCGGGCATGGGCAAATTATTGAACATGAAATTGAATATGAGGCGAGGATGAAGATAGGGATGGGGGGGAGTGCTGCGTAAAATCAAAGCCACAAAAGAAAATCCCAGTTTGCATATTAACAGCAGCTGCTGCCCCCCAACGCCTCGATCAAGAGAGATTGCCGGGGCTAGCTAGCTGGACATAGGTGGGCCTGGTGCCTGGCGCCTGGTGGCCGGCATAGTCCTACATATCCTTTGTCAAGCTGAAAATGCAAATTGCCATGACATGCCCTTAACCATTTACCGCACAGCGTCGAGCCGAGCCTCGTTCGTTTTTTGGTCTCTTTTCTTTTTTTTTTTGTACTTCTTCCATTCCACTACATGTCCGACTATAAAGCAAAACGCAGAAAGAAATCACCAGCGAACAAGGAGCAAGTTTTGTGCGCCTCTCGGCCAGAGTAGACTACCAGATGCGCTGCAATCGGAATATTGTGAAAGATGATGCATGATAATCTCATGTTTCTTATATTGAAACCAACAGAGAAAGAATTTTGGATTCGTTTGCCTTCATTGCTTCCTTCTCTTTTCTTTTCAGTTATGCTTTGCTTATTTTGTTTCATTATATTTTGCTTCATCCCGTTCCGACATACCCTTTAATTGGCTAGAGAAAACTTTGCAAAAGAAATCGGTTTCTCTTTTCACCTTTTTTCGTAGAGCTCTGCAAAAAACATGAGCCAATTCTCGAGGGCTTTTTGACCATACGTCTGCGGTTAAGTTTGGACTGACCCCAGCACAGACCAACCTCGTCGCCACCCTCCCCACCCCCCATTTCCATCACATCCGTCCCATTAGATCATCAGGGCACCGCCAGCGTCAGCGTCACAAAAACTTCATGCCCAGGTCCGAGCAACACAAATTGTTTGGGACGGTTCCCCTTGCCTCCTCCTCCACGTCGTCGGTTCATCCTGCGTGAAGCAATGCAAATTTTTCCCTCAGGTAACCTTCGTGCTTTGATTGATTGATGGGCGGGCGCTGGGTCGCCTCGCGTCATCGCGGTGGCTTCCAGCTCCTCCTGTCCCAATTGGACGGTGTCTCCTTCCCCTGTTGAAGGGTCTCTAGTGTGGCAGCGGGGAAATTGAATTTAATTTGTAGACGCCACGCATAGCCTCGTCCTTATGCAAATGCTACCTTTTTTTTCTGCCCACCTGCGCCCCCATTCCCCCTTGATTGGTCAGCCAAGCTTGTCCCTCGCTGGGCAGCGCATTAAGCACTTTTGACATTGTTTTAGATTTCTGGGGAAATCAAAGACGCCATCGAAATCCGCAAACCCAAACTTGAATCGAATCCCAAATTGGGAAAGGCTCACCATGAAGTGAAAGGGAAATGGGGTGGGAGGGGAGGCGGATCAACGGGGTCAGCGAAGTCTCTCTTCCTATGCGCGTTCAATCAAACTGTCAAAAGCGTCGCCAGTCGTCAGTGAGATTTATTGTCAACATTAATTAAAAATTGTAATGAGCTCTGACTGAGGCCTAGAATATAATTAAGATTGGCGTTTAGCGTCAATTAATTTGCTTTCTGGCATTTGGCAGTTTTATATGAAAAACTGTGGAAAGTGCAGTCAGCGCGACCATGAGATACCCTGCAGACTGCTGTCAGGGAAGGGAAGCACTTTCAGGGTAGGATTATAAGAATGGTAGGGGAACTATCAAATGGATATAGAATAGTGAGAAACTATTTATATTATTTACATGTTTTTTATTTTTATTTTTGTATGTTTTGAGATATGGTACCTTTGATACTTCCAGTATACTGAAGATATTTTTGTATCCCAAATTACTAATATAATCCTAGAATACTTTCGCATACCTAAGTTTAGTTTTGTATGAAAAAGTTTAATGTCTTGATATCGAACAGATAGCATACATAACTATAGTAATACTACCATGTATCGTAATAATATGGTAATTGTTCAAGCACTAGCATGAACATGTACTAGCACTGCACTGTACAGTACGATACAATACTGCACTACACTGCTGTGCTATCGGCAAGACTATCAGGTATCAAGGATATTGTCTTATGCAGCGATCCCTTATCTGCGTTTACGACAGGCCTCAATATTTTATGACCTCACGTACACACATGTTTACGATAAATAAGAAGGGATCGCAAGTATTTTGTATTTGTGTTAAATCACCGCGTCTTATCAAGTGCAGCATATATAGATAGAGATAAGTAAAATAACCACCACAGCGGTTTCTTACAGCACCGCTTTAGATTCTAAGATCGGTTCTAAATAAACTCGAAAGTGTAGAGACATACAATCTTCTACATAGGCAGTTGAAATAAACTCGTAAAAGTGTTTAAAAGTGTCTTTTCTTTACAGTAATAATATATTATATACTTTTAAGCCTTG
This sequence comes from Zaprionus nigranus, assembly GCA_018903425.1. Taxonomy (NCBI): domain Eukaryota; kingdom Metazoa; phylum Arthropoda; class Insecta; order Diptera; family Drosophilidae; genus Zaprionus; species Zaprionus nigranus. Next base: position 1,004,553 of record JAEIGD010000002.1, read on the forward strand.
TCTCTGGGACTCTTTTGTATCTATGTATGTTTGACATACTTATTTTTCATTGCGAACCTTTTTGTCTTACATCATACTCCAATTACTGCTGTATCCCAGTATGTTGTCCTAGATAGTTTTATGCTCATATCATTCATTTGTATGTTGTTGTAATTATGATAACCAATTAACCATTCTCTCATCTGCAGACAGTCAACATCCATTTGCAACTGTATTTACCCTGCAACATGTATTTTAAATCCATACAGGGTATAATTAAGCAGCGCATTGGCGTGAATTTCAATTAGAATGAGGCCTGTTTTCTCAATACTTCCCTTCCCGCCCTACTCCTCCCCCCTCTACCCGACTGCAGTTGCATGTGGCTGCGGCCGTTTTATGCCAATTTGATTGGCTTATTCGCTTGTCAGTTCCCAATGCAGCAACAACAACAACAACAACAGAGATAGCAATTGCAATAACAACTCGCAATCACTTGTTATCAGAGTCGAATTTCGTACAATTGGCATTTTATTTGGCCGCATTGCAAACACGTTTAAATTGTTTTGGCCTCGCTGCGCAATTCCATTCGATAACGGCTTAAATTTTTTGGCAAAAATATTCACAAAACTGTGTTGCAACCCGGAAGGGGGGTCTGGCTATTGTGGTGGGTGCTGTGAGGGTCGCCGCCTGTCACACACGGCCAAATGAAAAGGCATTTACACAGTTGTTCATTTGTCTCACTCACCCTATCACTGTCTCTCTCTCTCTCTCTCTCTCTCTCTCCTGCCTTCCTCTGCATGTGCTGTGTGCTCACTTATTGCCGTTCAGTTGATATGCAATACATTTTTTGGGGCACAACGAGCTGCATGACAAGTGCAAAAACGTGTTAACTTAGTGGGCTGGACAAGGCGTGGCAGGGGTAGAAACTACTACTACTACGACTACTGGTGTTGTTGTTGTTGTTTTGCTGATGAAACTGACCAGCAGTGCCAGAAATTCTGAATTCGGGCATGATGACATATGAAAATATGCATTTTGCGAAGGTTGCCTGGCAAGAATTCCATAGATTTTGCCTTTCAAAGTGCTAATATTACTTTGCATAATCAAAGGAACCACTAGCAAAGGTAGAAAGAAGCATCGAACAGAAGTGAGCAACATTTTAAAGTCCCTTTCTTGTCTGTCTTTAAGTATCAGCAACTTAACTTAAATGTATTCAAAGTAAGTTGAAATACTCGTATCTTTACAGCAACAGACGATGTCTAAATACTCATACCCCTTGCTTTAAGTGGAATCTAAAAGTAGATACCTATATCATAATCGATTGCAAACTAATCCATCTAGTTGATTAAAAAGCTCATCCATCAAAGCTGTACTAAACTCCCCACTTTATTCGCATTTCAGGGCTCCTTTTGGTATTACCTATCGAGCCACCCTCGTGTTTGAACAGCCATACAGCAAGTGCTGACAAGCTGACCCCTCAGTTCGACAAGTTAAATGTAAAATATTGTCGCACCAGTGTAATGTGCATGAAATAAAAGTACAAATCGCTTCGCCTCGACTCGCCAATAAATACTACAATAGAAAACTCTGTAAAAACTCTCTCGACAGACACGAAGACAACGAGAGCATGTGTTCGCCGGACGCGCAACTGGACGGAGAATTCAATATTTTTCTTGAAATGTTTCTCGCAAAAGAATATTATATATCTTAAGCAGGCAATAGAACCAACAAAGTAGAAATACATTTACGAAGCATCGCGAAAAGTCCTTCTGTTTGTGTGAAAGGACTTTCGTGGGGGATTTGTTTAGGTTTGCTTCAGTAAATACTGAAAATAGTTGGAATAAGAGGAATAAAAATGAAAACTCTATTTGAGTGTTGCTGGTTGAGTGTGAATAACTTTTAGCCTGTGCAAATATCTACAAGAAACTCAGAAATAATATAATTTAATGAATTAAAAATACTCTTGAAGTTTCAAGATAAAACCAAATTTAAGGCCTTTAGTCTTCCGTGATTTTATCTGCACAGCTTCACATGGTCGCTTCTTGCTCAAACTCTATTCATGTCTCTTAAACATTACACACGCATTCGAACATTATCAAGTTTTTATCTTTAATTATCCGCAATAAGCCAACTCTCAACAGAGTTTTAATTTTGTAAATTATTTCAAATATTTGTCGATTAGCAGGTGGAGAAAGGAATTGCCTTTCGTGAAGCGAAGTAAACTTTTTCAATTAATTTGGCACCACAATTGCTTGTGGTAAATTCGTTTACCTTAATGTGGTACAGCACCGCCCCCTTCCGTCTTTTCTTTTCTTTCTCTTCTCCTGCCCAATCGAAGGGCTGCAATTGTGGTGGCGATTTGACAAATTGTTCAAGTGAGGAAGTGAGGACCCTTTTGTTTTGCAAGCAGTATTGTTCGCCCCGCTTCGTCCTCCCGGTCTGCTCCACCACCCACTCGACTTGCCCTTGGCTTCATTTGTAATTTCGGTTTCGCTGTTGCTGTGGTTCACCTGGCCGAGCTGCCGCTGCCTTCTGCAGGTGATAAATGGCAAAAAGAGTCTGAAATAATGGAAAAACATTTGCTGGTCCGGCATAAGGGCATAAATTGGGGTTTCCCTTTCCCCCATCCCCCATATCCACCTGCAGCCTGGCCACACTTTACTCGTACCCGATTTCAGTTGATTTCGTTATTTCGGGCCGACATTAAGATGGATATATGCATAATGCGTGGAACGCGTTGCCGGGCGACATATTTAATTTAGTAAGCATTTGCATTACGGCTTTATGTCTATAACTCAGTCAGAGACGAAGTCGCTCCCTCCCCCCCCTCCCTCTCTATCTCTCTCTCTCTGTCTTGTTCTATGTGGGAACACATGCGAGCATATGCGACAAGCCTTGTAAGCAATTACGGACACTCGCATTCTCCTAATTAAGTAAATTAATGTGTTGAATTTACACATGCGCCGACAACAAAGTGAAACAGCCGCTGCGACACTAATTGCAAACAAAGTGTGAGTGCGTCTGTGTGTGTATATGCGAGGGTGTGTGCGTGTGTGGCTGTCGCGTTTGTGAGCAGCAGCAAAACATTCCTTAGACACATCGAGCGTGTATCAAGCGTAGAGCTACAGTGAAATTCAAATAATCAAGAAGCTTAATCAATGCAATGAATTTCCAGTCATTGTCATTTACTTTAAATATATCAGATTTATTTAATTTGAACTTCACTTTATTTATAACCGATAAATGTAACTATTCTTTCAACTTTATTAAGGTGTGAACCTTCCCAGTTATCGAAGACTCGCTAAGTAAATTTTCAAAAGTTGCGGTATACCAATAATAATCGTTTTAAGTTATCGAAAACTTGATCGCTAACTTCAAAAGTGGCGGTAAGTCGATAAGTCGATAATGAGGCTCAATAAATTAAATCAAATCTTAGCAACAATAACTTAAAAAGTAACCTAAATAAACTCCTAAGAGCACAGTATATATAAAATACAGCTTGAATTGTTATGCCAATTAAGTTTAATTATTGTACGATCCCAAAAGTCAATTCGAATTACACGAAAACCGAAAGACTGCCGCAATAATTTACTGAAAACTCCCATCGGCCACAGACTATACACATGCATACATGCATATATCGGGTCGCAGTCCACTTAAGCAATTCGCACTGTATTTTTCACTGTATTTTGCGCCTTTATGCACACGTCAACAAGTATCCTATGGCTTTTTATTGCCCCGCTCGCACCACAAATAAATTTTATTTTATTTGATGCCGGCGCTTTTTTTTATTCAGCTCGCCAAATGATGTTGACAGCGAAACAAATGAAAGGGATGGAGAGCGAGAGAGAGGGAGACTGCAAGAGAAAGAGCTGTAATTAACGGGAAAATACACACACACACACACACACGTACACGCGTGCAGTACGAGAAGAGGGGGGCAGCTGCGTGACAGCGGCAACTGGCGAGCTGGTGATGGTAGTTACATAAATATTTGGTTTATTTCATGTAATTAAAATGAATTTGTGTGAAGTGTATTAATTAGGAGTTAAATGGGTTAAACATGAAAAGCGCAGCAACAACAACGGCAGGGACAAGCAACGTGCTGCGACAGGAGTTGACGAATGCGACGGGCATTAATCAGGAGAAATTTCGTCAGGCGAGAGTCAGAGACTAATCGAAATGATGAAGAGAAAATCATCTTGTGCACTGGCTGTCTTACTTACTAGTTGCAACATTCTCTCTTTCCCTTAAGATCTACGACATGAGTTCTCCTCCTCAGACTCCCTTCGATGTTTCCTTAAAATATTTCCCTTACCTTCATCTCGTATCTAAATTTTCATTTCCATGTTTACATCTTTCACTATATCCATATTCAGATTCCTCGCGATCTTGCTACTTATCTTTCTATTTACCTCTATGTATTTTATATTTCAAACTTTATTATTTTCTCTTTTGCCATCTCTTTCCGTTGCAATTTGTACATTTATTTTCGCTTAGTTTTCGTGTGAATCAATTTACTCGAATGGACTCGACTCGAGCTTGCATTTCACTTGTTTCAACTTTAATGTAGCGTGAATTTGCATAAATTTGTGCAACTTGCACTGGAATTCACCTCCTCAGCCACTTCTCCACTTCCTTTCGCTCTTCTGCCCAGCCCAATTCAATGGAGAATTCGAGCGAAACTTTAAAGTTGTTGAGAACTCTTTTTAGGGCAAAGTATACTCTGGCCAACATGTCGCATGCTTATTATTGACTGCCACCAGCGCCATGTTGGCCCATTTGGGCCATCAACTAATGTTGTTTGCCAACTTGGTCCTGACTGGCTGCAGACTTCACTTCCCTACCCTACCCTTCCCTTCCATCTCCTTCCTCCTTTGCAACTTTATCTGCGCCTCTCCCTCGCCTTCCCCTCGCAGTAGTTTGCCTTGTAGAAACTACATAGTTTTTTGCCTGTTTCGCTTTGTTGTAGTCGAGCTCTCGCGCTGACACTTTTCGTTTCTTCTCGACCATTTGCAGTTACATTTTATCTGTGTTCCTTTCTTGCGCACTCTTTCGCCTTGCCTTTCTTTAGCAAGTTTTTCTTTATCGCTTGACCGTCGTTGGACGAGCCTCCAGGCAGGCGCAGGCAGTCAGAGGTCGCCTTTGGCTTACGGCTGGCATACTCAACTTCTCCAACTTTTTTTTTTCGGCTACAACTAATGCGCTAGTCAGCTGGCGTACGCGTGTGTGTGTGTGTGTGCGTGCTTGTCCTTCCAGTTGATAGTTAGATCTTAGTTGAGTTTTGCATAATGTCAACATTTTAAATATGCTCGCTGTCACTCTCTCGTTCTGTCTCCCACTCCCTCTATCGCTCTTTCTCTCTCTCTGTCTTTATCTCCTGCGCTATTTTAATTTAAACTTTTACCCGCTAAGGGGTATTGATTGAATGGACTGTGCTGGGACGGACCGGTATTCTCTGCATAAGCCATATTAATTAGCACTGTGGCAAATTATGAACACGCCACGAGACGCAGGCGACGCAGCGCAGCGGAAGAGCAACAGTAAATAGGAATAAGCACAAAACGCAGCAGCTGATCGAATGGAGGGTGCCCTCAGAAACAGTAGCAAATGAAATACATTATTTAATTTATATTATGATTAACATATTTATATTTATTTTATAAGCAATAGCAGTAACTTTACTTCCCCTGTTTTAAGTTATCGAAGACTCGATAAATGATATTTTCAAAGTGGCGGCAAGCCAATAACCACAATAAATTATCGAAGAATTGATCGGTAACTTTAATTGTGGCGGTAAGTCGATAATAAATAATTTTATAATGAAATAATCGATATTGATAATGAATTAATTAATAAAATTATGTTCAGAACTTCTTAATTGAAATAATTGCAATATTTAGTCCAGCTTATACTCCCTCTCTTGGGAACCCTGCTAATGCTTACAGGGTACAACGCTGCAAATGTAAAAGGCAAACTGCTGGAGAAAAAATCAAAGCACCCACACACATATAATATACGCGAGCACAAAGCGCTGCCGCTCCCTGGAGACGCGCACGGAGTAAAGTGGCGAAATTAATTAGCCCCTAGTGCGGCAGCCTGATTGCGCTGCGCGAAATCGCAAGAGAGTCAGTAAGAGAGAGAGAGGGAGAGTGCCTGTCACTTCGTACCCCTTCCCCCTCCCCCCCTACAATGCGTTCGCTGAGCGCGAATTATATTTATAACGCGAATTTATCTTTCTCGCTCTGATTACGCGCGTAATTTTAATTGCAGGCAACTTAATAACACGCCTTAAATGAAACGTCGAGGTGGGCGGGCATGGGGGGCGTGTCGTGTGCGCAGTGTAAAATATGCCAGGCACACCATTGCTACAATGTACACCTGTGTGTGTGTGTGTGTGTGTGTATAGATATAAAGCTTGTTAGTGCTGCATTGTCCTCGCCTGGCCCGACGTTTCACCTCGCTGCCTCCACTTGATAGCAGCTCATTTCATATTGCGTATACGCAACGTTTGCACAATGCGCACACAATGCCGTAGATAATATTGAATTTAGTGCAGTGCTCTATTGATTAATATTACAAACCCAGGTTCAGCCCGGACTGATTGATTCGATCTACTACTGTTATTAACTAAAATTGAAAGCCTCGAACCGTGCCACGCCTACCCCTGCCTTGCACTGTAATCACTGCAGTAATAAATATGCAGATAATGCACAACTGCAGCTGCAATTTGGAGTTAGAGTCGAGAAAACTTGGAGAGCACTTCGGACTACCTCCTCAAGTCGCTGAAGAACTCAACGACTCGTCGTCTCGGACATTTGATTTGCTTCGCCGCCCCCTCCCCTGCTGCTCATCCCAAACTGGATGTGGGTCTCATGTGTATTGGCTGTGCCCAAAACTGACAGCTAGGCAAATGGAAACAGTCTGCAGCAAACAACAACAAAAAACCAACGCACCGGCGGAGATAGCGTCGAGATTTACGAGCTGCCTGTCAGACGCTATCATAGCCCAAGATTGATGACCAACTGGACAACGGCAGGTACAACTTCAGGTAGCAGCCGCAACCTGCTGAAACAAAGGTGTCTGTTTAACGGTAAAAAATGAACTGCCCACCGCCGATTACTGGCATCGATTTGCATTCGCCGAGCACACGAGAAACATTTGTCCCGCATTTTACTCATCAAATTGGCAATTACAATAATGATGGCCAACAGCTGTTGGGTTGTACAGTGGGGGAGTGTACAGTGGGGAGTCCAGCGAAGGTCCAGCGAATAGAAAAGCAAACTTGCTGCAATTTAAAACCATTATGTCTATATCGAGAGTTATATATTGATTACTGATTAAAGTTTTGTTAAGCCAAATTAAATATTACAAATATATATATAATTATACCTTCGACCATTGAAAATGGTCAAAAAGGGTATACTAACTTTGTGCAAATGTATGTAACAGGCAGAAGGAGGCGTGGCAGACCCCATAAAGTATATATATTCTTGCTCAGGATCACAAGCCGATTCGATTGAGCCATGTCTGTCTGTCTGTCTGTGTGAACGCACAGATCTCAGCTATCATAATAGCTAGAGTTACAAAATTTGGCAGGAAGACTCCTGTGTACAATAAGCTGATCAAGTTTATTTCAAATGTTAGGTGGCATGCCCACCGCCCCCATAAAACAAAAATTTGATTTTATAACTAAATTTGTAAGCGCGAAAAAGCTACAACTTTCTGACATAACCTAAGCTGAATGAATTATCTACATATTCTCCAAATTGCAATCCGATCGGACAATAATCACAGAAGTTATTTAAGAAAGTATTAGCATAAAACCAAATGAGTCTATCAGCTAACAAGAGCGGAGGACGAGCGCGAAGGCGAGCGACATCTGTCGGGATAAATTGTAAAGCATGTGCATATGTATCGCGCCAAGATCGAAATTTTTATATATCTCGACGAGATAAGTCGAAAATAATAAAGAAATTAACTTTATGGAACTTAAAATAAAGTACATTGTATTTAGTCGCGAAAGAAAAAAGGACGTACTCACTTGCATTCTACATATACAGTATATATACATAGAATAATCTTATCATTATAATTTCATTTTGTTCATGGTTCAATGTTTTAATATAGATTGATAGGCATACGGTACCTAAATCAGTTTTTTCTCTAATATTTGTAGGCAAAAACTTTTTAATTTGTGCCACACAAAGCATGAAATTGCCACCCCCTCCAACCTGACATCGAAAATCAGCTTTGGTGGAGGCAACTGTCAGCAATTTATGGCCAAAAATAGACAGCGTTGCGTTGCCATAAGTCGCATTTAATGAGCAGCAGAGAAAAAGGTGACTTTGCATTGCCGGAAATGCGTATACGCAATGTGGAACGACCTTCAAGAAGGAAAGCAGGAGGGGGAGTGGGGAGTGGGAAATGGTAACTGGCACAAGCAACTGCAAAAATGTTAAAAATTATTTCCAAGCTATTGCCCAAATTGAAGGTTGCTTTCAGCCGGGCTCTTTGTCTTAGCATATAGATGGGAAACGAGACAGACGGAGAGTCAAAGACGCAGTTGGAGCCAGCGGCTGCTGCAGTGCATTGTGTCATTAAAATCGAACTCGCTGTGCGCTGAGTGCATTCGCTGTATAAATCCGAAAATCTGTACGAGTGCAAGTGTGTGATGTGTGGCAAGAAAAGAGGCAACAAAATTCCACCAATTACGGTCTATAAATTGCACGTGAGTTGGCAAGGAGAGGAAGCTCCTCCTCCCCCTCCATATCCCTAGAATCCTTACCGCAAGTGCGATGCATCATTAACTTTGACTCGTCGTTCTTGCCCGACTAAGTAAACATTTCAGCACCTCGGCTAACCACAAAACTAACACATACACACCCAGCACACACACACACACAAACAGCAGCCTTGACGCGGGCGTCGTGGGCCACCGCAAGAACCACGTGTGCAGCTGGTCAATCTGCTGTGTGCTAAATAAATAATTATGATTGTCTACTGGCCACTTGACCGGAAATTAATGACCGCACATCTTCAGGCCGCCAGTTGCCTATGCCACGCCCCCCGCCCCCCTTTGCTACACCCTGCTCAGCCAGCAAGCCACTTGACAATTAATATCAAAAATAGTTTCGGCTGCCATTTCTCAATTGTGCACACACTCGAGTGGCCCCGAAGCAGTTGTCTTTGAGTTATTTATGGCAAACAACACACACACACACACATGCATAAACGGGTTGTATTCAGAATGAATAATACTCAAACTCATTCACGTATTCATTCGAAATTGTGTGTGACAATTATTGTGTGTATTCAGCAACTGATTCGAATTAAATTATTTGCATTAAGTCAGAGACTATTTTTGGGTTCTTGTGGTTTTTCAATTGGAAAAGGATTTAGTTGGATTAAGCTTCTATTTTCATAACAGTAATTTATTTGGTCTTAAAACTACCAAGTTTAATGCTAAAGCTACTGGCATTCGCTTGCTCTTTTTCTTTCAAAATAACTTTTAAATTTAGTTAACTTATGTATGGTGTATTAATTTATCTGTCCTGAGTTTACCCACTCTCTGCAAGGATATAAAAATAATTTTCCCCTTAGTTCATAACATAATAACAACATAACAACTTCCATTTTAGGTAGGTACTTATACGTTGTTAATAATAAAACCTTAATCTATTAAAGATCTAAGAAAATGCAGCAGGATAATGTGCGACTCATGTCGCTTTACTCTCGTTTCTCCACCAGCAGAACGACAGCTGCCCTGTCCAATTTCCAAATAGAAATCCGGCTCATTTAGCCAACTGAATGCGAAAGTGTCACCAGCTACGTCGTATAAGCATTTCGGCTCATAAATAATAAATGCAAATCATAGGCCAGGACAACCCTTGACACTATGTCGCTCCCCCGACCGCTCCACATCAAGTTCATCAATTCTAATCAAGTTGGTCGAGCGAAATCTACGCTGAAAATTAACCACAATAAACCGAAGAAACCCGGGACAGAAACAGAAACAGGGCAGGCCAGGCTGTCCACGACCCAAGTGCTGTGCTGGGTCAGTGGTAATCCCCGGACCGGGCTCACAATTACAATGTCATTCCTTGGCTCCTTTTGGGACAGGAGACTCACGCAAGGCAAATTTATCCTAGGCACGATTGGGTCGAAGGAGTCGAGGCGAGCTGAGCTGAACCGAGCCTAGCGACCCCAACACGCATATGTATAATTCATAATGAATCCTTTCTATTAGTCAAACGTAAAATGAAATGGTTTTTGCGTATTAGTAACGCATACTGGCTGTAAAGCCACACACGGCACAGGACCACGAGGACCAGCAGCCATGCCTGAGCCGAGGACTTTGCCTTTGGTCTTAGAGACAAAAAACTCTTAAGCTGTGGCGTCAAACTTTGTGGCATTGTTGTGTGTCCTTGGAGAATAACGCTGACAGCCACAGGAGCAGCAGCACCAGCAGCAGCAGCAACAACAAGCAGAAGGATTACAACAACAACAACAACTACAACAGGGGCAAGGACAATAGGCAAGCACAACTACAAATGTGAGGCAAGTTGCGAAGCTGAAATCAAAGATATGCAAATTGAAACAGATACTCCTGCTTTGGCAAGGCAACTCAGCTCAACTCTCCCCCTCTCCCTTCCTCTCTCTCTCTCTCTCTTTTGTTCCCTTAGCTGGTGCTATTACGACATTTCCCAGACGTAACCGACTTGCCTCAAATACAATAATAAAATATTTTATAAATAACACAAATGCTTCGGGGAAATGATTTATGTGTGGCCGAAAAAAAGAACTTCTTCTTGCTCTTTGCAATTTTGCGCAAATAGTTAAAGCGCTTCCGCAGCCCACTTGAGCCACGCCCCCTCTACGCAGTATTGCCTGCTTGCCCCCTTTTAAAATACCCATTGCTGGCTTAACAAATTACGCTCGCTCGTCGGCTTCGGGGCTTGGGGCAACATAAATTCGCACGCATGAGAAATGTCATTGAATGAACTCTTGCCACCCGTAAAAGAATCCGTCCGTCTCTCTCTCTCTCTCTCCTCTCTTTTGCTCTTGCCGCGGGGTTGGGCGTTATATTGTTATGGACGCAGCTGGAATTGCGAAATTGCCACGCATGACTTGTCTTATATTCGGCAGTGCTATGCCACGCCCCACGCCGTAGCCATCGCCCACATTTGATCAACACTTTCACTGCCCCCTGCGACCCTGCCCAGTTTTGGGTTAATTATGCCAAGAAACCCATTAAGCCTGCCTGCCTCCACAAAGGGCTGGCATTGACTTTGTTATGCCCTTTGCCAGCGACGGGTATAGCGAAATGTACACTCACAAAGAGTGAGGTTATTCATGATTTGAAACGGTATTCCATATTGCTGGGAGCTGGATTCCTGAGTCCATATTAATCTTCAATTATAGTATTTAAATTTGTTTTAATTTATAAAGATTATTCCAATATTATTTTACCTCAAAACTTGTTGTATTAGTTTTGTCAGGGTATTCGCCATTTGGATTGTTCCGTTATTTAACAAATATTTTTCTTTCTTGCTTATGCTCCTTTCATACGCCACTCTTTACGCATGTGTGCATTTCGAGTTTGCTACGTTCTTCTGTTGTTGTTGATATTTTTTAGAATTCTATAAATATTTTTGCGGTTTCCTTTTGTCCACAAAATTTTACGCTTTCGCCCGGCACTTTTGCTTCCATTTACTCTGTTTGAGTTTGCATTGCAGTCACATTCGATGTGGAACTCGAGGCCAAAGTAGGATGAGGATGTGCTTTTACTAGAACAGGCAAAATATCGATAGTTGGTTGGCGCGATACTTTTGTTGTCGTTTACCAAAACTGCAATTTAAAGTTCGATTTTCACATTAAGTTCAACATATCGATACCAATATCGTGAGTGGTTCTCTCAGCTCTAGCACGCACCTGACTTGCATTTGCCACATACAGGTTAACAACTTTGCTACTCATATTTTCGACGTTTTATAACGATTTTTGGCAATTTTCCACAGACGAAGTTTGTCAAGCAGCGAAAGGAAAAAAGGAAAGAGTGTGAAAATGAGCAAGTCTATACTCGGGCTCACACATTAATAAACATAAATTAGAGCGCAGCGCAAAATTAGTAATTCAATTACGCTAAACAGCTACTTAGGATGGCGACTTTGGCTTTGCCTTTGACTCCGGATTATTGGCAGAAGCAGCAGGAGCTTGCAGATGGCAGCAGAAGGCATCAAATCGCAGCTCAATTGGCCAATCAGCCATGACAGGCGGCCAGACGTTGCTCAAGGCACAAGGCACAAGCATAATTCGCATTGCCAATGAACGCCGCAGCTGGCGATAATAACGCCAATGAACTGACCGCAATAACTGTATAACCCCCTCTCTGCCCCCCCCCACACTTGGCCTGCCCACACGCACGCACTGTATGCACTGATACAGCTCAACCCCAAGTCCAACCACAGAGCCTAACTCATTACTTGGCGAAGGGAAGGGGAAGATGGGCACAGAAGCTGTGCCGTGTCAGCTTCAATTGACCATGACAGCTGGCTCAACCTAACCTAACGCTGCCATTGCCAAATCAAAGGGATATGGGCGTAGCACACATAATTACGTCGGATACGTTAGAAACTACGCAATTCTGATTAGCCTCAGAGTGCATGCCGTGCAGCCAGTGCAGACGTAATGGGCCCTTTTAGCTGACCTTCCTGCTGCTTCATCGCTCTCATTATTATCATTATAAATGGCCCAAAATTGAGACCATCTCATGGCATATGTTGAGGCCATCGCAGATGATTCTAATTAATACAGTGAGTCAATGAGCCGAATTGCTTTATTTAGCAAGTCTCGTAAGTGATTCGCAGAGTTCGAAGCGAGATCATAGAGTAGTTGAGTGGGGAAATTAAGTATGATAGTTCCTGGATGTGTTGCCTAACATATACTCAGTCTATTTGCAACTATTCAATTATGGGCCTGCTGCCATGGAAAATAGTAAGATCTAAGAGACTGCAGTATCTAGAATAGCTATGTTTATTAAGATAGAAAAAGTCTTCACATGCACTTGCTTTAATGAAGTTACATTTCAGGAATTATAGTAGCTAGTGTATGACATTTAAGTAAGATTTAAATAAAGTATTTCATGCACATCTTTAGCATACACGTATGTGGACTATTGGAAACCTTGAAATATGTTCATTCCTTAAGCGAAAATAAATATCTCTCAGATATCACAGTAATTAATGAAGGGAAATGTAGTAAGATACGTTTATAATAGTAGGTATAAATGTAGTTCCCTCATACTTCGCACATATTTTGCACCTTCAGTTTATTTAAAGTCTTAAAAATGTGTTAAAAATTGCTAGATCTTAAGATTACAATAACTGAAGTAAGGAAATTAAGTAGAACTATTCCTGTAAAACTTAAGCATATTGAATTCAATTGAAATCCTCAATGTGGTTGTTCTTTAGTTAAAATAGCTAGATCTCATATTTAATAAAGATACCAAATTAGGTAGGACCTTCTCTTAATATCAAATGTATACTGTACACATCATCATCGTACACTAATCAAATATTATTGATAGACCAAACAAACAGCTAGTTTCCCCGATCTAGAGAGAGCAAATTGTGAATGATAACTCCTCCATAATCAACGGATATTGAGCTCATTTCAAACTTTGAATATATACACCCCATCAGCAAACACAATATATCCTTTGTATCCGAAGCTAACAATAACCATTATGATAAAGACAATGTTAAACTAAGCTGAAGAAGAAGAAAGAGAAGGAGGTGGATGAGGAGGAGGAGGAGAAGAAGCAGAAACATCAAGCGAAAGTAGAGTCTGCTTGTTTGAAGTGTCAACTGACTTAAGGTTAATTTCTTGAGACCCAGCGATGCTTATTAGTGAGCAAGCAGATTGTGGCTAAGGGAGAAAGTGAAGGGGAAAGGGTAGGAGGGTGGTGACGACAAAACGCTGCGATAATGAAGCGGGCAATCGCAGAAGGCGAGAAATACCAAAAGCAGTTGCAATTAAAAAATCATCAGCTCGAACAAAGACAACGCGCCAAGGAAAGTTGTAAAACTTGCAAAGTTGCTTGTCAACCGACGACAGACAGAAAGAGAAGAGGGAGAGAGATAGAGATAGAGAGAGAGAGACATCCGTAGTGGCAGTGGCAGTGGCAGTTGCAGTTGCATGTGCTGCATGTGGCTGTGGCGGTGCCTGTGGTGTGTTGTCAGTGGTGCGAGTGGTGCTGCTACTGTTGCTGTTGGTCTTGGCCAAATGGAGTAACCCCTCAACCCACACCCCCCCCTCTACTTCACCACCCCTCCCACACAGTGCTGCCAAAAAGGAATTGCAAGTAGCAAACGGAAGCCACAAAACGGACCGCAATTGACGTACAGTTGCCACCGCAGCCAGCAGCAAATCCTGTCAGTTGCCACCATGCTGCCAGCACAGACCGGATGAGGAGGCAGGGGGCGTGGCTGGGGGGCGACCTACAAGCAAAGTCATATGCACAAACAAAGCAAAATCAGAAGCTAAACAAAACAATGCCGGGCGACAAGGACAACAATTTTGCATAGTTATGCGAAAGTGTCGTCTTCGTCGTCGTCGTCGTCGCTGTCGTCGTCGTCGGGGTGCCAAAATGAGCGCTGGCAAAAGGATGTGCGGCCATTTTGTTTTATATAGACCACAGACCGAAAAGCAAGTAAAGTCGCTGCTGATGCCACAGCCACAGCCACACAGCGCCAGCTTCAGCTCCAACTCCTGCTTCAGCTCCGGGTTTGGTTGCTTACTGCTGTTGTTGTTGTTGTTTTTGTTGTAGTTTTCATAATAACAATAAAAACTTTTTTTTTACAATTTGCGGAAAACTTGAAATGATTGTTATGCAATTGTTGGTAACGCAATTTTGTCGTTGCTGCCTCTCCCCCTCCTCTCTTGATACTCTATGCCTTCCTGCGACGACAGTCAGTGTCAGTGTCTTTCTCGACTGCACAGGTAGTAGTGTGTGTGTGTGGGGGAAGAGAGTTGTGTGTAGTGTGACTTGTGTGTGTGCATGTTTACACTATAAATTCGCATTAAGTAGCACAAAAGTTTTATTGACTTCGTGTTCGTTCTGTTGCTACGCTTGATTTTCATGCCACGCTGCCGGCAGAGACAGCAGCAGCAGAAGCAGCAACAGCAGCAAAACAGATAAACAAACAGTAAACTTTAATTGCAAAAATTTGTGGCAAAATTAATGAACGTACCAACACAGGATGCTATCACCTCCTCCCCCTCCCTCCGCACACCACTCTAGCTGCCCCTGCCCAGCTGTCACTCAGGCTCTGTCTCTCTCTGTCTGACTGTGTGTGTGTGTGTGTGTGGTTTGTTTGTGTTGTACTACTGTTGACACTGCTGCCCAAAAGTCAAATTGCCAAAGTGTTTGCTCGCCAGCTGCAATTGAAGCCCGACGGAAGGGTGCATCCAATTGGAGCAGGGCGTGTGCTCCAGATCCAAATGACTTGTTAAATTTGTTTGACTTTGGCATCGGGACGACGCGAGAGACACCCACACACACACACACTCACACATACACCCACACAGAGACAGAAAGAGAAAGAGGGAGACTGTAACTCATCTCTGGCCAGCATAATTAGAGATCCATTACGATAAGACTTACCATTTTTAACATTTGGCGCATTAATCATTGATCCTATACTGCTATATACTATATATTACAGCTGGCTGGCCTTAAATCTGATATAAATTTAATGCATTTTAATTAAAAATTAAATATCGCACTGGGCAAATGAAATAAATTACAAATATGTTGCATTTTTCGCACCACACTAAAAGCTATCGCTAATTTTTCGGGCTCTAATGAAAACATTGTTTTTTATATCCGATGAGAGATTATAATTACACAGAAAATAAATTTATTGGTTATACAAGCGCACTGAGAGTGTCATAAATATTGTACTAAATTCACAAATGATTGCGAACCATTTGAATAATATTTGCGTTGGAATTTCTAATGTGAATTAGAAGTTTTAAATAATTATAAATTTATTCTAATTGTTTGCATTGCACTTTATCTTTACTTTTAAATCGTTTACCTTTCCGTCTTGCAGTTTAGCTTTGATAAACTTCATCTACATCAGCCCACCGGCACTTGCGATAAATCATTGATCAAGTCGATTAATAGGTGTTGAGTAGTTTACAAATATCAGTTACAACACATGGGACTCTAAATTTCGTATTTAATTAACAAGTTTTAAACAAAGTCTCTTTTAAAAATAAATTCACTATTTTCTAAAATTCTCTTTAGCAAAATGTGCAGTTATTTTTGGCGCAATAATAATCTGCTTTAGCAATATTAATTATATCACACTCACTATTTGGACCATACACCAATTCTAAATCGTATTAGTATTCATGAGTGTAGCATTCGTTTGCCATAAAATACTTGCCCACTATTTTCGTAAATAGTGTGGAAAAATAAAGCCCATTAGCTGTAATTATTTTTAAGAATCAATCAATTTGACTGGCAGTTTCGACGTTTTTTCATTTGTTTCCCTACTTATGCAAGTAATTGCTAGGAAATTGTAAATATCACACACACCCGCACATACACACACATTTTTCGTAATCCCCCCTGGAGTATTTTAAATGGAATCGGAATCGAAATCGCGTTCGCAATTTTGTAATGTTTGTTTGCCAGCTTGCACTTTCAATTAATTATTCGTCGAGCTGCGTCGTCTTTTCAATAAAATTAATTCACCTGGCGCCACCCGACTGTCTCACTATACACATGTGTATGTGTGTGTGCATGTCTGTGTGAGAGTTGTGTGTGTGCGTGTTCTCTAGCGTGGCTTGTTGCGTTTTGGAGCCCGACTGAGTTTCGGAAATATTCGTAATATTGTCAACTTTGCTGCGCTTCAATTAAACTTGCAAACAACTCGAAGCAGCTTCGACTGCGGACTGGCAGCGTGTGGTATCATGTGTGGCATCATGTGCATCATGTGAGCTGCCTGGCAAAACCTAACTAGATCCGTTTTTAATTAAACTCAACAGCAAACAAAGTCATTCAAAAGTCGCCTGCCAAACAGTGAGGCAGCAGCTCGCCTTCCCTTGCCAGCCTGCCGAGTGCCTTGTAGACGCCTTAGCGCTTCTGGCACGCAGCTGAGGTTGCGCCTCTGTCGCTGCTCCTTCTCCCTCTCTCTCTCGCTCTCTCTCTGTCTCTCTCTTTTAGACTCCCTGCTCGGTCGAGGTCCCACTCAGGCAACTAACCCGTCTTCAAGTTGTTTGCACCTATGTAAGCTGTGCCCAAAATGGCATTCACCCCTTCCGGATGAGCTCCTAACCCTCATACCCCCCTCACCTACTACTCCCTGCCATCTACCATATTATTCTGTGCGCTTGCCAAGGTTGCGTCAACGTTGCGTTTGGGATTATGCCAAAATGCAATTTGCATTTGCCAGGCGGCTTGCTTGAGACTCCACCATCTGGCAAGACAGCGACAGTTGCAGCTCCTCCTGCTCCTCCTCTCGTTCCCGTTCCTCACTCCTGCTCCGCACCAACTGCAGCGACATGCGCGCATTAATTTTAAATTGACTGTGAAATCACAATGAGCGTTTTGTGTATCCAGTTGCGTCCTTGCTGCAATCTGCCGACTTTGCTGTGTGGATTAATTACATATGTGCCTATAGATCTGCTAAGCTGCAATTTAAACAGTTTTCAGGTTCATATATATTATATTTATATTATATGTTAAAATACTAAAATAAGTTGATATTTTCTACACAATATGGATGATATAATCTAATGAATTAAATAAATAATATATTTTCTTGTCGCTGGATAAACAAATTTATAAATGATGATATTATAAAACAAATATATATTTATTATATATAATATATTATGATAATATATTATAATAATATATATGATAAACATTCATGAAAGTTCTCTTCTAGAACTTACTTTAAAAATCTTAACTTAATTACGAAATGGTTTTTATATAAATTTTATTTAATTTTGCTATCTATGGCAAAGGAAGAAGAATATCTTCAGCACATTCCCAATTTATTGAATTGCATAGTTTTGTCTTATTTTTATCACATTGAAATTTTATTTAACATAAATTTCTGATATGCAAACCTCGTTCGTTGCGGTTAATGAACTCGTTATTCTTTTATATTTCCAGCAACGCGATTTATTAATCAAAAATGCAGTCATATTTGAAATTCATGTTTTCAAGTTGGTTTTTGCCATCGCGCTGCATTGTTTATTATGCTTGGCTGTGTTTGAACAGCGTAAACAGACTAATGACAGACAATGGACCCACAGGGTGCCCATATATGTTCAAATATATATCCATACTATGTTAAATGTCGTAATATTTTTCTGTTCTCTCTCTGATTTCCATTGAAATCAGAATTGTTTTTACTGATACGATAAAAGAGTTTTTTTTCTCGCACTTCCCAATTGATTTAAATCATATATATTCGGTTATTGCTGTCGTAAAAAACTGCAGTGTGGCCAATGCACGTAAAAAACAATGCGTGATGATGGTTCGATAAGCAAAAAAGTCGATACTGCAGGTGAAGTCAACCCCACACTCATATAATGTATACGCCTCGTGGTACATCTCACTTGGGACTCGAAGAAATGTCACGCCAACAATTTTCCCCCTTGGAAAATCTTGATTGTGACATTTTCTTTGGCTTTCCCTGGCTTCGCTTAGATATTTTCATTGCATTCACTCGAACGCGTCGCTGCTACTTCTTGCTCTCCCAAGTACCGCTGGGCGGGAGTTACCCAATGACATACATTTAGCCGCTAGTAACAATAATTTTTATTATTATGGCACCACCTACAGCTCGCTGCGGCCATGTAGATGAGCTGCAGCCGCTGTAGCACGAATTCAACCTCCTCTCGCGGGACCATTTCCTACGACTTTCCATTGATGACTCGCAGTTAGCAAAGAGAGCATTTTCACACGACACTGACGACTGGCGGGGGAGGGAAGAGCAGGCTGGGGCAGAGGGTGGCCAGTCAATAAAATCGAACAACTGCCATTAAAATCATTTAAATGTTATTGTCTCTGTGCCCTGCCGCAAGTTATTTCTACTTTGGTGCTTCTGCGGCATGCCATCCGCCTCCTCCTCCCTTTATGCCCGCCCATTGCTTTCTGCTGACTCAGTCTCAGAGAAGTTCTACAGCTTCGACTCCAACACCAACTCCCTCCCTGCCTGCTGCTGGTGCTGGTGCTTCTACTATCGACTTCTGACTGCCGGCAGGACTCACTTTTGCTTTTGGCCGTAAACGTAGTCACCATAGCCGTAGCCGTAGTTGTAGCCGTAGCAAAATATGTGTCTGTCAGCAAGTTGCAGTAGAATAATACCCCGGGGTGTAATTGCTTTAAATGTCTTTGTATGAATGCGGAATATGGAGCAAGCTACCCAACAGCCCGAGCCCGGCTTGCCTTCCATCAAACAACTCTTTAAGACTCCCTGTCGAGCTGGCATCGAGTGCTTTAAAGTTGTGTAGACTGTCTAGCTTAGCAGTAAATATTGGCTATATATTCAATTACAATAATGCCGATTAAATGGATTAATAGCTCGAGAGAGTTGAGCTGCAATTCAGCAGGGTGTAGCTCAGTTTTATGACTTAATTTGCACTGCTGGTGCTTATTGAATTGTTTTATAATTGATTAAATAAAGCAATACAAAAAATGTATAATTAATTATTGGTTTATGTAGGTTAATTTGAATTGAAAAAGCAATAACACTTTAATTTTGCAGTGAAGTTGATTGTTATGTATTAAATAACTGCAGTGTGGCCATACATTATTGTGACTTAAATGTACTAAACTATGGATCGTTTAATCGATAAGCAACATTTTTAAAATATTCAAATTCAAATAATTAAATTTATCGATATCGATAAAAGTGTTGTACAACACTTAAAGAGGGACAGAGATTGACTCTGGCTTTAATATTTTTAAATATTAAGAATTTAATGAATCAATAAATCTGTTTAAATCTAAATAAACGAGAATCCAATCTAACAAACGAAAACTACAAATTTTGAATAACACTTTAATTATTAATTCACTAGAAAAAATATTAAGCAACTGATAAAAAGTCTACTTATTATAATCTCTCTATAAGAATAATAAATGTTGGTATTAAATAAATATTTAATTATAAATTTAGCTCATTTCCCATTCCTTATTATTATAATATATTGTTTTCTTTTAAACTAATTAATTATTTCCGTAATCTTTCATTGTCTGCTCAAATTGAGCTTGAATTAAAATTTTTTTATTTGTTAATGCGTTTTCATTTGCGCAATAACTTTATACCCAGCCTCTTGTTGCTTTCCATCCCATTGGTTTCGCTCAGTGTGCATTAGCCTAAGCCCATTCAAGATGAGTGAAGACTTTCGAGCTTCGCATACACAAAATAAACACATATTACGTCTTTTAACGACTGACAAACCTGTGCGCAGGCAATGCGCATAAATAATTTACCAACTTTTCAAAAGGGAGTACAGCAAGAGAGGGGGAGAGAGGAGGAGGTTGCTGCAACTTTAAGACAAATCACAAAGCGAGGCAAGGCGAGGCGACTGAGACATGCACATGGTAAAGAAAGGAGCCAGGCTGCTTAGGGCGAAACACGGGCAGGCTGGATAATTCAACACATGGGCTTGCCAAGCTTGCTTGTTAATTAAGAACGTGAAACAAAGTCATAAAGGAGACGACAAGAACAACAGCAGCAGCAGCAGTGGCAGAGGCAGCGACAGCTTCAGTTTCAGGTACAAGCGACATAAAAGAAGAAACGTGCGCAAAGACGCGACTAACAAATAAATGCATAAATACATAAATACGCTTATATATATGTGTCTGAGAGAGGCCATGGTTCATTTATTAAAATAAGCATGTAAGTACTTCTTTCTTTTCTTACGCCAGAATCGTATTCTCATGTATTCATATTCATTTGCAGCCAGCTGCCGATGGCGTTGTCTGCTGCTTAAAGCTCGCCCCCGATATCGTGTGCATGGATGTAGTAGCTGCGTCAGCTCGGCTATTTTAATGAGCAAATTCGATTTCATTGTCACGCAGTGCCAACCCACAGCAGCAGCAGCAGTAGGCCCAGCTTGGCCAGCCTGGTTCGACAGCATTTGCAAAAATTACGCATACGCCGCGTGTGACGAGAGCGCGGGCACACGCCGCAAACGTGTCTGGGAATCGCGCGAGCATCTCGGCCCGAATTTATTAATATATGCGTGACGCGTTGCCGTGGCCAGTGCCGAGGCACTGCTGAGCCGCCGGCGCAGCCTGTAATTATTATGTGTGTGTGTGTGTATGTGTGTGTGCGTGTGGGTGGGCGTGGCCTCCCTTTGCATGTGTACACCAATTAAATTGAGCGAGTTCGCCAACTCCTCGATTTATCTCGTGTTCAAGGCAGCAGAGGAAACAGAGGCTGCTGTGGCGAGTGTTGGCTAACAATTAACGGCAAACGTTGCCCAACACTGCTTTGAAGACTATTTTCTCTGGCACGGGCAAACCTAATCAGCATATTTGGGTCGAGATGTTAATCTCGTCTCGCGAAAAAAAGCCTGACAAAGGACTTGAAAAACATTCCAAAGCGCCCGCGTCGTTGTGTGTGCCCGTGTGCCTGTGTCTGTGTGAGTGTGTGGCATATCTGCAGCCTCTTTCAGCTGACGTTGTTGTCTGCACACACACACCCCTGCACACACTCGAGCAACAACAAAAACTGCATATGCAAATTTAATTTTTTTTCCAATGCGGCACACACACGACTATTTGCCAATCCCCCCTCGCCGCTCCCTGCCACACCCGCAGCTGCTCCACCACCGCCTTGTGCTTCTTCGATCTGATAGTAAACAGCTTCTTTATCTCTAACCCGTTTTGCGCTGCCTCGTTGCAATTTTCAGTTTTAAGTAGAGCAGAAAATTAAAAACAAATTTGCCGTTCACATTTCACTTTGTGTGCGCGTCGCTCCGCTTTCCTTTCTCTCTCTCTCTCACTCTCTCTATATTTCTGTCTCTACTTCTTTCTCTCTCTTCCCCTCCACTTCTTTTCTATTTTTCATTCTTTTCGTTTCATAGTTTCGTACCTGTAATCTGTATTAAGCATTGCCCGAGTTTACTTAAAGACAGTTGTGTATTTATTGCAGTCTCCAGCAAAGAAAACAGAAAACGTTTTTAGTCCGAAAATATTTGCATTGTTCAAAGTATTAAAAATATCGAAGTTTGATGTATCGCATGCTTTCCATCACTGAAAAAAAAACGAAAAGTAAGTGACATTGGTCAACAACAAAAACTATAAGTTGTATTCATTTTTGAATCTCTAGGGAATCAAATATTCTGCAGAAACAGAATTTATTTAGTTTAATATTTTGTAAATAAAATAAATTTTTAAAAAGTCTTGCCGCTTCGATTATCGTTGTTTTTCTCCATAAAAACATCGAAACATCGATGAACGCAAACATCGATTTATCTGCAGCGCTAGTTCAAAGTTCTAATCAAGCTGAAAATGGACTCAACTCAACGGCACTTTGTGCTAGGCTCAGCAGTTTGCAAATTGGACCTGGTTTGTGCTTCAAACTCGCTGCACATTTCCAGCCAATTTTGGTAGCTGATATCGAATTTTTATTTGCTGCTGCTGCTGCCTACCTTGGCCGCACCTTAATTACAAGCAATTATGCGCTCAAAAGCATAAATGATGGCCAGGCGCAGGTAGAGCTGGCAGGCAGAACAGGCCTGCCAAACGGTTATGACTTTGAGCAGCAGCTGACCAAATTGCAGCACATTTGTGCCAATCGGTTTAGGCCTTTGCAGGCTCCGAAAACTTTTACGACCTGACTCGGCACTTTTGCAGTCCAAGCAGGGAAGGGGCGGAGAGGGGAACAGGCTGAAGCAAACTTTTATTTTATTTGCACAGGGCTGGTAATTAAGTTAAGCAAGTGCAGATTTGCCGCTGTCGTCAATGGAGCCTGCCTGGTGCCTGGTGCAGCGTGGCATGGCGTGTCGTGGCGTCTCCTTAGTCCTTTGTCTGTAATTTCAGTAAGCTGATTTACGCAAAAATTGCCAAGCAAAGCGGATAAGTTGTCTACAAAAGTTTTGTCGTCCAAAAAGCAATATGCAAATAGAGCGACGCCGACGAGCTTGAGTTAAGCTGCAATCAATATTCAAATCCACTTAGCATTCGAATTTGACGTAATCAAATTTGCGATTTTTGACTTGGACTTGCGATTGGAGAGGGAGAGGAAGAGGCAGAAGTAGCTGCCTTAGCTGGGGTTAAGAAAACATTTTGGGGCAACTGGGCAGGACTTGTACACTTCTATTTATTCTAATCTCACACAGTTGTAATTTGCAGCATCAGTCAAGCGTGTCGAGGCGGAGATGGAGCCGGAGACGGAGTCGGAGTCGCAGTCGAAGCAAGGCCAGGAATAGGAATTGAAATGGCCGGCCAGGCGGACAATTCAGATTCGTTCATCCACTTGAAATGAAATGCAAATCCCTTAGAAAAGCTCAGCCCAGTCCGGGCTCACCTAAAGTCACTCAGGGATGACCCCCCCCCTTGCACCCCTTCACCACCACGCTAGCAATTCATTATTATGCCAGAATATAACCTTTGTCTCGAATTAATTAAAATGGATTTACATGAGCTCAAAATGTCGCAAGCGCGCCACGCGGGGCCAAACCTAACAAAGGCACCTTTACACCGCAGCAGCACCAGTCCCCCTACTCTGCCTACTGCCGCTGCTCATCTCCATTTCACAGCGACACTTGGTTCTCAGTTCCTGGCACTATTTTGCATGCATAACTCCAGGTCTCTGCTATGGCCTGGGCTGACTCCTTGGTCGTTCTCTCTCCACGTCAAGCCCGCACCGCAGATAAATATTTATATTTCGCTTTTTAATCTTTTGTAATTTTAAGTCGCGTCATACTTTCTCACTCTCTTCTCCCTCTCTCTCACACTTCTCTCTCTCTCTCTCTCTCTATCTCTGCCAATGCCACTCCCTCACAACTTTTGCTATTTGCTGTTTTCGCTATTTGGCTATGCTTTCTGTTGACTTTTCAATTTGAAAGTTGAAAGCACTTAGGGTTATTAGAATGAGAAGCGTGGCTACAGAGTCCCGACTCCAAAGTCTGCCATTATGCAAGTCTTTAGTCAGTGTCCAGACTTCGCTTCGAGTGGCTTTTCCAGCAAGTGCACGCAAATGCTGGATTTCCGCATTATATTTCTACTGGATTTGATCATTTGCAATAATTTCGAGAATAACTGAGCTCCTCCTCAGTCGGACTGTCTCTTTGTCCTTATTCTTTGATGTGTTCTGTTGCTGTTGCTGCTGTATCCTGTGTTGAGTGCGTTCGAGCAATGTCGTGAGAGTGTTTCTCGAATATCTATAGAATTTGCAAAAGCAGCTTTTGTTTTTCTGTTTTCTTTTTGATTTGTAGTACAATATGCATTGCTTTCATCTTTTACATTTCTTGGCAAGTTCGTTTTCAATGGAAGTCCTCGAAGCTGATCATGTTGCGATGAGCTTAGGCACCAGAGGATGCACCCTTCGTAAACCAAATGACTGAGTAAATAAATAAAAGATACCTTGTGATCTTTTGTTTCTATCTATCTTTAATTTAATCTTTAACTCTCGAATCGAATGTTGCAATTTTAATGAGGGAGCATTCTTTCCAAGATGATATATGCAAACCGCTGAATAGTCTAATTAATATAAATCGATGAAATTGTTTACATAGTTAAGATTAACAACCACTAAATAAAACTTTATTTTAGCCACAATTCCTAACATTTAAGATCCTTTCGTAAAAAATAAATAAAAGTAAGGCAGTAATTAATTACCCTTTCTGAGGTTCCATTTATGTATAAAAAGAACGCAAAGACTTTACGGTCTTAAGTTTTTTTATTAATTTTACAGTTTTCAGTATTTTTATATTCCTTGTAAGGAGTTGAGACTATGTTACATTTACGAATTTTTATAAAATGTATATAATTATATTCTGAATCAGCATTAAGAGAGTTTCAATCTATTCATATCCGTCTGTCTGTCCATCATAGGAAAACATAATGTATGTTGCTCTCGAAGATTTTCTTGTATTTGTAAATTCACAACAGTTTGAATCCACATTTGTTTAGCCAGATCTAGTGTATTTTCATATCACCTCCACCCGTTTCTTCTGCAATTTGAAGCATTAAATAAACACTTGTGTTTATATTATTGTTCTTAATGCGAAACTACCGTATGCGCATTAAAAATGCAACAATCGGCTGCCTCGCACTGCTCCTTGTGGCACGTTAAGTGCCTGTCAGATGTCAAATTCATCAATTTACACAAAAAAGAAAGAAGGAAAAACCTGACAATGGCTGCGACGAGGACATTGGGTGAGGCTTCAGCTTCATCTACAGCTTGGGCTTGGGCTTGGGCTACAGCAATGGCTGCTTTTGGGACCACTTCAAAGGCTGAACAATAACCGAAGCGGGGCACATTACCCACATCAAACCGGCCGCGTCATGCCACGTTGGCCATGGCCATTTTGTGCCTTTGCTCAAGCAGAATTAATTTCAATTTACATTTAAATGCAGTCGCCTGTCAACTGTCGCGTGGTGGGGGTTCTAGGGGTGGAAATGTTTGACCTGACCTTGCTGCGCCTCAAGTCGCCGCCGCGTGGTGCACAATATTTTATGCCTTCAACTTTACGTTACATTCGCTTCTTTTTTTAATACCATAATTGGCTTACTGATGAAGGTTAGTGGGGAGAAATGTGAGAAAAAATGCATTGAAATAAAAAGAGATGAAGAAGGCAAAGGAGAAGGAGAAGAGTACCGTAAGGCAGGCAGGACACAAATTATTCAAGAAAAATATTTTTGACAGGCCGCGCATTTCTTCTTGGCACTTGAAAGGACAACCTTGAAATGAATTCGCAATCGCAAGAAAGGGAGAAAAAAGCGTGTAGAAATTGAAAAAAAAAGGTTCGTTCCGCATTAAAGATTTATTAGCCAAGTGCACTCGCGGTGCGTCGAGCCGTGCCCAGCTGCCACTTGCCCCAATGCCGTAAATAATGATATAGTAGTTGCTCGATAAGGCAAGGTACTAGTCAAGGTACTAGGCAGGGAAGGTTAAATATCGCAATCAAACAAGCGAACTTGGCTCAGCGGACAACATGGCGCATGCTTAATATTTATTTAATTTCGTCTGCTTGGCATTTTTTCTCTCTCTCTCTCCCACTCTCTTCCACCCTCTCTCTCTGGGTTCATCTGCATCATCGTCTTTTGCGGCTTAGTGCGCTTTTCGCTCCCTTGAACTATTTCCATTTTGTCATCAAGTTCATTTGCTGCCTCCGCCGTCCCTTCCTGCCTGCACTGCCTCCACTTTGCTTGCTGTGCTCTGCTACATCAATTTTATTGACTTTTCCCATCGTTCCACTCGATTGAATGCACAATTTCATTAGCAGGCGTGCCACATGCAGCTGTCTCTCTATCTGCAGCAGACTCCCGAACTCAGCTCCAGCTGCAGTTCGAGCATTGTTCGTGCATAAGCCTGAGTGCGGCACGCCGCCTTCGGGCAATCGATAGTTTTCGGTGGCACAAATTGCTGTCATAACTTGCCAATGAACATGGGCCCCCCTTTTTAGGATAATCGCATTAACAACTCGCCTGACACCAGCAGAATAGCCAAAAGTTTTAATTTAATAAAGCCAGTCACAGGCAGCAGCAGCGTTGCAAATTGTAACAATATAGCAGCATCTTAATAAACTTAAATTCCCCAAACAACAACAGCAACAACAACAACAATAACAAGAGTAAGCAGAACAACAGCTACATCATGATTATGAACTCAGGCTCAGTCGAAAACTTTTAATTAGCGAGAGGGTGCGAGAGGGCGAAAGCTAACGAGACTAGGCAAAGTTTTTCAATTATTGCCACCTGCAACCCCTTTCGTGCCCCCTTAATGACCAACCGAATAGGCTCTATTGGATTTTAAATCAACAGTCAATAGCTCTGATAGGAGGGGGAGGTAGACTGGAGGTAGCTGCTGGCTAATCGTTCGCTTGGGGCGTGCCAACGGGTTAATTAGCGACAAGGCGTAGCGGAGAATATTCGATTTGATCTGCGACCCTATAAATATTTATAGATGCCAGCTACGCCTTGTAGTACCTTTCTCCTACTCTTCCCCTACTCTCCCCCTACAGCCCCTTACTGCCTAACTTATACCCCCTACCTTCCTTCCTCTTTTACTGGCTAAACAAATGTAGCTCCGCCTGCATGACAAATGTCGTCTAGACGCTGGCGAGAGCAGCGCAGCCATGCCTACATTTCCAATTGATAACTGCAGTAGATGCAGGAGCTGAAACTCTCTCCCGCCCCCCTTACCACCCTCCCAGCTGTACCTACTTTTCCTGCTACTGCTGCTGACATTCGATTTGGCCGTTTGGCAACTAAATCCGTTTCAGTTTTTGACTGCCACCAGCGAGCAATGACAATGGAACTCATGGACGCTATCGCCCTCCCCCGCCAACCCCCGCCTGGACCACGGACCTCCTGCTAGGTGCTGGCCATTTTTTATGCGCCCTGCGTGATGCCAGGCAGAAGAACAAATGGCGAGCTCGCGAACCAGCCCTGGTCTGGTTAACTGCTCATGGCATTCGTTTACGTTTCGGGCCAAATGTGCCACCATTGTGATATTTACACTGCCCATTGGCCTCTTGAAGTTTTCAACGAATCTCAAACGTTGTAGGGGATGATGGAATTGTCCCAGCATGCAGAAGAAAAACAGAGAGGATTTTCTATGACCTATTGACAAAGCTTCTTAGAATTGAATACGAGTATAATGAGTAGAACTGGAGGAGAAGTAGCAGTAGTAGAATGTAGATGCATTGTTTCGACATAACCTTATTTACCACCTATCCCAAATGATACTTAGAATACGACAAAATATTGCTAATATTTATAAAATCTTATAAAAATAGTTAATACCTAAATTACATAACTTAAAATTTTTACATTAATTTTAATTAAATATATATACATATATAAATAATATTTAATTATAATAATAAAAATTTTAATTATACTATCATATTTATTTCCTATGAAACAGACAACATTTTCCCAAAGATTAACATAATATTACAATTCAAATATTTAGGAATACCTAACTTATCTATGTTATTTTTTAGCAAACAACTCAACTTGTTTATTTATTTTATTACTTATACACTTTATTCTTATCTTTATCATAATGGCTTATAAGCAAACTTAACAAATAGTTATATTTTATAGATAGTAACTTATTTTTTTATTTGACATTCATTTCTTTTTAAATTTATTAGTAATATAGTATATCCATCATTAACCAAACTTATTGACAACATGTTTTAAGCAGTACATAAAAAGAAATACTTAAATATCGTTGGAAGCAAAGAAATACTTAATATAACTCTTATTCCAGCTTAAGCAGTCTGTGTCACTCTCTTCAGTTTGTCGGCTCGTAAACTCCACTGATATTTTTCATAAAGCTGAAATGATGCAGTTTTCTGTGACTTCGTATAATTTCCGCCCTAATGACGATGATAAAGTCTTTAAAGATATTTTCCTTTTATGTGAACGAAATTCGCGCTTTATACGCATGCAATTACTCGAGTCGGGGAATAGTATAGCACAGTGTAGCATATATGTATGTATGGCATGGCATGCCATACTATACTATATTTTACATATATCTTAGTTGGATTCGCATTGCGCTCTCGTAAATTATTAACTTCTTTCTGGTCGCTGTTGCAGCTCTCTCTTTGTGCATTCGCACGCCACGCACACGCACACACTTTAGATGTCCATGACGGCTCACATAGAAGCCGCCACATAATGAGCTGCCATAACAACAGGCAAAAGCCACCAACAGGCAGCGCACCCGGCAGCGACGGCAACTGCAGCGGGCACGGCACGGCACGGCAACGGCAGCGTCTACTTTGCAAATTACTTTCACGCTTTCACATCTACATTTCCACACGCTGAGCGACTATGACGACGACGTCAGCCCCAAAGGCATCCCTTAGCCAGCGAGAGAGAGCGTTCAATATGACGGGAAGTAAGGGAAGAGGAGGTATGTAGGTGGTAAGGGGGTTAGGGGTCAGGGGGAGGTTGCTTGAGAGAAAGTGTCGCATGCGGGTGTGGAGTGCTAAGCACTTGTGACATGTCGTGTCGCATGCATATGCAACATTTGTTTTCGCTGCGCCGACATAATTTGCACCAAAGTGCTGCATGCAAGTGTGTGTGTGTGTGTGTGTGAGACATCGGTGCAAGTGTAGGTGTGTGTGCAGCTGGAAAAAAGGCGAAATAATAACGGAATTCCTTTAATTTTCGCACCACAAGTGCAGGTAGCAGGCAAGCAACACTACAGAGAGAGAGACAGGAAGGGAGAGAAAGAGGAGATGGGGAACTGCTAGCGACAAGAGACATTGACGACAGTGGCCCAGAGGCAACTGCTGGCAACTACTGTAGGTAAAGGTGGAGCTCCCAGACCGGCAACTTGAACGGTTAAGTACTCCGCACTCCCAGCGCAAGTCCCAGTCAAGTCAACTGAAAACGTGACAGGATATCCTGCCCGGGTGGGCTGCTCCATCTGACGCTGTTGCTACTCCTGATGCTACTACGGCTCCGACTCCTTCCCCTACTGCTGCTGCTGCCGGGGAGGGGACTGTTCCTCCAGCAACTCCGACTATTTTTCTTGCTCCTTTTCCTTTACTGCTGCTGCTCCAGGTCTTGTTCCTCTTGCAGCTGTCGCTGGTGATTACATTGCCCACAGCTCCGTCAGCTCATGCAAATGATAAAGCAAATGAAAACGTGCCACTTAATGTGCGTCACATTATAATTTGGCAGCTGAGTGGCCTCAACAACAACAACATCAACAACAACAGCAATAGCAACAGCAATGCCAACGCATCAATATTTCATTCCATTTCGAATGCGGGCCGCAGACTCCTCTATTCCTCACACACACACACACAATACAAATCACTTTAATGCAGTCAATTAGCTTGATAATTTATTTATAAGCAGCCACGCCCCCCAACCCAAATGCCTCCCTCTACACTCGAAAAAATGCGCGCAGCTTAAACTCATTTAATGAGCTGCCAGGGAATGACACAATCCTTGCTTGTCCTTGACTCCCGTCAGACAAAGTTATATAAACATATATATGCATATATGTGTAAGTTAGTGTGTGTGTGTGTACGTGGGTGTACTATTTATAAGTCAACATTTGCATAAAAGTTGTGACAAGCCAGTGAGATGGGAATGCTAAACCAAGAATTAGGAGCCGAAGATTTTGTACCCTCGCATTATATTCTATTTATTATGTATAGATAATAATTGTTAAGTTTGAACTATATAAACTCTTCCTCTTAACATATATTTATATGATATATGTTTCCTAGCTAAGGCACAAACAAATCGCAAAAAGCACCATAAATATAAAATTATATTGGATTTAGTTACGATACATGTACATGTTATAGTCATCCGATGTAGATGATATAGTACAAATTAAACGTGGAGACTTGTTAAAGTAAACTTGAAAACAACACAAATCAGGCGATAGTTTCTATGACAGCCCGATGATATACCTTCATATACAGGCTAGTTTCAACTCCCCTGTTGATATTGATAAAGAATACACTTAATAGGATTAGACATTTCTCTATTCAATCGTTACAATCATATTTAAAGTTAATCTACCCTCGCAAGGGTATTATAACCCACGTGAAGTGACACTGACATTTTCCGTGGGGCACTTTCAGTTGTATTTGCAGGCTGCAAAAGTTTAAAGTTTTCCACAGCTTTTTAGTGCAAATTGCTTGAAATAATTAGGGCAGAGAAATAGCAAATAAAACTAAAAATAATAATGATAATAAAAATAAAGCTAAATGCGGCTTTGTTGGAGCTGCTTTGGGGGTTGCGGTAAGGTAAGCCGTGTCTGCTCTGCTGTTTGCTGCTCCTGCACCGACGCTGTCAGACAAACGAAATTTATGTGCAACTGCGGTTACCAGTCAGGCTTGTGGCAGGCTTCAGCCATGGTAACCAACTCCAATAGCAACAAACAAACTATCATCATACAGGAAAGTAACTATTATCACGCCCGTACCGTCTATTGACTTAAATTTTTGTTGACCAAATTTTTGTTTGCTTTTAAATTATTAATTTGGTAAGGCAATGATGACGATAATGATATGATGATGATGATGTCAGCCATCGAAATGCAAATACATAATTGTTTTTATCGTATTTATTTAAATTTCAGTTGTCATTTATATAAATACTCTCGTGATTTTCGATGCATTTCGTTTTATATTTACTTAGGCCTCATAATTTGTAATGCAAATGTGAAATTTGCCCATAATCACATGCACACAAAACAAATGCAACGACTTTTACATAATTGATTTTCAAAAAACTATAAGAAGTATCACTATTTTTTTAACCTTTTCTATTTGACCCAATATTATTGTTTTTTTTTAAACCTTTAATAAAAAACAGAAAGAAATTGTTGAACAGTAAGAGTTGCACGCACTTTACTGAAAAATACTTTATAAGTAACCTTATAAGTAAAAAAAAAAAAAAAATTAATTAATACAGAGCATTATTAAGAAATGTGATTTATATTTGCTATATCACTATTTTTAAATTAAAAACTAATAAAGTATATTTAATCCAACAAATTCTTAGATACTTTAGTCTCAATCGAAATAGTACTACCATTTAAAGTTCAACACATCCATCCAGACATATCTGTAGGAGAGTAGACTAATTTATAAATATTATTAAACACAGACAATGCCTGCACGAAGCTTTGTATATGGTATCTAAAATGGAATAACTGTACCTCTCACAGTTTCAGAAATCAACTCGTCTGTTTAATTTCACTGACAGACTGTCAAGTGTTGTCTATGCTAAACAAATATTTTCATTCAAAATATTTATAGGAATTTGCCGCTCAGCCAGTTACAAATTCACACGCGCTTACTGCAGGGTATAATAAACAATAATCAAATGTAAAACTGATTATAATCTGCGGTTTTCGTTCATTAAAAGTATAATTTAAGCCACGCTGGCTACACATGCGAATTGAAAACATGGAAAATTCAAAATAATTATGTTAATATTTAGCCGTGGCTGCAATCGAAAATTGTAATTGTCCTTGAAGCGTGAACGAGAGTGCGTGAGAGACCGAAGAATGGGAATAAAACGCAAAACATAAACAAAAAAAATTATAATATTAATATAATTTGTGTTTATTTAGGCATAAATTATGTTTAGCTGACGCAAAAATTACTCTCAGCCCGGTTGCCGATTTCAATTAAAAGCAACGGCAAAATTGAAAAACATTCAGCATGCAGTTTGCAGTTGATTCTCGATATATACACATACGATATATGTATGTTATATCGCTTACTATAAATCCGAAGGCAAAGTACAAATTTATGGCAGAGTTTTAGTCGAAGCCCAAAAAATGCCCCTTTTGGCCCAATGTCCTTGACACACAATATTTATTGCATACGCTTTCGTACATGGAGTCGTATACGTATTATGGAATTCAAGCTTATGCTCCTCAGGCCAGTAGCAGCTAACCCATTTGCCCATTGCCCATTTCCCCGATTTCCCATTGCCCATTGGCCGTGTCCTTTCAGTACAGTTCAGTTATTGTTATTTTCGCTCGACTCTCCTCCTGTGTGTGTGTGTGTGTTTGTGTATGTATGTATACTCCATTTGTTTTCATTTACAAGTATTTCACTTTGAAATTTATTTGCCCTGCACATTTTTATGGCTTGGCCTGACTTTGTGTCGCCCAGTCTTTTAAATTATGTATATGTGCCAGCCGAAATTAAAATTTATCTTCCATTGCCATTTGTGTATGTTTGTATTTCTGTGTGTATCTGTTTGTGTGTGTGTGTGTGTGTGAGCTTTATAGCTTATCCCATAAAAAATAAAATCGCAGCATATGCTTTGCATGCTACACTGTGCCACACTGTGTGTTCCAGGGACTCGCTTCAAGTTCTACGTGATTTCCGCTATCTAACAAATGACAAGTGACGGCGCACTTCCGCCGTTGCCATTTCCGTTTCCGCTGACGCTTTAATTGGCAATCCTCTTGAGCTGCCACGTCGCGGCTCAAAGAGTTAATAAAATGCCGAATGGCACACGCCGATTTCATTGTTTCCGCCACGCGCTGTCGCGCTGGAACTCACCTTTTTTTAAATGCCTAAAAGTTTTGAGTTTAATTCCACTTTGCAGTTTCCAGTTCCCAGTTTGGGGCAACAGTTTGGCATGCAATAAAAGCATCAATGGCGGCTGCTGCGTCGCGCTTTGGCCGGCATTCTTAAACGTCGTCTTAAGGCAGCCATTATGGCCAAAAGCGTCAGCCAAGTTGTTGCCAGTTGTTTTTGGGCTTTTCTTTTCAGTTTTCCTTTGCAACTGTCTTATGCTTCCCTGCAATGAAATGGCAGCAGCGCGTCGACGACGACGACCAGCACACAAATCCTTCTCGTGCTCTCAAAATCCTTTCGCTTAAGCTTCCCTTTGCATGACTGACTATCTGTGGTGTGTGTGTGTGCGGGTGTGTGCTTGTCTGTGTCTGTATGACTGTGTGCGTGTGTGTGTGCTTTATTGTGCAATTGTATTTCGTGCTCATGAGGAATTGTGTGTGCGTGCAAAGACGCTTAAAACTTTTACATCACTTTATTCCGTGATAAGAGCTTCGTCCCCTTCGCCTCCGTCTCCGACTGCACTCTGAACCAAGCCAAGACGGGGTGAGGGGATGCTTTTGCATTGTTTGTCTGCTGAATGTTCCCGGCTTAAAACTTGCCTGCATTTCGATTTGAATTCTTAATGCATTTACAGCGCTGCCTTGTTGCCACACTCAGCTGTAGTTGCCCGTTGCAGTTCCCGCTGCACTTGCTTCATTCTCATGCAGACCGCAGTCTGCAGTTGCAGTGTGAGATGCGAAAGTGTTTTCGAATTGCAGCTGCAATTTAAAGCACAATCAGAGTCAAGTGAAACAATTCATTTTGATTTCCGAGCAGGCATGAAAGGCGTTAACAATCGAAGGCTGTTAATACGCGACGGGCAGATACCACAATCAGAGATGGCATAGTGGTACCACGTACTTTATACTTACTATACGTACTTAATATTACATTTATACTACATTTGATACTAAGTTAAAAACTTAACTAAAATTTAGCTGGCTCTAAGGGCCTTTAGCTAAATCTGTACAAACATCTTAAACAAGTAAGATATTTACAAATTTGTAGTATTATTATTTTTGTGTTTTTATTTTTAGTTATATTTATATTTTTATTTACAATTTTTCTATTTATTTGTAATGTTTTTTATAGGATTTTTTATCATTTTAGTTGATTTATTATTTATTATTATTATTTACAAAATTTTTCTATTTATTTGTATGTTTTTTATAGGATTTTTTAGCATTTTTTGTTGATCTTTGTTTGAAAAGTTTATAGACCTTTTGAATATTTCATTACTTACCTAACTACCCACACTCATCATATCTCCCTGTGTTTTGTTTACTGGTTATGCAGGCAAACAAAAGAAATCAGCTCAAATGAACCAGCTGAGTATTCTTTCTTTAAGTTACATTATAAATTGTACAATTTTAAGTCTTATGGTGTATAAAAGCTTTAATTTAAATGCTAAGATACTTTCAATTGTTTTGCTGTTAAGGGGTAATCGTTATGCATCATTTGTTTAGTCTTCAGCCCGTCTGTTGACATGCCTTATGACACGACTTGTCATAGAGCCAACTGAGGAGTAGCTTCTTTCTGCCTTAGTTTTCGGGAATGTCAGTTAGTTTTATTTGCAACACACTTTTCTGTTGCACATTGTATTTTTTTTGTGCAAATTTCTCTGCATTTGCCTTAGATGCTTGTCTATTTAGCCAGCCGGGTGAAACAAAGAATAAACTGCAAAAAAATCGAGAAAAAAAGATCTGCGGAAAATTCAACAAAATGAAATTCTAGTCGTCGACGAAAACAGAATTTCTGATTCCATTTAAATGTCCAATTTAATAAGCAGACGTGCAATTTGAAACCCCATTTTGTTGCCAGGTGACAGGTAAGAGAAAGCGAAAGAGACAACTAGCGTCAGACACGCAGAGACAGACAGTAAGTTACTTAATCACCATAGTGAGAAATAAGTGATACAACTGCCGACTCGATGGTACCGCAAATTAGTTGCGATAGCGTTGTCTGTAAATATTTTGAGAGCTGGCGATTTTAGCGCCTCGCCGTCGTAGGAAATAATAAATAAACCGTCTAGTTGGCTACGCTAGACTACAGTGACTATACAGCAGTGTTCCCCCCCCCCCCCCCCTTTGCAACAGTCGACAACAACAGCAGAAACATCATTATAAAGCAACGTTGACATTTGCCAAACCGAAACCGTAAAAATGTCCAACATTTGCCTGTGAGTAGCGTTGGCAGAAGTAGCAACAACAACAAGTACAACATGAAGAAGAGCGAGCAAGACTAACAGCTAAAAAAAACTGCGAGCTATTTACAGGGATTGTCGTTGTTGTGGCTTTAGCTTATTTTGCCCTGGACTCGCCGAGTCGGTTCTCCTTCCCGTTCCCGTTGTCGTTGTCGTTGTCATTGCTGCTTTGCACTTCCGTTTCCGCTTTGCTGCCAGCAGCAGCAGCAGCAACAGCAAGGCACAGGCAGAGTCGGAGACAGCGATACAGACAGACGAGAGGCAACGGCGACGCGTCGTCTGCTGTCAGTGTCAGCTTCGTCGTCAGCGTCAGCGTCGTCGCCAGCGTCGTCAGAGCGTCGCGTCGCGTCGCGTTGGTCTAGTCGTGTGTTTTGTGTTTTTCGCTAACATTAAATCAATATTTCTTGCCGGTATCATTTGCAGACTAACCCAACCGCAAGCCCAACGACAACGTCAAGTCAGCCACGAACTTAACCTCTTCACATGGAGCCGGCACAAATATTAACTAAGCAAAAGTCACTGGCAGCCGCACGCTGCATGAATTACTTGGGCTCTTGCAACTTGCCATTTGCACGGACTAAGTGTGCGCTGCCACCTTTTACCCCCCCCTGCCAGTCCTATCCACTTCCCTCCATTCTTGCCACAATTCTCCCTCATACAACTAGCGCTCAAACTGTACTCATTAACAGCTGTTGTCTTTAGTTCTTGCTCGGTAAGATTCTGTTTACTTTTTAGAAAGTTAATTATATTTGAGGATGAAGCTGCCTCTACGCCCCTCTCCCCTCCACACTTGCCAGCCCCTTATTCTTCTGTGCTTTTTTCTTTCTTTTTCCTTGCCCAGCCAATTGGCTTTTACTATTTATTCTACAATTAGTTTGCCGGCCCAGCTGTAGCGGGAAATTATTAATTTCGCTTTCGAAAGGCAGACCTACTTCGCTATTCCCCCTCTCTCTTACCCCTTTGGCGCACGTAGAAAAATATAACTGAAAATATGTAGATGGAAACGAGCTGGAAAAAAAATTGTTTTGTATTCGCTGTGCAAATTAGTTTCAAGTATACGAAACTTTTCAATGAAACGAGCGGCGGGAAATTGGGAGGGGCCCGGCGTAAGTGGCTCAGCGTGAGGAAGCTTAAAACTCTTTAAGAAATGTGAAAAGTAACTACACATAATAACGAAACTTACAACTCGTCAAGTTCCCAACTAGTTACACCCTTTCACTCTGTTTCTTTTTTTTTAGTTTTCATTTCCCTTGGCTAATTTATAATGAGGATGTTGATCGCATTTGAATTTTCAAATCATTAATTGGGATAAACCATTAACAAGTTCATAGTCTATTTCAGAGTGTGCATATGTATTTTGATTTCTCCAGTGCGTCCTTTCTGCATATTACGCATACGTATTACGTATTCGTTACGTTGCACATTTTCGGTCGTTATATTTTTCCATTCCATTTCATTTCCCACGTTTTCATTGTTTGCTGCACACACATAATGAGAAAAGAAATGAAATTTTTAATTAACAGTGCAAGCAGTCAGCTCCAGCTGACCTACAATGTCTTCGATGAGTGGCTGGGACCGGGAAAAATGTATACTCTCCACTGTTTCTTATACAAAAAGCAATATAAGTATAGGTGACCAAACTTGAAAGAACCCTGCTCCAAGATACTTATGTATATAGATTGTTTCAATGTTCTTAATTTTTCGTACTTATTATGCAGTTTCTGCAGTTGCTTCCACGAGGCAAATTCATTTTCGGTGCAGCAAAACTTTAGCATTTTAAAGCTCATTAAGTGCATTTCCAAAACGCATCGATGCGATTAAAAACGCAGCTGACATTAAGCGACATTATACAAATAAATCGTATAACCCAATTGCATTGAATTAATATTGGATTAAGCTATTTTTTGCTCATTTTCCGATTCTACTTTTTATGTCTTAACTGCCTGGCTGGTCAGGGGCGTTGGGCAAGTTGGTGGTGAATTATGATCATATTATACTCTGAACAATCTGCACGAATAAGTGGATCACAACTAAAATAGCTTCATTTGATCAACTTCACTCTTTCATTTCATTAGCTATTTGTGTTTATATTTTTTAGCTTTAATTTTGGTTAAGCATCCTCTTAAAATGCTGCTAGCATACGCCTCTGTGAGGCGTGTATAATTTACAGTTATGGCAAAGTCAAATAACACAGCAACATAAATGATTAATTTAATCAAGGCATGGCAGGGCTTGCGCTTCAACGCTTTGCTGGATTAAAACATCAGGCTTATTGTTGTTCAATAAATACCATAAATAATTATTGAATACAAATGGAGTAGAGAGTTTCAATAAATGCGCTACAATTTTATAGATTTCCTTAACATCTCTTTTTCCCAATTTAATACAGACGACATTCATTCCCTCTCTTTTATCTCTTTCTCTCTACCTCTCTCTCAAATGAATTATCTGACAATTATTATTCCTTTAATGATAATAATATCCATTTGACTGTCCAAGAAATTTACGCATTTTATATGCACGTTTGTCTTTAAAGATGTAGTGGTAGTAATGTAAAATTGCATATTATTTGTCATTTTTCCCATTGACAATGGTATTTTCATTGTGAAATGAGCTTATTATTCGCACATTATTGAAAATTCACTATTCGGCGTCATATTATTAGATACTCGCATTCGTTATTCGCTACACGAGTACACAGGCATTTCACAATTGAAATCGTTGCGTTGTAGCTCGCGTTGCACAATGGGTGTCCAAATTTAAATTGAGTAAATGGCAAATTGCACACAAAGATAAATACAGTACAAAAACAGCTCACGTGTCTAGCTCCATTTGCCAGTGCTGCTCTCCCATTTCTCTTGCTTTCTTTTGCTCCTCAGCCCAGTTGACAGTGCGCACCAGATGCCTTCGCCATCTGCAAGTTGAAAGAGCTGAGGCTGCCATTGTTGTGCAGCAAATACATACAGACAGACATACATCTTGCTCCATTCAGTGTATTATTTCGTTGCCTCTCTGCAGCGAGTGAAACGTGTGAGAGCATAAATGAAAGGATATCTGATATATGCACCTACACAGCACAGCAGCAACACAAGCAACAGCAGCAGCAGCACAGGCGTTGCCAACTCAGTCAAGTGGTATTATAATAAACTAAGTTAAGGCGACAATTTCCACGTACCTTATTGCTTGTTTGTTTGCATTCGTCGTCGTGCAAATCGAAACCAACACTGCACCGAAGCGCCTTCACAGCGCCTTTCTCTTCCTCCTACTGCTCCTTCTTCTCGAGCTGCTCCTGGTTGCCTGCCTGCCAACTAGCAACTGCAGCTGAGCAAACAGTCCTTGCTCTCTACGGCACAAGTATCCTCCGCCGTGCACTTATTTTGGTACATATTCCTCCAACTCTGTTTGCCTGTGGACGCAACGCTTTGTGCGACGGATCCATTTGTGCGAATCCAGGGGCACTTAGTGCGCCGTTACTCTGCATCCCTCGCATCTTATTCGAAATCAACAATATACATGCTTGTGGTTAATTTCAATTCGTTAGTTCCCATGCGAAAAAGAAAGGCGTTGAACGAAAACAACATAGTATTCTTCGTGTTTAACATAGAATTAAGTAACTTTAGGTAGATTTTCAACAATTCATTTATGCCCAGTGTTGAGAACAGTGTTACCAACTCAGCGCATTCCTCGCCAAAACTTCTTTTTCCATAAATTCTATATCTATCTTTTTAATACCAAGAATGTCATAATCTACATTTGTTATTACATCCACAAAATTATGCTTTTTTTATTAAATTTTTCATTTTGCCTTTTAATCACTTCAGACTTCTGGCAACGCTAGTTGAGAGTGTCTAATTATGCCAGTGTATAAAAGCATTTGGTATTTAATTTATATATTTATCGATATTCTATTTGGCTTTGCATTAATGTAACGGTTCAAATATTTGTTTAACGTTTATCTGTCAATATAATATATAGAATTATTCAGTTAAACTTTGAGCTGAATAATGAACAATATATACTACTTAATAACAAAAGGTAAGATACTGTTCCTGGTAGTTTTTCTGTTAACGTACTTGATGTACATCTCTTCCTGGTTCTTTGGCGTCTGCTTCTTTTACGCACTTAATTAAGCAGCGCTTAAAACTATAAGTACTTGCTTGTCGCCATTGTCACCATAATGATAACTTTTTTAATACCCACAAAGCGACGCTGTGTATGCAGAAACGATGGAGGAGACAAGGGAAGAACAGTTTACAATATTCTGCAAAGAAAACATTAAAAACTCAAGAGGCTTAAAAACGGTTAATTAATTGTACAGCGAAGGCACAAGTGGAGCATGGAGTGGCGCTGGAGAAGGCGGAGAATCAGACGAAGCATTTGACAATTTGCACACATATATTATTCCCCGCAAGCCGACTAATTGGCCATTGTCTGGCAGACGCAAAAATCAGCGTACTTCACAGCGTCTGAGCGACGATTAAAATGCATTAATCATACGACGCATGGCCGTGGCAAGAGCAGAAGGAGAGCAGGGCATCGTGAATCAGCCCACAGTTGAATGACTTGTCAACGGCGTCTCAGCTGCTGATGGTGCTGGTGCTTGTGTTGTGGGCTTTGTCTCTGCATTATCCTAATTATGATATGTTTTGGCTCTGTTTGTACAGATTGGCACGTGTACATAATACTTACATACATGGCCAGAGTGCAGCTAATGAGGATGCCGACAAAGTGATTGATCGGGTTCATGGGGCCCAAACCACCTAATGGCTCACTGTGCGCCCATCCCAAGCAGTGGCAAAGCGGACACAAGGCTGGCAATAAGATGATTGAACGCAAACAGAAACAGCACAAATGGCAATTGCTAGAAATAGAATCCTATCCCCGAGGATTCTTTTACACCTTAAGCACAGCTTTAATACGTCTCTTACTGCAATGCAATTTATTCAATTGAAATGATTTCTGCGTGATATAATGCGGTTTGGCAAAGATTATTTAAGTCTCTTTGAATGGAAATTAATCAAACAAACAGAACTTTTGGCCAAGATTTAAAGCCAAGTGCAAATAATATTGCAATTTTAATAGGCTTAAAATTTAAATTGTAATTTGTCAATCTCTTTGCTTCACATGTGGAACATACATAGACAACACAGCTGCATGAGCAGCAATGATGTGATTATGCAATTATGACGACGTTGGAGACAGCCCCGATTTGAGCGTCATTTGTCGAGGCTATTTACATATGCGTACACAGCTGGTGAGGCCTTCTCGACTCTACTGAACTGGACTCGAAGTTGAGGCAAGGAAATTTCATATGCAAGGCACATCATTACATTGTCCAAGGGGAGGACCGAGAGCTGACAAAGCATTCGGGCAGCTTTGTCGACTTGCGACAGACTGTTCGAACGAGCTAGAACTGCTAGACGGACCGGGCGACAGACAGCCAATAAATGTCACTTTATCAGCGTTTAAGTGTGAAGATTGGACCGACTCGGCATTAATCCCTCCTACCCACCTCCCGGGAAAGGAAGGGAAGGACAACGCCAGTGAGCTCTCCAAAGTGCCAGTTTATAAAGTCGAACTGGCATGTCACAAATAATTGACAACGATGAGCTGATGAAATTGAAACAGACAGTTGGATGGATACCGCCCAGCACAGAAACTTAGGCTACGCACGTACATATGTACAAAACATAGATGAGATGAGTCAACCAACAAACCTACTGAGGAGTGCCTGCCTGGAGGACAACGGAAGCGGATCTGCAATTTCAGGTGAAACGGATGTTTACAAAAAACATGCGTTCTTTTTATAAGCAGGAAATATTTTGTAATTCGCTCATAAAGTCAAGGAAATTTGTAGCTATGAATGTGGCAGTTGATGGCTCATGCATGGTTTATTACATTTAAAAAAGTATTCGGCAAAAATTTAATTGTTTCGCAAATCTCAGAGATGGAGAGATAGATACTTTAAGACTGAATTGATTGAAAACTAATATCTGACAAACAGACGGATATGAATATATCAGCTCGGCTGTTGATGCTGATTGAGAAAATATATACAAACTATGAGTATGCTCTTCTTTACCATTTTCAATGGTTGAAGTGTATGAATAAATAATAAATATTAACTTTTAACGTTAAAACTTATTAATTTTAATCTTATTTTATTTTCTAAACTCTCTATTCATTGATCAATTGCAATAGAGACTCCCGTTATATTACCATATTTTTGTCATCAATTGAAGGTCTTTGCTGAGCCCTAAATGGGCTGTCACAAACTATAAATCTCTCGCCTCGCAACAATAGAAAAACAATATCATTTAACTGGGATTGGCAATAAATCCGTTTTCCATTTTCGAAAGCACATTATTACAACTCGCCGTCGTCTGGCTTTGTTGTACGGATTCTCATTGCCACATTGCCAGTCCAAGCAAAGCTTAATATCGAAATCGGGTTCATGTCGAGTCAGAAGTCTAGACACTTGACATGCCGAGCGCACGGCTCGGATGTGGGCACCAGACTCGAGTTTCGATGAGGTCGT
This sequence comes from Zaprionus nigranus, assembly GCA_018903425.1. NCBI lineage: Eukaryota > Metazoa > Arthropoda > Insecta > Diptera > Drosophilidae > Zaprionus > Zaprionus nigranus. Next base: position 1,046,615 of record JAEIGD010000002.1, read on the forward strand.
TCAGTTCGCTGTTTAAAAATTGTTTATATACATAGTATATATGTATATGTGATGGAGACTGAGCGATATTGCAGCGCAAGTGACGAACTGACACGTGCGCGACTCGCCTCGCATGCAACATTCACGCATTTAAGCGCCGACATGGCATAGCAGGAGACTGCAGAGGAGGGAGAGAGAGAGAGAGCTGGATGAGGCAACAGGACTTGGCTGGGCACTGCAGAAAGCCAAATATTAGCTTTGCCTGCTGCGAGCGTTTTCAATTAATTTCGCCGAATGCATCTTCAATCGTGCATTAAAATGAAAATGTAATCAAGGCACCGACAACAGGGCAACCACCCAAGCGACCTCATCTCCACATCCACATCATGCTGCACGTCCTCTCCCGCAAGATGCGCCCGAAGAGTTCCGTGTACGTTTTGCCAAGAAATATGTAATTAAATTCTTCCTTCCTTTGCCATGTCGATGACGTCGACGACGGAAGGCGGAGAGAGACAGTGAGCTGGGAAGTGAAGTTGACCCGGTTGAACGTTTTTCATTATTTTAAAATGTTGGATATATATTTGCTTATCGTGCCAGAGTTTATATACACACACACATATGTATAGTGCATTCTTCACACATGCAAGCGGCCACAAGATTTCTTCCACTGATAGGAGAGAACGGCCAAATGCCAAATGAATAATACGAATGCATGAAACATTCACTTACAACGGCCTCAGTAGCCGGTTCAGTCTGCTGTCGCTGCAGTTGCTCAATGTCCCTCATGTCTCTGTCGCCTCTTATCTCTGTGTGTGCTGCGTCTCACTATGCTGCGTTGCGCTGCGCTGACTGCATTTATATTTAAATGTATTTAAACGACCGACAATTTGAGAGCGTCCTCGTCGGGCATTGTCAGTGGCAGGACCATGCACACTCATTCATTGTCTTGCCCGGACCCGGAACTTCTTCGCTTCGCTACCAGAGCATAGGGGCGAGCGAGGAGAACGAGAAGCACAAGGGAGTGACCGACAAACCCATTTCTTTGTGCGTATTTGGCTTTGGCTGCCGGCGCTAAGATAAAAATAAATATGTGGCATTGGTTAAAGCTGGCGGTTTTATTTTGCCAGAATTTGCAACTCGGCCTCGTTGCCAGGCTTCTCCTTCTTCTTGCTCCTTGCTCGGACTGCGGTTTTCCAGCCCTTTGGCACCCTTTGCTGCATAATTTTAATTTATTTTCGCCACTCTTGGGTTTTTTATTGAATTTGCCTCGTCGCGTGGCAGCAATTTGATTATATTTTTGGTCATCAAGTGTCTGGAAGAAGTCCCTCTTAAAGAAAGCGAGATTTCCTTTTCCCTTCTCCATATCCATATCCAATTATCGTTTAAAACAAACAGCCAGCTGTAAAAACAAGCATAATTTAAATACGGTTTTACATGTATGTCTATATGTATGTATTGTGTGGCATTAAATATGAACTAACCAGAGTACTCGTCTCATTTGTTTGCTCGGGTGCTGCAGCTGTTGACGGACGTCATGCGCCGCATCCCACCCACCCATTTGTCTGCATTTGCGCCAACACTTACTTCATTTAGCAACCCGTCGACGCACAGGTGCATCAGCTGCACAAAGAGGAAGAACGAGTTGTGCATGTGTGAGCAAGTGCGAATGCCGCCGGCTGCGGGTTAATGACCTCCTTTTGAACTTTAAAATGTTTGCTTACGGCCATGTGTGGGTGACAAAGCCAGCGCCCAGTCATATTTGCTGCTGCCACTGTGCGACTTGTTGAATGCCCTACGAGCAAACAGTGTGGGAGTGGGTATACCAGACATACGTATGAATAAACAAAGTATTAAAAAACTCTTTTTATAGCTGCAGTTTCCTTTATTAATCTTATTAATAATGAGTAAACAATAGAACAGTGTTGGAAAAGTAGCCGCACACTTGATAAAGTATTGATGTTTTTATACAAGGTGATGAGCACAAAAGTAAACAATAGAATAGTGTTGGAAAAGACAACGAAATTAAATTAAAATATCGATGTTAAGCCGATAAATTGAAGTTGATAAGCTAAAATATCAATGTGTATAATTTCTGCACTGTTTTTTGAAAAAGTAAAAGCATAAACAAATTTAAGGGATATCTTTATACGGACCCTTCATCCGCTCCACGCTTTATTTATTCTTCTTTTTGTCTCTGCGTCCGTTGCGCTGTGTTTGTGCTTATATTTGCTTTGTGGTCTTAACATAGTCTCCAGCCCGTGCACCGCTTTTTAATCTTAAGCGCATTTCATTTACCGCAATGGCCATTAAAATTGTCTAGGCAGTCTCGCACACTCACACACATGCCGAGACTGGCACAGATTGCACATTGCCAACTGAGGGGGAAACTGTTGCCAACTTAATATTTGTTATGCCTTACCTGCTCGACTTACGGTGAGCCTAACCGCTTGCAAATCAATTAAAAGGGCAAAATGGAAAGGCAACTTGCCGTACTGCCACATTGGCTACGAATTAATTTGGAAGGATTAATTCTAGTTCCTGCTGCAGATCGGAAAGATTTACGAAAGAAGAATTGACAATTTATTGGGCCAAGACAACGTTGGGTTTTATTTAGTTCTAATGGAGTGTAAAAGAAGTCTATGAATACGTGTGTATCAATTACATTAGACAAATCAAATCAATGCAATTCCATGTAAAGCAGACTGCTCCTTCGGCTCGATATCCATAGTGTGCTGACGAATGCGTCGTCGGCGCTCGACACTCTGCTCAGGATTGAGGCCAGCAAAACTCGGACGCGAACGTGCGGGCGTTCCTATGGGACAGGTTGTCATCGAAGCTAATGCGGAGACGTCAGCAAGCTTGCTCTGCCTCTGCTTGCGCTCAACACTCTGTATGGGATTAAGCCGTCCGAAGGTCTGCGTTGTCATGGAGTCATCTGTCTCGCTGCTGTCAGTCTCAGACGATTCCTGATGCAACTGTTGGAACAAGCGAAGCTCACGCCTCCTCCGATGTTCACGAAGCAGCACATCCATCACGGTTTGGTGGTTCTCGAACCTGGAAGCGTACCAGAGTAGTGTTAACAGAGTAATGGAGATGAAGGCAAGCAGATGCAAATCTTCAAGCATTTCAAAACGATGCAGAAACGGCACCGTCGATAAAAATTTGGTGGCATTGACCATTTTCGATTAATCGATAATATGCTTGTTAGCTCAAATACAGATATTGCCAACTATGGGTAAATTGTTGCCAACATAAAATTGGCTAAATATTTGAGTTTCTCTTCTCTGGCACAAATTTGCTAGAAATTTTCTCAACATTTTGAATTGTTTGGAGGATACTCAGCCTTAAAGGGAGCTAAGGCACAGGGCCTGTTATGACTATGATTTCTATCGAGAAATTTATCACTTGGAAAAGTATGCACACGGCCACAGACATACAAATCCCAGTGTCGCACACGCTCTCGAGTGGGAAAACAATAAAGAAAAGAGAAAACGAGACACAGGGAAGAAGAATGAATTGTGCCCACGGACGGGCTGTTGGACAGGGATGAAGACTGTGTGTGTGTGTGTGTGACTGCTTGACCGGATCTCAAGGGTTCAAAAAGGCTCTTAACCCGCTGCTCGGGGCTGTGGCTAAAATTGCAGCATGCAGCAAAGTGGCAAGAAAATAAATTAAAAATGTGTGAAGCTTAAACGCCACAGCGCACACATAAACAAGCAAACGCACACACACACAAATATACGCATGCTTGCAGACATATTAAGAAACGTGACTTGCCAGCCTGCTGCTAAGAACAATTGTCTACGTGCGTCGTGTAGGTGTCTGCGTGTGTGTGTGTATGTGTTTCTCTGTCCATATTTAGCATGTTATGAAAAATGTATACAGTGTCGGCTCGACAGGGGGGGGTATGTGTGGCGTCTCGACTGCCTCGCCTTTGTCTGCTCGGCACGTCTCGTACAACAGCTGCAGTAGGTGGGGCCAGAGGGAGAGTAAGTGAGTGAGAGGGAGGGCAGTCAGCGTCCTCTCTCTAATGATACAAGTTGCGAGGACAAATGACTCAGTTGACTTTCATTAGGAAATCAGAGCGACAATGCTCGCAGCGGGACTATGAATCATTTTTCGCGTTGATTTTCCATTGCACGCGCTGATTTTTCCATTTGTCAACTTTGTAAATTGTTAATTTAAATGGAAGGTAAAAAACAATAACATAATTACACAGGTATATAATTACAGCAGTTTATATATTTATATATATGTATATATATATCTGTATTTGCTTGTGAATTGCATTTGTTAATCAAGTGAATTGAAACAGAGTTTTGAATTCAATTAAACGCTCGTTTAAATATGCAAATCAGCGCACGACACTCCCCACTGTGCCTTATCATAATCGTCGCTAAATTGCAAACAGTTTGTTACATAATGAACCCGGCGATAATGTAACATAATCGTCCTGCTCACACACACACACATATTGGCCGAGAAAATTGCAGTTTTTGTTCGTGTCAAATTAATTAATTACATTATTACATTAGGTACATTTGTGAGCATTTTATGAGGAGTAAAGGGAGGGGCGTGGCAGCTGCAAGTGGTAAGCCTAATTATCGAAGTCCAGTTGCACTTATGGTAAATTTAATTAGTAGCCACAGCCAATTTTGGCCAGCTGGCAAAGCGCAAACAAAACACTGAGCCGAGTCGACGCCTTGCGACTAAAGCTAATAAACTGCTTAACTTGGCCATAAAGCTTTTGGCCATAAATTAAGATAATATAACGGCACTTGCTGCCGCCAAACGTACAAACGCCTGTCAATATTTGTGCTCGCATGCAAATGCAGTGCCCCCCACCGCCACCTAAGCTCGACTCGACTCGAACTGAACTAATAATAATTGCTGAGTAAATCAACAGACAAGTTGACAACCCTGCCGGGCATTTCGTGTGTGCCCAGTGAGCATGTCTCGAAATTTATGATTTCATTTATAGGCAATAAAGGCAAGCACACACACACATGCACACACAGACACACTTGGACATTATTTAGTGGCGCACAAGCCGTAGGCGAAAATGTGCCACAAAATGGGCCAACGGCCTAGAGTTAATTCAATTTTATTACGCATACGCAGCGTATGCGCCCCACAAAGACATGCAGTAAGTAAACTTCAAGTGCATGTTGTGTGTGTATGTTTGTAAATCTGCATTGCACCAGCTTAAAGTGTTGCAGTGCAGGCTGTAAGTGTGTTTATTGCTTCTGGTTACGCCCTCAAACAAACAGTGACTCAAACACACACACGCAAAGCCTGATGCAGCAATTAATTAGTTTATTCTCAATTGCTTATCTATTACCAGTGCACTCAAGTCGACACACGGACAATGGGCCTGAATTAAAAGAGCCTCAATTAGTTGGGCGCAGGAAAGAGGTGGGCGAATGATTAAATGCTACCCATGGGCGAATATCGACTAACTAAACTTGTTAACGACTTGAAAGCGATACCAGTTGTATAAATATATAAGGTTTAAACGGCATGAAATTGAAAGTCGATTAAAGCTGTAATATATCGAATGTAAATTCAATTTTTTAAATTTTGTTATTTTGATTTACAACTTGTGCGATGTGACCAGCTTGGTTTACTCCTAAAAATACGTAAAACTGTGTTGCTTACTACCAAAAGCTTATGATTTAAAATTATAAATACTGTTTACTTGAAATACATTATTTTTTGCAGCTTCGTGCTTATGAAAATATTTAAAATGTAAATTACAAGTTTTTTAATTATTAGACACTTCAAGAGTTCTCGATAACTGTTCATCGATTGCAAAGGTGTGGGAGTTAACCAGCACCTCTTTCGATTTGCATGCATATTTCGGTTTTTAATATTTTACAGGCACCGTGCTTATAGGCCACACCATGGCAAACTGCACTGACAACGCGAAGAGGTGTGGCGAGGGAAGTGGGGTACGGTGTTGCCGCCACTTTGCTTTGTGCAATTGCTTTTGCCGGATATTGTTGTTAGTTTTTACTTTGGAGTTTGCATTATGCGGCTCTTTTGTTTTACACGGCCTGCATTGAGATTGCTTTCGGTATTCTTGTTGTTGTTGTTGTTGTTATTGCTGCTGCCGTTGCTGCTGCTGCCGCCTGCGCTGTTTGCTGTTGGCTGCTGCCGTGTCCTATTTGTATCCTGTCGGCTACACGGCACCTCGCACACATTTATGTCTATTGGCGCGCGTCCATTTCCATTTCATTTCCGTTATTGCAAAACTTTTCGTATTAAATATATTTTTCTCTGTTTTGTTCGCATGCCGCGCTGCGATTGTTTCATTTCGATGCCTTTGTTGTTGTGTTCTGCTGCTGCTGTTGTTCTTGGTGGTTTTTGCACTTTGCCAAAGTTGTTTGTTGCCATTATTTCTGGTACTTTATGCGCCCGTTGCCATTATTGCACTTGTTTCCTTTATGGCACCGGCAAGCATAAAAATGTTTGCATTTGCATATAAACAAAAGCCACACACAGACATGCATACCTACATATATGTGCGTAGGCTCCATGTAGTGCGGCCTACTTTTCCCGCAGGAGCAGGAGATGAGCTGCAGATTGACATGCAATTCGAACTGATGATAGCCCGTACCGCCACCCGCTGCTTACCACTAAGGTGACTCAGCCAAAAACCTGACCCTGATTAGCCCACAACCGACCAATTTGTCGTTGTTCTTGTTCTCTGTTTGCGCCGCCATTGTTACTGTTGTTAGTGTTCCAATTACCATGTTGCGTTGCCATAAATAAAATTAACCACAATGCTCCAAACAACATGGTCAACAATGTTGCGCCGAAAAACTAGTTTTCCGCGTCAAGAGCGCCACCATTGTGTAATACCCTCAGATTAGAATGGCTAATCAAGTTATTGATTCGATTTGCTATCGTGTTAAATATTTTAAATTAATTTCCTCCTCGTTCATTGTTAGAGAATAATTGTGAAAAAATACTAAATACTGTCTAATATTATCGATGTTTACATCAGTCAATTTATCGATAATTGTAAAACAAAATAAACTGTTCCAGTTCTTTGATTCAGTGTTGAAGAATACTTAGAAGTGAAAATATAAAATGTCTGCCAATAGTCGAAAGAATGACTTTGTTAATGTTTTACTTTTCTGCTCTTCTTTTAATTTTTTAGCTTTAAAATGAAAACGAATTTTAAAGAAATAAAACTTGGAAATCTATTCGCGCTGTGTTCCTCATTAAATCCGCAACAAATTTGTGCAAAAGCATATTTGAAGTTTGTCATGACCCGGATAATTTCGGTGACAGCTTTTTAGTGAGTTTCTGTGCAAATTAAATAAATGTTTGTGCATATTTTATGACCCAGCGCATTGCGCCCGCTGCACAAGCCACAGCTGACCGCAAAGTGTAGCGTATTTAAATTAATGATACGAAATGTCAGCAGAACACCGAACCGCAAATCATGTTCAAAACAATTTCACTTTTTTTTTTTTTGTTTGCTCGTTTAGGATTTCCAATGCATGCTACAAGCAAATATTTATTTTACGTTTAGACGTCTTGACTATGTCCATTATTAAAAAATTAGTATTAAGATTATGTATTTGGTCAAAGCAAAGCTGAATTTGGGGAAACTTGAATTATGAAACGAGCAAATTTGAATAAGCTCTAATTAGCAGGATTAGGAGAGCACTGCGTCCTTAAACCAGAGGGAAATGCGGTCCTCACGGCACCTCTTCAATGGTTCGGTATTTGTGTACTGATGGATGAGGGAACTAAACCGATTGTGATTGTGTTCGTTGCCAGCCCTTAAACGGTTGCCAAGCGAGGCTGCCTTCTCATACAGAGCCTTCGTGGTGGTCATGGAACCTCTCAGCTCTTTTTGTATCTCTTCCGTAATTTCTTTTACCGATCGCTTGGGCTTTTCTTTGGTTTCTGTTTGAGTTTTGGAGACGAGCGAAACATTGTCAGCCTGGTTTTCACCTTTAATATCTTTTTTGGATTTCGTAGAGATTTGCGACTTATTATCCGCTTGTTGATCAACTTTTGTAGACTTTGTAGAGATGCGGGAAATGTTATCACTTTGCTGGTCATACTTGTTTGACCTAGTTGAGACATAAGAAACATTATCAGCCACAGCACCTTTTTGGGACGACTTCGTAGATATATGAGACTTATTATCCGCTTGTTGACCTTCATTTTTGGACCTCATGGAAATGCTCGAAACGTTGTCCATTTGCGGATCATCCCTTCTTGACCTTATAGAAATGCGAGACACATTGTTCGGTTGTGGATTTTCATTACCGGATCTTATAGACATGCGAGAAATATTGTCAGGTTGAGGATCACCCATTTTGGATCGTAAAGATATCTTCGACATGTTATCCGGGGGCTGAACATCTATTGTGGATCTTATAAAGACATTGGAAACGTTGTCCGCCTGCTGTTCAGCCCTTGTGGCACTCATAGAGACATTGGAAACATTCCCTGCCAGCTGATCACCCGCTCTTGTTCTAAGAGAGATTCGCGAAACGTTGTCTTGCTGATTATCCGCTCTGGACCTCATTGAGTGCCGTGAGATATTGTCATCCAAACGATCAGGAGACATGTTTTCTTCCGAGCTCTCTTCACCTGCCCGGTTTCTGTCCCGGGAACGATGCGAAGAGCGCGAGGCATTATCAGCATGGCGTGTACCCCTGCTTGCCGCAGATCGGACACTGTTGGTTCTTTGCAAGTTCGGATCAATCATGTCCCGATCCCTGGCCGATTCCCTTAACTTTCTCTGTGGCTTCATGTGGTTGTTGCTGCTCTTTAACGTGGTAGTTGAATCGTTTATCCTACTCTTCTGCGAATGAATTCTCATTCTAGAGTCAAAGGTGCTGCCGGAGGCCGATAGGTGGGGACGGATAGGCAGTAAAGTTTCGACGCCCTGCGAGCCCATCGAGGACCTGGAGTTGCCCCTCGAGGCTCGTCCAGCATTAATCCGTTCCTCCTCTTCAGCTGCATGTCGCTTGGCGGCTGCCATCTCCTCTTTGATTGCTTTGGAAAACGTCATTTCACCCATTTGAGACTTTTTCACTCCGGCAGCCTCATCTGCCTCCCGCTGCCTCTCCGCCAGCAAAGTGCCCTGCGAGACAGATTTATTGGTGTGCTCCTTGGGTGGTGGCCATGTGGCATATACGGGCGGCGGATACGTCGGTGTCCGGGGTATTCTGAAATCGTGCCTCAACCCATTGTTGTTCGGGCCAATATGGAACGGATTAAAAGCTTCGCCACTGTCATCCAACATTTTCTCAAATAAATAAAAGCTATATTCATAGGTGTAGTACAAGTTTATTTGTTATTTCTGGCTGTTATTTTTGTTTTCTTGTTGCTATGCACGTCCTAAAATAATTTTGTATTTTTCGAATTTCAATGTATTTTCATTGTCCTGCAGCAGTGTAGACTTTCATTGAAAATCGAAAACGAACTGAAGATTCGATGATGACGATATTTGTGCTCAAAGCAAACACATGGCATACTTTGTTACTCAGCTTGAATATGCCAATAAGTAAAACAAAACTATTTTGCTCCATGCACAAAGTGTTTAATGAAAAATTTGGACAATAGCTTGCAAAAAAAATTGGTTGATATTTTCAATAGAATATTTTATTTTTAAAAAAACTAACTGCACATTTAAAGTGGCGAATTTCAATGTTTAAGTGCAGTGTTGTATAATAAAGACCGATTCTCTACAGGAGTTTCGATGTTATGGCAAAGAAGGATATCGATATCGATGCAGTGCTGTAAATTGTATCATAAATAACGAATATCGATGTTATAGCTAGCAAGAATCGATATCGATACAGTGCTGTAAATTGTATTATAAAGAAGAATATCGATGTTACAGTTAGCGGAATCGATATCGATGCAGTCCCGTAAATTGCCGTATTTCAAACGATGCAGTTTTGACAGCTAGATGGAAATCTGTAGTCAAGCAGTCTGTTTAACGTTTTCTAGTTTGCCTAGAGATTTATTTGAAATTTCATAGCCAGTCTTATTTTTAGATTACTTTCAGTCGTAATAAAGTGATCAACAAATTCAGGTTCGAATTGAGTACAAAATCAATTATGTCTAGACTCCAAAAGCCTAATAAAACACCAAACATTCCGCCGGATTTATTTGATAAAACGATCATTTATGGCGATGGTCTCTTATATGGTGGCCAATCGCATCCGCTTATAGTCGACGGCGTGCAATTACAGTCGATGACACATCAGGTGCCGTATATGATGGGCGGCTACAATGGACACCAGAGATTGCAACAGCCCGACCAGGTGCAGCAGCAGCTCATGCAAGTTCAGCAACACAAGTCTGTCCAATTGCAGCAGCAGCTCTTGCCAGTGCAACAACAGCTCAGGCCACTACAGCAGCAGGCAGTGCAAGTTCCGCAGAAACCCGCGCAGCTGCAGCAGCGGCAACAACGACATACAACGTCGCTGCAACAGACCCAGCCTCACGGAAGGCAACAGCAGCCGCGCAGGCGTGCACATCCCACAACAAATGTCCAAAAACCATCTGCAAAACAGCAGCAGCATCAACCACAGCTACAGCAGTTGCAACATCAGCATGTGCAACAGCAGCAACAACAACTGCAACAACAGCAGCAGCTCCTGCAGCAGGCTCAACAGCAGATGTTCGGGGGCATGGGGCAAGCTAGTAATCAGCAGTCTATGTATAATAATCCATGTGGCAATTATGAGAACTACTTCTTCGGCTATATGCCGGCCATCTACCCGACCATGTGGTCTGACTATGGCAACAGAATCGGAGTTATGGATACCTCGCATGCAAACAGATTTGACACGTCTTAGGACAGCACGCTATAGGCGGCGAGACGCTCCACTCGATTTGGCAATTTGGAAAGAAGAAACAAATTTGGAAAGTGGTCAGTGAAATAAATGACGCCTGAAAGTCATTTCTCATTTTCCTCTTTTCTACTCTCTCCTCCTCCATACCATCCTTCTGCATTTGTCGTGCGCTCATTTGCACTTTAAGGCAAATTCCTTTTTCTGGGCAAAACTTCAGGGAAAATTACATCTATAACTTTACTGCCTTGCAGTCTTTAGGTCAAAGCAAGGTAAGGAGAAGGGAGTGCAATGGGCAGGAACTTTAATGCAGGCACAGAGTGTCGAGCGTCATTTAGTGGTAAATTTCCGTCTTAGTTACCCAACGAATGTCATACGTGACATTTTGCGAATTCCGTTTTTAGCATTCCGTAATCGCCATCCGCGTGCAACCTTGTATGTGTGTGTGTGTGTGTGTGTCTGTATGTGTATAGCTATGGTCAGCAGAGGATAATGACTGTCTGCATGCACCTGACAGTCTTGCAGTGGTTTCCACTCCTTCATACCAATCACCAGCCCCGTTCTGTGTGTATATCCTCCGCTCGTGGTCTGTAGATTTTTCTAATTATTTCGTTGGGCTTTGAGCCAGTATTTTCATTGCAAAACTAACGTTTTGATAGCGGGCAGATTTCATTTTTCTTGTATGCTTGCCCGCTCTCAGATGTAATCTCGCTATGATAATATTTTCCTACCGTAAACATTTCAATCAAGCAATTAATTTTTGCACTTTACGTTTTCAAATTCTCGAAAAGAGAAAAGTTATCAAAAACTCTTTAACGGTTTTATCTATGCAGAATGGCAGTGCTTGTTGTCGAGTGCTTTGCACTATGCACTTAAACCGCAGCTTGCAGTGCCGTCTCACACACTCTCACACACACACGCATACGAACTTGCTCTAATGATGATCCCTAAAGTCAACTTGCTAAAGTAACATGAGCTTGCTCAGTGGGTAAGGAAGAAGAGGCGCGCAGCGAGGCGCCTTGCATAAGCACACAATGGTATTAACGCCATAATTCGTAAGTTACAACAGCTACACATGCTCGCAGTATGGCACCGCAAACGGATTAAGTTATATTCAAGTTGTGAACGTTGCATTTTAAGACACTTGTGTGCGGTTTCCCCAGCCTCCTGTCACTGCCCATGCCATTGACTCTTGCAATGAAAAACCGTTGCATCTTTTAGGCGCCCGCTGCTATGCAAATTTTATTCACTCAACTGCATCTGTATATGCAGTGTTGCCAGAAGTTTTAAGCAAATAAAATCCAGATGATATAAAAAAAATTAAGAAAAAACTTTACAAAATTTATAATTGATTATTGTATAATTGATACACCCTCGCAAGTTAAATAGACTCAGATATCGATAGCCCTATCGACAACTCTAGCGATTGGAGGAGTGTTGGAAAAAGCAAAAAGCAAGAGCGAACGTCGCTATCGTTGACACTTTTGACAGGAAAATAGCTGAGCTGGCAACACTGATGATATGTCAAGTTCCTTAATACGAAAGTGGGCAAATTTCAGTTGCAGTTGCACTTTCATTTGCATTTACTTTTGTGGCGTATAAAAACCACAATATTTTAATACAGTCAATTTCCCGTGCTACCGGGGGCCATGTTGCAGGTCAAGTGTAAATTACTCTCCTCATTTCGCTCTCTTTCTTGCTTTATTTGCGCAAACCGCACATCATATTTACTATATGTGGAAAGTTTGCTGAAAGTTTAATTTAAAAATATGCATAATGCTCGGCTTTGACCAACAAGCTGAGCAAAGAGAAGTTAAATCAAATAAATTGAAAATTCTCTTCAGTCAGTTTTATGCTTTAAGTTTGAGCCTCGAGTTTATAACCTTCCCTAGATCTTAATTGTTTATTTCTCACACTAGAATTTGCATTTCAGTTTCTCGTTGACTTTTTTTTCAATCTGAAAAGTGCCATATAAAATTTAAGGATATCCTTAGCAAATTGCGAATCGTGTCTTTTCAACGCTCTTCATGGCACTTCTGTGTCCAATAAAACTTACACAGATGGCAGTGTGTGAGTGGGTGTGTCGGGTAGCTATAAAAATATAAAACAAGCCTCACTCGCTGCACATAAATGCGGTCGTCTTCAACAACGACTTTACTTTGGCCTTAAAACGCAACTTGTTGAAGTGTTTACTGTGTGCGGTATCTCTCCCCTGCTGTCCTCTGAATACATCAAATATCTCACACAGATACAGCAAATATACACACGTGTTCATCTACCTTTGCTTAAATATCGAATTAAATATGTTTGCTTTGGAATATCATCAAATTTTACCATGAACTTCTGTGCAAAGTTTTTCTAGTTTTACGATAAGTATTTCATACATAAATTATTTAAACAAACAACAATTTGGTATTTGCTAAATATTTATGACACAATTATTTGCATTTTCAGTTGTAATTTTTTGTTGTAAAGTTTATTTGCGGAGGTTCATCTTTCGAAAGTGGTTTGCATTCATCGTCGACCAATAAACAGACATGGGAGTAGCTGACTTTATCCAGTTCCTCATAGATACGGTGATTCAAGCGAATTTCCGGATACTGTAAGCGGTAAACCAAATTAACAGTGTTTTAATATATAATGCTAAGAATGGAAGACCCACTTTTTTGGCAATTTTCCAACACTCCAATGCGATCTGATTATGCTGCAATCGCAAGTTGATCAAGGCCAAATAACCCCAAGGATCGGCCATGTAGACTTCATTATCTGTAGTCAGTGCTATGTACTGAAGTGCTTCCTTCAGTTGATCTTTCTGTTAGACGCATAAAAACCAATGTTCATTATATTATTTATCAAGACAAAAACACTTACATAATACAGTGCCAATCCCATGCTATAGTTGGCGATAAAACTTCTTTGTCCCTTGTTGCAAGCTACACACAATGCGTAGGCCTTTAATGCAGTCTCATAGTCTTCATGTTCGAAGCACAGATGACCCAGACGCAACAGGCTTATATAGAAATGGGGGAGTATTTTAATATCATCAGTCGTTAGACTAAGCAGGTTCTTAAAATAAGCTATTGCCGAGTCAAACCGACGAAGCATGTACTCTACATTGCCGTGGATGTGAAATAGATAGTAGGTCTAGTGGGTAAAATAACTGCCTCAGATTAAATATAGTAGACAATCAGGGAAATAATTTAGCTTACCAGCAACCTGTCTTGTTCAGTTTCCTCAGGTGGCGGATTATTGAATTCGAAACTATCGTCGATTTTGCCCTGCAACATCTTTAAAGTCGTGTTTATCAAATACTGCTCAATGTTTCAAGAATTCCCCTGCGATTTCGTTAAAAACAACCTGAGCAAACCCATAGGCGCCCAGCTCAGCGAATGTCCTGAAGACTGCATAGAACTTTGCAGCGTAAAGCGTTCGCGGATTTGGCTCAAATTCTACGAGCATAAAACACTTGAACAGACTGCCCGGTATGGGAGGTATTGATCTCTCGCGTATTTTATATAGATTCTCGTACTTCCAGCGTGTGAATTCCATGCCCGGCAAATACATCTTCTGCTTGTAATAACAATAAAGCAATATCCAAACTTCTCGATCCAGATTGTTTTGGGCCGCAAACTGACGCAGTTGTTCCAACATATTGCTAAAAGCTTCGCCCTCTTTGCCTGCTTCGTACTCCAAACTCAGCTCCCGCTGGTAGTCAATATAAACCTTTAGCAGTGCGCTGCAACAGAAAAGTGGGATGTAATACAACAATTTATAAATATAAAATGGGTTTATGGCCCGGCTCTCACACAAAGTAAGCGCCATGCCAGTTGCCGTCCTTTTCGCTGAGCACATAATTTGCAGCCAGATCGAAATTAAGATTCTCTACAGCGTTGAGAAACAAGTAGAAATGAAACACGAGCTTATTACTACTGCCTGCATTAATTTCTTCATAGAGCTGTTTGGCCAGCACACATTCGCCGAGTAGACACATGTTGCGATACTCCACCAATAGGCGACGGGTTCGCATGTCTTCGGTCTCAAAGTTGACTATACAATGGGTTTGACTATCATATTGGCAACATGTCACCAGGTTCTCAATGCGATCCATTAGATCCTTGTGCATGTGCGTGAGCATTTCCTGTTTAACATACAAATCGTATCAGTTATTAGTTAGAAACCTTATTCCACACACTTACGCGAAACTCAATATTGGTCTTGGTCGGAGTTTTCGCGTTAAAATCGGCTCCGCATATGTCTACCAGCAGATTCCTTAGATTGCCCAAATGACAACAGAATGCGCCACGATACTCGCTGACGTCGTTCACCTCGTTCTTTACAATAAACCCAATCAATTCCCTAATCAGTTCGTCAAAGGTCCGATACAACTCCTTGAGTATATCGCCACTTGGTACGTAATCCATGAGACATCCCATATCTGCGTAGCGACCCAGACGGCAAGTATCCAGCATGTCCCCATTATACGCATCCAACGAATCGTTGTGTTTGGTCAAAGGCTGAAAAAAGGAGATCTTGAGTACGGCAAACATGGAAGCATCCGCATTAAGCTTGTAGCTCAATCTAAAAGACTTTCGCGACCTGCGGGTAATGGGGGAAAAAGGGCAGGCGAAACGGCAGGTGTTCACTATAAAGAAAATTAAGAGAATCGTATATTAAATATAAATAAAAAGAACTAACGAATGCTGATGTCGAAGCCTGACCAAACAGTAGAATAAACGTAGAAACATTTTGAAAAACCCCTCCACTGTTGGTAAACCATTTTCTTAAACATTAACATCAATAAGTCTATATTCAGGCTTACCATCGGGATAGCCGAAAATACTCGGATTAATGATGCCTTCGTAGAGCACATTTTCAGGTATCTCATCGTACAACTGTAAGAGTATCACATAGTCGTTGTGATGCACAGCCGTCTCGAGTATTTGACGCATTTCGCTCGTTAGCACATAACGATGCAACGAGTTGTTGATCAGCGCTCGATCATTGATAGTATCGATCGAATCAATATTCAAGTTGGCACCCGCTGGCGTCAGCAGCTGGCGAAAGAGATGAGGTAGCTTTATGCGGGCACTTGTACCCATTTGATTATTGCTAAAGTTACAGGTACCAAATACATTGTTCAGCAAATCACGTTTCATGTTCTCCCACACAACGATGGTGTTCTGTGCGCTAATTATCTGTGACACAAAGCAATAGAATGTGCACAGCGGAAGTACCTTGTAGCGGTCATTCTGATCTGAACGAGTGGAACGAATCGAGACTCTTATGCCTAGGTGGCCAGCACGGTTGTGCAACTCCTCGGGTGCATTGTAAATCGATTCGAGTGTAAAAAATGCAAGATTGCAGAAATTAAAATTCTTCAGCATCGGTATGATCGAGTACATGTGCCACTTTGTGGTTGTAGTAATCTTCTGGCTAGTCAGCGTCTGCAGTTTGTGCTCATATTCCGGATAGAGCATTATAGAAATGTTGCGGATGAAGCGTTTACGCTGAAATAGTTGCAACAAATCACAATGACCGCGCGATATGAACTCCAAGGTCTCTTCCTCATACTCATCATCTTCGACAGAACAACTAGACACAGAAATTGATTTACCAGTTAGCAACAATGTCAAACTCGAGACATCTGTTCGCACATCCCCGACGGTCTTTAGATCGCACCTGCGATGCTGTGGAATACGCTGATATAGCGATATCACCAAGGGATTATCACTGAACGTATTCATGTCCTCGATGTCGTCCTGCCAAATTCCCATTGTAAATACAGGTCGGGCCAATTGGAACTCATCCTGATAGATAATCGTATCCGTTGTGTAGTGCTCTGACAATTTCTGCAGCGTGTTTTTTTGGATGATACATATGTAACTCCAGGGGATATGATACCACTGGCAAATTGATAATATCATTTAGTTGCATATAGAGATACACGCGTTGTTGGAAATCTGTTGGTTGTCGCACAATAGTCACGGGTGTTGCTGCTCCCCCTTTAGGCTTGGACTTACGCCTCGGACTTGATTTGCTCGACGCATCCATTGGAGTTATCCAGCTTATATATTGTACAGATCTAAAAACTTTGCGCAACCTGACAGCTGTATCAACGTGCTGCTGTGTAAGTAAACAGTTTAGTTAGGGTAGTCAAACAGGGGAAAACTTATATACGAGTATTACAAACCAGGCAAGGATAAGTCGGGTATGAGCATGTTGCATTAGCTCAAGGGTCTGCGCAATACATGTGTTTCGTGTTAATGAAAATTAAATATGTATGCAAACACTCATAAATACACGTATGTTTCCCCTTACCTGCATCTTAATGACTGCAGCATTTTCGGGGAGTATTACATCAGGTCGTCTCGTCCAAGCTCGTCAAGCACGCACTTGTCAAAAATGTAACCGCAAAACAGCAACATCAACATCAACACGTACAAAACAGTAGCGGCAACAACAATGCATTTTGGCCAAGGCCAAACCAACAACAGGCGACAACAACAACAAACGAGACACGTACTTGTTCCCCCTCTCCCTTACTCAACCCACGACAGGTGTTTGTAGTTGTAGTTTTCATCAGCGCATATGATATAGGGTAGCATAACGCAGTCTATTGCGCTAAGACATAAGCAATTTACTTTCAATATGTTAGAAATTAATTGTAACGGATTCATTAAATTTGAAGTTTGCAACTTACTCAACACTATTCGTTAGAAATGATCAATGATTTATCAAAAGTGGCGGGAAGCCGATATTAATTATGCTGTTATTTGCAGCTTACTCCACGCTTATCGATATTCTTGATTAGAAGCTTATCGAAAGTGGTGGCAAGTCGATATTAATAATGTTGATAGCCATTTATCGAAACTAAGAAATTAAATTGAATTAAATACTTAATGACAACCAAATTTAAATATGTGCATGTTGACCCAGCTCCACTCTGCCATAGAAAGCGCATGCACAATTCGGTGCTACCCTAGTGTGTTTGTCGTCATGCTTATGGCTGTTTGTTTTTGTATGTTTTGTTTGCCTAGCAGCGAGTGCTCTAAAATCCGCTTTGACAGCTCGCCTGTCAGCTGAGCCCCGGCCAAAACGGTTGCCTGTGGTGTGGTGGTGGGAGCGGTGGTACGATGTGGTGGTGCGCTACTCTGCAGGGTTGTCTGTCTCTGCTGTTTGTTGTTTACTGTTTTGTTGCAACTCCAACAACATATGCTAATGACTAGGTAGGCCCGGGGACGCACTAATGCCATAGCAGGGAGCCGGAACAGGCCACTCAACTGCCTCCATGAAGAGAGTGGCAGATAGAGCGAGAGAGTAGTGTGGGGAATTGCTATCAGCAACTACTACTACTAGTTTAAGGCCAAGTTTAGTTGCTTGCACACACACACACAACCATTAGCTTCATCAAAATGAAATTTGCACACACGCAGACACACAGACATGCAGAGCGTAAAACTACTTGACAGGTAACTGGAACGCATGTTCGTTATGCTCAAAGGCTTTAAAATGCGCTTTAGTTGCACAACTTGTTCGGACACCTCATATGCAAATCAATGCTGTGACCCCACTGTCACTGGACAAGCAACCAAGCAAAGCGCCCTAGCCAAACACACGCATACACCGTGTGCGCCCGGGCGCAGCACAAGCTTTTGCGCCTGACGCAACAAAATCAATTAGACACTTGCAAATACATAAGTACATACGGGCATTACCAGCCGCACAATAACTATAACAAAAGCAACAACAATAACAACAACATCTAGGGCAGAAGTTGCCCAATAGCAATTGCAGTTTAATGTGGATAGCATTGCCTGCTAATGATAATGTTGTTATGTGCCCATTATGCTCGGGTGTCTCTCCTCTATTCCTGCTGCTGTTCCTGCACCTCCTCTTTGTTACTGTTGCAGCTGCTGTGCCCCATGCTGCACATATCATTTGCATTTCAATGCGGAACGTCTGTTGGCAATGAATCCATGTGGGGAAAGCTCTGCGAGCCACAGTTGAATCACTGGCTTTAGTTGGGTATTAGGAGCTGGAAGTGAACATGAAACTTAACATTTTATCATAACAATTTACTACTCTATGCATACCCCAAAATGTTACCTCGTTAATCATTACAATTGTATCGAATTTGACCCGAAGTTGACCCAAATTTATATCGATTGTACATAAAGCAGCAGCTGAAAGGAAGCGGAACAGCCACAGCAATTCCTTAGCTGCTATTAAACGTGCACAGACATGCACAGCGCTGCTATTTTCTATATGCTATATGAAAATGCCGAGAGAAAGCTGCACAAAGCAGCTCAACTTAATACCAAAATAGCTGAGCTTAGCGGAAAACGGCGAAAAAGCCACAAAAACCACGCATAACTTGACGCAGCAAGCTAATCACAGGGACACACACACACACTTACACATACACACATGTGCTGGCGAAAATGGGCAAAAATCTACTTGATAATATGCTGAGAGCGGAAACTAACTGTATCCAACTCCCTGCGGGCTAGCGTCGAAAGTATGCAAAAGATTTTGGCGTGGCCAAAAGTGAAAAACGAATTTCGACAAAGCGAATGTAAAATTTACACCACACGGAAAGAGAGAGTAAGAGAGAGACCGCGGGGAAGAGATACATAAGCCGGTAACGGGATTCTGGCTGGGATTGGGGACTGGATGCTGATACTGGCAACATGAAAATTTCATTTGAAATTGAATATGAAAAAAGCGTAGCATATTTCGTGGCGCGTCGTGTTGTACCGCCGTGCGACGACAGCTGCCGGCTGCAATTGACAATTATTATTATTGTCAGTGCGAATGAAAAGCCGCACCCAGGGAGGGATCAGGCATCCCGGCCAGACAGACAGACAGACAACTGGCAGGCAGCAGGCAGCAGGCATATTGTCAGCCGGCACCAGGGCTTGGTATTCATACGATGGCCATGTAGCTCATAACAAAACTCCAAACTGCCGCGTTGGCTTCAATAAAATTCAATGTACGCATTAAAATCATTTAAATTCTATTGTTTTTCTTTACGTTTCGCTTCGTTTCGCATTTGCATTGTTTTTGTGTGTCTCGTCTCACACACATACGAGTACACACACACACACACACGACACCACAAAGAGAAGCCGCGGGGGCCAAACCCAACCGTTGCCGTCTGCCACGTAAGCTGTTTTCGTTACGGCTTTCTGGTGATATCAGCAAATGCATATTTAATGGCTTACGCGGTGGATGAGCAATGAGCGCACGCGATTCGATACGTGATATGCTTGTTTGCCAAATATGTAATGCCTCTCAAAGCGCCATAACTCACTCCGCTAAGTAATGCAATGGCGTTCTAAGTGTTGAAAGTCTCGATGACAGATCAATTAAGTAGGTCGAGTTATCTTAGTGTCGAATATAAAATATGTTATTATGATATGTAAGTGCGACCATAGTGAAATGTACCTAATACTCAGTTATGGATAACTATATCGACAAGGGGCAGTGATGGACGATGTGGGAAGCAACAGCGAGCGCTACTATCAGTGCTGACAACTTAGCTATTTTTCCACTACATCTATAGTGTTGTAATTTGCAAATACGGCATAAATTGTTAAATAGTGGCTAGCGGGACTTGTAGTTATTGTTCCTATCGTTTTAGCATTTTATAAATATCTGGAGGATTCATGCATTTACGATTCTCTTTTACGAATATGAGGCAAAAAAAACATCGATACGGAAAAATATCATTGAATTGTATTGTTTCTAACTATAAAATCAATTAAACCAAATTACATACAATCATTAACAGGTTGTTTCCCAATTAAGCTATTTTCCTATCAATTCTGGCTTCTTTGTGGGACAAAATTGAAAATATTGCTGTATATAGTTTTTGTTAATTCCAGATACTCTATAAAATCTGTCTGTTTTTTTTAGCAACATTTTATATAATTATACGATACTATACTATAAAAATATATTTTCCATGCTTGCTTATATTGTGTGTGGTTTTTTTTTATTTTCCTAGCATGTGTTGTGTAGTTCTCTTTGCTTTTTCTTTTCTTCAGGCTGTCATCTTGGACTAAAGAGTACAGCAAACACTTTGCATATCCCCTTCTTATTTGCCTGTCGAAAATTTTCACTTCTTTCGCGATTGAGCTGACTACAAGCTGCAAGTCGCGCTTGTTTGCATAATGCCAAGCAGTCAACACACCCCCACACACACACACCTCCGCACACACGGAGCTCCTTCCTCGTGGCATAAAAGTGCTGCGGTTTTATTTCACAATTCCATACGTTGTACTTTGCATAGCCAACAGGAATTTTCCGCTGACAGCAGCCAAATCGTTTCGTAAGCGAAGAACGATAAAAAAAAGAGAGAAAGGATTTCTCGCTTGCTGTGCTCCTGCTGTTATCCTCTCTTTCGTTGCGTTGATTTGTTTGTTGATTTGCGTAAAGGCGATGCGAGGTGAGCTCGAATTTCGTGTTGTCGTCAGGGTGGTACGAGGGTCAAAAAAGGTTGCTCGGTTAAACAAAAGTTAAGGCACACAAATCCTTGTGAATACCATGTCGCAACTTTATTGCCAAGTTTTTCATTTGTCGCATTTATAAATTATTTAAAGTGTCGCCCCTTGATGTATGTGTGAGACGCCTCTCTTGTCTGAGCCGCAGGCTCTGCGTCATCCACGCACACACACACATATGTACATATACAATGGGGCAACTAGTGTATGGCTGTGTATCATTGACCTGGTGACCTCAAAAGTGCCATCGCCGCACACATTCAACATTCACAATTCAGCATTCATAGGAGACGAGCAAGAAGGACCAGTGACATGACAAAACCATAAACAGTGGCTAAACAAGGTGCTTAAATTATGCCACAAGATCTGAAAACTGGCTGTAAATAACAAGCCAGAGAGAGGCTACTGGGTACCGGGTCGGTACTAGGCCCCCTAGGTCGCCATTCATATTTATGGGCGGCAGGATAAGTGTGTGTGTGTGTACTTCCACACACACGATAGACATGTGGCGCCTGCCACAAAATGTAGCCAATCTCGTGTCCTCCACATGCTCCTGCTTTCCTGCTGCCCACCCTCCTCCTTCTCCGCGTCCTCTGGTTGCGTCTTGATGTCCTGGCATGTTGCTAGTTGTTGGTCTCACGCTTGGCTGGCTTTGGTTTTGAGCAATCAACGCGCGAGTGCTTGTGTGTGTATGTGCAAGTCTGGCAGGGGTTGGGTAGTTGTATATGTTTACTTAGCGCTATTCAGCTGCCAGCTGTTTATTCCAACATATGAATATCAATGGTGGCTCTGGCGTTGGTGCTCCTGATGCAGTCAACGCGATGCAAAGTTCGTTTTTAAATGGCCAAAGTCGGAAAATAAATGAATGAAAATATGTAGATTAAGATTGGACAGGAATGTAGCGAAAGCTAACGGGCTCTCCCCAAACTGGAAGTATAGCTTGTAATACGTAGGGTTATGCCGTATCATTATAGTCTAAGCTGGAATAAATGAATGTGCTACACAATTCCGCAATCTTAAATTGCAGATGACAGTATTATACAAGTATTGGGGACGAAATGAGAAAATTAAATAGATAAAGAACTTACATACGTACACTGAAGATCAGCTTGGCATAGGTTAGTACTTTACTATTACGATATTTATCTTATTTTAGGTTTACTAACAAACTAGCCGATCCATTGTTTGCTGCAGAGGATTGGGGAAAACCCAGGAACCTCCAATCAGGTAAAAGCAAGATAAAAGATGGTAAGTCTATACCGAATAGACAATTACGTAGCTACGTAGGCCAAACAATAGGAATTATTTTCAAGCTTGAAGCCTGTCTTGGTACACCACTTAATGCTAGATTTATATTCAAGAATTGGACAAACAAGAGAAGTATACAACAACTCTGTCGTAGAGGGATTAGTAAATTCTATTTACCAATCCAAATTGATGAAGCCAAGAGCCCGAGAAATCTTATTGAATGTGTGTGTAATGTGGCTCATCTGAATCACTTATATATCCTATCTACTTATTCCGATGAATTATTTCACCACTTTTTAAATCCACCTTAGTTGCCTCAACTCGCACCTTACGCCAGCAAATTCTGCAAAAACTTGGACAGTTTTAAATGTTTAACAACTTTGGGGTTAGGTTGTTAGGCAGATGGAGCAACTTACCACGCCCTCGGCAGGCAGTCACAGCAAGGGCAGACCCGAAAGTTGTTGTATGCCTGGCGTCATCATTGGGCAGGTCGGGTATGCTCCTAGAATGTCTGCCCGCCTCTCTCCGCCTTCCGTTCTGATTGCCGGATTGTGTTTTGTTTACCTGGCTGGCCAACTTGTTTCCTTCCTGTCAATGACATGCCACGTAGACACACATACAACACAGACGATTTTAATTAAAATCGGATTTGGCATCGACGATTTCCGAGAATTTAATTGCATGTGGTCTGACATTCGTTCACACTTTGACGTTGATGTTGGGGCGCCACTTCGATGTAGCACGAAGAAGAGGAAGGAGGGACAAGCAAATTTTGTCTTTGATCTTGAGTCATAGTCACAAAATTGTAGGAGAACAAAAGATGTCAGTAAAAATAAATAAAATGATAAAAATTCATAAATAAATGCATGAGCGCGCTTTGACACACGGATGCAGGACACCGGATGTGTGCATGTGAGTGTGTGTGTGCATGTAGGAATGTTTTCGAGTACATTCTTGGAACTGTTGTCAGGCAATATGTGAGTCTGTGAAGGTGTGTGTGAAGATGGACGGTAGTTAAATGTTGAGGATACGATTTACCTCATTTAAGAACTGTAGCCCAAGCAGACTTTAAGATCCTCGCAAATATAATAGCTTTGAATTCATATCTTGCAGATATAGTTAGAGAGAGCCCGACAGATCTTATTGCTGTTGCTAAGTATGTAAAGAAACCATTCAATATACATATATTTTCTTTAAATACCCTATTCAACTTTGACAAAAAACCGTTTTGCTTTTACTTTAGCTAATCAAATGACACAAGCCTGAGTCCACAGATTTCAATGCGACTATTTAAAGGCAAGATAAATTGAAGCGGAACACGCTTAAAGGCCTTCGCTGTCCTGTCTGTCAGTCGTTCTGTCCGTCGGCGTCTGTCAGTTTCACACATCCGTATCCTTTTCCGTTCGAAGCAATAATAAACAGTTTCCGTCAGTTGTTTGACATATCTACAAGTCGAAATCAGTTTGTGTGTGCTTAATGATATGTATAAACCTTGCTCAAACACAACGCCGAACCCTTTTGGCGTACCGACTGACCGCCCTTTGCGTCGGGTATTTGCAAGTGTGTGTGTGTGTGGCTGTGTGTGGGAAAGACAATGACTGATTCACTGGTCAAATATAAAACGTGGCTGTGGTTATTGCTTGATTAATTTCCGGTCAAATGGCTAGAGACACTAATGACTATTTAATGTTACAATTTACACTTTATTGATTTGGAAACCCGCGTTCGCTTGTTTTCTTTCTGTGTGCGCACTCCTCTGTGTGTGTTCTATTTGTTGTGCCTGTCTTGTTGTCAGCATAAACGGGGCATTATGTCAAGTTGTCAGACGCAGGCTTTAAATGGACTGCGACTGATGCTTATCGTTTCAACATGTTACGTAGAATATACATACGATATATTAAAAAACCTTTAAGGCTCTTTAACAAACTAGCTTCATTTTTCAACATTTCAGAAAATTCTCTACTGACGCTTGATAACAAAAACTAATTTAACCATGGACTAAATTGATTTAAATAAAAAACAAGTTTCTGGAGAGATTTTGAACATTTTTAAAGGAGAATAAATAGAGAAAATTGAAAAAATAATGTTATTTCCTTAATCCTTAAAGTAAAGCTCGAATAAAATGATATTCCTGACTAAAATCAGATGATTTTTAACAAAGTTCTGACTACATAATGAAGTAAACATATTCTCCTTTGTGCAACTGAGATTTGAAGCGAATTATATGCATGTCATGGCAGCGACTCTCATCTGACACACATCTCCCAGGAATCAAGGGAAAGATGTTGCTGTCTTTTCGTTGGTCCGTCATAAAATTGCAGCCAGAAAAATAAGTTTTTCAGAAAAGTTTATAGTGTTCTCTCTCCTCTTTCAGCCTGGGGTCAGTTGAAGCATTCATATAGCAAAGTAGGGCAGCTATCATTTTGGGAGTCCTATCTCATCATATTTTAGAGAGCAAATGCTGTGCAATGCAGCTCTGTGCTCCCCTTTTGTGCATTCCCAGAGGACTCGAAACATGCAAATAAACGCTCTCTGCCTCAACATGAGGATAACAACTCAACTTAGTATATTGGAATGGGTGGAGGGGGAACTGGGACAGGCATTGACTGCGGCTCGCTGCTAATTCAGAAGAAATGTTATGGAATTATATATGTAGTATATGTACGATATGTTGTGGCCTCCTTCTGCTTCGTCTCGCTCATGTGGCCCTCTTAACTTATCTGTGGCGGGGCAGACAGCTCAGACACAGCGCATAGTTCATCATGTTCAGCTGATTTGGCTTTCATATCACGTATTTTATTACATCGTTATTCATGACATTCGGCTCTGAAGGAGTATGAATTCCAGTAAGTGGCAAGTATTCCAGCGCCTCCACCCGATCCATGGGTACTTTGGCATATTCAAAATGCAGTTCAATAGATTTCGTTGCCATAAAATAAACATTAAGTTGCTTAAGAAGTCAGAAGGCAATGCGCCTATCTACGCTCCCTACCATTCTCTCTCTCTCTCACTTACTAGTTGGTACTTCTTGCTAGTGTGTTCAGCTTGTAGCACATAATTGAATTGATTTCTACTGGTTTGTATTGCAGATTTATGAGCATATAACCAAAAATGGTTTCACTAAATTGAAAACACTGTGCGGATGGGAAATGGGGAAGGCGATTTGAAATGTTGCACAAATGGCAGCATAAATTGTGCATGCATAAATTATGTGCGAAAATTGAAACGGCACGAAAATACTACTAAAAGAATTATGCAAAAGTTATTGAGCTAAAGTTGAGGCATTTTAAGTATTTGCAGTAGAACAGTGTATGCAATTACCGCCCTCCCAACACATTACACATGGCACCGGGTGTACCCAATATAACTCAACTCAAACTTATTAGCTATGCGCTTTTAGTGAGCTTTCCCCTCCCCATGTGTTAGTGAATATGTTTATGCACTCGTGAGCTCACTGCACGTGTTTTACATAAAATACATACTGATTTTTATTGAAATCATTTAGTATATTATAGCAATTTAAGTTCACGTTCAAGTACAAGTAGAAGGTTTTTCTATAAAAAAAGTGTCGCGAAATGACTTTCCGTAGCATTACGTCGCGTAACGGAGCTCTGCACACTTGACCCGCATCGGAAAGAGGTCCGCCTTTGAACGTCAGATATCATTGCGGTTTCTTCTTTAGAGTGAATTTGAGTGAACTAAAGGATACAAAATGGAGAAACTGGGGTCCGAAATAATCCCATTCTACAAGAACAAAACTATATTTTTAACCGGTGGAAGTGGATTTGTAGGTAAAGTCATTATTGAGAAACTCCTTCGTGTGAAGGAGGTGCACTGCATCTATGTGTTAATTCGACCCAAGCGTGGTAAGAACATACAGGACCGTATTGCCGCCTGGACCAGTGATTTGCCCAGTGAGAGATTGCTTAAGTTGAACCCTAATGCACTGCAGAAAGTTGTCCCCATTGCCGGTGATTGCCAAGAGCCTGATCTGGGCATTAGTATTGAGGATCGGCAACTACTGACGTAACAAGTACAGTTGGTGGTGCACAGTGCGGCCTCAGTGCGCTTTGTCGAGGCTTTGCACGTGGCACTAGACATAAATACGCGTGCAACACGCCTTATGCTCCAGTTGGCAAAAAAGATGAGGTACATTTGTACAGGTATCAACAGCCTTATCAAATTGCGTCACCCATCACATAGAAGAAAATTATTATCCAAGCCACCTTAAATGCAGCGTTGATAAAGTTCTAAAGATAAGGGAAATATTGGATGAGAAGGTGTTTGATGACTTGACGCCAGCTCTGCAGGATAAATTTCCGAACACGTATATCTATACGAAAGCTTTGAGCGAGCAGATCATCCAGACAGAGTCGGACCAGTTGCCGGTTTGTGTATTCCGTCCCGGGATAAGTAAGTAATGTGACTTATTTTTAAATTTGTAAACTGGTTGTAATTCGGAATTTCAATAGTTATAACAACCGATAAGGAGCCGATTTCCGGCTATATTGATAATCTAAATGGACTCATTCTTTTAATGTTCGGCTGCGCAAAAGGTTTTGTGCGGGTGATTCCACTCGTTCCTTCAGTTTCGGTCTATGCTATTCCCGTGGACTGTTGTGTTAACCTTATGCTAAGCTGTATTTGGAAAACTGCTCAGTTACGTGCCAAGGGCACTCGTCAAACACCTCCAGGCATCTACAATTTTGTGCCCCACCCAAATAATCTTATAAGTTCAGCCGATTTTGTAGAATCCACACGGAAGCAAGTATTGAAAGCAGCATTGCAAAAAACTCTTTGGTATCCTTTCTTAAAAACCATCGAAAATCCTTGGCTATATAAGTTGGGAATCATATTTTATCATCTTCTGCCCGCCTACGTAGATTTGTTATTACGCCTGCAAGGAAAAAAACCCCGACTGGTCAAACTGTACAAGAAGGCACACAAGAACGTGGATATAATCTCTTTTTTCATCCGAACTCATATAACATTCGATGCTGCCAACTCTGATAGGCTTTGGAAGTCAATGTCTAAAGAGGATCAACAGATCTTTCCATTCGATATGGAATTTTTCGATTGGGACAGCTATTTGGACCGCGCATTTCTAGGCATGCGCATCCACCTGGGCAAGGAAGATAATAGCGAAGAGTCCTTAGAAAGAGCTCGCAAGCGGGTGAGACGGTATGTTATTGATGTGAAACTATATATTCAATTGATATAATTATTTTAAATTCATTTAATTGGCAGTCTACGAATGTTCCACTGGCTGCTGATGATCAGTCTTGCCTGTATTCTACTTGCCATTGGTGGCGATGAACATTGGGAAACTCATTACTATTTCTTGATCCTAGCACGGCGAGTTGACAAGGAGTTTATGTATAGAAATAATAAATCAAATATTTAAAAAAACAAAAATATGTATTTTTGAAATTTGAAACTTGTAAAAATATATTTATATAAATAAATTAATAATTTAACATGTTGCATGCGATCTAGAATCGGGAGGAGTAAATACTAAGAAGTTTCAAGTAGTTCTACAACCATGTCATTATGTTCCCAACAATCTCAAATTGGTTGGGGTTATTAAAAAATACTACTCCAAGCATGGATCTCCGATTGGATAGGGAAGGAAAATAAAGTAATCAAAGTCAAATGTCTTGATCTGCGCAGGCTCCATATTCAAGAATTAAACGAACAAGTGAGTGTCTTGATAAAATATATGGTCAAACTCTTTAGACCATCACTTTATAAAGCCAATTCTTTTCAAGGCACACCTGCAAAAGAGTGTAGGATATGTATTTAAGACTGGCTTGCTGTTCCACACTAGTTGCAACGAGAGCAACAGTCGCGCAAAACGCGACAGTGGGATACCCTTCGACCTATGTTCCCGTGTAGTTTAATTTGTTAAATTCATACGCATATGCACATGCTTTGAAATTAATCCCGACAGATGGCGCTCACGCTTCGCGCTCGCCCGCCTCCCTTGTTAGCTGACAGAGGCACTTGGTTTTATGCTCATACTTTCTTAAATAACTTCTGTGTTTATTGTTCGATCGGATTGTAATTTGGAGACTACGTAGATATATCATTCAGCTTAGTATATGTTAAAGTCAGAAAGTTGTATCTTTTATACAGCGCACTATGGGTAAAAAGCCAGAAATTTTGGTATTAATTACAATTTTAAAGAAAGAGACTTGAATTTTTTATATGTATTATTAGGATTATTAAATAGAATTTCGGAATTTTTTTTTTTTTTATCTGACCACGCCTTCATCTCCGCCCACAAAAACAACCCTTGAAAATAAAGTGAAAAATGTATTTATATACAAATGAAAGCGGTTTTGAAGAGAGATGGATGAGGGGCGAAGAAGGTTTGGGTGTTAAACTGTCTGTGGTTCAACCGCAGGTGTCTTCCCTGGGGGATTGGCGTGGGAGCGAAGTGAGGACACAAGATGCAAAAACCATTATTATGAGATAAAAGTCAACAAATTTTTTATATTTTATTAAGTTTATTAATATTCTTAAACTTCCTGCTCTAAAAATATATTAAGGCAATTGAATTCGTCTTCCCCTTAGATCTCTTAAACAAAGACTTGAAAGCAAAGGATCAGATGAATCCATTGCTCTATTGAAAACATCAGTAATGTTTACTAGTCGGCTACATTTCCTAGCGTGAGATTTTCTATCACTCTTGTAAAGTTTGTTGCGCGCTTCTGACGCGTTTTCTTCAAGGACACCAACAGGAACAATAAATTGGTTAATAATTTGATATCCATGTACCAATATTTTGTGGACAGTTGGGGACATTGGCATAGAGATTGGAAATTGAAGCACCATGTACGAGAAGTGGTGTTGAATGCCCTTGTACTGCAGCCAGCTTATTTGCTAATTTTCTTTTAAGTTGAGGTCCTGCATCTTCATATGTTAACTGCTTCCGACCAGGTTTGTATAGTGTCATTTCTGGCTTATCAATAACGACAACAATTTTAGACTCAAGCCACAGTGAATGATTTCGTTTGAATCACTCCAACATTCTATTGCATTTCCTTAAGTGATTGTTCACATAAGCAATAAATTGGTTCACTTTCTTTGAAATTGTAATCTTTTGCTCTTTAGTCACATAGTTCTATTCTATATTTTCCAAAATATAACTGTTAACAGCATCTGCATCGCGTTTGTTGTTGCTCCAAACATCCAACAGCACTGCATGACTGAACTCATACACATCTACAACATATAATGTTTCGCGAAAAGGGGCAAAAAGGGGCAAAAAACATTAATACCTTTTGATTCCAGATATATATGTTAAAAACATACAACTTTAACCTTGGTGATTCTTTGTGCCATACAAAAGTAATATTCCACAGAACACCAGAACATTTGCTAGTAAGCAATTGAAAATACTCACAAGCAATACATGGGACAATTCAACAACAACACACAATTATCGGAAAACATGTATTAACGATTAATTTATATACTCTGACTTGCTTTTTCCATAATTAAAAATAAACTCAAAGTTTGCTATGAAGACAATATTTGCGCTGCAAGTTGTTACATTTTTTTCGCCAATTTTCACATTTCAAAGCACGTCTGAATCAGCTGACTTTGAGAGCGCGCCAAAAATAAATGATAACTCGTAAAAATGTTCTAAAATTATTTTTAAGCTATCTTGTTACTAAGGAATCAAAAAATCAAAGCAGCATTAAAATATCAATCACAAAAAAAATTACATTAATACCAAAATTTCCGGCTTTTTACCCATAGTGCAGCGCTTACAAATTGAGTTCAAAAATTAAATTATTGATTTGTGGGGCGGTTGACGTGGCACCTAACATTTGAAATAAACTTGATCTGCTTATAGTACACAGGAGTCTTCCTGCCAAATTTGGTAACTCTAGCTTTTATAATAGCTGAGATCTGTGCGTTCACACAGACAGACGGACAGACAGACAGACATGGCTCAATCGACTCGGCTTGTGATCCTGAGCAAGAATATATATACTTTATGGGGTCTCCCACGCCTCCTTCTTTCTGCCTGTTACATACATTTGCACAAAGTTAGTATACCCTTTTTTGACCATTTTCAATGGTCGCAGGGTATAAAAACACAACAGGGGAAAACTCACCACAAACTCATTTCCGTGTGCGATGTGCAAATGCCTCGACTTGGGCTCAAAAACTTTGTAAATATTACATTTTTGAAATTTCCATGTCAAGAATGCGTTCTTCGGTTCATGAATTATCCATTGTTAATGTGGACTAAGTGGGACATTATCAACTTGATTGATTGACACTTTGCTTCAGTCATATGCATATGCAAGAACTTAAAGATACGCAACCCCACACAAGGAAATTGAGAATACTGTCAAACCACTTCCGCAATATAGTCGACCGATTCGATAATCCGAGTTTGAGCAAATGTTCGCACAATTTTTATATCCTTCGACCATTGAAAATGGTCAAAAAAAGGTATACTAACTTTGTGCAAATGTATGTAACAGGCAGAAGGAGGCGTGGAGGACCCCATAAAGTATATATATTCT
This sequence comes from Zaprionus nigranus, assembly GCA_018903425.1. NCBI lineage: Eukaryota > Metazoa > Arthropoda > Insecta > Diptera > Drosophilidae > Zaprionus > Zaprionus nigranus. The sequence goes on from JAEIGD010000002.1 coordinate 1,077,728, forward strand.
TGCTCAGGATCACAAGCCGAGTCGATTGAGCCATGTCTGTATGTCTGTCTTCTGTCATCTGTCTGTCTATTCTGTCTGTCTGTCTGTCTGTATGAACACACAGATCTCAGCTATTATAAAAGCTAGAGTTACCAAATTATGGCATGAAGACTCCTGTGTGCTATAAGCAGATCAAGTTTATTTCAAATGTTAGGTGCCACGCCCACCGCCCCCCACAAATCAATAATTTAATTTTTGAACTCAATTTGTAAGCGCTGTATAAAAGATACAACTTTCTGACCTTAATATATACTAAGCTCAATTAAATATCTACGTAGTCTCCAAATTACAATTCGATCGAACAGTAAACACAGACGTTATTTAAGAGAGTATGAGCATAAAACCAAGTGCCTCTGTCAGCTAACAAGGGAGACGGGCGAGCGCGAAGCGCGAGCGCCATCTGTCGGAATTAATTTCAAAGCATGTGCATGTACAAGTGTGTATGAATTTAACAAATTAAACTACACGGGAACATAGGTCGAAGGGTATTCCACTGTCGCATTTTGCGCGACTGTTGCTCTCGTATTTAATATAATCGTTTTTTAAATTTCAGGTACCAAGTCCAGTAAAGGTTTTTCTATAAAAAAGCTATCGCGAAATGACTTTTCGTTTCATTAAGTCCGTAACAGAGCTCTGCACACTTTACCCGCATCGGAAAGAGCTACGCCTTTGAACGTCGCAGTGAATTTGAGTGAACCAAAGGATACAAAATGGAGAAACTGCAGTCAGAAATAATCCCATTCTACAAGAACAAAACTATATTTTTAACCGGTGCCAGTGGGTTTGTAGGTAAAGTCTTTATTGAGAAACTCCTTCGCGTGACGGAAGTGCACTGCATCTATGTGTTAATTCGACCCAAGCGTACTATGAACATACAGGATCGTATTGCCGCCTGGAGTAGTGATTTGCTCTTTGAGAGATTGCTTAAGTCGAACCCTAATGCACTGCAGAAAGTTGTCCCCATTGCCGGTGATTGCCAAGAGCCTGATCTTGGCATTAGTGTGGAGGATCAACAACTACTGACGGAGCAAGTACAGTTGGTCGTGCACAGTGCGGCCACAGTGAACTTTGTCGAGGCTTTGCACGTGGCACTAGACATAAATACGCGTGCGACACGCCTTATGCTCCAGTTGGCAAAAGAGATGAGGCACCTGGAGGCATTTGTATACGTATCAACGGCCTTATCAAATTGCGTCACCCATCACATAGAAGAAAATTATTATCCAAGCCACCTTAAATGCAGCTTTGATAAAGTTCTAAAGATAAGGGAAATATTGGATGAGAAGGTGTTTGATGACTTGACGCCAGCTCTGCAGGATACATTTCCGAACACGTATATGTATACGAAAGCGTTGAGCGAGCAGATCATCCAGACAGAGTGCGACCAGTTGCCGGTTTGCGTATTCCGTCCTGGGGCAAGTAAGTGATGTGACTTATATTTAAATTTGTTGACTGGTTGTAATTCGGGATTTTTATAGTTTTTTCAACCGATCAGGAGCCAGTTTCTGGCTATGTTGATAACCTATATGGACCTATTGCTTTTATGTACGGCGTCGCGAAAGGTTTTCTGCGTCTGCTTCCACTCGATCGTGCAGTTGCGAACCATACTATTCCCGTGGACTTTTGTGTAAATCTTATGCTAAGCTGTATTTGGAAAACTGCTCAGTGCCCAGCCAAGGGCACTCGTCAAACACCTCCTGGCATCTACAATTTTGTGCCCCACCCAAATAATCTTCTGAGTTCAGGCGATTTTGAAGATTACTCAAGGAAGCGACTATGGAAAACAGCATTGCAAAACACTCTTTGGTATCCTTTCGCTATAACGACCGCCAATCCTCGACTATATAAGTTGGGAATCATATTTTAACATATTCTCCCTGCATACGTAGTAGATTTGTCATTACGCCTGCAAGGAAAAAAACCCCGACTGGTCAAACTGTATATGAAGGCACACAAAAACTTGGATATAATCTCCTTTTTTCCTGCAAACCCATTTAAGATTCGATGTTGCCAACTCGGATAGCCTTTGGAAGTCAATGTCTAAAGCGGATCAACAGATCTTTCCATTCGATATGGAGTTTTTCGATTGGGATAGCTATTTTGACCGCACACTTCTCGGCTTGCGCATCCATCTGGCCAAGGAGGATAATAGCGAAGAGTCTTTAGAAAGAGCTCGCAAGCGGGTGAGACGGTATGTTATTGATGTGAAACTATATATTCAATTGATATAATTATTTTAAATTCATTTAATTGACAGTCTTCGAATGTTCCACTGGCTGTTGCAGATCAGTCTTGCCTGCATTCTAATTGTCATTGGTCGTTGGCTCCTCCTTCTGTGGCGATGAACATTGGGAAACTCATTACTATTTCTTGATCCTAGCACGGCGAGTTGACAAGGAGTTTATGTAGAGAAATAATAAATCAAATATTTAAAAAACAAAAATATGTATTTTTGAAATTTGAAACTTGTAAAAATATATTTATATAAATAAATTAATAATTTAACATATTGCATGCGATCTATCGGGAGGAGTAAATACTAAGAAGTTTCAAGTAGTTCTACAGGAAACAGAGAAGTGTAACCGGGCAGCCATGTCATTATGTTACCATCAATGTCGAATTGTTTGCGGTTATTAAAAAATACTACTCCAAGCATGGATCTACGATTGGATAGCGAAGGAAAAAAAAGTAATAAGAGTCTAAGGTCTTGAAATGCGAAGGCTCCATATTTAAGAATTAAACGAACAAGTGAGTGTCTTTATAAAATATATGGTCAAACTCATAAAACTATTACTTTATAAAACCACTCCTTTCAAAAAACATAGATTTTTGCTCCAAATGAAATCCAAGATCACCAACCAAATCAATTCGTTTCAAGGCACACTCGCAAAAGAGTGTACGATATGTATTTAAGACTGGCTTGCTGTTCAACACTAGTTGCAAAAATTGTGCGAAATTGTGTGTGGTTTAACAGCAATCTCAATTTTATTGTGTGTGGTTGCGTATCTTAAAGTTCTTGCACATGCATATGACTGAAGCAAAGTGTCAATCAATCAAGTTGATAATGTCCCACTTAGTCCACATTAACAATGGATAATTCATGAACCGAAGAACGCATTCTTGACATGGAAATTTCAAAAATGTAATATTCACAAAGTTTTTGAGTCCAAGTCGAGGCTTTTGCACATCGCACACGGCAATGAGTGTACCTAATATATCTCATAAACTTTGACTTTCGGTGAGTTTTCCCCTGTTGTGTTTTATTTAATATAATCGTTTTGTAAATTTCAGGTATCAAGTCCAGTAAAGGTTTTTGTATAAAAAAGCTATCGCGAAATGACTTTTCGTTTCATTAAGTCCGTAACAGAGCTCTGCACACTTTACCCGCATCGGAAAGAGCTACGCCTTTAAACGTCGCAGTGAATTTGAGTGAACTAAAGGATACAAAATGGAGAAACTGGGGTCCGAAATAATCCCATTCTACAAGAACAAAACTATATTTTTAACCGGTGGAAGTGGATTTGTAGGTAAAGTTTTTATTGAGAAACTACTTCGTGTCACGGAGGTGCACTGCATCTATGTGTTAATTCGACCCAAGCGTGGTAAGAACATACAGGATCGTATTGCCGCCTGGCGTAGTGATTTGCTCTTTGAGAGATTGCTTAAGGCGCACCCTAATGCACTGCAGAAAGTTGTCCCCATTGCCGGTGATTGCCAAGAGCCTGATCTGGGCATTAGTATTGAGGATCGGCAACTACTGACGGAGCAAGTACAGTTGGCGGTGCACTGTGCGGCCTCAGTGCGCTTTTTCGAGCCGTTGCACGTGGCACTGGACATAAACACGCGTGCTACACGTCTTATGCTCCAGTTGGCAAAAGAGATGAGGAATTTAGAGGCATTTGTACACGTATCAACGGCATTTTCAAATTGCGTCACCCATCACATAGAAGAAAATTATTATCCAAACCACCTTAACTGCAGCGTTGATAAAGTTCTAAAGATGAGGGAAATATTGGATGAGAAGGTGTTTGATGACTTGACGCCAGCTCTGCAGGATAAATTTCCGAACACGTATATCTATACGAAAGCTTTGAGCGAGCAGATCATCCAGACAGAGTCGGATCAGTTGCCGGTTTGCGTATTCCGTCCTGGGGCAAGTAAGTGATGTGACTTATATTTAAATTTGTTGACTGGTTGTAATTCGGGATTTTTATAGTTTTACCAACCGATAAGGAGCCGATTTCCGGCTATGCTGATAACCTAATTGGACCCATTGCTTTAATATACGGCGTAATAAAAGGTTTTCTGCGGTTGCTTCTATTAGATTGTGCAGTTGCGAGCACTAATATTCCCGTGGATTGTTGTGTAAATCTTATGCTAAGCTGCATTTGGAAAACTGCTCAGTTGCCAGCCCAGGGCACTCGTCAAACACCTCCAGGCATCTACAATTTTGTGCCCCACCCAAATAATCTTCTGAGTTCAGGCGATTTTACAGATTACTCAAGGAAGCGACTTTGGAAAACAGCATTGCAAAAAACTCTTTGGTATCCTTTCTCTATAACGACCGACAATCCTCGACTGTATAAGTTGGGAATCATATTTTAACATATTCTCCCTGCATACGTAGTAGATTTGTCATTACGCGTGCAAGGAAAAAAACCCCGACTGGTCAAACTGTATATGAAGGTACACAAGAACGTGGATGTACTCTCCTATTTCATGCAAACCCATTTAAGATTCGATGTTGCCAACTCGGATAGCCTTTGGAAGTCAATGTCTAAAGCGGATCAACAGATCTTTCCATTCGATATGGAGTTTTTCGATTGGGATAGCTATTTTGACCGCACACTTCTCGGCTTGCGCATCCATCTGGCCAAGGAGGATAATAGCGAAGAGTCCTTAGAAAAAGCTCGCAAGCGGATGGGACGGTATGTTATTGATAGGAATCTATATATTCATTTGATATAATAATTTTTAATTCATTTAATTGACAGTCTTCGAATGTTCCACTGGCTGTTGCAGATCAGTCTTGCCTGCATTCTAATTGTCATTGGTCGTTGGCTCCTCCTACTGTGGCGATAAATATTACTCGTAATAATACTGGTTACTATTTCTAGATCACAGCGGGGTGAACTAAAATAGGTTAAGTAGAAAAATAATCAATCAAATGTTTCAAAAAACAAGTTAGCTAAAAATGGTTTTGCTAAATTAAAAAGGATGCGCGGGTTGAAAAGGGAAAGGCGATTTGAAATGTTGCACAAATGGCACCATAAATTGTGCATGCATAAATTATGTGCGAAAATTGAAACGGCACGAAAATACTACTAAAAGACTTGTTCAAAAGTTATTGAGCTAAAGTTGAGGCATTTTCAGTATTTGCACTAGAACAGTGCTCTCACCTCCTTCCCAAAACATCACACATGGCACCAAGTGTACCCGACATACATAGCTCGGCTCAAACTTATAAACTATGCGCTTTGGGTGAGTTTTTCTGGCTTACTCGTATGTGTGTTTGTGTGACTGTGTTTGCGCGTGCGTAAGCGGACTTTACTTGCCTTAAAGTCCGCTGACAGCAAAAACTTCATCCCGAAATACCAAAGCAAATATTTACATATAATCCATGTGTGTGTGCGTGCGTGTTTGCAAAACGAGACTCGACAACAAAACTGAACTTAAGTCAGAAGAACACAACACACACCTCGAAACATAAAAGTACAACAAAACGCAACAACAACAACAATAAATGGAGCAAAGAGAGAATTCTAATAGAAATTATTTCTGGCATTTTAATAAACAACATGAGCCGCAAAAATATGCTGCAAAACATTCTAATAGGTTTTGTTTTATATAAATTTTCAAGTGCTTCGCATATTTTGTATACCCTGTGCGTCGCGTACCATACAAAAAGGGTAGCCACAATTTACAAGAAATGCACTTGAGATGCTGTATATAGAACTTTTCGTAAGTTGAAATATTTGTCAAGGAGAAGCATTGCTGTAAAATTTCTCTTTGCGTGGTATCACACAAAGCGTGACCTCCCGAACTGCGATTGCAACCGCTCTTTAGGGGTTTCCATCAGCCTCAGGTAGCAAAGCTCAAGGCACGAACCTTGGCAGCAGCTTGGTTGGCTTGGCTTGACTCTCTCACTTTGCTAGTACAATTTTAAAATCAATTTAAATTCATGAAAATTAACAATCAAAAAGTAACCAGAAAACTTAAAGACCGAACAGTTTTTAATTCAATTATTTCAAAATTTTAGTACTTCGAACACTTTGGTGTTTCGCCGAAGAGAATAAGCCAAAAGTTTTTAAACTAAATTAAGTTTGTGCAGCAGCAGCCGCATAACGTGCTGGTAATAATGAAATCCATTATATAATAAACTCTAGTTTTTGGATGTTTTTAATTTAAAGAAACCTTGCAAAACTTGCCAAACTAGAAGAAAACTAATTTAACTAGTCAGCTCTTAAAACTTCCGGCTGATTTGTCGATGCCAAGACAATATAAAAGCTTTTTCCTACAAATCGCGCAAATAAATTAGAAATCTTAAGGTGCCTTCGACTTCATAGGGGGAGAGGGAGTAAGGCTCAACTTGAGCATGCAATTTGCGGCTAATTTGGAACGTCATTTAAAACTGAAGAGCTTAACCTCCAGCAACTGCAACAACGGCTAATTACAAGTCGACCCAATTTTATGCTAAAGTGCGAGAAAAAAAGAAGGAAGGTGTACCTTTGGCATGCCGAAAGTTGTATACCCTTGCAGGTTCTTATCTCCTTCGATCTAATGAACGTGTCTATTCATTTTGATGTTGATGATGATGATGATTCTAAAAGCAGAACTGGTCTTCATGCAAAACCTGATCGGAGCGTAAGTATTTAGTGTAAAAGGCACAATTGAATGCGATTTCTGTGGGATATCGTCCAAGTGGATTCCAGGGTGCAGCCTTTTTAGGTGGTCAAACAAATTTGATGTATTGCCAACTTCTTTTGCACGACTTATCCGCTTCTTTCTCCTTATCTGCAATTAAAACAAAAAGTTAATATATATGCAAAGCGACATACATGTTATTAATGCCACTTACCCTTGACACTTGCACTTCCAAGAAATTTATCCATGTTATTTATTTCTGAAACGCCAACACCACTTTTTTACCAACGCGTGGGTTTTGCTCCAAAATTCAGAAAATGTGGTGATAACACTATCGTTCACTATCGAAATCAAATATTCGATATTGGTTTGAGAAATAAATATTCAATATATCGATACTATCGTGAGTGGTCGCCCCAGCTCTAACGGACGCATAGATAGACATGGCTAGATCGACTAACCTGGTGATGTTGATTCAGAATATATGTACATAGTATATACTTTATGGGGTCAGAGATATCTCCTAAGGTGCGTTGCAAGCTCGTAGTCAAAATTAATATACCCTCTACAAGGGTATTAAAAGAGAAAACTGAACAAGAAACGTAGCGAAACGAAATGAAACTGTAGCCAAGTTTGGACGAGGCGTCAATAAATGGCAACGAGGCCAAGCACCTCGAGAGCAAACACAAACACGGAACCACAGGGAAATGTGTTGCGCTGTATGTGTGTGAGTGTTGTGTGAGTGTTTGTCTGTATGGTTGTTTTTTGCTAATTAGCGAATAACCGTGTTTAGATTGCAAACACTCATGCCAGGGAAAGAAATAACAGACACCGGCAAATTAATTGCCAAACAAGTGAGTGCAGAGTTGGCAAGTGGAAATAGCCGTTCCGACCAAGCTAAAAGAGAGAGGCCTAATACCCTCTCACACACACACACACAGAGAGACACACAAGCAAAACAGAACTACACACACGTCCGAAACACCCACAGACAGACATTGCAGCACGCATTTCTGCAGCAGCGCGGAAAAAATCCTGACCCTCAGCAATGGAAGTGGACAGAACGCGGCAGCGTCGGTGGCGACATTGTCAGAGTGGCGCTTAGTTAATTAGTTTAGCATCATGCAAGCGTGTGTGTCCGTGGGCGTGTGTGCATATGTGTGTGTGTGTGTGTGGTGCCTCTCTCTGTCTGTGCCTGTCATTTGGCATCCCGGTTTCGGGGTAGAGCCTTGGTCCCGGCGCACGTTGCGTGTGTTTGCTGTCAGCGACGCATCAGCGACCGCCTCGCAATTTCGGACTCTACTCCGGCTTGGTAAATGCGAGCTTCAATTACAGCTGAACAAATGCCCACAGTAGCTGCTCTATTCCAACTCGTACGACTCGGCTACAGATACTGCGACGGGCCACTGGCTAAAACTGAACCATTATTTACTGCGAACCTTGCTGCTCATCGGATTGACAACTTTAAAGCCGCTTAGTAGGCGTATTGTATAAAGCCGACGAACAGATTTATTCTGCGTGCCAACCGAGGACGTTAATTAGGAAACGCCAACATGGAACTGGCAGCCATGGCAGCTGGCCCGTGTGGCTAATGGAAGGGAGAATCTAAGCGGAAGGCCAAACGAGATTTAAATCAGCGACAAACAACCTTTTAATAAACATACGGACACGTGTACACTTGGGCGATGCTCACTTTTATTTATTTATATTTAAAATGTTTCGAAATACATTTGTTCTTTATACTCTACCTATTGCAAGCACGCCATTTAATTTTGTACTGATTGACGACCGATAGCCAGTGTTGCAGGTCGTTGGAGTTATCGAAAATGCTAAACGCATTGGTTCGATCACTAAGCAATGTTCATTGCTTAGTAGTTCGATACTTAGTGATAGTTCATGTAAGGCGCCCCAATCAATTTAACTCATCTCTGCCGTTATTCACATCGATAACTAAGCAAAAAGCAACTAAGACATTTTTGAAATTCATGATGAAAATAAGTTGGAATTTGATTATTTTACAATTGCCGAACAGAACGATTGTGAATAAAACAGCATGTTAACGGTAATTTTAAATTTAATTTTTAAAGCTCTTTCCAAAGGCAATTCAACTTTAACACTCCCACACTCAGCAAAAGTGTAGCAACAACAACAATGAGGGCTCATAGTGTGAAACTTTTATGTTTTGCGAAAACATTACCTAAAGCCCATTTGCACCCGCCCATGCCCACAAAAACAACAGCAATAGCAACAGCAGCAGTAGCATTGACAGCAGGGACTAAGCAATTCCCTGGGGTGTATTTTGAAGAGCAGCAGCAGTCAGCTTGGCAGCAGAGACCAGTGGCAGGACCACAGCCACGTCCAGGACTCCAAGACGCCTAAGATGCCCCACTTCATGCGCAGCCTTCACTGAGTAAGCATTAAAAATTGATGAGTTCTTAATTTGTGTTCCGCTGCCACTGCCGTAGCAAGCTCCTCGCTGCCTCCCTGCCTCCCTACCATCCTACCATCCTCATCAGCGTTCTGCGTTCCCCCTTGACCATATTTGCACTTCCATTGCCATATTGAAAATAGATTAAGTTCTATTATTTGCAGTCATGATGTGGATTAGCACGGACACTTGAGGAAAAGGAGCAAACTTTCGACATTGCTTCGAGTTTTGCCCGAGAGGAGCTGCCTTTATAAACGTCATCATTAATCATGCTGACAAGGACTGTACGGATTTTCATTTTATGTTTTGCCAACATTGCCCAAGCCCGTGAACAACATTTTCTGTTTGCCTTTTGCGAGAGTTTGCTTGCTTAATTTATGTGTATCTTACTTACGCACAGCTCTGGCCAAAACTGGTCAAAACACAAACCAAACCCAACCAAACCGAACGATACGAACGAGCCATTTTTAAGTTATTTATGCGCATCGCGCATCTAATTGCAATTTCCGCGCAGAGTCACAAAATGTTGCAGAATTTATTGCGTGGACTAACCCGAGCCAGTTTTTCCAATTCGTAACTCAATAAAATGTTCCAGCCTGCAACGCGCACAGACACACACCCACTCACAAATACGCATTCACAAATATTGACAAATTTTGGACGAAAACAGCGACTGAATATGGATTTTTTCACGTCGTTTACGGTCCAAGGTGGAAGGTATAAGTTGAGATACCGTGGAATACTGGAAGCATAGACAATATAACTAAAAGACATCATGTATAAACCTGAATGATATCATACACTAATAACTGATAGATATAATATATGGTATAACTAATAACTTTGTTCATTATTTAAAGTATCATATAATTATGCTTATACAGTGTATGTGCTTTTATTATAGTTCTGCTTATACAAATGGGTAGAGGATGTCAGCCAACTTTCCACAACTTTACAATACAGTATATATCATAGTTCGTGCATATAATTATAATAACAATAGTTCTTTATATGCAGATATATACTGATACTACATCTTTATCGCACACATATTGGATCCACATCTCTTACATTATCTCATCCACAGGGTATGCTACACGTCTGTATCAATTGGCAGGGTCTTCTTTCTTGTTTATGGTAATTTCGTCAGCAGCCACTGCCAATGCCGGACGCATGCAGTCCAATGCATTCATCAAATTCATCAAATTCGTGCTGGCATTTTGTCAGAATTTGCACATGGTAAATTAAACAGATCGGCCCTGATTTGCCATTTGTGTGCTGCATGAAGATTTGTTGCTGAATTATCCCGTTTCCATCCGTTTCCGGCTGTAACAGGCATTTTCGAAAATTTAATTAACAATTTTATTTTGGTTTTATTGACTTCCTCGCGTTCGTCCAGCTAATTATCCAATTTGAATGAGAGCTGTCTAGAGCAATAACTTTTTTGCTCGCTCTCTCGACTTTCTCCGTTGTTGTTTTTACATTTTTATTCAACAATATTTTTGTAATTAGCTTGGCACGCATTTAATTTTGAAATTTAATTAGTGCAAACAAGAATGCGGTTTGTTTATGAATTCGTAATGTGGCACTGTGAAGTTTGTTGTTGTTTTTGTTTGTTGGTCGGTGCGGGGGTCTTTTTTTTTCGGATCATATTTGCTTTGGGGTTTTTTATCGGGGACTAATTATGAGCGACATAATGCGCTTGTCATGCCGCTTGTTATTAGCCTGTAATTTTTTAATGTCGTTTATTGATTTTGTAAATAAGTATTTGAATAATTTATTAGTCACTTGGTAATGGGTAATTGGCTATCGAGGCTATTTGTCGGCCTTGTCTCTGTCCATTATATATGTATGTATGTATGTGTTTATGTACATATAATCTACAAAATGCATTCAAAACCGACACCGGCGCCGAGTAAATATATCTGCTGAAGTTGCCATAAACATTTGCATTCAAATTAACATAAATTGATTGTTATTTTAGCTTTCTAAACAGTATTTATAACGATGAATAATAAGTTATCGAATGTTGCGTGAGCCACGTAATTTTAAGTATTTAAAAAACGAACAAAGCTGGTCACATTATAAAAACAATTCATTCCAATTGGAAATAACAATAAATACAAATTAAAAAAAAAAAACAAATTAATGTACTGTATGGATACTTTAAGATATTTCTGCAACTTTGAAAAACTGCTCTGATATAAATGAATCATTTCAATTATTTGTTTCTGCCGAAAAAATGAAAAGAAATATTCCCTAATTAGTCCGCCGCGAAAGGCTTCCTGATTGCCAGCCCCGACTTGGAGGCAACACAATAAATGTCGAAAACTTTCAACGCCGCAATGAGGCATTGCTGCGTGTGGTATAAGCCTTATTTATTTGCCGGCCATAAATTACGCTTAACGCATCTAAATCTTTAACTTTGTGCGAATGTGTTGCTGGCTGACTGGGCTCCTTTGGTGCCGAGTTTGAGTTGTTTACCCGGCTAAGGCTAACTCGACAAGGCTTAAATTGTGGACATGAATGCCTCCTTCTGTTCTCACTTCAATTCGAAAGTTACAAGTTAGAAAACAATACCAAAATTGTACTGGCTACTGCTTTTGGTTTCTTTTCTCTCTTTTAGCTGATCGAGATTTATGAGCAGCTCTTTTTGTGCTCCTTTGAACGGTAACGTTTTATAAAACGCTCTTTTTTTGTTAGCGTTTGATATCCTGTAAACGGAATGTTTTGTCAGGTAGTGGTGGTAAGGAAGTGCAACTTATGGTCAGTCCTTTCGATGCTTAGAGTACAGAGTAGTAACTAATGATAATGGTGTCCATCGATTTTCTTTATAGTTTTTCTGAATTGCTTTGATTCTATGATTTGAAAACAAAAAATACATTGAATCTGTACATAGTTCAATCGATTGTTAATTCTTTAGATTTGTTTCTTTTGTTCATCTCTGCTCCCATCTTAATCGCAGCTTACATTATAGGGTATCTCGTAGCTGATCAAATCACTGTGTGAGCGACTCCCTTTAGTCGCATTTAGTTGATCTTTGTGGCTGTTTACAGTTGTTGCCGATTGTTTTGGGTAGTTGTGGTTGCCTGCCTGGGCGCGGCTGTTGCTGCAAGAATGCACACACTCTGTAAACACACCCACAGTCACATACACACACACACCTAAACCCATGCAGTACCGTATGCTCGGTTCAGACGCCTCTCGTGCTGTCATGTTATTTTGCCAAGGCTGAAGGCTGCCAGATGCCAACCAAAAAGTTGTGGCACCCACGCAGCTATACATACACACAGTATATGCGCGTACACACTCGAACACCCACACACACACACCCACTCAGATACAGATACAGATAAGTGCAAACAGAGCAGCATACATTGCCTTAACCTTAACCAATGTCAGTTTTGGCACCTACAACGTTTTTGTTTTGCGCCCTTCGCATATTTTGTTTGGCCAAAAAGCGGGGCCCGAGCGGGACGCTTGCCGGCCAGTTTTGTCACGCCCAGTGCCCCCGGTATACGAGTATATGTATGTGCGCTTCTCACATCCAGTATATGTGTGTGTGTGTGTGTACTTTGCTCACAAATTAACATATAAATTGATTTTGCACAAGGCAAAGTGTTGAGCTGCTGTGTATTGTCAATGCGTTGCGGTTCGGATTCGGTCGGTCCCTAGTCCTGCAGTACGTACTACGTTGTGCGTGAATGGGCCTCAAGTTGCATTGCCATGTTTGGGGATGTGTGTCTCGAAAACTATTTGTCGGTTTTTGGGTCAATTAAAGAGAAGAGCAGACACTCTGATAGGCACAAATCGTTCGATATATTCAAACAGACACACATACGCACACATATCGTAGCTTCTGCAATTGTCAAATAAAACATTTTTGGGGCCGTGCGAGAAACGGATGAGCTAAAAAGTATTGCTGTACTTTATTGCTGAGCAGTTTAATTATTTTTAGCAACGTTTAGAGTTTCGTGATTGGATTCCATTTGTGACCAAAACTCCTCCGCTCACTCTATCTGTCCCTCTCTCTCTCTCGGTGTAGCTTATGGACAGGCATTTGGCAAATTGTTTAGCCTGTAAATCCTTTTTGCGCCCAGTCCCGATCCCAATCCGAAGCCAAAGCAGAGCAGTGTGCCAGCTTGGGAGCTCTTGGCGAAAGTAGGTCAAGTGGAAATTGTATCCGTGTACATTACTTACATATACCGGAAAAACAGGCAAGCCAGCAGGCAGCTTAGACTTATTATTGTTGAGATAAGGCTGCAACAGTTATCTTTAAAATAACCACAAAATCCATTTGAATTATATAACAAAAGCAGAAAGCAGCAACGGGCAACGGGTAGTGTGTAGTAATACAGCTGCTCCAAAGCCTTGGCCAAGTTAACTACACTTAATACGTTGGGTAAAGTGGCCAGTATGCAATAGGGATGGGCATGAAAATATCGATATTAATAGCTACAAAAAATACCACATGAAAAATATCATATTGTTAAATATCGATGGAGGCAAGAAAATATCGATATTGATATGTTCACAAAATACCACATTGAATAAAAATCATGTTAAATACATCGACTTTTTTGCAATGAATTGTAGTAAAGTCGAGTATAAGACGCATCTATCCCTGGCATACACAGTCTCCTCTATGTGTGCGTGGGAGTGTGACCATGCGTGTGCGTGTGTGTGTGTATTTGTGGCTGCTTGTTTGAGCATTTGTGTGCAGCAGCTGCCCCAAGAAACTGACAGGTTGTTTGCTTGTGGATTTCACAGCAGCAGGTGTCGTTTCCCTGGCTGCCGCTCTTAAATACCTTGCCAAATATTTAAGAATAATCATCGGTCATTGGTCAGTAAAGTGTGTGACAGCAGCTGTAAATTATTTTCCAATGGGGGAAGGAAAACCTAGAATAACAAATTTAAAATTCTATCAAAAGAATGTGAATTTCTGCCAACCGGAATCCAATCAAAACAGATTTCGCCAAGTTGGTCTTTTGTGCCCGGTCGTCGTAGCCGTCGAAAGATGTTGCCAGGGCATTGAAATTGATTTATCAGGCAGTCCACATTAAAAATTGACAAGCAAACAAATTGAAGATGGTACAACACGTGTATATTCATCAGGGATGCGACCGGCATAAACCCCACGACATTATCCGTTGCCCGAGCCAGGACACACTTCTCTCTCTCTCTCTCTCTCTCCCTTTCTCTCGGCGCTTTATTATCAATATTTTATGAGTCTGAATTAATTTTAAAACATTTCGACAGCTGGCACACTCCAATCTAACTTTTCGTTGCCATTTAAGTTATCTAGTTTGACATATTTCGCATTCTTCTTCTTGTTGCCAAAAACTTGTTGTCCTCTCTCGCATCTCTCCGTCTCTTTCGCTCTACTTGAAACATTTTATTAGTTATGCAAATTAATGTGTTTCCATGCGTAAATGGACGTGTGTGCATACTTAATTTTGAATATGTTCGCTTTGGTTCGCTGTGCCGTCTGTGCTTTTTTACCCAAAACTAACTCGTTGTCTCCTTTTCTTCCTCACTCTCCCTCACTGTCTTCTTGCAAGTAATGAATCAAATAATTGGGTTCTTAAGTTCGTTATGTCAATGGCTCTTCTGTGTGTACGGTGTGTGTGTGTGTGTGTGCAGGAGCAACCTAACCAGATCGGATAATTGGATAAGTTTTGAATGTTTATGAATGGCAGAAGTTCGTCGAAGCGATGCTATCAATATTTAAATACAGAACAGACAAAAGGATTACTGCTTGCAATTTGCATAAACTAGATTTGATTATGTAAGCTCAAAGATGTAAGTAGTTTGTGCAGTTTTATAGTGCATTAACATACATACACATGTATGCATAAGAGAGGTTACTCAGTTATTCACAGCATTTTAAATGAATATAAGAGTAATGGATGATTTCCATGCATTTGGGATACATCTAGATATGAATTTTCCTTTTTTGAATTGTTAACAATGTAACCAGCTTAGCTAATGCTTAAAATACTAAAAAGTCGACAAATACATAAGAGTATTTTATTTAAGGCGAATATCGATAACTTATAACTGCTTGTAGACAAAAGCTGATTAACTTGAAGAATACTTAAATCATTTTATTGATGAATCTTTTACTTGCAATTTATATTAATTACTTTCAGATTTCGAATTGAAGCTAAATCGCTTCAGGTTCATCCATCAGCAGGAGGAATCAACCAATCGATTCACTATATATATATGTGGTAAATTTCGTAACTAATTCGCCAATAAATCAACAAACAAATTCATGCGAGAGTCGAGCCGAGCACGTTCGTCGGGTCCTATTCCGAAATGGGTCAATAATTAAGCAGACAGGTCTCACTCTGTCTTGCTCTGTCGTCCCCTTTCTCTATCACTCCCTCCCTCTGTCGTACTTGCTTTGGAGTCTTCATTTAATGAACAGTCATTTCCTAAATACATACGAACATTTTATAACAAGCATTAATTTTGGTTAATAACTTTATAAGGGAAACTAATGCATGACCTAGGACAGCTTACGCACACATAAGCATATCAAATACTTACGCACACATCCGCTTTGGACACGAAGGGAGTGGGAGAGAGAGGGAGATAACCTTGGGCTTACCATTTTTCACACAATGTTCGGGGCAACGCCTAGCAGCTAAGACCAGGACTAGGACTAGCCCAAGACAGTGGGGTCGTTAGGCATAAAATAGAATTGAAATAACCATACGATAAGCTCAATTTGTGCGCAGCTTTAGTGGCGCATTAGCCATACATAAAGCAAAGATAGACGCCATATAAACACACACAGTCTATAGCGGTGTGTGTATGTGTGTGTGTGTGCGTGTTTGGGGGGTGTGTGTGCGTTGATGTGTGCGTCACTTCCGCTTGTAATTGTAGTTACAATGTCACAATCAGCAGACCATATAAACGCAGGCAAACAACATCGAACCAGGACCAAGACGTCAACAACACACACACACACACACAGACAGGCATAGACAACTGACACACATTCTCGCTGATATGGTCTTGTCCTAGTCGTAGTCCTAGTCCTGGTGCTGGTACTGGTGCTGATGCTGGTCCTTGCTCGTCCTGCTGTTGGCTTTTGTGTGCGCTTTTAAGTGGCGCAAACTCGCTCGCCCACTTGGGCGCTTTATTAGCAAAGTGAAACTTAGACAATGCCAGGCACACACACTCTCGCCACGCTCAAGCTTCAAGTCCAAGTCTCATCCTCGACTTTGTAAGTAGCCTCAGCCACACACACTCGCACACACACACACACACGCGCAGCACTCTCAGCCGCAGCATTGCCTTGGCAATATTTACAAGTCACTTGTTTTTATGCCTACATTAATTATGCGCGCTTTCGCCTGTCTCTTCCCCCCCTCTTTCTCTCTCTCTCTATGTCTCTCTTGCTGTCTCGTGTCTTTTTGGTTTTTGGTAACTTTGCGCTTGTCTTTGATTTTGATGCCGTTGCCACAATTCCTAGAAGGCTTTGGTTTTTGGTTGCTGCTGCTGCGTGGTTGCTATTCCCTTGCTAGTCCCTCTCGTCTTTCTTCTCTCTGTCTGTATCTCTCTTTCTCTCTCCTCTTCCCCCTTGCCTTTCTCTTGCCTGTCAACGCCTGCTAGTCGACTTGGCTCGTATTTTTCTTCAGCTTGTGGGTTACCCAATAAATTTGGCACCCATCGCATTGAGAGTATGTAAGTGTGCCTGCGAGGTGTGTGCGTCTGGCTGTGTGTGTGCGTGTGTGCCAGTGTGTGTATTTCAGTTTCTTTAAAAGAATTCGCATCTTAATTGGATGCTGTTCAAGTTTGTCGCACAGCTCGCTGCTCATAAATGTCAGCCAGGTCGACCTGCATAAACTGACCCAGTTGAGCTCTATCCAGCTCCCTTCCACCCCTCTCCCCGTCACTCTCCTCTTTCTCTGTGCTGCCTTTAATGGGATTATTGCGCAGTGAAACGTGTAATGCGTCAGCCTCGACACTCTGTAAGTTTTGCACTTCTTCTTCTGCTGCACACTGTCCTTGGCGTCATGTGCGCTTTTTGGCAGACACTGCGTATGCGTAATGTGTGCACATTCTAACAGTGCTAAGTGTCATTCTGTCTGCCGTCTTTTGTGTGTGTATGTGTGTGTGCGTCATGATTGTATGAATTATGCAACGTGATTGTTTTAAATGAATTTTTAAAGTTAGTGCCGCCTTTCGTTGCAAATTCCACAAATCACTTTCCATTCGCCTCCGCATGCCATGCCTCATTTCATTTTCTCAGCGGTTTTTGCCTACTTGACGATGCAATTGCACATTTCCCACCGTCATGCGCCATTTGCATATTTGCAGCATTTTTCTGATGCTGCTGCACTTCGTGAAAGGGGGTCTTTCTATTAACATATTACCCCCTGCGGGCGAAATTAAAAATGCATTATTTAATTTTTATTAAATTCTTTGGTTTAATGCGTTTTATGTGGTTTCTCGTTTTCTTCTTATGCTTTTTACAATTTGCCGTTATTAATTTTATTTTTTCTTCTTCTCTTTCATAGAACTTAGAAAATAATTACGACTAAATTCCGTTTCTGTTCGTATTCTCTTTTTGTCTCGATTATTAATGCTCATTCTTGTTGTTGTTGTTTAACTGTTTTCATATTTTTGCTTTTGTTCATAAACTTGTTGTTGCTGTTGTTGTTTTTGTTGTATTATTATTATTATCTACATACTGCCTAGCTTAATGTATAATTCTGTTTTTACATTCTAAAATAGTTCTGTAAGTTATGCGCGTATTTTAAAAGTTTTTGGGAATTTTTTTCGAGTTTTGGGTTTTGTCGTTTATTTTCTCTTTGCAAATTCTTTGTTAAGTATTTGTTGTTGTTGTTGTTATATATTGGTTTCAATTTTCCATTTGCTATGCTAAAACATTTTCATTTTCTTTTTTGCAGTTTCACATTATTTTTTTTGTTGTTTTTTCAGTGCACATTGCCAACTATCTCACTTGGTGAATTTAAAATTAAACAATTTGCTATGTACGCAACTGTGTCAATAGTGTGTGTGTGTGTGTGTGTGTGTGTTGGGGTGTCGTGTGTATGTGTTTGCTTGTGTACAGTTTATACAGCTAATGATTTATTTATGCCATTTACAATATTCAGTAGAGTGCTTAAATGATTGCTTTCTGCATTCTCAGAATGTGCTATGCAGTTTTCTCTCCTCCATCTTGTTGCTATTGCTACATTTTCTTTTAGTTTTTACAACTTTGAAATTTGCTTTCCATCTTTGCTTTAGACTTTTCCTTTTTCTTTTCACCTTCATCGTTATGGGTTTCAATCTTTTCATATTTACACGAAGAAATTTGTGAAAGTTTTTAAAATAACTAAAAAGGAAAATAAATATTTAATAAGTGCAAGCAAATATATGAATAAAAGTTTAAAGTTTGTTTGCAAATGATTTAGTTATTATGGTCTCACTTTTTTTTTGACCGAAAACTGAATAATATAAATTTAACACTTATTGTAAGTTATCGAAAACTCAATCAACAAAACTGGCGGTAAGCCGATACTTGGTAAATCGATAACGAAGAAAATAAAACATTGTTTAGTCTTAACTTATTCAACACTTGATCATTGATGCATCATATGTGGCGGTAAGCCGATACCAAATAATCCGATAATGAAGAAGATAATTAAGATTAGTCTGATAAAACGTTTTTAAACTGATTTGAATCTCTTAAAAGTTGCCTCCACTTAACCATTCACTCATCCCTTTTTGTTATATCTAGTTTACATACAGTTTTAACTTTTATTTATGTTTTATGTTTGTTAAAATAATGCGATTACTGCTTAAATCTTTATGTTAAGTACTCGTATATTGTGGCTACTTGTTTTTTTGATACCTACGGTTTTATTTTTTTCTTTTATATTGCCGGGAAACACTTGTGCTGTGAAGTTGTTTGAGTCTTCCCTTCTGTTGAGTGCACACTCACTGGTGGTTGGGGGAGGAATCAAGGAAGTCGAAAGACGAAAGGAAACGCTTTGTGTCACAGTCAAAATAAATACAATAAATTATTTAAATGGTCCCCACTTGGTAAAGTCAGCAAAATTAAAATTTCATAAAGTAGAGCAGAATACAAAGGAAAACCCTTAATGCCACTTGCGATTTGGGGAACCGGAATTCTGGCGATGTTGCGTGGGCGTCTTGTTCATATGCGTCTTAGATTCAACAAGCGTGCAGCGCATGGACCACTTGAGCCCATTCCCTGGACCAAATCCTTTGTGTCACCAGGCAGGTGTCGTCAAGGCAACAACAGCATGCGAGATACTCTCGAGTCTGAAGTGCGCGACTGTGACAGTGGCTGTGGGAGGTTTCTGTGTATGTGTCTATGTTTGTCTCATGTGAGCAGCGGCGAGTCAATTGTCAGCTTACAACGCCGCCAACAGCGACTCAATCGGCAGGCAAACAAACCCGCAAACACAGAGGGATGACGATGGAGAGAGGGAGGGGAAGAGTAACCCACACACACACACCCAGCAACAGCCCCACTCAACAATAGTCCGCATAGGCCTGACATTTCTTTTGCTCTGCTTCTAAACATTTTTTTGCTGCTGCTGCCCTTTTTTTATGGCTCGAGAGCGGAGGCAAAAGACGCTGAAAAGTTTATATTAAATGAAAAACTTTTTCAATTACATCAACGGAAATAAAATGCTGCCAGCTTACCACTCGAGGCACGCATAGGCAACGCAAACGTGGCTGCCCAGCAGAAAGGGGCAGCAAGCAATGTTGGTTGAATGGAAAAGGGGGAGGGGAGGGCGAGGGCGAATCGCAGTAACGACAAACACAACGACAACAATAACAACTGCCAAAGATGGAGTCGGTGCCGGGATCCTTTGTTTAGCGACGCGTCTTTGTTTTTCGGCTTTATTAGGTTAGGTCGCCTCTGCCCTTTTTAGGATACCCTTGCAGAGAGTCGCTGAGATTTGACAGCAAGTTTGCCGAGCCATAAATAGGATTAGTTGCCCGTTATTTGGGAAAATAATTGAAAATAAACTTTTTATTTATCATAAGAAATGTATAATTTAAGTGTATTCAACTTAAGTACAAAAATAATGTATTCAAACTTATAAAGGTAATGTTAATCTCTATAAAGTTGTATGTCAACATCAGACACGATAAACAAAATGCATAAAGACTGATTCAAACTATAAAGAAAATCCATATACAAGTTTTAAAGAGTTGTACAAAAAGATTGTATAAATGCTTAATTATTATGAATAGTTTTATTAAGTAGGAATTGGGCAATATAAAACTGCAAACTTTATAAAAAGATTTGAACGAAGGAATTACATGTTCAGAATAAAGTTTGACTTTGTATGCTATATACGGTCTTTGTATAATATACATATATAACAATAAATAATATTTAAAATATATGTAATAATTATACATAAATAATTAAAAGAACAAAACATAAACCATAATGGGTAAAGCAATTAAAATTATTTGTTAGTAATAAAAAAGGCAATAGCGGTTAAATATCGTTTGGTATTAGTACAATACTAATATCGATAGTTGAAAGAATTATTAATGTATTGTGCGCTGCGGTATATATCGTTTGGTATTAAGTCGATGTAAGTATCGATACTTCAAATGAATAGGCAATTAAAAATAAAATGGCAACAGGGTTGCAACTGAATTTTGAGTAAAGAAATTAATATAAAATAACCGATAAATACAAGATCTGCTACGTCAACAAGCGCTGTAAGTGTATCTTGGGTTCGTTGCGATCCCTTCTCATGTACAGTTGTTTTCTTGTGCGACTCTGTTCGACTTTCTTTTTTAGGGTTTGTTGGGTCTATTCTTTTGTTTGACTGAGTGCATATTCTTTTTCGCCTTCGTCTTCGTCTTTTGTTTTTGTTTTCGTTGTGGGCAACTCAAGGAGGAGATACGAACACAAACCAAACATATCTATGTCAGTGTACAGTGGAGTGTGTCTTGTGTGAGTGTGTATATGTGTCTCTGTGTGTATGTGTGTTTGTTGTGTCATCAGCTTGTCTATCTACAGAGCCACTGAATCTGAGTCTAAGGCAGCGTCCTGGCTGGCGTCTTGGCCGCCGCGTTGTCAAATGTCGCTCGTCTCCTGCGCATCACCCACGTAACCCTCGTCGGGGCTATCCGCCAGTGGCCCATTGAGCTGCTTCAGCTTGGCGGCATCCGATGTAGATTCACTGTTGCTGGCTGTTGCTGCTGCTGGCGGCACACTCCGCATCCGCTGCCGACGTCGCTGCCGCAGCCATGGCCACATTGGAGCCACTGGGTGAGGTCTCGCTCTCGTCCAGCTCGGGTATGGTAGCGCTGCTTGCGTTGGTATTGCTGCTGCTCTCCTGCGTAGCTGCTGGCGTCGCTGCTGTTGTTGTTGCTGCTGCTGCTCCCGCTGCCTGCTGCTGCGTCGTGGGTGACTGTGCCAGGCCATAGCGCAGCTGAGGTTGCGCATGGTAGCCGGGCAGGCAGCTGGGCCATTGCTGGAATGCTGGCAGCGCCAGCGGCAGATCGCTGCTCTTGTAGCCCTCTGGCGGCGAGGGGAATTGCTGCTGCAACTGCAATTGCTGCTGCTGCTGTTGCTGTTGTTGTTGTTGGGGGTATCCCTCGGCAGTGAAGCGCACGTTGGGCAACTGATACTTCTCGTAGCCCACGATGGGTGCACGCTGCACGAACTCCGCCTCGAGGCTGTAGCGCAGGTTGGCATTCTGTGCCGCTGCAGCTGCTGCCGCCACGAACTGTTGCTGCTGCTGCTGCTTGTGGGCACGATTGTGGGGCAAGGTGCGATAGAAGTTCTGCGGGGGCGGTGCCACCTGCTGCAGTTGCTGTTGTGACTGTTGCTGCTGCTGCTGTGGCGTCGCTGCTGCCACCTGCTGCACCAGATGCGCGCTGCTGTAGTCATAGGCATAGCCATCCTGGCCGAGAAAACAAACCGGATTGAGGTGCACATCCACCTGATGCGGGGATGTGGCGGCTGCCTGTGCCGCTGCCGAGCTGAGCACCGACTTCAGCTGCATGCCACGTGGCAGCGTCGTCATGGCGGCAGCAAAGCGTGATCCCATGCCCAGCATGGTGTGCGGATGATGGGGCGTGGCCGTGGTCAGTTGATAGCAACCTTCGTATTGACCACAATCGCTGGCCCGTCTCCCCGTAATCCCCAGCGCCGTCCAGGGAGACTGCCGTCTTCAGCTTGTGCTTGACGCTCTCGGCATCGTTGACCAGATCGGGATTCTTCTCCGGGTAGTTGCGCAGCGAGGCAGGAGGCGAGCAATAGGCGGCGGCCAGGCCATTGCTGAGTAGAAGCGGCGGCGGCGAACCTGCTCCATTCATCATGTTCACATTCAGTTGCAGTTGCTGCTGCTGCTGGGCATGGGCGTGTGCGTGCGGATTGGGCGTGGCATATAGCAGTAGATTCTGTTTCATTTGTCCACCAAGTATGAGACCACCGCCGCTACCAACATTAATGCCGACACCGCTGCCGACGCCGCCAACGCCTCCTCCACCTGGTCCTCCTCCTCCTCCTGCTCCGCCCGCTGAGCCATTGCCGGCCTTGGTGGGCGTTAGATTCTCGCTAAGCAGCAAACCAGCGCCACCATTCAAGCTATCCCCATCATTCAAAATGGAGGCACACTTCATCATGCCCGTATCCTGGCTGCTGCCATTGGTGGAGTCGGTGGTGCCTGCGATGCTGGTGACCTGCTCGCATTTCTTGCGCTTCGCTGGTTCCGTGCTGCGTTTGCACTTGACCACAATGGTGCAGAGCAGCACCACAAAAATGATGCCCCCGCCCGCGCTGCTGGCCACAATGTAGTTCATGTAATCCCGCGGAAACGATACCTCGTTCACCACAGGCGGTTCCTTGATGATCACACGCAGCGTATAGTTGCTGAAGGTGGTTCCCGCAATATTCTGGCCAACGCATGAGAAGGTGCCATTGTCCTCGGCTCCCACATTGTAGATGAAGATCTCGCTGCGCTTCTCCTCGGCGCCACTGCCACCGCTCTCATCGATATAGTAATACATGTGCAGATTGTCCAGCAGGCTGTCGTTGCTCATCACCTGGCCGTTGAAGAGCCACAGCACCTTGGGCTCTGGTATGGCCCGCACCAGACACGTTATGGACATGTTGCGTCCCTCGCTGACCTCCGTGTAACTGGACTGTGGACTCACCTCAGGCAGGCAGGCCAACTGTGTGCGCTGCAGTCCCTTGATCACTTGCCCCTTCAGCCGCGCCGGCTCCATGCACTTGGGCTCCTCCGCCAGGGGCGTATTGTGGTTCACTAGCCACCCGTAGATGTCCAGCAGGCGGCAATCGCAGTTCCAGCGATTGCTGTGCAGGCTAATGCCGTGCAGGGATTTGGGCAGGATATGTGCGCCCTGGATGAAGGCAATGCGATTGCCATCGAGGCGCAGCCACTCCAGATTATCCATGCCCACAAAGGCTTCGTTCTCGATGCGTTCGATCTGGCAGTTCGATAGCTCCAGTGTGGTAAGGAACGACAAGTGACGGAAGGCGGAGGTCTTCAGTTCTCGTATGGGATTGCCACTGAGCGAGAGACGCATCAAGGAGCTGTAATCCTGAAACGTTTCACTCGGCACATGCTGCAGTGCGTTCTCGCTCAGGTCGAGCTCCACCAGATTCGTCAATCCTCGGAAGGCCTTCTCGTGTATGCGTATCAATTGATTGCGCGACAAGTAGATCTTCTGCAGATTCAGCAGATCCATGCGCAGGAAGCGTTCGCTCTGTAGCACCTGCAATCCGTTGCCACTGAAATTGAGCACCTGCGTGCCCGGATCCATGCCATCTGGGAGCACAGAAAGCTGCTGTCCGCCGCACTCGACTGTCTGCTTGCCGCCCTTCCATTTGCAGACGCATACCTCGGGCGGACAGCCCAGGACTGGCTGGAGCAGCAGTGGCAGCAGGAGCAGGAGCAGTGGCTGTTTGAATGGGAGTGCTTGCAGTGGGCGTGGCATTATGTTAACTCTTTGTTTCCCTTTGGCGGGAATCGTGTTTGTCTTGCTGTTTATCTCTTCTCTCTGTCTCTCTCTCTCTGACTCTTAAAAGGTTTCCTTCTTGCCTCTCAGTCACGTGCGCATCACGTGCGCGCACTGGGAGTTCACTTCCGCGTCACGCAGATATCATTAGCGACATCTAAAATGGTTGAAACGTCGCGACAGTGCCAGTCTCAGCTTCAGCTTGAGCCTTGAGCCTGGGGGGGCCTACTTGAGTGTCAGGCAAAAAAGTGCTTCCCAGCCATCTGTGGGAAGGGGTAGAGGCTGCCCGTCTTCATTGTGTCCACGTCGTGGCTGTCATTGCTGCTGGCGGTACTGATGATGATGATCCCCTTCCCTTCTCTTTCTTTTTCCTTCCCCTACTTGGCTTAGCTAACCCTCTTGCTGTCGCGCCTTTTGTATTAATTTCATAAAAATGTCGCTCGCTTGATTTTTGCCTGGCAGCAGCCCCTGAAAGTAGGCAACGCCTTTTGTTACCCTGTCGCCCCTGCCGCCGCTCTTCGCCTCCCTCTTTTCTTATTCCTCTCTCTTTCTTCAGCCGCTATCGCTGTTCCTGCTATTGTCGTTGTTGTTGTTGTTGCTTTTGTCGGTGCCTGTACAGGCTTTTTGTCCTTAATGAAATTATAACGCAAATCATGTGTTGCTGTTGCTGTTTGGCATTGTGTATACGACACGTGTACGGATTCCTCTTCGTGCTGTTGTTGTTCTTCTTCTTGGATGCTGCAAGAACA
Organism: Zaprionus nigranus; assembly: GCA_018903425.1. Lineage (NCBI taxonomy): Eukaryota > Metazoa > Arthropoda > Insecta > Diptera > Drosophilidae > Zaprionus > Zaprionus nigranus. Next base: position 1,102,817 of record JAEIGD010000002.1, read on the forward strand.
AAATCAAAGCGAGAGTGAAATTGAATTAGTTAAATATTTAATGAAAATTTAAATGTATGAATAGTTCTAGTAGTTAATAAATATAATTAAGGGGGATGTTGCAATTTTCTTGCTTAACTTATAAATCCATACAAAAATGTTGCAACATTTTCCCCAATTTGTTGGCCATTTGTATACCCTGTCCCACTTTGAAAAACGGGATGTATTGGGTTTGTAGAAATACATATTTTGTACAAGAAGGCTTGCGCGTTTTTCTACTACATTAACATTTATCACGGTTTGTGGTTTTTTTTAATTTGATTTATATTTTCGCATCTTTTTTATCGGTTTACCGCCTTTTCAATGCAACGTTTATCAAGTCTAACAATTAGAGTTCAATAAGTATATACTATTTATCGATGATCATCGATAACCTATAGTGCAGGTTAACGCATATCATGCAGGGTAAAATAACCATCAAGTTCTCTCTTAACCTCATTTTTTATTTGCGAAATTTAATTTTTAATTTAATTGCCAACGGATTATCGAAAATATGATGAACGAGTGCGCGAACGCGCGTGCACTCAAATTCTTTCGTTCGTTATGCCAGATACAGATTTATTTTTAATAACTTTTTTATAGGGGACACTATGAAGGGGTGAGCGTGGTCAGCTGGCAAATATTTCAACGCCTGAACTTAATTATTTATGTACTCGGCGGGGGTATTAATGCATAATGATTATGCCGGATCGATGGCGAGTGGAAAGTGAAATCGGAAACATCAGCAAGCAAATTATAGCAGCGTATCCTCCTATCGCACAATATGCAAATATCGGACACACTTACGTACAAATTGATGCCATATATGATGTACATATATATTTATCGTATCAGCTGAAATGAAAGCGAAGCCGATAGCAATTGCAGGCACATTGTTTTCTTTAATTATGTTTCGTATTTTGTTAATGCGCAAATGGCGTAAACAAAGTGAGGGAGAGGAGACATGGATAGAGAGCAAGAGAGAGAGAGAGAGAATGTGAAGTGTGTCAACAATAACCAAAGTGTGATATATGGGAAGGGGCAGATGATGAGGAGTGTGTTTGTGCACTTGTATTATTGCAATCCGTGCTGATTGCTGCCTCATTATGGCCTTTATTTCATTTGATAAAGTGTGTGTGTATATGTGTGTGCTGTTACCTTGGCTATTTGCCGGACACACCCGACTGCCATTTATATTTGTCCAAATTAATCAAAGCACATTAAAATGCCAAAAAGACAAAAGCAAAATGACATTCAAACCGGAATGTAAATAACCAGGCGGAAGAGCGCAACGGACGGAAGAGGGATGGGCAGGCAAAATAAACAAGGTGACGAAGTGAGGGGGAAAGCACCGCCACAAAGATGAGCCGGCTATAAATCATGCAACACATTGCAGCGTAGCCACTTTGGCTAAATAACATATAAATTACACTGAAATTGAGCCAAGTGCAGCCCCCTTTGCCCTGCCCACCTCCGCGTTGTCCCTTCGTCCTGCTCTTTGCCTTCCGCTCAACGAAATCGCACGAAAAACAAGCTCATCTAAGCTGAAGACACAGAATTAGAGTAATTCGATAGGGCAGATAAGCAGTAAGCAGGGTAAAGGGAGAAAAGTGAGAGAGAAAGACAGAAAGAGGGTGAAAGACAGATAAGCTAAGAGGCAGAGAGTAGCTACAGCAAGCAGATATGTATAGAGAAAGAAAGAAGGAGAGAGAAAGTCAGGTATAAATAAAAAGAGATAGATCACTTGAAGACAATGCTGTCGATTTACTTGTCTGCTGCTAAATCTAGCTTTTTTTAGACCAAATTTTAACCATATTTAGGAATTTGTGGAAATTCTAGATGAAGTAAGCTTTTTTAAGTTTTTTTCGAATTACATTATTTTTATTACATTATTTCTCCAAGAACTTCCAAGTTTAAGCTCAAGAACATTTTAATGTAATATTCTTAAACAATTTTGATTAATTTGCTTAATAAAATGAATACAGTTTATAATTTTACCTTCAGTTACGATTCACGCTATAAATTTGTTAGCTTTTATATGCATATTTATATAGAAGACAATTATTGGTCAATTTTCCATCCCTACTTATTAAAAACATCTCTTCTTTGTAGTCAAAACTTGTCAGCACTGCTGGAAGAGCAGACCACGCGCTTCATTAGCTGCACACCACGAACGGAACTTAGCAACAGACAAACCAACTGACACAGTGACTGAGAGACTGACAGACGGACTGACGAATCGACTTATAGACAGACAAATCGACTGACTGACGATGGGTATGGCCCATCGACCTGCCGACCGAGTTTCTCGCCGAATGGCGCCAATGCAAATGCGTAATGGATACGACTTGGGTGCGCCATCATTTTGCTTGACTAACAAATTGACTTGATTTGCTTTGCCATGGCAGCAAGAACAGCAGCAGCAGAGGCAGCCACCTGAAGTGTATTTTCGTCATTATTAATAACCCCGGCATTAATCTTGCCAATGTCCTGTTGTCTATGCCACAGCTGGCATCTGTTTTGGGGGGTCGCCTGGCGCTTAACTTGTAATTGTAGCCGAGATTGCCGCCAAGGCTAAACAGGTGAACGTGGTGTTCGGGCTGGCTTGACTTGTCTTGGCTTATTGCGTGGAATTCATGAACTGTATAATTAATGGCAGACTACTTTGGTAATTATCGAAAGAAAGAGAGAGAGAGCAGGGAGGGCGTAGAAAGGCAGTCCAAATATGAATTTAATATTTACCTACATTCATTTTCACTGTCGACAAATCTTGAAATTCAATTTGTCTGCCCAATAAAATCTCTTAAATATGCATAAACTGAGCATGAGCATTCGCAAATTTGTTTAAGCTACAAAGAACACATACCATACTCGTATATCGTATACTCTGTCTGTTTGTTATTATATTTGTGTATCTCTGCAAAAGAAATTCTAATTTAATTTATGCTCTACACAGGCGAAACGAAACGTGTTCACATTTCTACCTCTGACATTTTCATTTGTCAGTTATGAAGAGAGGCTTTGCTCCTGCAATGAGCAGCACACGGAAGTCGGTGTGCGTGCGTCCTGTTATGTTGTATCCTTATCACAAAATGATTTGACAGTCGAGACCAAACGCCAGTTGAGCCAGGTATGTGCCTGTGTGCCTGGGTCTGTCTTTATCTGTCTCTTTTCTACTTTCAAATCTCTATGATTTGGTTGAGGTGAGCATTTTTCTACATTTCGCTGATAAACATTTATTTTATTTAGCCACAGGAAAACACTTGACACGTCTTCAAAAATAGCTGTCATTGCGTTTAATTTCAATCAAATCAATGAAAAGTCGCAGTACTGTGATTGTGTTTGTTCCTGAATTCAATTTGGCTTAAGTAGCCTGTTGCACGATTTCTCAGAGTGAATAGAAATGCGCTTCAGTTTACCGATATACATATCTATAAAGGCTAAACGATGTATCGATACGTAGAATCGTTCGATAACTATTAAATGTGTCAGAAATAAAACCGATATATCGATATGTAACTTAATTTCATTGGCAATCGATGATTGTGAAATAAAACACAAAATACTAACATGCAATTTATCGATACGTATTTCTTAGCTTAACGCCAGTCGATAGGTGTTGTACGTTATGCGCACTTGCATTTTTACAAACGGGATAATTACATTCCCAACACGGTGCATGCGGCAAATACATAAGTACGTATAAATATATATGCATCAGTGTATTGTATTCAATTTGCATCTCGCTTGGCCAACTTCAGAGTTTGCGGTGCGAATTGTTTTTCTCCAAAGTGGCTGCTAATGCGCTTAAAACTTAATTAAAAACTTATCAACAGCTGCGCGCAGCTACCTTGTTTCCTTTGCCAACCTGACCGCAGCGCGAGCGAGAGTGAGCGAGATAGCGATACCTGTTTGTCGCGCTTAAAGTGCTCATTAAATTGATTGCCCAAATTGCGCCGTGGTTTAGAATTCTTTGGTGTTTTTCATTCTTTGTTATCCTGGCAAATAACTTGAGTTTGCTTTTTTACTGCAGGTGCACGCGGTCGTAGCCGTGGAATGCTGCATAAACTAGTTCGTTGTTGTGGAAAAAAAGGGGGCGGAGGAGCAGTAGCAGCAGGTTGGCTGCGCGTTGGCAACTTCAAAGTGGCGTTGCAAACATGTCATAACATGTGAAAATTAAAATGTACATGACAACTTAAGCGGTGAACGGGCCAGGGCGAGGGCTGCCCCTTGATCCAGCTGCAGTACCTGAACACCCCCCCCACCCTCTCACAATGCAGTCGGAGCACTTAATTTGGCATGTTGCCTACTGCTGCTGGAGCTAGCCGTGGCCAAGGTAGCGTGACAACAGCAGCACAAACAACACAAGTAGCAACAACAGGAACAACGACACGCGAGGAACACAAACAACCGCAGGTGCAGCCACTGTGGCGACGACACTACTGCCAGCAGGGCGGGCAGGTGGAAGAGAGCAAGAGGAGAGATGCGGCGTGCCCGGACGGACCACAACGAGTGCCATTTTATAGCGTGCATAAATTTTTTACTACCTTCGAAAAAAGCGCAACGATGGCCATAAAACTTATACTACCTGCCACGAACTATGCGACGCCCCCCGTGTCACACAACCCCTTCCCCCTCTCCCTACTCACCTGCAACAGCGAAAAAGAGATGAAAAAGGGCGCGAGACGGCAAATAAAATTACGCATGCAATGGCAAAATAAAATATGCATAAAAAATAAGCTGCAGCAAAAATCTGACAGAAAAGAAAACAAAAAGAGAAATCACAAGAAACAAAAAAAACATAAAGCCGCTTGCAGGGAAGACTGGCAAATACCCTGTAGAGAAGAGTGCGAAAATATATAAAATGCGATCTACAGTGTTGCATAACAGAGCATAAAGTGTCAAGTGTCAATTATCTGTATATACCCTGTAAAATATCTGCAGATTACACTCCACATTATTATGACTTGTATATGACTGCGCAAATTGCTAATGTCACTTTACAAGCACTTGCTCGCTTGCCCAATTTTATTACCTGTTGGCGCACAGGGTATTAAATAGTCAAGCACACAAAACGACGTCGTTAAAGCGCAAATAAAATGCCCCCACGCCATGCCCCCCTGCTTCAGCTCCTGCTCGCCTCGCATTCGCTTTATGTTAATTTCTTTTAGCTCTCACACACACAAACACACACAGAGAAATGAATATGAATTTGAATGCGTTTTGCCTCAAACATTTCGACAAAGCGCAAACACGACGCGCAACGCGCGAGTTTTTCACTTGAAATTATGTTTACAACAGCAGAAGCAGCAGCTGCTAAAAGCTTTAAGCGAGGACGCGCATCTGCTTAAAAGAAATCAGCTAATTTTAATTTTATACTGTGCAAATGGCAACCGAAAAGCAGATGGACTAAAAGCTATTTGAAGTGCACAATTTGAATAGCCTGGTGGAAGTGAGAGTATTGTTACTTGAAATGATCCGATTGTGAACGTGGACTATGGATTTCTTAACTCTCCAGAGAAACTTAACTCTGCAGTTAAGAATTAGTTAGGTAAGCTTAAGATTATGTTATTTATTTATACTCGTCATGTTAGTCATAGATTGTGTGTACTACTTTTGAGTTTAGAAAACTCTGGAATTTACTACACAATTCGATGAGATCATCTAGGTTAATAATAATCGTGTATCATCTCATCATATTTTAAATATATAAAAGGGTAATAAGTAAATAGGGTACTTTGAATATCATCATTATAAATCAGTGATCTAAATTGAGTTAAGAATCTCCGAAGAAAACAAATAAGTACAGAATTTCTGAGTAATTTTATTATCCTAAGTTTATAATTCTAAGTACTATATTATATATATATTTAACTTATATCAACAAACTAGAATGTAGAAAACCTTCTAATATTTAGTATAAATATCTTAAATAGGTCATTAAGATAATATACCAATAAGACAGTTTAGTTGATTAAGTTTCAATTTCTCTTGTTGTTCGTGACAAACTTGTAATACCCTCTGCAATAGCACAAAAGTGCAGAAAAGAAATTATATAATATTCGTATTTGGCAGGCACCACACACACACATACACATACACTATGGAAGAGCCCCTAAAATTTTAATAGCTCACACATTATAAACGCAAATAAACGCCAAACGCCTCGACAAGGACGACGACGACGACGAGTCAGCTGCCATTTTGTTTGCTACTCTCTCAAAGGCACTTTGGACATGCTTTCAGCGAGTATTAAATGTGTGTGTGTGTGCCCCTCTCTATTCCCCTTTTCTCCTTACCACCCCCCTCTCTCTGTGTATTTTTATTTGCCTAGCAGCTCAAGTCGTTGGCGAACGTGTTCACTTAAAGTAAAAAGTTCTCGCAGTTTTGCCGGTGCTGTGTCCGGTGCTCGTAGTTCTTGGGCCTGGTACGCCTCTTAAAGGCCCTAAAGTTGTAGAAAATTAAGCATACTTTGGGCACTCACCGCCATATTATGATTATCATTATACGAGGTACAGCAAGCTGAGGCACCACCTTGGCTGCTGGCCCTAATGTTGTTATGCATTTTGTGGCACAGCTGCTGCTCGAAATTCAGTTTCGTAGCCCAAGGTGTGTGCCGCTCTAAAAGTTTCTTCATAGAGTCTTCTACAAAATAAAGAAACGAAACAAAATCATGACATTGCAAAAAACTTTTTAATTGCTTTATAAGTTTCCATGTACTTGCCACTTGGGTGCGTCATATTTTGTTTAGCCAGTGCAGATTGTGTCTATCGGATAAAACAAGTTGATTATGCTAAACGATTCTCTGATATGAACTTGATGACAATATGTAAAGTGATATCGAAAATTTGAATCTCGATAATTCAAATTTATTAAATTACGATACATTACAGAAGTAAACGAAAATGATAAAATTTTGGTTTAAACTGAACTAAAAACCATTGAGAATCTATTACTTTCTTGAAAATGTTGAGTAACAAAACTTCTAAATGAAATTATATCAAATATCAATATTTTAAAATCCAGAGGAAGTATAAAATAAAGTAATCCTAAGTTATTCATAGTCTCACAAAGCGCATCGTTCTTAGAACATGGGGTAGCTTCCTCGGGATCTTGAATGTCGTTCAATGATTTCCTTTTTTTATTACCCCATCGTCTAATGTTTAATTATACGCGGACTGATGATGTCTGATGGGTTTTTTTTTTTCTTCTTGGCGCATAAACATAACACAGTTTATATTTTATTTATTTTGCGTGTTGCTTTTTTGCACTTCTCTTTCGTTTTTTGTTGCCCCTTTTCGAGAGGGTTTCGGCTGAAAACCAATCATAAAACCCTCTGGTAACGCAGGCTTCCAAACGTTTTTATTACATGACGACACACACACACAATCACACAGAGACACAAGCACACATATGTAAGGCACTCACACACAGTTGCACATACTCATATGCGGCTGTGTAATTTGCCATAAAAAAAGTGGAGCACGGGCTCGTAAGTATTTGTGCAATTTCAGAGAAATTGTCAATTTGCGCCCCAAGCTCGTAAGTCTAAGCCAAACGACTGAGTCCGTAGATAAGGCAGGCAATGCAAGAGGGGCGGTGTGTTGGGAGAGGGCGGGTTAGCTGGCCCAGGCAAATACGCGTTGATATTTTTATGACAGTGTGTGGGAGTGTGTGTTTGTCTGTTTGCAAAATCGACTGTTAACATTTAACGCTGCGAATTTAACCGCATTTATGTATTTGGGTTGCTCCGGTTTATTTGATTTTCATTTAATTTGGCAAACAGGCGGCAGCGTCGACTTCAAAAATTGGCATAACAATTACGCCGGAAACGGCCAACGAAACGAGTGCCGGACGAGGCGGAGGCGGAGACAAATCCGGACGGATCCGGATCCAAGGCTTCAACTCAACTCATTCGAGCCTCAGCTGCAATCTGCAGCGCTGACAATGAAACTTCAATGGGGGATAATTGCTGGGCACACACAGGGAGTAGGTGGGAGGGGGGACGGGGCGTGGCATGGCTGTGTCGGCGTAGAGTGCATGCTGCATGGGACGCTTGGCCATTGTGCACTGCACACTGCAACATATCCTTGCAACTAACGCTTCCGTTTCCGCAACGTCAAGGCGAGGAATCTCCAACCCCCGCCCCAGCCCACCCTCTCCCTCTGCGACTCTTCCGTTTGTTGTTGTTTCTGTTGCCGTTAGAGGCCACTTCTGGCTGCCTTTGTTGGCCGAATGGCGTGTGAATGAGCGCAATTAGCAGCGGCAGTTGCACTCGTTTGTTTGTGCAGCGCAAGCGGGAGGGGGGAAGACAGCACAGGGTTAGGGGTGCCACAGGGAATCTCAGCTCAGTTCTGCAAGCCACGTCGAACGATTCACCGTAAGGGTAGAATTAAAAACTAATTGCTCTGTGTCGCAATTGTAATTGCGCTTTGTCCGTGCAATCGGCTTATGCAACAGCATATTGTCACTGCGTATACCCTGTAATTGTATACCTCTCCACATGCATTCCTAAGTGCATTTTCATGTCTAGCGGAAATAATATATTTGTTTTTTTATTTCTTCAATAATTTCAACAACTTTTCCTCATCGCATAAAAAGCGCTCTTAAATTTAAGAATGAATACTTTATTAATTTACCCTTAAAAAGTTCTTGCGTAATTCAAGCATGAAGCTTTGTCATTCCAAGGGCTTATATAAAATTACATAAATGAAATTTCTACCAGACAGAGCATTTTCTTGGATTATTTCTTTGCTTTTATCGCATTCAAAGTGAGTGCTAAAATTCGTTCTACATTTCAATTTTTCCCCCATTGATATTTATATTTGCTTTGTATTGAATTTCGTACGCATGACGAAATTTTGATTAAAATCATATAGATACATATATTTGGGTCGGGGCGTTTTTTTTTTTCTTGTAAAGTTTGAAGTACCTTTCCGCAATACCAATGTTATGCTGGCCAAGCGATAAAGAAGTCAAAAAAGGCGAAGCTGAAGTTTAAATTGTGAATAGTCGTTTGTGTCATGATTCCTTTTTCGTTTTTTCGTTTCGTTTTTTCAAACCCCCTGGCATTGTCTTGAATTTTCCGCCTCCTTTAGCACTTTTCGCTCATCTTTTGCCACACAAACCGAAACCGCTTTGGCCTTTGGGCTTCTTTGCTAACTTAATTTGACCTACTCGACCGCGTCAACGACTTGATGGATTGTTTAACTAATTAATTCTAACCGAAATTTTTGCAAATTGCATTTGCTTCGTGGAATTATTAAATTCTTAAATGTGCCTTTAAGGACGACGTTCTTTGCCTAGCTTGGCTTCAATCTGTTTAGCATTTAAAGTGCTTTTAATGTGGATTTTCCCTTAACGCAATTAGCTTTTTCTCGCAGTTCTTCTTTGAGGTTCGTTCGCGTCCTTCTTTCTTTGCCATTCTATGGCATCTCTTTTTTGTGCTCTCAATGCTGGCTTTCCTCTTTGCACATGATAAATTTACACTCAATTATTTCGCCATTGATAATTAGTGCAGGCTCTTTTTTTGCCTTTCCCCAACGAATCGATTTGCACTGCTTTTGGCCTCGTTAACTATGGCGAGTGCCACTTTGATGCCGATTTTGCCTTTAATGGAATCTCCATTGCGCATTTGCATTCTCATTTAAGTCATTTGCTGCCACGAAACAAAAGATAGATCTTCAAGACTTAATTTCAAGACCCTTATTCATCGAAATTGATTGTTTAATAGAATAAGTACGTTTGTGAAATATCTTCGTTTGACAATTCACATGGGTTGAAAAATAGGCTAATATCGATAGGTCAAGTCACGACTTTAATACCGATATAAAAAGCTGAAGCATCGATACATCGTTTGAAAATTCAAGAATGCATGCAATATCGATGTTAGCTTCTAGAAGAAACATCGATAAATCGATGCGAGCAAAGCGCTCTCTCTCTCTATTAACATCACTAAGTAACATAATTACAGTGCTTAAAATAAATGCATGACTACGTAGCGCAGCAAGGACGTAAATTGTATATTAAAGTTAGCTCAGCTGAAAGCTGCAAGCCACCGCAACGACACTCCAATACAAGCAGAGAGTTATCTTCTCACCTGTCACCCACTTACGCCACGCCCCACACCAGGGGGCAGGTGCGCATCCCGTATGCTTGCGCTGCGTTGCGTTCGTTTACCGCCATCAGCTGTGCTGTTTTTGCCTGTTCTATTGCCGTAACAAATCCATTTTACCTGTCAGCTTTAACGCGTAAGCAAATGTCAAAACGGCTGCCGACTGCCGAGGCTAGAGATGCTTCCAGAGCACAGGGCTCTGCTGGTGCTAGCTCCAAAGATACGGGACACTGTTAAGCAGACACATGTGTATGTGTCAGCTAGGTAGGGGGAGCACGACATGGGGGGCTGATATATTGCCAGGTCGCAATTAGAGCGCAGACCGCAGAAATGGAAGCAGCGACTAGCATGCAAACAAAGTGATGTGGTTGCAGTCGTAGAAAATGTCACAAAAACAAATAAAAGGCAAGCAAAATTTTGCGCAGATCAAATCGGGGGAAAACCCTAGAAACTTTTGTATGGAATACCTTCAACGCCTGGCATGCCTGTGAGCGGCATTTGGCGAAGGAGACGAGACGCATTGAATCCACAACGAATGAAACGATTTGTGTGTGTGGCCGTGACTTATTTGTCCAAAACTGAAATTTGCCCGGTGTTCCGCTGTCAGTTTGTGATTTTGTCTCGCTGTCGCCGCCACGCTGCTGCACTGCGTCCTGTTACGTGCCGCTCGCCGTGCTGCGCCAGCTAATTAAACGCATGTGCAGCTCCGTAACAGTCGACTGACTTCTTATACGTTGCGACGCTAATTAGTCGTTGTATGTGGCATCCACGTCCGAGTACAGATTCGTCGACTGTGCCCGACAATTGCTTGGGGGAGGAGGAGTGCAGATCAAACGCGCACGACTTTCGATTCCCGACTTCGACCCCAATGGGGAACTGTAACTTAAGTTGCGAGTTCTCATGAAATTCTCCGTTTCAATAGGATTTTATCTTTGCTGCTTTCTGATCAAAACTGATGCTCCCAAGGAAGGGATTCATGATCAAACTTTGTGCATTTCGTAGCATGTTTGCCAAATAGAACTGTATGTCTTTGTCTCTCCTTCTGTACTGCAGTAATATAAATTCGGATTTTGCATTCACATTTGCAGAGTTATATATGGCATTTCCCTGCTGCACTGGGTTCTCCTTCGGGTGTTGCAATTGTTAATTGTTGTGCCACACAAAAGACCAGCAAACACCGAGTTTGAGCAATGTTATGCTGGAAATAATAATGCGAGTCCAAAGTGTGTGATAGTGCCACGCCCACCACATGGCAAAACAACAGCCCCAATACACATTTGAATAATGAGCGTCGAGCGTTGTGCAGTCTCTCAGTTTTTCGAAGCTGTTGCTGCCGCCGCCGGCTCACTTCCCCCTACTCCTATTCCCCTTTAACCTCTTTGCTGGATCCCTTGTTAACCCCCAGCTGGTAGCTGTCTACCGCCCACTGACATTTTGGGATTTTCTGTGCAAATTTCAGTTTCAGTTTATGCATGCACTTGGTTTTAGTGGAACCACACAGCCCACAACCAGAGCCAGAGCCGGAGCCGGAGCCTGAGCCAAGTAAAATGGCATAGGGCAGCGTAGCAGCTGCTCAGTCAGCCAAGCTCGTGTTCCGTTTCGTCGGGCTGAACTGAAAAGTTTGCTACCCCAGTGCTAATTATGCCGCCCGGACCTGAGGTCGTCGGGTCGTTGTAATGCTTGCAGATGCTGCTGCAGATACAGACGGGCCACTGTCTCGTCTGGCAGCTCATTTTTGGCAGCTGTCAGCAATGCGCACATAAATCTCTCAAAGTCAACAGCATTTCACCCAAGTGGCACATCAATTCGCGTGCTTGTCAGCCGCACTGCACTTACTGCATACGCTTGCCCCAACTGCTGCCTGCCTCCTCCTCTTGTGGCACACATCATATTGCAATCGTCAGTTGTGTCACCGCATGCAACGTCGCTTATCGCTCAGCTCTGTAATGACTTGCAACACTCGCATCAGCCCCCAATCGCATGTCTCTTATGCATTTTTCATAACACAATTCATGTTATTCGTGCGCCAGTGACAAGCAACAGGCAACTCCCCTTCCTTTGGGGGTAGACGCACAGTGGGCGGAAAGTTGTTGAAATATTAACAATTTTATCGAGTTAAAAAGCCTGGAGTTGGCTGGAAGTTGCAAATTATGCAACGACTACACGAAGCTTGAATTTCGATAACGATAAGAGCTATAAATATCGTTATGTTAATAAAAAAAAACATCAAGGCAATGTTAATGTGAGTAAACATCGTTATGTTAGTGCAAGTAAGCATCGTTATGTTAGTGCAAGTAAATATCGATATGTTAGAGCGAGTAATCATCGGTATTTTACCTGCACTAGCGCGCAAGAAATAAAGAAGGAAATATGAATGTTGTTTTGCTAATATTAATTTTTTAATATTTATTTAAAGCATGCTCTGCTGTCTCGCACCACTGTGCGTGAATGGAAAAAATTGTCTCATTAATCATCACACCACATGCTGTTCGTGTTATGTTATTTTTGTATTCTTGTATTTTTATGATGGCGCGCAGGAAACACGAACTTAGTGTGAAAATCCCAAGCAAAATCCGGCGAGCAATTAAATTGGCTGCTGTGCGATGCGTCGATGCAACTCATATAGCAGCGAGGCACGACGACGCACTCACCCTTCATGTTGAACAAGTGCAGGGCGCATAAATCAAAGAGAGAGCGAGAGACCCCCAGAGTACCCACTGCCACAGACATTAGGCAAAGTCTCACGCGCCGCCCCAAAAGAAATTTCTTACGAGGGGGGATTATTTTTAACACACTCCCGACGCCGACTCTGCGACGACGAGCACACCCTGTCTGCCACCGTCGGGCAGGCGTGAGATGTTAAATCGACTGCGCCGTATTTAAAACGGCAACAAATTAATTTATTCCTTCACACCGTTCGCTGGAAGTGTGCATTAATAAACAATTAAGTGTGCTTAATTGCAGCTGCCCCGACTTCAGACTGCTGCATGCTGCAAGAGATTCGGATTCGGATTCTGAGAGTCGACTATGACGGCTTATGGCATTAGTTTTTTTTTTTGCCTCGATGAGTTTCCTATGAAGCTCGTTACATGTTTTTTCTTTTTCGGCAGAAAGTCGACCTTCGTCTATCAGCTTGGTGGCTGTGTGTGCCGCATCCCATTTGCGAGTCACAACAGCTCGTTGGCACTTTAAGCGCACAGCCTAAGCCGCTTATCCCTGTACTAGTGGTGGAGGTGGGGGAAATCCGCTTGGCAATTCCTCGAATAATGCCATGGATAGGCGTGCAAATTAGCTTCGTATTCTATGCACATGTGTTTGTGTGTGTGTGTGTGACTGCGAGTGCGACATTGCTTCGGTACAAGGCGGAAAATAAATTATGCAACATCTACGCTTGGCCTTGGAGAACTGTCTTCTTCCTCTCTTGTCATAATCTCAGCCGTATATTGAGCTTACTGTCCACGAGGCAGAACAAATAATGAGCATAATATAATTAAGGTATGTATAATACATATCATTATTTCAATACCCCATGGAGCAGTAATATTCACAAAGTTATGGTGCATTACGCAGTCGAAATGTGAGGAATAATAATCTTAAACAAACCTTTTGTAAAAAACTTCTGGTAAGTTGAAAGAATTCTGTAAATAAAAGAAGGTAAGTTGTGATTAGATGTGTTGTATTACTATAAAGTTGTATACTATTCTCAGGTCATATAGGACTCGTGAGTACCCACAAGATTCGACTGGAAATTGTACCTTACTTGCAAAAGAAGCAAACAGCCATAAGCTGCTCTATAAAAAAAAATGCTTCCACATGAATTCCCCGAGCAAGGCGACCTACAAGAAGTCGAGGCTTGGCGGATGCTGTTTTTCGGGTCAAATCGAGTGGCAAGTTAATAGTGCTTCGCCTACACGACACGAGAGTCGATGCGAGTACATGAAACTCATCAACTGATAGAGGGCAGCTGATAGAGGAATGCCACATTAAGCAGGCTCGAGCGAAGTTGATGTGCAGCAAGAAAAAAGGCGACTGTCTAGGAAAAACACACACAAACACACACACACAGAGACAACAACAGAAGGCGCAGTGAAGGATGACAACGGAAGAGGGGTGAAAGGAGGAGGAGCAGGAGAAGGATGAGTAGATGACAAGAGACAGACATTGAACACGAAAAGGGAAACTAGAGCGAAGACATTAGCCCGAAATGACAGCAACAAGATGCAAGATGGATACTCGGCTTATAGCTCTATTTTCCAACTGTATCAGCAAAAACAAGCAGCGTATAAACAAGAAAAAACCCAACAACAAATGACAGGCCTCTCTCTGGCAAAAGTATGCAAACAGCAACAACAGTGGAAGAAAGATTGACAGAGGAAGGGAGCAGAGGGAGAAGAAAGCGAAGAAGACCCTGTGCTCATTTAAAGCCGTGCGAAGAAGAAGTTAGAGCTGACACTGCCAACATGCTGTTACTCTTCTATTGAAAATCGTTTTTCTCGCCCCCAAGGACAGCTGGGCCACATTCGCATGCACATCCACATCGACATTCATACTCTTCTCTTCTATTCGCATCCACTCATCACTCACTCACTCACTCATTCGGCATCTGGCAGATTCGAGCTGAGAAGCGCCGCGAGCAACTCAACTCTGCAATATGTATTGGGGAAAATGGAAAAGTGGGCAACTGGCTTAAAAGAAGAGAGCTCCTCCATCTTGGCCTGACTGCCAGCCTGCCTGCCAGCTGGCATGGCTTTTATTTTCCATCCTCAAAGCGGAACTTGGCCAAATGCTTTTTGCTCTCTCTCTCTCTCTCTCTCTCTCGTTACCGAGGCCAATGCCGCAGTTTAAATATTTATGTAAGCGCGCCATTTTATGAGAAATATTTTGCAATTGCTGCACAAGTATTTTGCTTTTATTATTATTGAAATAGGCCAAGCAAACGAGCTTATGCTAAGCGCGTAGCGAACCGACTCCCGCTCCCAGCACTCCCTGCATTCTGTGCACTGTGGCAATGAAAACATTGCGCACATTACCCGAGGACTTGAGCCAGAGCAAGGAAGGGGACAGGAATTTACGAGCTTGTTTAGTTCTTCTGCAATCGGCGATAATGAAACTGCCAGCCAGATGCACTGCAATTCAAGCGAACTTTATATGAATTCCAAATGTGGAAGGGAATAATGAAATGGAATAGCGCAAAACTGAATACAATAATTTAAAATGGAGAAAAATTGAGGAGGGAATATATAGAAACATCACATCAATAGTGTATGGAAATAAGTACTAAAGATCTTTAAAGATTACTGGCAATATCATAAAGGAACATTTGAAAAATTAATGTACAATGGAATATAAATGTTTGCTGAAGAAATATAATATATATTTTAAGATCTGGAAGAAACTTGTCTATATAAACAAAAAAAAGTGCTTAAAGAATGTAACAAATTCAAGAAGAGGAACTCTTTAGATATTTGGAACTATATCTTATTAGATCTTGTAAGAAACTTGCCTAAGTAAAGCAAAATAATTTATTGAAGAATGTAACAAATTCAAAAAGAGACACTGTTTAAAATACTGGTAAATCATTTGAATAATTTCATTTTAAAATCTCAGCACCTCGGGTTAAGCTTCAGTTTATAACCTCGTGCTGTGGTCCGGTCTATTTATTTATGCGTTGCGCTTATGTCGTAATGCGAAAAGGTTCTGGGCAATAAGTCAGGAGAAATGTGGCATGCGCAGAAGGGAGAAAGCAGAGATTGATAGAAGGAGGAGAGAGAAAAGTGTTACGAGTCACAACCGAAAAACTCAATTGCGCATGCAACGGCTCAAAGGGCTTAAGTGCGTATAACATTCAATTTGTGTTAATGACATTAAATAAAGTCACACGCACGCACGCACGCACAGGTGGCTCAGTTACACCTTCGCAAATGCACTCACCCTCTTATTGGCTGGCCACTTAAAAAAAGGTTGCCCCCGGACGGACTTAAGCCAGGGAGAGATCCTGCTCTCTTTCTCACTTTCTTTTTGTTTCTCCCCCTCGAATAAAATAAAATAACATGCCATAAAGGAAACAAAGGGAACACACAAACTGTGCACTGACCTCTGCTGTGATATTCTTAAATGGCATTAAAAATCATTGGCACATGTTACGGCTAGGTTGGTAGAGAGAGAGAGAGAGAGTGGGTAGGGGAAACTACTGCGCAACAACAGTTTCATTTTCAGCTCAAATCGGGGTAAAAACTTACCGAACAACAACGAAATTTACCGACAGCAAAAGCAGCTCAGTGCTCCGTTTTGGGTGTGGCAACAAATCAGGCAAAAAACAGGAAACCGCTTTGCAAAAGTAAGGGGGCGAGGCGAGGGTGCAAGGTGTGAGAGGAAGGGGCGGGGGCAGTGGCAAAAGTTGTACTTTAGATAAAGTTGCTGATGCTGCCGGTTGCTGTTGCCTGCTGTTTTTACCAAACATTCGACATGCAGTGCACGTAGCGGTACAGAACATACACACACACCCCATTCTCCCCCCCCCTCCCCCTCTCACACCTACTCCTAGCCCAACCTACACCTGGAGAAAGTTTACTGTGATAGTCGCATTGTTTGTTGTTTCTTAATATTTTTGGCCCCGATTTCTTGAGCTGCTGAGCGATGCGTTTTGCTTTCTTTCTTCTTTTGTGTGTTGTTCAGTTGATGCTTGTTGCGCCAAGTTTATAAAAACTACACAAGAGTATTACATGCATTTAGCTACGCACACACACACACACCATACACACAAAGGCGGCCTTCAGGGGAAAGTCGCCCTTCCCAGAGGGGGACTTACGTCGAAGTGTGGCATACTTTCAGGCAAGGCCGTAGCAAGATTTGTGTTTAACTTGCATTTGCCTGTGTAAAGTACACACACACACACCCGCACACGCAATCACACACACGAGCGCACACACTTGCTGCCAGAAACAGACACGCACACAGTCGCATAAAATAAAACACAAAACTTGGTAACGTCTTTCACTTGGACTCCGCCTCCACTTGGTCTGCACCTCCATTGCAATACTCTGCTCCGTTTATGTCTGTTGTTGGTTGTCTGTTTCTCCCAGTCTCACTGCAGTAATAATAATAAAGGGAATTGTTATTGTTTTCTATTAATTTGCCTTTGCTATTTGTGTTGTTGTTGCTATTGCTGTTCTTAGTCTGCAGTTGATTTGATTTGCTTTTTGTTCGCATCTTCAGCAGCTATTACAAAGCGCCAGTTCAGATAAAAATATTGGAAAATTGTTTTACATTTGATTTGATTTTTATAAATAACGGGGGGGAAGGGGGACTGGCCTTTGGTCTCTTTTTATTGAGTTTCAAAGTAAACAGCGAGTTTACTCTTGAGTTAAACGATTCATTCACTCTTGAACCGATGTATCGAATTGCGTAACGAACACGTTGAAAAAATAATTAGAATAGGTATCGATATGTAGCACGTGAAGAGAAGTAAAATACTAAAGACATAAGTATCGATAGGTAGCTTAAGTTAATTGGCATTTAATGCTGAGGTTGTAAAATTAAATATTAAAAAGATCACATGGTACTCAGCCTTCTACAAATGTTATTCAAGTTAGTTGTAATTGGGTTTTGTATTGGTTACTTTAGATTAGGCAATGAACGTCGATTACAAGTTATTCCAACTTAAAATAGCTCTCTCGCCCTGCCCGGACTTATATCAATAACGTGGCCCAAGTTTCTATATTCTTTTTTGACTCCCTGCCCCTCCTTTTTAAGGATTGTGCGACTAATTAATGCGCCCGGTCAACTTTTGATAAACATTAATTTCGATTTAATATCGGCCAAAAGTTTCGTTCCGTGGCGGGGTAACAGCTGTCTGCCCCGTCTGAATATTTTAAAGTCGAGAGTTTTGCATACATAAAAATGTAAAAGAAAATGTTAAATAATCTGAGAAATACAAGAATCAGCCGCGGCGCCATATTGGGCAGAGAAAACTATGGCAAAGAAAACTTTCGATGAGGCCATTGACTTGTCCAATACTTGCAAACGTGTGCGCAAAACTGGTATAAATTTCTAATATTTTAAGGGGGGAATTGAAACGATAAAATGATATATAGTATTGCAAATAAGTGGAGGAAAATACAAGGAAAATTATGAAATATTTAAAGCACACAGCGGGACTAAGCAATACATGAAATGTTCCAGTCCCACTTCACCATTAAATCTCAAGATCTATCGAATTGCTTTGCTTGCCTCCTGCCCCCCAGGCAAAGAGTTATAGACATGTAGATAAGCCTGTGCAGGATGTGGCGCATCTGCATCCGAAGTTGTAGTTGAAGGTGGTTGGGTGGCCACAACACATTCATTCATTCCGAATTTAAGCAGCTGCAAATTCCACTAACATTCACTCACTCTCCCCCCTCTCTGTCTCTCTCTAAGCCGAACACGCGTTCACAAATAGTAGCACTTCCCTCTGACACCCTCCTGCCCTGCATTGCCTAGCTGTTTGTGATCCGCATAAGCTGCACATTAAGTGCAAGCCCATGAGGAACTCGAAAGTAAGCCAAGACCGAATGTGGATGTAATGAAAACTAGCTCATCTCATCTCATTCACGTTTTTCTATGGGCCACTTTCGGGCCATAGACAAATGGTATTTTTGTCTCTCTCGCCAAGCACGCCAAGGACAACGCGACGTTGCCATTGCCAACACTTTGTCGCAAACACCCTTTCCCCTTCTCTCTCTCTCCCTATGTCGACCACACCAGCAGCCCATTACAACTACTTAAGGTATGTAAATAACGCGATGTGCGCGACGCTCAAAATAAGCCAAGGCAAATCATAAGAAAGCAGCAGTAGCTAACCCCATCTTACCTCACCCGTTCCCCTCACCCTCCTGCCCCACCAGCTGGTCCCTCCCGACGCCTGCAGAGAGCATTAGCATAATCGTTATGGTTATGCGCGACGTGTGCATAATGGCAAACTTGCCAGAGAGTGTTGATGGCGGCAGGGAGGGGATGGAGGGGGGAGCTGAGTAAGCTCGAAACCTGCGACACGCACATATAAACTATGTTAAGTGCGCTGACATTCTGATATATAGTGTTTGTTACCCTCACTTCGGTAGGGTAACGCGGATTACCAGAGGATTTTCGACAGAAAAAGAAAAAGAAAGAAAAGAAATGCGTAGAAAAGTTTACAGCAATTCCAACTACATTACCTCACGTGTATAACTTGAAATAACTGAAATGATCTCAAGATTATCATGCACATTATGACTAAACTTCAGTTATTTAAGTTGGCTGCAGAACTCTCTATAAAAATAAGTGATAAGTGTGTAAAATATCTGTAACATGTCTGTTAGATGGTGCCTTTTAACGGCATCTCCAATACTTGAATTTCATGAAGAATTCTATATGGAAATTTTGTATAGTGTTCTTCTAATAATATAACAAAGTAAGGTGTGTTCTTGGGAAAAGAAACGCAATATGAAAACTTCCACATTCCTCTTTGGAGTACTCCCTATCGAATTACAGCTACGATGTTTTTATGCAGCTATTTGAGAACTGGAGAACTCAAGAACACAATCTTAATAACAGTTATCAAATTACAGGGTATTTCGGTAGAGCACTAAGTGTGGCTCTCTTAAGCTCTTCATGCTGATTACTTTTTATTTGGCTTTGCTTGCCAAGTGTGGCTCGAGTGCGGCGTGGTGTGCCTTACTCGGGCTCGGACGTGGCGTTGTATTTGCTCAGGTGCGCATATTAAGTAGCGGACGCATGTGTGAGTGCGATGAAGAGAGAGGAGATGAGAGAGAGAGAGTGAGGGAGGGAGAGTGAGTCCTTGTGTGTAGCCTGCTGTTTGGGGCAGGCTATTAGCGGCAACCAAAATACGAGCACATACGCAGAGATTGAGAGCAGCGCATACACACTCACGCACACACACACACTCGTATGAAGATAATAAATTACCCAGCAATAGTAAGAAGAAGAAGAACAACAACAAGTCGTAGCACATCTACTCGTTGATGGCAGCTTAGAAAATCAGGAGCCCTGGCACCCCGTCGTCGTCGTCGTCGTCTAGGGAAGATCCCTATGTGGCGCGTTTAAGATTCAGCACGCATAACTTATAAAATAAAAATTAAAATTCCAATTGCAAACCTCAATAATAAAACACTTTTAAGTGCCGTCGCAGCCGCAGACAGCGAGACAGAGAGCAGGGCGCAGCACAAAAAGGTAGCCTAGAGGAGGAGGAGCAGGCAGCGAAGAAGGTGCGTCGTCGTCGTCGTTGTCAGGCTGTGCCCAAACTCAGTATCTGCAGGTCTTCCTCTGTGTCTGTGTGTGTGTCTGTGTGGGAGCCTGTCTCAAGGATCTGCCGCATACAAGTTTATTAAAAATTTCGCCAAAAGGCATCTATCAGTTATGAGAGCCGCCCCGCGTCGACAGTGCGAGACTCATTTCAATGAGTTTCGTGCCGCGTTTTCCTTCTGCCCGAAAGCGCTCAATATAACTGTTTGCCTCTGCTTCTCTCCCTCTCTCTCTCTCTCTCTCTCTTTCTCTCTCCCTCTCTCTGTCTCCCTCCCTTACTCTCTCTCCCTTTGTCCCTGTCTTTCTGTGGTCGCCACATCTTGTAATTGGCATTCCACACGCTGACCGAAATGAAAATGCTACGTGCTTTCATTTCACGTTCCGGCATCGGCTACGGCATCGACAGCATCCAGGATAAGTCAGCCAAGTCCAGAAAACACTCCGCACGCTCCATTGACCGCGCAGGAACCACGAACAGAAACGGTAACAGGAATGGGAATGGGAATGGGAATGGGAAAGGCAACTCCGAACTGCGAACTGAAACGGAAACTGGCCGAAATGAAGCTTATTTATGGCGTGAGGCTTTTCAATTTTGCGCTTCTTTTTCCTCTGCTCTTTATTCTTAAAGTGAATCACATCAGAGGAGCACAGCAGGAGGAGCGTTCTACACGACTCTCAAGACGTGGCGGCAAAGGATGCGCGACCCTTGGCAGGATTCGCGAAAATCGATTGCCACGCAATATTGAACTGCTGTCAGCCCTCATCTGCTGCGCTGCGTTGCGTAATGCATATTCAACACGGCACATATAAATATGCCATGACATACTATGGTACTTCATATACACCACATGCAATATATAGCATACGTGTGTGTATGTATTTCTTTCTCTTTTTTTGGCCCGCCTGAAGCTGACAGCCAGCAAATTTCGTTGTCAGCCCGTTTGGTGCGCGTCTTTCGATTGTTTGCATTGTGTGCTGCGGCTTCGTCGCTTCCCCTTTATCCCTTTTGATGTGGCATAGGTGAAAAGACCACGTACGTCCCATGTGATCCCTTTCCTTGTCCCGCTCTCTCTCTCTCTCCTCTCTCTCTCTCTATCGATCACCCTCTTGAGCTGAGTTAAAAGAGCCAAGAAATTGAATGCTTTGTTGTCGCAGTCGAACGATTTTACACACTCTGCCGATGGATATGTTTGCATGTGTAGTGTGTATGTGTGTGTGTGTGTGTGTGTGTGTATTGTGCGGACATTGTGCCTGTGTCTGTATGTATTTACAAGTTTTCAATCGAAGCTTTGGCAATGGTAAATAAAATGTTTTTAAATCAGCAAATGAAAGATAGCCCAGAGCTATCGTTTATTTGCCAATGCAGTTAGAGAGGTAGAAAATATATAAAATATATTGCAGCTATTTATTTACCATTCACTTTTGTTGTAACCCATTTATTTGCTGTGGACGTTATGTTAACACTTTGCCTATAACCGATTTCTGTAATTTTTATTTGAGCTTAATCAACACTTGTACAGTAAGTTATCGAAGACTCGATAGAAGTATAATTTGAAGTGTCGGCAAGTCGATGTAAAGTTAGTAGATAGTACATTAACTTATTGTAATTAACATTATCCAAATGTAATTTATTTTTTTTAATTTAAAAAAATACAGTTAAAGATAAGGAAATGATTTTTCTGCAGATATTTTTAAGATATTTAGTATTTTAACAGTTGAAATTTATATTTGAATTAAATATTGTACCTATTTTAAGACTTTACCGTACCCATCTTTAAGAATCGTATCCTGTAATCAAATTAACTCCACAGCTCACCAAACTTTGAAAAGCATAAAAAATGACAATACCCAAAGATAACCAAAAACCCTTTTAGTCTGTAGTTCATCTTTAATGCCAACCCAACTTCACATCCCATTCAAATTTCTTTATTTATTTATCCATTTACTACCCCTAATAGAATGCAAATAATTGATACGGTCCCCTTTTAACACCCAACCAAATTGTCAGGATTCTGCATGAACACGATTTCAGGATTTCACAGCACATTTATCATGGTCTGCCCCCGCTCTCTCTCTCTGTCTCTGTCTCTTTCTTTCTGTTGCTCTTCCCACACATTTCCCACGTGCTGTCTCATTCAGTTTGTTCGCCATATATCATGGCGAACTGTCGCAGACCTTTCATACGCCCATTTCGTAAGCACCCAAAAGATACTTGTGAAATTTTAAAGTATTTCACGCAAATAGGCGTATGTGAAGATGGATTGGGAGGGGCGGGGCAGGGGGTAGTGCAGGCACACTCGGTGGTCGTCAAATTTATGAGCACTCGTCGCACTAACTCATAAAAACGGCATCCATGAAGTAACGTTCCGTGGGGGAAAGGGGCCGCAAGAGACGAACGACACTTTGCATGCGAAAGGGCCTTAGACGTAGCACTTTCCCACAGGCAATGGAAGGTGTGGGGAGAGGTAGGGAGACAGCATCTAGGGGTGCCTTAAGACTCGGCCGTAAGCCCGACTCGGCTTGCTGCCAAATCCGACCACGCACTTAAGCGCCGTTCTTCCGGCTGCCTACACAAACCGAAAGAGAAACAGAAACAGAAACAGAGAAACAAAACCGAGCCGGGTCTAGGACTCTGGATGTGCAGAGCAGAAGAGCTATTTACTCGACTTAGAAGGCAATAATATATCATCTACAGTTTATCATCGCTATGACGCCAGACTGAAATTATTATCCAGCGAATTTATTGCCAAACAATAAACGCGAAGTGCATGTGGGGTGCCTTGCGTTGTCTCTTGCTATGCGACATCGCATGGTTTGTGTATCAACAACAACAAGAGGATAACAACAATAACAACTAGAACAGCGTCCGCACACACACTCGACAACAACATTTAGAATGACAGCCATTTTGACGGGCCTCAATGGAAACAAACAGAAACCAGCAAACAAATAGAAAAACACACACAAAAAGAGAAACAGAGCAAGACAGAGAGAGGAGGAGGAGGAGAGAGTGAGAGCAAGTCAGCTGGCAAACGAGAGCAATGCAGCATAATGACTGACTTGATTATACTCTGTAAAGTCCGTTGGAATGTGTAACATAGGTAACAGCTCTTTCATAATTTGAAACATGTTCAAAATACATTGCATAAAAGAAATCATAAAAATATCAATATTTAAAATATTTCTGTGCAAGATGCAGAAACTTCGATTGTACAATTAATATTATCGATGTATTCGAAGCCAAGTTGGCTTATGTCAATGTAAAATTATGTTACTGTAAATGTTATGTTAATGTAAATGTTATGTTAACTTCGCATCAGCTGTAGATGCGTTAAAAAGCTATCGATAAGGTGAAGATGCTTATCGACATGTTAAAAAACATATTATATTGGAAATCGGTACTTATCGAAGGCCATATCTCCTAAACTATGTCGAAAACGAGAAATTTGTACTTAATATTTTCGTCTTATCTCGTCGAGATCTATAACGATAAATAAGTCAGATTTGCTTGGCGGTAAATGAAAATTATATTTAAATTTCAGATTTTGCTTTAAGTATTTTCATTTTCTTTAAAATTACAAAAACAAATTAATCAAAAAATACTAAAAATTTATAATGAAATATCTATAAAGTTTGTTTGGCTTATCCAAGCAAAGATTTTCCCATCTACAAAGCATAATTTTTGGGGAACAATTCATATTTTAATATTTTTAGCTGTTCCTTCGTACACACGCACAGCAAGATAGGCGTATTGTTATACATACACACTAAAATAATATACATACACATGTATGTGTGTATGTATGTATATGTGTGAGTAGTATGAGTTGTGAGCTTATATATTCATGGCAATCTCGAGAGCTGTCGCAGACTGCGTTGAAGTTGACGCGCGCTCAAACTGTTTTATTTTTTTACTATTGGCCAAGGCAAATGGAACAAATTTGTCAGCGCCAGACGAACAGGCAGACAGACAGGCCGATAGTAGTGGGCAGGGAGAGGGGGCGTGGCAACTAAGGACGAAATCAAATTGCTGTTGTCCTGTCAACTTTTTGCGTAACAATTTCGTTCATTTTATTTTATTTTGCATACTGCGTGGGCAAATAACACAAGTTTGGGCAAAGTTGGCTCGCGCTGCCTGTTCATGTTCATTTGCCATTTGCACATACATATCCATATCCAATTCCGCATCTATTCCATATACCATATTCTTCTAAGTGTATTCTCTAACACTTTATGTTGTAGTACTCGCATGTTCAACCCTTTCGGGTGTGTGTGTGTGTGGAGGTGGAGGTTTTATGACAAGCGCTCTCAAACGTTCCTCACATAGTTTTCCAGCTTGAGTCACGGCATGTGCAGGGGTATAGAGACATTGCGCGGGGGTAAACGAAGGGGTTCTCTCTGTGTTGGTCGGAGCAAAATTGCCAAACATTTTGCGCATAAATGACAAATGCCTTTGATGGCATAAAATATGACTTTGGAAATTGTTTTGCAGCATATAAAAAGGCGTTGGCCTTGTTGACATACTCCCTCGCATTTCTCTGCACCGCTACCTCCCTCTCCTCTCCTCCCCCTCCAACACATCAGGCTTATGAGCAGTGACCGATGGTGGCTATTTTTCGAAAATGTGTTGATGGATGCGAATAGTTGTGAGTGCAGTCCAACAAAATGTCGACACGATTTATGTGGCCACGCCCCCAACAAGCAAGTTGAGAGTAGACCCCAATAAAGAGAGATATTTTTAGATACAAATATTAGAACTGGCAACGTATTATGATGATATATTATAATGGTATGGTTGCTGATAGTTCTTGATAGTGATTTGATCACAGGGAGTAATGGAAAGCAAAGAGAGTGACGAAATATGAGTTTAATCTGAAAAAAGCAGCTTCTAAACTAGTATCGATAGTTGTAGCGATAGTAATTGTTTAGTTTAAATGATATTCACTAAATATTTAAAAATTTATTGACAGTTTTTGGATTACTGGGAGTAATGAAAAGTAAGAGACATTAAAAAACAGTTTACTTAGAATAAATCTAGCAAGTAACATTCTTTTAAGTGTTATCGATAGTTTTGGCAATAGTACGTAGTTGTATAGGTTATGTTTCAAGTACAAGTTGAGTGGCTTATATAAAGTGGTGGATGTGCTTTACTGCTTTTAAACTTTCCCCATAAAATCACTTACATTAAGTCATATTATATGTGAATATTATATTATTTTGGGGGATAAACAGCTTAACCCGCGTTGCATTGAAAGGTGCTTTACATTTTTAATGATCTGCCAGTTGGCTGTCAATCATCAAATTTAACTACACACTTCAATTTCCATTCCGCATCGATTCGAATCGCATTTTAATTCCAATTTACTTTCCCACACACGTGGCGTGTCTTGTATTCATTTTAATGCGTGAAGGTGACTTTGAGGCTCTTGTTTGTCTACCGCTGTCTCCTCATATTATCCCCGCCTCTTCCCCCATCCCCCTTCTCGCAATTGACTGACAATTGACTTGTCAAAGTATCAATTATATTCGACAGCAACTCATTCCCCGAGCGCGTCGAGAACAGCAAAAGCCATTTACGCGTACTTAACCTCCCTTTGAGTGAGTGAGGTGTGAGTTGTGTGTGTGTAACTGTGAGTGTGCGTGTGAGTACTTATTGCATATTGAATTTTAGAAACATTGCCCAATGAATGTGCTTGCAAATGGCCACATTAAATATTCAATGTGGAAAATGCTAATCACTTATTTGGCGCAAAATTCATTAGCAGCGCGTCTCGTTCAGAGACCTCAAACCTCCCTCCCTCCTCCCTCTTTCTCCCCTAGCACCCTCTTCAAAAGCCCCCACAAACCAAACCAGGACCAGCCAAAAAGCCGAAAACTAAGGGGGGAACCCTCGACGTGGCACGTGCCCTTTCCTTGCCACCTGCTGCCTCGGTGGGTAAACAAACATTACACAATTTTGATTGTATTTCCGTTTCGTATGCGAAACAACAACAACAACGACAGCGAACAGCAACAGGAAGTTGCGCTTATTTCCGTTTGTTTACCTTTACGCTGTGCCTTGATTAAATGTCAGCGCGTGGCGGGGGCGTGGCGGGAGAAGGCGCAAACGGGCAACGGAGCCGGATTTGCCGTGGTTGCTGCCACTCAACGCGGATCGGCTGGATTTCATTTCAGTTTGGTTTGCTTCGACCAGAGTCTCAGCCTGGTAATTTATTGCGGAAAATGCGAACAGAGACCAGCAAAGAGATGATGAGCATTTCTGTTGAACATTTTTATACCCTGCATGGGAATTTAAATGCTTAAAATTTGAAATAGGAATATTTTACTTATTTTTCATAATTTAATAATTATTCTTTACGTATATTCAAATATATTTCTATATGCTTATTTGCAACATACTTTAGGATGCATAATGTATATATATATTCTGAATCAGTATCAACAGAGGAATCGAACTATTCCTGTCCATCTGTCCGTGTGGCTGGCTGTTGCTACGCAAACTAGTCTCTCAGTTTTAGAGCTATCTTGATGAAATTTACCACACATGCTCCTTATTACCGCACGCTGTAAATAAGTCAGAACGAGCCGGATCTGACTAATATAAGAGCCTTTAAAAGTTTTCAAACTATTTAATGTATTTGCAAGAAAGCTTAGATTTCGAAATATCTCTTTTTAATCTCCGCTCAAACATTATAATGAACAATTAATAAGTATAATCAAGTATTAACTTCAAATTTGAAAGGCCAACTTAATAAGGCTCAAATTTAAAATAAACAATATATATAAAATACAATTTAAATCATTCGATATATGTATGTATGTTATCTACCTGCAATCGATTTAAAACTGTACCCGAAGGAATGTGCCTGGCTGGCTTCGCTGGTATATTTACCAGGCCAATTTAAAACATGTTTATGACAATAAATTGACTTTATTGTCATTTAAATGTCATTTTCGAAAAGGGCTTCGCAAATGAGAAGATAGTCAGCCAGCATGCGTGGATATATAGTACATGTATGTATGTAGATATACTTAAATATTGAATATAGTTAATATGAAAATCGAATTTACATTGAGCTCTGTAAGTCACCGAGATAAGAAGTTTTTTTTTAATTTGTTAAGCTTAATTTGTAGCACAAAGTTGCAGTTTGATGGGCAAGATTTGTTTGTATTCTGGGAATTAATTTGATATTAAATAATATATATTTTCCTAGTCTTTAGTTATGACAGGCCGGGCAAAGCCGGGCACTTTGGAGCATCGTTTTACAATGGACAGAACTCAATTTACACATAAAGTAGTAAGCCACAGCGCCAGCGACCATGCATATGAAATATGAATACGACACTTGGTCAATTATACACGTATGTGTGTGCGTGTGTGTGCGCACATAAACGTGTATTTATTTATTATTAACTGCATTTTATCACTTCTGCAATGCGTTATATAAGATGAGGAAGGGTGGGGGGGTAGTGGAGGGTAAAATTCTTAAAGCATTGCTCAGTTTTTAAATTACCGTTGCAGGACTGCAGCGACGCGTCGCGCTGTTTGCTGTCGCGTGCGATTAATTAATGGCCGACAATTTGCAAGGGGCGCGCCCTCAAAAGTATGCTACGAAAATTGGGTGACGGCCATTTGTAGGTCAGCAGCAGCAGCAGAGAGAGATAGACAGAGAGAGCGATAGAGGTATACAGAGACAGTTCCCTTTCCTTGCTGTTTTGTTGTTTGCGTCGACGCATGCCACAGCATAATTTATGTCGCACAAATTCGGCATATTTTTGTATTCTTTATTGTTTTACTCCAGTTCGTCTTTTTCTTTTTTTGTTATTGTTTTTGTTGTTGTAATTCTTTTGCATTTGTTTTCAATTTGCGCTGCGTTTGCATTTAAAAGCGACGCCCCGTCGCGGCGTGTTCTATTTGCCATTGGCGTATTTACATGTCTAGCAATTGTTAACACACATTTGCATAATTCACACACACACACACACACACAGAGAGAGTGAGAGGGAGAGGGAGAGGGAGTGAGACAGACACGCTGTATTTGCCGCGAAATTGGCTTGCAATTTCTCGATATTAGCGCAACGTTTGTTCATATTTTATTTATGCTTTCAACATTGATAATTTATAACCCAAAGAGTATACACACACATACACACACACACATACACATACATAACTACATTAGACATATCAATATGTATTTCCGCGAGATTTCAAGATAGATATCATAAATATTTATAAATAAATCGCAGTTAGTTTTGTCACATCAACTTTAGGTGCCACAAAAATGTGAAAAGCCTCGCGAATTATTTAGGCGCATTTGCCATTTTACAATTTCCAATTTTATACAATTTCCATAGGAGCGTAATGAGGGCGGGGCAGCGTGAAAAAATTAGCATTTGGCAGCAGTTTAATCGTTAAATCATCTTTTGCCTGCCAGCTACTAATACATTGTTAGAGGCGCATAAATGCTCATTCGAGCGTTTCATAATGGAAAAATACATGCAAGCTATGTATGAGCTTGTCTATGTGTGTGTGCCTGTGTGTGCGTCTGAGTTTGTGTGTCTGTGTGTGTGTGTGTGGCACAACACATTTGCCTTGGCTGTTCAACTCATTTTCGCATTAAAGGACGCCAATGTGGCGCACTGGCAGCATGCCAAAAATGTGCCCAGATAGTACAAGTACACACACACACATGTACCCACACACACATACTGGCAATCACACACATGCAGAGAGACTTGCCCTGTACATATGTGTGCCCTATAGAGCCATCGAGCAGCTCGAGAGAGCGACTAAATTATCACTAATATGAGCAGCAGACTGGGCATAAAAGTAAAGCTGTGTAGCAGAGTGTACAGCTGTATATGTGTGTGTATATATAAATTTGTGTGTGTGTGTGTGGGCGTGGCAAATAAACACATCAGCTAAAATGCTTTTTACTTAAATTAACAACACCAAGAGCAGCTTGCACGATTTTAGTCGGCCCAAAACTAACGGCAAGTCATTAACTTTGAGTGTGTGTGTAGAGGGAGAGATGTGGAGAGGAGACAGAGAGAGAGAGGAGAAACGCCAAGAGAGAAAGTGAGAGGCAGAGTCAGAGTGTATTAGGAAGGAGTTTCAAAAAAAGCGGCAGCAAAATCAATGAAAACGAAATACCACAAATAAAAAAGCCACAGTCGAATACTCTCTACGGATACATACCCGTTACACAACTGATCGTCCACTGCAACTACTATGCTTAGCTTATTTTATATTGCATACTTAGAGGCTTGCAAATCGGAACAACCACTAAATTTATATCATTTATAACTTCTTTGCTAACTATCCGTTCCCAACTGAATTTTCAGTAATCATTTGAATGATGATAAATATTGTGCACACTAAAAATAAATAACCTAGTCTTTAAATAAAGCTTGCAATTAGATTTTTATTAATTTAATAGGCCGCAAGGGGGTCTGGCCACATTTTAAAATATAGTTTATCTTTGTGCAATAATAAGAAATATTAACAGCAAATTTGGTAGTCCTAGCTCTTATAGTTTTTGAGATATAGATTTTTATACAGACACATAGATGGAGAACTTGGCTATAGAGACTAGGTTGTTGATGCTGTTTAATTATTAATTTTATATATGTACATTATAGACTTGATGGGGTCTGCCACGCCTTCTTTTGCCTGTTACATACTCTTGTACCCCGGATAGAAATTTAATTGAAAAAGAAAGACTGAGAAAACGCAAATCTACAAGCTTCAGGTGTAATGCAAGTGTATAACGGGGAATGTATACATATATATGTTGTATGTGTATTATATGGATGTGTGTGTGTAAGTGCTCCACTTGCATAAATTCGATTAGTTTTCTCCACCATTTCGAAGCTGTTTCTGCTTCCAATTTGGTAAATTTCCTTTCAAATTGTCTTATAGCCAAGTGCAATGTGTAATGGAAACATAACCATATCACAGACGCAGAGTACCCTTTTCGCCTCCTCGTGCCAGGGTATAAAATTCGACTACCAGCTGCCCCTGATCCCTTACAGTGCCTGCCTGCCTTGCCCCCCTTCTCCTGCCTTGGCATACTTAAGCAATCGAAGCAAATGTTTTATCGTCACTTTTCCACACACTTACACGCACAAACACGCACACATACACCTACAAAGGCATTCACGTATGTACACACATGTATATACACTTATTGCTGTGTGTATGTGTGTGTGTGTGCTTGGCATACAAAGTGGCGTCAGTTTCCTTTTGCCTTTGCTTTCGCCTCAATCTCAATCGTCTCGAATGCCTATCAATGGATGGTTTTGTTGGAAAGCGGGAATTGA
This sequence comes from Zaprionus nigranus, assembly GCA_018903425.1. NCBI lineage: Eukaryota > Metazoa > Arthropoda > Insecta > Diptera > Drosophilidae > Zaprionus > Zaprionus nigranus. The sequence continues at coordinate 1,133,553 of JAEIGD010000002.1, forward strand.
GAAAAGGAAGTAGGATGAGGGAGGAAGAGAGAGACAGAGGAAGGAAGAAGAAGAAAGAGGAAGGAAGGGAAACAGAGTAGCAGAGCGGTAGAGGGGGAAAAGGGAACCATGCACAGTGCTCTCAAGCGGCCTAGCACCAGGTCCTGCGCCATTGTGAATTTAATAAAGACTTGAGGGAAAAATCAAAAATCTGGCAATTTGATGGTTACATAATTACCGCAGCCAGGCAACGGGTTCAAGCCTGCGGCCGGGGGGAGGGAGGGGGATGCAGGAACAACGGGCCTAACGGCTGGCAAAATAAACAAATAAATTCAATGCAAAAGAGCAAAACTTTTGCGCAAACACAAAGGAACAAAGCAGACACAACACACACACAGACACAAGACACACACAAAGCCTAAAACACACACACACATAATACTAACTCATACACACACACACACACAAAAGCCTAACACACACACATACTGTGGCAAACACACGCAAAACGAAAGTTTACAATGCGCAACTGAAGCCGCAGGCTAAACGAAATTGAGGGCGTCTCCGGGCACCCAAGGCGCAAGCTGTGCGTGTGGAAAGGGACAGGGGGTAGGGGGAGGGGGGCAAAGAGGAAGCTAGCATAGCAGCGGGCAGAGGGAATAGTCAAAGTCAAAGCCGCGCGTTGGCAACAAAACTCTCAAAAGGCGCCGCCGTCGTCGCCGTCGCCGTCGCCGTCTTCTAAATTGCCACAAAATTTATTATTATTGTTTTATATAAACAGCAAATGCGCGAAAATAAAACAGGCTAAATGCTGCGCAAGGGCTTGGGCTAAGGGGGAGGCAACAGATTGTGGCTTATGGGCGTGGCAAGCCGTCTTCATGCCACTAACAATTGAGTAAATGCCAAAGCTCTATGTGCGCTGGCTTATTTATTTAGCTTTTTGTAGAGTGTTTATACAGCTTGCCACGCCCACAGCCGCCCTGCTCTTCCCCTCTCCTCCCCCTTCCGGCAACAGTTTAAAGCGACTGCAATCCGTCCGCAAATATCTGTTTGGCACTGTTATTCGACTTGCGCTACACAATGCTTCGATTTGCTGCCAATAGTTTTTCATTAGAAAAACGCAACGATTTTCATTTTCCCGATTTTTGCAAACATTGCGGTTTGCTTTGTGCGATAACAGTGTAAACTAATGCACAGTATGTTACATTGTTTAAAAGATAAAAGAGCAAAAATATTTTCAATCAACTCGATAAAGCGGCAAAGCATCGGGCAACACATGTCGGGGGAGAACTGAAAAACTTGTCAAATATTTTGCAATTCAAACGGAAATCAACATGAAAAATTAAAAATATATGAGGTAGAAGGGTATAACAACAAACCGAAAGTGTATGTAGCATGCAGAAGGAGGCGTGGCAGATACCATAAAGTATTATATGTATATATTCATGTCCATTCATCTTATTGTCCGCATGAACACTTAGGTCTCAGAGACTATAAGAGCTAGAGATACAAAATTAGGTAATAACATGTCTTATTATTGCACGCTGATAATGCTTAGCTTTAGTTTTTAGCCACGCCCCCTTTCCCACCAGTAAATCAGTATAAATCGAATTGAAAGCTTCATTAAAAAGCTAGAACACTTTTTTTTAGTGTGCACATTGATTCTTAGCATTCAAATGATAAATTTGATTGGGAACGGATCATTAACATAGATGTTATTTATGAAATAACTTTGCTGATTGCGAAGGCTTCTCCCATAAGTATGCAATACAAAACACGCTAAACACTATGGATGATAACTTGAGTAATGAGTCTGGTGGACAATCATCTATGTAGTGGGTATTTAACAGTCGAGCACACTCAAATTACATGTTTTAACATTTTTTTCAAAATATTTTTAAAGTATATTTTGTTTTTTTTGATATTGCAACTGTTTTTGGGGTGTATCGACTAATTGAGGCATACAAATTTATTCATGAATAAATAATTGAGAGTAATAGTTGCAGTTCTATGCGCAGGGCGTGGCAGGAGCGGGGGTGGGGACACTGAGCGAGAGGTTGTTCACATTCATAAACACTTGAATCGATTTATATTTATTGCTTTCGCTTTGCATCAGCTGAATAAAATAAAAGATGGACACACACACACAGCCACACACACACACACACTCATGTGCAGCTGTTGTCCATCAAAATGTAAATGAAACTGTAAATAAAATAAGCATCGAATTGCGTTTTACATTAAATGAATTCACTTTGATTTGCGGGCAGACCACAAAAACAAGAGGGGGAGGAGAGGAAAGAGGGGTACAGCTGTACACACAAAAACTTCTACACTGTGTGTGTGTGTGTGTGCATATGGATTTATATATTTAATTAAAAAAGCAGACAAGGTTCGTCAAGTTCTCAGCCTGCGATTGGTTTCAGGGGGAAGGCTTAGTCAACTTAAGTAAATTAAATGTCATGCCCCCCCTCCTCTACCCCTTGCCCTGCTTCCCCACTCCTAGCCACGCTCGATAAAACGCTCAAAATGCTCTTTAAACTGGCGAGAAAGCAATAAATGTTCAGCGAGTGCTGGAAGGGTGTGTTAGCTGTGGAGGGAGGGGGCTGGTGTTAAGGGGGGTTAGCTACAAGAAATTTACATATTTTAAATAACTTGCGGGCTGCACAAGAGACAGCAGTGGAGAGGGGGGGGGGGGGAGAACGACGCCAAGGACAACTCCAATTTATTTGCAATTTGTTTGAAATTTATATCAAAGACACGCACAGCAACACACGCAGACAGAGACACACACACAGGCACACACATACAGGCTCACATACAGGCAGACACACAGGCACACACACAGCCACATACACATGCAGACACACACTCATACAGTGAGTCTGTCACACACTCCTAGCCACGCCCACAGTTGCCCCATAATTGCAGTCATAAAATGCCAACACAGCTCAGCGCCTGCTCAACCTCAGTCTCTCCCCACTCCCCCTTGCATGCTCTACTTTGGCATCTCCCCTGAGTTGCACACACACACAACACACACGGACAAACAAACAAATTATGTGCTCATTTGAATACGCATTCTAATGCGAATCACGTTGACAAAAAAATTCATTGGAGCGCAAACGTAACGCTGCCCCCTGCCCTCCCTGCCCACACTGTCTCTCTCTCTCTCTCTCTCTAGAGTGCTGCTACCTTGACTTTTCAACTGCGTCTCGCAGGGCATCCAATCAGCCAGAGAGAGAGTGATTGAGAGGGAGGAGGGGGGAAGGAAGAAGGAGGAGAACTTCTACTCTCTCTCTATCTTTGTATTCCCCTCTCTCACTCTGTGTATTCTCCTCTCTTTTTTCAGTGTCTTCCCCTGCTCTCTCTCTCTCTTTCTCTGCGTATTCCCTCTCTCGTTCTCTGGTGTCTTTACCTCTGTGCTACTCTCTGTATATCTCTCCCACTCCCTCTCCTCCGCCCCTCTCTACAATTTATTTCAGCATACGCAGTCGATACCCAGTTAATCTATCAGGACATGGCGCAATGTGTAGAAAATTAAATGTACCGCCCCCCGTCGCAGCTCTCCTCCCCCCTCTTCCTCGCTAGACAGTCAGTCATGCGTGTGCCTGTGCTTGACTGTATGTATGTGTGTATGTGTGTGCTGCGTGTTTAATGTAAATGCAAACTAAATACACAACAGGCTGAAGCATTAAGTCGATTGCTTCAAGGACCTTCTTCGCACAAAGAGAGCGAGAGATGCTGCCAGCCACAGCAGCAGCAGCAGCAACCACATTGCGCCAACATCCGCCACAGCAACTGTGACTGCGACAGCGAGAGCAACATTGGCGCCTTGTCATTACGTTCCCCCCTTCCCTTCCCTTCGACTTCAACTCATCCTCCCGCTCATGTGCTTGTCTGTGGCTCCTACTCACTTAATTTTCGCTTTTGCTTCCACTTGAAGTGAAAATGAGTGGCTCACTCCCACGCCTAGCCAGCCAACCCCCTCTCTAACCCCTACCCCTTGGTGACTACGTCTATGTATCTTTGTGTGTAAACGCTGAGGCTGCTTTTTAATAAGCAATTTACTTTTAGCTTAACAACGCTCAAGTGCTGTCGCCTGTAATGAAATACGCGCGCGCTCTAAGCAAGCGGCTTACACAAGCGTGAGCAGGAGCCCGACCAAAGGGGGGGACTAGGGGAAGAGGATGGTAGGTAACTCATAGAAGAAGCCGCGACAGGCTTGCAATGATTTTTTTGCCGCGTGTTTGCCAGCGATAATTAATTTTTTTGCAACGACTTTTAATGCATTAAAAATAAATTACAATCTTTTCTATTTACATGAGAGAATATATATATATAGATACATATAGAGACATATCTATATGTATATATCTTGCTGAAACTCTGGCATTAATTTAATTATTATAAAACATTTGAGGACATGCCAAAATTTGTCCTAGTAACAGCTTAATTAACTTGGTGCACGCACCGAGGGCATCCATTGCTTTATCTTAATTTAAATTGAGGAAAGGAAAGAAAGTAAAGCAAGGAAAGTGAGGAAAGGAATTAAAGTGGATACATATATTGTAGGATATTAGCTTAATATTAATTTATTATTTTATGCAATGCATGCTGCAATTTAAATCACTCTCCTAAACGATAGTATCCCTTTCTCTTGCTTCTCGCATTAACCTACACTTTCCTTCTACCAGTAGAGTTGTCGATAGACCTATCGATATCGGCGTATGTTTAACTTACGATAGTGCATTGACTATGGTCACACTTATATACCATAACAAGTCGCATTAGTTAAATAATCACTCAATGTTATCTTACTTTTATATAGTTAAACTTAACATGGTGCTTTATACATCTATTTTCCGACATATAAATATATATTCACTGGAAAATACTCAACAACTTCCTCCTCCACCTTTTGGGCCGGAATTCGTTGCCCACTCAAAGATTGCGTGTCCAAAGTGAATCAGAGTGAAGCGATTTGGCCGCAAATCATTTTAAGTTGGCTTTTTTATTGGCCCTGCTGTCCAGCCGGATGTGAATGTGTCCACATTTGAGCACCTGCTGGGAGCCTTTCCCTCTTCCTGCCCGCCCCTCACAACCTCGGGACACTTGTCAGGCGTGTTGACAAAAAGTGCGCTTCATTTTTATATGGCCACAATGGCGGCGTTAACATGGCAGAAATGTTTAAGCTGTTCATAAATCAAACCGGGTTTTTTATTGCCCTCAGCCGGTTCCCTCCTCCCCCCGTGTCCCTATCCCCTTCCGATCATTTGTCGAGCCTTTTACATCGGAGTTAATAAACCGAAATCGAAATTCTGTTTGTGCTGCGCATCGCAGGAGTGCATAAATATTATTTTTAAATCTCAATGAAATATGGCAAACGATTTTGACGAATGGCCGCATTTAAGCCCCCCACATGCCTCCTCACACACACACCCACACATGCATGCTTATAAATAAATAAATAACTCGAATGGGCAAATACAAAGAGCAACCCTGACCAGGTAAAACAAACAGAGAATTGGACAGATACACATTTATGCGAGCAAAAAAATTGAAAGTTACTTCAAAGTTTTGATTTGCATTTTTAATGCTATTGACATAACCAGGAGGGGGAAGAGGGGGGGAGGAATATAGAAAAGGTATAACGAATTGTGATGGGTATTTCTGGGTCGATCATTATGCAACTTCTCATTTAACTTGGCGCATACCTTTATCGCTTTAATCAGCCTCGGCTTAGTCGTCCTGTGTGTGTGTAACCTGCAAAAACACAAAAAGGGTTTCATATAATAGTTGTTTTTAACTTTTTGCTCTCCCTCTTTCTCTCACTCTCTCTTCCTTGCTTTTTTTTCTCATTTACTTTGCGCTTAAATTTTTGGAAAAAGTAAAATGAACAATATGCAAATATGTCCTCGGGATGCTTTCGGAATTTAAATTTGAAGCTCTAAGCCCCGAAATATGCGACCCTCTCAGGCAGGGTCTATGGCAGCGACAGAGGAGAACGGGGCTGACCCTTTGCGTGACGTATTTTCGGGCAAGGACACGCAGGCAAAAGTCAACGGCGACGGCGACGACGACAACAATAAAATTAAATATTCTATTTAATGGTGTCGTAGTATTCGTGCGCCAGACGCGAGTCGGTGTCGAGTCGTGTATCCTGTACTGTGTGGGCGTCAACGTCCACTTGAAATATTAGAGGTTCTTTGAAAGCGAAAGCTCTATTGTGGATGCCAAACATTGTCAGTTAATCTTGGCAGCCCTTGCATAGTGCTGGCAAAACGAGCAACGATGTTTCTATTCACATAAAGGTATCGATACTCGCTGTAGTTCTATATTGATTTAGATACACTTCAAATCTAAATCAATATAGAACGTTTGAAGTTTCTTTTGAAATTACATTAAATAACAAGTGTTTGAAACAGTCCATATATAATTTCAATTAATTAATGGTATTTTTGCTTACTTTAGTGCTGGCAAAGTAGCAGAATTGAGCTATCGATATTATAGATCGACCAAACTAATATTTATTGAAACTCAAAAGACATTCATTGTTAATTTGCATTGACATATGTATTTTTTGTATACTTCAGTGCTGAAAAAGAATATAAGTAGAGACATTAATGGCATAGATCGATGTTTTTTGTTTGCATCGATATGTCTTCCACCACCTTGTAAAGACTTAGTGGCTGAGAGAATTTATATTTAACACAACACATAACATCTCTCGGCCAGCACGCATTTCAGTTTCTAATAAGAAGTCCAGCAAATTGCAATCGCATTATATGGAATTTTATTGCCTACCCTCTGTCCTGGGGGGCTATAATTCCCGCATTGCTATGCGTATCCTTGCAGTGAGCAGGCGAATAATATATAAAAAAGATTTTATTGACGGTCCTCGGCAGGTCTTTGGCAACGGTTTGGCCAGCGGTATCCCTTTATTCTAATTTTTGTCTCGCTTTTGCGTTTCGTTTTCTTTTTTTTTTCATTTTGTTCAGCTTATCTTTTTTTTTCTAGCGCCCCCAGTCAAGTCATGAACTGAAGCCGCGGTATCTGGCAGCCGCTATTTTTTTGTTCCACACAAATTAAGCAGATTAAATAAATTAGATAGCACGAGGTACACAGGCAGTGTTTGTGTGTGTGTGTGTGTGTGTGTGTGTCAGGTAAATAGGAAACCAGACTGCGAAGGTAAATTCAAAAGGCAATCGTAGGTAGCTCATTCCCTACATACAATGCCACCTTCAAGAAGATGTTGAAGCCAACGCCTACGCCAATGCGTACCAATCGACGACACAAATAATACCTCAATTAAGCGCCAAAAATTTGGCTGGGCCAGCGAATCGATGGAAAACATAATGAAAAACAAGCAACATTTTGGGCGAGCAGCAGCACAGTCAGCCTCGATTTGTGCCACAATATTCTTCTACTCAATAGATATTTAATACTCAGCAATTTTTCGTTCGACAAAAAAAGAGAAAAGGAAAAGCGGAATATTGAACGCAAGAGGCAACCGCAAGCGGTGGCGGCCGCGTTGGCAAACACAGTGAACTTTTCCTTCGTTTTTTCCCGCAATGAAGGTCGTAATGAGTGGCTGCTGGCAGGGGGAGGAAGTTCTGGGGATGGGGTAGCACGGTAGGCAGTTGCTCCATCTCGTCCCGCACTTGTTTGCATAATATTTTCATGTATATTTTGCAGCTTGTACATATTTTTTAATGATTTTTTTCTCGTCGGACCGCTTTGGCGAAGTTTTAAAGGCGCCGCCTGCTCTACGCGGCGTATTACAACTCACTTGTCGAAGTGGGAAAGGAGAAGGAGGTGGAGGTGGAGAAGGAGGAGGAGGAAACGTGTTGGGGGGCATGTGGCTTTGCTGCTAGCTGGTTGCGGGTTTGGGGCCTCACAAAGCGGCAGCATAATTGCGCTGGCGCGGCACGACCCTACTCGCAACTCGCAGCTTGCTTGGGTTCGACTCCTGGGCCAAACAAATGAAAAACGCCTGGCAATATTGAAGCATGCGAACTTTTCAAGTGTAAGAAATTTAATTTCGAAATGTAGGTTTAACGAACGGAAATTGCTTTCGCTGCCTCAAAATGGAGTAAGCCCCGTCCTGGTGTTGTTGTGTATTGTACTCTATATATTCCTCTTCCTGCAGCTATTCTTGCTCTTGTTTAAATTTCCCTCTCTCTCGCTGTTTTTGTTAAGGTTGTTGTTGCTGCTGAAGGCGTAGAACAACAGCCAAGTGAAGAAGAGAAGAATAATGCAAAATAAAAACTAAATTTTGCTTTTTGCTGGTTGTTTTCATTCTGCAATTTGTTTGCTTAACTTTCTGATTGAGCTGGTGCCGCATTACGCTGGAAGAAAATGTAATTATTTAATGTTTTACATTTGTTCGTTGGCCCCCACGATCTTCGCCCTTGTCCCACCTCCCACCTCCCTTCACCATTCGTGGTGGCACGCACCCCTGTGTTGGCCTGTTGGCCTCGTTTTCACTCTCTACGGCAGTCCGGCGCGTAATTGCGACTGATTTGTTTGGCATTTTGCACGGCCATTTATTTTCGTCATGGTCAGCTTGAGGCTGGTTAGGATGTGGGCAAGGATGTGGCGCCGCCGCCGCGCACATTGATTGCGCCCATTGGGAGTCAACGGAATGACAGACAGAAAGTGAGAGAGAAAGTGGAATTCGATGGCAAGAATAATGAAATATTTTTGCTTATTGTATGTGGAAATTATAAATGATATTCTTGAGCACTACAATAACAATTAAAAATGAATAATAATTGATTATTGCAACAGTTTTTTTTAAATGTTTGTTATTTGAGTTCCGTTTTTTGCCAAACAGCTGTTTAACGAGTTAAGTATGCTGCGCTTGCAACGATGAATTATAAATTTACACGATATATCCTTGCAACGCTCATCGATAACTATTGCATTGTGTTATTACGATAAATAATTAATCGATTTCTTTTGCTTGCAGAATTGAGGTTAAAATGAAACCATATTAAATTATTAATATAAAGTTTATTCAGCTGAGGCCGCAACAGTTAAATTTAAATTTAATGAAGCTGTTGGAAATTTGATTTTGATTATTTGCATGTGGCAGTTGTAAATAACTAATTTATTTAAGCTCGTTCGCTACGTCTTTATTTAAACATTTTAAAAACTCGTTTGATGCCATTTTAATATTTCAAGCACAATTAATCTAAGAGCCCGCAAAACTTTTGCCGTCGTCGTATGGACAAGGCCGTAAAATGCAACTAGGCCGGAGCGCACTTCTATTCGCCGCAGCTTTCCAATTTGCAAAACCAACTGCCAAGGTTAAGCCGTGCACTCTCGGCCCACTTTTGACTTATTAAGTATCCGCAGAGACCGCTCAGCTTCCCCTAACCCCTCGCTCTCCTCTCTCGTCCTACTGCAGTTCGCGTATTTTCAAATGCAAAAGGCCATAGAAGCCAGAAGGCAGCATATTTAAGTCTGTTCCATTACCAACTCTCTGACTCGGCATCCCGAAAAGTGGCATATAAAATACACTCTCAAAACACTAACACTCACACACACACACACTCTTACATGATTTGCATCAGCTGCAAATCGACAACTTTTCAAAAACAACCCGAAACTTTGCCTGGAAATAGAACAAACGTTGACAAAGCGGACCTGGCTTCGATAAGCCCCGGACAAGCTTATATAAAAACATTAATAACATTAGCCCTAACCCGCACACACACTCCCACACACACACACACACATGCAAGCAAACTAATCAAACTTTGACTAGAAAAAAGAAACAACTGGAAAATGCGCAGAACAAATTGCTTTATTTTCTAACATTGCTACAACTTCTACAGCAGGCAGGCAGGTCCTGCTGCCGTTGCTACTGTTTCCTCGATACTTTAGAATATTAACCCAGAAAACGTGCGGCGCCGAGTCGCCAGCAGCAGACGCCCCGCTCCCCCTCATCATTCCTCGCAAAAAAAAAATCGAAAATCAATTTTGGCTAATGTGTTCGGGCAACTTGTCTGCCCTGGTCAGCACCGCCAGCAGCAGCAGCAGCACGCACGCACGTATGTGGCAGCAACTCCTGCACCCTCCACCCCCTCCCCTCTTACTCCCAAACTGGGGTTAAATCTGGATGCGTTGCCTGCTGCTGTTGCTGCTGCTGTCGAGCTGTCTGGCTGTCGGTGTCCATGGCATATTTTTGCATAGTATTTTAGTTTATGCAAACATTTTTACTCGCAGCCCGCATAAATTACGTCGCTTGCTTCGCACTTCACAGCAGTACGAGCTGTGGAGGGGGGTTGGGGGGGAGAACCTGTCTCGGCCATAAAATTAGAACGTATCTAAAGGGTGCGCCCAGAAAGTGGCCCGGCAATCGCTGTTTGCTCTGCATGTCATTTGCAGGGATAAAAGCCCTAGGCAGAGCAAGAGAACTCGGGAGTGATACGATATATATGGATAAGTATGTTACATGCATATGCGCCATGTTCTCTTTTGATACTCCTCAAGCTCTTTCTAACACACTTGCTGCAGCACACAGATTGACATATCAATTTGACTATAACAATCTGTGCGAACACTGATTCCTGGGCGGGCTGGTTGAAGGGAAGTGATAACTGATGGCATCATATGCCCTACGTAACCGTATCTATGCTTTGTTTTACAGAGATCAGTTTCTTATAGAGCAAAGAAGGGTATTTCGTAGTTTACTACCACTGCAGCACTTCCTTCCCATTTCGTTTGCACGTTTTTCAATTGAAATTAATGGATATTTAAGCTTGGCGAAGTTATTTCTAAAATGCAATTTTCATGAAGAAGAAAAATATTTAGGGCAGCCCCATGTATCAACGAAGCTCTTAAGCTCTGTTTCTTCAAAATGTTTAGGGGGCAAAATGGTGGGTGGGAAATATGCAGAGGATGGTATAACGTAGATGAGAATAGTGGGTTGATAGACTGGAAGTGCAGTAGGAATAAGGTAAGGTAGGGTAGATGATAGATGGGTGTAGGGAAGGTTATGATGAGGAAGTCCACAAATGGTGTATCTGATAAAGACAGATGCTCGCATGAGTAGGTAATATATAAATAGGAGAAGAATACATTTAATTTAATACTATATCTGTGAGCTGTCTTTACTTTCATAAAAGTTAAGTTAGTTGCGCTTGCAACGATGTATCGCATTACTCTGCACATTTACTCAATCTATCGCACATTCAATACTCGATATATCGTTGCATCACACAATCGCTTGAGCATCGATACATTTGGCATTGCATTTTAACACTGAGCAAGTAATCGATTTCTATTGATTTTAGAATTGGGGTTTCAAAACAAACAAATATGAATATTTATCAACATTAAAATATTGCCAAATAGTTTACTTAACTGAGTCTGCAACACTTCCCATGAAAGGTATAAAAGCTGTTAGCAGATTGTGTTTATTTAATAGTAATTTAATTTACGATAAGTCCTGAACTTTAATAACCATAAGCACACTAAGTGAGATGCTGCTAATCCTTTCAAGAACCTAATTCAAATTTACTTATGCGTGTTTCAACTCAACTGAGCCATAGCCCACTATATCTATAGGACCTTAGCTCTATGCAGATCACAGCTTGCAAACTGTTTCCAGTTGCCTGTTTGGTTAACCAAAGGACGCTGCCAGGCAAACCTGACTCTGTAAACTCACAGCAGCAGCAGCACTCGTAGCTGCTTCCGTTTCCGGTTTAGTTTTCATGCGGTGCGCCACCATCTTTGCCCGCACATGCTGTTGCTACACGCACGTCGGTTTCAGTGGCTGCCACTCGACAGCGGGCAGCGGGAAAAGGCTGAAGTTGCTCCACACATCCCTCTCTGCCTTTGGGCGCACCTTGGGGCACGCACACACTCACACACTCCTGCGCCTACTCTCCATTTCGCCCACAATCTGTGTTTATTTTATTGTACAAGTACATTTGCTGCCGAGCCGTGAACGGCGTGTCATCACCATCAGGAGGCGCCGCATCAGTCGCATTATCATCATGTTAATCATCATCAGAGCAACCTCATCACCATCATCGCCCGTGCTGCTTTCATATTTAAGCAAAACTCCAACCATAGACAGCAGCAGCAGGAGACAAGCAGGAGGCCTGTTGCCATTTTTGGCTTGTCTTCTGGTTTGCCTTTTTAACGTGCCAGAGCGAGAGGGGCAGAGAGGGGGCAGAGGGGCACTCTCCCCGTCACTCTCACATGTTATTTACTTAACAATTTACTGAATAATTTAAACGACTTTCCCACTGCCCCCCCTCCCCTTCCCCCTCTTTAGTGGTTGTTGTTGCTATTACTCGCACACTTCCTGTTTGCGCATGTACACTTTTTTTTTTCTCCCAGTGTAGTTAAAGCTGTGTGGGTGATAGTTGTGCTGCCACACAGACTCACACACAGGCACACTTTTCCTACTCTTGCTGACATTTAATGCGGTTGCCATATGCCTTGCTGTGGTGCAGAAGAGTGGGAGGGAGGAAGGTGAGAGGATGCCGAGAGAGGGCGTTGCCTTTGTGTTGATAATGTGCATAATAAGCCTTAATTAATGTTAAATAATGAATTTTCTCATTTACACGCCACCAATGCCGGAAAAGCCAATGCCCCGGGAAACTTCTCACTCTCTCTCGCTCTCTCTTTCTCCCTCTCTCACTCTATCTCGGTGCTGCTGAAGCTTTTCTTATTACCGGTATAAGTTTTCTGTTTTCTGTGGCCGCACAAATATTTGCAGGTGCCGGTTACATTGCCGTTTGCCATTCACCGTTCATCGTGACACGTTTACCGTTCACCGTTCGCCGGCAGCCCAAAGAGCACTTCAGATATCACCGCATCCTTTCGGCGCCCCAAGTGCGGGCGGCCGCTTTTGTTGTGGTTGATCTTCTTCGGGGCGTTCGCCTCGTTTCTCTCTTAAATTCGCACAGCCGCAACAAAAACATTTAAAAGTGCGCAAGTTTTTTACCCCAGGCTGTGTGTGTGTGTGTGTGTTTGAGTGTGAGTGTGTTTGGCTTGTTGTTAATTAAATTTCCTATGAAAAGGGTTTTTGTTTGTTTGGTTTTAATTGGGCAGTTTGAATGACTTTCATCCTGTTATGCTCCTTCCTTCCTACTGAGGCAGGTAAAAAAACAGAGGTAACTGTGAGTTGAGCCAGGAAGCTCATGGTAGACCTGACAATTGTAGAAACAGGTTTGATAAAGGGGGCAAGTGGGGAAGGTAATCTCTCAGAAATACAAATGAATGCATGTTTATAAGTTTTGGGTAAGGTTTAGGGTTGAGGAATTGGGTTGTTACAGATAGTTAAACACTTATATAGAGTCAGTTTCGCGTTTAAACGGTGGAGAAAGTGCAAAAACTCAGTCTTGCAAACTTAAACATAAATAATAATAATGAGTGAAATTATCTTGAGAACTTAAACAAAAAAATAATGAGTGAAATTATCTACTGATGATAGATATATCGCTCTGATTCCTGGACCTTGAGGACTTACTTGGTCGAACATTGTGTAAAGTTAGGCTCTTTAAACCTTTTAACATGTGGAAAGCCATGTGCTTAGACTTAGATTAAGGGTTAAGTGGTTTGATAGTTAATGTTGTGAAAGAAAAGGCCTGTACATAACCTTCAAATATATTTTTAAATCAAATCCAGACTTAGTTAAGATGTTGAAATTCAAAAGAGATATAGAAATGTTCTTGGTATCTTATAAGAAATTATTTATAAAGCTGCTAAAGCCAGAAAAACAATCAAAAATTGTTTATGTATTTGAAATTTATTTATTTTCTTAAGAAACTAAGAACATTACTATTCATTTTATACAAAATCCATGCTTTCCAAAATATTATTTCGCTAAACAAGAGATTTTCCTGGAAAGGAACCCCCAACGGGCCAAGTGCACTTCTAAAGTGCGTCTTTATACATATCATGCACTGCTAAACCAAATATTATCCATCATGTATTTTGGTTGCTTGATACCACTGTGCAAACCGAAAGATTTTACAAATATTGTATGGTATTAAATTTTGTGTTTTTAAGATTTATTTAAAGTTTCAATGTATGATTGTGGTACCATATAAAGATAATTGTTACTAAAGCTAAGTGCATATCAGTAAGGGATTTATATAGTTTTATATCCTATCTTATGCTGTTTTATATGAATGAATGAATCCCACATGAAGACCATTTTATAGCTAGCTCAACTAGCTTCTCTCTCTTATCTGATCTCGCATGGAATAGATGGCAACAAATGGGGACTGTGACTGCGTCAATTTGTGGCAAGGCAAATAGCTGACTGAGTAAGTTATACGAAATTGCGTTGTGCTGATAAACATCTTGACAGGGAGACAACAATAGACAAACGACAATTGTAATACCAGTTTGCAAGGTCAATAAACCAAAAAACGGTTATTCAATAAGCTCAAAACGGAGCTGGCATTCAACATTTACGAGCACTCGACGCAATTAAGTTGAATCGAGTTGAATCGAGTCGAGACCAGACCCCAATAACGATGCCAACTTGCAGCATTATCGAAAAGGTTGCGCATAAAAAGTTCAACGAGAGTTTTGGAACTCTCCATTAGTAGTAATAGTGTGCAGAAATTAGAAATAACATACCCAGTAAAAGTTGATCCTGCTACGTCTTCTCCTCCTTCTCCTCCTGCTTCTTCTACTCCTGCTGCTTCTCTTGTTGTTGTTGTTGTTGTTGATCCACTTTGTTGATGTCACATTTGGACATTTCCTTCTCTGCGCAGGAAAACCAATGCAGGAATATTTTATCCTTTTTTATATGGCGGCACACACGCACACACAGTTGTAACACTCACACACACACACACAGTACCCAGACACACCAAGCAGGGCCCGACATGAGCGACAGCGACACAAAAACAAGGCAAAGAATCCAAAGAAAAGTTGCTTAGCTCGACGGTTTCTGGTTTCTTTATCTCACTACCTCGCCTCTCTCTTTCTCACTCTATCTCTTTCTCTCACACTCGTAGTTGATTAGCCGGCGCTCATATATGTATTTTTATTATAGCAATTCGGACTTATATGCCGCACTATAGTACCGGCTCTGTTGGGCTCTACTTTTATTGCTATTTGCTGCGTTTATGTTTTTCCGATATTTTCCGATATTTAATAGACTTTTCTTGCTCTTCCTCAAATGTCGCGCACTTAACTTCACACTTTACTTTTTTTTTTTAGAGTAGTTTCTTTAAGTATTTATTCTGGGTGGGCCGCGTGGAGTGCCTCCTGTCAATCAAAATCAATCAAAATTCCGTTACACTTGCCTTGTGCAGCATTTACACATGTTCCACGTTCCTTTGCCTCTCCCCCTCTCTGGGCTTGCACGTGTGTTCACGCGTGTCACTGCCGGCACACTTCACCTCACGCGTGATTTCTTCACTGGCTCTCACTTTGTTTTGCTTACGTTTTGTTACGTTTTTGACCCACTGTGCACTGGGGGTACTTTGCTTTGCTGCACTTGAAATTGCATCGACTGCGCCGACTGCTGCGACGATTGCAATGCACGACGCGCGTCCAACTCCCCCGTCTCCGTGTCCGTGTACGGGAATAGGGGCCCGCTGTGTCTGTCGTTAACGGCGTTCGCTTTGAGACTGCTTGGCCGCAACGCTCCGACGACTTTCAGCAGGCGGTCCCATCGCGTGCCGGCTAGGCCAGCATCGTCGTCGACGTCGGCGTCATCTTCGCTGCTGTCATCGTATCGCCTCGTGTCGCGTCTGTTATACTGTTATACTGTTTGTAGCGCACACCCTCAGAGAGAGCGCGCGTACTGTCGTTGGCACAGAAAAAGAGCGAGAGAGAGTGCGACGAGTTGCTCTCCTGCGCTCTCTGCCCGCTCTGCCGATGCCTCTGCTCTGCTCTGCCTCTGCCGATGCACACTTTGCTCGTTTGTTTTCGTTTTCGTTAGCATTTTTATTTAATTTTTATTTTTAGTGCGTTAAATCACATAACGCAATTTATTCCTTATCATAAAAATACATAATAAATGTGGGTTATCAAATTAAAATTAAACAACTGCAATGAGCAAATAACTGCATAAACAGCAACGAGAATTGTTGCTAATTTATGCGACATAAATATTTATTGAATTTTACTAGTTTTACGATCATTGCCGTCTATCGCAACTGCAGAATATAACCTATAACTAATAAAGCAAGCTGATTATCAAAAGATTGCAAATCATATATAAATATTAATTAACTTTTTTTTGTGCATATTTGCAATGATTTATTGCTTTAATTTATGTGATTTGCACACTCCGTAAATGGCTATAAATTATGTGTGACTCCACTGCCAATGTCGATTCTTTATCCAAGTCTGTCTCAGTTATCACCAACTCTTCTCACTTGTCTGTGTTTGCCTGTGTGTGTGTGTGTGTGATTTTTTAACAGCTCAGATTGATAAGCACTATCAATGGCTTTTTGTTTACATGTTTTGTTTCCGCCTTCCCCAACCACAGACAAAACACTTCAGCTCAAGCTTCAGCTCAGCTGGCAGTATAAGAGAGTATAAGAGTTGCAACTGTTCCCAGTATAACAGGAGTATGCTCGACTAACTGTGCTAAACTTCGCTCGCGCGCTCTCTCACTCACTCACTCACTCACTCACTCACCGACTCTCTCTTCCTGTGGAGTCGACTCTCTGCCAAATGGCAAACTCACCACGCAGCTGACAGAAACTTCACCACACTGCACGGCTAGCGAGCTTAGGCTGCAGCCAAGCCAGAAGGAGGCCTGGAAGTCTTGAGTCCAAGAAAGCAAACGCTGCAGGCAAAGACACAAACAAGCAGCAATGGGAGGGGGAGGGGAGAAGAGATAGAAGGAGCAGGGAAAAAGGGCAAAAAAAGGCGAAAAATATCGATTCGATTCGATGCGATTCGATTGTTGCGGTTCGCTTGTTTGGTTTGTTGTTGTTGACGGGTAGATTGGAGAATGGGTTGGGTGCCGGGCTGAGCCTGGGCTGCTTTTGGCTTCTGCGGGTCTCTCGCACTATATATATACTATATATTGCTTTATAAGCAGCGTGTCTGTCTTGGCTTCTTCTTTTTTTAAAATTCCCTTCTTCTTCTTCTTCTTCTTCAATTTGGCTGCTGTTTTTCTTGTTTGCCGCAGAAAAAGCAAATAACCAATGAAGCAGATAGTAATGTTTATTGTTATTTCTTGCCAGCCGCCCCTGCGGCCATTCAAATCAATTCGACGGGCCAGCAGCAGCAGCCTCTGTCACTGTATCTGTATCTGTATTTATCTTTGCTTGTGTATTTGTTTTTTCAACTGTAACTGTAACTGTATCTGTATCTTTATTTAAATTTCAAACCGATGTCAAATATATCTCAGGAAGTGCGCGGCAGAGTTGCCACCTATCCTCCCACACACACTAATCGCTTGCAGGGCGCATTAAGTATACGCACTGTCAGCCAGCTACCGCATAGTGCACGTGCCACGCCGCCCCCTCTCCCGCTCACACCCGCCTGCCTACATATTTTGGACGAATTAAAACTATTTAAGTTTTTAATGCCCTAACAGCAATGATCTTGTGCGCGGCATATAAATTACTGAGATGCCTGAGACGCAGCCGTCCCCCCTCCCCTCACCCCCCTGTCCACCTCCCTCTCTTGTCTTGTGCTTTGAGATGAGTTAAGGCAACTTCAAAGGCCTCGCACGTCGTTGTCAATGGCGACGGCGAGACGAGGGACGAGGCGCGACAAGGATGCGGATAAGAACGCGCAAGTCTGCTAGAGCGCAACGGGGGAGCAAAAGAGAGAAAGGGAAGGGGGTGCGGGTGGCGGTGGCGGGTGGCGGGAGGCACTGCAAAGACGTTGAGCACTTTGCCAAAGTTTTTACTTGGCTCGTTGGCAATTTTTTACTTTGTTGCTTTATAGGGATTTATGTTTAATCGGCCAAAGGTTGCGCACTCACACACACACACGCGTAGCTATGTTGAAAGCTCTTTTGTTTCGCCAGCTAAACAGAGATAGAGCTAGCAACAGAGGGAGAGAGGAAGAGAGACAGGGAGAGCAAACAAAGCGCGCTCGACATGCAATGCCAGCGTGGCTGAGAAATGATTTTGGCCCTTGTGCATATCGCGGCGCAACGTGTGAAACGTTGATAAACATTTAGAGGACTTGAATGGATTGCTTGCAACTTTATAGGGGTGAGAAAGAGAGAGAAAGAGAGAGGTAGAAGTAAGAACGAATCGAGTTAATGTATGTATGTCTGATAAGCTTCAAGAGTTGCCAACTATCCAGCCTTCAATCGGAGCCAGTTTCGCAGTTAAACAATCGAAATACAACTACTAAACATTAATTCATGTTTTCTGGGTACTCAGAGCACTATCCCAATTGAATAAGCTTTCAGTTAAAATATTAATTATAATAATTAATAGTAATAATTTTAATATGTTGTTAAATATTACTGAATCATTGTGATCGATAGTTTAGAATGCCATCTCAATGAAAACTGACTGTTAAGCCAAGACTGTTAATCGAATGTTTTTAAGTCGTAGTCTCTTGCTGTTAAAGCTTATTATGCAGCTGTTGAGCAGTTGTTATTGGTAAACCTTACTTTAAATTTCAGTTAAGCAATAAATCCAAATGATTTTCACGATATCCATACTCAATAAGCAGATTTAAACTCTAAACTACACTTTAAGTTAACTACACTTTTACGGGAGATTTATTTTTCAATAGTTCCAAATGGTATCCATACTCAATAAGAAGATTTCTCTTTAAAAGTTTACCCCAAACATAATCAATGGAATCAGGCTTAAGCAACTTCCAACTTCAACGAATTTCGCTTTTCGTTGTTGCTCGCTAGTATAATCTAAATGCTTAAGCAACTTTCACCTGCTGTTTCGTTACAGATTTCTCTTATATTTGTCGCACTCTTTGCTCTCTATGCTATTTGACTTTATTTCCGCCAGTTAGCCTTTTGACTTGACCCTTTGCACAAATACGCCAGATTCCCAGTGACTTTAATTAACCGAATCGGGTGTACATACAACGAACTACCCGTACAGCAACAGCAACAAGAATTGAAAGAACTGTGGAGCAGTCGAAATGAAAACACGCGCCTTGCAAAAGCTTGTTAATTGAAGTCGCAGCCCGAAGACTTGGATACGATGTCGAACTGCAGCTGCTCCAATTGGCCACCTCGAGCTGCTTTCGGCTAACCGAGCAAACTGGCAATCAAGCAACCTTTGCAACCTGCCAAAGAGACGATGACAAGCTGGCCGTGTCCATACCCTGCCCTGCTCTGCCCTGCCTTAACCTGCCCTGCATTGCCCTAACTTGCCTGGCAACTAACCCAACATTGATTGTGCCAGCGCGCTTTGAGCACGTGTAACAAACTGTAGCATACAATTTGGCGCAGTCCTTTGATTTGCGTCTAGACAATTGTTTGGACAACAACAACAACAACAACGACAACAAGAAAAATTGAAGAAGAAAAGAAAATTGTGAAAACAGCTAAGAAAAACTGAGTCTTTTTCTCCTTGTGGCATTTCATAGTCAAGTCAAAAGTTTCTCGAAGATGTTTCGCCATCTTTTTGTCTGGCGCCATTTTCTGTGTTCTTCGACGATGGCTGAATTTTAATTTCCGCACGTAAAAGACAGGAGGGTAAACCCCTTCCACTGTCTTTTACAGACATTGCTCGCTTCTTGTATAGAAAACGTCTGACTAATAATGTTACATAACAGAAATGATGACTGTATTTAATTAACAGCTGTTAAAGTTAACATACTTTTTGATGAATTGTAAAATTTCATGTAATGTATTTGCTATGAAAATACTTTTGTAATAAACATTTCAAATGGATATATTCTGAGTTTTAATTACGGGTTATTACTAATAACACTCCAGTTTTAATTTTTGACTGTTATATAAATGTTATGTTTTGCATAACTTTTGCAATGTTATACAGAAGGCGCTTCTTTCTAAGGTAGCACAAAAAAGTTAAGCAAGTTTTTAAATTATAGTCAGGAATGGAGCTTATCAGTCGGCTGTCAGTGTTGGGTAACAAGGCCAAGAAGGGTTCTGTCGCGTTATCGGTTACTTCTTTTGTCTTATGTAAGGCGCTATTGCCTAGAAATCAATTACTAAAGAATTTCGCATGTTCGTAAATGTCATTAGAAATAAATCTCAACTGGTCTAGAAATTTTAAAATAACTAAAGAATTCTCCCAGATAGCTTAATATTATTTATGCATGTTTCAGTGGTTACCGTTCACTATATAAAGCAGCTAAAGCAGGTTCTGTTAACCATATTCCATGGGCAAATATGTCGCTGAACAAGTCACTTTTCTTCGTGCTCTTGAGCCTTATGGCTACGCTTGGAGTTAGTCAAGTGGAGCGAGTTCGTTACGATAATTATCGTCTGTATAAGGCTAGTGCAGAGAATTCAGCTCAACTGGCAATGCTGAAGGAGCTGGAAGGATCTTCGGAGTCCATTATCTTCCTTAATGGTGTGCACAAGCTGGGCTCTGATGTTGAGATGGTTGTTGCACCACACAAGGTGCCTGATGTGTTGCAGCTGCTGGGCCAAGCGAAGATCAAGTATGAGTTGCGGACGAAGGACTTGCAGAAATCAATGGATGATCTCGACGAGCAGGTCGACGTCAAGGGACGTGCCAGCAAAGAGTATAACTGGCATAACTATGCTAAGCTGGACGATACCTATGCATGGCTGAAGAGCTTGGCCAAGAAATATCCACAAGATGTTACCGTAATCAAAGGTGGCAAGACTTACGAAGGACGTTCTATACTGGGTGTGAAGATCTCTAAGAGCGGTAAAGAAAGACCTGGTATCTTTGTGGAGGCTGGCATCCATGCTCGCGAATGGATTTCTCCCGCGGCAGCAACCTTCATCATCAACCAGTTGCTGACTTCTAAGGTTGACTCAATCAGGCAACTGGCCAACAACTACAACTGGTTCATCTTTCCTCATGTCAATCCCGACGGTTACGCTTTCACCCAGACAGATCGTTGGTGGCGTAAGACTCGCAAACCTCATGGCGCCTGCATCGGTACCGATCCTAATCGTAACTGGAACTTCCACTGGAACGAGATAGGCTCCTCCGCATACCCCTGCCATGACACCTACGCCGGTCCTTCAGCCTTTTCCGAGATTGAAGTTCTTTCGCTATCCAACTATATTGCCTCTATCAAGCACAAGATTCAGCTGTATATCTCTCTGCATTCTTTCAAGCAAATTGTGATGTATCCATATGGCTTTACAGATCAGTTGCCCGATAATGCTAAAGACTTAGAACAAGTTATGAATGTATCAGTCGCCGAAATTGCTAAGCGTTACAATACCAAGTATATTGGAGGAAGTATTGCCGAACGTTTACCCTATGCATCAGGCAGCAGCATTGACTGGGCATACGGAACCCAGGGTATCCGCATGGCTTTTGTCTTTGAGCTGCGTCCACAATCCGGTAGTTTCAGCAGGTTCGTTCTGAGTCCTAAGCAAATCATTCCCACCAGCCAAGAACTACTTGACGCCCTTATTCCCATGACTGCTGAGGTTCAGAAATTGGGTTACTTTAATATTTAATTAAATAAACTGAACAACTTGACTTGATATTCGAATAAAGAATGGAAAGTAGAGATATTTGCAGTCATTACTCTGTAGCTGTTTCTGCACTTACCCCCGACCCGTTAGTCTAATTGAAAGTCAGCCAGATATCACTAATCTGACCTTGATGGGATGCTGCGATACAATCGAGTCGCAAAACTAATCGAAAACTTGTTTTGAGTGCATAAGAATAGTTTGAATGAATGTTAACGCATTGTTCAATGCACTTCAAATATTTGCACAAACATTTGTTGGCATTTGTCTCTCCCCCCTCTCCCCTCTTCCTCCCTCTTCCTCCTTCTATGCCCGTTGTTAACGTTATTGTTTTACAACTTTTCATTCAAAATATTCAACGGAAGGGAGTCCCATCGCCCATTCCCAAATAAAGAGCTCCTTTGGCAGGAAGCCATGAGGCGTGAGGCTGCAAACCGTTTGGGAACCCATTTATTTGCAGCCTTTGTTTCGATCTCTGCCCTGCTATTACCAAACTTTCTATGCACTGCACTCCTACTATATTATGTACATATATATATGTATGTTATAGGTCCATCAGTTGCATTGGGGGCGCAGTGCAACTCGAGCTGCGGGCGAATGTGTAAAATTGCATATTGTTTTATAGGTTTGAATATTCTAAATGAATTCTTGTGTATGGCAGTTATAACAGTTTAGAAAGCTTTCGTTCAGCTATAAATCATACATTATCCGCCTTCATTTTGCAAGGGAGAGAGGGAGAGGGGAACGAGAGGGAGAGAAAGATAGAGCATCTTGCAGTCACTTGGAAAATTTCCAAGTTTTCCTTCCTGATTAATACTTAAAACTGCCTGAGTTGTCAGGCTCGAGATTTGTCTGACTGCAGCCGAGTGTGTGTGCCCATTTTTAGCACAGCTTGCCATGGTAAATGGGCGTGGCTCATGGTAGGCATACATATCTCGGGCATTTGTCCGTGGTGACAGTGCATTGAGCTGATCTTTATAACGTACGCAGAAAAGCTTTAAGGCTGAAGGAACGAGTTCAAGTTAGTATGGGGAAAATGGATTTGTTATGATGGATAAATAAGACCTAAAGTTGATACGTTCATTTATTCCTTTTTTAGTGTCAGAAACTTATTTATATTGTAGTACATTATTACACATTATATTATATATTATATTATTTTATATTATATTTATATTATTGAAATTCAAGTTCATTTTTTAATACAGTTTTATTATTTTCCGCCATGCACGGGATTTGATTTATATTTATTTATTATCGACCTGCCGCCACTTTCAATAAGTTATTAATCAACTCTTATATTAAGTGTTGAACAAGTTCAAATTATACTTACAGATATCGATTAACAATTAAGTAAGAAATTACAGTGGATTACATTGGTAAATTGAATTGCTGGAATTGTTATTAAGGTTGTTTAGGCTTTGGATGTTGTTACTTGGTATTATTTACATCCAAATTTGCCTCCTCCTTGACAGCACTTCATGGCAGAAAACTGTGCTCAACTTGAAAGCTGCCCTCTTATCAGAGACCTGCAAATTTCTCTAGTTAACTTACTTATTTTACCACAGCCAATGAAGCAGAACAACTTTGAATTAACATATTATATATAGTACATATATACAAACGTCAGTTGTCTGTGCTGAAATTGAGATTTTTCTCTCGTTTCATTTGGCAACTAGAAGGCTAAAGCAAAATCAAGTGCAGGCAGTAAGGCTACTCATATAATTTTTGACTTTGTTTATCATCTCTAACTTTCGCCCTAAGTGCGGCTTCAAGTGTGCAATTAGCAAGCTCGACCTGGCAAGTTAAACGACTTAGGCAGAAATAAAACTGCAGCTAATTGCGGCCAATTGAGGAGCTGCCAGAGCAAAGGGTTGCAGAGTGGGACAGAGACAGAGCGAGAGAGAGAGACGAGTGCCGAGTGCAATTTGAAGGCGCTGAGACGTGCTGGAAAAACTTGCAACTTGCAACCCTCTGCGACTCGAGTGGCAACAATAAATGCAACTGCAACATTTCAATAGGCAACCATTAAAGGCACTCTCACACACACACACACCTACACACATGCACACATGTGCACAGGGTTGCACTTGAGCTGAAATATAATTTGAAGATTTTCACAAGTGGCCCCAGAACTGTCTAAAATACATGAAGGTTAATTGCGTTTGTGCTCAGCCAAAACCTGCATTTCTATCTGCATTTGGGCACAACACAAGGAGGAGGGAGGGGGGGAAAAGAAAGAGAAGGAGAGAGAGGGAGAGAAAGAAAGGGGGAGAGAGTGTGTGTGTCTGGCATAATAAATTACAGTTGTGCTGGCTGCCAAGAAAATTGAAAAATGCCGTTTGAACTGGTGGGCAATCAGATTGCAGTCACAGTCACTGCTGCAGGCACAGTTACAGTCACGGTTAATGTCGCAGTTACAGTCACGGCAACAGTTACAATCACTTGCACGGATTCAGTCATGACTGCAGTAACAGTCACTGCTACAGTCACGGTAACAGTTACAATTATTGGCACGGTTACAGTCATGAAAACAGTAACAGTTACAGACACAGTTACTGTCACAGTTACAGTCACAGTTACTGTCACAGTTACAGTCACAGTTACTGTCATTGTCACAGTTACAGTCACACTTACTGTCACAGTTACAGTCACAGTTACAGTCACAGTTAGACAGTCACAGTTACTGTCACAGTTACAGTCACAGTTACAGTCACAGTTACAGTCACTGTCACAGTTACTGTCACAGTTACAGTCACAGTTACTGTCACAGTCACAGTCACAGTCACAGTTACAGTCACAGTTACTGTCACAGTTACAGTCACAGTACAGTCACACTTACTGTCACAGTTACTGTCACAGTTACAGGTAAAGTTACAGTCACAGTTACTGTCACTGTCACAGTTACTGCCAGTACATCACGTTTTTCACAGTTACAGTCAAAGTTACTGTTACAGTTACAATCACAATTACAGTCACAGTTACTGTCACAGTTACAGTCACAGTTACAGTAACAATTAAAAGCTCAGTCTCAATTACATTCGTGGTCAAACAAACTCGATTAAATCTATAGTCACTGTTGAAGCTACAGTTACACTCACAGCTACAATCACATTCACAGCTACAATTACATTCACAGCCACAACTACTGTCAAAGTTAAAAGAACAGTTACAGTCACAATCACAGTTACAATTGCAAATACAGCTAAGGTCACAGTTTCAGCAGAAGTTTAAGTTTTCTACATAAGTTATCACATTAAATCACTGCAACAATAGTTGAATCAGTCACACTAACAATATTAGTAACAGGTGCAGTCACAGCTAAAATCACATTACAGCTACAATTACTTTTAAATATCAGTTACAGTCACGGTCACAGCTAATGATATCTTCAGTAGGGGTCGCAGCTTTAGTCACAGTCAGAGTCACACACGCCCACATTCAAACTTACAGCCCTAGAAAATTGTCGACGTTGGCAGCCCAATTACATTCACATTTTGCATGAATGCAACTTGCATTCTCAGTACTTTCAACTTCTGCTGCCTTATCCGCTTCTACTGCCCCTCATCATCAAGTTATGAATGCATTCATTTATTCATTTGAAACAAAATACATGTACAATTGCAATTGACTTTCAGAATTCAGAATTTCAAATTAATTTAAAATGTGAATTGATTAAATCTTGTATGCACACCTGCCTCTCTCTCTCTCTCTCTCTCTCTCTGTGTCGTTGACTAACGGTACACCAGATTTATAGTAAACCAATAAACATATTAAATATAATAAATTTGCAGTAATTATATGCTGCATAAATGAGACTTTGAAGAATTATGCTCAAATCACACTAGTCAGTTTGAAATTAAATTACGCATACGCACAGTAGTGTATGATATGTGAATGCCGTAAAGAGAAATATATATGTATATATATATGTGCATATGCCTGCTCCCAATTGTGCATAGTCTAGTTCAAGTGGCAGCTGGACGGTCAGACGGACTCAGGGCATATTATATTCGCCTTGTCTCGAATTTCCTAACTGATTAAAGTCGAAAATGCTTCTCTATTATTTGCCAAATATAGTTCATATTTACTGCAACTAACATTTCTGATATTATCTTTAATAATTGTGTTATTATTACTGTAAAATTAAACAACCAACAACAATTTTTATACCTTAAGGGATTCTGCTTTAATCGAATTTAAACTGCCAATACTTAATAAGAAACATAATGAATAATATGCATTTATTTATTTAAAATTCACAAATGCTTTCATTATTAAATTAGCATGTTAAGAATTGCATTAAATTTATGTTTGGTTTTTTCATAAACATAAAAACAGATGGAAATTTGCATTTTTGCGAGAGTATAAAAAGGGACACATGATAATGCAAAGGCTACCTTAAGTACATGTGCTCTGATAGTGCTATCAATTGGAAAGTTCTCCTAAAGAATTTGCGAATAACATTAAAATATTTCAAAGTGATTAATAAAATTAATAAATTAATAAAAAAACAATATTAACAATTGATTTTTATGTTGATTTTGCTGCTGATGATTGTTTCAAGACTTCATTTCCAAGAAATAAGTAACATTTCCAATAAAATACTTTGTCGAGTTTATAACTCTTTTCACAGTGAAAAATCCCAGAGCTTTATCTGACATATGGAAGAAGCATCTTGTGGCAGACTGGATATATTTTGGGGCAATGTGCAATGCATTGTTTCAAGACCCCATTCGCATGCAGCACATAAATTATACTTAACAGATACTACTTGCCTTGCGGGCAGGAGCAAGTGCAGGGGCAGGAGCAGTGGCAGGGGCAGGAGCAGTGGCAGCGTGTTGTTGTCACTCAGAGTGTACCTCTCGCTTGCTGTTGCATGCTGCATGTTGCACGTCGTCGCTTTCGCCGGCCACCGGGGCAACTATTCTGCACTTTGCACTTTGCACTTCGCACTTTGTACAGTTTGTGCTGCACGGCGCCAAAGTTTTTATGCCACTTTTATCTGGCAACGCGTAAATATTCGTTAAAAGTTGAAATTTAATTTTATACCAGCGCCAAGTTGCCATACACACACACACACACACATAGCCTGCCCCGCCCACAGCTTCCCTGCAACTGCAACTGCGGCCGCCATTTCGTCAAGTGCAGCATCGAAAAGCAAAAAGGGAGATAAAGATGCTGCTGCAGTTAAATAAATTTCGCGAGCACACCTTGGCACAGCCTCAGGGCCCGCAGGGAGTGGAGAAGAGAGAGTGAGGGCGGGGGTAGGGGCGTGAACGGGGCGCAGCTGCTTGGGCTTCCTTGTTAGCATTAAATTTATGTCTCAACATAAATAAAGCTTTTCTAAACAGTTTGCGTTCTACGTGTACTGCGTGCCATATAAGGGCGTACCAGGGGAGTAACTGCCAAGGGGGAGGGGGCAACGGGGAAGGCAGTGTAAGGGGAGGGGCAGTACAAGCGGGTGCTGGATTAGTTTGTCCAGGCAGCGCATCTTCATTTTGGCTTGGCCGGCAACTGCGAATTATAAAAGCGCAAGGAGTAATTTCGGGACACGCAATTGAATCCAAGATTACGTCGTTTAGATAATTTCGCCCAGATAAATTCAGCAGCAGCAGCAGAGGACGAAGCAGCAGCAGCAGCAAAGGCAGCTGTAATGGCATTTAATATTTATTATTATTATTAATCCGCATGCGCCGGCATCGTATTAGTTCAGAGTCCGACTTCCTCAAACTGTCCCTCTGACAGTCCCACTTCCTACTTTTCTTTCGGGCATATTCTATGGTCGGTTCAATGACTTCATCCCTATTGCTACCCCCTCCCTCTCTTGCCCCTCTTCCTCCACTCTTTCGCCTTTGTCAGTCTGCGGCGAAATAGAATTTTATTATTGATGTCTTCATGTTGTTTATGTGTCAACAACAAGCGAATTCGCATAAGCAGAAATTTCATTAAGTACATAATAAAAATTGCTTAGCAGTATAATGGCGACAACATGCCCCCTCCCACCTATACACATCCCCTCCCACACAGCATGTCTCGCTGACAGGAAACTAGCATAAGCAAATATTGCTGGAACTTCGTTCGCGAGGCTTTAAGACAATTCGCCTTATACACTCGTATAGTATGTTAGGCCGAAAGTTTCTTGACTTGCCAAGCCAAAGTTGTGTGCCTCAACTTTTGCAATTGTGATAAATAAAAGTTGTTTGTGTATTCATCTTTAATCCGGCTAACTGAGTGTATATGCCATAACTTATAGCGTGTTCTTACTGAAACTTTTATCTTTCTAACTGAAGATATTTTTTGGGTAATGCCGGAAATCGGAAGGTTTAAGAATTGGAGTTTGACTGGAGAATTCCTATAATTATATATAATAATTTTTATAATTTATATAAGTTTTTTCTAACTTCAGATCATCCTTTAATTACCTTACATCGTTTACTATAATTGTATGGCATTCCATTAAATTAAGAACTAAATGAAATGAGTTTTAAATTAAATTAAATAATATTTAATTAATTTAATTTAATCAAATAGGATTTATTAAGAAAAAACAAACGCACTTTTAAATAAATATAGTTAAATATTTAATTTTTTACAGAAATATTATCATGCAAGTATTCAATATTATTATATAAATTAATATAATTATTAATTTTTAAAATTGTTAGAAGTAAATACATAGAACTGAGTCTTCAAAATATTCTGATTTGAATACTGCAAATAGTTTATGTTCTCTTGATCAGACAATCATCATTTTCTTTAATGTTAGATGCCTTCTTCTTTGTTACTAACCTAGTAATCTAGAAATATCTAATTAATGACAATTTCGAACATGTCATTTGAGCCGTTTAAGTGTTTTGGCCCAAAACAATTAGCTTAACAGGCACAAGCGCGATATTTTGATAATCTTTCGATTCTCTCATTAAGGTTCGAATAACGGATAATGTGCTTTCGGTTTAAGTCGGTTAATTTAACCGACGATAATTATATGTCACTCACTTTTCCACCGCCGCGTGCGCTCTGTCGCTAATTATATGTCTGTGTATACAACATGTACATACAGTATATCTGTATATACCCTTTATTTAATTGTATGTGAGTGCGCACAGTCCAGGTTAATTATGAATCGGCCACAAGCTGTGTGATTTAATCGAAAATTGCCACAGTTGATTGTCATTTTGTTGATTCCCGCGTTAATGTGAATAAAACATTGCGACAGTTCCCGGAAAAGTTGCACGGTTTTGTAGAGAGGGGTACGAAACGGTGGTGTGAAGAGGGGTGGGATTGATTGTTTGTAGGGCTGCATTGAATTTCAAGTGTCGCTAATTAATATTAAAAACAACTGGCAACTGTTTGGGCTGTCAAAACTTGTGAAATTTATATAAAATTACGATCCGTAGCATAAGTAAAAATCAATTAGAAAATATTCCCCATTAAGGCGGCTGGCCGCAATTTCCGTACTCTCACTGTTTGTATTGGCAGACGCTAATGAATGCCCCTGGCCGACAGAGGGCGCCAGTAGTAAATTATTGTGTGCTCTGTTGTTGGGCGCGGGAAGGTGCAAAGCATTTTTCAAAGCCCTCAACAGCAACAACAACAACAACTGCAAGGCCAACAAACAAGTACAGAAATATTTTTATAATTTACAGTTGACAGCTACAACAATGGCAACAACAACAATAACACAGACTCGAAAATGTTTCGAAGAAGCTCACGACGCGAGGCCACGCGGTAGCGGCGGCGTCGGCGGCGGCTGCGCTGCCAGCAAAATAAATAGTTGTGCAGGTGGTGTTAATTGAAAAACTTTTGCAACACTAATTAAAAGTTTCTAAACAAAATTGCCATGACTATGGATACTCGGGTACTCCGGAAACCTGCGTATGGCTCCGTAAGCCACCGTCATCATCGTCGTCGTTGTTGTCGTGTTCAGCTTCTGCCCTAATCCTGGAACTCGTTCGCGTGCATCGCGTGTAGCACCTTGGCAGCGGATCAGTTGCACTTTTTCAGTACCTCAACAAGCAAACAAACAGCAATAACAAAACAATGCGCCTTGTTGTTTCGCTGCGGAAATATCAAATGCGGCAAATGAAATCGATTTGAACTGCTTAAAATGTTCTCGGCTTAATTAAAGATTGCCAACTACAATCGATATGTATTTAAATGTTTGAAATGAATGGCAGTTATCGATAGGCATTTATATTCGTTCAATTGTTGCAGCTCAATCGATACGAACTGCAGCTAACATCGATACATATTCACGTTGTCACTCTTAGCAGTTTCCTTTATTGCGAATACTTAACATAACAGAGGTATACGAAGGTATGTAAGTGCACAGGAAACTGTTAAGTAAACGCACTTTAATCGCATTTTTAATGTCTTACGTAAATTACTTGTGATGTGGTTACGTGCTGTATAATTAGCAAACCACCAACTACACAAATCATTCTCACACTCTCTCTCTCACTATCTCTCTGTCACTTTCTTTCACTCTCTCTTTCAGCCTGAAATCTCATCAAGCCAAAAATCCCATCAGCAGGTTTTGGGTAAAAAAAAAAGAAACTTAAACGATGCTTACAATGCGTTTAATTTCCGTGACAACATCCTGCACCTGGCCGCACATCCTTCAGCCACTCATCCACCAATCCCTCCATCCTCCATCCTCTCCTCTGCCGCCTTCGCGTCTTTCCTCGAGCTGTTTTGGTCAGTCTCGCTGAGCTGTCATATTCTGCATAGCAATCCAGCAACTGGCAGCTCATTTTGGCACAAAATACCGAGTCACTAGCACAAACACACACACACACACACACACACATGCGCGCAGCAGGTAAAAATCGAGCTGAGAAAAATGAATCATTAGAAAAAAATGGCAAAAATATTTTCCAGCAAGTGGCTACGCTGTCCGTGACCCACGTTTGAAATTTAAAATAACTTGAAACAAGTGACTTGTTATACTTGTTGTAGTTGTTGTAGCTGTTGTTGCTTCACTGCATTGTTGTACCCAGTGTTGCTGTTGATGTTGTTGTTGTTGCCACGCTGACAGGCGCAACATCACGCCGGAAGTCTTTGGCAATAATAGAAAACACACCCAATTTACATGGAAAATAATTCACTGGGCGAAACAAAACAGCAGCTGCTCAGTTTTTCATCATCTTCCTGTTACCAGCGCAGTGTCTCGCCCCACTCTCTCTCTCGCCCAGCCATCACTCTGTGCCTCCACTCTCACCTGCTTCCTGTGCGTCCCGTGTGGAAATTTACCTTTGGCATCCTGGACGCCAGCGGCCCCTTGTCGCTTTATTTTGTCAACTTTTGTTGTGGCGCGCACACAACAAGTCACAATAAAGCGAAGTGAAAAGCAACTACAACAACAAAAACAACAAGAACAGCAACAACAAAAGAAGCTGCAAATTTACTTGGCACGTGCGAACGATGGGAAAAAGAAATTTCCATGGCCAGCGAAATTCAAATGATAATCTGGATAATGGACAGGCCGTTTGGCCGGAAATGACTTAGTGTTTGTTGCAAATTAAACGGCACAGCTGACGAGCTGGCAAGTATGCAGCAGAGGGGGTGTGGAGAGGGAGGCCCACTCGGAAGAAGGTGTAATGAATTTAATTGGAAAATGCGTGTCGCAGTGTGTACCGGAAATGGGAAACCATTTTTAGGCCTCAAAGGAAAAGTTGCCAGTGCCACAAATTGCGGCAAGAGCACACAATGAGTAGTGATTTTTATGGCACAATAATAGGTTAAGGCAAGTGCCTAACTATATGTCAAGCGAGTCGAATCGATAAGTATCGATATATATAAACTATATAAACTGTAAATTGTAGTCAATATTTGTGATGTAATTAATTAATCAAACTTGCGTTGACAAGATTCTTTTGTAACCCGAACACAGAGAGAAAGATAGGAAAGGATAGAGTAAAAGGGAGAGAAAGAAAGGGAGGGAGAGAGTATGTGAGAGATAGAGACAGTTACAGAGAGAGACCCCGAGACAGAGAGAGAGGCAGCGAGAGACAGAAAGTAATCGTCCTTGAGCCTTCCACACAGAGAGTCCAACAGACAGACAGACATCAGAGAGTACAGGCTCCGATATAGTTCCCTCGAGTGCCATTTGGGGCGTTTAACATGTGCGATAAATGGGACAGGCGCCTTGCTAATACATTCCTATTAATAATGGACTGCGGCAATGCCATTTGTCATGCAACCAGAAGCGGCAAGCAGCTCAAGCCGTAGACCAAGCAAGTTCCATTTGCAGAGACAGTGACCGAGCATCGGGAAAGGGGAGGAGAGAAAAGGGTGGGGTAGAGGTGATTGCCTCAAGGTAAACAGCTTCATAACTCTCCATAGATTGTCGATATCGGAAAGCGCTGTGTGTGACATTCGGATGAAAAATTGCCCAACAAGTACATGAAATTATGAGAGTAAATTTTGATAAATTATTGCTTGATCAATTTTATGGGAATTATTACTTCAGTATTTTGTAGCAGAGTCTACCATTCGTGCTAGGCAAGTGCATTATATAAGCCGTTAACTAAGGTCGATGGTGGAAAAGAAAATAAATATAAAATGATTTGTCTATGAGTTGATTGTATATATAAGGAATATATTATTCACTTCCTTGTCGACCCCCTCTCTGCTTTATGCCTTCAATATATTTCTTTTATATTCTTCTTAGATTTATTTTAAAGTTATTAGGTGTTCCCCCGCTAAGTTATGTACTCCAGCGAGCGAGAAGGATGCAATTGCAGTAACATACGCATTGTATAAGTATCTGCTCCTTTAGTTGCATTCAATTTGTCGACGAGTCGCAGGTGCCACTGAGCGTATACTTAATATGCCATTTATATTGGCCCAAGCCAAGGCTAAGCAAACGGCGCAGTCGAGCACATGCGACACGTCCCCACACACACACACACATATTTACTCAGGCTATAGAGTATATATTGGCAGACTGCAGAAGTTCACAGACTGCGCAGCGCCCGCATTTGTTTGCCTTTTGTCGTCTTCGGCTGCTGCTCGAGTCTGGAGGTGCTGTTGAGAATCAATTTGGCAAAAGTCATCGCATTCAATTGTTACTTGACAAAGGACAAATGGTGTTGATGCAGACCAGCGCACACACACACACACATACTTACAGTGAACTGTAGCATCCGGCGATTATTTATTTTGGACACATGTATTTTGAATTTCCACTCGGAGTCGCCGTAAATTGTTGCCATTGCGTTTGCCAGAGCGTTTAAAAAGTTATTGGCCAAGTGGCTCTGGTTGAAACAAGTTTTCAATTGCTTGCCAAAATGCCAGAAAGAGTCCCCTGCCCCCTGCCACCAGACAGACAGGCCAACCGGGCAGGGGAGATGGGACAGACAGTCGGACTGGTCCAGTCGCAGTGAGCGTGGTCCATAACATAAATTTGCAAAGTGGTGGCATCGGTTAGTGCATAACTTTTGTGGCATGCCAAAAGCCGCAAAAAGCAAAAGCATTGCTGCCATGAAGAACAACACACACACACTCACACACTTACACACAGGCACAGGCAGGCAGGCACACTCACTCACTTACCAACACTTCAAAGGCATTTCACTACGATATGTGTGGCATACTTTTGTGCGCCGTCGAATGAGAAAAATAAAAAAATAATCGTCAGCCAATGACGGCGCCAACAGGAGGAGGCTCTACATTTCACCCAGTTGCACTTGATAAGTGAGTGACACATACACTCTCTCTCACTCATACAAACACATTTACGTATAACAGCATTTATTCAAGTCCTTTTTTGGGTCAGTGCCGAGTGCATTGACCTCGACAAAAGCCAATTAATAAGACATTCCGCAAAAGTTTGACCATAAAAGCCGCAAATAGCAATGTAAATATGTCGATTGTCTACTTTATGATTAGGAGATGGACTGCAAAAATAAATATGTATATAAATGGATGTGTGATAAGATAGGTAAACCAAGGCAAAGCAGGTGACTTTAACATGCCCTGTTTGAGGTGAAAGTAAAAATCCTCAAACAGTTGTCAATTTAATATTTATTAGTTTACCACTTGTAGAACTTTTTCAACTTTGTTTTTAAATATTTATGCTACTGCTTTTACAAATATTGTATTGGATGTAGTTACTTCAATCTTGTTTTGTCTATGTTAATAACAATTAAAGAACTTTAAATAAGTATTACAAAAATATGATATTGACCTACCGCCACACATTGAAACGTTGCATTAGATCAAGTGCTGTTAAATGAACAAGCTTGATATCGCCTTACCACCACACATTGATAGTTACAATATCGATTTATATTTACAATATCGATTGATTGATTGCGCAAGCAGCTTATTCTATCGACCCACCGCCACACTTTGAAAAATTACAATGCATTGAGTTTGAGAAAATGCAAACAACAATGCACTAAATAAAAAACATAAATATTGACTAAGTATATTTAAAAATATACTTACTTCAGCTTTGCGAACAGAAAAGTTGTTTTCTTTTACAGTCAAATCGACGTGTGTGAAAAGCACACGCACGTTAGAAAGGAGGAATTCTGTTGCCCCATTGCTGGGCGGGCATTAATACCTTCAAATGTATTCACTGTAGCTACTATATATTCCCCATCATATATCGAAAACAGCATGTTAATAGACAACAAGCCACACGACACTGTCTCTCGCAGACACCGCACAGATGTCGGCCAAGTGAGCTACAGCTGTTGCTGCTACTGAAGCTGCGACTGCAATTGTGTTGGTGGCCCCAGCCACAGATGGCAGCAGACGGGGGCGGCTTGGGTACATATTCGCCTGGAACATCCCACATCCAGCATAGCATCCGCATACCCAGTCGTCAACTCACTTGGTCCAAAGCCCTGCAAGGCATAAGCGCTTAATGAAATTGTGCAACCAATCGAGCGTGACGATGAGAGAAGTCAGCAGAAATTCAGGTTGCGCTGATGTGTAGCGTTATGATGTTATGATGCTCGGGTTCTCTAGTGGTTGTTCTTGTTGCTGGTTGCTATTGTTGCTGCTGCTGCTGTTGTTGTTGTGTCGTTGTTATGATGATGTTTGTAGCGCTCTCGCACTTCAATGTCAGCGCTTGCTGTCATACTTTTTGCTGCCGCCTGGCGGCACAAATTAACGTCAACGACGTTAAATTGCTATCGCAGAGAGCATAAAGTGCACAGGTGTGCGGCGAGGGGAGCAGCAAGGGTATGAGGGAATGTCGTAGAGATGGTTAGCAGGCATCGGGAATCAGGGATTTGGGATTAGGCCAGGGAGGGGGGGGAATTGATCAGGCAGCCAGCCAGCTGGAGCGAGGATGAACAGCCAAATGCCGGTGCTGCTGGTGCTGCTGCCAACATAAAATTTTGTTTAATGCCCGCATGGCGTTTCGCAGCCAGAAATCTACCCCGATCCGCATCAGTGGTCCCATCCCTCAACTCACATCCTCCATGGCGCGGCCAATGTGATTTTGAATATTTAGCATATTAGCCAAATGGCGCGCTTTTTACTTGGCGCATCCGTTGCAGCCAAAGTCGAGTATGGCTTTCATGCAGTTTGCATACGGACCATGAGCATGAGGATGAAGATGAGCACGAGCACCACGAGGACATCGTGGACGGGGATGTCGTGCTGTTTTTAAATGGCATTTTGAATTTTAACGACCATAAATGCAAGCTTATCTTAAATGCTCTTTTACGGCTAAATTTATGTTTTGGCTGTTCCTTTGCTTCTACCTCTCTTCTTCTCTCTCTGTCTCTCTTGACCTGGTTTGCTGGCAAACAAGCAAAGCCAAGATTATGAGTTTCAATTACCTCCACAGAGTCACAGTTGCTTTCTCGACTACGTGCCCGTGCATACCCAATGCGGGCTACTACCAGGGTACAACTCATTCAATTGTCCACTTGTTGAGACAAAAAAAAAAAGAGCTTTGTTTTGATGGTACTCGGAAAGTCGTTGAAAAAAGTGCTACAAGTGGATATTGAAACAATAATCAGTCCTGCAATTATTATTCCATTAACAGTTTTTCGGATGCAAAAAGTATTTACTGTTAATGTTATGTTAAACTTAATTTGATTATCGCACACTGTGAGCTGAGTCGGTACTTTGTATCGATATTTTGAACGCTGGCATCGCTTATTCAAACTGAGTACAGAAGTTTAGTATTTTATGTTTACAATAGATTTGTTATAGAGTCTTCAATTTAAATTCAACTTAAAAAAATGCAATACGAAAATATATATATATATAATGTGTTCTCTGGGTTATATAGATTATTCATATGAATATATTTGTATTATTATTAAGAATATTATATTCCACAATAGATTTACTTTATCAGTAGTCGAAGTGAAACTGTTTGTTGACTAAGTAAAGTGATAGCACAAATTGCTGTGTCGTAAATCCCGCAGTTTGCCTTTGCTAAGCCAGAGCAAAGTTGATTTACGGCGGGGCGCACTCTACGGGGACTATGCAACAAGATCTTCCAATTTCGAATGTACGTATAGGAGTCATAAAATTTCGAGCTCAGTTAACGACACCAGATCTTAAGCAAACACCTACGCAGGCACACAGGCGCCTGCCTGAAAGTTGACTGCAGTTCGCATCGCTTGCTTCAACAGCGACCTTCAAACAGCCTCTTGGCAGTTGGCAGCTCGGTAGTTCAGGTAGTAGTAGTTGGCGCTTTCTCGCCTCGTCATTAACGGGTGCATAAATATTTACAAGGCACATAAAACACACACACACCGACGCGTCGTGGTGCACATGCGAGCAGGAGCTGCAGCCACCGTGGGGCAAACACTTGCGCTCATAAATTGAGAGTCTGCCTCGTCGCCTAGGCACCTTGCGGGGCACGTGTCCCCTTTGAGATTTTAATTTCAACATGAGTTATCATCACGTCTAATCGCGTTAATTAAACAACTTGTTACCTTGACGGCTCCAGCAACAACAACGAGACCAGCAACGACAACTACACTCGACGAAATTTGGTCTTGTTCTCGTAATTGCAGTCGGAAGGTGCGACGTTGCTCTCTGCCATTTCTCAGTCACTCCTTCGACTGTCTATTTTAAGTCACGGCATCTTGAGATATAATTAAGACGGCAGCCAAGGCCACGCCCACGGGACACAGGACAGGCCAGTGGGAGGTGTGGAAGCAGGCGTCAAGTTGACTTTGTTGTGGTTTCGAATTGAAGTCGCCCACACACGCCGCAGATATTTGATAATTTTGAAAGCATTTATTAATTGATTTGCGGTTTGACTTATAAGGACAATGTGCGAACGTATTTAACAGTTATTTAAACATTATTTTCCAGTTATTTATGCATCAATTATTTAATTAGTTTCCCGTTCTATTTGCGCTCACTTTGACTCGCTTTGAGCCTCATTCAAGTGGCTCCAACTGACTGCAACGCAAATACTTCTAAGTGCCCTTTGAGGGGCCCGACATTAACAAGAGTTGACAAGCTGCAACATTGCCTTTGCCCCTATTACCACCTCCCCCTCCTCCCACACACAGCTACTTCATTGCGGGCCACCATCCTCATTAACTTCACTTAGCCTGCAGAATAAGCCAAGCACGATGAGCACCCAGCCTCCTACTCGTCCTCCTCATGCCTCCCTCCCCTTCGTTATTGTTAATCCTCAGCGGCCTAATGTTCAAATGTTTGAAAATTGAGCAGGCAGCGGGAGGAGGAAGACGACGGGGAAGAGTCTGTGATGGGCTGGTAGGCTGAAAAAGGAAACTTTTGAGTGATGCTTGCTGCGCGATAAGCGGCCCCAGCTATGAAGCTGCTAAACTCCCAAAGCGCCGCCTGCGCTTTTGCTTTTGACTTTGCGTACACTGTGCAGCATGTTTTCGGTTCAACAATTACACTTATAGAAATTACACGCAGATTACAAGTGTAATCCGTAAAGTTCAAGGCAATAATTTATAAAAATATCGGATTTTTAAGCCGGTAAAGGCGATGGAAAAAGCTAGTGCAGCTCTTCTAAGAAAAAAGCGACAAATAAGGTTGTTTTTTTATGTTATATATGTGGTATCTTTAATGAAATATAAGCACAACTTATTATTTATTTACAGACAGTGTCTATTATTAAATTGTAATAAAACAACTTAACATTTCTTACACGATTCATTCTCTCTACTATTATATATATATCCATTAATTGACTTGCCACTTATTCTTTGCCTGCGTACCAGAGTTGCCAACATCGGTGCAAATATAAATATATTTATTGGTCTTCTATATATTTAAAATCTCTACTTATAGGTTTCTTTTATTTCAACTTTTTACAATTCAGCCTTTTTATTGAACCGAATTCAGGTTTTCTTTGGTCAAAAGTCCTGCCAACACTTGTATGAGTGTTACCGTCTTTGTCAACTGCTAATTACAGATCTGGCTTATATCGATAACTAATGCTAATAAAACATGGTTTCATCGATATCTTACAAATATTATTATAATTTAAAAGACCCCAAAGGATATAAAAGTTACAAATTATAGAATCGCTTTCATTGCAAGCAAACTGTGGCCACAACTCTGTTGCCCAGTGTTGTTAAGGACTTAGGAGTCTGCGGGGGCCAGCGTCGAATTTACTGGGGTCGGGGGTCACCACTTTGCTAGTCCAGGACAAGCGGCACAAAAGTTTGTTTGTTCATTTGATGGTAATTATTGTAAATGGCGGCTGCGGCGCAGGTGGAGTTTCGGTGCTTTGATAAAAATGTAGCGCGAGCAGGAGCAAAGCAAAAGCGAAAGCGCTTTGGGCGCTGATTGAGCAACCAAATAAATGCGCCAAACTTTGACAATAGCTGATGATGTTGATAATAGCACGACGATGCTGCCGCTGCTGCTGCTTGCTCCTGCTGCCGCTGTGGCTACTGATGATGTTAATGCTGCCGCATTCCTTGTCTCTGTCGCTGCCTGGCTTAACTCCCCTGCTCGGGGCCCCTACCCGTGATGGTGATGCTCTGGCCCAGCTTGGTGTTTATTGTGTTGCGGCTGCGGCGGCGCTCGTTACGCTGCTGAGGTGTGCCCCGTTGCTGGACCTGTCTGTAAGCCCAGCGGCTACAATGTGAAAAGTTGTCGCTACCAACTAGTTAATGGCGTTTGTATGTTGCTCCTTTCGTTCGGCCACCCCAATCAGTGTCTAGGTTTCAGTTGGTGTGGGCATTCTGTTGTCTGTGGCGGTTACCCCTATCCTCCTCCAGCTAGTTCAATGCTGCTTCTCTCTGCCTAACATATTATTCTAATGCTCGAGAGCTGCCAACTTAGAAATGCGCCTTGAACTAATGCTAATTATAGCGACAGCTGACAATTGGAACGTTGAAATTGATCGAGCTGTCGTTAAAAGTTGTTTATTGGCAATGTCTTAAGTTCGATACACACAGATAGCTTGTTATCTATAATTGATAATAGATGGCAAATGGTCTTTTGATTAAATTGTGTTAAATTTTAACATATTTTGTATAATATTTTCGGTTATATTCTGGATGCTTGATAAATTCAACGAAGCTATATCGATACATTGTGCTTACATCGATAGATCAACATAACTGTGCGTATATTACACATGGTAACAAGCATCGATACTTTTAAGCCGATGCTCGGGTGCTATTACTGTTTTCCCATCACTTATACAAGCTGAGTTGTAATAATAATAATAAATTGTAAACAATAGTAAAATGGAATGTTTTCCTACAGCTTAAATAACATATGTACAGTACAATAACACTGTATTGAATTGTGTAAATTAGTTTATGTGCACGTGATATGTGTGAGTGTATTTACATTTGAGGCCAGGCAATGAATTCCTACAATTCTAATTTGATTATTTCAACTAAATTACAGAATGCTTTGACAAGGCCCGCAAGGCAAAGGCAATAAAAAGCCATAATTTAATAAGCAAATAAATTAAAAGGAAGACCGCACCAAACTCAGGGCCAGGCAAGTCGCCTCTGTCGGACAAGCTGCCATCGATTGCCATGCATGGAAGTTGTGTCTGTGCGTTGGGATGGAGAGGGAGGGGGGAAGGACTTGCAAGGAAAGGGTTTTTTAATTTAGTCAAGATGCCTGAGGGTAGTTGGCCTGTGAAAGGAGTTCCTGTGGCAGACCCACCTATGCAAAGTAGGGAGCTGGAAAATCACGTTTACATATCACATTAGGCAGAGGGCTTAAGGGGAGGATGATACATTAGGACAACAACAACAAGAGCTACAACAACAACAGCTACAACAACAACAGCTACAACAGCAACAGCAAGAGCAGTAACAACAACGGGTCTTGGAACTCAATCAATTTTTGTTGCACTAAACGAAAGAATGGAAAAGAAATCTTTACTGGACATTATAATTTTATAAGAAAATTGCAGTATT
This sequence comes from Zaprionus nigranus, assembly GCA_018903425.1. Taxonomy (NCBI): domain Eukaryota; kingdom Metazoa; phylum Arthropoda; class Insecta; order Diptera; family Drosophilidae; genus Zaprionus; species Zaprionus nigranus. The sequence continues at coordinate 1,173,483 of JAEIGD010000002.1, forward strand.
TGCTGGCGGCGGCGGCAGCAGGACGAGCACAGCAAAATAACAACTACAACAACTCATTGAAAGCCATTCAAGCGAGCTATAGACAGGCCAAAGTATGGCCGCAATAAAGAAAAAAGAAACTGGAAAAAGTGCGCGCCAGTGCAAATAGTCGACGCTGCGATACCCAAGTTAGAGCTGGATTTACATTTTCAGTATAGTTATTATTTAGTTTTAATGCTAAAGTGATGACAGATTTTAAATAATCTATTTCTATTTTTATATTATATTCTTTTGATCTTTGGTTAAGGCAACATGAATCAATTGAATTGGTTTTAAATTTTATATTATTCCAGCTCTAGCCGTAGTAAGGTGTTCAGTAGGAGACACACTCACTTACTGATCAGTTCCCTGGCCTTGTAAAGAGCACCTCCAAGGCAATGTCTTACAAATTGTTTATACTCTTTGCAAGGGTATCCAAACTAAGTTTGATCATGTGGCTGGCATTGTGTGTGCACGAGCTTTGTGACTTGTGCTTTGTGTTATTTTTTCTTCTTTCCACTGGACTCGCTTCGGCTTTCAAGTGCTACACAAATACGGGCGCCACATGAGGCAGGGCAGCAGGCGCAAGAGCCGTGGGGACGCTGGAGAGGCAGTTGGCACACTCTCGACTCTGGCCCCGGTCCAGTTTAAACCTGGCTGCAGATATACTACTACCATATATAGGCAGCGAAGCTGTGTCAGAGCCACTTCTATGGTTTTATATTTTCATTTCCGCTATTGTTACTCATAAATGAAAAATACGACTTCCGCCTTGTAGAACGTTATGTTTTGTTTTATACCCTTCAGACCACTGATAATGTTGAAAAACGGGTATACTAACCTTGTGGAAATGTATGTAACAGCCAAAAGACCTCTAAGTATAAAAATAAACCACAAAATCAGTCAATCCAATATCGAATGTATTATATAGAATTATAAATATTAAGAATATATACGAACATGTCATACATACATATGTATGCATGTATGTCTTTATGGAATCATCAGCGCCTTTTTCCGTTTGCTACGTAATGCCAAGCTAATTTCATTTCATTGTAAGCTAGTTTAATTGATTAATTGTTTTGTATCATTAGAAAGATGTAAGATATAAAGGATTAGGCTCTCAATATTTAGGTATATAACGAATTTGAATCCTTTAGCTTCTACAATAGCTGCGGTATTTCTAGAATTCTACAATTCAACTACCTTTGATCTTTTTCTGTCGAACAGCTAAGTTCTTTTCACAGCATCTCAAACATAGGTCGAAGGGTATCATACTGTACTCTACAGTTCTACTGTAGCTTTCGCCTTTGGTGTTTTTGATTCTAAAAAGTTTTCTTTTTTTTTGACTTAATAAAAGCGACAAAAAATAGTGCAAACACTTTTCATTTTGAAGGTGAAATGAAAGACTCCAGCCAAGTGTGTGTGTGCGTGTCTGTGTGCGGTCATTGCATTGCAATTCTAGCTAAAACCCATGGCCAGAAGTCAGACACATCATTTTGGATTAGCCGTAAATACTCCACAAAGTGTGACCAAGAGTGCGACGAGTGTGTGTGTGTGTGTGCAGGTATTTTCGGTATATACTATAGTTGCTCTTCGCTATGTGCATTGTCTTCTCCATTCATTTTCCAAACTGTTAGCTTTTCTGAGTAGTTTTCCGCTGGTGTATGCAATGTTTATGGAATTAAGTGCACGGCGGACACTCCCCTCCATCCCACACTATACTGCCCTCCCCTTCAAGTCCACACACTGGAGGTGAATGGCATTTGCAGTTGACCGAAAATACTTGGGCGATGTGGCCGTAATGAGATACGCTTCACTAGCTTTAAGTACGCGTGATTTGTTTGATTGTCACATAAAGTGCTGCAGCTACCCCAAATGGTTGTACCCCTTCCCCCTCCCCATTCCCTCTTGCATAATCGGCTTGATTCGGGATTTGTGATGTCATAAAAAAAAGTTAGACTCTTTGGAACTTGTGCAACGTTGATGATGGCACCAGTTATATTGATTTACAAAAATATTATTGCTACTATTATTTCAGATATCGGGGAGTTTAATACTCCTGCATAAGCTCCCATTGCATTTTGGCAGTGCGCCTAAAAGTTATGTGAATGAATGTTCCAATTCTCAATTCAACTCCCAAACTTCAACTGAAAGTGTTTTTCTTGACCTTTTTCACGCTGTTGCTTTTGTAACATATTACTAAACCTATATCAAAGAAATGAAAACTCAAAGCAAACAGATAAGAAGCCTAACTTATTTCTTGCGAATTCTCTCTTCTTCTTCGTTGGGTTAAGTAAAGGCAAATCTTGGAATTCAGATACATACATATTGAAATCACTTTCGACTTTAAGAGAGACCCGTCTATGCAGCATCACTCCTATTATTATAATGGGAACTGCATATCGAGTAGTACAATATAATTATTTTACCAGACTTCAGTTGCACTTTTTCCTGCAACAATTTTCAATTCGCAACTTTTCACAGTTTTTAATTTTATTTGTCGAGTGCACAAAAAAAAAAAGAATAACCGCAGGGAACTGTCTGCATTTTGCATTAATCATATTTGAGGAAAATATTTTTTGGCACGTGGCTTGGCACAGCCAACAATGGGACTATATCTATCGGTAATGGATAGGGCAAGTTTTTAATGTGATAAAATGGAAATGCCCAAAATTAAATTAAAACTTTTTTTGGCACAAACAAAAGTCATACGGACATCGAATCCGCATTAAGCCACTTGGTCTGGGGAGGGAGGAAGCAAATAAATGTATTAAATCAATAGAAGTTGAGTTGGGGTAGTGGAGAGAGGCTTGAGGGGTGTGGGGACTGGGTGTGGGTGGCAAAAGTCCAGAGTCGGGAATCGGGAAGCTCGAAATCAAAAGTGATAAATCTAAACTGGACGTGTGTGCGCCGGCAGTCAACACTCACAGAAATTGAAATACGAGAGAGTAAGAGAAGCGCAACCAAACTCGGAATGAAAATGAAAATGAAAAGGACATGCGAGAGTGGCAATAAGGAGCTGGAATAAACAGCTCGACCAAAGCGATGTTGAGAAACTATAAATTTTATTTCGTTTGAGGGGATGCCAATTTCAATGACACTTTAATTTAAATTCGCTCAAACCAAATTGCTGGCCACGCACAGCACCCGGCTAAGCCGACCCGTTGTCGCCATCGCCATCGCCATCGACGCCTTCGGCTGACAATCAAAGCAACTAAGAGCAGCAGCGGCAGCCTGCGATGCCGGAACGACACCCCTTAACCCCTGGGGGACTACATGGCAATCCCAATTCGGGACACCATTGAGCAAGTTGTCAAATTGTTTGAATTTATTTATTGACTTGCCAGGGCGACATTTGCATTCCAGCTGAGAGATTTTTGGACTCAATGCCTTGCAGCGGCGGATGTGTAAGCTCTTCTTGCCTTTAGTCTGCATAATGAAAGGCAAGTGCAGCCAGCCGACACTCAGGCATTATCAGGCGGGGGGACAGTGGCACCAGCTAAGGCTTTTCTGTGGCAAAAAGATCATTTTGATACATACATACTTATAAATAAATGAAAATAAAGATAATATTATACAATTATTATTTATATTATTCATATTAATATCAAATTTGTTATTTCAATCACGTTAACATCCACCACTTATGTTAGACTGCATTTTTACATTTTAATGTTATCACGGATAACAGCTTTATGTTAAGCGACAGTAGTGCATTGATCGACAGACCGCCACTCTAATATCGATATACAATTTAAAACTACTCAAAACTCAACGAAGCTTTTAAAATATGAAAAGATCGACAGGCCGACACTTGAAATATCGATAATCAAAAAAACAATTTAAAATTGAATGAAAGTTAAATTCTTATGTTCAAATAAATAAATGTTTTGGCAAGCCAACATTGCATATGCTTTATATTTATGCTCACATTAATAGAATCTATAAAATTATTCGTCAACCGATATCTACTGTTCGAATTACACGCACTCCTTGTGCAATTGAATGCCAAGCGGAAAAGTGAACACAGTTGCGGATGCTGCCTTCCACAGTGCCGGCGCGCACAGTGTTCGCAAGCGTCCAAGTAAAACACGCCCAAGAAGCTGTCGGCCAGGGCGAAGGGTCAGGCAGTGTCATAGTCGCATAGTTGCTGTTGAAATTGGGTGTGCGTGTGTGTGGGTGCAGAAGTTCTCGTAGAGGGTGAGGAACTGTTCTTAACTTAACTTTTTCGCATGCTTTCAAGAACATGTACTCACATGCTGTGTGTGTGGTGTGTGCGCTTGTGTGGGCTTCTACATGCATGTCGAGCTTTTGGCATTTGTGTGTGTGTCACGCACACCCCCCTCTGCTGATGCCTTTGTTGAGGCGGGTGTTGCTTTCAGTTGACTATTTAATAAATCCCAGTTTTGTGGTCAGCATACCAAATTAATGCGATTTACTGCACGCACACTGGGCAGGGGCTGGGGAAGGGGGAGGAAGCTGGGCCAAAAGGCAAAGACTGCCAATCGTACGAGTCGAAGAAAAATTCATTTCATTTATTCTAAAGATTAGCCATTCATTTCCAGTTTTCCCCGCCAGCAAAGGAATGTCTCTCTCTCTCTCTCTCTTTCTGTCCCAGAGTGGGAATGGGAGGCGTCAGTGTGGGCATGTGAGAATCGGAAGTGAATTGTTACACCCATCGGACGCTGCTGCAGGCACCGAATCCAAATGGACCGGAGCCAGTTAGCAGGTGTGCCGTCTGCCCCAAAGTTCTGCCAACTTCCCCCGTCTTGCCCTGCCTGAGTTCTTCCTTCCCTCTGTCCGCCTGCATTGCCAACTGGCGGCACGTGTTTGACTTATACGCAAAGTTTAAACTTTGCCCAACACCAGAGCTACAAAAATACCGGTAGAACTGATATGCCAGCAGAATATATACACGCACACATACATACATACATATAAAGACAGACATATACATATATTCATATTAAATCAGAGCGCAGCGCAGCAAAGTTTAAGCCCAGCGCCGACACCGGACATTAAAGACCCGCCAAGTACTTGGCAGCAGGTCAAAAACTTAAACGATCTTGAGGAGGGTAGAGTAGAACGTGGGGGATGGCGGTGGGAAGTCAAGTGGCCCAGCACAATATGCTAATTTCTGTGAATGCTTTACAAATTTATTCTATTTATTGTTTGTTTGTTTATTCTTCCTTTTGTGTTACGTTTGTTTCCAGTTCCAAGTTCCCGTTGAAAAGCAGTACCAAAAAGTATTTAGAGAGAGAGAGGAGGGAGTGGGGACTGCACTGGACAGCCTTCCCCTGTCCGACTTAGGTTTTGTCTGTACTCTTTGTGACTTTCATTTATACTTTGTGCTGTCCGGCTCGAGGACGTTGTAAGGACCGCTCTTTGCAGTTGTCATATGAAATATTAAAACAAAAGTTTGACAAATATTATTTCTTGTGTTCTCTAGATTTCAATTTCAGAAAAATAAATAAGTGAGCGCAAGTATTATCTTAAAGAAACAATATTAACATTGTGTAATCACTAGAGCTTCCTAACCAAGCTAAGAAAAAAAGAAAAGTAACATTGAATGCTGTAAGAAGACGTCCCTGAATTGATTTTCCAAAGACCTAACTCCTATAGAGATGGGAAAGAGAGATAGGTTATAATATTTCTTTGCATCTTTGTTTATGTGCTTTGTCAAGTAGATATCTTCATATAACTTCTGTATTATCATCAGATCATGTTTAATTGCATTGTAATAAGTCAATATCTTCTACTTAATCCTTCTGATTTACTGCATCGCATTATTAAAGACCATATCGAAGTCAATTATAATTCCAGAACCTTTCGATTTATTGCGCTATTTATATTTATTTTTTCGCATCGATTCTGACTCGAGGACATCGTGAATAACGTGCGTACTAAGCTGGCCATGATTTGGTCTGTCTGTCGTGAAAATCGTCACCATTATGTGCCACCATATTCATGTTCTGTGGGTTAGCACCAGCCTCATCGGGAGTCCCTATCGGACTTAAGTTGTCTGCAGTCGGAATACCCCAACTCTTGTTGAACTCAGCCTGAGCCAAGGCCAACTAGATGCCGAGCACAACAAATCAATTAAAATGCCACACACACATAGAATTATACACACACACACTCATAAGCTCACACACAGTGTGACTCAAAGACAGGCAGCTTAAGCTTCGGACAAAGTCGGCCTTAAGTTCACTTCAATCAAACTATTACATAATTAAATCACAGAACCTTCCACTACACACACATTCACACCCACGCCACACACATACACACTGAGACAGCATGAAGGAAATGGTAAGATGCGTAAAACTTGTAATAAATGGTGGATTATGTTAATCAAGCAGAAAAACAGAGACACGCAACTTGAGAGGCAAATGAGAAAGAGACGGAGAGAGAGATAAAGAAAGAGAGATAGTGACAGACAGAGAGAGAGAGAGGGGAACTGCCAGACAGCCAGCTAGTGAAAGCGAGATAGCGCGCACAATATAAATGAATGAAACATTTTATTAATGGTTTATTTTTTATGCTGGGCCCCGCAGTTGAAACGGCAAAACTTTCGGGCCAGAAAACGAGAAAAACACACTTAAAAAATTGTGCGAAAACAAAATAAGTCAGAAGCAATGGAAAAAGTTATAAACACAGTCGCAGTCGCAGTCGCCGTCGCAGTTGGCCTTAAGTTTGCTTAAATAATTCATTAAATTAAGTATACAGAACAATCAATCAAAGCGCATTTAGTGCTCATCAATGGCATGAAATGTTAATGAAATACTGTTGAGATTTTCTTTGATTTCCCACCCACACATACACACACACAAACAAACACACACACACAGTTGGCATAGCATAGCAGTATTTTTTCTCATCTTTCTAGTTGTTTGTCTCGTTATTTGTTTCTACGGCTGTTTACATTTCTTACGGGAACAAAACTTAAAGCGCAGGCGGAACTACCCGCTTTATGACGAATATGTGGAAAGAGAAAGGGAGAGAAAGAGGGATAGAGACAGAAAATATGTTTGCACGACTGTCTAAAGCGAAATGTGTTCTGTGGATGCAGGCAGCAGGTTACGCCAGCCCTGGGGAATGTCGTCAGTCAGCAACAAGAACAACACAACAACAACATCCAAGCTCAAGGCAATCATGGCAAGAAGCTGCAGCCTGCAGCCTTTGCAGAGCTCAGTTGAGTAAAACAACCAACCAAAAAATGAAAAAATATGCAGAAATGAAACTGAAAACATTTGGAAACTATGTATTTTTTTGCTATACTCTCTCAAGCATGCCAGAGAGCATATGCCTGATATTGTGTTGGGGGAGAACTTTGTGCATAAAGTCGGGGAGGAAACAATGCCAAGTGGAATCTGACCTCGGTGGAGTTTTTATTTGAGATTATGTGGGGATAATGCGCTATTTATTTGCAGCATAACTGCTGTGCAGTTGCAGAAATTGATAAAAAAAGTCGGACTATAATGGGATTATAGTATAGTACATTGCCTATAGGATATACCATACATATTGACGTTCTTAAGTAAAGTATTTAAACATTGTTAATACAATAGCTGTATAATGTCATGTACATATAATCAAATTTTAATATGTATTATAATATTATATTAAAGAACAGATTGCAATTATAATGTATGTATTGTAAGGAGATATGCAAGTGAAACCTTAATTTAGCTTAATTTTAAAAAATTCATTGTATTTTGGTCGATAATTTTAAAAAGTTCAACATATATTGATACTTAATATGGAAAATCTGGAGATAGCGTATATTTACCTAAATTTGAAAAGTATTACTCGACAATTTTTATCGATAGTAAAATACAATGCAACAATAAACATCTTTTTGGTACTAGCGATATATTGGCGACTTCGCGTGTGTTTACCTAAATGTTAAAGGCATTAATAGAAAACTTTTATTACAGTAATATGGAAATATAGCTTAGTAATAATTGAAATTTTGTTGCATTGCTACATTCAACATATTGGGATACAGGTATATCATCTACTATTACTTGTAGAAAATATGTAAGCCAAAAGTAAACTTTTAAATCGAACGATAGTGAAGAAAGACTTCTAACCGCACGCATTGTTAATTCAACAATATCGATAGTAACGATATAACGCAGATATTGAAGTACCTGTCTATTTATTTCAAGTTTAAAAGCGCACCTTTTATCGATAATAAAATACATTTCAACGATTGTAGCATTTCTAGTAATGCAAGACTATCGTTACCTTCAAACATTAAAGGTTGCAAGCATTTTAGCATTCCCTACTCAACTTTGACAGTCACTCAAACTACTGCACAGGTCTCTGAAAGTACAGGGTATAAATAGTATGCTAATATGCCCAATTGATTACACTGCAAAAAGGGAGCAACACTGTCGCGCTACTCTCAGCTTGCTGTGCTGCACTTGTGGCAACCCTAGTCTGGTGTTGCCAGCCCGTTGCAACTGCCGCCATGCCCTGCCGCATGTGTGCAGCGTAGCGCAGTGCAGCATGAAAATGCACATAAGAACTTGCACATTTTTGTAGCACTTGCGACGGCTTCTCCTCCAAAAAAAAGGTGGCTAGAATTTTTGATAAAACCGAGCGAGCGAGACGGCAACAGCAGCAGCAAGAACAGCACGCTTTGTCTTCCGCTCTAGTGTGTCTCGCGTGCTCTTCATTGCTTTCTGAAGTTGTCGCACCGTCGGATCAACTCGTCCTCGTGCTTGGGGCTCGTCTCATAAGCAGTTGCATGTTATTGACGCAAGATTTCCCCTGACGCTGGGCGGGCGGAGGACGTTCAAGGCGAGTGCCCACGGCAGCAGCGTAGCTACGCCCCTCCCTCCCCTCCTTTTCAACCAACTCCCCTAGAAGTGTGCTCAAAGAAGCCGAAAAAGAAATATGTATGTGGCGTGAATGTTTGCCTTGTGTTGCAGTTTTGAGCAACATTTTTACAAAAATAATGTTTACAACTACATTTTAGCGAGCGTTTCGCTCTGTGTTTCAACAACAACCCCCCTTCCACATCCCCTCTCTACACCCCTTAGTTCACGACAAAGTTTAGCTTAGTTGTTGGCAGTACAGTGAGGCCCCTTCCCCTGCTTCGTGGCCAGGGTGATTTTTCAGCAAACTTATTTACTGAGCAAATAGTTTTATAGTTAGTTAGTCAGTCAGTTAGTCGAGAGTGCCAGACCTTTCAACCCTCACCCTTACACCCCCTTAAACATGCCCAGGATTTTTCGTGGTCTTTTGCCTTTGAGCTTTAACGGAGATCTCCCCCCAGCCCGAAGTTTCTTTCAGTTTGTTCATATTTCTCCATAATAACAATAGTTTGTTGATTTTAAAAGCGTTTTTAAAGCACCTCGCAGCAGTCACAGCCCGATTGCCTGCAGCACGTGCTCGACGGCCCGCGGTCTCCCTCCCTTCTCCCCACCCTCCTGCTGCCTTCTCTGCAGCCCGGCACTACCAGTCTTTCAATTATGTAAGGTCTTTATAATCGAATAATTAAAAATGAAAAATTAACGCATGAAAAATGCATTTTCAGCTCGAATTTACAGCGGCAGCTGCAGGTTGCAGTTGCTGTTGCAGTTGCAGTTGCAAGTGGGCGGGACCGGGTGTGGCGGGAACTGAAGCTGGACCACGCTTCGCTGGCTTCCAGGCACACACTCCATTCGGTCAATTCGCTGAGAATTTGTTGACAAACATTTCAAGCAGGGTATGCTAAATTTCAGTAGCGATTTATAGCAGATTTATAGCAGATTTATAGCAGATTTATAGCAGATTTATAGCAGATGTATAGCAGATTTATAGCAGATTTATAGCAAATGTATAGCAGATTCATATCAGATGTATAGCATATTTATATAAGATGTATACCAGTATATAAGTTATGTATAGCAGATGAATACCAGATGAATACCAAATGTAACATACATATACCAGATGTTTGTATACCAGGATGTTATAATAGATGCATAAAAATGTATAGCAGATTAGCTTATAGCAGATGTATGTTTAACAGATGTATAACAGATTTATTCATATTTATGGCAGTTGTATTGCAGATTTATAGAAGATGCATAGCAAATTTATACCAGATGTATAGCAGGTGAATACCAGATGTATACGTAATGTATACCAGATGTATACCAGTTATATACTAGTTGTATGTATACCAGATATATATCAGAAGTATAGCAGATGAATACAAGATTCATATTGGATTTTTATCAGATTAATACCAGATGTATAGCATCTTGTATTTATACTAAATGAATTAGTTAAAAAACTTAAAAAAGACTTCCAACCAAACCACACAGGGTATTTTTCCGTCGACTTCCATTTATTGCCTGTTCACTCGCTTGTTGTATTTGCCCCGCCCCCGCTTCTTGCATTGGCAAACACTTTGAGCTCATATGCAAATATAATTGCAAGATATTGCGCTTACTTTATGGTCGGAACGAGAAGGCGAAAGGCCGAAGCCGGGCACGGCCACGGCCAGGAGCTGCTGCGATCAGTGGGAACACACGAGTTCAGCGTTTAATGAAAACTGTCTGAGTAATTAAATACATGATGACAAAAGTATGCGTGCACAAACAGGCACAGACACACGCACAGACATGCACATGCAGGCAGGCGCGAGTTAAGCCGAAATTTATTTATTTAAATTGCATACATGCACAGATAGAGCCAGGCCCAGTGAAATATGTGAATTATTTATGGCATTCATCGATGACGACAACAGAGAGAGAGAGACAGAAAGAGAGAGAGAGAGAGAGAGATGGCAAACAAGGGCACTTTGTGGCAATTCCACGCCCTTTTTTTGGTTGAAATTATGGTCTGCTTTGCGGCGCCTTGTGCCAGTAAAGCGCATCCCCAAGTGCAGCTAATGCGTTAAAGAGTTGAGCTCATTAGGGCGCCGCAGCGAGGGATCTTCGCCTGGATCCGAAGGGACGAACTATTAACGTCCTTTGTTTGTGCTGGCCCAACACTTTTAGTGCAAATAATTTACAGGGATTCCGCCAAATGGCCCAAATGTTGAACCGAGAAAGAGAGACGAAAGGAGAGACAGAGAGAGAAGAAAGAGAGAAAGTATTCAATGCCTAAGAAAAATATCCAACAAAACTTAATTACTTGCCCGAAGAAGTTCGTGGAGGTTACTTAGGGAGAGTGGGCGCAGTAGGGGGAGCGGAAACAAATTGGCCAAATTTGCTTGACTTGCTGCCGCGTTTGTTGTTTGTATTTCACATTTTGTATCTGTTGTCGCAGTTGTACTTGTTCTTGTTGTTGTTGTTGTACTTTGTTTATATTAACTGAGCGAGGGTGACACTTCGTTCTCCTCACTCTCCAATGCCCCTTTTCAGTTGCTTTAATGAGGGTTTAAGCATTATTTGCTCAAGGGTTGCCTTTGCCCTTTTTGTTTAACGACGTCCGAGCAGCAGCGGAATACCTTGTCGCCGTTATTTAAGCGCCCTCTCGCCCCTCTCTCCCCTTAGTAGAAGTCAGAAAAAAACAGGCACTTAAAAAACCAAAACAAAAACAAAAGCGAAATGTTTATTTGAATTGCAAGCAATAATTTTTAATTTTAATTTTAGTTCGCTGTGGCCAAAACTTTGACATTTTTTTGCCTCTTTTAAAAGGGGTATAAGGAGAGGGAGAGAGGGAGACAGGGTGAGAGGGAGAAAGAACAATGCTTATGGTAAATCAGAGACCAAAATTTGGTGCTTGGCGGCTGCGAGATAAGCGACTGACCAAGGCAGCTGATATAGCAGACAACATGAAAAGGTTGCAAGCACAAATGGTGCCAAGAGAGAGAGAGGTAAGAGCTAATTACAATTGCAATTATTGTCAACTTCCTAGGGAAAGCTTTTTTTGTACAATATATTTATCTAAGCAGATGAGCGTTTGATGTGTGATCAGCCAATAGTTTGTTTGACCTTACCTAGAAAACTAACCTAGGAACTTAACCTAGAAACCTAATCTTCAAACCTAACCTAGAAAACTAACCTACAAAGCGTAATGTTTAAATGTAACCTAGATAACTTATCAAGCAAGCTAACATTTAAAGCTTTATTTAGAAAAATAACCTAAAAAACGAACTTAAACATCTTACAATAGAATCCTTATTCAATAATTTATCAAGTCTTTTCTTTTTCTTTGTGTTTCATCTGCGAAGTAACTAATTTCATTATGCCTCAATAGTCATTAATTAATCAGTTAATAGATTCGACTTAACCTCAAATACTTTATTTGTATTAAAAACTATTAGAGAATTATTTCCGCTCATAAAGTAAATATACAAAATAAATTCTTATATTTGTTACAATAAAACTGTATTTCCCTGATAGTATTTCAGCTGGCGAGCAAATCAAATTTAAAAACCTAACCTAGAAACTTAACCTTAAACCCCAAGGCGAATTGAACCCTAGTCCTCATTTTAGTGGCCAGTTCTCTGCCCTTAGCTAGTATCTTATATAACTTAAATCAAAATGAAAATGAACAGTTAATCAGTTAAAATATTCAACATAACCTCAAATAAAGTATTACAAAATTATGAAAGCTATTGATCTTCAACACTTACCCACATAAACCCACAATTATGCTTCTTTCCCATGAGGAATCTCATCTCTCAAGCAATTTACTCTTTCCATAATTGCAGTGGAATCGCTTTTTAGCTCTTTATCTCTGTCCTCAGCTCAAGTTGATTGCGTCTCTCGACTTACGCCCGCACTATCCATATAATTATCAATTTAATAATGAAATCGATCCCATCGAGAGGCTGCTCCGCCTGACTGCTTGCCTGCCTGCCTTGCTCTGCCCTGTTGACATCGAGGCCGGCGTGAGACATGGAAATGAATTCAATTTTTTATTAATTGCGCGTTTTCCTTGCATCGCTTTTTTCACGGCAGTGCATGAGCTGCCCCACCCCCCGCCCCCATCACTTGACTGATGTCAATGATGAAGGTGCTGACAATGGTAGAGTCCGGCTCAAGGCACGTCTGTCGAGATGGCGGATGCGGCTGGCCAGTCGAGTGCAAGGTCCCATTGAAACACTGTCGCCGAGTCATCGTCATCGTCATCGCTGGATTCGCCTGTCAAGTGCAGGAGGCGTGCATCAAGGGCTCGTTGCAGCAATTGCAGCAGCTTCAATAATTTGTGTGCTTTAATGAGACGTGGCTGTGCAAGGGTAGGGGTTGGGGGGCGTGGCGGAGTTAAAATAATTTTAAATCAGCAGCGTATTTGCACAAAGCTTTATTTGATTTTAATTGATTTTTTTTGTGAGCTGCAGCTATTTGCTTTTAATTTACCAACACACACTCGCACACACACACACAGGCACACGCATACACGTGCACGTGCTGTCGATTGTGAACTCGATTCATTGCGATTGGCGGCGTCTCAGCTGCTGCACTGCAACTTAATACGTGGGGGTGTGGCCTCTGCTGTTGGTGTGGTGTGTGTTGTGTGTGTGTGTGTTGTGCAACTGTGTGTGTGTGTGTGTATATTTTGCCATAATTCGACTGTTTGATCTGTTGAAAAAATATGCGCGTATTTTAATTTTATTTGCTTTTTAAATGAAGCAGCATCAGCCCCAAGCCACACAGCTGATTGCCTCTCCGCCTCTGGCATACACAATCAATTCGCCAATCTGCCCCCATCTGCCTTCCCCCGCTCCTCTTCCTCCCTGTCTCCCTCTTTCTACCCTCGCCACCTTTGCAGAGCAAACCTTGCCCAAAACAGAGAGCTACAGAAATTAACCTCAATGCAAGCAATGCGTATGCTACCTAAACACACACACACACACAAACAAACATATATATATATATATTCTTGCTCTCTCCCTCACACACACACACACACACAGCGTGAGCGCACACAGCATAAAAATGAAATGAAATTTTATTTACGTTGTTTCTGTGCGCTTGGCCCGCGGCTAGTTAAGTTTTTGGCTTGTCGTTTGTTGTGTGTATCGTAAAATATTTGCGTTATTATGCTAGTTATTTTTTGCAACGTTCGGTTAGCTTGGCAGGCCCCCCTATCCCCCATCCCCCATCCACCTCCGCTCCCCTTCCCTGCACTTGGCGTGCTAGGGTTGCGCCATCACAGTTCGCTAGCTCATTTTTATTTCAGCGCCCCAGGCAGGGATGACAAAATCGGAGGAGCACATTGCATGTGAGGAACTTGCGTTCCCTTTTCGCAATAAAATGTCAAGTATTTGCTGGCAGCAGCAGCACAAAATACTGCTTTGCTAATAAAACTAAACCGACTGAAGGCAACTGAAGCATGCTTTCTTTTTTTGCAAGGGGGGTGGGGGGGACTGCGGGGAGGGCTTACGAAATTGTTAGCTTGTGGTTGCTTGGTCGAGCGAACGACAGCTGCGTCCCAGGAGCCAAAAGCTCACACACAGTCTGCTCCCCTGCTGCTGCTGCTGCTGCTCGAGCCAATTAGCAGGGCTTCAAAATTTGTTTAAGCCGGATGCAAAACTCTATAAACACAGACGGGCAGACATTTTAATGGCCTTCGACTTGGACAATCTGTCGAAAATGGCAAGAACAATTGGGGCGTTAACGGATATTGGCTTAAAATGTCATAAAAAAATGTTACAGGAGTCGCAGTTGAAGTGAAGGGTGTGGGGGGCACATTTATTGGTAAATAAAGTTCCGATTCCGGTCATGGCATAAAAGTTAATAATAAATTGAAACAATGAAACCAAATTGTTGATCTTTGAGAGAAAGAGAGAGCGAACGAACGTAAAACAAAACTCAAGTTTATAGCCTGAGCTACGTAATAAAATTCTAATGGGCTCGCTGCCGAAGGCATATGAAAGCAGCTAGACAAAGCAAGTACAAGTGGATTTAATTAATTTTACGATACAATTTGCAACTGAAGAATAAACGTGATATATGCTGGTTTTTTTCGTTTTACCTGTACATGCGAGTCGAGGATTGAAAAGAAAAAAAATTGCAAGAAAGTTTGAAGAATTGCATGGGAAATCGATACAATTTAGGAATTTTAAATTCCCTTTTTAAAGTATTTGTTTAAGAACATTTTAACAGCCAGTGCTATGTGAACAGTTGTTCTTCACTGTTAACTGACGATAGTTTTAGCTGTTTTCATGATCGATAAGATTTTAAATTACTAGTGCACTGTTAGGCTGAACTGTTGTAGTGCAATATAAACGATATGTAAACTGCATAGAAGAACAGCTGTTAAATTTAACACCCCCAGGCAGGAATATCCCCATTGACATTTAAACAGTATTTATTTAAGTACAAGTTTGCAGCTTTCCAGAACAGCTACGCCATGCTAAAAGCTCGCGCTATGTTAACAGTGTTTCTAAACTGTTAAATGGTTGATAGTTTTCTGTTTTTATGATCGATAACTTCTCAAATGGCACTGTTAAACTCTGCACTGGAGTGCAATGTAAGTGAAATGTAAACTGCAGAGAATAGCTTTTAAATACTGGAAGGGCTGTTACATTTAACACCCCCAAGGCAGGAGTGCCCCCTTTACATTTAAATTACTTGCCATATCCGGCAAATTAACTTATCTATACAACGTTGTTTCTAAAGCGAGCATTACAAACGTGTGAATTGCCTGTGAGTGTGTGTTGCATGTACAATGAATTTTTAATTAGGCATCTCTCTTTTATGCGCAAAAGAAAGGAAAGTCTGAGAGTCAACTTGAAGGCTTATGTGACGCAACCCGAAAATGTTTGGAGAATATCAAACGGAGCTAATTAATAATTAATAAGCATTGTCAATTAAAGGCCGGCGCGTGGAATCTTCGGCAACATTTTTTTATGCATGTCACAACATTTTGTCATAAAGTGATAAAGGTAAGAAATCAAAAGGCTGCCAGGCTCGCACCGGCCTGCTCGCTGGTGTCCTTCTCTCTCTCCTCCTCCTGGTATAGATGGCAATCTTGCTGGCGTCGTGTGTCGAGATTGTTATGTTTGGGCCCTCCAGCTGGCAAGACGACAAAGACGACGACGCCGAAGACGAAAATGAAGATGGAAATGAAGATGGAGATGCGGCACGCATGTGGCATAATTGAAAGCGACATGGCTGCCATGTAGCAAGACAACAGCACGAGGAGAGGGGAGACGGGGCAAGACGAGACGAGGTAAAGCGTGGGCGTGGTGTGTCTTGGGACAGGTGCACGTTTAACTTTTACTGTCTGCCTGGCTTCCAATAGCAGATTATAATGTACGAATTGCTTAATTCAAATGCTGTAAATATTCACACACACACACACAGACTGTGCGTCGACTTTGTCTATGGCAAATTGAATCAACGGCAGCTGCTGCTGCTGCTGCTGTGCAGCGAGCCGGCGATAACAGGACTCGCATGTTTTAAAAATTAAACGAAATAACGAACTTAGCATAAATAAGGAGCGCTAATAGGATTCTGCTTGTAATTATCAAATTGGCAACGTTAAAAAATACCAAAAACAATTGCAGCAAATTAAAGAGAGATGCCCCGTCGCGATAGAGAGAGCTTTGCTTTAAGCCTGTCCCAGCCCCATTCCCGACTAATCCCCCTCATACGTATACGTTATATTTATTGTACGAGCGCAAATTAAACACGCACACGTCGACACATTTTTCAATTTTTATTTATTTATTTATTCGCCTCGTTCTTCTCTCTCTTTCTGTGTTGAATATTTTTGAAGCCTGCATTTGGTTTTGTGCCGAATTTATTGGTTGGCTCGCCAAATCGATTTCGCATTATTTGTGTGTATCAATGCAGTTGCTAATTTGCTTAAAAGCATAATTAACAACAGCACACACACACACGTGCAGCGCAAAAGAGGCAGGGCAATGCAAAATGCGCCATTTTATTGCTCCACGCGAGTCGTAAAAAACAAATACGCAAGGTGTAAAAAATGCAGAAAAAACATTGTAAATCAGCGCAATGAAAGAGCAACGTACACTCACTCACACACACACATACAATGCAAGCCAGCAGAAGCATACTAAAAACGGGGATAATATAACAACAACAAAGCAAAGTGGCGCGTCAGATACGGCGTATACGTAATGTATTTTTTCGTATGTTTTGTTTGGATGTTTTGCGGTTTATTGCGTCGAGTGTGAAATTGTGTGAAGAAGAAAAAAACATTGCACGGCATTCGATTGGCATGTGGGGGGGAGGTGCTCTATACACGTTTATCGATTAATCAGGCAGTGCTTAAGGCAGCTACGTAACGTGAATGAAACTCGATAAGCCCGCTACGTAAGCCTGATCACGTAAGCACTCGTAACTTTGTTAAATACAAAAGAGATTTGTAGCTGAGGATGTTGTTTTGTTGATAAGGTAGTTTATTTACTTATTTATTTGGTATTTAAAAATTTCGAAATGTAATTATTATTCAGCATTTTTAGATTTTAATATTCATTTTATTTTAATTAATTAATTTATTTCATTATTTAAGTGTTTTAGATGTGTACATTTATTTTCCGAATAAATAAGAAGAAATCAATACTAGGATTTGAACTAATAACATAATTATGTTAAATATAAGTAACATAATTATGTTAAATATAATTCTGTTATGCTGCATTCAACGATCACATTGGTAAACGTTAACAGGTGCTTAACAGCTGCGTAGAAGTAGATCTAACAGCTGCTTAGCAGAAGACTTAACAGCTGTTTAGAACATAGTTAAAATAGCAGATTCTAGTTGAAATGGCAACCTTAAGCACTTAAACAGTAGCAATATAAAATAAATAATTATATGATAATTATATATTTTTGAATTGAGCAGTGATCTGCCGCGAACAATTATTATTATTATTATATTTTTTATTTATGTTAATAAATTTTACATTTTTTTTTTTCTATATTAAAAGCTTACGGCAGCAAGATATCGCCTTACACAGCTACTACATTATCTTTTGTGTATTTTATTCTCGTTTTAGGAGACATTTCGCCGTCTTTTTCTTCTTTTTCAGCCTCTTCTTCGCCACCATTTTGGCTCTTATAAATTACGCACTTAGGCAACTTTTGGCGCTACTTTAACAACACAATTTAATATTTTAATAGCCAACATAACTTTAAGAACCCAACGGACGAACAGACTCCCAGACAAACGTCCCCAAGAGGGAGGAAAGGGAGGTGGGCATGGGTTCAGTGAAAAGGGAAAAAGGTTTTAGAAGTTGGTCGCGTTTTTCATTTCCATAATTCGCCTTGTGCACCAATTAAAAGTGATTAGTTTCATATTGCGCCATTTATATAATTCTTATTTCGCATTTTCTTTTATTTCTTATTGCGAATTTTGCTTTGTTCGCGTCGCGTAATGCGAAGGCAAAGCGGCGGCCCATAAGCTTGGCGCAAAACCTTTTAAGTTCCGGGGGTAATTAATTGGTGGGCTATGCAAATGGGCATCTTCTTGCTCAGACTTGCGGGCGACAATTCAACAGAAGTTCTCTTTCTCTCTCTTTCTTATGCTTTCTCCCCTCTTTATCTCTCCCTTGCTTTCTCTCACCCTCCTCTCTCTCTCTTTACTGCTTCGCACGTCGTGTATCGCGTGCCGATGCACGTAAACGTTCACCTATAATTTTATGACTTTCCAAGCGACGGCATCGGTCGTAAACAAAGTTTTCTACTTCCCCCCCCCCCTCCCACTGTTCTGCGCCTCTTTGCTGCCCTCTTGCTCAGCGGGTGGGTGAAAAAAGAACTTTTCTAATTATAATCTACATAACTTAAAATGCGAGCAGGACGCGAGGGCAAAGTTTAACGCCAGCAACGTATGAGAAATTAAATTATAGCCGTATATGTTATGTGTGTGTGTGTGTCTGTGTGGCAAAACAAAAAACAGCTGTTGAAATGAAAAACAAATACGCATGC
Source organism: Zaprionus nigranus (assembly GCA_018903425.1). NCBI lineage: Eukaryota > Metazoa > Arthropoda > Insecta > Diptera > Drosophilidae > Zaprionus > Zaprionus nigranus. The sequence goes on from JAEIGD010000002.1 coordinate 1,192,361, forward strand.
GTAGACCAAAGGCGGCGCAGGGCGTGGCAACAACTGTAGCTGAAGCAAGTGCAAAACTTGAGCCGTCGTCGAGGCGACCGTCAAAATTGAATTTAAAATTTTTATTGATGGCTTCATTTGCATGGCAAAGGCACAAATACGCAACACACACACATACCAGCACGTGCACATGTGTGTGTGTGTGTGTGTTGTGTTGTTGTTTTATCGACAAGGCACAGCAAAGCAAAGTGCCTCACAACTTGCCGCGTTTATCCTGAAAAATCATCTAATATGAGCTAGACTTCATATTTGGCGGAGGACCCCGGGGAGGACCAGGCGGGGCAGGGAAATTCCAAAGGGGGGGGGCCCCGCCCCCGGCCCCCCCAAGGGGAAAAGAAAAAGGGGGGGCCCACGGGGAGGGGGGGGGGAAAAAAAAAAGGACCGGCCGCCCCACCAAACAAGGGCAGGGGGAAAGGCCGGGGGGGCCCCCCACCGCCGGGGGGGGGGAACCCAAAAAAAGAAAAGAAGGAAGGAGGAAAAAAAGGGGGGGGGGCAGGGGGGGGGGGGGGGGGGGGGGGGGGGGGGGGGGGGGGGGGGGGGGGGGGGGGGGGGGGGGGGGGGGGGGGAAAAGGGGGGGTTCTTGTTGCTAAGCTGCCTGCCATATATGAATATGGATTGTATTGTGCAAGGGCGTGTTCCGCAAACGGATTTCACATAGAAATCGCCTAACTAGAGAGAAAGCTGCAGCCGAGCGTGTGATTCGACTGTGATATACCCATTACCCAGCAGACCAAAACTATTTATTAACATGGTTACTGTTAAATGAAGACACTTGCAGAATCTCGTTAACAATCCATATAAATATGTATACATATATATATCAGACACTATTTATACTTAGAAGTACTTTGGGAGAAGCATTACAAACGAGATACTCATCAGGTGAGAGATAAAATTGTGTATATCGAATAATAAATAAATAAAAAAGTCGAGTACTTCGAATTGTATACGAACAAATTTACTGTATTTTATGTTGCATACTTTTCAGGGGGCGCCAATGTCATTTAACAGAGAAACAGACTTTGGCATAAATAAACAAGTTCTAGCATTAAAACTGCGATTGATTTACACGGTCGAAAGTGGGCGTGACAAATTCTAATTAATTCTAAATAAACTTTATCTGGTGCAATTTCAATCCTATGTTCCCTGAGGCTTAGATGTTCTTACTCACACACAGGCAGACGGACAAGGCTATATTGACTCGGCTGAATAATCAGGAATATATATACTTTGTGAACTCTGCTACGCCTTCTTCTGCCTAAAGGTTAACATGAAATTATAATAGCTTTCTCTCCCATATCAAACTGCATTTTGTGTGAAAAAACTTTTCCTTTTCAAATTTTCGAATGAGATTTCCGGATTGCGCTGCTATCTAGTCACTGATGTGTGACATGTGTGTGTGCCCTGTATTAGTGTGTGTGTGTGTGTGTGCAGCTAATGCTTTTTCACTTTGGGGCCGAGAGCTGTGTCAAGTTTTTGGCCAAACACCCTAGGGCATATTTTAGAGGCTCATGTGACAAATTGCCAGGGCACGTGTATTGCATGCTTATTTCCACAATTTCGCTCAGCTCTACTCAGCTCTGCTCTGCTCTGTTTTTTCTGCCATGTTTCGTTTGTCTGACTACACACCAAGCACACACCCCTAACTCCTCACCCTCTCGAAATTGCCGTGTGCAATGCCGCTGCCTCCATCACTGCTGACAAATCCAATTCATTCCGTGCCGTCCTACGTGGCGTATGCGTAATGTGGCCTCGCAACTAAAGCTAATGGCAGCAGCCTCAGCTTGCAGGTGAAGTGCGTAATGAGAAGCGCGTACTGCGCACTCCGAAGCGCGCCCCCATAATCATTTCTAGAAATCGACGCACACTTCAATCATTTTTTATGGCCGCGCTCAAGTGAAAAGCCAATCAAAAGTTTCGCTTTGCAACAAAATGTTCAATGAAAAGGCAATGCCAGAGCACACCCCGCCCTGTCCCTGCCACTCCCCACTCTCCTTCCATCTCCCTCTTTGGTAGCCTCTTCAGTTTGAACAACAACGAGTGCTCTGATGTGTGCAACTCGCACTGCTTTTTTGCCCTGGTGCATCAATATCAGGCTGCAACTGGCAACAATTACGCGCAGCCTTAATTGCCACACACTCGTTAACAAGCCAATGCAGTGGGGCTGAGGGGAATGAAAAGGAGGAGAGGCAGTGGGACCAGCTGACCCCTTGCATGCAGTCTGTGCCGGGCAGGAAATCAAAGTCATCGGCGTGAAAATAAACTAATTGAAGAAAAATTTCATTTCAGGCTGGGAAACGCAACACGGACATGGCGACGGACACGGACATGTGCCCCATCTTGTTGCACTTGACCCGAAGTCAAGTTTCACCGCATCGCATGTGCCATGTGCTATTGGAGACAGACCAAATGAGGAAGAGGGGGGAGAGCGACACTGTGACGTCCCGTGCTTATTTATCAGTTAAGCCAATGCCAATGCCTCCGTTAGGATGCCACAGAAGGAGGCAGCGACAGCGGCAACATGAGGAGGCAGAGCCAGTGGCAGTAGCAGAGGGGCAGTGGAAAAGGCAGCAATATTTTCTGCTGCCTGCTGCCGGACGGGACTATCAAAATGAATGCATGAAAAACTACGAAATGGTAATGTGCCGTTGCCATGCAGCGGCGGCAACAACTGAACGATGAGAGCAACAAGAGACGCAGAGCAACAAGGGGCACAAGGGGCAAGGGGCCGTGCAACTGTTACAACACAAGAACTGCAGCCCGTCGAGGCGTGCAAACGTTGTAGGCTACACTTTTTGCCAGCCCTTTGGGCGTGTCCTTGTCTGTTTATCTACCGGTTCGGTAGCTGCCTCCGAGAGCCGCTTATGAGTTTTCATTGCTCACATGCCGCCAGCAACAGTTGCTGTTGCTGCTGCTGCTGCTGTTGTCAGTGTTTGCCGTTGCCATTGCCCTTGCAACTCTTGTTGCGTGTGAAAAATTGATGGACATATGTACTGGCCGCAGGCAGCGCAACGACAGCGCCAGCTACTCTGCTTGCCCCCTCCCAACCTCTCCCTGGCACAACTGGGAGGCTGGAACATTGGGGAAAACGCGGAAAAACTGAAAGATTATTGGCTCGTGCGAGTTTCCAATTTCTCACCTAATTGGCAGCAAGTCCATTGTATTTCAAGTGCAGCTGCCCGAACATAAACTCGAAAGGGGGCAGCACAGCAAAAGTACTTTACTTTTTTAGGGGTATCCAGGTTACCCAATATGCAGCTAGATAGAAGGGGGAAATGCAGCAGATATACAGATATGAAGGAAATGTAAGGGGAAAATGAAGTGAATAGACATCATATGTATTTATTAAGTGTATACTATAGATGTTCGTGTTATTTTTATTCCTACACTCATTATACTCTTCGATTATTGAAAATATTCAGAAAATGATAGAGGAACTCTGTGCGAATACATTTGACATTCAAAAGGGGGCATAGCAGACACCAGACTGTGTATAGATCACTAGTATATATAGATCACTAGTATATGTATATAGATCTCAAGTATATATAGATTACTAGTATATATAGATCACAAATTGCGTCGATTAAGCTATTGTATGTCTGTCTGTAAGTCCGTCTGTCAATTTGTCAGTCTGTCTGCTTGTCTGTCTGTCTGTCTGCTTGTCTGTCTGTCAGTGTGTCAGTGTGTCAGTTTGTCGTTTGTCTGTTTGTCAGTCTGTCAGTCAGTCTGTTTAAACGTAGTGTTCTCAGCTATAATAAAAGCTAGACACACCAGATTTAAAATGAAGGTTCCTGTATACTATAAGCTGATTAACTTTAAACCAAATCTTAGATGCCACGCCCAACGTCCGCGCAAGCTAATAATATAATTTTTAAATTCGATTTGTAAGTGTTGTATAAAAGATACAACTTTTCGACTTTTATATATATTTAGCAGACTATAGTATCTACTTTGCCTTCAAATTTCAATCCGATCGGTCTATAAACACTGAAGTTATTCAAATTACCTCCATAGTTCTGAGCAGCGCTTTCTGCCCCTGCAGGTATGCTTTAGTTTTTACAAGCGAGCCTTCTTATATGTATTACATACAGTGAAAAAGGCGGAACAAGATTTGGACGTTAGATATTCTTAGTATATTTTTAGTGTGGGGTATATTGATGTCTGATTTTATCTCTTCTTTCTCTTCTTTACCATTTAGTCTACGTATATATCCGTAGTCTACTTTCGATCTTTATATATCATATGACTTATAATTATTCCAAAAGCTAACTATATCAAACTGAATATCAGATCTTTTTCTCCATTGATGGTATTCCCTTGTTTTGGCGCTGCCATAAACTAATTTGTTTTGCGCTGCGGCCTGAATTATGGTCCTTTAATTGCCCAGCGAAGTAAACCAGGCACACAATTTGCATGAATCGTGCTCGCTCATTCTCTCTCGCTTTCTTTCTCTCTCTCTTGCTTTGTCTTTCTCTCTTTCGCTACCACACAGGAGGGAAGGAGAAGAGGGAGACTGGCAGAATGTGGCTTTTCATTAAAATCTAAATACATAAATCTAAAAAGTCAAACCGAGCAACAATGGCAGCTGGGTCGATGGCCAACCCCTCCCCTCCCTTCCTTCGCACACCCCTTGCTACCTCCCCCTCTACTTGCACCCTCATCGTGTATTCCTTATGCCTTACACTTTCTTTCGATTCCTTTGCTGTCCCTTCCTCCGTCCGACTGTCTGCAAGCTAATTGAATTCTGAAATTCAAGTCGAAATTAAAAAATTACGAGCTGACGTCGCTGTCGACGTCGCAGCAAGCAGCACTGGGCTGGCGGCCAGCGGGCAGAGCAGTGCTTAAATAAACTGCAACTGTAAAACGGAAATGTATTCGACAGGTGGAAATTGAAACTGATTGAATTGTAAAATGGAGCATAAAATGCCTTTGCTCTCTTCTCCTGCTTCTGCTTCTTCTTCTTCGTCTCGTTTATTAATGTTTATACCACGCAGCTGCTGCCACGCCCCATCCCCCTCGCTAGGCATAAACAACATCTTCCCACGCATTCCATGATAATTTATATTTTCTGATTTTAATTTGCGGAATTTTGGCGCTCGCGTATTTTATGTTTGTCCCATTTTTGCATATTTCTTTCGCCTGTTGTTTGTCACTAAAAAGGCGAGAATTATTATCGCATAGCGAGGGTGGCTCGACAATTTGCTGGGAATTTTATAAACATATATTGATCGAAGGTAATTCTGTGGTTGTTTTTCTAAACTTTTTGAGATCTATTTGATTTAGTTTATCAAGTCACGTGGGATGGTTGTGGATTTCTGAATTTGATGAATAGTTTTAGTTTGGGTTAGGGTTAAATTATGCTTAGGGTCTATGCCTTTATCCATCTGTCTGTATGAACACTGAGATCTAAGTTATTTTAAAAGCTAGAGTCACTAAGTTTGGCATAAAGCTTCTTAGGAATTATCAGTCTGTAAAGTGTTTTTTAAATTGGGAAAGGAGTGTCTCATTTTCGGGCATGCTTGGCTGTAGTTTTGCTAACTTGTTGTGAATTGAAACTTTCTAAGAATTTCTTTAAAAGACTATCATATCGTATACGTACTATGATCTCTATATAATGTGAAGTCACTCTCTCTCTCATAGCATCGAGCTGCTCTCGGCTTTTCCCTTTTCTAGGCATGTATTTTTATTAGAGACGTAATTGAAGTTTAACTGCGCATGTAATAAAGGCAATTCAAGCTATTTTCAACGGATTAGCGGCATAAATAATACAAGTCGAAAGTGCGACATAAAGACGCGCTATATGCTTGGCGATTTCTCATGTGAAGATAGAAGTGAGAGAGAGAGACCGAGAGAGCGTAACGCGTATTTCAAATGAAGAGAAAGCAATCCCAAACGAGGCGCTGCGAAATGGACGAAATGCGATATAGGCAAAGGCGCAAAGCATTACTGACGTGCCGCATTACCAATTGCCAGCAAGAAGGGAGTGAGTGAAAGGCAGGTGGTGTGTGTGTGTGTGTGTTTGGTTATACTCATATGGCAACTCGCTACTTTCCCCTCTCTCCACTCTCTAGAGTCTGTGCCCGCAGCGCGACGCCCACAAACAAACGACGGCGACTTATTCATTGCGCTAGCCATTAAGGTGGCTCTCTGCTTGGGCTGTGATATATAACACGCTCATAATTGGTCATAAATCTGACAAATGTAATTTGTCATCACTCAGCGCAGCAGCAGCAGCCAGTCGGGGGCGCGAGCCAAAACGAATTGAGGCACGGACAGGGGGACAGACAGAGTCAAGGCATGTGAAATGGCGGACTTGGTACTCGTGTACTCGGTTCTGATTCTGGACGCTTTGTGCCGAGTGCCAAAATGAAAAAGGTGCTTGACACAAAATGTCAGGTGGATATTTTTTATTGCACAATCACAACACACACACACACACACACGCACACACACGCACATACAGGCAGAGCACGCACAGACAACCGCAAGAGTATGTGCTCGCATAGAAACGACTTTCTCGAGGCACCTAAAAGTATGCTCAAGCTCTTGAGCTTGTCACACACACACTCACACACAGACTGCCGCAAATAGACTGAGTACCGTTAGGTGCGGCACAGACAGCACACGTAAGCCACAAAGTAGTTACTTTTTATGCCTGCCATTGTTTTTGCTTCGGCTTTGGTCACTTGGGCTCGTAAATATTTTACAAGTTCTTCTCGGCCTAGCTGCCAACTCTGCTCTCTCTTTCCCCCTCACCCTCTCCCTCTCTCTTCTCTCTCTCCTTCTCTCTTTCTTTCTCTCTCTTCTTCTCTCAACTCATTTTTGCTTTCATAGATGACGTACGACTTATTTGGGTGCAGGTTCAACATCTACATTTCATTATAAATGACTTTGAAAATGGCCTCAACGCTTACCCAGGCTACAGCAAGTCCCCCATCCTCTCTCCTCCTCCTCTCCCACTCGATTCTAATGATGTCACTTGGACGGCAATCAATAAACCGTTGCAAATTTATGGGAATTAAGTTGCCGCATACTGAGTAAACAGGCCCATACCCAGACCTATTGACAAAAATATATATATACATATATATTAGTCTAGTTCCCTCCGGGTAAGGTGCAAATATGATAAATAGTCTATGCAAATTTTATTAACCAAACAGGAAAAACAGGCAGAGGGCAGCAAGCGTAGAATAAATAAATCACAGTTAGTATCCATCATAAGAAGAAATACAGGAAAGTCGAGAATAAGGTAAATTCTGATTCCATCAATTTCTTTATTTCATTTAGCATGCCCAAATTTCTTCATGAACTCTGACTTAGCTTTTATTCCCAGAAATCCAATCGGGCGGATGCGTCTTGTGGCTCAGACGAGCTTAAGTCTCTCCTGCTGCACTTGTCGCACATGTTTCCGTTGTCAAGTTCGAGATTGAATCAATCAAATTAGGGTTTCCGAATATTCAGGCACATCTTAAACTATATTACTCTTCCCTAGTTTCTATGAATTGTATGTAGATAGGTAGGGACCCAATGGAACCTAACAGATCAAGAGGTTCTGAACACTTAAAGATTCAGATTGCCAGACATGAAAGTAAATTCCCATCCGTTAAAATTCTACGAATACCTGATGGAACCTAAATAATGTAAAGGATAAGTCACATATCGTGATCACATAGTGATAACAGATTCACCTAGTTTTTAAAATTGTATATATAGTTACAGGTATATATATGTTATAGGTATAGGTACCTAATAAAAACCAACAAATATATTGTAGGTATAGATTACATTTAATCTTCATCGCAATAAAGACGTTCTTGGCACTTGATGAATCGTATCATTAGACATGAAAGTAATTCCTTATTCTTAAATATTCTATGAATACCTGATGAAGCTTAAGATATATAAAGCAAGGGTACCAATCATCCCAACATAGTGTTAACAGATTTCCCAGGCATGAAAGTAAGCCGCTATTTCTTAAAATTGTGTCATAAGTCTCATCTTATCATCGTCGCAATGAAGAGGTTCTTAGCACTTAGAGATAACATATTCCCAGGCATGAAAGTAAATGAAAAGATTGATATTGATTGCCTGCAACGACCTCAGTGAGCTTTCAAATCATTGTCGCAGTCAGCAATGCATTTTTCCATTTTCATTTGCAGTCTCAAAGTGATTTCACGGCCCCGCCATGCCCGGCAAATGGGTCAGCCTATTGAGGGACGAACGTGGACTTGTACGTGACAATCCCCAAACAGCAAGTGCGCATTATCCACAGATCTTCAATCTACTACTAAAACATGTTATCATCCATCTTGCTTACACTTACTATTCAGATAGTTAGATGGCATAGTATATAGTAATACTGCTTGCAATTTGATGCGATACATTTGGCAAATTGGCGCTTAGCGATGCCTAAAGATATCATGGATATACATATAGCATAGTATTTTTCACTTTTTCTTTTTTTCATCCTCCTCTTTGTTGTTGTTTTTGTTGTTGTTGTTTATGGTGCTCGAGAAAATGCGAGAATTTGAGTGCGACTCAATTAGAGGCAATTGAATTATTACACGACGACACTCATTCAATTTTCTCTGAAATGGACACGAGTGTATCATGTGTGTGTGTGTGTGCACGCATGCGTGTGTGCCTGTGTGTGCGCGTGTATGTGGGTGTGTATTTGTCTGAATTTCAGTTGCTCGCAATGCTGTCAAACACAAATTGTGTGATAAGTAAAATGATTTGGCATTTCGCCTGGTTGAAGTGATCAAATTAATGCCCTTCCTGAGGGATTCGCCAGTGTTGTGCAACGTATGTTTATATATTGTATTCAATTTATTAGCTGAAGGAGTTTATAAAGTGCTTTTATATCCGATTTCCGATAGCATTTCAATTGTATATTGTTTAATTATTTTAAAGGTTTTCAAAAACAAATAGGAAAATATTTTGAATGAAAATAATTTACCTGAAATGTTATTTACGAACTATAAAAACTTCACACATATTATCCATAGAGGGGAATATGTAAATTAAATGTAATTAGACGAATACCCAAACTTCCAGAAATTATAAATTAATATTAATAACCCAATTACACGTAAAATTCAATTTAATATATACAATTCTTGCAACATTTGTTTTCCATCAAATAAACTTGATTATTGTCTGGAACTTTGATATTATAAAAATTAAACCTATTTACGGTGAAGACAAAGAGTAAGAAAAATTAGGATATGTTTTTATTGATTTGTTAAGCCTAATTAAGATTTATCAACCCACATGGCAATCAACTTCATTATTCTTGTTTGTAATATTTCTTACTGACTAAGGATTTAGTTTAATCTTATTTAATCTTATAACATAACATTTTATGCTGAAGATTAACTTATTCCATACACCATAAAATACTTCGATATATTTATACATATTTATATATTTATATAAATGGAATTTAGAGTTTTCAAGGATCAGATTAACCTCTCCTTATCAAAGGTAAACACTTTAGAAAAGTCGAGTATGCCCCACAAAAAAGATAGGGTAATACATGGGCCCACGCATTTATCACTTCTCCTGGATATAGGCGCCGACACGCTGGCCCCATGTCCCCAGTTCAAGCGTATCTATTGTTGGATACGGTTGCGATACACAGAGAACCAGAATGAAACTATCGCACACTCAGCCCTGTGTGCTGCTGCTGCTGATGCTCCTGATCTGCTGCACCTGCCTGATACGGCAGGGTGACGCACGCGGTGGGCGTGGACGTGGGGGCGGCTCATTTGGTGGCCTCTTCGGTGGCTGGCGCAGTAAATATGGCAGCAAATCTTCGTCGTCAAGTGGCGGACGACGAGTGGTCAGTGGTTCCCCCGTGCACACGGCAATGAATGTGCCCAAGGTACCGCCGCCACCACCGCCACCGCCAAAGCCAATGCCAAAGCCGCAGATACGCAGCTATCCGCGACAGCAGATGCCACCGGGCTACAGCTATGCAGCTCCTCCAGCTGCAGGCACCTTCTATGCGAATGCGCAAGCGCTGCCCGCTGGAGCTGTGTACTATGCGCAGCCTCCCAGCTCCATGGTATCAGGTGAGTGAGTCGAGAGCTCGTTAGGATTAGGCAGAATTGACCCCAGTTTATTGCTCCCTGCAGGTACAAGCGGCTTCCTCACGGGCATGTTGGCCGGCCGCCTCATGGACAGTGTGCTCTTTGGCCATCGCCACCACGTGTCGCATGTGTATCACCAGAATCCGCAGGGTGAAGCTGCTGCGGCGGCAAATGGACGCGAGATTATTGTTATTAACAATGGACAGCAGCAGCAACAGCAGCAGGAGGGAGCAGAAGCAGCTGCAGCTGCCACAGAGGTGACCCTTAATGAACCACAAAGCCCGCAGACAAGTGAGGACGCATCTTCCTCCCAGCAACAGGAGACGGTGGACTTTAGCGCGGAGTCCAACGAGTCGACTGCGCTGCCGGAGATGCCTGTCGGCAATGGTGGCATTGTATGCTTTCCCATCAGACTCAACGAAACAGATCCCCAGCAACCGGAGGTTCAACGTGAGGTGGACCGCATCGTCTGCTTTCCCGCACCCAACCCGGCCGATTGTCAGAATAATCCCGAGTGCCTACACGAGTTGGGCATCAGCACCACCAGCACCGAGCCGCCAATTGTTGCTGGCGATATTGGCGGCTCTCTGGAGGATGCAGGCTCGGACAACCCGGAGGTCAGCAGCGCTGTGCCCGATGTGAATGGGAAATTAGATTATGATACTGATTAAATTAGGTTTACTTCTTGTACTCTGCTAAGTTCTTTAATAAAATAAAAAATATACAAAATAAATAAAAATAAAAAAAAATATAATAATTGTATAATACTGATATTTTCTATCGCCAATGTCGCATTATTAGCAAAAGTTTATAGACTGTTATAAGGTCAAATTGATTCGGTTTTGATCTGCCAAAGATCTTTTTTCGACTTTAAAAATAAACTCAGAAATAGTAATAAAGTAAAAGCATTTCATTAACTTCTTATGCCTTATTTATTTGCTTATTTATTTAATTTTCAGATTCGAATTGCGGTTTTGCAGATTAATTCATGCTATTCAGGTGTAAGAACACTAATAAAACTAGAATTGTAATATTCTATTGAGTATTTTATATTTTAATAAAACTGTACTCTTTGATCTGCCAAAGATTTTTAAGTCGTCTTTAAAAAATCACGGTTATTAAAAATCCATACTCATGGTGTGTAAAAATACTTAATTTGGTTTTATGTAATCTAACTAATAACATTTGCTATCCCTAAGAATCAGCTCTAACCCATTCTTTATCTGTGGGCAGTCCGAAAAATGTGTTCAGTTTAAGTATAGCAAACTCGATCTTCTGACATTCACTATATGGATATGTAATATATTTAATTAACTTGTTATTCCCGTTCAGTTTATTTACAATTTCGAAACCCAGTTATACTAATTGATTTGTATTATAAAGGTTACTTATACTAATAAATATAAATGGTTTTATAAAATAGGTTGAACGCCCTGTTGATATGTGTGGTTCTTATTTCTGATACGCATATTAAAGCAACAAGTCCTATGTAAATGATGAAACATAATTAACATCTTTTAATTGAGTGCAAGTAAGTTAAATCGTTCAGCTTTTGTTTATGATCAGAAAAAAAAGCTCAAGTTGTTATTCACGAATTGAACTTTGAAGCTCTACAGTTGAAGCTGGCTTTCACTGTTTTGTCTTCTTATTTGTTTTCCCTTCCTCTCCCCTCTCACATGTTACTCCTTCCAGTGCGTGTCGCGGACCCACATCAAACTTGTTGGCACTACGTCAGAAATGTTGAAAGCTGTAGCTGGACAGTTACAGCAAGAATAACAACAACAACAACCGAATCAACAACACAATTAAAACAACAAAGGCAAGGCTGAGCACAGGAGTCGCAAAAAAAAAACAACAACAACAATAGCGTCGCCCCAGAGCACAGGCACAAAGCAAACACCTCGTGAACTGACGCAGCGGCGTTGCCAGCATTGACGCCAGTTTCGACGTTGACAACGGCCCAAAAGACATGTTTGTGTGTGTGTGCTCCAATACATACATTTATTATTACATTAATACACATGTAAAATGAACAACGACAGCAACAATACTAAAACGCCACGCGGTGCGTGTGTGTGGGTATTTGTGCGTGTGTGTGCGATGATCCAAGCCATCGAATCGTGCTCGCATGGAGCTCATTAATCGGGCAGTAACAAGGCAAACAGCACGAAAAGAGGCGAATGGCAAACGAAAACAAAATTGCGACGTTCTCAGCCCTGCTGTCAGACTGACTGCATCTGTTCAAATCATTCACATTATCTCATCCATAGACGTGAATGTTAAAAGTTCAACTTTTAATTCATTAATGATTAGACATATGTGTATATAAGCCAATATATATTATTATGTACATAAACATATTGTCAGCAATTGCTTTACTCTTATCACTTTAATTAAACACCCAACTTTCTAAACTTATACCAACTTTATAGCTCATTTAAATATACCCAAAGTAAACACACAGTAAAAGGGACTCAATATGCTTTATTAAATTTATCTAAGTGATTTTTTGTATATTAAATCATTTTAATTCATACATCCATTACGTATTATTTATAATTATTGTAATACTTTCGACCAACCGTAAATGATATAATAAACTAATGCATAAGCTCATCCGTTACTCATTTTCATCTCCAGCGCTACCCCCACCCGCAACTCCCCTACGTCACGTCAAACAGTAAAAACTGAATTAAATATAAAAACGCGGGAGCAACAGAACTCTCTTCAGACATTAGGAGCACAGACACACACGAACACATGCATACATAAAATATACATTGGATGTTTACTTGTACACTTGGGAGAGCAGCTGTGACGTAAGCACAGAGATGACGAAAACAAACTAAAACAATAAAGTGTACACATTACTAGTAAGCCAAAGATGGAATACACTATACAAATTTATATGGATTAATGAAACGAATACATTTTAAATAAATAGTTGTTAATACACATAGAGAGCTGAAAACTGAAAATTTTGTCGAAAACACATCAATATTGGAAAATTTCTTTTGACACTATTTTGATAAACAATCGAAATCATAATTAGTCAAGAATCAAGGCGAAAAATAATAAAAGGAGATGAAATCTGACAATATTACTTCTAAAGTATCATGAAATAAATCAACTGAGTTATTGAAGGAATGTACAAAATTTGGACGAAACCATACACTTCGTTTTATTGATGCTGCTCTACCCTCTTAAATGCGTGACAAAACCACTGACATAATTGATATACTCTGCTAAAGAGAACGCCAACAGTAGTAGGTTGCACTCACCGCCACAGTTGTCTGTATTCTTCACTCTCCACACTCGACTCTCTGTTCGCGGTGAGCGTCGCGTCGCTTTGCTCTGCCTCTCAACGGCAAAACACACTAAAGTGAAAATTTTCAAACGAATTTCAGTTGTTTGAGAAACTTTGAACGGACTTAAGCTAAATTCGCGGCTACGAAACTCAACAGAATTAACAACAAATTCACGTAAATACAACAGAAACATTTGCTATAAGTTATAAATAATTTTAAATTGCCTGCAAGAAATTGTAAAACACATGTTGAGTGCAAATTGTGGTAGCTTTTAAGAACAGGTCTTTTAATTAATCTTTATTCCTGCATAAATTGAACGACCAATTGAATTCTCTTTGTTTTTGCGACTCTGACAAATACGAAATTTGAACGGACCCAAGGTCAAACAAAATGTTTAAAAAATAACTCAAAATGCATACAGAATTTGAATACATAGTATACACTCTATACGGGAAAAATATATGCGTCCAACGTTATTAAGCTGTCACTATAGAATCTAGACAAACCACATTCCCAAATAAAAAGGCACTCACAATCTAAAATCAATTTAATTTTGAAATTCTTGAAATGATCATATAAAAAGAAACATATACATAAGTCGATTTAAAAAACTCTTTTTAAAATATGGCGTTGTTTTCGAGATACATCGTTGCACAGGGGTTCAAAACAAGATTTAGTTGTGTACAATTGAAAATTAAACTCAAAAAGAATATAAAATTTACCTTGAATAATTGTTCAACCAATCTATCAATTATAGGAATAACTTCATAATTCATATCATGTTTCAATGAGTTAAGTTCTACATCTTATTAGTTCTCAAAGTGCTTGAACCCATTAAGTGGTGATATATACAAACCTACACATCTGAAAAAATATCACGACTTTAGTAAAATTTGGTATATTAGTAAAAGGGGAGGCTACCACATAGTATATATATTCGTATGTTGAAATGTCAACAACTGGAATAAAATATTTTTATTTATTACGGTTTTTAAGTTTTTTTTTATGGTTGCAGACATCGTCGGTGTTTTATTAAAAGTTCTCACTTAAAATGGTTTAGTTTTTCAGGCATTCAACAGGTTCGTTTTCATTTGTGCATTCTAAATCTATTTATAGTATTCTAGTTCCCCTCCGTTGTTGTCGCTAACAAAATTTTTTCAAAGTGGAGGAATTAAGGGCATAAAAATATATGTATACGAAATTATCAAAATATTGACTCTGAAAGCCATAAACGAAATTTATTTGGGACTTGACTTTCGACATCGTATGTGTGTGGAGTTATTTTAGGTTTTATTATACCTTTAAAATTGCTAAGACAATGCAGACCTAACGTAGGTGTTTGCTTGAGTTTAAAACTATATAAATACGCATAACATACCTAACGTAGTGGTTCCTAATAAATGTTGACTAGGCCAAGTTAATGAGAGTTATCCATATATGGTTTTCAAGATCTCCCACATAATGCGCTATTTCGCATCGCTGATTTCGTGGTATTTGTCGTGTATGTAACTGAGGTCTGGACGGAAACCCGGTGTAGCGTATTAACCGAATTCCACAAAACAGAAGCAAGCACATTTATTATATACATATGTACATACTTAGCTTTATTATGTATTTTATATGCTATATTATTGAAAAATACAAAACATTTAAAACATGAACACATTCACATCCGTTCGTGCTTGACATCTTGAACTCTACGAGAGATAAGAACGAGAGTTTATAGTATGTTTTAATGCGTTGTTATATTAATGATTGAACCTATTTATAGAATTAAACGAATTTAGTATTACTAAAATGTACTCCGATTATACATTTTAATTTCACAAGTTTTGTAGAAATAAATGAAATTCGTAGTACTACGAGTGCCAGTAGATGCCCACAGATGTTTCGAATAGTACGTATGTATGTACATACATGTATATACACTGACGTCAACGGGTAATCAGATATTATGTTATGACTCATCATCACAACTACTGGTTGTTTTGTGCAGCACGCAAATGCAATACATTACAATAAACAATCCAACACCGGGGCTGTGTTCAGGTTGCAATTGTGGTTTAGTCATATACCACATACAGACAAATATACCTTTTGTATTGAATAAAGGTTTTCTTCTGAGTTTTATGTAAATATCTAAGTTCAGATAGCTGATACTCACTATTAGAACGTAATTCCCAGGAATTCAACAATTGTAATCACGACTTGATTTATTTTCACAACTAACGAACTTATACGTTTACTTTTTAATTTAATCTATTGATAGTAAACATATCCACAAAAAAAATAATGAATTCCAAATGTTTTCCTATGGAGATTTAAGAACTCAAAAATTAGCAATAACTGGTTCTAGGAAGACCATTAACCTCAAAACAAACCTGTTTATTCAATCTATTGTTGACCCCTTATTCATAATTGAAATTCAGTTGAGTACAGACTTAATTTGATGACGTATTTTCTTTAATTTGCTATACAATAAATTTCTAAACCTTATCAGTAATAGACAAATATGATTACTATGTTTATGATTATTTTGTTTATGCCCTTGTTGCGAAAACAACTTTCAAAAAATCTCTTCTGTAATCAATACTGGGAATTCCAGTTCCAATATAATGGCAAATAAAATATCTTCAATCTTAAAGCAATTTACATTGAAATAGATTTACACACATATGTACTATGTATTTATATGTACGGATATAGAAATAATCAACTAATGTAATTCTTATTGATTAATTTAGCATTTCATAGTAAATCTCTTCGAATCAATGCAAAATGAGGATCTATTCCATTTCATAAGCTCAGTTTTGTACTAGAAGATGGAGAAATTAGTTTGCTGCTTTTTCTTTATAAGTTCATATTTAATCTAAAGAACTACTTCCGTACATTTCGTAGACATGTGTGAGGCGACCCACATAAAATATTTTTGGTTTCTTGTAGAGATCCTAAATAACACAGAAAGGTCTCGAAGCCTACCTGCTTAAGCCTCTTCATGGAACAGTTTGAAACATGTGCCTGACCAAAATCAATATTGTTTCCGTTAACCTTGTCTCTCAGACTTGACCTTTTGTGTAATTTACTAATGTCTGGGTGTGTGTCTATTAAAACGAGCATTTCTACAATATTAATTTTGATGGCCGCGTGCACTCTCGCAAACAAATGTCAGCCCCCTCCAGACAGTGTTCTATTTGAAGAAGTCCTCGAGGCAAAAGGCAATGGAGTGTAGCCACGCGACAAGCCGAGCAAATCGCCAAGTTAATTATCATCACGGGTAACGCGCCCCGAATTCGTGGCAGACGACACCAGAAGTGGCAGCCAGGGCGTGACATTGCGTCAGCATCAGCTAGGGCTGGGCTGCTTCAACTTCGACTATGACGCCAATATGGAAAATCAATTAGTTCTGCAAATTTCAAGCTTGCTCCGCATTTCGCTCAATGCGAGAACCTATTCGACATATCGTAGTACATATATACAGTACATACTATGTCTATATGCAGTCCAGCGGGAACTTGGGGTTCCGTCACAGTGCGATTCGAGCACCAGTGTGAGTGTTCCCGTGTATTATTAGCACAAATTGAATCAATTGTTTGTGCCAACAACAAATTAGTTTGTCCAGAGGCGAATTATGACTGACATTCGCAGATCGCAAGGGAACGCTGCGAACTGTTTTAGCTTGGGGGCACAATCCAGAATTCCAGCTTTAGACTCTCATCAGTAAAATATTTTTAAGTCTCTTGAAAATAGAATATAGCAACCAGGTAAGGCTTGAAATTTAAGCAAAATAAAATACCCCTTTTATCCACAATTCGCTAAGGGTGTACCTTGAGGCTTTAATGTAAACAAAATTAATGCAAATAGAGGGCGTTCAAAATAGTAAAAAATATATTCCATAATAATTAAGAAAGATCAAATATGTGTGCACGTACCTATCAGTTCGATATTTTCAATGAATAATTGTTAATTTTATAGAAAATTGTATGTAATGCCTATAAAAACATACAAATCTAAGTTCAATAATAAGAAATCACGAATTTTGGCAATTTCTTAATTTTCTATGTAGTTCGGCTTCAAAATAGTCAGATTTTACGGAAAAACAGTGTAATGAGCAGCACTACTCGATTATTTCAGGGATTTTTAAAATATCCCTAACCTTAAGGATTCTCGATAGCAGTAGCAACATGTTAAAACAATCGAATATCGAAAATGACACCCAGTTATCGCTTGCATAGCTCAGCAAAAAGAACATTGTATTTGCAGTGAATAAACATATTAATCATCGCGAGACTGTTTTCCCAAAAATATCGAGCGCGTGCGTTTGGTACAGATTACGCTATATTTGCTCTCAATTGAATTCGCCGTCATTAGTCGCCTTCCTTATCTGAATATCTCGAAATACGTAATAACATACATATGTATGTATGTATGTACGTATAGCCTCCCAACGATTCGGGGTATTTTTTTAGTCCCAGTTACTTAAATTAAAATCGAACTCTGTTGATAAGCAGAATCAGGTATAACGCTTATAAACAGTTGCTACTGCGGCAGAGAGATCAGTTCAAGTCGAGCAGGCTACACTACAGAACCTCCAATAACTTCAACTCGGCAATCTCTGCATACTCAATCAATTAAGTGATCTTCTATTGCAGCATGTCGCATTCTCCCCGCACGGGTGAGTAGGCTGGCCCTTGTTGTGGGACTACTTGTTCTGCTGCTGGCCACCCAAGATGTTCATGGCAAGCGCTGGGGTAGCAGCAGCAGTAAGAGTCGCGGCTCCAGCGGCGGCGGCAGCACTAGGCGTACCTCGTGGGGAGGATCCTCGGGCGGATCGACGACGCATACCGGAGGTTCCTCAACGCATACCTTCGGAGGATCGTCGGGAGGACATCATGATAACACACGTCTAAGTTACCCTACTTACAACGCACCGAAACCTGCGCCAGTTCACACTGCGCCAGTTCACACTGCGCCAGTTCACACTGCGCCAGTTCACACTGCGCCAGTTCACACGGCACCGGTTCACACTGCGCCAGTACACACGGCGACCAGCCACACTGCTCCCAGTCCGCACAACCCTCCGGCCGTGGGTTGGAATGTGCCGAAGCAACAGGGACCACCGCCGCCGTACTCTGCCACTAATCCAGCAGGCGGTGCACGCACCAACATTCACGAGCCGCCGCCAGCTTACAATCCTGCGTACAAGGCAACTGCACCGGTTACAAATAACGCACCCTCTAGCAGCATCAATCGCCAATCCAGCGGAAGCACACACTACACTCCGGCCTCTGTTTATAGGCCACGCATGAACGCAACAGGTGCGGGCGGATATCATCATACTCCAATCACGGCCACCAATACTCATGGGGTGCAGTCCAGTTATCCCGGCGCAACGTATCACAGTCCCGGTCAACTGCCAGCTGGTGCCACTTACCATCCAGCAGGTCAATTGCCCGCAGGTGCCACCTACCACAGTGCTGGCTCGTTGCCTCCAGGTGCCACTTTCCACAGTGCTCCGTCAGCTGGTGCCACATATCATAGTCCTGGACACTTGCCCCCCCGGCGCCACATACCATCCCAGCGGCTATGCTGGTGCACCTGGTGCACCCTATCATGCACCAGGTCAGATCCCCGCCGGTGCTTCGTACTATCCCACTGGAGGAGTTCCCCATGGTGCCACGTACTATCCTCAGCAGCCTGTTTCCGCAGTGCCCGCTGGCGCAACTTTCCTACCAGCTGGCGCTGCCATTCCCTCCGGAGCTGTTTACTATCCACAGGCGCCAAAGACATCATCAGGTCCGGGATTGGGTAAGTTTCCATTAGAATTGTGATGATCATTCTGAAGTTAATCAACTCTTTTCTTTGGTAGGTACGGGTCTTATTGCTGGTGCTATTGGTGGCGCCATTTTGGGCCACGCCCTTACCCCCACGCAAACTCGTGTGATTGACCATGGTTCCTCCTACAGCGGAGGCGGCGGCGGCGGTGGCGGAAACTATAACAACGGAAACAATGGTAAACGACGATAAGATCATCATCATCAACAACGGTCCACCTGGATCTGTCACAACGACCGACACTGGACATGGAACCACTGTCATCAACGCCCAGGCCGCCCCAGCTCCAGCTCCCACTTATGTTCAAGCACCAGCTCCCACTTATGTTCAACCACCAGAGCAGGCACCAGCACCAGAACCAGTGGCTCCTGCACCCGTCGCTGCTCCCTTACCCGCAGCTGCTCCCTTACCAGCAGCTGCTCCTGTACCTGGTGTTGCTCCCTCACCAGGCGCTACTCCGCTTGCCCCGATTGCACCTGTCTCTGCTGATGGCGCAGTCGCCAACGCCGCCCCAGGACAACCTGCGCCAGCTGCCCCTGCCGATCCCAATGTAACACCAGCTCCAGGCAGCATCATCTGTGTACCCATTCGTGTACCTCAGCCGGATCCTAAGGACCCCACCAAGACAATTGAAGTAGATCAGATTGCTTGCTACCCAGTGCCACCGCCAGAGCCGGTGGTGAATGGTACCACAACTGTGACACCAGCACCAGTTCCAGCAGCTGGATCGACAGTTCCGGCAGTAAACGTAACACCTTCTCCTGGTTCTGTGCCCCTCGCTGCATTCCAGCCGACACCGGTGACCGTACCCGAGGGATCTGTGCCCCTGGCACCTCTGCAAGCGGGTGCCCAGCCAGACATCATGCGTATGCCTGGCCAGACGCATGCGCGTCTCTCGGCCGAGTCGGGACTACATGACGCTCACAGCGGAGGAAAAGCCGTGTCCCAATGGAGTATCCTGTCAGCGCTGCTCACGATACTGGTGGCCTACTGTTTGCACTAACAGCCATCGATCCGAGGAGTGAAGGCCCCTCGAGGTGCAACTCTTACCAAATAGTCAGCGAGTTTCCATCTCATACATTTAACTACCAGACGAATCTTTAATATATATTTTTTAAATCTATAGAATTTTTACTCGTACCTCTGCTAGTTTCATATAATAAAAGCATGATTGCATTATCGTTTAAATAATTAATGATCTTCTGTCTTTATTAATGTCTTGACTTAAAAATGCATATTTAACCTTGTATGTATTTTATTGACTTTGCTAAATGTACTTTGGCCAGTACTCATCAGTTACATTAATGATTTTCTGTTGATGGTTGGCGAGAAAACTTAACTTCCAATCCCCAGTGCGACAGCCATCTTTGCAATCGCATCCAAAGGCATTACAGTCTCCTTTTCCGCAGTAGTAGTACGTCTTAGGCTTGCCGTCAGCACATATGGTCACTTCGCAGCCGCTGCCACTGTCTCTGCGATGTCCACCTACATCGGCACAGTTGCCGTTCTGAACGTTATAATACAGTTTCAGTGATGTGCGACAGCATTCCGCTTGGGCTCCTCCAAAATATGCGAAGACACAGGCAAATGCCAAGAAGAAAATAGTGACTTGTCTCATCGTCGACTGTGGTTTCTAGACTGACAAAAACATTGTTGAATTGGCATCTATATAGGAATATATGGGGTCATTGTAGTTATCAACACACATCGCATTCAGCTGGCGCGTCACAATACAAAAGAAATTTCAAGTTGCTCAGTTCCCGTATAAAGCGATAAGGAATTTCACTCAAATGAATAAATCTAAGTAAAGCATTTTACTCACGCGCACAAAGAATATTAAAAAGAAGTAGCGAGCAATCCCGACAGTGAGATACCCTTCGGATAATTCCGTTACAAACACATTGGTTAATACCCAGATAATCTGAACAAGTGCTTCAGGCATTCTTCAGTCAGATGAAAGTTGTAACCAAAATGCTTCGCTTAAGTCCACCAATTATCGACTTTCATGGACCGTAGGTAGGGTATACAATATTTCGTATGGTATGCGGAACCTTTATCCCAAGTCTGCTCTTTCATTTCTCTAATTGAGATAATTGAGATTACTGTGCTCAAACAGATACACGCGGTCGACAAACATGACTCAATCGACTTGGCTAGTGTTCTTGATCGAGAATAAATATAGTACACTTTGTGGGGCTTACAATGCCTCCTTTAACGAAATTTGTATATGCATTTTTAAATGTTTTCCATGACCAATAATTAAAGTATGGTAGATTAGTTTTGAATTCATTATAATCTGGTTTAAGTAAATATAATTATTTATTAACTGAACCTCTGTTGAAATATGTCGTGAGGTTACTTTTCCTGCTGCTAGCCAATTAAGATGTTTATGGACGGAAGTAGTACCGAGTATGCTCACTTAACGCCAGGGTCCAGACTGCCACAAGCCTTGAATTTTAGTTAGTTTCCATTCGAATCGTGATTATCATCTTGATTTTAATCAACGCTTTTCTTTACTAGTCAAAGATGAATAGATCTGTTAACCTGGCACATCTGCAAAGGGTGTTTGGACGGACACACAACGGAGAAATTGTCCTGTTTCAGTGGAGTTCTCACTCAGTGCCTACTGCCAGCACCAACGGTAACAACGAATAAAAAGGCCACCTTCGGCACGCCGAAAATTTAATACCCTTGCAGGCTCTTATCTCCTCCGATCGTTCTAATACAGTTATATTAATGGTGCACAATTGAATTGAATTGTGTCTATTCAAAATTATGTCTCAGTTTGATTGGCACTTTAAGTTAAGTTATTTCTAAAACCTTTATTTCGGCCGTTTTTATTTCCTATGGCAACTATATGTTATAGTGGACCGATTTTGATGCAATTTTATATGCACATTCAATATATAGAAAAACTCTGATGTAGAAAATTTGTTTGTTTCTTTAAGATAGCTTTAAAACTGAGAGACTAGTTTGCTTTTCAACAGACAGACAGACAGACGACGGACAGACAAGGCTTGACCGACTTCCCTGGCGATGCTGATTCAGAATATATATACTTAATGGGGTCGGATATATCTTCTAAGCATAGCATAGCACAACAAAGACAACATTGCATTTGCAGTAACAAACAAATTAATGTCGAGCATATGCGTTTAGTACAGATTGCGTCAATTCAATTATTCGTTATTAGATGCCTTCAATGTGGTCAATATCTCGAAATACTTAATAACATATGTATTTACGTATATAGCAGCAATTTAATTAAAGCTCTATTGATAAGCAGAAGAAACTACAAATCTTATAAAGCGCTACGACTGCAGCAGGGAGTTCAGTTCGAGTCGAGCTGGCTACGCTACGCAATAAAAACGATAAAAACTAAACTCGGCAACCTCTGCATGCTCAATCAATTAAGTGATCTTCTATTGCAGCATGTCGCATTCCCCCCACGGGTGAGTAGGCTGGCCCTTGTTACGGGACTACTTGTTCTGCTGCTGGCCACCCAAGATGTTCACAGCATTAAGAAACCCGGCTCCAGCGGCACTAGGCGTACCTCGTCGGGAGGCGGGGGGGATCCTCGGGTGCGCGCCGGAAGATCGTCGGGAGGACATCAGTCCTACGGACCTGCCTATTATAAACAGGCGCCGAAGACATCATCAAGTCCTGGATTGGGTAAGTTTCCATTTGAATTGTGATGATCTGAAGCTGAAGCTAATCAATTCTTCATCATCTTTGCCAGGCACGGCTCTTATTGCTGGTGCTATTGGTGGCGCCTTGCGCATTGTGGGTTCCTCCTATGGCAGTGGCGGCGGTGGTGGTAAATATAACAACGAAAACGACGGTAAGATCGTCATCATCAACGGGCCACCTGGATCTGTCACAACGGTTCTGCACCCTGCACCTCTACCTAGCCAGACGCATCCGCATCTCTCGGCCATACTCAATCACGCTTACAGCGGAGGAAAGGCTGTGTCCCAATGGAGTACCCTGTGCACTAGTCGCGAGTTTCCATCTCATACATTTAACTACCAGACGAATCTTTAATATATTTTTTAATTTGTACTCGTTCCTCTGCCAGGTTCCATTATCCTTTAAATAATTAATATTCTTCTGTCTTTATTAATCTCTGGACTTAAAAATGGATATTAAATGCATATGAACCTTGGCCAGAGCTCATCAGTTACAGTGATGCCTTTCCCTTGATAGTTGTCGATAAAACTTGACTTCCAATCCCCAGTGCGACAGCCACCTTCGCAGTTGCATCCAAAGATATTGCAATCTCCTTTTCCGCAGTAGCGGTACATCTTAGGCTTGCCGTCAGCACAGATAATCACTTCACAGGTTTCTCTTTTATTAAGATATCCACCTCCATCAGCACAGTGGTTAGCGGTATAACGCAGCTTCAGTGATGTGTGACAGCATTCCGTTTGGGCTCCTCCAAAATATGCCAAGACGCAGACAAATGCCAAGAAGAAAATAGTGAATTGTATCATCGTCGACTGTGATTGCTAGGCTGACAAAAAACATTGTTTAATTTGCATATATTGTAATATATGGGGCAGTGTTGTTTTCAAAATGAAGTCTCACTCAGCTGGTGCGTCACAATTGAAAAGATATTCAAAGTTGCTCCATTTCCATATAAACCAATAAATAATAATCCGAGGAATTTAACTCGGCAGTTAGTAAATTTAATGAGTTAATCTAAGTGAAGAATTTCACTTATGCGCACAGAGAATACAGAGAAAACAAATAACGAGCCCGACGGTGAGATACCCTTCGGACAACCGGTTAGAAACACGTTAAAATATATTATACCTATCAAGATAATCATCTCACAAATTTCCAGTCACCTACTGTATGTGCGGGAGATAAAAGTTATAACTAAACTGCTTCGCTTAAACCCTCCAATTGTCGATTTTCATGAGCGATAGACGTGCCATGCTATATTGAAAATAAACTCGATCTTTATGGTATACAGTTCAGTTGGTGTTCGTTGCTCTAATAGTTGTTAAGACTACCGCGTACAAACAGACAGACGCGTTTGAGGGACTCAATGACTCAATCGACTTATCAAGTTTTCCTGATTGACTTTGTGTGGTCTACCACGTCTCCTTCAACCTTTTACATACATTTTTCCCATGATCAAAGCGTAAGTCTTCTTAAAGTATAGTAATACCGATTCTTATCTAAAACTGTCATTGAAAATATCACTTCTAGCAAATATAGGGGTAAGTGTGGTTTAAGTATAAATAATTACTTTGCTTTACTTTACTTAATATGAAGTCTGTTGTATACAGAGGTCAGTCCAAGTAGCCCCCGTCCACTAATGGTAACGTGTAGTGGCTGTGGGCAAAGAAATATGAGACCAATCCGAATCAGACTGAAACCCTGGCAAATCTTCAAGCGGTGTTTGAAGAGACGCACAGTGGAAGAAATGTCCTGTTCCAGAGGAGTTCCACCTAAGTGCTGTTCCAAATCCCATACATTTAATAACTACCAGATGAACATTTATATATAATGTAAAACTAAACAATCTTTAATTATCGTTTAAATGATTTTAAACTTTTTTAAAAATCAATAAATGGCTAATTTCCTTAGGAATGTTCTAAATACAAATAATTGAGTGACAGTCGCCCGTTACAGAGATAAATTTCTGTTGCTTTTAGAATAAAAGATAACTCTTCCTCCAATTGCAGTGCAACAGTTGCATCCCACAGTCCCTCTCCGCGCCTGTCTCGGAGAGGTCTACCATCGGCACAAAAGTGCTAAGGCAGTAGGCAGTAAACTATGTTTTACTGAAAGTATGCAATAGAAAATATACCAAAATGAAATCCCATCCCATATTTGGAAATAAGATTCGTTGTGGAGCACGAACATAATATTAACTGTAGGTAGAGCAGTAAAGGCGGCTTCAAAAGAAGGCAATATTGCGCTGAAAACATGTATTTTTATACCCTTCGTCTATTGAAAATGGTCAAAAAAGGGTATATTAACTTTGTGCAAATGTATGTAACACGCAGAAGGAGGCGTGGCAGGCCCCAGAAAGTATATATATTCCTACTCAAGATCACTAGCGGCAAAGCAAGGTACAAACACAGAAGTTATTTAAGAAAGTATGAGCATAAAACCAAGTGCTTGTGTCACCTAACAAGGGAGGGGGGAGCGGGAATAATTGTAAAGCATGTGCATATGTATATTTGTATGAATTTAACAAATTAAACTACACCGGAACATAGGTCGAGGGGTATCCCACTGTGATGCTTTTCTTACTGGTTATATATATAAGATATATTTATATTTATATACAATATTTATATACATATGTATAATACTTGTATAAACAATAAATCATATTACTTATAAATCCGCCTTAAGTGCATGATAGCTAGCACCACCATAGGGACTGTTCGGCACCTTATCGCAACAGGACCTTTGGTTTTTGCAAAACAATTTTATCAGAATTCCCTAAACGGTATTTAAGATGGGCAATGCGTGTTTGTTTTCCTAACTTTTTACCCGTTATCCATGGCATGAAAGAGTATATAACTCCAACAGAAGGCGTATATATTGTAGAACAGAGCACACATAACGAGTTGGTTTGGCCAGTTTCGTATGTCTGTCCGTTGTCAGTATGAACGCCTAGAGAGTTAAGTCCACCAAATTTAAAGGCAGCACTCATGTTTATTGCAGTGTCTTAAAGTTTCTTTTAGTATTCACTTAATTGATAAAAATCAAATAAAAGAAGCAATTTTTTAAAGCCAAACTGTGTATACAGTGTACATAAGAATTCACTACCAAAATTTAGGGCGGGTAAATAATAGTCAGTCACTCCTAACTGTTACTTTTTTACTTGGAGTAAATATAAGTCGGTGTCGACTGCATACTGAGCTCAGTTCAAGTCGTACCGTCTACACAATTGCAACTTCGCTAATAAACTTGACAAACCTCCAATAAAAACATTAATCCTTTCTGGAAGCATGTCGCATACTTCCGCATGGGTGACTAGGCTTGC
This sequence comes from Zaprionus nigranus, assembly GCA_018903425.1. NCBI lineage: Eukaryota > Metazoa > Arthropoda > Insecta > Diptera > Drosophilidae > Zaprionus > Zaprionus nigranus. The sequence goes on from JAEIGD010000002.1 coordinate 1,218,649, forward strand.
CTTTTTAGTGGGTCTACTTCTTGTGCTTCTGGCCACGCAAGATGTTCAGGGCAAGCGCTGGAGGCTGCCCAAGATCAGGATCGGTCGAAGGCGTCCTACGCCCACTATTTATCATCCTTCGCCCCATATTTATCATCCTCCGCCGAATCATCCCCCGTCGAATCCTGGTAGGCCTATTGGGTGGAATGTGCCGGATCGCCACAGGTGATGACCGCCTCTCAGGTCCAGGCCCCAGCTGGTTCCGGAAATGTATCCTCCAGGCAGTCACGGGAATGGGCTTCATGTCAATGTCATCAACAACGTTCGACGCTATAGGAGACCCGGCAGGAGAAATCGACATCGCACTACGGCCGCCAACACTGCGACAAATCAGACTACTACATCTCCAACTCCTATTTTATCGGAGACACAAACCGTTCCTCCAGCTATCAATCCCGGATTAAGCCCCAATACACAACCATCCAAAACTCTTCTAGCAGGTGCTGCTCCTGCACCAGACGCTTCTCCTGCACTTGGCTCTACTGTACCACTAGGCTATGTTTCTGTACAGGGCGAGGCTCCTGTACCAGTCGGTGTTCCAGCACAAGGTGCTGCTCCTGTACTTGTGTCTGCACCTTTAGGAACACAGTCACCACTTTTTTACTAAAGCCACATTTGCTAACGCGCCCCAGGACAACTGGAAGCTTCCCTGTCAATCCAATGTAACCCTCATGTCTCGCTTTCACAGCTGGATCATCTGGATGCCATTCTGCAAAATCTTCACAATACATTCTGTAAAACTTTGAATTTTTACTTGTTACTTGTGCCTCTGTTAGTTCCGAATAAAACAATAAAATAATAACTTCAAAATCGGTAGATTGATTCACTTCTGTATGTTTTCTGCTGTATAATGTATCTAGATATCAGCATAAACAGGGTATATTTCAAGCAAGGTTACTACATCTCTCTATATTTATGTAAATTATACTCTAAAATATAGTCAAAATATATTTTGTCAATATTAAAAAATAAATAATCTTCCTTGGGTATATTTCAATTATTTAAATTAAATAAATGTATAAAACAAGTGTGCCCAAAATCGAATTATTAGTCCTGCTTATTCAACTAGTAAACGTCGCGACGTTGCCAGATCTTTGAGGGAACCAGAAATTATTGCGGCGCCATCTGTAGGTTTCCAGCGCAACTGACCATTTAGCAAGTGCTGCAACCGTTCGTCTCGAAAGAAAGTGGCCAATCCGTTGCAAAAGAGGGCGCTTTTTAAAAAAAGGAACTAAACTGAAAACATACAGAACCTTGGAGCCTCTTCCAGGGCGTGATATACACTTACAAACTTGGAAACTGTATTTTGTTAAATAACAGAAACGGACATAGCAAAAACAATTCTGTTTATGGTCCTAATCAAGAATATGTAAATACATTTCATGGGTTTTGCCACGCCTCCTTCTGCGTGTTCCATTAAGAGTGCTATTCTTTAAAGAGTATACAAAATACGATTCAATTTGTTTTAAATACTTAATATAATAATGATTTATAATTCAAAGTCACACCTACTATTATTATAATGATGAGTATAATATGCTAAGTGGTTTATTTTCATTTCATAAATCTAAATATTTTGGTTTCGATTTAGTTGGAATCTTCTTAAATGGTAGAAAAAAAAGCAGAGCTTTAAGTAGGGGGTATAACTTAGTCGAGCACACTTTTCTATAGCTTTCTTACTTGTTGTAAATAAAACTCGGTGTCGGCTGTGTACAGAGCTCAGCGTAAGTCGAGTAGACTACAAAATGGAAGCGACAACAGCTGGTGTTCATCAGTGATCCTCTCTACTTTTGTATGTCCGAAACTCCAGCGCGGTCAAGAAGGTGCTCCTGCTGTTGTCCACCCAAATCATCTGGCAGCGGCAGACGTTGCACGCCAAGAGAATCCTCCATTGGCACTAAATACAAACACAAGCCTCAGTATGTGCCGGCAAAGCCCCAGGAACCGGACTATCTATCCACTAACCTATCAGGCGCAGCACGTACCAAGATTTATCAGTTACCAACGGATAAGGGACTACAAGGCCTTCAAAACACGCTGGCAGCACGCAGCACAATCCGCAGGCACAGAACACATCATCAGGTCTTGGATTAAGTGAGTTTCCATTCTTATCTTGATGGTCATACTGACATTATTAGAGTTTTTTACTTCTATTTTCTGTGGGTTTTCTATGGGCAGCGGCATTAGCACGACACATACGAGTGTGAATACATCTAACAGAAATAAAAAGGCATTTCAAACTTTTTTTTAAAATTGATTTACATTTATTTTGTTCCTTTTTTGTATACTTTAATCGTAGTTTTGATCTTTTCTTATAATGTGGTGTTAAAATAAAAAATGTGAACATAAACATAAGCGCCATGTGAGGCGAGCTTGTATGCGGTCTGTCTGTCTGTTCTGTCTGTAGATCTGACAATTAATTTACATACAAATAACATTCATAGAGACAAGTTCGATATTGTCGACATATACATATATACATATATGAATATATTCGATATACTCGACATTCGATATACTCGACATTTCCTTCGGGATCACCTGCCTCGTGCCGGGGCCTGTATTCTCTCACATTGACGGGGCTCGTTTGTTGTTTTTGATGTTGTAATGCATAGTTTGTTTTTGTTGTTGTTGCTTTGAATGCGTTTCGAAAGTTGTATAAAAATATATATTATAAATACAATGGCAGGTCCCGGGAGAGGTGCCGAAGGCAAATGTCGCGTTTACAAAACTGCCACCAACTCCCTCACAAAGAACTTATGTATGTCGATCGTGTTGTTGTTGTTGATGTTTTGTTTTTGTTTTTATGATGTTGTTTTTGTTACCGATTTCGAGATTTGAATTCTCCGGTACGCGTATTTCTTGAGTTGTTGATATTCTTCTCTTTTTTGTTGCCTAAGTGCATTTTGCTTCCCGTCGTTTCGATATATTTTGTTATACTTTTATTATTTTGTTTAAATTAAGAAATTAATTTAAAATCATAAACATAATCATTATGAAATATCATTTAAAATAAATTAAAAAATGAAATGGCATTTAGAATTCGTTTTCAGGAGCAAGGTCGAATCTTGGTGGGAAAGCCAATCCGTCGAATTGTGGCCTAACGGATGTCGCACGGGGCTGTGGATAAGAGAAAGATACAAATCGATGAATAATCGATAATCGATAAGAATAAAGATAATACTATATTATGATTTATGATTCATGATAGATGATAAATGATATGTGATAATGATGATCTCAGAACGTAACCATATCATGCGAGGTAGGACGAGTCGCAAAGATCGTTGATCGATAGTTTTCGAGACAAGAATTTTGGAGCGGGAGAGCGCGTCCTTTTGCACTTTAAAACGATTGGGAGAGAGAGACAGAGAGCGAGCAACGTGTGACGTAGGTTTATGCTCGAGTCGGGGAATGTATGAACGAGAGAGTGAGAGAGAGAGAGGCAACATATGAGCGAACAATGCCATTGCATCAAATGTATCGAGATATTCTGACACAACAGAACAAGTCAAGACAATACAAGACAAGACAGCAACGAGAAGAACAGGAGAACAAGCACGATATTGGGGGAAAGACGCTTCTTCCAAACGACAGAGAGAGAGAGAGAGAGCTATCGTGAGGCACTTACAAATGTTTTCAAGAAAGTTTCTACTGCTCCAGCGCGCTTCTGCGGCCACCCCTTGACGCTGCAGGCTGCAGTATACATGTACAAATACATATATAAATAATATAGTGGAAGAATAGATTGCTATATATGCTGTATGCAGAATGGTTGTAGAGAAAGCAAAGTCGATTGATTGATTGATTGACTGGTTGATTGATTGATTGATTGATTGACTAGCTATCTGCTCGCTTACGCTTGATCATCATAATTCTTCTTTCTTTCTTTCTTTCTCGTTTCTTTTTAGTTTTTGTTTTTTAGAAAAATTGTCAAAATGAACGCATTTTTTGGTTGGTACGCGATATATATATTTATCGACGATCGATTTATCGATGATGATGACTCTGTTCTATTCTGAATCGTTGTTTCTTCTTGAGCTGGTTCTTCTTGTTCTTCTTCTTCTGTTTTCTTCATTTTCTCGCCCAGGAGCGCTTTGGGTGCTGGTTGTGCCTCTAATTACAATTCTCTGTTCTACCGAATGTCGTATGATGCATCTATATTATTATTATAATTGTATATTAATAATTCTTATAAGCTATAATTCTCTTTGCATTTTGTGTTCTCTCTATAATCGAAGCGTTAAAAGATTTTGTAGATTTTGCTTTCTGATTCTTTATAATTTCTTTTTTTCCTTTTTTTTTATTTTTTCTTTAGTGCTTTAAATCTGTTGTAGTTGTTGTAGTCGAGGAGAAGCAGAGCGCGATATGAAAGGCAAGAATATTTATAGATCAATATATGTATGTATGTATATATATATACTATATTCAGGGGTCGGGGATACTATATGTCGGTCGGAAGAGAGAGAGAGAGATGGCATCAAAGTGCTACGCAAATGGTTGCATCGTGTACGCTGAGAATCAAAGTGTGGAGAGTGTGGCAAGGGGTGGTGGGGAGGAGTAGTGTAGGGTGTGGGAACTTACCGCTGGGCTGGCACCACGACCGACAGAACCGGCACGTCCCTTGGCGCGGAATTTGCTAATGGCCTGCTCAGCCAGATCGGCACGCTCCTCAGCCTCCTCGAGCTCCTGCTGGGCCTTGCGGAATTTGGCCAAGTTGAGGGCGGCGATTTCCTCGGCTTCCTCGATCTGCCTCTTGTATGTCTTGATCTTCTGTTGCAGCTTGTCAACCAGATCCTGCATGCGTTCGTGGTTCTTGCGGTCCTCCTCAGACTGGAAGCTCAGCTCCTTGATGCGACGCTCGGACTTGCGCAAGTTCTTCTGGGCATCGGCGTGTCTTCTCTGTTCGCCATCCAGTTCGTTCTCCAGCTCGCGGACGCGCTGCTCCAGCTTCTGGATAGCCTTCTTGCCACCCTTAAGGGCGTTGGCCTCGGCCTCATCCAGACGGACCTGCAGTTCCTTGATCTGCTGTTCAAGGGCCTTCCTCAATTTCTCCTGGGTCTGGGCATGATCCTGCTCGGCGCGCAGCTCATCGGCAAGACGGGCGGCATCAACCATAGCCTTCTTGGCCTTCTCCTCGGAGTTCTTGGCTTCGTTGAGGAGCTCATCCAGGTCGGAGTGCAGAGTCTGGAGTTCAGACTCCAGTTTCCTCTTGGCAGCGGAGATGGAAGCGTTCTGGGCGGAAACTTCGTTCAGCTGTTCGTGGGCATCGGCAAGCTCCTGCTCGGCCTGGCGACGGCCGCGGTCGGCCTGCTCCAGCAGAGTGCGGGACTCCTCGAGTTCGTTCTGCAGAGCGTTGGCACGACGCTCAGAGATACCCAGCTGTTCACGGGCATCGTCACGGGCACGCTGCTCTTCCTCAAGGGCGGTCTGGATGTCCTTGAGCTGCTGTTGGTAGCGCTTGATGTTCTTCTGGGCCTCGGCGTTAGCCTAATCGATGATGAAGAAGAAAAAGACAGGTTGTTAGGTCTCAGGGAGTGAATGTGGTGGTGGCTGGTTAACTTACCTTGTTGGCATGATCCAGAGCAATCTCCAACTCGTTGATGTCGGCTTCCAACTTCTTCTTCATGCGCAGCGCCTCAGCCTTGCCCTTGGCTTCGGCCTCAAGGGAGGCTTGCATGGAGTCAAGAGCGCGCTGGTGGTTCTTGCGGGTGTTCTCGAATTCCTCTTCCTTCTCCTGGATGCGACGGTCGATTTCCTGGCGCACCTGGGACAGCTCAAGCTGAGCGCGGAGCACCTTGTTCTCCTCCTGCTCAAGAGCAGCCTCAGCCTCCTCAAGAGCGGCCTGGAGCTCGTCCTTCTCGGCCTCGAGACGCTTGCGGGCCTTCTCGATCTCATGGATGTTGCGGCCACCCTCACCGATCTGGTCGAGCAGATCCTTGACCTCATCAGCCAAGTTCTTGTTCTCACGACGCACAGCCTCCAGCTGCTCCTGGCCCTCCTCGTAGGCGCCCTTAAGACGGAACAACTCGGTGGAGTAGTTGCGGCACTCCTTCTGGGAGGCATCCAGCTCAGCGGCCAAATCATCAACCTTGAGCTTCCATTCGCCAATGATCTTGTCGAATGCCTTCTGCTTCTTCTCGGCGGCGTTGGCAATGGCGTTGGCACGGTCGACCTCCAGTTGCAGATCCTCGACTTCGGTGGCCAGACGCTGCTTGGTCTTCTCCAGGCCAATGCACTTCTGGTTGAGCGACTCAATGGTCTCCTCAGCCTCAGCCAGACGGGCCTGCAGCTTCCTCTTGGCCTCCTCAAGCTCCTCAGAGCGGGCAACACCATCGGACTCGTACTTGCTGCGCCAGACCTGAGCCTCAGCGTTAGCCTTGCTCAATTGACGCTGCAGGTCAGCCTTGCCCTCAGCCTCCTCCTCAACCTGCTCGCGCAAGTTGTCGAGGTCGTGCTCCAAGTTGCGGAACTTGCCCAAAAGGGTGGCACGCTCGCGAGACTCCTCGTCGGCCAGACGCTTGGTATCCTCCAGCTGGGTGGTCAGCGAGATCTTGATCTTGGACAGCTGCGAGACCTGAGATTCGGCCTCCTCCAGCTGGCGCAACAGATCGGAGTTCTCAATCGACAGCTTCTTCTTGCTGGCATCGAAGTCGTTAAGAGTCCTGTTGGTCTCATCCAATTTCGACTGCACCTCGTTGAGGGTGTGCTGCAGCTGCTTGGCGATCTTCTCCTGGGCAGCCTGTACAACAACAAATAGAACATCAAAGATCAGTACCAAATACTCAACAAGGTCCTCTTCAGGTTGTGTGGCCTTAATTTTTTTGTTCTGTGTAAGCACTGTACAGGGTTAGTAAACTAGGTTAGGGGATATATGTATATAAAAGCAGGCAAAAAGTGGGTCGTTTTAGTTTCAACGGGGTGTTTTCTTTTTTTTTTTGCAGGCTTGCAGGCCAAATCGTTGCCAGATCATGGACCTCTACCAAGATAGAATATACAAGTGACGGAGCAGTAACGTTTCAGCATTTAATTTACAGCAGCGATCGCAGTCGAAATATGGAATCATTCGATGGTATACCTTCTCGTTGGTAATGTGGTCAACGCCGGCGCGCAGATCGTTCAGCTGGCCGTAGTACTCGTTCTTCTCCTTCTCAGCCCTGGATGGAACATAGACAATAGAGTAGAGATATGTGGGGTTAGTCTGGGGGGTTACAGTTTGTTTGGGGAATACGCAGAGAGGCGGAGAAGCGAGAGCGAGATGGAGACAGAGATCGTTGACGTCGTCCCCTAGTTGGATCCTTCTTTAGCTTTATTCTTTACGAGCACACAGAGAGAGAGACAATGAGAGAAAGAGACGCACACAGTTGTACTCTGGTTGTCTGTGTCTTGGTATATCTGTGTGTGTGTGTGTGTGAACAATGTGTACAGTCTGGTACATGCGAGTGTGAGTTCTTTATCTTGTCTGTAGTTGGTGTATATGTGTGACCCATATGCCCCGATCTGGCGATCACAGACCGTTGCATATGGCCGACATATTACCTTATCGCGACCCAACTGATCGCAGGCGGTACGAGTTTGATTCAACTCATTGTGGCAAGTCTGACGATCGTGCTCGGCCCTAAATAGCAAGAAGTAGATAAAAAATAATGATTAACTGATCTCGCAAGCAGATCTCGATAGCTCGACGCAAGCCACCTGAAATAGCAGAGCCAGACAAAGAGAGACAGAGAGAGACGAGAGAGAGAGATACTTACTTAGCCTTCAACTTGTTGAGCTGATCAACCTGTTCGGCCATCTCGGCAACGGCATCGTTGTGCTTCTTGCGCAGGTTGGCCAGGGTGGATTCGTGCTGGATGTTGGCTTCCTCAAGATCGCGACGGAGCTTGCTCAGCTCAGCCTCACGCTTCTTGTTCAGCTCAATCTGGGCAGAGGTGGCACCGCCAGCCTCCTCCAGACGCTCACCCAATTCCTCGAGCTCACGAGCCAAATCGGCGCGCTGCTTCTCAGCCTTGGCGCGGGCCTGACGCTCGGCCTCGACCTCCTCCTCGAGCTCCTCAATGCGGGCCTGCAGCTCCTTGATCTGGCGCTGGTGCTTGCCAACAACGACCTGCTCGTCATCGAGCTTGGCGGTGATGGAGGACAGCTCCTTGTCCTTGCGCTGGATGGTCTGCTCCAGTTCCTTCTTGTTGCGCTCCAGATCGGCAACAGCCTCCTGGGTCAGCTTGAGGTCACCCTCAACCTTGCGCTTCGACTTCTCAACATCGCCGCGCACCTTCTTCTCACGCTCCAGAGAGTCCTCGAGCTCGTCGAGGGTCTGCTCGAGCTTGGCCTTAACCTTGTTCAAGTGGTTGATCTTGTCCTCAGCGGCCTGCAGTTCCTCACCAGTCTTCTGGTTGCTCTCGCCCTGCATCTTCTTCTCCTTGTTCAGCTTGTTGATGAGCTCATCCTGGTGGGCGATCTCGTCGTTCAAGTTACGGATCTGGTGATCCTTGGTGGCCTTGTCCTGCTCGGCCTTCTGGACGTTCAATTCCAGATCTTCGATGTCCTTCTTCAGGCCAGAGATCTCCTGGTCGGCCTTCTTCTTCTGCTGGAACAGCTGGTTGCGGGCATCTTCCTCCTGAGTCAGGCGCTCTTGGATGTCCTACGAAAACACATGAAGCAAAGCCAATGTGGTATGGTCTTGTCAGTATGTTACATATATATACACTTTATAGATGAATCAGCCTTCTGTGCTGAGTGGGTGTTCGATCGATCACGGGCTAAATTTAGCTAGTGCGCACATCATCAGCTCGCGTATCTCTCGAAATAGACGAGCGATCGATTCGCCTGATTGCACTTGATAAATTTGGCCAATGCGAATGTGAGGGGAAACTGGGTTAACCAGTCAAGGAAGAGGGGCTGCTATTAAATTATTGAAAATACTTACGCGCAGCTGGTTCTCGAGGTCGTTCTTCTGGGCGGTCAACTTGGCGTTGCGCTCCTGGTAGTCCTGCAGGGCTCCCTTCTCACCGGACAGAGAGTCCAGCAGGGCGGTCTTCTCAGCCAACAGTTTGGCATTCAGGGCCTCAAGCTCCTTGCGTACCTTAACCTCAGCGGCATGAAGTTCCTCAGCCTTCTTGGCCTTCTCCTCCAGACGCTGTAAGTCATGAGAAGCATTTGTGGGATTACTTGGGATGTTGCCAGAACTTTCGACTGGCGGTGCTGGTGTTGGTTCGACACTTGGTTCGGCAGCGGCTGGCGGAGCTGCTTCTGGCGCTGGCTCAGCTGGAGCATCAGCAGCTGGAGGTGGTGGCGCCTCTGGCTCGCCAGGCGTTGTTGCCTCGGCAGCCTTTTTCGTTTTTTTGGCTTTCTTTTCATCCGCCATGTTGACTGAAAGTCACTCGATTTCAAATGGAATCCGTAAAGGAATTCAAATTCAATTCGATTCGATTTGATTTAATTTGATTTGATTCTATTCACACCACACACAATTCAATCAATTGATTGGGATTCGTTTCGTCTTTGGTTTGGTTCGATCGTTGGCAGCGCGACGCGACTGGTCAAATACAACTGGAATGGCTGCTGCGATTGCACTGTGCTCGCACACTGGGCATACTCTGTCGGCTTGTCGGTGCTCGGGTTTGGGGCTATTAAAATTGGCAACAACGCCCCACAAAGTGGCAGGCAGCAGGCAGCAGGCAGCTGTTGCCGCGCTGGCATCTGCAATTGCTTCGCTCTTGCCTTCATAATTCCTACATAATTCGTAATTCATAATCGCATTGCCCGATATCATTTCGCACTTGTGCGGGCCAGCAGCAGGTGTACTTCATACGCACACACAGACACACATACGGGCATATGTAAATACACATTCATATATTGAGTGGCATCTCGCTCGCTCTAGCTATTATTACTCATCATTGAATTTCGCTTAACCAATGCGGCGTATGCGTATTAATCATACGTCCCGTTGTACCTCCTTCCATTTTATTATTTAATTAGCATGCTAATTGGCAAGTGCTCGTCTGCTGTGTGTGTGTGTGTCTAAAAAGTGAGCTGAGTGCCGAGAATAGCCAATTAGATGGAACTATAGATATGCCCAATACAAGTATATAATTCTGTGTATAGCATACAGCATAGCTATATACAAGTAGTGCTATATGTATACCGCACATATTTCTAGCCATTTCCAGCACACTGACAGCTCCTTTTTGGAGCGAAACGAAACATTTGTTTTAGCCCGAAACGATCGAGCAATCGAACTATTTTTAGATCAGATCGAAGTACTGCGCAGTCTTATGATATCCGTTGCTAATTATGATATAGTTGTGGGGGCGTGGCCTCTGTTGATGTTAAGCCATTAAGCTGGTGGGTCTTAATTAGCACTACATGATGTCTATATGCTCTATCTATCTATCTATATATACATATATCAAGTATGTACATCGGATCGTGGTGCAGCTGCTGTCGTTTGTCCAATTACGCCCGACAATGCAGGAATGGACATGCCAGGGCTACGCTTGATTGCCAGCAGCAACTGTGCCACCAAGTTCAAACCAATGAATGCACCAGACAGACAATGTAAGCAGATATACATAGCACAGTATATGCTTCTACATATCGTATATATGCAGACAATGTCTGGCCAAATCGAATGGGTTATTGTGTGATTATACTCACGGCAATCTCGTCCTCAATGCGGCTGACGTTGAGCAGAGGCTTGATCTTCTGCCACAGTTTGTACCAGGGCCAGGTGCGGAGCTGCAGGTACTTGCGCAGATTGCGCTGGACGACCTTGAGGGCGACGCGCTGCTCCTGCAGTTTCTTGAAGCCCCTACGGGACAGGTAACCACGAGCCCAGGCTTGCATCCAGGACATGATCTTGCCGAGACGCTCATCACGGAACTCTTCCATCTGACCCAGGACACCGGCACGGAAGAACACCTATAGATGTGACAAGTTCGAGGAAGGCAGCAGGGGGAGGAGGAGGAGCAAATCAAAGAGAATAGGTTAATCATCGTCTTCGTCGAGTTGTGTCTACAAATTGCAGGAAGCGCGTGCGTTAAGCTCTTCGAATTGAACCCGAATTCGGGAACAATTCTTTCTTTTTTTTTCCTTTTTTCTTTCTTTTTTTTTTTTTTTTTTATTTGCTTAAGCGGTAGCGATTCTTCAAAAACACTTTTCGACAGGTTGAACTGGGATAGAAATCAGGATGGATTTGGTACAGAAAATAAAACATAACAGTGCATGCAAAGAACAAGACAAACAACATTTACATGAAAGAATGGTAATTGTTTCTGTTTTTTTTTTTTCCAAGTGCAACATATACTTATAACTAGTGAGTGTGTGTGTGTGTGTGTTGCAAGTACCGACAGCGTAGAATCCCGAGTACCTTAAGCCATGTACTAATAGCTGAGTTCTACCGGGATCCTGCGGGGTGAGCCTTATGTGCAACGTAAGTGAAATGTGTGTGTGTGGTAAAATGAGATCGTGTCATGCAGAAGCTTTGCTCGGTGGTTACGCAAGTATATTGTCTGTGATATACCTTGGTGTTACCCAGACGGAACTGGTCATCGGGCAAATCGATAAACCTAATGATTATTTCGGTGGCCTTTTTCTGTTTGTCAACGCCCACCAATAGCTTGGGGCACATGATTTTGTAGCTGTTTGGGGTTTGAATGGTAGTTTTGAAATGATTTGTATTATTTGTCAGGTGTTCCTTTTGGTTTTCAACAAACGGTACGGTTAGTGGTGCATAGGGCATATCTAGGTATATAGGTGTACGGTTAGTAATCGACTAAGTTAATGCTACAAATTATAATTGTAATAATTATAATAATACCAATCGATAAGGATGGGATTGCTTGAAGGATTCTTGTGGGAATGTGTAAGGTGTTTTTTTTTTATTGTGCAGCGACCTTCTTTTTGAGGGTTTCGCTTTGGTTTCGAGAAGGTTGCAGTGTACGTTTGTCCTTGTTTTGGGATTTTGTGTACTATAACCAACTCGTAAGTAAAGAAATACAGAGAAAAGAGAGAGAAAGAAATAGAAAGTGAAAGCACACACACACTAAGAGCGCGACCCGAGGCTTTTTGCCTTGTATTCAGGTACGGCATCTTTTCGTATTGGGTGTGTGTGTGTGTACGTTTTTCTATGTGTAAGTGTGTGTGTGTGTATGTGTCTGGACATCGGTTTTAGAGCCATAGACGAGAGTGTTTTTGTTGTATTTGCTTTGTTTTCGAAGTATTCGAAGTGATTTGAGCTGTATATTTTGTGTATATATAGAAAATGTTTCGTGCCTTTGTGTTACCCAAACGGTACTGATCTTCGGCCAACTCGGTGGATTCGATGAGGATTTTCGTGCATTTCTTGGGATCCTCAATACCCTTGATACCCTTGGGGTTTAGGATTTGGTAGCTATATGTGTCGTTCACGTATGACATATATGCATTATGTTGAATGAATTCAATAAAAATATATAAACATAAAACATAACCATGTGTTCGTCATACATACATAAAGATATATGATAGATATATATATATATAACTAGTGTGTACTTGTTTAGTATATACTAACTTATGTCTAGGATTAGTCACAGTTGAACCTTTATCGATACCGAGTAAATATCACAAAATCTACAAGAAACTAGAACCCATGCTGTAGAACGGGGTTGTACGTGTGCATGTCTCGATGTGTGCTTGTTGAGGGGGGTGTTGGAGTGGGGGTGGTAGAGGTTGGTTTGCATCTCATTGGAGCAGGGGAGGGGGGTGGAACAAGTTTCGTAGACAATCAAGAATTGTGCTGAATAGCGCCCCTGTCAAGGTTTTGTTTCCCTTTTTTTCTGAAGGGCGCCCGAAAATGTGGTTCTGTAGAGTTCTCAAATGTATTGAAAAGCGAGCGATATATATATAGAGAGAGAGAGAGAGATAGATAGAACAAACTCTATACGGTTACAAGTTCTGTGTGAAATCCGTATAGTGTAGTGGGATATAGATATATAGAAAGAGATAAAGATTCGCCAAAGATACTACTTGGAGGAGTAGAAAGAAATGCTTTAAAGAGGTTCGGAGGCAAAATGCATCAAATCATAGGAGGATCAATAAATTCAATCATCTATAAGGAGTTTGTTATGGAACGCTAGTATGCCTTAGTGTGTCCAATACGATACATATCGGGATCCAATGCGGTGGATTCCAATATAAGAGCGCCACACTTCTTTGCATCTTCGATGCCAACGATGCCACCTGGATTCAGGATTTGATAGCTGTAAATGAGATTGGATCATCATGTCGATCATTTTTTGGGAAACATCGTGTACACTTGCGACCACATTTTCAAAAGATTACAAGTTTATGTAGTTTATACTTGTTGTTGTTCAGTTGTTGATTGTGTGTTGTTTTTGTTGTTGTGGTGTATGAAAGATGCTTTCGCTTTGGCGTTTTTTACAGCATCTTTCGTTATGTCGTTTCGTATTGGATTATTGACAGAATATTGAAGTACGATTTTGATATAATTGAGCCATCCACTCAATATATAATAAATAGAAGAATTTCGAAATTGAGCCGAATAAGCGGTATATATAGAATGGAACTTAATCATGCCTTGGTATGACCCAAACGGTAGAGATCTGCGTCCAGCTCGGTTGACTCAATCAGAATCTTGGACGCTTTCTTGGGATCATCGACGCCCTTAATACCACGTGGGTTCAGGATCTGGTACCTGTTGATACATCATTCGTAAGACATGAGACACATAGATCATGCTACACTAAAAACGAAAAGAAACAACTCCCAAACACAACTTGAAGAGACATCGAGAGTCAGCACTGAAATTGGAACTGGAACTAAGACTGGAACTAGAACTGGTATCGGTATGGAACTGGAACATGGAATTGGAGAGCACACGCAAAGTACATACATAGATAGATACAAGTGAGGCGTGATAATACAAGTGACAAGTGGAGTTGGAGCTTGGAGGACTACACTATATATAGATCAAAAGATGCGTGCCTTGGTGTTACCAATGCGATACAAGTCGGCATCCAGACCAACGGCTTCCAAACACTTGGTTGCAGCGTTCTTGGGCAGCTTTTCGGCCGTCATGACAGCAGGTGCCAGAATCATATAACTAGAGTATTAATTGCGATAAGTTAATAAGTTTCCAATAAATATGTGTAGACCTTAGTCTATTAGGTGCAAGAGAGACCCAAGCTCCAGTGTATGTACAGCAACCTAAGTGCTGTGATAAAACTATGTATAGTATCAACTATGTGCTAAGGTAGCTAAGTAAGTGTCTATGATAAAGTATAAAGTATCTAGTATATAGGTGTTTATATATATATATATAGAGAGATATATAAATAGGTGTAACTGTTGACTTACCGCATCTTGAAATCGGGGTACACCATTCTGTTGGGGAAACCTTTACGGCAAATACGGATACCTTCAAGCACACCGTTACAAGTCAGCTGGTGCATAACCAAGTGAGCATCAACCAATCCAGGTTGCTTCATCTCGTTGGGAATGATGCAACGGACGAAGTGAGGCTGTGTCGAGCGCAGAATGGTCATCAAGCTGTTCAACTGCTCCTTGTAGGCAGACGAGACAGTGGCGAAGCCACCACCCTTCTTGCCACGACCGCCCTTGGCCTGTTCACCGCCACCGGACTGTCCGGGGTGATCAGCGAAGATTTCGATCAGCAGTTTGTTCTGCGACTTCTTGAACTGATCGACAACAGTGTCGTTCAGAGGATCCTTGTTCTTCTCCAACCAACCGGTGATGTTATAGGCGACACAACCAGCATAATGGCCAATGGCGAAGTGGGCAGCCTGCTGACCGGGCTTTGGTGGTTTGGGCTTCTGGAATGGAGCAGACTTGCCCAAATGGGTGTTGGTCAACTTCTCAGAGAAGGTCTGATCGGTGGCCTTGGGGAACATAGACTCTTCCTCCAGGATGGACAAGATACCCATAGGCTATAAATAGTTAAAGATGACAAGAGTTAGCTCCGCTGTGAAGGTACTGAACTGCGATTAATAGAAAGGAAGCTCGCATTAAACTTGAAGTAGTCGAGTTTTTGTTTTCATGCCAAGGAAGCACAAGACGCCGAACAGAATACGAGTACATATCTATTTATACTAAGAGTTTTTATATAGTAATCTCATTAGTATCACGTTTAACTTACCTCCTCGTTAGTTGCATATTTTTTTTGGCATTAGATCTATTAGAGATTGTTGAATTAGCGAGGCGATCTTATGACTACGTTACAGTGCAGTTTGGTTAGACAGATATATATAGACAGGTAGATAGATCGAAAGATATATCTATTTAGTAGTAATTGCAATTGCAATTGTGTATTATTTTCAGGCGGTCAGTTGGCTATCTGTTCTTTGAGATAGTTGAGGCCCTGTACCTTTTCAATCAAATCAATACACAATTGCAGATCCATGCCGAAATCAATGAATGTCCATTCGATGCCCTCGCGCTGGTATTCTTCTTGTTCCAAAACGAACATGTGATGGTTGAAGAATTGTTGCAGTTTTTCGTTAGTGAAATTGATGCACAATTGTTCGAAACCGTTGTACTGTATCGGAAACGGAACAATATTCAAACAAATATAGCCGGGTTAGTCAGATGGATCAAGTATGTGTTTGTGGATTATATGTTCGTGTTAGTTACGTGGGTTTCTTTCTGTTTTTCGTGTGTTGTTCAACACGTTTTCATAGATTTCATGGACAGGGTGGACTTATTTCGGTGTGTAGCTGGAGGTAGTAACGCTTCTGGGCGCACTTCTCCCGAAAAGAGGCTGTAAAATATCGATATATATATAATAGACTATCACTGGGGATCATCAGTTCTAGATGATTTGGCCAGAGAGCCTACGAATAAACTTATAATATAAGAAAACAGACTTAAACTCTAGACGAGCAAATACAATGACGGGCTGTGTGTGGTAGAAGTGCGTGATGGACTCCGTGGACGAACCTTTTCAATCAAATCAATACAGGCCAGCAAGTCCATACCGAAATCGATGAAGGCCCACTCAATACCTTCCTTCTTGTATTCTTCTTGCTCCAAAACGAACATGTGATGGTTGAAGAATTGTTGCAACCTCTCGTTGGTGAAGTTAATACACAGTTGCTCGAAACCGTTGTACTATATTGTGTCAGGTGGTGCAATGGGAGAGGTGGACATTTAAAACAAGTGCATTTTTTTTTCAACAGTGCTGGAGGTCAATCCTAACATAATTTTCTGATTTGCAGCATACACCAACACGCAACACGTTTTACCTGTCTATCGTAGGTCACGTAATATATATGGCTCTCTCTGGAGAGAGGTAGAAATATAAGGAAATTCAGTGCTATAACACACAACAAACAAAATTGGTGCAGTTTGGACAGATAACATTGTGAAAGTACATAGAAGTTGACGGGTATATTTTAATGCACCTTTTCAATCAGTTCGATACAGGCCAGCAGATCCATACCGAAATCAATAAAGTCCCAATGAATACCCTCCTTGGTGTATTCCTCTTGTTCCAAGACGAACATGACGTGGTTAAAGAACTGTTGCAATTTCTCATTGGTGAAGTTAATACACAATTGTTCAAAGCCGTTGTACTACATTGGGAATATTTACAGGTTATATATGTATATATATATACTTGACAGATCTGAAAAAGTTCAGTGGGTGTGTGCCAGTGTCTGTGTGGACGCGTGTATGTTGTGCAAGTGCACCTAAACAAAACTGTTTTCGAGAGTTTTGCGTTGCCTAACTGTTGAGAGACGTGTTAGAAAGTCAATCTCAATGGGTTCCAAACGGAAAGATTCCGATTTGCAACCCATTGGTGATCTCAAGGAGCTATTATCTATGTCTATGCAAGAGGGTTAGCACCCTCTCTCATGGCATAGGTAATTAAACTCCTAAGTCCGTCGTTCGATTATACTCACGTCGAAGATTTCAAAACCAGCAATATCCAGTACACCAATGAAATGCTGACGCTTCTGCTTGGTATCCAGAGTCTCGTTACACTTCTTGACCAACCACTTGAAGAGACGATCGAAGACACCCTTGCACAGAGCACCAATGGAGTTGGTAACCTGCTGGACGTTACGACCCTGGGTGACGAACTCGTTACCGACCTTGATACGGGGCTTGAGCAAGTTCTTGTACAGCTCAGCGGTATCGCACCCGAACAGCTTGGACACACGGCCACCTTCCTCCTCACCGTCCTGCTCAGCCTGCTCCTCGCGACCACGTTGCTTGAACTTCATGCCACCCATGTGCATGACAGCGGCGGTGATCCTGTAGACATCTTCCTTCTCCTGCTTGGTGAAGCCCAGAATGTCGAAGGCTTGCTATATATATATATAAAAATCGATCGGATCGAGACCGAAGAATGATACATTAATTTGTTGTGTACGCCAGTTTCATGTACGGTTAATGGAGGGCTTTATATCAGGCATTATTTTCTTGGGTTTATTACAGCGATATTACTTAACTATGTTGTTGAGTGTAGCTTAAGAAGAATCAGGACATGCGGCATGCTCAAAGAAACGTTAATATAAGTATTATAAAGAATATACAAATTATACTATATCGAAAAGTCTTGCAGCGTACGTAGTGAAGCGCTTAATTAGTAGACCTATAGGCAATGATAACCACTTGTAGATGCTATACAGCTTAACCAGGTGATGGTGTGGTGGTAGTTCGGGGAACTAAGTACGAGTATTCCGGAATCGATAGACAGTATTGGCTTAAAGACTAATAAAAGGGAGCTAGGGAAAATTGAGCGTGCTGAAAAAAGGTTTTCTTCTCGGGAGGTTTTCTTTTTACTAAACGGCACACAAGTCGGTGCGGAGCCGTCGCAAGAGTACTAACTTATATAGAGGACATTTAGAACACACACCATAGATTTGTACGCAAGTCCCGTGTAGAGCGGCTTTCTGGCACAAATCTATGAACTACTCACTAGCCTAGGGAGGCATTAGCTCACACAAGTTAAGTATCACGTATCATACAACTAATTATATGTATATATCGTATAGACTAAGTGCATACACATTCCGACAAGCTAAACACAATCAATTAGATCAGTCCACAAAGCGCACATGAGGTTGTGCACCTTCGTATTAGGTACAATTTTCAGATAGTTCGATCTGCTACGTATACTACGAGCAGTTTTATTTTTTACTTTCGTAGGGATGCAGGAAATTTCGTCATTCTTCATACAATCTTACGCTATGGGCATTCCATTAGAAAAGAAAACATAGAGAGACTAAGTACTGGTGATAAAGAAAGACGAAGTACTAAGTCTGGAACTGGAAACATGGAAACTGGGTAACCAAGAGAAACACACATAAGTCATATATGTATATATATCTAAATAGATCTGTTGTGGTGTTGGTGTCATACAGCGTGGTTCGGTATTTGGTAAGAGTGTCGTTCAGACAGTTACCGGAAACACTATATTACGTATACGACTGTCACTTACATCTGCGAGCGTGAATTCCTCAGAGTCATCAATACTAGGCACAGTGACCTTGCCCTGGGATACGTTAAAGTAGTCGTAAATGTTATCAGAGAGGAAGCACATTTCTACATATAGTCGGAGAGAAGGTTTTCGGTTTAGCGAAACACAAAAAATAACCAATTTACAAAACGTTGTGAAAAAAAATGGTAACAGAGCTTATAAGCTAAGTCTGTGATGTGGAAGGAATCGGATTCGGGTGGATCATCGTCTTTTTCTTTTTTTTTAGTTCCTTACATTTCTGTTTATAGCTTGTGTGTTCGGTGGTACAGTGGTTCGGTAGTGCTTTTTTGGTGTGCTGGTTGGTGTGTATATATGTGCTGTATGTGAGTGTGTGCGTGTTTACGGAGACCTGACCCCATTCAAGTAGTGCAAATATTTTCATCGTCAGCCAGGAGCGGGTTTCTCTCTGGAGAACCTATGGCATTTCAATACGCTAAATAAGTGTATGTATTTTACATCATAACAAAACAACCCGGTGTCAACTTCGTAATCGAAATCGAATTACAAAATTTCGGTAAGCTAAGTCTACAGAGACCACCTGCTCCCAGCGGTATGGGATACGGGTACGGTTACAGAACGAGGTGATAGTGCAAACTACAGCGCGAAAGATACTATTTATACTCAGTAAGAAAGACAGACAGAGAGAGAGAGAGAAATATAGATAGAAAGAGAAAGTAAGCGTAGAGATAATTCCGGAATAACACTTGAAAATTAACACATTGTAAAATACATATATACAAAACTGGAAATCTACGTTTATCAAGAAAGTCAGAGCGTGTTCGGATCAATTTAAAATTAACTTCAAAAATTCGTGTATATATAAAATAGATAAAAAATACAATTATTTTTTTCGAAATTGAAATATTTTACAAAAGTTCTGTTGGGCTTTCGGGAAAGATTGTAGTTTTTTTTTGTTGGTAAATCGGTTATTCGTTGAGGGTTTTAGCTGGGGTCGCCTGCAACACAACTTACGTCAGTTAACTCAAATTCTTCACCATCGTTGACACCGGGTATCCGGGTTTTACCCTGACAAATGCCAGGATAATCACCAATATGTTGGGTAAGAAATACCATCTCTAGTTTATGACGGAGTGTAACATACAGTTAAATTTCATAATACTCCAAAGTACATAAACAAATTGATTGGGGTATAATGTGATCCTGCCTAAAATTCCGTTTACTAACCGAAAGAATATTGCGATTTATTAGTTATTATTTTAGTTTGGTTTTAGATGTTAGGTTAAGTTAAATTTAGATTTGCATATAGCTCGATTCGTGAGAAAGCATTATGAATTTCAAGTTTCACATATATAGAGTTTATAAGACGGACGTGAGAAGTTAACACAGTGAAAGATTTCGAATATGTATATTATAATACTTCACAACATTGATGACACGACAAAGTCAGTGAGTGTGTGTGAGAGAGAGAGAAAGAAGAATGGAGCTACTGCTCCGAAAGGATTAAAATTATTATATATATTTCTGGTTAAGACATTGACAGTTGAGGTGAGGTGACATGTAAAGGTAACCATGTTCTGTATGGCCTTACATCCACAGCGACCCATTCTTCGCCATCGTTAACACTCGGTATGGTCGTTTTGCCTTGTGATACGATACGATAGTCATAAATGTTGTTCGATAGCAGGCAGTAGTCTACATCAAATCGAACGATAGTTAACGATTGGTTTGGATGATACACATATATGTAAAAGGTAGAGAATTTCATAGTTAATATGGATCCGGTGAATATGGTGGCATTAGTTGGGATATATGTAGGATGAGTTAGGGTATTGACTGAATAAGTGATCGCGGGAAGTGGATGGAGAGTATGAACACATAGAATGGACGCGACTAATTCCAATTATCCGTTTCTCGGGATGGTTTCTTGGATCGGTCGGTTTTCTGCTATTTAGCTTAACCAATGAAAGCAATTGACGATTGTCCTACGTAAACGCAACGATATACGGTATTCGAAATACGGTAAGAGAGTAAACAATTACGATTACGATAACGATAACGATAGCGATTACGGCACGCTATTGAAGCTGCTAGCTAGCGGTAGTTAACCAAATAATTACTCGATTATAAGATAGTATTACGAAAAAGTCTAGTATGTATGTAGTAAGAACAAAAAACGCTTTGTATCATAGTATTGAGGACAATTACATCTGTAAGGATGAACTCCTCAGAATCATCGATACTGGGAACAGTGACCTTGCCCTGGGAGACAATGTGGTAATCGTAGATGTTATCGGTCAAACCACAGATTTCTAAACGAATGCGAAGTTGAGAAATACATAGATATAAAATACTTGTAGTTTGTTGTAATGTATAGAAAGCTTTTTGTGTAGGTGTGTGTTGAGTGTATGTGTATATGTGTTTTGTGTTCAAATGTTGAACCTAAACCACGGCTAAAAGTACTGAAAATCGAGCATGGAAATGCTCTTGCTCCGGAAGAGAGAGAGAGAGATGTGATTGGATTGGATGATAATGAGTTTGTTTCTTGCTTATACCTTTAACACCAGGGACGGCACCAGACATAATCTGGTAGAAGATATGGTAGGAACGCTCCAGAGACTGCTGGGAGATGACACGGGCCTTCTCCAACAGATCTGTATAATAGAAGAGAACGAGCATACGTTGTAGTGTGAGGGCAAGAAGTCTCAAGTGTTGTTGCGTTTCAACTTACAGGTCTCAATATCAGCACCAGCAAGTTTACCAGTAGGACCGAAGTGAATACGGATGAATTTACCCTGATCAGTTAGAGAAGGTCTTTATTTAGTATTGATAGAAAAGAGAAAGAGAGATCATCTAAGTGTACTTACGAAACGAGAGGAGTTATCGTTACGCACAGTCTTGGCGTTACCGAAGGCCTCAAGCACAGGGTTAGTTTGCACAACCTGATCTTCCAGGGAGCCCTTGTTCTTCTGCGATTCATCCTTCTTGCCCGATGCGCCGACAGTGGCGAAGTACGCAATGACCTTCTTCGTGTTCTCAGTCTTACCAGCACCAGACTCCCCGGTAATCAACATAGATTGATTCACGTGGTTGGTCAACATGTCGACGTAGGCACCGTCAGAGATGGCGAAAATATGGGGTGGCACCTCATTACGGCGCTTGCCACGGTACATCTTAGCGCAACGGTTGGTATACACAGGGTAGCGCTTGTAAGGATTGATGGCAACGCAGAAAAGACCTGAGTAGGTCTAAACGGTTGATCATGGGAAAGCAGAAAACATTATCGTTAATAACAATTACGCAAATTGTGTCGAATATTTTGGAATTTTAGTTTTACAATTAGTGTAGATCGTCTCTAAAACATTGGTATTCCCTTTCAGACTCGACTTCATCGCTTGAGAGTATTTTCTTTTATGCGATAAGTCGGAGTGTTTTAGAGCCGTGTCTTTGGGGAAGTTTAGTAACAGTTTTGTTTGTCTTTCTTGTGTGGGTCAACCAGTTTTTGGTGTTCGGTTTTGATGAGTATAATATGTATAAATAAATACGATGTATTTTTGTTTTGGTATCGATAGTTGTTTAAAGTTTTGTTTTCTATTTGCTGGGAGGGGAATGTGTGTGGTGATCTTGAGAGATTTCAACTCAGCATCCTTATGGTGTGCTTTTTGTGTGTGTTTTCTTATTGTTGTTTGTGGTTTGTGTGTTGAGTGTTGGGTGTGTTGAACCGTTTTCATTCCAGTGTCACGTTTATCTGAGTGGACGGCCGAGGTATGGTTTTAATAGAGGCTCGTTTAGTGCGTACAAAGTACAAGTTGAGATGGATTTGGGTTAGCTATGGTTATCGTTTGTATTTATTAGGGGCTCAATGAGGGTTATGTATTCGTAGTTGGTGTTGTGTTTTTCACCTTATCATTTGGAGCTCAAAGGTTAGCGGGACTATATTCAATGCATTAGAAGTTTCAGTGTTGTAAAAGCAATTTACGATTAACGATCTCTTGATTGTATCACTTTAGAGTAATCTGGATGGTAAAGCGGGGGTTTTAGAAACATAGAACATTTGTGGGTAGGGGTTGACCACATTGGGCTACCATTGCCATCCCGGTATGGCAATTACTTACATAGATGAGCTTGTGGTAGTATCTCTGCCTCAAGTTATGGAGCACAGAGGCATCGTTAAGGTATGTCAAGTTAGACATATCCTCAGCTTTTTCGTATTTCGGTGGGTTCACCTGCTGGAGCAAATCTTTCTTGAAGTCTCTCGTCTATTGTCCGGTTATCAGTTCATTTTCATATCATATGTCGACCCGTTTGTCAGTGTTTATCATTGTTTATTTAATAATAGTCGGTTGGTTAGACGTGGTTAGCAGTAGTTTTGAGAGAGAGAAGAGAAAAGATCCCATACATTAGTTAGTTTCTGACCATTGGCACTTACGTAGATAAGCTTAGCATAATAACGCTGACGTAGATTGTGCAGCACGCAAGGTGTGTTCAGCACGGTCATGTCGGCCATATCTTCAATTTTTTCGAATTTCGGTGGATTTACTTTCTCCACCTTCTCGGATTTGAAATCTTTTACCTAATAGGGCACAAACAACAAATTTGAAGTTCTCTCTAGTAAAGATTTCAGAGATCCCGTTGTAGGCTTCACAGAGTGACACATCGTTGGGTATACCGTTGTTAAGGCCCCCGCATTTGTAGTACCAAAATTGGGGCTTAGCAACCGGAGTAAACGAGCTTTGCTCTGTGAAGTCTTTTTTCGGGGTCTTTAAAAACATTTCTGAGTTTTCGGTTTGTTTTTTGTTTTGTTTTTTTTGTTTTTGATGCCTCTGTTTGGTTCGATTGCATTACCTCTCCACCAGGCAGACCGACGGAGACGATATCACCCTTGGTAGCCTTGATATCACCAAGGAGATAACCCTCCTTCTCGTCGGGCACCCAACAGTTCTTCTTCGAATCATAGGGTTTCGATTGATCGATACGTCTTTGTTCCAAAGACACGAACAGGTATGGGGTGGGATCCTCATCCTCCTGGTTAGCTACGGGCTTCGGCATCTTGATTCAATTTCGCTTTTAAACTTAAAAACTCGAGAAATAAATTTGGGACTTTTCAAAATTCTGTTTTAATCGCGTCGTGAGCCCAAAACTTCCCTGTAATTAAATAAAAAGAAAACAATCTATCAGTCAAAAAGTTCGATTCTCTTGCAATGCGAATCTATTTTGGATATTCCAGTTGAATTTTCAATTTTCAAAAAATGTCAATATATATTTTTTTTGTTTCCCTTTTGACCCATTTTCATCGGGCAACAACAACAGCAGCAGCAGCAGCGCATCGCAAGATATTTTGTAACTTCTGGTTTATTTTCATCCCAAATATGTACATGTCTGTGCATGTCTTCTTTTCCATGCGAACTTCGAAAATACGTAACCGGATATTCCGAAAATTTTCGAGCAGCTTCACGTTCCGTTTCAGTTAATTAATTACACCCGTTCTTCATATTGTTGTTGTTGTTGTTGTTTTTCTCATAAACAGAGAGCACACAAGAACAACAAGTGAGTTGTGTGTGGGTTGTCGCCTAAATATAGATCAGTGCCATATAGTATATAGCCTGTATACGAAGTTCTTGCGTGTACGCGACGCCGCACCGTATCTATATCTGTGTATATATGCTTGTATGGTGGCTATATGGGGCGTTGCTATTATTACGTAATTTCGATTTTCAGTCAATTTTCGAATATTCCGTATTTGCTATATATCTATTTTATTAAAAGGAAGTAAATTCCATTAATTAAAACGCGCACCGATTGTCATTTTTCAAATGATTGATTGAGTGTAAAAATATTATCGTATAGTAGCACTTAGTGTATTTAACACTGTTTAGAGCAATTACCGTTACGGTTTCAAGTATTTTGGAACTTCCCACGCTTCGACAAAACTTTCCCGACAATTCGACGATTCTCCGACGTTGTGTTCTAAAAGATACGAGTTGTGAGATTGCAATGAAATCGCATTTGACACGATTCTATAGAGCGTTGCGATATATCCGATATGTAAAACGAAAAGAACAACAACAACAACGGACACTACACGAACTTTCGACGAATGCGTTATTTTTAAAATTCTCGAAATTATTTCGAAATCAAACACACGTTGCTATATATAAAGACCGCTAGCATATGTATATGTATGTGTGTCTGATTGTGTATATGTATTGGGAAGAGCTTTTCTTTTCCTACACAACATATATATGTATATATATATATATATATATATATATCTGGTATATATGGTACATACAGATATATATGCTGCTATATATCTGTGTACTGACTGCCGCATGCCGTTTCTAATACGTTTCTCTGCACTGCTCTCTCTCTCTCTCTCTCTTTCTAACGTATGTGGTTATTTTTAAAACATATTCGAAATATTTCGATATACGTATCTGTAGTTGTAGCTATAGCTTTAGCTATATCTCTAGCTGTATCTGTGAGACTAGTCTGCACGCATATTTGAGGTACAGGTATTCATGTATGAAGTCATCTAAAAGTAATTCGAAATTCTCACATTTACCGTCTATGGCATTACGAACCCTCGCTCGCGATGAAGTAATCTAGACTGCTGCTATCTCTTTCTATACGATAGATTGATTGCAATGCGAAATCTTTCGATTTTTATCAAAAAATGATCAAATCAAAAGATATGAAGGAAAATTATAAACTTGAAATACTTGAAAATTAAAAACTTGAAATCCTTTAACTGTCTTAAATTTGCATTAAGCCGTTAGGGTGACCATCCTTCAATTGATATTGACATGGTGGTTTTTGTCGCAAGTATTACACAAGACACTGATTATGCGTGAGCAAGAGAAATAGATTGTGAGAGAGGGAGATAGAGCAGGAGTTACGTGGTTGAATTAATGTGTTATTCAGTTGTAATCCAGTTAAGAGGGTTTCGCATCGATTGTATTTAATCCAGAGTCTTGACAAAGCATGTATTCCGTATTGCACTTCATTTCGATTTTACACTTTTATATTTTTAAGCTTTGGGCTAAGATCCTGCAGCAGGATAAGCCCAAGATATAGATAAAAGATAGATACACACACACATATATATATATATATATATATATAGATATACACAAGTTCTTATCGTTCCGTTTTGTATGCGGGATAATTGTTTCAGAATTATTTAATTATTTTGTTCAAAAAGGTCAAGCTGTTGCTGTCTCTTTTTACACTTTGCTGCTACCGCTGCTGGTTGCTGCTGCTGTTGCTACTGTTGCTGTTGCCGCTGGGGAATATCCAAAAAATCAGATCGCACATCAAAGGTGTTGCACTTACGCGCTCGAAAGCCGTTCTGAACCGTGCAACCGGTAAACTTGCCTTTTATACGTGGCAATTTGATACCCATAATCTGTGCCGCGCGATCGTGAAAAAAGCTCTTGCTGAGTGTGCAAGTATGCGTGCCCCCATGTGTCTGTGTGAGTGTGTGTGTGTGCGAGTGTGCGTGAGGCATGCGCTAGGTGGGCCATTTCGGTTTTTCTTGCTCCCTTTTTTCGGTCTACTATCAGCGGGCTTGGGTTTGGTCTGCAGCAAGTGGCCAATGCCTGCTTGTGTGTGTGTGTGTGTGTGTGTGTGTGTGTGTGTGTGTGCGTGTGCATCTGTGTGTGTTTGAGTGAGCGAGCTATGATGCAATCGTATGGCAAACAGGATCCATGTGAGAGGGAGCGCAAAAGCTTCTTCAAAGATTGCGTGAGCAGTTGATGTCAGTGTGTAACTGTGTGAGAGAATGTTGTGCCTGAGTGTGTGTATTCTTGTGTGTATTAGTGTGTGAGTCAAATTCATTTCAATGACAAATTTCGCATATGTAAAAGATCGAAAATCCTTGTCTCTTCTCTCTCTGGCTTGACCATCTCTCTCACTGTACTGTGCACGCTCTCTCTCTCTTGATAGAGAGTTCTTTCGCTGCGCTTTCCCTTCAGTACCCTTCGCCTCCACTTTGAGCTTTATACACATGATTTTCCTCTCTACACATGCATGTTGATTTGTTGTTGTTTCTATACGCCTGTGATCATTTTTCGGTTGTTTGTTTTAGCTATACCCGATTCTTTTCTGTTCGCCTCAATGCCAATTTGATCTGCCACCGGTTCGGGGGCGTTTCGAGTGATCCCCCAAACAAGCAAGGCTAGAGGCGGGGATGACAAAATGGGGGAAAGAGGGGAAGAGGCCTGCTGTGATAAGCGATCACCTGTTAGGTGCAAGATAAACACAAGAACGATTGACGAAGAAGGGGATCGTTGATGATCTTTTTGAGATATACATATTTCATTTTTCATTCGGAAAGAAGAAAAATTGGAGTAGAAATTGACAGATTCTTCAGTTTCCATCTTTTCCAAAAGAAGATCGCTGAATATTAAAGGATTAACAGTTCATTGAAGATCAGTTTTCAGTTGAGTATTCAAGGGAGTGAAAGTTTGCTAAAGATCAGTTTCCCTAAGCTTCTATTCTGCTGCTACTGGCGTCAACTTGCTGCTGGCATTTTTACAAAACGCGAAAATAAAGATCGAAATTTCTTGTGAACTTCAAAAACATTGAGAGAGACACACAAAAAGCAAGCGAAAATGACCGCAGACGCCAGCGAAGATACAAATACCTTTGGCTGCACAGACATTTGCTAATCTATACAGAAACAGATGCACATACAGATGCAGATGCAGATGCAGATACAGATATTGCAGATAGAGATTGAGATGCAGCGCCAAATCAAATTGATGTTGTCGGCGTCCTTCAGCGCAATGCAATGTGCATTTTTTTCAATGCTAAGCGAATGCATCCCATAGATACAAAGATACATGCACTCGTCATTGTGCATTGTGTTCGGTGTTGGCGACAAATGCGGGTCCTGTTAACGTTCATCGTAATGTGACAGATTCTTGAGGCAGATCCGCCTCCTTTCCCCCCCTTGAAATACATTTCATAAACGATCGGGAAAAGAGAATAGAGAAAAATGCCAAGACAAACAATTTTTAAAATTTGAAAATTTTCAGATTTGAAATTTTCAGATATTCAGTTTTCAGTACAAATGTTCAAAATGATCTCTAGCTTATTTATAGTTATACATTTTTTGATTCGCTTTCGCCACAACGTGCCCGAGAAGTCTTCTATATGCGTGTGTGTGTGGGGGGAGAATTCTCTAGGTGTGGGTGAGAGGGTGTTGCGGGTCAGGGTGGTTTGCCTGCCAAAAGGGAGGTTGGCGTTTCGTTACCCCCTTTACGGTAGGGGTAGACGACGCCTCTGGGTGTGCCAGCATCAACGCCAACGCCTCTCTGAATGGAATCTCATAGAAACCTTAAGGCAATTCACATAATGTGCCCCAACTGAGCTTGCTGTTCTTCTCGCACACAAGATAAAATGATCATAATTTCTGTATAGTTTTTCGTTTTTTTGTTGTGTGTGTTTTACTTTTTTATTTTCTTGTTTTTCGAAAACATTTCATGCTGAAACACAATCTGCGACATTGTCAGAAATAATTTCACGCAATTTTTCCCACA
The DNA here is from genome assembly GCA_018903425.1 of Zaprionus nigranus. Lineage (NCBI taxonomy): Eukaryota > Metazoa > Arthropoda > Insecta > Diptera > Drosophilidae > Zaprionus > Zaprionus nigranus. The sequence continues at coordinate 1,246,699 of JAEIGD010000002.1, forward strand.
AAAAAGCAAATTAAATAGAAAGCGACAACAACAACAACAAGAATAACAAGAATAACAACAAGAACAATTTAGAGAAGAACAATCGCTCTATTATAGAGAACATCAACACAATTTGAAATGAAATTCGCTAAAGAATAGAATAAAATCAGAATAGACAAGATCTTCGGGCTCGATCCCGAGTATTTTATGTGTTTTGACACAAGTTTTATGTATGGCACATGCTGCTATACACAATTTTATGGCAAACGTACTATAAATCTATGCATGTGCCATATGATTCGAATGATTAGAGCCGAAGCACAGATACCTCAAGTACAAATGGATGCTCACTTGTCCCCAATTGTTTTTCGGCTTTCGGTTTTGAGTCATTGACGCAAAGCAATTTTTGCATTTTCGTGTCAAGATGTTTTGGCATTCGCTGCAAGGGGCGTGGTCAAGTGGGCGAGGGGGAGAGAGTGGGGGGCACATGCGAACTGCGAGCTGAACAATTATTGCAAGCAATGATCTATTTCCGACCGATCTGAGCGAGGGGCTGTCCATCAAATGGACCGCACCTGCAGCGCATGCCAAGAAAAACAACGTGAAAGAGTGAAAGCAAAGAGAGAGAAGATAAATAAAATGGGATACGCTGAATATATTGAATTCAAGTCTGGATAACTTAATTATAGTTAAGATCCATTTTGTTAATTTTAAGTTAGGATCCTTTGAAAATCTGTTTAGGGCTTAAACAAAGGTTTATTTGGAGTTCCCTTTGATGTTCGGTTCCATTTTATATTCCTTTTATTCCGTTCAGTTCCTTGACTGAACTGGTGCAGAAAATATTTGCGAGGAAAACGGCAACCGTGACCAAAATACATACATAGTCTATAGATAACTCTCGTCTAAATGCATTGGAACCTATCCAAATTGTCGATATATAAATATCCATCGTCAGGCACGACGCTCGTTCCTTCTCCTCGTCGTCGGTCAACGTCGTCGTGCACTCGGCCGTGCCTCATCTGCATCTCTCGTGCGCCGCCCGTGTGCACTACCTACAATCCTCTCGGCGCCCTCTTCCCACCACACAACCCTCTCCCCACAGCGCCATGCTCAACGCGAATTCCCATCAGCAAATTAGTTCGTTGGGCTCCTCGGCTGAGTATGACAAATGAATGAATTGCTTCCTGAATAACGCCAAGGCATTATATAAGCACTTGTATTGCAAGTTGTCGGACATGTACTATATATTAATTTCTTAACCGAAATCCCGACAAGAAAGTAACCCATTCGAGTGGGATGTTTCCCTGTCCTCTTGCACATGCAACTGTCAATCATCTCGGGCGTCTTCTGGCATTGAAATAGATCGATATGGAAAATGTCATAAGCAGCTATGATCCCAAGCCACAGTAATCTATCATTCAGATACTGATACAGATACTAACCTACATATAGTATTAGCCTTCTAAGTAAGTATACCTACATATAGTATGAGCCTTCTTGTATTCCAAACGAAAAATTAATTTACTTGCGAAACTACAATAGTAAGTACAAACCACATATAGATAGGTCAGATACTGATCCAGATTGAAATCGGAAGTATCGTAAGAAAACTAATATCGGATTAACAAGAAATTTAGGTTAACAAAAGGCAAAATATTGCTCTGCAATCAAAGTTCACATACCAGGTATTCTCAGCGTATTTAGAATACAAGCTGAGTAAGTCCTGATCACAGATAATACCATGTACCAGATATACCAGTATCTCTAACACATTGCTTGTTTTATTTAAAACAAGGTAATCATTTTTAAAAGTGTCCAATATCTTTTAACCGAATCCCGCTATATCAACTACCCACCTGACCTTAACAATTTCTTCACTATATAACTTATATTTAAGTTGTATTTTGTATTGCATACTTTGTAGGGAGTGGTTTGGAATTCAGTATCTCTCAAAATTATTTCCATAATAGCTTATATATTAATTATCCTATCGAAAAAAACTTTTTAGAAATCAGTTGTTATTGTGTTTACCAAAAATGAACTGTTCTGGATTATAAATACACTTAAAATTCGGTTTATATCGATTTACAGGGGCGGAAGGAGGCGTGGCCAAAATCTAGATCTTTGTGCAATATTTAGTCATTTTTTATATATTTTTCGTAGTCCAAGCTCAAGATTTTCATACGGACAGATGAACAAACAGACAGAAATAGCTAAATCGACTCGGATTCTTATGATTAAGAATATATATAATTTATGGGGTCTGCCAAGCCTTCTGCTGCCTGTTGCATACATTTACATTTGACAAAGTTATTATATTCAATTGATATAATTAAATAAATGGTAAACATTTATAGTTGACAACATTTGATGCCAAACAAAAATATAACAAATATATTAGCCTGAACAAAAACCCGAGAGCGTTTAATGACTTTACAGTAATAACTTTAATAAGAACAAACTGTACGTGAATAAAAACAAATATTTCGTTTAAAAATTTGTCCATATATTTCTAATCCACCCAGATTGTCATACAACTTACTCTTATTTTAATTATATTATTTATTTTATTCGCATATTTGTCTCGTAGACCATCCAATTTTTAAAAGCATATACGTATTGTTTGAAAGATCGAGCTATATTTCAAAAATAGATCCCATTTTAAGCTTCGGTCTAATCGCATGATTAAAGACTTAACAGAATATTGATTAATTGTGCTGGCTCGATTGGGAATCGCACACGCGTTATGCGAATATGCATATCAATCCATATTTCCATATATCGTTTCTTAATTAGCCAGTAAAATCGAATCGTTCCGACTTAGTCATGCATGATGTGTGGAACACATTAGGATTATTTTGGTTGGGCATTTGTCACCCAATTAAATTGCCTGCAATGCGACTCATTCCCCAAGATACAAATTTGCACATACCACAAATTGTGGATATACATATGGTACATATCTAGTACGCACACACTCACACACACGCAAGGCATATTACTCAAGTGCATCGAGATGCAATAATCATATAGAAGCACTTTATTCAGACACCCAGACTTTTATTAATGATCAGTGAAAATGGCAAAATGAAAATGTTTCCTAACGCAGCACAGAGGCTGAGGCAGGCACACACCGATCGTATGGTTAATAGGGCCATCCCCCCTTGGGCGACGCCCCTGCACGCAATTGATTAATCATATGCGAATAGCTATAGACAACAAGAAGAAATGACTCAGTACAGCATACGATGATATATGCTATGTACGTGTCTATATAGATTGTAAAAAATATTTCTTAAAATTTATTAGCGTCAAGCTAAATGTATTTTTAAAATAGATTCTGCTGAGACTCCAAAACGGCAGGTAAAACTCGCACCCGATACGGTCGGAGGTACCTACACACACACACACACACGCACATAGGTATATATGGGTCATAGACAGGACTGAGGCGATTCTACATGGTCCCAAGCTGGCCATGTGCAGTGGCAGGCCCGGTCAGCATTATAAACAACATGAGAGTGAGATACATAGGGAGAGCGAGAGAGAGACAGATACTGGGGCTATATACCAATGTACGATATACCTACTAAATCTAAAAAACATTCATATGCGTTTAATATAGCCGCTGCTTTGGTCTAAATTTAAAACAAAAGCTATTTAGTTGCGAAGAAGCTGAGAACTTCACACAAACGAAAAATATCTGTGCAGCCGCGACTATTTCAAAATACATATTGACAAACATAGCTACATATATACGTACATACATATATATAGCTATATGCAAAAGAATCTGAAATTTACTAGATAGAAGACAAACACACACACACACTTGCAGCCGGGCCAAATGGCTGGCTGTGTCCTGAGTAACACGTATACGCCGTGTGTTAGCGAACAGTTCGTCAAAAAAGTATCTCACAGATACATCTACAGCCTGCAGCTAGTAAAGTGAGCAGCATGTCCACAAACACGTACACATTCACATCGATCTAGCCACCACATCCCCATCCCCAACCCCATCCACATCCTCGTACCGTTAGTATTGTCTCTTGTTGTTGGATTTTTCATCTCGAAATCTTTAAATTTGTCTATTTTTAGTCTCAAGTTTCTTTTTTTTTGTTTTTGTTTATTAGTTTTGTGCCTTTCGGCGCTCTATACATATGTGTAGAGTAGGTATATAGACAGACATATGTACATGTGGGACTGATGTTTCTCTGCTCTGCTATGCTCTGCTCTGGTTTAACGTCACAAGTGTGGAATGCTTTGGCTCTACCTCAGGAGGGGGGTGAGGTGTGACTTCTTCCCCTGCTGGATACGCGCGCATTGTTTGTGGCTTGTCTTTCATTTGTTATTGTTGCAAAGCTCAAGGTATCGCAACATATAGCTGCTCCCCTTTCTCTCTCTCTCTGCTATATACGTATCTATCGTGATCTATAGAATAATCACATATACTTAGCTTAGTCAAGACATCGCTATAAGGTCAAGATATCGATAGCCAAAAGGTGTCATAACTTATTGTCTGGGGCGAATTTACGAAAGATTGATAGAAACTATTGTTGAAACTCGTTTGATGATAATCTATATGATTCTATATAAGATATTCAGCTAAAAAATTCTGATAAACAAACTATGTGTGAGAAATTTCTAGAATTTCTTAGAGGGAACTGAAAGAGGGAGAGAAAGCTTGAGGTTTATGACATTGAAAATAAGGAATTCCCGGAGAAGAGCTTTTAGATTGTTTAAATATATGCAAGGGATTAATGAAATACATAAACTATTTTTATATTATACATGTATATATTATTCATAACAGAATATAGAATACATTAGAGTATTACTGACTGAATACACAACAACTATAACATATACTATTTAGAAATAATCCTTATTTATGCAGGGTATTTAATAAGTTGGATACTAGCAGTGACTATTATTCAATAGTGTAGTGATATGATATTTATACACATATTTCTACACTATCCGATAGCATTTTATTATCTAAATACGACTACCTATCTCTTAATACTCTACAATAGTTTTAAATATCGGACATATTTAAATATATATACAGCATGTGATATCATACATTGAGATTGTATAGAAATGATTATAGAATAAATGGTAATCTATAGATAATAAATACGATTTTTATTTACATAACATAGATAGTACTGACGAATAAATAATAATCCCTTTCTGTTTTGGGGTATTTCATTAACATATTAACATAAAATTGTTCGATGATATAGTAATATTCCACTATACAATATCATACTTTATCCAGCTTATTGTTCCGTCTCTGGCGCATGCAGACAGTAAATAAATAAACACATAAAGTGCCTATAAAAACGCTGATTTCAGTTCCGCTGCAGATATCCTGAAGATACGCAGATACCGAATGTATATCTACTGTGTTGCGGGTTACCCATTCCTACAACAACATATGTATAGTCATGTATGTGCAGCGCCCATAAACAATTATAAACAATATGTTTTCGGTAATTTAACGCTGCAAACGTAGCGCAAACAAGGCCATAATCCCTATAAAAAGAGGTTCCCGCTACACCTGTTCCGATACGCCGATTTGTTCGGTAACAGTTGCAATAGGTTGTGTGTACCTAGTAGTAAACACACATTGTATCTGCATGTTGTCAACACACAGCCCCCCATGGTGGTGGTGCTTTGGATTGAGCGTTATCTCGCTGAACTCGTACGGCGTATAAATCAATATCAGCTTATCAAGCACATCTGTGAGAAAGTCCGCAGGCCATCAAAAAAAGATATTGACAATGATTCCAGGCCCATCGTTGAGCCCATTCAATTGGATTTGACTTTTACGTGCGTGCTGACACGATGGGATATTGGGGAGAGCTGCGAGCCTGGCTCCTGCGTGATCCTGCAAAACTAATACGTTACCTCGTGCTCTTTGTGTGCAGCATTGTGGTCATTGTGCAGCTATACGAATGCTTCTCCAAGCTATCCGATCCACCAATATCGACGCATTCCTATTATAATGTCAACGAGACAATTGAAATGCCTGCAATTACGCTTTGCCGAGAACCTCCTTTCAAGGAGGATGTGCTGACGGTGAGTTGGAGCGACTGCAAGCAGATCTTGTATATGAGCTATCTATGATTTCTTATACCTCCTCCCAGAACCTCTCCAATGGATACTGCCCCGAGCCCAAATATGCCACCTGCTGGATGAATTATCCCTACGATGAGCTACCCTTTGAGGAGTTCTTCGAAAAGGGCACCTACGACATACCGGAGACCTTCTACTGGTACGGCCTGAATGGTGAAGCAAACAGTAAGTAAATTCGAGGAAAAGTCTGCAATTTTCGGAGTATTAATAATATTCTTCTCACAGATGTGGATATCGATAGCAGCATACACTTCTATATGGGTCGCTGCTACACGCTACGTCCGAAGATTGCCATGAAGAGGGTCTCCAAGGATGTAGGCTACTCCCTGATGTTAGGCCACAATATTGTGCAGACGACAAGCGATGTGGACTCCAAATCGGGAGATGGCTGGCATATATTTATACACGACAAGCGTGAGAACTTTACGGGTGAGTTGAGGTATGGTAATCTATCGGAACTTTACCAGAACTATCCCTTCTCTCTGCAGAGATCAACATGAAGGGCTCGGGTCGTGTGGAATATGTCTTTGCGAATATCCAAGAACAGATCGAGATAAAATTGCAGAGTCAGTACTTCTCCAGTGTGGAAACGCGCCAGGAATCGTGTAACAGAGAGGAAGGTTACAGCGATCTTAAAGTAAGTATTAATGTCTCTACATCACAAGCTTATATAACACTATATATAACTAGTGCGGCGAGATCTGCATCTGGCGAGAGCTGTCGGAGGAGACTAACTGCTCTGGATTTTGGATGCACGATACTCAGCACGAGCCCTGCAAGGATAACAACTCCATGCGCAATCTTATATCCGATTACAAGGCGTAAGAGAACGTGGCAGTATACCCAGCTGTGTAGCTATTATAATCCTTATCTTCTTTAGGGTATACGAAGGGGATCACGAGTTCATTTGCAATTGCCTTGAGCCCTGTGAGTCACGCATCTTTACGACCTATATACAGAGCCGGAAGACTTTTGTACAGCCCGAACCACGGACTTTGGTCTACATCTACTACACGACCAAATTGATATCGGTATGAGATTCGGGTCTTGGTGTTTGAGTACTCTATGCATAACTATTCCCTGATCCGTTTCAGCAGATGATTGAGGAACGTCCCAGCTACGATACAACTCAGTTTATCGCTGATGTTGGCGGTTCGCTAGGCTTCCTGCTCGGTCTGTCTGTGCTGGGTCTGATAGGCATACTGGAACATGTGAGTAGAGAGGGGAACTCTGGAGAAGGACAACCCCTAATCCTCTTGCATTTTTCCCCCCAGCTCACCCTGTTCTTCTGCGGAGACTGCATCAAGCGACTGCAGCTAAAGAATGAGAAGAAAACGCGATCTGAGTGCGCCGAGGATGGTGAATCGCAGGTCAGCGACGAGACGTATGATGTGAACAGCATCTACATAGTGAAGAAGGAGAACATGGACAAGTTCTAAAGGGGCCAGCTGGCTTGGCTTGCAAATATAGTTAAGATCGGAGTATTGTGTCTAAATAAAACGCTTACGTTTATTTTAAACTACGAACTATGAACTGAGACTATCAACTAAATACTTTATATAGACAAGGCATTAGCTCCAGCTCTATAGCAAAGAGCGCAACAACAAACAGCAGGCAAGCAGGGTTGTCACTTGCTGTAGCGTTGAGGCAGCCGATCGGGAGCGGGAATCGCCACGATTGCCCGGCAGATTCGTCTTGATAACCTCGCCCACTCTGGTGATCAGCTCGGGTAGCTTGCGTGGCACATTGCAGGATGTCTGGTCGATGGCATCCTGAACGCTAACCGTCAGTATGCGGAAGTTGATGCTGCCCGGATAGAGTTCGTCGTAGATGAAGGCCTGCAGCTGATTGGAGAGTACCCAGAGACGATGCTGTTCGTCTACTTTGACATCGCTGGGGGAAAATCATATCCGTGTCGCTGGTGTAGATGTGATCCTGTGATCTGTAGTTATCAGTGGTTTTCCAACAACCGACGGCATTCTGATTGGGCAGTGCATAGAAGAGGACTCCTGTCTCTGCATCAAGGAATTGGGCACCAGCCTGGGCATTCGGACCACGTGAGCCGAGCACCTTGAACTCGCGATAGATTCCATGGGAGGTGGCCAGCGTCTTGTTGCGCAGCACGGACGTGTTTACAGCAAACTCCATAGTAGAGCTGAGGGGATGGAAGTAGAGGGTGGCGTAGTCATCTCGAGACTGCGCCTTGCTCAGTGCCAGACCGTAGAGACCGTCGTCCCACTGGAACTCGATGCCATTGATGCTAAAGTTGCCCGCTAGCGGATCGGGATGGAAGAAATGATGCTGTACACGCCACGATTCCTGTTCGCGCCACGAGTAGACAACCAGGCCGGGACTACCCAGATCGGCCAGATAGGCATAGGTATTATCGCAGTCTGCATCCTCAACAGCCAGGTTGGCGAAGAAGGAGCTCTGCTTTGTCTGCCCCATGGGGAGTATATGGCGGCGCAGCAGATCATCGTTGTGCAGATCGTAGACCAACAGCTGAGGTGGTCCATACAGCTTGGTCTGCTCCAGCACACCAGCAATACGCGAATCAAGCACCCAAAGACGTCCACAGCGGTCGGCACGCACACGGAAGGGAGAGACAAGTTCGGGATCTGCATCGTTGAGGTTATGGGCGACCCAACTGGGAAAAGGTGTCAGGGCGGGCATCTTGTTGGAGGTATCTGTAAAATAAATCAAAAAAAAGAGTCAAAAAAAACAGACTGAACACGAAGGTGAATGGTCTCCTTTAGTGGATCCAGTCGGATTTGGTCATTTGCATCGATGCTAATTGAGAGACGTGTGTGGTGTGACGTTGCCTTGTGCCAACTTGGGTGCGACAACCTGCTGACTCATGGCGCAGATCTACTACATGCATATGGGGGAGTGCAATTAGTGCGCAACTTGCTATACCCTGTAGTCATGCAGAGTTCGAGAAAGGGTGTGATGAAGTGCACGCTACAGGGGAATGGCTGAAAGATTCTGAGTGTACTTTCTGATATTCCTGAATGCCTTCTCTTCAAAAAAAGGGTGTGATAAAGTTGATTTCATAGGTTTATAAGGGAAATGTTTAATACAGTCTAATTACAGATTTTCAGTTTAGTTCCTGATATTCATGAGTGCCTTCACTTCAAAGAACTTTTTGGCTTAAATGATTACACACAAAGAAATATTATTCACCAACCATATCTTGAAACATATAGAAACTGTTCCACTTAATATACACTTTGAATATTTAAAAGATGTCTAAGTTACTTGAACATAACCTCAATATTTGTCCAAAATTGTTTTATTGCCTAAACCTAACAATGCAACAAATGCATTTGATTTACCGATATACAGAATTAGCCAAAAAAACTCAAACTGTATGCGAATAATATTTACTTTCAACTTAAACTAAAGTTAGCAAAACATAACCTAAAAGTCGTCAAGAATTGTTCTATTGCTAAAGCCCTACAAGATTCAAAACCCTTTAAATGCTTAACAAAACAGAATAAAAACTGTCTTCGATTATTGTTTACTTTCCCAAACAGAATCGCATTGCCAACGAACTGTGTAACCACCTAACTAATCGTTAGTCTCTTATTTGCTTGACTTGTTTAGATCTCTACACATATATAGTCTTTCTAAATGGTTTTTCAATTTGTTTATTAACGTGTTGTTGTTTTCCACCTTCTCTGCCTGTTAATGACGCCAGCGCCAGGCCCCTCCCACTTCTTCTTCCCACTCGAAGTGAAACAAAACAAAACTGAATGCAAATAAACAACAAGATTTAAGTACCCCTTGCCACACAATACTTCCAACTAGGGGTACCTGCTGCTAGATACTATAAACTTTGTATAGCAATTCTCTCATGACAATGCAAATGCTGAGATTTCAGTTCAGTCCGATCGGAGCATAAACAAAACTGCAATTATATTCAAATGCAGTTGCAATCGAGAACCGACTACCCTCCCCCCCGCACTACCTTCCTTCTCTACTGGCCACTACACCGACTAATTGCCACTCATAAGTACTCACCATTCAGATCAAGGTAGGCCAATGAGGTTGGCACACCGTCACGCCATCGGGGCAGGGTTACGAACAGTCTATGCCCGGCAACTTCCAGTCCGAAGGGTATCACTTGGGCCGGCTTGAAGTTGCCTCGCTCGATTTCGTTCCAACGTTGCTCCTGGGTGGCGTATTTAAAGTCCATTTCACGCCATTCATAGGCCATACGCAGATTGTCTTTGCCGGCGACCACGCCCACCCACAGCAAAAGGGCGACACTAGCCCAGGCAAATGACATTTTAAAGCTGCAAACAAGATAATAGAGGGAGAGAGCGAGTAAAGAATCTTACCACAATAAGGCAGTTGCTTCCGTTTAGGCAGGTGCGGCAAGCTTGACTAATCCATAAAAGATCGATTCATAGATCTCATGACACATGACACAAGCTTGACGATACGAAGTGGCAGCAAACTAAAATATGCGCTTTAAAATACGAATTTGAAAGTTGCCCATTGGGTGCTCGACTGCCGAATCCAAATAATAACTCAGACAGACTCGAAACAACGTTAAAAGCAAGTTTGGCTACAGTGGAACTAGTCTTTAGAAGAATCTACAACTTTTACTTTATGTAATATATAAAAAAAGATCTTAAACTTTGTTTATTAATCGAATTTATATTGATTGTTTGATATTTTCTATTATTATTGAACATTTTCAAAGTTTTCATACACTATTCCCTATAAGTAACTACGTAATTCAAAGATTATTATGATTTATAATAATAAATCTTAAAAAAATATAAAAAATATGTTTTTTTGTTTATATCAAATATATGTACTATATAGTATGTATCGAACTTTTTATGTATTTTATTTATACATCACTATCTTCTTGTTTATCTCTATAACCGTATCTATGTTTCTTCTATTTATTATTTCTTTCCACTGTAACGAAGCTTGCCTGTACAATTGATTATTTTAGAGCGACCCTGGGCGTATAATTTCAAAATTAATTTGACTTTTATCTGCAGACTTCTCAAGCACTACAATATATCAGATTAAGCGGCATTAACTTTGCCTAGGCTGTACCCAAGATATTTAGGTTAGATAGAGTCTGCCAACGTGTTCACACTTAGGTCACTCACAAGTCTCAACTTTGTCAAGGCCATTGGGTTTGTAAAGAGAATAAGAGATCTCCGAGTCATGAGGTCTGTACAATCTAATATTTCTTTTATTTATGATGCGCACGTTCTGGTCAGGTCTCTAATTTATTACAGGCATTTTTGCGGGCTTGTTTTGTGATGTGTTCGCTAATGTTATTTTTTGGTTTTTTATTTGGCCTGTTGGGGGCATTCTGTATACTCGTTTTTTGCCGTTGAAGATTACCAGTTTTTCGGGGGGCTATTTTTATTTTATTTATTATATTTATTTTCTGTTCTCTGGCATAAAATACATCTTAATTAGGACTTAAGCGGTTTATTCACATGGAACCATATGTTGTGAACTCAGAATGATTGTTCAGTTCAGATAACTAATATTTCTCAATTACTTCACACAATTTGTTGGCTTTTTTAGCGAACTTTGTTTGTTGGTTTTCGCTTTTGATTTTTGTGGAGTTACATTTTTGCCTAAGCAAAAAACCAATAGTCCGCAAAACTTTGTGGCGACAATTGAAAGTGAAGGCGTCGTTGCGGCACAGTTGGCCCAACTGGCCTGGGTTGGTGTAGATTTTGAATGCGGGGCGTGGCAAAAAACACAAAAGTTGAGACGGCGTTATGCAAGTAACTTCAAGTTTGCGCCCTGACTCTTTTGTTTGACTGAATAACATTTGAATGCAGTGAATTGAACTCTGGTTTGACACCTTTTTTGTGAACCATACGCACCTTACAATAAGATAAAAGACACACAAGCCGTGCTCAAAACGGAGTACAGTAAAATATCACAACCGTCACTTACGAAGCTCAAAACGAAACTAAAAGTCTAACGAACCAAACCGGCCGAAAGTAGCCGAAGTCGAAGTCTTTGAAGTTGCTCTGCTCTGCCTGCAGCGACGACGAAGCGTGAGCGTGGTCTTCGGCGCGTTCCAGTGAACTTGAAAAATTAGTCAGTTTGTCGATCAAAATATGTTTTTAAATTTGCTTAAACCAAAGGAAAATACAAATTTACAGCTCGCAATTACTGCAAAAAATAAAGAAACTTCTCCCACAATAGTTTTACGACGTGCATTTGACAGCAGACCTACACAGGCCGTATAATAGCAAACAGGTCTCGAACATACATAATCCCAGCTCGGGGTTAGCCCATGAGTCAGGGGCTAACAGTCATCCACAGCTGCCTTTGGCTTTTTCTTTGCTCTCTCCTTTTCTCTCTCTGGAGACTTAGCCAGTCATCGGTTCTTGTTCTCAAAATAAAATCAATACCAGCATTATTTCGTTATATATTATATTTAACCTATGTAAGAACAAAGAAAAATTATGACTAATAATACAAACTGCACGAGAGTTCAGGTATTTTACTATATAGTATATTTTATTTATTAAAATTCAATAAATTAATTTTAAAAACTGAAAGTGAACAATCAAAACATTAAACTAGAAATATTATTATATCAGTATGAAATTGATTTGGTTTTTATGTTGTTGTTGTTGATTTTCGCTTTTTCTTTTAAAAGAATTTAAACAATTGCTTATATAACTTCTTTGCAGTTTTTTTTTTTTTTTTTGTTTATGTCTGGTTTGGTTTGTCGATAGAAACATTTCTTGTATAAACGCTAATTATAATATATGCTAGTTTTCTCAAATTAATTTTACAACATTAAAAAGATTTTTTTTTGGTTTTTTTTTGGTTTTGCTTTTTGATTTTGATGCATTTGCACTAAGTTTCAATTGCATTGGCTAAGTATTTGTGTTTAACTTTAGTTAATTTAATGTTTAGCGATTGTATTAGCAGAAAGTCTGTGAGAAAGAACGCAAATTCGGAAAAGTTCGTTCGGTTTTTTGGTTAGTAAATGCAAAGAAAAAACGAAACGATAAACTATCGAAGCTTGAGGAAATCGAGAAATAAAGATTTCCTGTTTATTTTTTTGTAAGTATTACGTAATTCTCTTAAGCGATTTCTTCAATTCACCGGGCGGGATCCATGCACAATCATCTTTGGCAATTCGGATAAACAAAACTTATTTGATTGCATTGTGCGCGTTTCCCCCGCACATTCGATAACTCTTAAAGCGTATTTTTTGTATCGAAAACTATCGAAATTCCGTAAAAAATCTAGTTCAAATTTTACTTTATATTTTTAGTCACAATTTAAATAAAGGAAAGGTATTAAAAAAAACAAACTTCTTGCGCCTTCGATGCGTAACAATGAAGTAGGCGTGGCATATGAGTGTGTGTGTGTGTTCGTGATAAATACATACTATATAAAGAGTTATTTTTTATTTAAGATCGCAAGACAAGGACCGAAAAAGTCCAACAGTTGTGTTCGCAACTGTGATGTGCTTTTTCTTGATTACTCGGAGGTGGGGTAAGGGGTAGTAGTACTAAGGGGTAAGGGCTCTAACTGTGGGGAGAGCACATCGCCTGCGTCGCTTAGGCCAGGAATGGAGGAATGGGGGGTGAGGGGACATGCAGTTAAGGGTCAACTAAGTACACACTCAATAAACGGTGTTTCAAGTGGGATAAGAGAGAGAGAGATATACATGGGTGGAGACAGGGGGGACGCAGGGAACTTTTCGCTCAGCAAAATTCATGTGACACGCTTTCGCGTGGACGCCGTGACAGACACAATACATATACATATATAAAGATATATAATAAAAAGGGATCTGCACGCAATTCCAGCTACTCGCATGTCGCCCAGCGCAAGGACAGACTTCTCCAGGGTGGCCACCGTTTTCGACAAATTTGACAGAAATAGAAAGTTCAAAGATAGTAACGATGTGAAAAAAAAACACCTAAACAGTTTAGTTTTTCTTTTTGTACTCTCTGCAACAACAAAACGCGTGCAACTTACAGTTAGTTATGCTATATATGGTACAGTTTATACGGTTAAAACGTAAATTGTATTGAAAATAATAGAGCTGAAGATAGTGTAGACCGTCACCAATATATATGTAGATCAAAGATCGACTACGATTGTATCAAAAACAAAATGGCGGCCGTTTCAAAAAATATATTTACAGTTGCCTTAACATCTAGATAGATTAGAGATAAGTATATGTGTGTGTGTGTGTGAGTGAATGTGTTTGGTTGTGGCCACCAAATAACGGAGATTACTGTCTGTCCTGCATTGAGGTACTCTCGTCTGAAGCACGCCGTTCTAACACCGCATAGCACAGAAGCCATCTAACATTTCTAGACGGGTGCTATCGAAGAGCGATGCGGCGAAGATGCCAGACGCGAGAGTCCAACATCAATTTTGCGACCAAAACCGACAAAGTCTGGCAATCGACCTATTTCGGCGGTACCAGCTGTCGGTTTCTTCACTTGTCTTTGCATACGATTACAATACATACAAGTATAGGATATATATTATATATAGGGTAAATTGATAGTTAAATGAGTTACAGATACAGGTTATTGTGAGTCTGTGGTGGTTGAGTGTGTGTGAGTGAGTGAGGTGGGTGTGTGTGTATGTGTGCCAAGGGCCTTCGATTTCGGGTGCTAAGGAAATTCAACAATCCTAAGTTAAAAATAAACTGGATACCCTTTCACCTACAGAGCTACGATTAATAAAAAACAAAATAGAACAAAAGTGTGTGAACAACACGAGTTATATATGAGATAAGCCTGAGCCTGATTGTGTTAAACTTTGTTTTTACTATTGTACTAGGAAGCTGTGGTAATATCGAGGGAACCAATGGAAGAGCACTATATGTAACGAAGGAACCAGCAGAAGAAGTAGAATGATTTCAATGTACTTACTAACATGTGTGGTAGTTCTATCTATCTGGAAAGTACTAGTATATATGTGGGGTATATAGTTTATTTGGGAATTTGGTTAGTACGATACCGTAACCAAGGCAAAATTAGATTTGATAATAGATTGGATAATGTATGTAATAACAACAATTGCATAAGAAAAGAAAATAATGTTGTAGATACCTGATAGCGGGTCGCGCGCGCGCTTCAATCGACTGGTAATCATAAATCGTATATAGTTAATACACAATATATGGTATGTAATATATAGTATATATTTATAGTATTTTGTTTGTAATATATGTAATTGGCTTAGATAACTTACGAGTACGAGTGCTCTATTTCTTTCTTTGGATATTCAACGAGTATATGAGAGATGACGAGAGTAGTTGGTGTTTGTTTTTGGGGGGGGGGGGGGATATAACATACAAATGCAGTTATGTATGCGTATTGTATAACAGTATAACAGTTTTGCAGAGCATTGCACATGGACAAATAACTAAAAGCTACGCACAGATATATATATATTTGTATATTAACGAAATCGTACATAAATACAATATATGTATGTATATATATATTTACTATATATTTGCCCGATTCTTACCCAGAGCCTATCGGATTTCTTTCTCGTTTTTGCGTATTGCGTATTGCGTTTCTTTCTGAGAGTGAAGACATGGCAAAAGGAGACAGAGAGTGTATAACAACGTACGGTATTCTTTTGTTTTTTTTTTTTTGTTTTTTGAGGTTAGAATGTGGACTGGGTGTGTGAATGGTGCCCCAAAACTCTTAATGAGAACTAAAAAAATAAAAACAAATGAAAAAACAAAAAAAAATAAAAAACATTGGAAAATGAATATAAACAAAAATACAACATTATATTGAAATATATATAAATATATTAGTAATTAACGAAGTATTTTACTGATATTGTACAGATACAGTTATATATGTATTTATATATAGCTAACTATATGAGGGGGAGGGAGCGCAAACGAGATAGATAGATAGAGAATGAGAGATCTACAGCAAGGAGAGCGCCAGATTCAAAATAAAATAAAAAGCAATGCGAGGCGCACACAGAGCATAAATGTTGTAATTGTTTCATTTGTTGTAGTTGTTATTGTAATATGTTGTTGTTCTTGAACAGTTAGAGAGATAGAGAGAGAGAGAGAAAGAGGGAAAGGGGGAGAGAGAGAATGAGAGTGCAAAAACCACAATCAAGCGATATAACACATAAAATATATAGAGACAGACAAAGCAAAGATCGGGTGCATTGAAAGTAATTTTGAGATACTCGTTTAACTTATCTACGCATATTTGTTGCTGTTAGTGTGTGTGTGTGTGTGTGCGTGTAACCAGTGTGAGTGTGGGAGTATGTGTGTGTGTGTGTGTTTGGGTATGTGTGAGTGTCTCAAAACTGTTATACATTGAAAAATAGCTTTGGAATTGCGTAGCTTGAGTATGAAAACTTGCTTGCAGTTTGTGATTGCTTTTTGCTTGCCACATGTGGCATGTTGCTGCCCTGATGCAGTTCACTGAGCTGTTGCTGCTGCTGCTGCTCTTCTGCCGGGCTATTGTTGTTGCTGTTGTTGTAGTTGCTGCTGCTCCTGCTGCCGTGTCAATCGTGAAACAGCAAAGGCAACGGCAGACCCACCAACGATGCCTGCGTCTCAAGATGCGGCATGGCGGCAAAAAGGCTGCTGCACTTGCTCGGCAAACGCATCCTGCGGCGGCGGCGCCTGTAACAGTCCCAGCGCAGCGTCGGGCAAACATCATCTGAAGCGCGGCTGCAGCATCTGCAGCATGTTAGGATGTCCCGGCAGCATGACACTCATGCCAGGCATAGCCATCGCTCCAGCTGGCAGTCCGGGCAGCCCGATTGCCTGCATGGGCAGTAGACCTAGAGAGAGAGATGTGGATTACAGATGAACATAGCTTGCATATATGTATCTTCATGCAACACTCACCTGCTGGCATGCCAGGCAACTGTCCAGGACGCAGCATGTTGCCACCAATGAGTGCGCCATGGGGTCCAATGGTTACCGTGCCGGGTCGCAGCATGGGCTGCATCAGTTGCATCGTGCCGGGGAGCTGCATCTGTTACCGAGACGTCATTGCAGTCGAGAGAAAGATACAGAACAGAGAGCATGGAAGAGAGCAGAGGATTAATAGTTTTAACGGTATTCTGGTGATTATGGCAAATTGTCGTGTCTCTCTGTATGTGTGTGTGTTTGTTCTGTGTGTGTGTGTGGTGTGTATCGAAGCCATTATACACAAAATTAGCTAAGTTGTTATCATGTTGTATATATTTCTTTTGTTGGTATTAAGAATATTAATAATAATTTTGGTTTTTTGCTTAAACATTAAATGAATAAACTGATGTTGTGTTTATTTAGTGTGTGTGTGTGTGTGGTGTGTGTTGTTCTTTTTGTTGTTGTCAAAACATTTTGCATCGCATTACAATGTTACAATGAGAGGAGAGATATATAATATATATATAGAGATAGAGACATATAAAGAGAGCAACTTTTCTCCTTTGTTTTTGGTTGAATTTTTGTTTTTTTTTGAACTATCGAAAAATATGAAATAAATAAATAGTTTAAACTAAATGTAGATATTAAGTAGATAAATTAAATTGTTGTTGTTGTTGTTGGTTAAAAAAAGAAACGTACTTACAATTCGGAAACTGAACTGACGACGATGAGGGAGAGAGTTGAGGGGACGGAGGGAGATCGATCGTTGCGATACGACGACGATCTCGACCTTTTGCAAATAGAGTTCTTAGCAACGAGAAGGATTCGTAAGTAATTTTTCTAGTTGTTCTTTTTTTTTTGAATTTTCAACTTAAAAACAAATTATAATTATGATGGATAAATAGATACATACGTAATATATATGGGATAAAAGAGGGTCTTGAGTTGGGAAAACATCGCAAATAAGCAAAATAGATTTCTACTAACCAGGCGTGTGAGACGAGTCGAGTTCAAGTTCCAATTCTTTTTTTAATTAATTTCAATTCTTTTTTTATTATATACTTAGCTATGATGTGGTGGGCGTGGTCGCCATGTGGCGTAAGTGGGACTATGTGAAATATGGTTAGTTGTGCACAGAGAATGGAGCTGAAAAACTAAGCAACTACACAGTGATGGAGTATGTTAAGAAGGGTGTATCACTTGAATGTCTTCTGTCTTTCAACTCCACTCCTCGCCGGCAGTTAAAAAGATAAAGGTTGTGGATCTAATTATTCCGAAATATAAACAAGAAGTCACGACGCCACCAAATGGAATTTTTTGTGTTGTTGTTGTAAGCGCATGGAAGACAGCTCAAGCTGCGTAGGTTAGTGTTAGTCATGTATGGTATATGCAAGAATATTTTGTTATGTATAGTATGGTATGTATAGCGAAAGACAGAGGGATGCTCAAGTCGAAGATGAAACATATTGAGATACAGTTAAGTTGTTTGTTGGATACGATACATTTTACAGATAAAAAACATTTAGATTAGATAGATTTGACAGTATTTTATGTTGTATTGTGTGAAGGTATATATGTATGTATGTGTATGTCTTGTATGTGCTGTGTGTGTGTATGTGTGTTTGTGTGTGTGTTGAAGAGGTATCAATATCAATAGTCATATACAATTATGTAGATAGATATATGTATATATTTTAAGTTCTGTGTGGTGTGTGGTCGTGTGTGTGGATATGAATTAATCAATCAACCAACCAATCAATCAATCAATCAATCAATCAATCATTAACCAACCAACGCAGCAACCATTACGACAAGTTCAAAGTAATTTGTAATAGAATATAATTATTCAAAATTATGTACTTACATGGCTTGCATAGTTCAACAACTCTCGACATTACGAGTACGTACGTTACGTTACACAATACGTAAACGTAAGCGCCTAACGTCGTTAATGTGCTTGCAAGGCAGTACGTACTATGGAAGTGTGTTTCTTTCTTGGGCATTACGAGTACCATTATCACTATATCATATTCGATTATCGATGGGAATTGTGGGAAGGCGATAGAACAGGATAAGTTCGGGTTGGGGTTAGGCGGGGTAGGTAGTTTTATGGGTAAGTGTGTGTGTTTTAGATGTGAGAGATGTGTGTGCATGTTGTTGGCGGGGAGGGGCGGTGGATGGTGTTGGCTGGAGGAGCTTGCTTAGTCTACTACGAGTAATACTTGCATAAAGAGCGTACAGTGTAACTGTACGAGAGATTGCGAGATTATCATATTACAATATCATATATAGTAATGGAATTTTGGCATTTACTTATCTTTCGTAATATCGCGGGCAACTTTCTTGTATTTTCTTTGGTGTTTTGTATATAAAAGTACATATATGGAAAGTGAAGTGTATAAAAATACATACTGTAGTATTCAAACTGACTGTTTGTCGGCCCTGCAACTGGCAATTATCTGGTTAAGATCAACACTCAACTGTACTGCACTGCAATTGTAATGTTAACTTTAATTTTGTTACTGATCATTTTGGAATTTTCAATTTGGTTTGATTTGATTTTCGCTTAGGTTAGTTTACGAATACATAGATAGATAGAATGGTCAGTCAGGTGCTAAAGAGCTGCAGCTAGTTCTTGATGTGTGACAGACGGCAGGAAATAGGTTAAGGTTGAATACTTAAGGAACAGTTGATAGGGCAGATCCCGAGTTACCTCCAAGAAAAAGTCGCATGCAAACGAGGTAGCGAATCGACAAGATATAGGTATTTAATTAACCATATAAGGATACAATCGGAGCTCTCTAGAAGTAATAAATGTACCATATACAAGTACAATCTAAGATTTCACAATATCCAAAATGTTTAAAGGTTTGAATTATTGATCTTTACAATATCTCCCTTTCTAGCCTTGTCTTGTCACTCCTTCACTTTCGCATGCCACTATTCAAGGAGTCTCCTTCTTTGATGACTTTATAAAGCTAAAAATGCCTGCACTCTATTATGAATGATCTTCGATGTTGAGAGATATGAGAGCTCTACGCTGTGGGAAGATATAAGTATTTATATATATATATATATATGCGCATCTATGCTAGCCCCTAATCTTCATATTCTTTTCGCTTTGTACAGTTTTCTATTTTTTTTAGCATTTTTTTTTTTTGGGAATTTTAGTCAAGGTGGAAAAATTGATGTCGTTGTTTTGGCACCCACTGGCCAAGTTAGACACTTACCATGCCCAGGCCCGCAGCAGGATTCCCCGGCTGACGTACCGCTTGCAGACGTTGTAGCATCACAGCTCGATTCAGCTCCTCCAGTTGTTTTGCCTGCTGCTGCTGTTGTTGTTGCTGCTGCTGCTGCTGTTGATGCTGATGCAGTTGCTGTTGGTGCTGCTGCTGTTGTTGCACCGCCTGAGCCTGCTGTTGAGCATGTTGCTGTTGTTGTTGCTGGTGCTGTTGTTGTGCTGCAACGGCTTGAGCAACCTGCGCTGCCTGCACCTGCGCCTGCATATGTTGGGCATGTGCCACAGCCTGGACCTGAGCAACCTGTGCGGCCTGTGCCTGTGCGACCGCCACCAGAGCTGCTGTCTGTAAAAAGATTAGGGGGAATATGATGGGAAGTATTTTTGGATTTTTTAGAGCGAGCGAGCAAGCAAAAAACGATTCGAACTGAATTAAATATCTTTGCAAATTCGAAATGTGTGCGTGTGCTCCAAGTAGAGCAACTGCAGCCAACTTGGGTGTCACCTTTGTGGGGTCACCAATTTGAATCTATAGTTTCTTTGCTTTTGCCATATTTCT
Source organism: Zaprionus nigranus (assembly GCA_018903425.1). Classification (NCBI taxonomy): domain Eukaryota; kingdom Metazoa; phylum Arthropoda; class Insecta; order Diptera; family Drosophilidae; genus Zaprionus; species Zaprionus nigranus. The sequence goes on from JAEIGD010000002.1 coordinate 1,267,504, forward strand.
TTTTCAAGATATTAAATGATTTAGGTTTATTGTGTTGAAAGTGAAAGCCGCCGTTCATTTTTGTTGCCATTAATTTGTTTGTTTAATTAAAAAATTGTACAGACATATATCATACTCTATATGCTAGGTTTTACTCTTTTTTTTTGTTTTTGTTCTGTATGTATTTTTTTTTATATCTCTATATATAACTCCGTGTTCCATTGTCGGCCGTTTTACTGTTGTCGTGCACGCATTCTTCGAAATTGCAAAAATAATTGTAACCAAAAGTCACTTTATAATTCGGTACAATCGAATCAAAAATAAAAGGTTTATAGGTTTATAAAACTATAGAATGTCCAGCGCGAGAATTAAATGAATGGAATTCTTAAAAAATGCGAGTGCTCTCTATAGCGATTGATTTCTATAGAGCTGCATTCGATCGTTAAGACAAATGTAACTGTAACCTCAACTGTGTCTGTATCATGTTATCAATGTTATCAATGTCTCCGAATCTGTATTTGTGTCTATATCTTCTTCTGGATTGTGTATGTGTATTGTGCTGTGTCATATATAAATTGTTTGTCTTTTGTACAAGTCCGTATCGGCGTCTGCTCATTTATATTGACTATGGTTTCTATAACTATGATAAGAACTCACTTCCTGTGCCTTGGAGATGGCCGTGCTCACAGCAATTGCGTTCGCAGCGGCGGCGGCAGCGGCAGCAGCGCTGTTGCCTGTTGGCGAGATGCCCGATAACGATGGAGGTGGCGGTGTCGAAGGCATCGTCGATGAGGATGATGATGATGCAGCCGCATTGCCCGCCGCACCACCAATCCCACTGCCGCCATTATTGTTGCTGTTGGGGCTGTTGTTGCTGTGTTTTGAGGCTGCTGCTACCTTGGCCAATGCGGCAGCCAGACGCGCCTGGTACTTGGGCAGTCGTGCGCGCAACTCCTCCAAACTAGCATCCTCCGCCGGATGCATTATCTTTGTGGTGACGGCGGCTACAGCATTAGTCCCCGCATTGCCGCCGCTCGCATTTGGCGGTCTTCCCTGATTATGTGGATCTGGTGCTGCAGGTGGCGCAGCGTTCGACGCCGCACCGCCAACACCAGAATTATTGGTGGTGGGTGGAGCACTTATGGTGGCATTACTGTAAATAGAATACATGAATTGATGCCTTCTAATCTCTTCGAAGCACAGATTGCGCCTACCTGTAAGCCGGAAACGTGGGTTTCTGTTGTTGTGCCATCGCTGCGGCATGCTGCTGATGCTGGTGATGTACTGCTGCTGCTGCAGCTGCCGCTGATGTGGTTGCCATCGCAGCTGGGAACATCGGTCGCGGTGGCATCATGTGCGGCATCATTGGCATCGGATACGGAGGCAATGGTGGCATATGCTGCATCATACCCATGCCATACTGACCAAGCATATGAGGCGGCATCATATTGGGTGGCATCATCATGGGAGGCGGCACAGACATGGGATCTAAATATAAGATATCTCGTTGTCAGTAAATAATTAAACAAAAGTATTCAATTTCCAGCTCACATTCAACTTTCTTCTTGGCGGCTGGCTCATCATCATCCGAGTCAGACTTGCCGCCATTCTTTTGTCTCTCATGGTCCCGTAGATCCTCTGCTGGAATGCCGTCCATGCCAAATATCTCGATTTCAATGTTGGACCGATTGGGCAGGGAATTTGGCACCTTATCCACTGTTTCCTTGTGCACCTGCATACAATGTATAGACAGACCTGGCCCCGTGTACAGCTTCTTGTGACATATATGACATTTGAAGTGTTTCGCCTTTTTGATGCTGTACTAGAATTTTCTCATCGTCAAACTCGCGATTGCAGTACCTAAGTTAATTTTACTGAGTTAAGGAGGGAAACAAAACATTTTTTGACTTATTGGCTATTTGTGATTTTGCCGACACCCACACTTTGATAGAGCACCAACAATAACAACAACAATACTTGCCATTATATAAATGCGCAAGTGTAGGTGTGAGAGTAGATACAAATTTCAGTGAGGCTCGCACGCACACACACGCACGCCGTTAAACAACGGGCGGCTGCAACAAATTTTTTTCATTTTCTTTGTTTGGAAAGGATACCAGCACCAGGGTTTGGAGGCCTTCTTCTTTTTACGACCCATTATCTGAACTTTATTTTACACACTCTAAATTGACAAGAAGGTCCTTTTAAACCTATTAACTTAGAACTTTTTGTGGTAAATATATCTATTATCAAGCGTCGTGTCGGTATCGAATCATGAGAAAACAAAATGGAGTGTGTTCTAGAGATGTTCGCTTATCGATACCGCGAAAGGGAATAGCAATATTTTATTTCGGCGGCAAATATCGATATCTAATACGTAGGCGAAATTCTTAAAGTTTTTCGCATTATAAATTATTTCAAATTATTTGTTATTAATTCTTATTGGGTTTGACATTGAAACAAATGTAATTGTATCATTTGTATCATTACAACGACAATAGAATTTCGATACCATCGTTATGAATGGCATCGTTATAAATGTCATCGATATAAGCGGGTGACGATAGTATCGCCGTGAAATATTTTTTGGCATCGATACAGCCGAGTTACGATGTATCGTCTTTAGGTAAAACATCGATAGGCGCACATTGCGGTGTGTGTACGTTTATAAACCCGGTAAATAATTAAAGCAAAATGGCCGATAAAAAGGTAAGTTAAACAACAATAGTTTATATAAATTGTGTGCTTAAACTTATCATGTTCCCCAGACAGGTGGCAACAACGACGGCAAAGAGAAGCGTCGCAAGGAGTCCATTTTGGATCTGTCAAAGTATCTGGAGAAACAAATCCGCGTCAAATTCGCAGGAGGCCGCGAGGCGTCCGGCATTCTAAAGGGCTACGATGCGTTGCTAAATCTGGTGCTGGACAACACAGTGGAGTATCTGCGAGACTCTGACGAGCCGTACAAACTGACCGAGGACTCGACGCGCAGTCTTGGTCTGGTTGTCTGCCGTGGCACAGCGCTGGTGCTAATCTGTCCGCAAGACGGTGTCGAATCCATTGCCAATCCGTTCATAACGCAATAGAAGGAGGAGCATCTGCTACTAGGCTAAGGTTTCCCCACAAACAAACTCGGTTTGCATATACGTTTAAATTAATGAAGATATACAATACATGTATCATATTATAAATACAATTTAAAACTAAACAATAGGCTATTCTAGACCGAATTCGTTGCGTATCCAGGGATATTGTGCCGGGCACTCCATGCACGTGTAAAAATAGCGATCCTCCTGCAAGACACGGCTGCGCACCTTGCATACATTGGGCACCTGGCAGACCTGCTCGTGCGGCTCTAGCTGTTTGTTGGCCTGGCAGCGCCAAGGCTCAAACTGATGCATTCTATTGCTCGCCGTGGGTTGCCTCATCCATTGTATGGACTGCTGATTGGTCACGAAGTACACATCGGGCAACTTTTGCATGTCGTCCATGAATTTCTAGCAAGGAAAAGGAATCAGTTACACTTGGATATACCCTGCAATCTTCCCCCAGACTCACCAGAAACGCGTTCAGGTAGTCAATCTTCTTGAACCACGTGGAGTGGAAGTAGAGACCAAATGGTGCCCGATTGCTAAGATAATGACGCTTGAAGTTATATGTCAGCATGCGGTAGACATCGTCCCCGCTCAGATGTGGTGGACAGCTGTCGACCATGCCGCATGTATATTCACCCGCCTCCAGTTGATTCATGACCAACTCCCAGATGCCGGGATAACTGCGCGTTGGACAGTTCTGATTGGTGCCCACACAACTGTGGGGCATCTTGAAGTCCAGTGTATATGGCCAAAGTGGTGGATTCGAGTGTGGTGCAACCATAGAGGCATCATAGACAAAGCCAAATTCCTTCATCATAAGGAACTGACGATTCCAGCCCACACGCAAGAAGGGAACGCGTATGCCACGAATCTGCTCCATGCGCACGCCGGCAAACTTATTGATAATGTTGGCCTGGCCAACCATTTCATCAAACCAATCCTCAATGGTGGCATTCTTGGACCACCAAAGCTCTGGCCCGCGATGCCTGTAAACAGAATGGGGTTACAAAGGAGGATTGCGAGAGGAAAGGGAATCACTTACGTCACCGAGTGCACGGCAATTTCGTGTCCATCGTTCCAGAGCTTTTGCACATACTGATAGTTGGTATACGGATGCGATACATAGAACGTACTGCGGATGGGGCAACCGTTGGGATTGCGTCGATTGGGTGTAAACAGCACCTTGGAGAAGAGCTCCCAATTGTCGTGATTGATGGCATCGTCGAAGGTCAATATGATCTGCTGCGGCACAGTGTGTGCCTGGAGACTGCCAGGGATCTGTGTGCCGTCCTTGGAGCAGAAGCAATGGGGCAGCTGACATTTGCGTGGATCACAAACACCCGCCGCATTGGGATCATGCTCCACATCGCACCAACCCTCATCGGAACCATCCGGGACAATCGACAGAGCCATCACAGAAGTATTCCTGCGGCAGGCAGGTGCCATCGGCACAGCCCAATTGATTCCCATCCGCACAGTCTGCCATCTCTAGCAGTGGCTTCGGTGCCGGCGTCTCAGCGCTGATATCGCAATTATCCACATTCGCTTTGAAATCACAAATCTGACGCACCACATCGAACAGCAATCCCTCGGAGCACTTAAACTCAAAGACCTCGCCATCGAGGCATAGGAAATACTTGGCACACTCGCTGTTTGTCCAGATCTTGTGCACCGCTCGCTGCGGATTGCGATAGAAACGTGCGTCTTGCATGCAATTCACCTCAGACGATGACGATGATGTGGAGCGCCGTTGACGTGTGTGATTACCAAGCAGCAGCACGTCGGCGCCGCCCAAGCCCGGTCCAACATGCTCCGGTTTGCTGCTGGCATTGTCTGCAAAGCAGGTCGTCTATGAGATTTTGGCTTTGGATAATTACTCGCAGCAAAAACTAATTAATACGTTGACCCAAAAAACGGAGACTGCTCACGTCCAAACCGACGCGACGTTGGTCGGGGCGTTGCTTGGTGGGGGAGGTGCTTGGACAGGGGAGTGGTGATAGAGAGGGGAGGGAGCTCACTGTGTGCCAGCTGTTGCAATTCACGTAATGTTGACTACCGACTCAAACACGCAGTTGCTTGCAGGCACAGCGGCGTGGTCAAATGGGGGGGAAGACTTTGGCTTAGGAAAGCGAAAGTTCTCTTGGGGATGAATGAGGATGTGTCTTGGAGATCTTGTTGAGATCATCTAAGAAATGCTTAAAGATAATTCTATAAGTAGGTAAGTAATTTTGCTTTAAATGTAAAGACGAATGAGGAATAGTGAAGTCAATTACAATGGAATGGATATTGGATTGAGATCATATCGGAATTACTCAAGTTAAAGATGATCGTACATGCATTGAAGTAAACTTTAACTGAAAAGCATAAGTTCTAAAATGAGAGACAATGCTGATGAAGATGACTGCACAAAAAAGTTCCATTGATGTGCTTCAAGTTATCAAATAATTGTAAATCACATTAAATTTTATAGAAACATTCTTAGAGTTGGCTAAAAATGTTAAAAGAAAACTCAAGTTTTTAAGTGTAAATTGATGACTATTTATATTCCTATTGCCTCTTAAAATAGATATCTATATATCTTTATTTAAAAGTATTCACGATTTTGAAAAACTGTTTAAAAATCACTCAATAAAACAAATTTCGCATTGTTATTTGAAAATGAATTGTGATTAGCTTTGCATTTAGCTTGAGTTATAGTTGGTCTGTATTTTTAAGGTAAATATTCTTCAGTTTTTGCAACTCTTCGGTTTATCTACATCTATATCTATCAGTTATATATCTTGACAGAGAGATGCTTGGAAACTACTCAGGTAAAATAAGGAATCCTCACAGTCTTCAATTGGTTAACTAAGCTTGCAATTCATTAGGTTTTCTTTAAAGATCTATTAAAATTGTTGTTTTTATCATTGTTATAATAATCACTTTGTTGGGGATTATTCTAGTTGATAAAATTAAAAATAGGGCCAACTTTTGTTAGTTCTTCCCATTGCTTAAAGTTTTCTTTATAAATATCGCAATCTGTTATCAATTTTTCGACTTTAGTAAGTTTTGTTTGTGTACAGATTCGATTTTTGAATTGATCATCCAAACTGGCGGCGCCTCTGGGGCAGGTATATTTGGTCTGCTGCCAATTGAGTTGCGTTTGCAACATGCTGTGACTTGAACGGCGGCAAGATTGGAGCACTGTGGATCGTAATTCAAGCGGATTGGGCAACTGTGGCAACGCGTGTGTGGAAAATGCAAGATGCGATCTCCAGATGCAAGTGTGTGTGTGTGTTGCCTATGTATCTATGTTATGTCTATGTGTGTGTGTGTATATGTTGAAGTGGCAGCTGCAGCGTTTAGAAAGTAAGTTTGGTACTGTTCAAACTGATTGAGTAAAGAGAGGGGGTGGCAAGGGACTGGTTCGCGCGCCCCTGCTCGGGAGGTCATTTGAAAATTTAGCAATTGTCATTGGGGTTCAATGCACACACGGAGAGTTGCGTCGGGTGCGCCAGGTGCGTGTTATATAACTAAACTGATCAACAACTTTCACACCCAAAGCATAGACACACACACGCACACCTCGATCAAAGTCAGGTAGTAAATTTCGGTGTCAAACAAAAGCGGAGAAATTACCAATGCGGGCAGCATGCGCCGACAGAGACGACGTCGACGACATAATCGCGCCAAGCGTACCGATGACAATCGATACAACAACAACAACATGCCCGAAGTGCAGCAGGGATAACAATAGTTTTTGCATCGATAACGAGATATCGCTGTCGCTGCGACTGCTTGCGCATCTACGTTGGCTACGTTTATAACGGTTTAGTATGTAATCTGCCGCAGTCAGCGCTGACGCAGGCGCAGCGTCGGAAGCGTCGACCTTGACTGTGAAACGAGTCTGGCGATTTGAATTTTCCCTCAAGCGAGAAGTCATTTTCCAGTTTTCTTAACCGGCGCGAACGCGTTTGAGAACGTGTTTCTGCGTGCACAGTTGTGTGCGTTGCTGCAGACCGAAACGAACTGAGGCACTGCCAGCAGCAGAGCAGAGTATTTAAACGGCTGGACGAATATCTCTGAGGAGAAAGCTCTCTCGGCAGTTACATTTGTTTCTCTCTTTCTTTTTTCTTATCTTGACCTTAGTTGGCATGGCAAAGCAAGTCAAAGGTGAATTCAGTTTGATCCCAATACAATTTTCCATTGCTTTGATGGCTGCAGCATGGCATAAATAGAACATTGATTATGTAAAATTTTTTTTTACTAAAAAATAAACCGATAAGAAAAAATGTCTGTTTTGAATTTTAAATAAAATTTGAATTCATCGTTTGAATGCGAGAGTGTCAACGGTTATTTTTCCATTTGGTGCTGCCAACTCGTTGAAAACTCAATTCGTTTTAGTACCAACAATTGTCGCTAGAGGCACGCTTGGGCGCATGCAACTCTGTCGTAGCGTCATATTTTATTTTAGCGCCAGGAGAAACGAACTGTTTTAAGGATTTTAAATATATTACAACGTCTTGTGAATTACGGAATAACGTGAACAATGCGACCCAGCATGGGTACGCCACAGGGACGCGGTGCGGTGCGCGCAAATGTGTCCATGCGCATGACACAGCAGCAACAGCAGAAGGCTCAACAGGAGGCGGCAGACGCCGCTGCCCTAGACGCCCTGGACGAGGCGCTGATCTTTGATGATGAGGAGGGCGGCACACGCATCGGGGATATCTACATACCACCACCAGTGCCGCCGCACTGCTCCATGGAATCGGTGGGGCCACGGCTGATGATCGAGCGCATTGTCAACTACAATTTCAAGAGTTATGCCGGCGAGGTGGAGCTGGGCCCCTTTCATCCCTCGTTCACAGCCATAATTGGACCCAATGGGAGTGGCAAGAGCAATGTGATCGATTCCATGATGTTTGTCTTTGGTTGTCGCGCCAATCGGATACGCTGCAAGAAACTCTCCACGCTCATTCACAACTCAAAGAACTATCCCAATCTCAACAGCTGCTCGGTGGCTGTGCACTTTACCCTGGTCGTGGACAAGCCCGGGGGTAAATTCGAAATGGTTCCCGATTCGCAGTTCGTGGTCAAGCGCACTGCCATGTCGGATAACTCGTCGTATTATCAGATAGATAACCAGCGTGTGCAGCTCAAGGATGTGGCCAAGTTGCTGAAGAATCATCATGTCGATCTGGAGCACAATCGTTTTCTCATTCTCCAGGGTGAGGTGGAGTCCATTGCCATGATGAAGCCCCAAGGGGCTGACGGAGAATGAGACGGGCATGCTGGAGTATCTGGAGGACATTATCGGTACTCAGCGTTACATACGTCCGCTGGCGCAGATCAATCAGCGTGTGGATCAGCTGACTGATGATCGTACCGAGAAGCACAACCGGTGTAAGCTCGCCGAGCGTGAGATGAAGGATCTGGAGCAGCCATACAACGAGGCTGTCGAGTATTTGCGCAAGGAGAACGAACTGATGCGCACCAAGAACTGGGTCACCCAAAAGTATATTAGCATTAAGAAACAAAAGTTGGAGCAGTACACCAAGGAGCACGAGCAATGCGCCGAGGAGCTGAAGGTCCACGACGAAGGCACCGATGCCTTAAAGAAGGAACGCGCCGAGAAGGAGCAAGTCATAAGCAAGGAAATAGAGTGAGTAGATGCAGATACCCTTCCACCTATAACATTCAATCATAACCCACATCTTCCCCTCACCACGCAGAGCCTACGAAACGCTGATGAAGAGCCGCGAGGCTATCAAGAAGAAATTGGTAGCCGCAGAGCGGAGCTACACCGAAGTCCAGAGCACCATGGAGAACACAAACAAGCAGCGCAAGAAGGACAAGGCACAGATCGATAAGAACGAGAAGGAGCTGGAGGAGCTGCACAAATTGCCGGAGAAGAATTCGCAGGAGATTAAAGAGTGTGAACACAAGCTCGAGCGTCTTGAAAAGGAGAAGGTTACACTCAACGAGGAGCTGGTCAAGCAGCTCGATGAGCTCAAGGAGAAGTCAGAGCCACTGACAGAGAAGCGTCTTCAGTTCAGTGACAAACTGATTGGCCTCAAGGAGGCAGTGAATAAGGCACGCGAGGAACTACAGGTGCACGAGTCCAAGATGAAGATACTCAAGCAGGTGGAGACAACGGAGGCACGTAAATACCAAGCCCTCAAGTGCTGCTACGATGAGGCAGCGGAATCAATCGAAGCGAATCGCAACAAGCTGCAGGAACTCACGCAGGTGGTGCCAAAAATGAAGGAGCAAATTACCATAAATGCCGCGGAGATTGATAAACTGAACAAGGAGGAGCGTAATCTGTCCACCAAGTGCAGCAAGATGCGCGAGGAGGTGAGTCTGCAGTTGCTTTCCTGCTAGGGTTTACTTTACATGTTTCTTCTTCCTCTCTAGATCAACGATCGGACATGCAACATGCAAGCGCAGCGCTCCAACGACAAAGTCCTGGACTTCCTCATGCGCATGAAGGCGGAGGGCAAAATACCGGGCATCTTGGGACGTCTGGGTGATCTGGGTGGCATTGATGCCAAGTATGATATAGCCATATCCACAGCCTGTGGTCGCCTGGATAACATTGTAACCGATACCTACGACACGGCAACGGCGGCGATCAAAGCGCTCAAGCAGCACAATGTGGGCAGAGCCAACTTCATTCCCCTCAATCGCATGGAGCACTGGCGCAGCAAGTCGCATCCCATCAATACGTATGTATCCACAGTAGATTCTTGTAGCGGCTCTAACTCTCCCATCTCTCTCTTTGCAGGCCCGAGAACGTGCCCCGCCTGTTCGACCTCGTGCAGGTGGAGGATGAGCGCGTTAGGACCGCCTTCTATATGGCACTACACAACACATTGGTGGCCAATGATCTGGAGCAGGGCTCCCGCATTGCCTATGGCAGGGAGCGCTTCCGTGTGGTCACACTGCGTGGTGACATCATTGAGCAGGCAGGCACCATGTCCGGTGGTGGCAATCGTCCGATACGTGGCAAAATGGGCACGCAGGTGCGCACAAAGACAGCGCAGGCAGCAGACAGCTCGATGGGATCACAAAAGGATCTGGAGGAGATGCAACAGCAGGCGGAGGAGATGCAGAATCGCATCAACTATTGCCAGGAGCAGCAGGGGCGTCTGGAGCACGAGATACAGATGCTGCAATCGAACCTACAACGCAGTGAGACGGAATACAAGCGACTTGCTGTCAGTGTCAAGTCGCAGGAGCAGCAAATGGCCAGCAGTTTGAAGCAGTGCGAGGCGCAGCGTCAGCGTATGCTGGCCATTACCACAGACGAGGCTGCTGTGCAGGAGCTGGAGGCACACATTGAGGATGCCAAGCAGCAGCTGGCCGAGAGCCAAGAAAAGGAGCAGGCAATGAGTGGAGAGATTGAGGGAGTACAAGCAGAATACGATAAACTGCGTCTTGATACAGTAAAGCCCGTGGAGGCCAAGCTAAAGAAGGTAACCACTCAAATTGAGAAGGTGTCCGCCAATGTGCGTTCCCTTAATGTGGCTCTGACCACCGCAGAGCGCAGCATTGAACGTCTTAAGAAGAACAACATCAATTTGTTGGAGAATATAAAAACAGCAGAGGATAAACTGCGCTCCCTGAACGAGGAGCGAACGCAGTGCACGCAGCGCAAAGAGGAGCTTGAGGGGGAGGTAAGCGAAGCGGAGAAAGCTATCGGCAATGCCAAATCCCAATCTTCGGACATAAAGAAGGAAATCGATGAGCTCAACAAACAGGAGAATAAACGTAATGTGGAACGCATTGAGATTGACAATAAATTGCAGGCAGCGGCGGCAAAGATGAATGAGGTCAAGTCGGATATTCCACGCTGGCAGCAGCAGCTGAAGCCCCTTAAGCTCAATGACATTCCTGGCGAGACACAGCCAGTGGCACCGTTGAAACCCCTCTCGGAGGAGGAACTCGAGGAGGAGAGCCTTGAGGATATGCAGTACAAGCAAACGTTGCTGGAGGAGCAGCTGAAGAAGAAACCGAATCTGGGACACATTAAGGAGTTCACCGACAAGCGCCTGGTCTACTTGGATCGTGTCCGAGTGCTGGAAGACATCACATTGAAGCGTAACGAGATGCGCGACAAGTACGAGGAGGTGCGCAAGCGTCGCTACACTGAATTCATGGAGGGATTCAATATCATCACACGCAAGCTAAAGGAAATGTATCGCATGATCACGCTGGGTGGTGATGCCGATCTGGAGCTTGTCGACTCTATGGATCCCTTCACCGAGGGTGTACAGTTCACTGTGCGTCCCCCCAAGAAGAGCTGGAAATACATATCGAATCTTTCTGGTGGCGAGAAGACGCTCTCCTCGCTGGCACTTGTCTTTGCTCTTCACTACTACAAACCATCGCCGTTGTACTTCATGGACGAGATTGATGCAGCGCTGGACTTCAAGAATGTCTCCATTGTGGGGCACTACATTAAGGTGAGTGCGGAGCAGGAGACTCTTCTGTGGAGTTCTACTACAAGTCTTCTTCTCTTTCCCCCTTAGGAGCGCACTCGCAATGCGCAGTTCATCATTGTCTCGCTGCGTGTCAACATGTTCGAGCTGTCCAATTATCTGGTGGGCATCTACAAGGTGGACGACTGCACCGACTCCATTACGCTGGTGAATCATCCACCGCCACCGTTACCACTGCCTTCACAGCCACAGCGCTTGGACTTCACACAGTCGAATGGTGGAGGAGACAATACACTGGTGACGTTGCAGCAGACTCAAGGGGAGCCATCTGAACCTCAACCTCCTCCTCCTACTCAACAGCGCATGAGTGCCGAGATGTCTCGCCTGTGTGGCAGGGAGACCACCTTTGCGCCCAGACTGGAGAGCACTGTGCTCTCCCAGGTGGTTGCCGCCGCCGCTGCCACATCCGAATCCAACGAACCTCGCTCACCAACTGCTATGAATGTTGCCTAGAAGGAATCATTATCATTGACACATCATCGGCCATGTATCTTTATATATAGTCTGTAATCATCGTAATATTATCTTTAATAATCAGTACAAATCACTATAATAAAAAAGAAACCCAAATTAAAATTGCGCCTCAATCTTGGAGCAGATGCTGGCCAGCGCCTCGGTGGTGGGGCTGCGTATGCTAGTTATATCTTCGCCAGAATCGCAGGCACGCGTCACTAGGGGATCGAGGGGAAGGGAGCCGAGCAGAGGCACATTCATTTCGGCACACATGGCAGCGGCTCCTCCTGTTTTGGCCGGAAAGATGTCGGAACTGTTGCCGCAGTGGCCGCAACGGAAGCTGCTCATGTTCTCGATGACTCCAAGAATGGGAATGCGTTGTTTCTTACAAAAGTTGATCTCCTTGCGCACATCCAGCAGTGCTACCTCCTGGGGCGTTGTCACTATGATGGCGCTAAGGGATTCGGGTGCATTGCCATCGCGCAGGTAGGAAACCACTGACAGATGCTCGTCCGAAGTGCCCGGCGGTGTGTCTAGTAGCAGCAGATCCAAGTTACCCCAGTCAACTTCGCTGAGAAACTGTCGAATCATGCCGTTCTTTTTGGGTCCCCGCCAGATGATTGCATCATCCACAGAGCCAAGCAGAAAACCAATGGACATGAGGCAGACATTGTCGTCAATGCCCACTGGGGACCAGCCTGAGCCCGACTGATGCACGTTCTCGCCCAGTGCACCCAGCAGGCGGGGCTGTGATGGCCCACAGATGTCGATGTCCAGCACACCGAAATTGCTGTCCGGACGACTGCGCGCCAAGTAGCGTGTCAACAGTGTGGTCACTGTGCTTTTGCCCACGCCTCCTTTGCCCGACAGGATCAACAGTTTGTGCTTGACATCCTTCATGGCAGCTGCCACAAGTGCCTTGCCGGGATCCTCAAGTTTCTTGCTGGGATCACTACAGATGCTCTGATTCGGGCAGCCTGCGCAGGCACTGATAAGACCAGCCTGTTCGCTGTCGACGCCTGGACAGTGCTCGGGTGGGGGAGCTTGCATTTTACTCAATTGATTCGTATTGTGAAATCCAAACAATCAAGTACAAAATTCGCTGATAAGATGACTCGATGTGTCAGCGTTTTTTGTGAATGGTTAATAGCACGGTTTTCTTGGGACAAGTCGATCGATTGTTATCGAGAAACTTGTCGAATCAAATGAACGCTCATTTGAACCCCCACTAACATGATTTTCTGCTCAAAATCAATTTGCAAAATTTCGTTCACCAAAATTCCTTTTATTATATTTTATTTCACTTCAAAAATATGCATTTAAAATGCTTGAAAATTTGTGGTTGGTTTGTTATTTATCTAACACGCAGCGGCATTATAATTGGCCAAGCTCTTGGCACTAATCTGATCCAACTGGCGAACACCAGAACTATCCACGACGGCAACGTTGAAGTTCTTCAAGTTTACGATGAGACGTTTCTGTATTTCAAGCACACACTTCTTCAACACATCATATGCCTCATCCTGGGTGATGTTGGGATGCCAGTAGCGATCGAATATGCTGGAGCAGAACATGCTACCGTATCCATGGCCTGCATAATTCAATGATTGTGCTGAGGCTAAGTAGTCGATGAATGTAAGCTCGGGTCCTTCGACGGGGTCGTAACTACCAGATCAGATACATTATTAGTGGGGGAAACCTCCAATGACTTCCAGTGAACTTACCCGGCAACAAACATGAAGACCTGATACCTTGTGCGGCTACGCAGACTCTCGGCTAGATTCTTGCGCGTAAAATGTGCTGCAGAACGAGGACTTAAGTCGTAGCCATTTCGCATTTTGTACAGCGCAATGTTCTTTGCGATGAATTCGGTGAACTGTTCGGTATCGCCAGACTCGCCAACTGTTGATATTAACAAGTTATCCGCAACCTTATGGATCTTGTTTTCGTCTTTAAAAAAAAATGCAAATAATGTTAGCACTGGACCCGGTGAACTGGACTCCATTTGGTTTCTTGTTTTATAATCTTACCTTCTTTCATCACAATCACTGAATGGGCATGAGTGGTATCTGCAGCTAGCATAACAAAATCAGGTCCTTTGATACCCAGAAGAGTCTCCATTTTAGCAGCTTGATATTTATTGTACTCTTGCTCGTTGTTAGGATGACTTGATTAAAATTTGTAGCTGTCGGGCATCGGATTGTGGAGGTCGACCAATAAGTATGTGGTGGTAGGCCGATATAGCTATAATACGACTCTAAGTCAACAACGATATATCGATATAAAATACGATAGCGACGCTCTGTTTCGTGCGGGTCTATTCTGTTTTTTTTAATATCGATTAACTATTCCATAGAAAATACATTTTGGCTGAATAATTTAAATTTAACCTAGGATTTTATTTGCGCCATTAATTCATCTTACACTAATGTTTAAAAATTGAAAATCCGCGCCATAGCATCTGATGTGTTAATTCTTATTCTGGTTACGAAAAAATCGATTCTCATTCAGCGTTGTATCGATGAAGCACTGTTGGCACTCGCAATTGTATCGATACTGATTTGAGTGCTTGCGCACCCATCGCTACATTTCAGTCTTTCCTTCGTATTTTACTTCGTGTCGTCGTTGCGTTTGTGAACAAAAAATACGAGAAAAATTGTTAACAGCAACGAAATTTTGCTTCAGTATTTTGAGCAAAATTTCAAGAAACAAGTGCAACACATAGCTAGGAACTCACATATATTTTCGTACCCCCGTCGTAATAAAAAACCGTCAAAATTGAGTCGACAAAGATTGACGAGACTTTTCCTTCCACAACTGCTATGGAGGATAAAGCAACAACAAAAGATCTAGATCAATGGATTGAGCAGTTAAATGAATGCAATCAATTGACAGAAACACAAGTTCGCACTCTCTGCGATAAGGTAAGGCGTCGTCAGTTCGCCCTTAATTCCGAAAAAAAGTTTTTAAAAATAATTTCCATCGGTCGTGCCCGTCGGCTCATCATGAGTACTAAATTTGCAAATCGTTGCGTGCTCTCGTGCTCTCGCTCACTCTCGTTTGGCTTCGGCTCTAGCTTATGAATCATGATGCGCTCAGGCCGTAGTAGCGAACGACGCCATTTTTAATATTGGTAAATTCCAACAGCCAAGCGCCGCTATGAACACTGTGCGTGTAAGCAGGATGCCAATAAACGTTGCGTGAGAGTGCGAGTGTGACAAATCGATTGTACGTGCGATGTCTTGGCGAGAAGTATTTCTTTCTTTCTTTTTTCATTTTTGTAAATCTCATTATGTAGCGATTGTTTAGTTAATGATAATAGCAAACGTGCGTATTTGTTCTTGGGGACAAAAAATTGCAACAACCTTGCTATTTTGTCCCTCCGACTGCGTCCCTGCGGCAGTCGCAATCGGTTGAGTATTTTCTACGCTAAGTAAATATTACTTAATGGTTTGTGTGTTAGTGTGTGCTTAGAATATGTATCTATGTATGCATGTACACACACACACACACACAAACACATACATACACTTGTCACACAAGAGTGTTTTAGAGTGTATGTGTGTTGTTTTTTCCAACAATATTGGATTCAATTAAACAAATTAATGAAAAGCTCACGCGTATAGATATTCACACAGCAGCGCATCGATATCAATTATTTTCAATTTGCTGATTTCACCGTTACTGGCCACGCTCGCTCCAATGATTAAGAGGGCCCTATAGAAGTGGGGTTATGTTTGCGTCACCCAAATATTTTGTTGTGCCCAATAGTTCTTTTAGTTCTTGCGAGAAATAGGGGGGCCGTGGGGAACCCTCGCTTTGATGCCAAAAAGTATTATATTGGCAATAGGCTTGTCTGGCAGCGGAAGTATTGGCCCCAGACGCCACCAATAGACGCGACAAGGTAAAATGGCAAAAACTAAAATTGTCTGATATAAATCGCGTTGTTTCTTGGCCCGCACCCGGAAACTTATCTCTCTATGTCGCATGTCATGTCTCATTCATCTGAACTTATGCTTTAACATATACAAGGAAAATTATTTATAAATATGGCTAAACTACGATTAATTTTTCTATATCGGAACCGGTATCGGTATTGAAACGGGAACCAAAACAATCTAGACTTGTTTGGACGTCGATTCTATTATCAATTGAGTACCTAGATAAGGCTGTCGACCAATCGTAATGTTTATAGAGCTTTTTTTATTATTATTATTTTTAATAAATACATTATGCGAACAAAATTAATGCAATGTCATTATTGTAATCCTATCGACAGGCAAAGGAAATCCTATCGAAGGAATCCAATGTGCAGGAAGTGAAATGTCCGGTCACAGTTTGCGGCGATGTGCATGGTCAGTTTCACGATCTGATGGAACTGTTCCGGATAGGCGGAAAATCGCCCGATACAAATTATCTGTTCATGGGCGATTATGTGGATCGTGGCTATTATTCAGTGGAAACAGTCACGTTGCTCGTAACGCTCAAGGTGCGCTATAAGGAGCGCATTACCATATTGCGCGGCAACCATGAATCGCGTCAGATTACACAGGTCTATGGATTCTATGATGAATGCCTGCGAAAGTATGGTAACGCAAATGTTTGGAAGTATTTTACCGATTTGTTCGACTACTTGCCACTAACGGCACTGGTGGATGGCCAAATCTTTTGTCTACACGGCGGGCTCAGTCCGTCAATTGATAGCTTGGATCATATACGCGCATTGGATCGCTTGCAGGAGGTACCGCATGAGGGACCCATGTGCGATTTGCTATGGTCCGATCCCGATGACAGGGGTGGCTGGGGCATTTCCCCCCGTGGAGCTGGCTACACCTTTGGACAGGTAAGTAAAACTTTAAGAACCAGAACTGGAACTATGATTACATATATTTATTGATATACAGGATATATCAGAAACGTTTAATAATACAAACGGCTTGACCCTGGTGTCACGTGCACATCAGCTGGTGATGGAGGGTTATAATTGGTGTCATGATCGCAACGTTGTCACAATATTCTCAGCGCCAAACTATTGCTACAGATGCGGCAATCAGGCGGCTCTCATGGAACTGGATGATTCACTTAAATTTTCATTGTAAGTACTTGAGTTTGTTCTCTCTCTGTGTGTATGTCTGTCTATATATGCACTGTGATTCATTTGATAATTTGCTAATCACTGCTCCCTTCTTCCTTGCCAGCCTACAATTTGACCCAGCACCGCGACGCGGAGAACCTCATGTAACGCGAAGAACACCAGATTATTTCCTTTAAGCTGTTCGCTCTCGCCGGCACACAGTGCAGCTTACATTTACACACACATATTTACATCGCATTATAACAACAAATATAAACAAAATGCAAAACAAAAGAAAAGCAAAATCCACAATAATAAACAAAAAAAAAAAAATACAAAAAAAAGCGCATACAGAAATGAATGATAACAAGAAGAACAACAACAAACCCAATCAATAACTAAATAATAACAATTTCGATGCATTTTGTGTTGTACAATTGTGAGCAGCGGCTCAGCTGCAGTTGCCACAAAAAAAAAAAAAAAAAAAAAAAAAAAAAACCAAAAACAGAAAAAGCAGAAACAGAAAAATATTTCTGAGCATTGACAGGGCAGCGGGGGGTGCCGAGTGGGAAAAGTTAAGAAGGAGGAGGAGATATCAAGCAGCGAGAAGAGCAGTAGGATAGAGAAGGAAACAAGCAGCAGCAGAAGAGCAGAGCATAGCCGGGAAAAGAGGGGCGGATAATACAATCCAATCAAACCTACCAACCAACAACAACCAAGCAAGCAAAACAGCCAACCAACTAAGCAAACAACAACAACTACAACTACTTAGCTAAATTTGTTAATTTATAAAATAACGAACAAAGCGTCGCGAGAGCAGCCAGAAATGATGGATGGATGGATGGATAATGAACGGTGAAGGAGGGAGGCATGTGGCATGGGGTTTTATTCATCTGACAACTGACGGACGTGTACGTGCAACAGGACAGGGACAGGGTACGGCAGGCTGGTGTGGGCTGGGAAATGGGGAGGGGGGGAGAGACATACGCAGTAGGACGACACAAAAATATATATGGCAAAGCAAAAGAGCATGTGGAGGGCGGAGCAGAGCAGAGCGATTCAAAAAGTATAAGGATTAATAAATAAATACAAAAACCAGAAAATTTAATATTACTGATTAAAATTAAAAACATAAAAAACCCTTATACGAGAAACAAAATTATTTAAAAAAGAAAATTATACAAAAGAATAAAAAAAAATACAAATCGAATACTTAAGAACAAAACAAGAAGAAAACTCGTCATTATTCAGAGCGATGTGTGCTCCTGCTTTCACTTTTACTTCAAACAACCATCAAATTTCATCTCTATATACATATTGCTTATTGCAAACCTAATCAAGATCCTCCTCGAGAATAATCCAAAAAAGATAAAAAACAAAAAACTGGATAACCAAGCAAGTTTCACATTTTTTTTAAACAAATCTTCGAGCTAAAAGTGAAGGCAGCAGGCGCCGCTGACGATGATGATAATGATGATTATAAATTAAGTTCATATGTAACTTTAATAATAATAAAAAAAAAAAAAAACAACAAAACACAATGCAGACAACGCGTGTAAACAGGAAGTGAACAGAAGTAGGAGGAGGGGAGATGGGGGGAACGGAAGAGCAGTTGATAAAAAACTGCCGACGAAGAGAGCGTCGTTCAGAGAGCGTTGCCTCTGAAGTGCTGCTCGAACGTTGCCACTGTTGCATGAGAGAGAGACAGAGAGCGAAAGAGAGAGACTTATTTGCAGTTGGCAATGCCGTAGCCAAGGCAGAGGGCGCGCTAACGGTACTGCCAGTGTTTGTGCGAGCGTGAGAGCAGGCACAACGTAGCGCAGCGCAGCACAGCACAGTGACTTCTGTCAGTCTGTGCCCCCCTCTATTGAGACCTAGTCAAAACTGTCGAGGCGAAGAAGGCATCATTAAATAAATCTGCAAATCTGAGTGCGAGTATTAGTCAAAATTTTTGACACTCCAGCGCACACACACACGGAGCGTGACTAGAGTGGGTGCGGGGGTAGAGTTGGAGGTAACCTTCACATTTCAAAACATGTCAGGAGCTCTCTCAAGTACCCAAAAAAAAACTTACAGGGGGCTACACCTACTGAGACTTGCCATCTATCATGCCCCAAAAACATAAGGCAACGGGAGGGAGGCGGGATGGGGTGAATGGAGGTAATTGTCGCTGTCGTGCGAGGGATGGGGGGGGAGAGGGAGTGGATGTTGCTGGAGTTGTGTCGTGTGTCATGGCAGGGACGTCGACAGCGACGTCGACAGCGATGTATGCGACATGGAAAATCCATTATCACGAAGTGAATTTTTACTGAAAAATTTACATACCCGCGAGCTCCTCCCCCTCGGCCCCCGCTCCCCTTGCATACATATAAATGTGAAAATAAATCCTGAGTGCGTGTTTCTGCGACTGCAAAGGGATGCTGAATAAACAGCAGCAGAGAGAGAGAGACAGAGACAGTAGCAGCAACAATATTAACGGGACAGCGAAACAGTCGAAAAAGAATCATTGCCTATGGTAGAAAAAGCAGAACAAGACAGGAGGTAGAGAGAGAGGGGGGGGAGAGGGAGTGAGGGAGGCAGCTCTATTTGATGGGGAATTATTAAGTGCATTCCAGGCGAGAGTTGCAGGAACAGGAGCAGCATCCTCCAGGTAGATCGTAGATTGCATTTAATTAAAGGCATAAATTCAAAACGTTCCAGTTCCAAGTTGGACATAAAAAACAAACAAAAAAAAAAAAAGAAAGTGAGGCGACCAAAGGTTTTTCGGAGCCGAAAATATTAAAAATTTAAATGAACTGCTCAGTTTTTACGATTTTGTCCTTAGTTTATGACTCTGGGATGCGGATGGATGTGGTGCGTGAGATGGTTAGGGGGAGAGGGGGGTAGGTGGGGAGGGACACTCATTGAGGGCTGCCTAAACAAACGTTTTGTATTTTTATCGTCTGGTTGGGTTGGGTTTTGGTTTTGGTATGGCATCGTATGGCATTGAGGTCTGCCTGGTGATGGGGGAGCTAGTTCTTCTTCTGTCTGTGTGTATGGGAACATTTGGCCCGGCCCGGCCCCGCCTGCAAGTATCTTTTACGATGCAAATTTGTTGCTATAAAATTGAAGAGTGTTGCCTAAATAAACTTTGCAGACTACGGCGATGATGATGATGAGTTGCTCATGGGATGTGCCTCCAGTGTGGATGAGGATGTGTATGTTGATGGCGATGTCGATGCTGATGCTGATGATGCCTGACTACGCCACGTGCCGCCTGTGCGAAAGGTTGAAAGGTCAGGCAAGGGGCGTGGCTAGTGAGGGATTGAGTTTGGGATTTTTGGGACTTGCGACATGGTCCGAGTCCGTGTTGTTGTTTGAGTTCTGTTTCTGTTCCCGAAAATCGATTGCCGCTAAATACCCAAGTTGCTCTGCTCGGAGCAGGTTTAACTCAACTTGGCATCGGAATTGGTGAAACTTTTATTCTTTTTTTTTTTTTTGTTTCTTTTCTTGCTTGGGCCTCCTTTTTATTTGCGCTTCTTGCGCTTTTTTTCTCCCCTGTTCTTCGACTTATAAATCCCCAACGAGAGAGTTTTTGCCTCCTATCTACGATATAAGTATTTAAATTTTCAGCCGAATGCCCCGGAGGCATTGTAGGGTAGCTAGAGAGTGGGAAGGGTACATCGGTCTGTAGATTGTTGTGTGATTTCTTTCTTACTTTACTTT
Organism: Zaprionus nigranus; assembly: GCA_018903425.1. Classification (NCBI taxonomy): domain Eukaryota; kingdom Metazoa; phylum Arthropoda; class Insecta; order Diptera; family Drosophilidae; genus Zaprionus; species Zaprionus nigranus. The sequence continues at coordinate 1,288,296 of JAEIGD010000002.1, forward strand.
CATCTTGATGGCGCATCCTTACTTTGTCTCTCTCTCTCTCTCTCTCTGTGAAGTTATAATAAGGTGGAAATTAAGTAACATTTTAGCTAATGAGCTTGCTTAACTGGAAGATGAGAAGAGTTTAGAGAGCTCAATTAGAAGACAGCTGCTGTGGGAGTCCCTTAAGATATTATCTGCAGTCTGTTTGAGTCTTCAAATAATATAGAATACCCTGGAACATAACGAGGCCTTAGCATTAGGGTGTGCGTTGCACAAGAGCCACCTGCCATCGGAAATAATAGAACAAACTGTCAAAGCTAATTTATAAAGCTGCAAGTCCAATTTGGTGTCCTTAGTTTCTGTAATAGCTGATATCTTGACGTTCAAACGGACGAAAATGGCTAAACAAGAATATATACTATACATATATTTTTCTCAAAAACTGTTGTTGATTTTGTCAATATAAAGTAGACAAAAAATTGTTGTAATTCGTATTAAGCTTCTTGTTTTATGAACTTGATACACAATTTAGGTTCCAAGAAGTTTTGCATTAGGGCCCCCGAGACCGTCGCTACGGACCTGAGAATACCTTCACGATTGTGCAAACTCAGCTAACCCCAATTAGTATCCAAAAGATAATACGTCTATATAGATAACTTCTTTGTGGCACAACTCAAAGTTGAGTTTAGATAAGATTAGCTATAACTAAGGAAGATAATGAGTCTAAGCGAGCTAGTAATTTAAATAGACCTGGGGAATGTTGCTAAAATGTAATAAAATGAGTTCTTCAGAGTTGCTACCCACTCCCCCTCCCCCTGGCCCTGCCCTTCATTTACTATTCACGCTCATTTTATAGCTGGCGAAAATAATTCGCTGGGGATCTATAAATAGGGCAATTTTGGTATTATGACATTGGGCAAATAGTTGGAAGAGAGTGAGAGAGAAAGAGAAAGAGGGGGGAGAGAGGATGCTCGTTTGTGCTTGTTCGGTTTCCTCGTGTTGTTGCACCTGTTAAATTAGCCCAGATTTGTGGGGTAGGGCATTACCAAAGTCTTTGTCTGCATAGGGCGAGGCCTAGAGAGGGACGGACAGACAGAGAGAGAGAGAGAGCGAGAGGCAGAGAGCTGGAGAGTTTTGGCTTGTTTTGTTTTTTTTGTATGTTTACTTTGTCGTTTGTTGTTGGCCTTTTTGCTGCGGGCATTGACTGACTTCCTTCCTGCCGGGTGGTAGGGGGAACTGGAGTATGGGGAGTGGGAATGGGAAGTGAATGTGGCGCCTCCGTCGAGAGTTTTGTGCGTGTTTCGCTTTTGTACGTTTTCTATTGCCGCTTCCTTCCGATATTCTTGCTCGCTCTTGCTTCCTCTCTGTCTCTGTTTCGCTTTGCTTCTATTTCTTTTTAATTTTTTTTGTTCTTTTTTCTGCTGCTGCTGTTGTTGTTGTTGTGTTTCTTTTTTCTCTCTGTGTTCTTTCTTCTGTCGTTTTTCTTTATTTCGCAGTGAATTTGGTTGTCTCGCACGTGAGCGGCATAATGAAATTTGCTGTGACGGCCACTCCCTATTCTCTCTGTGTATGGGTGTGCGTGTGTGTGTGTGTCCGTGTGTACGTCTGTCCCTGTGTGTGTGTGTGCCCAGCTGCTTAGCCTAATCTTATGTGCAGCGCCTTAAAGAGACTGTCGATTTAATGTGCTGAGAAATCTCAGTTGCTACCTCCCCGTATCCCCAAAACACGCTTTCCTCTCCTCCTCATTCCTCCTTCTCCTTCCTCAATTCGTATTTGCATGCGCTGCGCCTGAAAGGTGACAACACAAAATGTTCAATGTGCCAGCGAAAAACAAGCCTCAAATAACACACAACAGACACACACACAAACACACAGTCGCATTCACACTGTAAGTTGAGACTTTTGGACCAGCAAGCCTCCCTCCCGTCCCGTCTCGACTGCACCTCCTCCTTTGCCATCAGTTTGTTTCACACTTTTGGCTGAGGCTCGATTCCAACTGCCACTGCGACTCGGCTTTTGCTTGGGCTGTGCTTTCAAGTGGAAAATTACTTTCGCAGCTTTATGATGCGGAAATTATATGAAAATCATGGCGAATTTGCCTCTTACAAGGCGATGCGATGAGGACCTCAGTGCGCAGCGGTTTTTAGCATGTGTGTGCGTGCACACAGTGCTGGTGATGGCAACTTTAGAACGGAAAAAACAGCTAAAGTTTTTCCAACCAAAAACCGAAAAGTTTTCCTTTTGTTTTTCTAAAATTTTTCATGACATTTAGGCAATTTCATCGAGTTGAACAAGTTTGCTGACAGTTAAACCGCGCACTTAGCGATGATAGTTTGACAGTTAGTGATGGCAATATCGTTAAATTGCAATTCACACAATTAGTTGATAGTCTGATTAGCATCGATAGGTGAAGAAAAGCAAACACGCAAATAAGCATCGATAAGCACGCCAATTAGCATCGATAAGTCATTCAAACTATCGATCTGTAAATTATAGCTGTTTTTTTTAGCTGAAACTAGCTAAATAGCCAGCACTGCGCTGTAGGTGTAGTTGCTGAAGTAGTGTGCGTGTGTGTGTGTGTGCGACATATCTGCATACTCTACGTACGCGTCGACTATCTGTGCGGGCCGATCAAGGCGCCCAACAGCCACGCCCAGCCCAGAGAAGCCAAGCCAAGCCAAGCCAAGTCGCATAATGAAACGAGCTTTGGCAATGCCGTTGACAACGACTGCCCCCATCTGCTCCTTCTGCCGTCACCCTCCTCTCTGCTGCTGCTGCTGCTGCCTCTGCCACTGCTCTGCTTCGTGCTCCGCTGGCTGTGGCAGCTGCTGACTGGCTCCATTTCCATTTGAATTAGCATAAAACGAGGCGGCTTACGTCTGTCTATTGTGCGAGCAGGAGAAGGAGAGAATGAGGATGAGAAGGATGAGAATGTAGCGTGAAGTCAACTGCCGCATTGCTGGGCAGATATCATCTGTTGCTACTGCTGCTGCTGCTTCTGCTGCCGCCGTGTGGCGACGCCGACGCCAACGTCGACGACGACGACGACTTCGTTATCTTTTTAACTTGGCGCTGTCGTTTATTTAACTGATAATGATTTGATGGCAGCTGGCTAAGCTTGCGACAAAGCCCTGACTGTGCTCAGCTTCAGCTACACACGCCCACTCCCCTATCCCCTCCCCCCTCTTCACACAGCCCGCCTCCTTCCAGCCATTTGCTGAGGTCAATTACACGCTTTCGATTAAATTTGCCATGGCTTGTGTTGTTCCGTTGTTGTTGTTGTTGCTGTTGCTGTTGCAGGGTGTTGACAAGGAACAGCTGCCCAGGCTGTCTAGCTCCTCCCCCACTCCTCGTGCTCCTCCACCCAGTCCTACTGCTCCTCTTCTTGCCCCTGCTCCTTCTGCCCGCCACACATGCCTAGGTATGTGGCACAAATAAAGTTGAATTATTATTTTTCTTTATGCCCGGAGCAGGAGGCAGCACATGGAGGATGGGAGCGTGGTGCGTGCTTGGCATTCTCAAGCATGTTGCCATTGGCATTGCCATTGCCACTGCATCGTTATCCATCCATGCGCCGCTGGAAACGCTCTGGAATACTCTGCACGACACGAAAAGCTCTTTAGGAATCTGGGGTTTTCGATTAAGGAGCAGCCTTTAATCCCTCCTCCTCCAAGCAAAAACCCCTCCCACTCCTTACCCAATTGGGTTTCCCACTAAATGCCAATACTATGTGCCGAAAGGTGTTCTCATTTTTTAGCCATAAATTCCAAAATATTTCGAAAGAGAAAAAGAAGAAGAGCAAAAAAAGGCTAAAGATTTGCTGGGCCTTTTTAAATATTTAACTAGAATTTCAATCAACTTAATAGGCTGAGTATTTAATATGATATATGTAGGTTAAGGTCCTTACTACAAATAGATTAGAAGTGATGTCTGAGATTCTATATATAAATATATATGGTATTTATTTGAGTATACACAGTCATATATAGTACATATATATATAGAGACATAAAGAGTTCGCTTTTCTGATTCAATTGCTGCAGTTTTATATCATCGTTTTCTCTTCTAATTTTACATAACAATATATGCAATGTATTTCAGTATGTTTTAAATTTCATTAAATTTTCTTCATAACCAAATTAATTATTCAAGAGTATTCACTTTAATTTATAGGATAAGACAGGGCTGAAGTGTTTAGCTGTTAGTATGGTATAGTATGGTTTAGTATGGTATAGTATTGTATAGTATATAGTATGGTATAGGATGGTATAATATGGTATAGTATGATATAGTATGGAGAAGGATGGTTTAGTATGGCATAGTATGGAAATATGTTATAATGTGGTATAGTATGTTATGGTATGGTACAGAATGGTATGGTATGGCACAAAATGGTATGGTTTGGTATAAGATTGGTACAATATAAAAAAAGTATGGTGCTGTATGCTATAGTAAGGTACGCTGTGGTAGAAATATTTTGGTAGGGAATGGTATAATATTGCCTAGTATGGTTGTGGCTATGGTGTAGTGATCTATGATATATTTATATGTTAAAAATGAATGTTTTGTTAGACCATAATAATTAATATGGTATTCTTCTTTATTCGACCATGTGAATAGTGGAGGTTCGTAATACTTTGGCATGAAATGAATCTAATAAGAAACCCAAATAAAGAAACCAAAAGGACCTTCATTGTATTTCAGCCTATTATTATTATTATATAAATAGTGTTAAAGTAATCCTTTTATCACATATATAGAATCACTTGTCAGTTTCAATCAGCTTAGAGTTTTCGGGCAATGTTTAGCTGATCGAAAAGTCAATTTAAGTTATCCCACATTTCAAAACGAACTTTTATCAAAATTAGTATCCCTTCTAGCTGTTCCACCAACCGCCGCCGTCGCCTTTGTTCCCTTGACGTTTTCAGATGCGATGAGCGAGCCCCAGTCGAGCTACGAGTTTCGTCTGGCCTACAACAGCCTGTTGCTGGTGACCTCCGGGTTGACGGCCAGCAAGATGACGTTCGCATGTCAACCCTACGCCTGTTGCGCCTGCATGGTGGGCGGGGCTGTGGCGGTGCTGGGCCTGCTGCGCGTGCTCTTTGCCCGCAAGCCAGAAGATTTGCGCATGCTGCGGGACATCAATCGTGGCGTGCTCGAGCTGTTGCCCTTGCCGTTGGTCAACATGCAGTTGTACGGCATCACACAGGGTTCCTTCAGTCCCATGGTGATGGGCCATTGTGTCAGCTTCCTTCCACTGCTGCTCGATCTGAAGTGTTCGATGTTTCGACAGCGAAATAATTGCGATCTAACGGAAACACTGCGCGATGTGACAATGCTGGCGAACATTATCTCGCTGGGCTACCTTGCCTATCAGGAGTGCAACATGATCTATACGCGGATGACCGTCGTCATGTTCGCAGTGAAGTATTTGCCCGTCCTTCTCAACATGGTAAACGATGGCACTGGCGAGGATATGATTGTGTGCGGCAGTGCGTACTTTTTCTATCAACTGGGCAGGGTTACCGGCCTAACTTGGGAAAAAACGTAACTCCTCCCCCATTCACCCCTCCTCCACCGATCCACTCTAGCGCTCTAAGGTTTCACCTGGGGCAATTCTTTGAATTAACCCCCGATTTCAGGCTGGTTCGTATCGTATTGCAATTCTCAATTGCTGTTCATGTTTTCGTAATTGCCCCAGACATAATCGGACCCCCGCACCGTTTGTCCCCTCTGCGGTTAGGCATTTCTATGGCTTATTCGGTGTGTCATGCGAACAGAAATCAGTCCAGGAGAGAAACCGCCCACTCATCTATCAAACTGGACAGTTGGACAATAGTTTTGATATTTTCAGATATTTCAATATTTACCTTTTGTACATTCTGAATTATTCAAATTCTTGTTGCCTCTTTAACTATTAACTATTGAGAATATTTTAGAATATGATCTGGTGAGAATAAATGCACATAATCGTTCCTTAACTACATTTGAGTGTGGTGGAAAAATATATAATATACATAATATAAATATAATATACATAAAAAAATAAATAAATAAATCAAAAATTAAAGAACAAAAACAAGGATGAATAAATTAATTAAAAAATAAATAAATAATAAAATAAAAAAAAGAAACAAATATTTAAAAAGCAGAAATAAAAAATAAAAAAAGGAATAAATAAATAACCGATGAAATAAATTAATAAAGAAATAAATGATAAAATAAATAAATAGATTATATATTTGTACATATAATAGAGAGCTGCATGCGATTGTACCGATGAAGTACCGCAAACACCGCATGTAGGATCTTAAAGGTCTCTCATGATTTTAATTTTTATTAATATTAGTTATTATTGTTGATAATTGATATACATATATTCCTAGAACTACAAGTATGTATGTACTTATTACACACTGATGGACATGATTCTTCGTTGCTTATCTTTAAAGTGATGGAATTTTTTTTACAAGCCTTATACTTAAGCTCATCAATTTATTCAATGAAAGAAGAGTTTTTTAATATTGAAAAATATTCTTAATATATCTTTAAAACTTTGTCATACTTTCTGTGACTTTAATACAGTTGCAGCAGGCGACTTTGTTGACTTTGTTTTATACACACAGTGCATTTAATTATCAGCAACTCTCAACATTGTAAGATCTAGCTTTATAGCTAGTTTTATGGCCAGTTTTATGTGTGTGTGCTTTTTCGGGATATTTCTTGAAAGGCTTCGAGTGCTAATTGCAGTCGGAAAATGCAATTTCGTCAGCACTAATTAAAGCAGACTTCTCGCTCTTCTCTACATACATATATAAATATATGGGATATATATATGTATGTATGTGTTGCTGTCTCGCTTCCACTCGAGCTTGTTAACAATATCTGTTGAAATTAACCGACTACGCTGCCAAATGACAAACTCTAATTGCGAACGGGAACAGATTTTAATGAGAACACACACACACACACGCATGTATATATATACATACATATATATGGGAATATTTACAGTATGTAGATGCCTTGCCCACTCCCGGTCCACGCCCACTTTGCATTCAACTCGACAAGTGAAGTGAGTGTGTGAATACTTTTTTTAGGTCATGTCGAAACAGTGGACGGCACCTGCGGGAGCCAGAAAAAAACCCGAGGAAGGGGTGGCAAAAAAAGAGGAAAAAAAGGAAAGAAATAAAAAATAAAAAAATAGAGAAATATGGTTCGAATCCTTTTTGCATCCTGTCGGGGGAAATTGCAGTCAACAGTTATTTCCGCAACTTGATGAAGAATTCGAAAATAATTTGCGAGCCATAATTAAAAGACGACAGCGACCTCCTGGCCTCCTGGCAACCCCACTCCGTCCCATAAAGCTGTCCCATGTGGGATCATGGCATATACAGCTGCTGGAGGAGGTGTGCGGGAGGGGTACGAGGTTGTGCTGGCAGTAACTCGTGGCCACCTACGCCACCCGCTGGGGGTCATAAACAATCCTAGCCTAGACGCGTTTTCGATTTTCGCCTCAATTGGCAACATATGGCGCAGCGACGCCTCAAAGGGGGCGACTCCTTGCCTGGTGGCCCGGTGGAGGTGGTGGGCGGGGCTCCACGGCATTTGCATTCGCCACTGCGAATTGCGAAAATGCGAAAATTTAAAGTTTTTCCCCCGATAAGAGGGTTGTAAACGTACAAAAAGAAATGGCGACGTTTGCCATGGCAAGAGAGCAAGAAAGGCGAAGCGTACACGAAAAGGGCGGGCGGCAGACAAAGCCGAGAAGGACGCTGAAGTCGATGGAACAAGAAGAAAAATCGCTGCGGGGCGGCAACGGAAGGGTGAGGGGACCTAGAAGATGAAGGGCTGGGGGACAGCTCTACTTAGACGAGTGTTCGCATTGTAGCGGGCGGCATTTGCCAGAAGGTGCCAACACATTTTATTGCCACATACCCTAACCAAGGGTATGGTGACTATGTAGGTAAGGTTAGCTACTTATTAAGGGGACTCAGATTAGTATTAAAGAAATGAATGTAAAGAAAGCACTAAAAAAGAACTCGTTTAGGGTACCTAAATGTACACTAAATATATAGGTAACTAAAGTTAATACCAATGGAATGACGACTATGGAGGTAGATTTAACATCCCAAAAAAGAGTTTGGGTTGTAATAGTGGTAAAAGAAATTAGAGTTAATCATAGCTACTATATTATGTGTATCTAAAAATAAATTAAATACTTGTATATTTTAGTTTAGTTTATTTTATTATACTTTAGGTAAATCTTACATTCTATATTTATCACTTAAAATATAGGCCAAAATTATAAAATGTTCTATGAAGATATAACAATTAACTGGGACCTACATACATTGTACAAAATTATGATTTATTAAATATTTTTTAAATAAAAAATAAAAAAATAGAAAAATAATGTGTAAAATTTTATTTTATATCATTTCTTCTAAAAAATTAACAAGTTATTAACATATTACAATTGAAAGAATTTCTATTTACTTCCACAGACCTCAGGAAGTCCTTAAATTCTCTTCCTTCTCTCCCTACATTCACTAAAATAACTCAAGCGTAGTGTATAATACTCCAGCCTCTCCTAACTCTAACGCTTTTTTGGCGTTAAAAAAGATTTGGCCTAATAAAAAACTCACTTTGCATAACTCGAAATTCCTTATAGACTTTGTCGGAGTCATAAAAGCCAATCGTTTAAAACTTAGCTCCAAGAGTATTACGATTTCGTTAGGGCGAGCCAAGCGAGGAAAAAAGAAGTGATTTCTACTTTTGCTCGCCTGTTTTATTGTTCAACTTTCGTATGCGACAACCCCTGCTCCTGCCCCAGCCAGGACATGTGCCGGTACAATCCCCATCCCTGCCTGGTTGCGAGCTGAGTTACGAGCAGTCAAGCAGTCGAAGGGGGTGGCAGGAAGGCAGGAAGGGCCTGTGATATATATCGCACATGTCTCTATCTATAAAGCGTCAACTTTATTTGGCCAACTGATGCAGGAACTCAACGCACACACGCACACTTCCTTTGCACACACACACATAGAAGGGAGGGGGACAATAAAACCAGCTGTCGATTTGTTTATATTATAAAAAATAATTAGTCTGTATTTCAGCGTCCAAGTTGACGATTCTTCATATACATCATAATATTGTATATTGTATATATATATAATATATATATATATGGGGTATTATAAAGTTGTTTTTATGTTCATGGGTTGTGCACTTGGAAGGAGGCTGGTCTTAAAGTGAGATAAAGGGGGATGGGTGGATGGTGGATATGGTTTATTAAAGTATAGCCTTGTGGTGATTACTACGCTCAATAATTGGAATAATACGAAATGCAATAATAATGCAATATATAATTAGTGTTTGCTTTGGTTTCTTGACTTAGTTTAGATACATTTTATTCTTATGCGATGAATGCGACTAAAAAGGCAATGAAGGAATGTCTGTGGATCATTAATAATGATTCGCGATCAAGAAAGAATAAAACCTTATATAACCTCGCTAACTGATGCAAAAATTTAGCTATTATCATATGGCAGAGGGAGGGAGAGAGCGAGTAAGATAGAGAGATAACAAAGAAGTCTTGTATACCTTGTGGCGCTTTTCTTCTCTGCCTTCTTATTCTCTTTTCCTTTCTTTCCCCCACTCTCTGCCAGCTGCATGCGCATGCATAATATAATATATAGATATTATATAGTATAATGTATATAATGTATAGATGATATTAGTTGTTAGTTTATTCCTTATTAGTTTTAGCTTCATAAAATGCTCGCGCTGCGCTTTAATATTATATCTCTGATAAATATACATATATTTATATATATAGTATATATATTCGTATTCATTTGCTGAATTTTTTTTTTCTTTGTAACATAGTTTTATTAGGCAAAAATGGCAACAAAATTGTATGTTTAACATTTGTCTACATCATCGAAAACCTCTCGTTCTCTTTCTCCGTCTCCATCTTCCTGATGTTCTACTTGTTGTTCTTGTTGTTGTCGTTGTTGTATTTTTCGATGATGTATAACTTTAGCTAACTAACAATTAATTTAAACATTTCGTAACTTATAATTGGCAATAAAGTGTTTGAATAAGCAAACATTTAACATTTAGCAATACGATTTACTCTCCTTCTCTTTCTCTTTGACTTTCGAATAACCCAGAAAATAATAAACAATAAATAGCTATGTATGTATATAGTATAATGTATGTATATCTGATATATTCGATGTGTGTATGTATATAAAGGTATTTCTCTCTTTCTTTCTATCTCTCTATCTATCTATCTGTCTCTCTTTCATATAAAGTCGTAGTGATTGTGGCCTGATTAAGTACATATGTTGAGTTATTTCCTATATAAATACAGTACAGGGGTACTCAGGCTGGAAGAGTATTCGGAGTATATCTGTATGCGTTGTTTAAGCGGCGGTTTTTATATGGGATATTTGTATATTTTAATAATATAAATATATGGCAAATTGTTTATTTTGGAAAGAAAACAGAAAATAAGTTTGAAATTATTGAAAAAATTAGAAAATAGAGTAAAATAAAGCTTAAATCTCTTTAAAATTGAATTGTTTTAACTAATTGAATCATTTTGATATATTTTATAGCAAGTTTAGCTTGTTTTCTTCAACTTCATCAGTTGAGAATAAAGGACACCAGATTAAGAATATTAAATAACTTAGAAAATTGAGTAAAATAAGGTTTAACCTCTTCGATATTGAATTGTTTTAACTTAATGAACTTGAAATATTTTTTGATATTTTGTATAGCAAGTTTTGTTTTTTTTCTTGAGCTTCGGTGCCTGAGTACCCCCCATAAAATTCTTTAATTACGCTAGGCTGGCAACTTAAATAATACTTAAAGCCCTGTTTGAACTTACGCGTGTATTAGTGAGTGTGCATTTATGATTTATGGCTGATTTATAGCATAGGTAGGTATATTAAGGTATTATATTTAGGTAGTTGGGTTAGATTATCGTAGATTAGTTTGGTTTGGGTTTCGCTCTTTCTCTCTCTCTCTCTTTCTCTAAAATTGCATTTGATGTGGCTGCCGGCGCCAAGTAAAAGTTAATCAGTCGCGAGATCGATATCGAGATACGTCTCTCTCTTTATATGTATGCAATGATGTGTCTGTGTCTGTGTATGTGTGTGTGAGTGTGGTGAAATCTTTGGCCATGCTGGAATGCTGGACTAGCTCGATGCGCGCTTGGTGGGAACTCGCTCTCTGCAGCTCGCTCTCTCTCTTTCACTCTCCTTAGAAGTCGCTTATCTCGCCCTCAGTCTCTGGATAGGTGCAGGAGAAGGGATTCAGCAACCACTGGCAGAGTCCCTTGTTGCCACCGCCGCCGGCGCCACCTTCGTGCCGCTGTCGCTTCTTCGCATGCCTCTGATAGTTGCCACCCGAGCCTCCACCTGGTACCGTTATGCGATGCCGTTGCCCCTTGGACATGCCGGAGGCGAAGCTACTCTCGTCCGAGTCCCGCACAGTGGCCACACTATGATAGCCACTCTCGGCACGCCGCGAGATGCCCGAATGCTTTGAGGTACGCGGCGTGGAGGAGTCGTGTCCGCTGTCGTACGCCTCACAGCTGGTGGTGGTGTTCAGCGGTAACAACGGCAATCGAGATGACTGTCCGCCACCGCCTCCGCCTCCGAGGCCTCCTCCTCCAGCTCCCAGTGGCAATATGTTGGTGATCTCGTTCAACTTGTGCTGTGCATCCTCCAGGGAGTTACGTCTGCCCGTCGCTGCTGCTGCTGCCGCCATGGACTTCTCCTCCAGCTCGCTAATATCATCGTGCTGTGGCGCAAAGCGCTTCTCGCTCTTGGGCAGGCTAGGATCTGAGGCGCCATCGGGTTGGCGCAGCAGTGCATAGTCATCCATGCCGGCAATCTCCATGATGCCATTCAGACTAGGCAGTGATCCCTGGCTGGGACTGTGCGAGAGCTGCTTGGGTGGACTCGGAGTGAGGTCGGTAGGCGGGCTCGCTGCAGACGCTGCTCTGGCCCACATTGAAGCGGAACGCAGGCTCACTGAACACGCTGCCCACATCGGTGCGATACAGTGCAGCTGAGGGCGTCACCTCCGCCATGGCCAGCTGCGAGGTGAAGATCTCGTGCAGGCGCGCCAGCTGATCGAATTGGTGTCTAGAGGGAGGGGAGAAATAGAAGACAGGAAGAGGGGGGAGCGAGAAGTTGAAGTGGCTCTCGAGCAACTTGCTCCTGTGTCCACTCACCTGGCACGCTCGCCGCACTCGCTAAAGGATTCGCAGGCCATGTTGAAGCTGGACACAAAGGATAAGTTGTCGCAGTGACTAAGCGCCGCCAGAGGATGCGCCTGAGGCACTGTCTCTCGCTCCTTGGCTGCCATGGTGCGTGCAATCTCCTCCTCGGTCACCTGCAGACCGCAATCGATGCTGCGCTGCGAGGGCGCTCTACTTGCCGCTGCCGCTGCCTCTCTCTCTGCCTCCTGCAGCTGTTCGCGCGACACGTGCCGCGACAGCATGCGATGCAGTGAATCATGCGAAATGTCGCGCGAACCCAGCGGATCATCGAGCAGTGGCAACGCTGGCGGCACCTCTGATGGTCCGCTATCCTGATCATCGCCATCGCCAGCCGGCACATCGAATGCCTCCACATAAGACTCTGGCTGGAATGCCGTTCGCTCTGGCAGCTCCAGTGACTTCTGCTTCAGCTGCGACAGCTTCAGATGCAGCGCTGTAGGTGAACTGCTCGCAGAGAGCGCGGAGCCACTGCCTGTGGGTGTGGAAGACTGAAAGACCTGCGAGGTCTGATTCTCTACCCATTGCCGGATCATGGTCTTCTTGTGTGCATCCATGAACCCGTATCCCTGTGTCTGTGCAGCTGTTGGTAGATTGCCTGCGGTAAGGGATCGACAGGATTGGGACTTGGGTCCATCTACCCAAGTCTCGCACTGTTTGACGTGATTCACCTCGCGCATAAGGTGCCTAGCCTCGGCCACCTTGGCTCGCGACACACGTGGCCCATCGATCCATTGCTCCTCCGTGATCTTGCGCATGCCCGCCTCCAGCTGTTCCAGTGCAGCTCCTGGTGCGGTGCCATGTGGGCGACGCAACGGAGAACCCTTCGGCGTGGGCATGTTCGATGCCTTGGAGCACATGTGGCGCGGTATGGGGGAGCCTGGTGGCTGCTGGCTGTGCTCTTGGGCAAGCGAGGAGACACCAGAGGCGCCAGCAGCCACGTTGTTGTGGCGCTTCAGGCTGCCAGTGGAGCTGAGAGAGGTCTGTTGCTTCTTGGCTGTGGGTGGGGGAGAATGGAGAGAATGAAGAGGAAAGAGAAAGAAAAGAGTTAAAGAAAGAGGGAGAGAGAGAGAATGACACAGAAAAATATCGAAAGAGTGAGATAAAGAGAATGAGAGAGAAAGAAACAAAGAAAGGTTTAGTCAGTTGAGGTTGGGATATTATTTATAATATTTGGATCTCTCGATTCCATCTTCCTAACCTAATCTAACCTTGTTTAACTTGTGCCTATTTGTTTACCCTATAATCCGTATTTACAAAGGTTGATTAGCCTCTTGCAATTTAAGAATATTATTACTATCAATATTTATAGTTATTTTCTATTTAGGTTAATGGCTAAACGACCTATTTTATGATTTAAACAAGTTGAAGTTCATATCGGTATTTTCTATAATAAAATATATTCCTAACCGGGTAAACTTCAATGCAATGACAAGGTAAATAAAGGTTTGCCTAATTTGAACACATTTATTAGATATGTAAGTTATGTTAAGAGTTTCCAGTTCTTAAAAATGAATTAACAGGCTTCTTAGGGAAACCGAACCGCCTTTGCTTATCTAAGGAAGTGCAGAACCTTTTTTCTCCCTTCTTTATAATAATATCCTTTGATTATTAACATCATAATTGACTAAGAAACCAACATAAAAAAACAACTCATCAGTTTAAAAACATAGGAATTAACATCAACTTTAATCTAATTTTGAAGTGTCTACAAAACTAAGTTCCCTAAGTCACATAAAGAGTAACTTTCGGCACTAAGTGCTGTTCATCGTAGAAGATAAATGATACAATCTTAAAAGAGTTCTCGACTTGACTCAGTCAGATTGTCATATTATTAAATTAGCAGGGCTTAATAGACAATCCTGCAGAAAGGCCTCAGTCAAGCGAAGCGAACAAAGCGCACAGTTTACCCTGGAGTATACCCAGGAGTATACCCCGGACTTGATGAGCTTAGGAATTCCAATTAGAATCCCATAAGCAATTGCTGTCAATAGTCTTTTTTCTCGCACTTTGGCCCCGGCACAAAAATGGGGGAGAGAAAGAAGGAAGAAGAGAGCGAGAGAGAGGGTGGGAGGTAGGTCTGTCATCGTTACTTACCCTTTTCGAGGGCGGCCTTCTTCATCAGCGGACTGGCACAGTTGGATTTGGGTTGCGGCACCGGCTGTGCAGTCACAGTTGATGACGCCTTGAGCGCTTTACCCAGCAGCGGGCTGGACGAGTTGAGGGAGGGCAGATAAATCGGCGGATGTTCACCATCGGTGGCACCATCGTCATGGGGTCCCATATAGATGACAGTGTCGGCGGAGATCTCTGAACTGGATGGATCGGCACCGGAGCCCGTCGAGGAGCCAGCGCCGCTTAGGCCTTGCGCCAGACCGACGGCAAGGGGCAGCGGATTGCGATGCTTGCGACGCCTTAGACGATGTATGCGCGAGGCAATCTGTATGGTCGAGAGGGCATCCTGGTAGCTCTGCGCGTGCTGGATATGTGCGACAATTGCCACATGGCAGGTAATGGGCGCCAGGCAATCCTTGAGCAGCGGCGTCAGCGGGTGGTCCTTGTGCGGCGGATGACGTTGTCCGCTCAATATGGCCAACAGTATGTTGCCAATTCCAGACAGCGGCAGGCCCCCGTTGCGATTGGCACAGCCGCCCAAGTCGATGATATGTAAACGGCTACGACCGCCAGTAACTAGAGAGGGAGAGGGGGAGAAGGCAAAGGGAAAGGGGGCGAAATGCGACACTTTAATGGTCTGGCGTCTAGTGAAAAATTTAGCGTGCCACTTGAGTGGTAACAACAATGAGTGGCAGGGGGGGCACAGCAAGACAAAGAGGCAGAGTGTGAGGGGTGTGTGTGGGGGACGGGGGAGGGTGAGGGTTGAAGGGGCAACTATGAATGAATGAATGAATAGGCGAGTGACTTACCACCCCCCCTTGCGGGAGAGACTGTATTGGTAGACGTGCAGCGTAAAGATGAGGGCGGACTCCAGCACGGATGAATTGGAGTTCGAGGATGTGGAGCCACAGGCATTGCCTGTGCCGGAACTTTTTAGGCGTCCGGCCAGTGCCGCATCGAGAAAGAGCGCCGCACGCTCCGCGCTGGGTGCACGTAGCTCCGTGGGGCCGCCAAGGAAGTCGTCACGCAAATATATCCCCGGGGAGTCGTCAGATTCTGTGTCGGCGCGAGAGAGAGAATGAAAAGGGCATTAGGTTTTATGTGCGAGTAAATGCCACTCGATGTAGTTAGCAGCCGTTGGAGCGGCAGATGGGGCAGAGAATGGCAGAGCAGGGCAAGGCGGTGCAGAGCGCGAGGTTAACTTTATTCAAATTGGGGGGCAACCGAGCCACAGTTGGCCTCCTTCCCCTTGGCATCATCATCATCTTCATGGCCCAGGGGCAACATTACAGGGCTCACGCCCAAACCCCTGTCTGCCTGCCTGCCTGCCTGCCTTGCTGCCCCGCCCATGCATTTATAACCCCAATACGGCCCCAGGCTGCTAACAGGTGGCATTGTTTCCCATTCCCTCCACGCTTACCAGCCGCATGTGAGATGAGCAAATCCGTGGAGAGAGCATCCGGTTTGGTTGCATTGACGCCAACGGCGCTAACTCGCACTGAGAAGCGCGCCCCGCTCTTCTGCCTCCGCTCCTGTATGCCCTTATACAGCCATGCAATGGCACAGGGCGCCGCCCCCAGCGAGCCACCGCCCGTTGTGCCCAGCTCGCCCAGCACAGTCTGCGGCTGACCCGTGCCCGGGTAACCCATGGCCAGCAGGCAGCCATCGGAGCCCTCCAGCACGGCGGGAATCACCTCGCTCAACGCAGCTGCACAGACATCCGACTGTAAAAGAAGAGCAAAAGCAATCGTATCGTATATAGAAAATTGGCAATATTATGAATATGAATATATAACAATAGATCAAAAGGGAAGAGAAAAAAAAAGGATTACACTATAGATCAATATGGCTGAGGGACAAATAATAACAATTATAGATGATAGACAACTATAGAAAGCCAGGAATATACTAAAAGATAATGGATAAATGTGTTGATGTGACAAATATACAATTTATATGAATAATAGATTAAGATAGAGAAAGGCTTTGGAAACACATTAGAACTATATGGTGGTTAATGGTAAATAATAACAATAATACTATAGATTAAAAGGACGTTATATGATAGAAATCTATATAAAATCAGGGATATATTAAAAGACTAGTGCTATTGAAAGACAATACATACAAATTTTGATGTGATAAATGAATGAATTATAGAAACAACTTAAAGCAATAGGTTATTAAATGGTTATTAATAAACGCTAACTACAGTTTAGAGGGGGAGATATCGTATATGATCAAAATCTATAGACAGTTTGATATATATTGAAAGGAAGATAGATAAATACATATGTATAATTTATAATTATAAAAATTTCAGATCGAAAAGGTACAGAAACACTAATGTTCAAACATAAATGATAAATTATAAGAAATGTATAGAAATTATTTAAATTATTCTTCCTGAATATGTTTCTGGAGATATCGCAGATTAATTTGTTGACTAACTAAATACTTTAGGGCATAATTCTTGTAGATACATTTTTAAAGATATTGGAAACTTATTCGAAAACTAAGTAAGTAAGTAATTTCTTTGAGATCTTGTGGTAAGGATATTTTATATTTCAGCAGTAGTATTGATTACTTTCTTTTATTTTAAACTTTTTATTTTAAATCAGAGATTATAGTGATAAAGATAGTATATGTATGTACAAATGAATATTTTTATAATCAACAACAACAAAGAATATTCCCAGAAATTTAAGCAATTCAAAAATTCCCTTTTCGAAGAAAAGAATACTTTTTCTGTAATATCTAAAACCTACACCCAAATTTTTCTGATACATTTCCTACAAATCATTTTTTCTCTACTGAATGAATGCCTTTTTTTATATATGTAGGTTCATTAGTTTTACTATAGATCACAGTATCTTCTTGATTATACTTCATCCATTGCCAATAAGACTTTAAACTAAGAACCATTTAAGAACTTAAAAGGTTACAGCTTAACTTTTTCTTCTCCCTTTTCAGCATAACCAAGTCCTATTCTATTCTAGTATACCTAGATCTACCACCCCCAGTTTTGTACCCATTATCCATTCGTCTCACCTGTTTGTCGTCCGCACTGAACAGGTTGTCGAATGCGAACATTTTGGGCGCCGCCACCATGGGCGCCCGTTCTTGGGCTTGGGGCGCACAAACATTCTTTGGATCAGTCAGGGTGACCTGACGCTTCTTCTTGTCCAGCGCCAGAAAGTGTGGCTCGCCTCCTCCGGCAATTTCCGCCCTATCTGCGACTCGTAACATGACTTTCACTTTGCCGACGCCGTAACATTCGCGACTGGCAAGACGTCGTGCCAGTCCGGGCGGAATTGGTGGCGGAGCACGCTGCAGGGCACCACAGAACCCGCCGTTACGTGGCATATGGGAGCTGGAGCTGGCGCTGGCAGAGCCGTTGCTCATGCCAGCTAGATGTCGTCCTCGGTTTTCGTTTTCCATTGCAATGGAAGTTTTTATGTTGGAAGCACTTTGGGTTTCTTTTAGAGGCAGAGGGGGAAAAGAGACAGAGAGAGAGAGAGGGGAGAAGCGGCGAGTTAATAAGCGTCAGATGGGTAAGAAATCTTCCCCAAGTATTCGCCCAGAATTCGCATAAACCGTCGCCACTTTGTATGTTTTATGTCGTAGACTTTATGCAGCTTCTGTCATAAATTGTGATTTCGTCCAGGGGACGAGTAGGACACGACAGGACACAAGTAAGTTGGGTTCACAAGGGTCCTGGTCGTGGTCCTGATACTGTTGCTGGCTGCTTCCACTGTTGCTGGCCATAACACTTTCTCTTTATGGTTATGGCCATCTGTTTATTGGGCATATGCCATTCACTGCCATTCGCCAGCTCCATTCACTATTCACTCGCATCACACTCACATGATTCACTGAGTTTCGGGTACTTTTATTCACTTGTAGCATCGTCCGCAATTTTCTTGTGATTTAACTTGGGTTCCTTTTTTGGGTTGTCACTTTTCTCTTTTTAAAGTAGGGGAAGAGAAAATTCTTTACTTTACTTCACTTTGATTGTGATGATACAATCGGGAAAGTTTTATGATTTAGGTTAGCAACTTTTACTATTGTTTTAAGACTTTTTATGGGCTTAATGTGTTTTTAAAATTTCATATTATTTTCCTTGAGGGAATCTGATGCTTCTGAATGTTGTAAATCTTAAGTTACATTTTATGAGTTTAGTGAAACAATGCAAACTTTGAAATTTATTAGGGATTATTTTGAATTTTTAGGTTATTTCATTTGCAACGGTAATTCGCTTAAAGCTGCGTAGGGAAAGCAGAAGGGAGAAGAGGAAGGCGGGGTGGGGGCTAAGACGCCTTCATTATCGTCCTTATGCGAATTCAAATAAGGAACGTGACATTTTTGCAACGTCTTTTCATTAATATTGTCCCTTCCTACTGGCACGTACCCGTCGAATGACTGGCAACTTTAGCTTCAGCTGCGGCTTCGGCTTCAGCTTCAACGTTAACGTCAACTTCATTTTTCAGACAGCTCGTCGGTGCCGCACCTGCCACACGCCACATGCCACCACAAAATGCGACTTTCTTTGGCGTCCACCTTTGAGCTTTGGCTGCGGCTTTTCACACAAATCGATTGGCAATGCCTTCTAATTGTACGCAACAACAACAACAACTGCAGCAGCAGCAGCAGGAAAGTTAACGGGAACGGTAACGGGAACAACGACGTGAATGGCAACAATGAGTGCCATGGCATTGTATGGCCAACAATATTAGCACAACAAACAAATACACAATCGCACACAGAAGCACTCACACACACAGACTAACAGAGAGAATGGCACACAACAAACCCTTTTTTTATGACTGGCAATTTCTGGCTGTTGATTTCATCTTTGGCTACGACGCTTTGGCTTCTTTGATACTGTGATATACATGATTTATATATTAGATCTAACGAAAATACATTTTCAGTTTCCTTTCTGAGCGCACAACAAAACAACACAACAACAACACGACGCGACGCGTAAAACGGCGCACCTGCGACGACGAGCCGTCTGCGTTGGCATTACAATCGCAACTGAACGCTGGCCCCACAACGAGAGAGCTTCGTGGCCGCCAATGACAACAGAGAGAGTGAGAGAGTGGCCACTCTCTTTGCATGTGTCGCATGCGCAAGAAAGCGAAAGGCAGCACACAAGAGAGCGCTCTCTTACTTTGTGCTGGCAGTGCTGTAGTTCGTGCTACGGGGTTGGACTTTCGCTTTTGCAAACACAGCAATACGATGAGAGTGGAGAGTAAAGAGAGCGTTGTGTGTTGTAAGAGCGACACAGGTAAACAAAATCAGCGAGACTAAAACAAAAGGAACAACGCAAATGATGTTTATATTGCAGACAACAAAATGCTAAAAAAACAGCATCGACACAACAACCACACACATGCAGGCACGTTGCAAGAGGAGTAGAAAGCACGCACGCAGAGACAGACGATAGTTGAGCAGCTGAAGCGTCACTTAAGTGCCGTGAGAAGGGGCCAAGGAAGGAGGAAAGGTGGAAAGGGAGAGGGGAAGGGAGAACAGGGGCTCCAAATGCAAACGATGTGTTTTAAGTTCGCTTACAGTTGACAGCCGAGTTGAGTCCGCTGAGTGTCTCAGTGTGTGTGTGTGTGTGTTTAAAAGCATCTATGCCAGGATTTGGCAGGGCTTTGAACAGGATACGATTCAAGTGGATTGGGGAGGGGAAGAGAGCGGGTGTACCTAGGTCTAAAGCCGTTAAAAGTGTTTTGTGGGGTCCTTCGCCTGACAATATGTCTCAATTAAAGTTGCAAAACAGAACAGCACTTAAAAACGCACTTATCGAAATGGGACTCAAATGAATTTCAAATTTGGGATTAAAGTCGCAAGTTGGAGATAAAGTTGTAAAAGTTTTAACTGATTCCCAGTTACAGTCATAAAATTGCGATAATAAATATATTTTATTGCCCATTTAAGTGGGCAATACAGTTTGAGAGTACAGTTTGAGCGACACTTTACAGCTGGCAATGCCTTACACTATGTGCCGTTACTTTTTAGCGCCGGGTGGCAACGCTGCAGTGCTGCGAAATTTAAAACGAAACTCGGTTAGGTTAAACGACAAATGTGAAAGTATTTTTGATCATTATATAACAGGGACGACTATAAGGAAGACTTTTAAGTACTTGCGCAAGCGAGAGAGTGAGACAGAGAGAGGGAGAGAGAGTGAAAGTGAGGGACGGACAGATGAATAAAGTTCGCATCAAATTTCGATAAGTTGTTAAACTTTTTATTCTCTTTATCCATTCGTTTTTTTACACATATACCATTATATACTTGAGTATCATTCTTCTCTATATTTTCTTAAAATTTTTCATATTTTCTTTATCTTTTTTTGTTGCTTTTTGTCTTTGATGTCGCGTGCAACAACAACAATTTACTGAAATATGTTTTTTATATATTTGCCTAGTTGAAATGCATTTGCGATGATGATGCGATATGTGTATATCGATACATATCGCTCTTTACAGCTAATCGGAAGAAGGTATATATGGTGTGTGTATGTGTCTATATATAGTATGTATATATTCGTGTATATCTCTGTGTGTATAACGCATGTGCTTAAAGATCTACAGACTTAAGACTACACAAACAAACATTGAAACAAACAGCCTATTGGAGAATGTTTTAGAGGTAAGAGATTATATAAGAAACAACAATGATGAGCGGGGAGGGCAGTGTTGTTGGGGGGAGGGGCTAATGATGATAATCGGGTTGTTCGTAAACTTTGTCACTCGTTAAATCGTTTTTTTTTCTTTTCTTCGTAGAATTTGCATGAAACAAAAAAAAAGATAAACACAAAACCATAAAGGTGGGTTGAAACCGGGTGACCACCGGGAGTGGGACTGGCCTCGAGATGTAGTGATTAGTGAGAGGGTGCACCATATGAGCTGCTGGGCGCCGAGGGTGCTGGTGGAGCGGCGGGCGCACCATATTCCTGGGGTGGGGCAATGCTGTTGGGGTAAGGTCCGGTCTCCTCCTTCTGTGTCTTGTACCGAATGAAGTAAACCTCGGGCTTGCTGGGCTGCGTTGGCGCTGGTGTGGGAATAACAATCTCGGGTTGCTCCTCGGGCTTCTTGACCAGCACATAGACCAGGGTCTTCTCCTCGTTCTGTGGGAACTGTGGAATGATCGGGGCAGTAGGTGCCGGTGGCGATGGGGCCTTGATGAAGACGATCTTGTAGTGCTTCTGTGGAGGTGGCACGTACAGAGGTTTCCTAAAATGGCAGAGTTGGAGAAGGTTACGTGTTGCGGATAATCAGTGCACTATATGCAAATGACCGACCCAAAAATGGCAACGAAATAAAACTTGTTTTCATTCGGCTAATAACGCGAAGCTGTCACAATTACCGCCCACGGCGGCAACTACTGTTACCCAGTACCCTGTGGACGCTCTGCAGGGCCTGAGCTTATATAAAGCAGCGTCGCTTCTATGGTAATTGCGTTCCTGTACCAATGATGACGACAACGACAACGACGACGACGACGACGACGAGAGTGCAGTAATTACCTCGAAAGTGCTACGAATCAAGCCCGACTTAGGTAACATTTTAGTCACGCTTTAGCTGTCTTCAGCGCCATATCTTTCGCCCAGGTAATTAAGATTACCCACCCACCTCTCCTCACCCCCTCCATGAAGAAAGCAGAAAGCAGAAGACGCCACAAGGCGAATGACAAACTACACTTGAAAGCGTCGCAGCAAAACAAAGATTTCTTGTTGTCGTTGTTTTGGGAAGACACGCTTTGCAGACCCCGTTGGAGAGGGAAGGGGGAGGGATAGTATTAAATAATTTCCCTTTTGCGACTGACAAATGCCGCATATTAAATTTGAAATGGAAATTCAAGTGAGGTACCCCCATTCGCCCCTCGTCACCCTTATGCTTTACCCCTTCACTGCGCACTGCAAATGATAATGCAGAAAAAGCAATGTGGCAATCACACCATCTATCCATCTGGGGTTTATTCGTTGGTGGGGGCCCTGAGCCGGATTAGATGATTAACGTCGCGTTTTGCAACCTTTTTTTGCGCCAAGCAACCTCTCTCGTTGCCATGACAGAAATTATCAAAGTACTAAGTACTCATGCCATAAACCTTTTCGTAGGTACATTCAAAACTCCATCTGTGTCACAGCTAATGAATTGTGGGAGAATTTGCCGACACGAGAGATCATTTTGGCATTATGTGTAATACTAAGTCGAGTGAAATAAGTGAGCTACCCTCTTGGTACTCGACTGGCAAGTTAGCTCTGCTGCAGAGAGCAAAGGAGATCTGTCGGATCTGTCAACGATCAGACATATGTAGATACTTGCTCAAAATATGTTGTTAACATCGGATTTTTAACATCTTATGTGCTTACATGTCGAAACTTGAGTAACGACATGAACATAAGGTTTTAAAATGGACTTAGCTTTAATTATATAATCGCAATCTGATATCCCTGTCGGTTTGGAATTGGCATGTGCATTTAAAGATTTGCAAAGGTGTTCAGTTCGTCTTGTTAAAATTCAGAATTATTAAAGATCAATTAAATTTAGTTAATAGCTTCTATCTTTTGATACAAAATAATGATTGAGAAACTTGGAACTATGCATGAGATGATAAAGTACTTAAAAAGGAGCTGTACTCTTTCTTAGACAAAGGATAAGTAATTAAAGCCTGAACAACTTAACAAATTTTAAGCCTTTGAACTGTGTACTTTACCTTATCTTAATAATTAGGTAATAAAAAAGAGTTTGACCTGATGAGCTTCTAACTTCCAACATTTTGGGTGGGGGGGGCAAATCTGAAAACCACCAGAAGAAGTTATCATTATTGACCCAGTTCCATTTTGCCAAAGTGCTGAACCACTTTTAGATATATTTGCTGGTCCCTGCCTCACATTATAAATCATTTCGGTAACCTTCTAAAGTCTGCTTCAAGTTCTTTGCTAAAGACCTACCTCACTGCATGATACCTTAATACCTTAATAATCCCTTGATTTCTTCCAGCTTAAACTCTTCTTTCTTCTTTCTCTTTCTAGCTGCTGTACTCACCTGGGTGCCTGATACTCTGGCTCTGGTGGTGGCACATGCACATAGACGTGCTTGTGCACTACAGGCGGCTGCTGGGGTGGTCCATACTGGGGTGCCGGTGCGCCATAGCCGCCGCCGGATCCGCTGGGCTGATAGCTGCTTGACGGTGGAGCACTGTAGGTATCACGCGGTGGCTCTGGACGGGCTGCCACCAGCGCAGCGCTGGCCAAGACGAGCACGATCTGCGCCAGAACAGAATAGAATGGAAGGGAATGAGATTGGAAACGAGACACAGGCACAGTGACACAATGCGTGTGGCACACGAGAGGCGGCGCAACCTACCACACAACTGGGCTGCATTATGCTTGGTATTTGTTGGGATCGCTTTGGATCGGGATCGGTGCGGTATATATCCGTTAACTATGTGTGACACACGTCGCTGTGTGCTTCGTTCGGGTTAAGCTAGTTAGTTCGTTTGACGCGGAACCTCGTACACTTACTGCATGCCACACCGCTGGTTGCAGTTGCTTTTATAGCGAGAGAAATAAAAATTAAGTAAAGCTCAAAGACGACGACAGCAGCGGCCACCAGCAGCAACAGCAGCAGAGACGCCGGCTGTGGCAGAGACGTTGGCAGCAGTAACAGCAACAGCGTAGCCAGTTGGCAAAGAGCGCATAACCATGAAGAAATTGAAATGTATAAAGCGATGGCAATAACAACAAACACGACAACAATAACAACAATAAGAGTAACAACAATAGCAACAACAACGAAAACAAGCCAAAGCGACGCCGCAGCCGCAGCAGCAGCAGCTGGCAAGTCATCTGCGGCCGCGGGGTAGCCGAAGCCAAACTTGCCGCTGCCGGCGTCGACTGCGCTGCTACTCCTAGCTGGGACAGTGGCATCGGACAGAGACGGCGACTTCTTCTTTTGCTTTGCTGACCATTTCTTAGGTTTTTTGTTTTTTCTTTTTGCTTTTGGTTTTTGTGATTTTCCTTTTCAATTTTAACCGATTCGATACCCTTGCCTCGCCGTGTGCTAACCGCAACGTTTACCTCGCGCACAGAAGGAAGCATCTGCATCGGCAGACAGATCGCCAAGCTAATTGTATAATGCCAGACGGATTAATTGGATTGAGGTTATGTGAGGGTATTGTTGAAAAATTATATTGAAAGTCGTGTTAAAAGATTGACATGGGTTTATTTGATTACAGCCTGATTTATTCTTTATTATGCTTTTGAATTAAAAGGCTATGAAATGTTAAAATAGCTAAAAATGTAGCTAAAATATTGGCAGAGGGACTAGCTAGGAAAGTTGTCGGAAGACTAGCCTAAATACTATTTAGAATTCCAGTTAGGAGACTAACTAAGGGGCTAAAGGACTAGCTAAAAGCCTAGCTAAGAGTCCGGCTAAAAGACTTTCTAAGAGTCTATCTAAACGACTAGCTAAAGCACAATGAGATTTGACGGGATACAAGCTTCAAGACGAGATTAAACGCAAGCTAAAACACTGGCGAAGAAGGCTAGCCAAAAGTCTAGTGGAAAACTCTAGCTAAAAGTCTAGAATAGAATAGCTAAAACCCTATATAAAGGACTAGCTAAGAGTCTAGCTGAAACTAAATAAATCAACTCAAGCTAAAAGACTAGTAAGATAAAGAGACAAGCTAAAAGACTAGCTTTAAGACTGTTGAAAATTCTAGCTTAAAGAGTAGCTAAGAAACTAACAAAGTCCAGATAAATATCTATGTAAAGGAGTAGCTAAGATCCTAGCTAAAGTTCTAGCTAAAACAAAATTTGACTAAATACTAGCTCCAAGACAAGTTTAATTAGTTGATTGAGGTTTGATTAGGTATGGTTAGATTAGGTTTAGATGAGGTAAGCTTAGTGAAGGTTGTATTGATCTCTTAGTGAAGAGAGTATTTAAAATTCTACGTATTCACTTATTTGTTTTTATTATTTATTTTAACTTGTTTCTTTTTGTGGCATTGTCTGTGTGTTTGTTGCATTATTACGAGTAAGTATTTTAATCATTTCGGTTTGGAGGATCGCATCATCGTTGTTGCCTGTGCGCGGATCGTGTGGCACGATTCACTTTCAATTTCAAGTGTGTGTGTGTTTGTGTTTGTGTGTAGATTCACACTCTGGAAAGGGGGCAAGCACAAAGTTGTTGCTGTTGCGGTTGCTCTGGACTCAACTGGAATTGGACTGTGCTTGTTGTTGCTTGAGTTCCTCTTGTCGTTGTTGCTGTTATTTCATTTCTTCATGCACTCTAGTCTTTTGTTCCTCTTGCCACCTTCCCTCTTCACTCTCTTTCTACCGCTCCCTCTTCTACCTGGTAAGCTAATAATGAGCTTCACGCTCTTGTTGGGATCGCAATTTCCATCTTCATTTCCATTTGGGGTTCGCTTGGATCGGACATGAAGTGCTGCAATAGTTGACTATGACTTTCTTCTTCTTCTTTTTCTTTTTTGTGTAATTCACATTTTATTCGCGTCTTATTCAATCCGATTCACGTTCGGCAATGACATTATTCCAGCCAGCTGTCTATATGCGAAATTTGATTGGCGCCGATCTTGCCTTTTTCTTTTCTTTTGTCTCTCCCTCTTTGTGGGGGGATACGACTTTTCCTTCAGCTACCTTCTTCTTCTTCTTCCTCTTCGTCACGATCGGGCAATCAGCTCGCTGGGATTTACCTTGGCTGGTTTTGTTGGCCCGGAGGTGTTGGCCAAATTGATATGCGCATAATCGATAAATTGCAATCGATCGATCGATCGCTGGATTGCAGGCACTCCTGAAAAATAGAGGATTGCATCGCAGCTGGGAGTGGGCAGGGGGAGTGGCTGCTGTGGCGCCACCAGACTGCAGCCGGAATTACGGAATTCAAATTGGGACCGCCTTGGGGAGGACGACACTGCAACTGGAATTGGGAGCTGGCAACTGGCAGCTGGTGACGGGGAACGTGCAAAGTGCAACGTGCAACGTCCAACCTGTGCAACATCAGCTGCAACTGTCACTTTTCCTCAATGGCATCATTTATACTGCCGTTAGCCAAATGCCAAGTGCCTTTTCGGCCATGTTTACCTTTGTTTATTTTGTTGTTCATCTGCGGCGCGCGCATCGCATCACACATGGCGCACTTCCTCAATTTCCACTCACACTCTCCATCCCATCCATCCCATTTCTCGCTGCAAAAACAACGACAGAGAAAGATCCTCATAATCATCTTCAATCACCTTGCAGGCTACAACAATGTGTGATGGATGAGGCAGCAGGCAGGCAGGCAGGCAGAGGGAGAAGGGTGTTGCTGGGGGTAAGCAGGCTGAGCACCTCATCAACAGGTGGATACGTCGTTTAATGGAGTATCGCAGCGAGTCGTTAAGGTGTGTATGAAAGGTGAGCAGGTTGTGGGAAAAGGGGGAAGCAGAAATGGGTGAAATACAGTTTGGTATGCACTCGTTGATGATGAGTTATGCGACATGCTATGATTGTTGCAACTCTATATCTCTATGTAGCTCGCAACAATCTATTATCTACCTAAGTTTGTATACATTAAACTACCTACTGCTGTATGGTAATCTATGGATGTATCTATGTTATTCATATATACATATGTCTATCTGTCAATCTCTGTTCATGTTCATACTAATAAACTTAATAAACAATATATCTAACTGTCCTTTTATCTAAATGATCGACAATCATCGTAGTTATCTATCTATTTTTTAATGAATCTTGCTATCTCTGTGTATATCTGTCTATATAAGTACCGATCTAACTGTCTGTTTATCTAGCTAAGTATCTATCTAGGTACCTATCTACTAATCTAGTTACCTCCTGTTTATATCAGTCTGTCAATACACATACCTATCTATCTATGTATCATTTACGTATTTTTCTATATATACATATAGCGTCTTCAATATGTACCTATCCATCTACCCATCCCCCTATTGCCTTAACCACTCATCTAGTTTACGCTCAAAACCCATTCTTCATTCTGTCGATCTACATAAGCTCAAATCTTTCAACCTATCAATTAAATACTTGCGCTGATTGCATTTCTCAACTCACTCAGTATCTTCTCCAGGGCAAAGCTCAACCATTCTGATCTCCATCATCATCATCATCATCAACATCATCTGCAAAATCATCTTTCATCTTTCAACTCTGATCGTTCACATCTCTCGCATGGCTCAACTCATCGAGATGAATTGGCTGGCGTCTATAATCTGGCGGCTTTCTCCATTACACATCGACACGGGGACCATCATCGTTTCCATCGACACCTTGCGATGCGCGCGTATTAATTATTATTAAGTATCTTTTGTCGGCTTTATGTAACTGAAGGCAGAAAAAAAAAACAAACTGAATTCCGAAATGGGGAAAGACTGAAAGATCATTTAAATAAGTTTGCATTTACATAAAAAACAATTAAAATGCGTTTACCCAAAATGAGCAAGAAGAAAAAACAAAAAGAAGAAGAAGGGGAGACAAACGGAACTGTAGCGTTTCGGGACCGTTTAAGAGAGCGTAGGCACTTATAAAGGTCCGCTGACAGACGTGCTGGAAGACAGTCCATATCTGTATCTGTATCTGTAATTGTAGCTGTATCTGATGCTAATGGGCTCGGCTCTGTTTCGATTCGATTCGGTTTGGTTTGGTTGGCATTCGCCACTTGTCGGTTTTAATTTGTCAAGAGTTGCACTTGAAGAGTTTGAAGAAAGTAAATTGAGTCTTGGGAGAGTTACCCGTTACCCCAGGGGAATCCAAGTGGGGGGAGGGGAGTTCCCCCAAGAGTCATGTGAAATGCGGCACATCTTCTACTCATTACGGTAGATACAGATTCAGCTACAGATACAAAAGATGATGTAAAATTCCATTACACATATGCGTTACATAAGGTAGGCCCCCCTTAGCCCGGCCATATCTGAAGTTAAAGATCTAATTAAAAGAAGAGGAGATGAAATGATGAAGAAGGCGAAGAAATAAAGAGCCTGGCATTGCATTGAAAATGATTTTTATTGTTTTCGATCGCAAGTAATAACGATAAAGATAACGTAAGTTAACAACAATTAAATGTACATTTTGTAGTTGTATCGCATATAAACGGGCACCCTATATATATGTATATATATGAGGAGTATACGAACACATATAAATATATATATATATATACGTGTTTATGGGGCTGCACTTGGGCTGCTTGGAGGCCAGAAAATCTGAAAACCCAAAAAGTTGTTATTGTTTTTATTCGTTTTGTATTGTGGAGCTGAAGAAGCTTCGCGGCGGTACTTGGAAGTAGTTAGTATGTGGTACTAGTTGCAAGTTGGAAGTTGTAGGTAGTAATATAGCTCGTAAGTTATATTTATTTGCCCAGCCTTGGGGCCCATTAAGACAGCTCCAGCAGTGTCGGGGCGGGGTGGCGGTAGGGCGCTGTCAGGGACGGGCCTTACATATTTACAATTGACTCTTGCCTCTCAAAACCCAAAAACAACCGAGCAGGCAGCCGCGCATTGCGATTAAAGATACACAAACATATAAGGTAGGTATATAATATTAGTATATGTATATATATATATAGTATATAACACAAGACTATACAGAAGGAAAAACAACAACTGATGCTATAATATTGAGTAGAGTCGTACATACATATTTCTTAATTATTCTTTTTTTTCTTTTCTTTTCATTTTGCGTATAACCGTAAAAGTTAAAAATTATTGTTCTTATATAGGAACTCTTAAGTCCTTCAGAGTGTTATTCAGCATTAAAACCGATCCGACTTAGTTCTTTTCGTGTTCCAGGAATGCGAAACGGGTCAAGGCGAAAACCAACTGTTCTTTCTTCTCCTTCTCATTCTTCTTCTGTTTCTTTTCATACTTCTGCTTTAAAATTGGGTTAAAAACGATCTAAAATTCCCGTTTAGATGGGGAAAACAAATTTGCAGGGTTTTCGCTATGTCTTTTGCATGCCTGGTATTTTTTTGGTATTTTTTTTGGTATATATTTTTTAGTTTTTAATTCATTTCGCTGTTATTTCTTGGGGGTCGTCACGTGTGGTTGGTGCTACGTATCTCTCTCTCACTCGCTTGTTTGCCATCTACCTCTCTCTCTTTCACTCTCTCTCTCTCTCTCTGTCTCTCTCTCTCTGTCCTGCTCTAATAGCGTGCGTAGCCGCCCTCCGTGTCAAGTGCGCCCATTGCGCCGAGTTTCTGCAGCCAAGCGGCGTTAGCAGCGCTGCCGACGCCGCGCTGGGCGGTCAACGGGCTGTTGGCCTCGTTGTGCAGACGCAGCTGGTGTTGTTGTTGTTGTTGCTGTTGCTGGGGATCCTCATTGCTCAACTCCAAAATCTACAAACAAAAAGAGTTAGTTTAGCTCGTTATTGCTGTTGTCGTTGTTGTTTCGCTTGTTATTATTATTAGAGTACAGTTATTATTATTGTTATTGTTGTCGCTGTTGTTGTTGTTGCTGTTGTTGGGGAGCGTAACGGATCTGCGAGCTTGCGAGTTTGTTAGTTATTTCAAAAATCTGTTGAAATCCCGCCACACAACCAGACCTACATCATATCTAGCTGTAGCTATATATTTAGCTTGTAGCGCCCCCCACGACGACGTGGGAAGCCCGCTCATATTTTTGGCGGATAATTAAATCGAAATGAACTTAGTTGAGATCTGTAAAAGCAACTAGGAAAGTGCGAAGCAAAGCGGGAGTTGGAGACAGGGCAAGAGACTGGGACTGGGACAGAGATTGGAACAGAAACTGGGACAGAGACTGAGACAGAAACTGGGACGGAGACT
Organism: Zaprionus nigranus; assembly: GCA_018903425.1. Classification (NCBI taxonomy): domain Eukaryota; kingdom Metazoa; phylum Arthropoda; class Insecta; order Diptera; family Drosophilidae; genus Zaprionus; species Zaprionus nigranus. The sequence continues at coordinate 1,318,521 of JAEIGD010000002.1, forward strand.
TAGTAGCAGACTAAAACAGTACTGAAGGAGAGGCTGCTGAGGAGACTGGGACAAAGACTGAGTTGATGACTGAGACTAAGGCAGATATAGAGTCTTAGGACTTAGGAAACTTGACTTAGTCAAAGAATGAAAATAAGACTGCGAAGGAGACTAGGAAAGAGTACTGAGACAGAGACTGCGGAGGAGACTCAGCTGTAGACGAGAACAGATACTGAAGCAGAGACTGTTGAAACTGACGACTGGATGAAAGAGACTGTGGAGGAGTCAATGACAGAGACTGGGAGAGAGACTCAGAGATAGACTGTGGAAAAGTCTTCACTGGAGACTGCTCTGTAGACTAGGACTGATACTAGCATAGATATTAAGGCAATACTACACACAACGAGCAGGCCAAAGAGAGAGCCAGGGATAGAGACAGAGACAAAGCCAGCGCCACAGACAGGCCTGAAGACTGGTATGGAGGGTGGAGCAGAGATTAAAGCTGGAGCTGGAGCCAGATACGGCAAGCGAGAGGCAGTAGCTGAGATGGGGACGGAGACTGTAGCAGAGGCTGCTGAAGCCGATGCGGGAGTTGGAAGCCGAGCTGCCGCTGTGAGTGTTGATGAGGACTGAAAATGTGTTAATGGGGGGTATTGTCGTGTAATTATCAGACGCCGCTCTACCTCCCCCACTCTCCTTTAACCCCCTACCTTGCTCTCTATCTCTCTTACTGTAACACCTCCACCTGTCTGCGGGGTCTTTTGTTTTGGCGAACGATGTGTGAACGCAAGAAAAACCTAAAACAATTTCGCGCCAAGTAATTATATTATTGCTAATTTAAAATACGCTTGTTTGCCACTCATTCCACTGTTCGCTCTGCCTCTCTCTTTCTCTCTCTCTCACTCTATCGTCATCTCTCAGCTTAATAACTCTGGACACAAGGAAACAACGTGCAGTTAATGCAATGCAACTGCCTTCAAGTGGAGCACAATATGTGCCGCAACCCCTGCGCTACCCACTCTCTCTCTCTCTCTCCCTTCCACCCTCTCACCTCTCTTTCTCTCTGCCCTCGAATGTCCCCCCCCATTTGGACAGTTTAATTTGAGACTTTCCGCTAAGTGCAAAGTTATGTGTGATTGCATAAGAAGGGTCTGTCCGCCTGCTCTAGCGGGAATTGTCTTCGATGGGATGGCAGGAGAGGGGCGGCAGCTGTGATGCTGGGGGAGTTGTCTCTGCCACAACGAGGGTTGACTTCGCAGCCACATAAAAACACTCGAGACGCGAGACGATTAAATATCAATAGGATAGTTGATATACTCGCATTATATACTACAATATATCTCCCTCGTTCAACACATATTGCCCCATAATGCTAAGGTCACGCGAAGGCGGCGCTAGATGATTCGCTTTTGGCGATAATGAGATTTCTTCGATTTATCAATTTTGCTGCCACTAAATGCGGCATGAAGTTTTCGTTTTCACCGTCGCACATGAAATTCCATCGCATCATCGTGGCACAATTTTCGTAAGTTAAGCGAATATTTTCGTCGTCTGACCTTAGATTTGCCTTTATTTCATTATTTCATTATTTTACTTTGTTTTCTTTATTGCTAGCAGTAATTTCGTTATGTTATTTTTAGTTGTATACCCTGTAATAATTGGAGTTGGTGGATGGGGCGTGTTCAAAATATGTAGACCAGAGAAAAATAAAGAAACTCGCTCAATAACACGAAACAAATCGATTTACAAACATTTATGTGAATTTTCTGGTAAAGAAATGTGTAAATCTTGGTTATTATTGAAATTAGGGCTAGGAAATTTGGTATATAGCTGGATGTAAGCAGTACGTAGATCAGTACTATCTAAAATGTACAACTGTCAATCACAGTTCTGCGGAAATTCGGATATATCGTTAGAATGCCGTTGATCTCGGTTGTTGAAGGTTAGATAGCGGTTTTTAATTATCAATTTATGGATGGTAATTCAAACCGTTGATGTGAGCTATTGTATAGGTTAGGATTAGCATATTATGTATATAAGTAACTTCAAACTCTAGACAACTTATGATTATATTAAAATTTGTAATGCCACGCCCCATATTGGCAAAAAAAAAGGAAATCCATTTTAAAGATGGGATACAATTCTCTAAACACACTTCAGCATTGCTTGCAGGGTATGAAACAGTCGATTGCCAACAGCCTTACACCTCCTAATTGTTTTGGTTTCAAGTTTTATTTATAGACGCCTTGATTCGATGCGATCGTTGATTATTATTTACCCCATTATCGTTTCGGCAATGCGCCTAAGTAATCAGCGTGGCATTCGATATAGTTCATGGACCATTCCGAGCGACTCTTTGGACTTGCTCAACACACACAGCTTCCCTTTTTCCCAAGCTAGTTACTGAGTCCGGAAAATGTTTTCCCAACGGCTTTCGCAGGGGCGGGGGGGGGGATTTGCTGTCGCAGCAGTTGACATCATGCGGCTAATTGGCAATAAGTCGCGTTGCCAACTGTTTGCCGACTCACGGGCTCAGGTTCAATGCATTATTGCTATCTGACTTGGCTGACAAGTGGAATTTTCATATTACTTGGCTCTGCTCAAAGTCAACCTTCGTCAGCGGTCGCGATGACGTCGACGTCACGCGACGCAGCAACCGCAGCGACGTCATCGTCGTCGTCGTCTTTGCTATTTGACATTTGATTTTTGCCTCCGCCTTTTTCTTTCTTTTCTTTCTCTTCCCTTTGCCAATGCCCCTGGCGTCGCTTTTGTTGTTCATTTTCCGCTTTTTCCCTCCCCCCTCCTTGGAAAGCATCTTCTGGCAGCGTCGCACGTCAGCGGTTTATCGATTTGCAAGCGCCACGGAATGACTCAGATTCAAATTTAGACTTGAGTGAAGATGTAGTTGGAGGTGGCAGGAGGAGCCACATAGGGGCCGCTGCAGGGGCTACTGAGTGAAAGGTGGAGACAGGAACAGACTCGATGGCAGACTCTGTGGCAGAGCCTAAGGCAGACATTGTGGCAGACAAAGTGCCTACGCTACAGAGAGTTGGAGATGCAGATTGAGCGGGGCGAGAAGAGGGAAACTAATGGGAAAGTCTAAAGAGATGGAAAGAGCAAGAGGGAAAGAGGAACTGTTAATCGATTATGGAAGAGCTCTACAAGAGACTGGCAGAACTAACAGCATGAAGGGAGAATCGTTTTTTGGAGTATAATCAGCAGAGAGAAGATCTACAAATGCAGTTTAAAATTGTCTTTTCATACTAATCACTGTGAAGTGCATCAGGATATATCTTCAGAGCTTTGCTTCAGTTTCATTCTTTGAAATACACTTTGATATCATCATCATCATCATACTATTCCTAAGATAGAATCATTAATTGATAGAGAAGATACCTAACCAGAAAGATCTCTAATATCGTTTCTTAATGAATTAACAGTATTACAGTCCAAACTATAAAAGATCTTGCACTTTTCTTAGCTTATTTAAGGTTAGGATAGTTCTCTAGTTTCGATTAGATTAATTTTGAAATTCTATGCCAATTTGCGAAAACTGTTTTCTATAATTTTCTTTCCTTTCAAATTTTATCTAGCTTTTTTAGAATAATCTGTGTTTCCATGTCTGCAAACCATTTTCGAAACTATGTTCATTATAGAACTGTGTTAATCTATTTAGCATAAAAACAGTAAATAACTAAACTACAATTTTTATATAAAAAGCAAAGCAAGACACTTGAAAATATATATTTAAAAAATACAGTTAAAATCATTTAGATAACTTTATTTATTCATTGAAAACCTAATTATGAACATTTGTTTATATCTATAGACTCTTAGACCACTTTGAAAATTAATTGCTGTTTGAACTATACTTAACTTTATATCTTAACAACCCGTGCAAGTTGCTGTTGATTGGGAAACAAGTTACCAAAAATCAGAACTACCTCATGACCCCGCCAGATGGCCGTAAAAATGTCAAGAGAATGTCAGAAAGACGATCACAGAGAACGAATGATCAATAAAGAGAGACCAAGGACAAACTGCGAAGCTGCAGAACCGGAGACGAGCTTGTCAATTGTGAACGACAGAGTCCACTCAGAAGGCTGCCAAATGTGGATGAAGACAGCAGCAGCAAATTGAGGCAACATCAACAGTAGCAACAGCAGCAACAGAAGTTGCAGCAGAAGCTGTGGCAGTTGCAGCCGTTGAAGCCGTTGCAGGTGCATCTTAAAAGTTGACTTGGAAAATGATATGAAGCACCTCGGCACATCCAACATGCATTAAATTGCCCCATCTCGCCTCGCGTAATGCTTACTGCCCCCCAATCCTCTTGCCCCCCTCCCCTCTGCCTCATCCCCCTTCCTCTACTCTCCTGTGCCAGTCGAGCTGCATTTTTGTGTTTCGGTTGCGAAAAAGAACAGGAAACTGTGCAAGAGAAAAAACATAATAATAATAATAATAAAACATACCGAAGAGCAGAAGGAAAAAACACACGCACACACACACACTCGCACATACACAATTGGGCATATACACACACATATTCCACACTTGCACACAGTCAATGCGAATTATAAACTCAGTTTTGGGGGCAGAGATGGGAGAGTTAGTTCAGCAGGTTCATTTCGATTCGATTGTAGCCGGGCAGGCTGCGCACAGTACAAACTCCTCCTCCTCTCCCTCTCTACCCCGTCAGCAGTTGCAGTGGCAGGTTGCAAGCATTGCTGTGCAGAGAGCTCTGACAAAAACAAAATCAGAAGGAGGCAAAAAATAAAGAAAAACAACTTGCGAAATATGTAAAATATTTTTGAAACGGTTGCAGACGCAACCTCAACAACAATTGCAACAACAGAAACAACAACAGCAGCAGCAAAGGTAGCTGCAGAAGCAGAGCAAAAGGCAGCGAATGTGGTCAGCAGAGTTGGTGGGGGGTAACCCTGTCGATGGGTAACCCTATAGGCAATTGGCCTGGCTGCCATTGATGCCATTGGGCCATGACGTAACCGTAACCAAGAGCAACGGGGCAGCAAGAGCTGCAACAGCAACAACAGCAACAACAACAACATCATCAACAACTGACCGAGTGAGCAAAACATAAACACGTTGAAAAATAAAACCTCAATAATTGGCGACATAATTGCAACTTAATACCCTACGCTTTGGCTCGTTTCATTTAGTTAATTATATCGCACAAAATAATACGTCGACAAAAAAACGTTGAGGACGGACACGCACATACACACACACACACACACAGACTCACATGCACGACGCCTGACCCTATAATGGTCTTTCAACAGGCTATCCACTTACGCAGGGTAGTCACAAGTTGTGACAAGGGGGAGAAGGGAGTAAGGAGGAGGATAATGGAGTATGGGATAAACAAAGGCGAGAAGGAATGGTGCAGGGGTAGGAGCAGGGGGAAGAAGGAGGGATAAGAGAAGGGCTAGAGGGACCAGTCAGAGCACGCAACCATGGAGAATATGCTGAAGAATTCACTGTAGAGATCTGTGTAGGATACGCTGCAGAGTTCAAGAGGAAAGGGCAGTTGCCTGCCCCATCTCTCTCTCTCTTTCACTCTCTCGCTGTACATACCTGCAGCATCAGCTCACGCAACTTATCCAATTCGTCGCCATGCGACCTTGTGGGCAGGTATCGACTCTCGCAAGGCTGCGGCGCAAGCGCCAGCAGCAGCAGCGCCAGCAGTGGCAGCAGCAACAGCAGCGGCAGCGAGAGTGACGACGACGACGTCGATGACGCTGGCGACGATGTCGACGCGGACTGTGCCTGTTTCCTGATGCTTCTCATAGTGGGTGTTGTTGTTGTTTCTGTTTCTGCTGCTGCTACTGATGGAGTTGTCGTTCGTTGCTGTTGTTGTTGTTGTTGCTGTAGTTGGTGGTGGAGTTGCAGTTGCAGCTGGCGGCAATTGGGTGCGACCTGCAAGTGGCATACGAAACTGTGTGAATTTTTAATGGACTGCAAAATGTTGCAAGCTACAGTGGGCACAAGCTATGGTTCAGGAGGTGAAAAAATAATTATTTATTTAGTGTAACCCAAAGATATTTAAACAATCAAAATAATTATGTAAAATATAAATAAAAGTAATTTATAAAGTAAATTATAATTGATTTTTAGGTGAGCAATTTGCAGTTTTACAATGTTAAAAGTTTTAGTTGTTTTAAATGAATCCTTTGTTAATCATATTTTTTTAAAATGCTGTAAATCATCATAAAATTTCTTGATTTTTGAAATGTAGCTAATAAATTAGAGGGTTTATCTTAAAATATAAGGTATTATATGTATAAAAATGTTTCTGTAAAAGACATAGGATCTGCATTTGTTAAGAATTTAAAGGCTCAACAATTTATTAACATATTGCAAAAATTTGTAAGCATTTTGATTAACAAATAAAACTATATATTTAACTCATTAGCTTTATAGCATCAATTGAAAGGCTAATAATATAATATAAAGGTGCTATAAAGGGAATCTTAAAGCAAAGCTAAAAGCTTTATAACTCGATTGAAGCCTATCAAGAAATATCTAAGGCATTTATAAAATATAAAATATTATATGCATTCAAATATAAATAATATATTTAATAGCATAAATGGCAAAATCAATTAAATTGTAGTTGGTCAAATAAAAAAAGAACCTCTACAGCCAATACTTCATAAGGAATTTCCAACTTTACTTAAAAGTAAAACTGTAAATTTAAAAAAAAATATTTTTCCATTCACTCTAGCTTGTTACCACTGTGTGGCGACAGTTTTGCATAGACAGCGTACAGTTCGCCCAAATCTGCGTCAGCTTACAGGCTTAAAAATTGCATTAGTTCAGTCAGTAAGTTAGTTAGCTGGCTAATTAATAACGTAATCACGCATAAAGCGCATAACGTGCCATGCGGAATTACAGAAATTACAGGGATTCCGGATTTGGGGGATTTTGTTTGAGTATCTCTCTCTTTATTTTTGGGGCAACGTGTGACTCACTTGGCAATAAAAAACGGAGCACAAAATTAGCTTTGGCTCGCTGTGAATGCTGTTGTAGTTGTAGTTGGGATTTAACTGCGTCACGACTTTGTCCACTTATTATTATCTATTTTATTTTTTTTTTTTCTATTTTTTTTGGCTTTTTTTTTGCTGGTTTTCTATTTGTTTTGCACTTGGTGGCGATGTTGCTGGTGCGATGTGCTGAGCCAGGATAACAATGTCGCTTTAAGCGAAGCTGCGTGCAGCGATTTGTATTTATAGCCGAACAGCGAGGCGAGGCAAGGCAATGCGAGGCGAGGCGACTCCTCGACGAGATTTTTAGTGCCCCATTGGCCCTGATGGGGGCAGACAAACGGCAACCCGGCAACCCGAACCCGAGCCCGAATCCGGAATATGACGTCCTACACATGCGCTACGGGCACACCCAAACGCGTATTAGTTGCCGCCGGGGCTCAAGGATGCCTGCCGCTGTGCTGTGCTGTGCTGTTTGGCATGCGACATGTGGCATGCGTCGTTTGCGGCAGGCAGCGCCTAAGCAGTCGCCAATGCCCAGCGAAATTCTTTCTGACTTCTCTCGCATTATGCGCGCGCAGAGGCGGCTGCCCGCAACAACAAAAGGGGCAACAACAACACCAACAACAAGCAGAAGAAGAACTACTGGGATATCATTGTCAGCGCACTTACATACATTATACGCTCGAGTGTAGAAGTGTACGCGCAGTGGCGTCGACAGAGTGGTGTTTTTGGGATAAATATGCTGAAGGGGGGATTTTATTAAATATTTACGTTATTCTTTACATTATTATACATTACATTATTTACATTATTTGATGAATTATTTGCAATTGATGTGTAATGAAAACTTTATCTACTTTAATAATTATTTAAATTAAAATAAATTTTTTTTTTTTTTTTTTTTTTTATATTTTTTTTTTTTTTTTTTTTTTTTTTTTTTTTTCATATATATTGATATTTCATAGGAAAACCAGAGTGATAAATGTGTGTATTTATAATATAGTGGTACCTTCGATCTTGCCACAATATTTATTAAAACCAAGTTCTGCCCAGAAATAATATTTTTTCTATGATATTACACTGATGTATATACTAAAGTAATTTTTAATTATCAAAACAAAATGGCCCAAAAATAAAAAAACGTATCTTGCATGCTTAGTAGATCTTTAACATCATAAGGATATTCTTAGATTCAAAACATTTTGATGACAAACGAATTTAACTGTAATAAATTAATGAATACTATTAATGACTAATAAATAAATATATCGCATGTTTGTTCCCAAATTTATATATGCTGGAATTTGTTGTATTCCCTCCAACGTACGCCTCTGCTTGCTGTTACTTATATGCGTGTGAGCACATTGGTGTGCGTGTTGTCTCTGCTGCGGGCGTCATTCTGGCACGCCCCAACAGAATCTGGCGAAATGTTTTCGCTTAGCAAATTTCATGGTTAACATTTTATGTTGTTGTTGCTGTTGTTGCTCATTCGCATTGTTGTCACTGGTCGTTGTTCTGGTTTTCATTGCTGTTGCTGTTGTTGTTGTTGTGCTGTTGTTGTTCTCTCGTTGTCGTCATGGCTGCAAGTTGTTGACATTGCCGGGCGTCAATAATGTTCTGCCAGTCCACAAACTAACTAAATAACTGGCCAACAAGCACTCGAAATGATTCCAGCGCGCTGTTGTTGTTGTTACTGTTGTTGTTGTTGCATTTGTAGACCATTTGTACACGACGCACGACCAAGAGAAGCTCTGAAATTTTTGATATAGCGCACTTTTGTGTGTGGCCATTGGCTGTGATTGAATACGTGTCGCGCATCCCAAGTCCAGGCCCCCTCAAGGGTTTTTACGACTCCCCAGCATGGGGAATCATACCCAGAAGCGCTTTCAGAGCAGAGCAAACGGAATAGGAATCGAAATCAGCATCGGCATCGGCAATGGAGACAAAGGAATATGCGTACAAAAATGAATTTATTCATAAGCTCGCTGCCAGTGCAAATAAACGTTTTATGAAATGGATAAAAAACTAAATAACACGCAGAGTCGTTAAATTGCGGGAAATACAGTTGGAGTGGAGAGCAGGGCTGCCAACTTATGAAAAACTGGCAATTTTCTGAAGATATCTGAAAAAGCATCCCTTAGTTAAAACATTATCGATAATGCAGTTGACATGAATCCTCTTTGATCGGACTCACTCCGCACAAAGTTGTGCTTGGTATCGTATACTGTTCCCATCAAAATAAACTGTTCTCAGTGCACAGATACTTCACGCTTTGATGCTCGAAAGCTTTTGCCTACCAAAGCTGGATGTGTACGGAAGCTGTGGAAGTTGTGCTGCAACCAGGCATAAGCTGACTGCTATGGCACGCATTTGGCGCGTTTTGTGCGTGCGTTTGAATTGTGCAAAAATAAAAGGCAAAATTTAAACTTATAAGGGATGTAATGAATAATGAAATTCAGCTTTTTAACTCTGGTTATTTATTATTAAGGTTATTAACTCTTATTTATTACAATATTATAAATGTTCAATAAATTGTTTACTTTGCACACAAAAAGAAATTGCTAAAATCATTAAAAATCATGTATCGTATTCGTATTTAGTATATGCACGTATTCAGTTCTTTACAATGTTAAGCCCATTAACCTTTTAATCCTCTGCTAAAATGAGGGATACCATAAAACCAGGGTTAATATAAAGGCCACATGGAAAATAAGAAAGAACAGGCATTGTATTAATACACTCCTTTAATGGAGCCATAAAAAGCTCAAGACTCGTGTCTTTTATGGCGCTCATA